>FWPY01000060.1:6058117-7469388 GCA_900174645.1 Sonneratia alba
TTCATTTATATGTTGCTTCAAAGTATTTATCATCTAAGCTTTTCTCTTTTAAATGCAAAATGACAAATTGAGAGCAAGGATTTATATAACAACAACAATTAGCCAACCAATGTTTTATTTTTTTTTATATTGATAGTATTCAGTATCATAGCAACCGACTAATTTACCTATAGTATATTACACAGTCTAGGACCTGCCATTAACTACTACATACTGATTTTCGAGAGTTTCGAATCCTATATTTGACTTACTATATGTTATTCCACTGACCCTTTTGAACCTAGTCAACCATTAATTGACCGTGTGTAATTTGATGGCATAAAACTCTATCACTTTAGCCAAACAATTTGAATGCAAGTGCACAAAAATTCCCCTGCAGGGTGAAACAAAAAATGCACCACTTTAACAGCGTGAATTGGTTATTTGGTATTTCATTTTCCTTAAATATGTGCAAAGAAATTTTGTAATATGAAGAATTTTACCTCACAACTCGCCAACCTTCCACATGGCTATGTTAGTCATTGTGCATTAGGTTCCTCGATGTCAAATAGTGCAGAGTAAATATATATATATATATTTACTTTTAGTAAAAATTGCCATGATAGTTGCAGAAAATTGTAAGTTTCTTTTTATCCAGCCAAAAAAAAGGGTAAATGACAAAGTACTATAATTACTAAAAAGTGAGTAATAAAATCAAGGAGAAGCTTGCCTAATGTGATCCTTCAGAATAAATGAGAGGAAATTATTTAGAAGTATGAATAACTTTGAATCACTGAGGGAAAAAAAGGAGAGGAAATTAAAAAAAAAAACCTGTTGAGAATGAAAATTTGCCCTAAACCTAGGGCCCGAATTCAGCCACGTATGTTCTAAAATCTCGTCTTGTTCATTGTTTTTTTCCTTTGCAAAACGGCCCCTAAATTTGTTTGAAATCTCAAATCGACCCCAAAACATCAGAATCGTTAAAAAAAAAATTACGAGTCAAAAACAAAAACGCAGAGGGCCGTATGGGCCTCCTACCGATCACCACCATACATACCCATTAGGGTTCTCAATGAGCTTAAAGACTGGTAGTGACCATGAGAAAATATTATTTTAAAAAAATGTAAAAATCCTTCTTATGATGCATCCGATTTCTCAATAGTCTAATAAACCTGTTAAATTATTATTTGTCCTTCGGGTTTATGCCACAACTTATACAAGGCTGTCGAGACTAGGAACAATTGTTACATGCTTATAGGATTGTTGGCCAGAATACTTATTATACATCAGATATCAGTAACCCACATATATGTATATATATAATTGGTAGAAGGTGCATGCCACCCACCTCTCTGATAAACTCAGGATTAATTAATACTCTGTAAGATCGGATGATCCTCTAGTAAAACCCATAAACATAGCTATCTAATTCACGCTCCAATATATAATGATAAAGAAAGAGATAATGTTTTATATGTTTTGAAGATCCGATAAGTAAGTCTGATGAGTTTTTAATTGATCCAACAATTCCTATATATTTACCATCATTACATATTAAAATCCGTTTCGTCACATAACTTAAGGTAAATGCCAACATGTACTTAATACCATTATCTTTGTCCTACGTAACATTGCCACTTGTTGAACAATATGATAATGTATCATTAATAGAAGGAAAAAAGTAACCGGGATTTCAAATATCTTATGAGATGGTTTGCACGAAATGGTCTTATTGTTAATGCCATATCGTCATATTGTACACGTCGAATAAAATAATTACCCAAGCCAACAAGAGGACAAAAATAATTGCATTAAGTATATTTTACCGTTTACATTAACTAAAGCGACGAAATAAATTTCAACATATAACGGATATATATAAAGGATTTATACAATCACTTTAAAACTTGCAAGATATATTTATCAAAATTTTAAAATATATAGAATTCTTGCTCACATTATCTCAATAAAGAAATAAGTGTTCTATAGTCATACTTTTCCCGCAATATAGCAATACTCAAATCAAACTTCCCCGTAATGTTAGAAATAATGCCGATTGAGAGCGGAGATAAGGAAAAGGGGCAACCATTAATTAAAGTTAACCTACAGAAGACAGGTGGAGGGATTAAGAGATGGTGCAGCCTAAATTGGGATGGTGATTATCCCAGAATTTTCCTGAATTTGAATCATCTTATTTCTGACTTCCAGCTCCCCCGTTTTGTGAACGTATCAAACATGACTAATTAAAAGCATGTACAGTGCAAACATATATAAATATATACATTAACCTTTTTGAATATATGAATATACAGCCAACTAGTCTTTCCCCATTTTTAGAGATGATCCATGAGCTTAAGAACACATAATTTCGAGGGAAATTAACGGGAAAACGGAAGTCTGATTCAAGCACTCAGATTATGTGTGCATGTAAAGGAAATATGGAAGCTGGATTTCATTGAGAGAAGTGGAAATAATGACATACTTAAAAAAAAAAAAAGAGGGCGATGTCCTACAAATTATACATTGTGAATCATTCATTATACCACTAACCCTACCTTCAGATCAACTTTATACTACATAAATGATCCCGAGGCATCTGCATGTATAAATAATACCCTGAAATTAAGGAGTAGAGGAGCTTCAAAATATGTTTAGTTTATTTGCCTGGGACAATTCCCAGGCCCAAACCAACTTTTCCTGCCCTCACTTTATAATAAAGCAGAAAAGCAAGAGAAATTTAAAACCCTAGACTCGAATTATGACTGAGTGATACGTGGGGAACAAAATATGTACATTAAACAAATGTAAAGAAAAAGCTTCTCTCCCCAACCCCACAACCTCTATAGAAATTCTTTGAGGGGCATAGACTCAAGGCTTCTTCAACCTCATCTGGGAAAAGCAACACAGTGCCCTTAAAGCTTCAACCAAAAACAAAATAAAAAGAAAGCAAGAAAGGGAAAGAGAGAGAGAGAGAGAGGTTTGTTTGGGTGCAAGAACAGGGAAAACCATGATAGAGGGACGGGAAAGTTAAAGAAACAAAGGAAGAAAGCAAGGAAAAAAAGAGAGTGATTTTCGTATTGTTTTGTTTTCTCCAGCTTCTGCTAGTTCATGATTTGAAGGGACCGGGGGCAAGAGGTAGTTGAAGAGAGAGGCTCTACTCACCGGCCATCACTCTCCACCAAGTGGATCAACCAAAGAAGCAAATGATGGCAGGAAACCCTAACTGGTGGAACATGAATATTCCACCACCATCACCACCACCTTCCTCTTCTCCTCCCCCTCCTCCTCCTTTCCACCCTCCCCTCTTTCAGTATCCTCCTCCTCATCAGTATGTGTTCAGGTCATCTCGTTCTCAAGCCCTCAGCCCTTTTGCAACTGACGACAACTCCCACGAACTTCCTCCTCAGTCTTGGAGCCAACTTCTCCTGTACCTCTCTCTCTCTCTCTCTCTCACTTTCTAGTCTCTGATTAATCGCTTTACTTAAAGTTTGTCAAACTCGGATCTCACTCATTACAAATAATTATTAACAGAGGCTGTTTAGACATACCTTGCACTTGTTATGAATCCAGATGATAGAATTATCATGTTTAGGTATACGTACATGAAGTAGCTTGGACACGCATGTATACATAGAACTTGACCGCTTACACAAAAGAAAGTGGCTGTCATAATATGTACAGAAATTCTTGGTTTTGTTTGCTTCTGTAAATGAATCTCTGGTAAAGGTGAAACTTCTTTTTCCTTTTCTTTTTCCAGGGGTGGACTGTCGGGAGAAGATGCTGCTAGCCATAAATTAGGTCCAATAACGAGTTTATTTCAGACAAGAAAAATCGGGAGCTGGGCCGAGGACCAGTCTGTCCTAAATGATGAATCATCTCTAGGAATTCATGTGAAGCAAGAACATCTCTCACAGCATGGAATCCCGTATTTTCAACATGAGGAACTCCCATCAGGACAGAAACCAGTGACTGTGTGGCCAACTGCCCTTATGATTCCCGTCTCATCCCCGAGCTCCTGTGTCACAACATTAAGTAGTGGTAACAACAGTCTAATGGACTTCTCCAGTAATATCCGCAAAGGAGATCATGGCTCTAGAAGCAACCAGACTCCAGATCATAACTCATCCGAGGTAGGATTTGGAAACGACAGAAAGAACTAGAATTTTTAGTCTATTTTTTTGAAGGTATTTTTTTATTTTATTTTAATTATCACTATAGTTCTCTACACTTAATATTTACTTACTGATGCAATTGGAATTCTTCTGGCCAGTGTAATAACACAGCTACAGGCGGGGCATGTAAGAAGGCTAGGGTTCAAACTTCTTCAAACCCACCTCTCAAGGTATCACAAGTTTGAAATGAATAGTCACTGACCTAATTTCTTTGTTGATTATTATATATGTACAAGAGGAGAGACTGAGACTAGAAAATAATGTCCCCAACAGGTAAATTACTTTACGGTCCTAATCTGTTTGAAATTATGTGCATCACTAGGGATGCATGACTTAAGTAATCTTACAACATTTTAAAGAACTACCATGGGGCTGGTGTATATTTGTTCATTTCAAGCGTTTACTCTTAAACTGCATCTCAGTAGAGGGATGCAAGATATCTTTAAATTTGTGGTATAGTTCAAATTAATCACCAGTACATGTTTAGCTAACTTCGGTTGGACATTAAGTAGGTGAGGAAGGAGAAGCTGGGGGATAGAATCACAGCACTTCATCAGCTTGTTTCCCCCTTCGGAAAGGTAATGAGCTGACAAAAAAAAATTCTAAACTTTGGCTTCATGACCATATGTTGAACTTTTGAGAAGCACAAGAAGGGAATATTTCATCAGAAGAGCAACAATTTTATATGTTAAAGCCCACAAAAGTAGTGCAAAAAAATTTTGTTTTACTCTCTGCCAAAAGCCCATTTCTCTCTTTTATTTCTTCATCTTTCTGAACATTTTCTGGTGTTGATTGTAGCTCTTTATTAGCATTAAAGAAAGACTTTCTGTTCCCAAAGGAAAGAAAGGCGATGGCTCTGCTTAGGGTTTTGTGGGTGATGCTTTCTCCCTCTCTTTTTGCAGACTGACACTGCTTCTGTCTTGTTAGAATCAATTGGGTATATCAGATTCCTTCAGAGTCAAATTGAGGTGATTTTTCTCCTTATTCTATGCTCTCTCTCTCTCTCTCACTCATTCACTCACTCTCTCATTCACTCACTCACTCACACACACACACACACAACATCACCTGCAGAAAACTTGAGTTCATTAGTTATGGAAGTTAGGAGTCTAACTTCCTTGTTCTACTTCCCTACCATATTCAGGCTCTGAGCTCCCCTTACCTAGGCAATGCTTCAGCAAGCTTGAACAACCAACATGCAGTACGTATAGTCCATATATACATGCGTGTTTTTTATAATTACTTGTTCGTTTATGCTCATTTCAGAGGAAGGACAGCACTCTCTTTAATTAAATATACAGTATGGTGAATTAACATAACAGATCAAAGAAACTAATGTAAGTAAAAGAGAGGTTAGGAATTTCCCTGCATCTAATTGATCAAACAAAACGAGGTTATGAATTTTGTCGGGTAAAATGTTGTACTACCGAAACACACTTGTGGACTAATCGATGTACTTAAAGGGACCAATAGGTAGTGAGTTCTAATTGGTGTATAAAGAAGGCATCTCATGATGGCAACTATTCTATATTAGAATAGAAGCACCATAATTGAAAAGAACAATAAAGTCCTGATCAGCTTTTATATATGCCCTCCTCCCTCAACCAAAAGATGTAATATTATAAAGCATTAATCCATGCGGGTCTACACTTGAGATTAGCTTGGAATCCTAAAAGGGTTATTGATGGTAAAAGCAGTTGTCTTTTTCCCTCTCCCAAACTGTTTAGAATAAAGATTTCTCCAGACCGCTTTCTTCAACAAAAATTAATAATTATTAAAAAAAAGGAAAAAGGAACTTCTGTGTATATTGTACTGGGCAGTGATGGGAACTTCTATAGGTTAGTTTTTGAATGTGTATTATGAAATTCATGATAAGAATTTTCTTGAAATTAGGTGATGTTTTAATACGAAAGAACTACTGTTGTGGAATTGAATTTTATATTGAAAAATTGAACAAAAAGATTTAGGCATATAAAAGATTTGGTAACATTATCCTATCAACTTGAGCTTTTGGTTAAACATAAACTGATCGCTCTTATAAGCCTAGTGGAATTTCTACGTGGTATCAGAGTATATTATTGTATGGGCTCATATCTCACCAAGTCTCGAGACCCAAAGAAGGCTCGAAGTCAATTGTTGATAAACCCGAGACCGAAAAAAAAAAATATGGCTCATGGTAATTATTGAGGAGACCAATAGCTTGATTGGCTATTGGATTAGTTGACCCCTCATCTAAGCACGGAAGAGTATGCTCAACTCGTAAATAGTTATTAAGGGCGAGTGTTTATGGCACATGGAATGTGGATGCTATGTTGCCACGTAAAAGCAGGTGTTGAGAAATTAAATTTCACATCGAAAAATTGAATAAAAAGATCTCGGCATATAAAAGATTTGGCACCATTATCCTATCAGCTTAAACTTTTTGATTAAATATGAATCTATCACCCTTACAAATTTGGTAGAATTTCTACAACTACATTGATTTTAAGATTGTCCTTTTGTTTGACTTGTGCATTTACCATTTTTCTATACCTCATCACTACCATCATCATTGCATTGTACGTAAAGTTAATCAGCGGTGTATAACCTAGATTTGAAGTATTTAATTAGTGAAGTCATCCATTAAATACAGGTCAATTATTCTCGTTTAGTGCACATGATTATGAATGCGTTTCCATGATATGTTTATTATTATTATTATTATTAGGACAATGAAGACGATAATTTACCCAAGGACTTGAGGAGCAGGGGCTTGTGTTTGGTGCCAGTCTCTTGCACGATGCAAGTCGGGAACGATAACAGTGCTGACTATTGGGCTCCGGTGGCATTCGGTGGCAGTTTCTGAGTTGCTGATGAGCTCTCCGTCAAGAAGAAATGGGCTTTCGACCAACGTGTTTGATTGAGCAACAGAGAGTTCGTAATTCGCATAGAACTCCCTCATGGAATGACATAACATCATGGACAATCAATCACTCTGTAAAAGCAAACCTAGGGGCTGATTGCTCATGATGCTGTGCGTTTCGAATTTTCAAGTGTAATTTTATTGCTTGATCATTCGCCGGTGAAGTTAAATATTCGATGAACAGGAACACTTCTTTTAGACGTCTTCCGAGGGGCTTACAATGTAAAAAAGATTCATGGCTTTAGCCATATATGCTATTTATGTGATGCTAAAGTAGGTAACATCCTTTGTCAACAGCATAATGACCTTCTTCCCCCGAATTAGCATCAAGAATTTCTCTTATTAATGAGAGAGGTACATGATAAAATGGGCAAAAAATAAAATAAATTTCAACAAAACAGTTGAAACATCCTAAATTAATCACAAGAAATTAAAATGCATAAGTACGATATCTACACTAAAATCACTAATTTTTAGGGTAAGCCTCTAACTTAGTGGGGGTGTGATGGCGGGGAAGGAGGATTGCAAAAGGGGTAGGAATTCGACTCGTTGATTCCATGAATGCAGAGAAAAACTAGAGAGATAGGGAGAAAACCTTCAATGTCTATTCAGTCATAAATTCTGTCGAACACGAGGACGATTGCATCAATTTAAAGAGAGAAACCCTAACAAAAGGAAATTACATACATTTTTTGCAGAAATTACGAGAGCAGAAAATTGTGAAATTGACGGCCTAAACGAAAGAGAATCCCGAAAACTGTCGGGGCGCATGGTGCAGGAGCTATGCATCTTACCTGGAATGTTGTTTTCACTCAGAGAAGACATTTTTAATCTTCCAGTCAAACTTGGTCAAATCAGTTAGAACCGGTTTCCTGAGGACCCTATGGACCGGACCTTCAGTACTCCAACCGGTCCATAAAATCCAACTTTATCCGTGCTCCATCAGCCTCCCATTGTTTACAAGATCCGAGTGCTGTGTCATCACGTATATTTCTAGGCGTCTGGCATTATTTTATGATTTAAATTATTCATCCTTTTCGCTTGCATATAATTCCTATATTATGTTGCTCCTCAAATTGGTAGTAAATTAGATGATTTAATGGAAACTATTTAATTGTGCCAATGCGATTGATTTCGATCAAAGAAAAGGGGAGATTACGACACAAGCTTTGTAAGTTAATCATCGCTCGGCCTAAAGTCAGGTCACTTGACCGTAAAATTTCCGAAATTAATATAGAACATATACTCTAATCTAGTGGTTTATCCATCTTACGTTATAGTGCAAGACTACCACCACATGGATTTTCAACGATGATCCAAATATCGACACCACTATTGATCTGATCATTATTGAAGCTAGAAGAAATGAACAACTTGAAATATACTTACATACATATATATCTATATATATATATAAAGATGGGTCAGGAAGAACTTTTTAATATACTTTAAATAAAATTTTAAAGATAAAAGTAAATTTCCCTAAAATTCCCTGCGATCCCCTTTATTTTCAAAATGAAATAATTAGCATATGAATTCTATACATTTACTTTTTTTTCACTTAAATTTTATATGTTTTAAAGTAACTTTTTAATTTTATATATGTGGTTTCATAACATACTTGAATCTTAATTTTACCAGTGCACTTACATGACAGTTATTTATTGATGTGGCATAATAACACAATAAAATATTGAAATGGTGTGTTGACGTGACAGAGTTCAGTTGATGTGACATGATGAAACAGCAAAATTTTTGCAGATGTATTATGTCACTTGATGCCATTAAATGCCACATCAGTAAACTATTAAAATTAGAATTCAAGTATATTATAAAATTAAACATATAAAACTGAAATAGTTATTTTAAAATATATATGATTCAAGTGTACATAAAATTTCGGCTATAATTTTACATTTTCAAGACTATAGATCCAAGTTACTCAAGTTTTCAGAAACATCATATGGAGCCTTCTCCATGATGGGTTGTCGATATCCAGAGACCAGTACTCCATGTCTTTCGGAGAGCTGCATTCATTAATCCAACTTTACATTCATATAAAAGGGAATAAGATTACAAGAGTTACATCGAATTACTGATGTTAATGACTCAAGCCGAAGAGCTACGCAATAAATAATGCTCAACTCCGGGCAGCAAGCTAGATTATCTAATCAACAAAATGGTATGCTCAGGAAAATGAGAATAAAAATGGTAGCATATTAGGCTAGCCTATGTTCCTAAACTACGATGTCAATATTTTCTATTAAAATTAGAGGATTCAGAGGGAGCAACAGAAGGCAAAACTCTAGGGAAAGTAATGTAGATGAAGAATGCACTACAAATCATGACTAGCCTATCGTTGAAAAGTTAGTTTTAGGAGGGAAAAAGTGAGCAGAATTTTTAAGTTTAAATTATATAATTTTCAAAATAATTTTTATAATTCTTAAATTTCATGTGCGTAACTTACTTAAATCTTAGCCATAATGTACCATTAAATAATATTGACATAAACGTCATGGCATAATCAAAATACCAACGTGACAATAACACATTAGACTTTTTACATTAAAATAATAAATAACATATAACGTGTTATTGACACATCATTATTTTTTTTTGATGTAATAACATTTACGTCAACAAAATTTAACGGCTCTAACAATAACTTAAGTAAATTATCAACCATTATATATAACCGTATTCTTTTTTTGATGACTATACATAAGTAGATTCTAACGTGAGTACGAGCGGTACTTTTCGTCTCAATCGAATTGATAAAGATAGTTAATTTGAGTGTGATTAAAGTTGCTAACCATAATTTCTTGTTAAATTGAATGGATAAAATTAATATGCCAAATTTAGTATATTAATTAATTGATTTTCGAAATTGGAATGCACAATTAGAGCGAAAAGAAATAAAATAAAACCATAATTAGTTAATAATTTTTTTAGTGATAGTTATAGTTTTAGAAGTGAATTTATAACTCAATACCTATTTCTTACTTTTTATTAGTTTAAGTTTAAATTTATCAATAATATTTTTTTAAAAATAAACAAATTGAACCAACTACCGCCTCCCTTCACTTAAATTAATACAAAGGTACACACTTATATATATATATATATAGTGTGGAAAGTGAGAAGACATCAGGCATATTTTAGCACATACACACAAAAAAACCCCCCCACAATCAATATAAAATTTCTTCCATGTGTGGACTAAATGTTCACTTTTGTAATATGTAATAACATTTATTATATAAACTTCATTAAATGGGTGATACGTGTGCATGTAATATTTTTGTACAAGGTTTTAATAAATTTTTTAAAAATAAAAATCTCAACCCATTTACGTGTAATTTTTCATATGAATCTTTCGTACTAGACTCACTATTTCTCAGCGTATACGACGAATAGTCAGTCCCATGTGTGTGGCGTGGGGGGGTTGGAAGATGGATATGGACCTGAATGGAATATGCCCAGTAGGGGCCCCATTCTCTGCACACTCTCTCCGTACCTCTTCGTGCGTGCGTGCGTGCGTGCGAGCGTGCGAGCGTGCGTGCGTGTGTGTGTGTGTGTGTGTGTGTGTAATATAATTATAGTTTATATGGGGATCATTGCAATCAATTGGTGCCCAGCTGCTGGGTTGGGTTGGGGGCCCATTCTCTGGCGCTCCTCCGAGTCGAATGCGCTCTGCTCCTGACGTCATTCTCGCGTCATATCTGCATCACATTGTTTTTCTGCCATGCCCAAATTCTACCTACAAGTGCTAATCTTCATTTTATTTTCCCTTCGGGAATCTGGAAAGGGTTCTATCTATATATTATCAAGTAAAAAGGGAGAAAATTTCTCCCCTTTTTTTAACTACCTAAAATATTCTTGATAAATATAAATTTCACTAATAAAAACACACTAACAAAAAATGGTTAAATTGTAAAATCACTTCAAAAAATATAACCACCTATAAAAAAAAAATCATAACTTACTATTTATTTTATTTGTATTTTTTAAAGGATCAAACTGTGTTTTCTAATTTAAAAATAAATCAATTTATAAATAAATTAGATATCTCTACTACTTTAGATAAACCAATGACATTTTTTTAATCTCATTTTTAATTTGCAAATTTGTCCTTTAAACTAACATACATTGCATGAGTCTTTGGCCAGTTCTAATTTTATCTGATCCTCTTTTATAAGAGTTATATTTAATTACTTTAATTGAGTTAAAATTAGCATCTTTAATTGATTTTATTGAAATGATATGTGCCACATTTAACATGGATTAGCGTCGAGTCAGAATTATTTACATGAATGTACTAGTAATTAAAAATTAAGGACAAACTTAGCGTAATTTTTTTGTAATTTAAATTAATTATGTATATTTTTACGTCTATAAAATTGAAGAAAAATAAATTTAGTATTTTGTATGAGAATTTATAGATTTTACTGATAATTTTTGAATGAGAAAATTCTATAGATTTTATCGAAAAATGTTAAAATTTATATGTCGGGAAGGAGTGAGAAAATTTGAGATTCTATAAAAATGAATTAATTATTTAAAAGTTATTTAAAGTTTGAATAAAGTTAGAGATTTTAAAAGTTGACAGAGGGAAAGCATAGGGACAGTACTTCATTCTTATTCCTTATTTTGAACCACTTTGCAACCAAATCATGGAGTTGGGATTCCGTTCGTTGGAACTCATTCATAATAAAAATCTTATTCCGCCCACCAAACATACCATAAGTCAGAAAGGAAAAAAAAAACTTATTGGCATAAAATTTATGTCGTTTGGTAGTGCAGAATGAGGATAGGAATATCATTCCGTAGTTTGGTTGCAAATTAATCCCTAATGACGATTGGGGAATGGAATATGTATTCATTATCGACAAAGAATAGGGGGGAAAGTGTCATCTCATGCTCCATGACTGTTCGTTATAGAAATAATGGGTTAATTTACAAAATAATCCTTGTCCACATCTTATAATTACAACCCTGGTCAAATTCTAATAACTTTACATATTAGCTTCTTCTTCCTCTTTTTTTTTTTAACAAAATCTTAAATATTTCCTTCACTGCTTTTCAGGGTATAAATTTGAATTTCTTTATAGAGCTTAAATTTTGAAAATGAAATTGTCAATTCTTGTGCAATATATATATATGTATATATTTGATAATGATGAGTTTATTTGAATATTTCACAAGTTCATCGTTCATAGATTCAGATAATTACATATGCAAATATATATGTAAGTGGATTCACTAATAACTAGATGCTTTAAAGGAAGAGTATTCTTGTTAAAAAAACATTAAAATTACTTCCCTTCACTTTCGACGTGTAATTTTAATTCCCTGCTCTCAAACATGTCATCGATGAATGACAGCAAATAAAATGAATGCTGGATGGACATTCAATTGAACTAGGACTTAACGGGGTGCAATCCTGCATGTAATAATAACTTAATTCTAATGCTATATTAAATTTCTAATCAGATTAGAAGCGGTTAACTTACATCAAATCTAAATGTTTAAATGGTTAAAACTGAAACTCTATTCTCACTGTGCTGTAGAGTGTGGAGTGACTTAACCTCCTCAACAGTCAACTTGATCCATTTCAGCGTCAGTTTTAAGGGAATTCTTCATGTCAAAGTCTACGTGGAGCAAGAAATAGTGTTGTTAAAAGTCCGGTCCAGACCTGGAATTGTTACACTCGGTCACGGTTCGGCCCGTTTATTTAATGGGCCGGGTCGGTTACAGGTCACAGTTTAGGAGAATATGAATCGGCCTAAAACGGTTTATAAACAGGCCTGTTAATAGTCCGTGTTGATTTGGCCTGTAAACCGCTAATCTTTTTAATTTTTTAAAAAAATTATTTTAAATGAATATATTTTTTAAAATTTTAAATTGATCTGACAAAATTAACCGTTGATTTGTAGGATTTTTGGTAGTCTAGGCCTATCCAAAGCTGTTTTCAACGGTTCCAGACTGGTTTAGCAGAATAATGATTCGGACCGGTTAGGTTTAATGGGTCCATATTTATGAACCTGACGGTAATCACCCCCAACCTAATAAGAATGGTTACAGGCCGGGTTATGAGCGGTTTGAGCCTGTTTTGGGTTTGAACTATGTAGTTACGGACTAGTTGGCCCGTTTAACATCTCTAGCAAGAGAGAGAAGTTTAATGCTGCATTGAATACCCAAGTCGATAGTGTTTTTTTAGCTCAACTAGCGTTGAAGAAGGAAATTTTACATAGAAAAATGAGATTAAAGGTCTTGGGAGACTTGATTTATCTCTAGACTTGGGTCAGACATTGTGCAACCCCTACTTCTAATACCATATCGAATTCACTAGTGGGTTTATAAAAGATCGGATCCAATTCCACCTAAAAATCTAAACTAATAGGTGGCAATATTCAACGCTCTTATAATTAATTGTATAATATAAGATCGTATTATCTATAAGTAGTACTTTAGAATCTTTTTTGGTAATTTACATCATGTCATGTCCAAATTCTAATGGATTTGTTAATTCATATACAAACTCTTCCAATTTAAATTTTATTCATTCACAAAATTCGAATATAATATTTTATTTAAGAAAAAAAAAAGTATCCAACTACCAAATTGACTCATGTTGATGTTATTAAAAAATTTTAAAATATTCCTTTTCTTGTTCTGTCTCCACTTGTTTTAAAAATCATATTGGGACGTTATTCTATGATCCTAAAAGGAAGAAACCATTCAATCAAAATGTAAATATCATTCAACCGGTAGGACCCAAATCATTGCATGACTCCTGAAAGTTTACAGTAAAAGAAATATAATTTTGAATATCTAATAAATGGGTAGTTAAAAATATCAAATATTCTGATTTGATTTTACATTAGGTTTAAATTGAATATTATTAGATTCGACTAAATTATAATGAAAATTATAAAACTTTGATTATCTTTTATATTAATTCTAGAAACTTTAAATTTGACTCAATCAATTCTAATATTTCTATTTCTAATTAATTTAAGTTCTAAGCATAACAATCGGTTAAAAAGAGGATAACGACAGTAATTTTGATGACATTGACATGTTGACATAGTGATTTAGTCTAACCTAACATTAATATGATGTGTTATTACTACGATATATCAAAATCGTCATGTTAGTTAGTTATGTTAGCAAAAATTAATGTCATTATTATTTTTTATCTAACTATATGTTATTTCTAGGACTTAAAAATGAATTATATAATATAAGTTTTAGAACCAAATAAATTAAGTAACATTAGTTTTAGGACAAATGAATCAAAATTAAAAATTTAAATTTTAATATAAAAAGAGACAAATTTCTAAGAATTCTACTCCCCATTAGATTCTGATCCCTTAAGGTGCAAATGCGTCCCGTTTATCAACTTTAGGTTAACTTTTTTCTTTTTTTTTCCCTTAACGTTTGAAGGGAAAAAAATTAAGAGTCTTACAAAAACATAAATATGAAATTTCTTGATGTTAAGTAAAAAAATCATACCTTTACTCAAACCTTCTTTAATCTCATCATCAAGTTAACATATAGTCAAAAATTACAAGAGATCGATTCTAATCCATGTCTCTTGTTACTGGTGCGTGTGCATAGATGCAAATCCATGCTCAGTATTCGTTCTCTACTGACATCCTCATGATATTGGTTTCTCAGGGCATATATGCATCATACCGAGCTATTCCCATCATTATTATCCGTAGGTCTAGTGGAAAGTGTACGGGATGAGATCACCCTGAGAAACGCGACCGTTTTGTGTGGCACATTGATGATCAGTCCCATTTCTCTTCCTGTACGTTCTCCTGGGAGAGACGCTGCAAGTGATGCCCCATTCGATTGTCCTGTTCGCATCTGGGAGAAAAAAAAATGGAAAAGGAAAGAGAGAAGGCTTATGAATGAAGAAGATGGCAGATCTTTCTTTCTTTCTTTCTTTCTTTCTTTTTTTCCTGTCACCGTATCATGCGCGGGAACAGAGAGAGGATGGTGGAAGATGAAGAAGACCTAGAAGGAGTAAAAGCCTGCTGCATGCCCTCAGATGATGATTGCTCATCTGAGAAGAAAGGGGAAAAAAATAATTATAATGTACATATAACGATGATATATAATTATAGGAATCTATGATCATATATGTATATCTTATTTTCTCCAGTTATGTTAAAAAACATAAAGAAGAAAAGGAAGAAGTATTCATGTATGATATATGAGTAAACTCCTTGTGAAGTTGCGACCCAGCTAGTTTTTCACGACAATTATTTCTTTTCTCTTTGCCCTACCCGATTAGATAATCGACCCGACCCCACTAAGGGCTTAAGTTTTTCCAATTATAAAATTTTGTTCATAGTGAATTGGTGGCTATAATTATGTTTGCAGGCTTTTGTTTGCCTCTGTTTCTGCTCCACTTGAATGTTTCCTCTTAGCATTTCTTCCCTGTTGCCGAACGATGGACCGAACAGCAAGAAGACAAGGCCGCACTTGTGGGGGACCTGGAAAAAAAAACAAACAAAATACCCACAGCGTTTTTACGATATATCATAGGGGTAAAAATGGTTCGGATAGTGCATATTTTTTTTAATATAAATTATTAGGTTTCAAATTTTCTGGATCGTAAACAAAAAAAAAACTATTTAAGTGATCGAAAAACCACTAGCTACGGGTGAGATGTTAAACGGGCCGGGCTGGCCCGTAACTTGACAAGAACTGGACTATCGAAACTTCGAACCGGCCTGGACTGCTCCTAACCCGGCCCATAACTGTTCCTATTGGTTGGGGTGGTTATGGGCCGGTTTCAAAATATGGAACCATTGAATCATAACCAGCCGGACCACAAAAAATCCAGCAAATCAATAGTTGGATTTTATCGGATCAATTTAAAATATTAAAAAATATTCATTTAAAATAATTTTTTAAAAAAATTAAAAAGATGGACGGTGACGGCCAAACTGACCTGTTTATAAATGGTTTTAGGCTAGTTCATATTTGCATGAACTGTGACCTGTAATCAGATCGGCCTGTTAAGCAAATGGGCCGAACCGTAACCGGGGTCAAATCGTTTTAGGCCCATTTTAAACAACCTGAACCATACTTTTAACAATACTAGCTATTGGCTTTGTTTTTTCAGGTGGTTTTTTGGGCTCCGGTTTTAAATTAAAATAATTATAATATTATTACATATAATTGAGAACTTTAATTGATTCTAAACAATTATAGAATAACCGGGTGATAAAATTTCCTCAATTTTAGAATTCAAAATTAATAATGTGAATATTAAGTATATGATTAATAGATCTAATAATGAAAATAAATATTAAATACACGTTCATAGTAATAAGATAAATAATTAAATGTGATCATGTAATTCAGGTGGGCCCGCCGGTTTTTCCGGGTAGAACCCGACTTTTTCGGATGGTTCTTTTAAATCTAAAAAATCACCCGGTCTAAAAAAAGACCTAATTTTTTTAGTTAGTTTATTCCGGTTTCGGTTTCCTCTTTTTTTTTTCTTCCACTCCTAATTTATTATACGGTTGTTTTTAATATCCACGTGCTCGAATCCCTTGTAAGATTATTTTGCTCGGACGCTCTACAGCACCCTCTTCATCCATCTGCACGATAATAGGGCTGTTCCAAAAGATCCACAGAACCGTAACCGGTTACCGTATTGAAACTGTCAAATTATATACATGTATATATATAGTAGAGGAAGAGTATAGAACGTGGTGGTTTGAAGGTTGAACACACGCGAGTAATTGATAACTCTTTATTAGGTAACTTAATGAATTATATCAGGTGATTCACCTATTTATGAGTTCATAATAACAATGAAATCTGGAAATAAATAGTTTTAAAATATAACGATAATATCTAAATCAAATTTAAGATATTTTGATAATTTAAACTATTTAATTTATTTGATATTCTAAAATATATTTTTCTAATAATGATAATATCAACCCTTCAATAGAAACGAATCATTTGAGCCCATTACTTCTAATTCAATCTTTTTTTGATAATATTTGGTTCAGTCGATGACTAAGTATAAATAATTCAATTAATTGTAGTTAACCAGAGTGAGCCATTTTAATAATTATATTAAAAAAATACAATTAGGTTATATATATAAAGGAAGACATTTTGTTTCTACCCCTCTACCATGATCATTTTTGGTCGTCTTCAATTCAACAAAATAAGTATGTCATTCCATCATCTACTTCTTTTTTTTGCCTTTTCAGACTCCATCAGAATCATCATACACTTTAAATAAAAATACAATTAGGTCATAGGCAGTGAATTAATATAATTCACCAATTTGGGATTGAATTAGTAGTTTCCTCACTAGATCCCTAAATGGGTGATCCAATGATTGAATTCCAGGTTAAGAGGGTCGACGGAAATTTTCCCAGGAATCCCGGTCCGATCACAGACTAGTCCCAAGGTATATTTTGGCTGACCCGGAATACTGTATAGTGTAAAAAAAAAGAATTAATATAATTCAAACTTTGCCGTGATTCGAAAAATTAAAGTATTCCGTTTGAAAATTCTAGTCATGTTGGCTTGAGATATGGCATGACATTTTTTGGATGTCCGTTTAAACTATATGGTTTTATGAGCTGTCGGTTATATTACTTTTTACTTATGATTCTTTAATAAGTTTATAGGGCAAATTACTTACAAAATCACAATATTTTATTAAATTTCCCAAATTTACATCACCTTCAATATTTCATACGTTGATGTGACAATGATAGCTTGGCTTATTTTTCATACTATTGGCACTTTTTCATACATGAATATGCCACAATATCGGTTAATGAAAAATTTAGCACATATAGTACTTGTAATATTTTGTGAAAATAAGTAAACGTTATGTTTATTTAGGTGAATATTAAATTTCGTGTATATTTTAGAGAAAACAAGAAAATATTACAGTTATATTGTTATTAAAAAAAATTTATGTTAAACTTGATTACAATTAACTGGTTTTTTCTATAAGAAAAATGGTTAACCAACTAACTGAATCGGGATAACCGATTTTAAATGATTTAGTTTTTTCCTATACTTCCGAACCAAATTGAATTAAAAATATGGTTATGTTTGACTTAAAATAGTTTTTCGAATCGAATCGAATCACGAATATCCTCATAGGCAAGCACTCTTTTTCTAATATATAAAATTTAATGATTTTAGTCAATCTTAATTTGAACATGATTTACCACCAAATCCAAAACTCACCAATTGTTTGGATTATCCGAGGAAGGAATATTGGCTTTTTATCCATGACGATGTTTACTAGGTTGTCAACAAGTCCTATCTGCGGGTTGTTCCCACCGGATTGATATTTGGGGTTCAAAATCCATCAGGTCTAAAATGGGTTTAAGATTATTTTATATGGGTGTTCGTGGTTTGGTTTGGTTTGGCTTAGAAAACCGTCTCGGACCAAACCAAACCATATATTCAGTTCAATTAGGTTTGCAATATTAAGTCCAAATTGTATCTATTTTATCTCAAAATAACCGAATTATATACAACTAGTTTTTATGGTTTGGTCAAATGGTCAACCTTTATTTAAATAAATATAATTTTAGCTAATAAAATGCAAATGATTTGGTTCAGTCTAAAAATAATCGGACCAAATCATTCAAAAAAATAAATTATGAATTTTAATTCAAATAATCGATTTTTTATATTACATGTTTATTTTATTTGATTATATTTTAGAAATTGGTTTGATTTAGTAAACATTTATTAACCTAACTAAGCATATCAAGTAATTAGTCGGGCCTCTTTTTGACCCCCAAAAAAATGCACGATGGACAAACCGATTCAAATGGTTCAATTATTTTTCGTTCGGTTTGGTTCAACCTAATGATTCGATTTTGTTTATTGGTTTTTTTAAACATGCCTAATTTTTTATTTTACACATTTTCTCCTATTGTTTCTGTCTGGCTGTTTTCCTAATCTCATGTAGACGAATCGTGCTACACTTCTTAATTTCTGAGCTTTTGGGCTTTAAGCCCAGGCTATATGCTCATTTGGGTTACGGCATCTTGGAACCCTAGTTTCCATGCTAGTGCACAACCACTTCTTCCAGTAGTAGGCCTTTGACTATTCTCTCTGCCATCCCATTAAGAGATCGGGTTGGATGACAGATATCTCATTCGATGGGGGAAGCGCGTAAGCTCGGCCTTGAGCGTATAATTTAGTTCTTTACATTTGCCCGAAGCTGCGCAAAGGGAATACTGAATGGGAAGGGTGATCGAGTTCAGTATCACCATATCGGGACAATGCCGATTCCAAAGTCTTGAAACCCAACCCTGTCTTCTTGTGTGTTGAAACTGAACCCTATCCATAACTTATAATATTAACTTTCATAGTCTTAAGTTTGTCGCACAGTTAATCTGATCAAAATTTAATATATTATGAGTGGTTGTAGCTGAATTTCTTATATATTTAATACTTTATCTTTTTTATTAATGATCTAAGTTTATGGGATATTTTAAATATGATAAACTTGTAAATATGTAAGTATAAGCATATCAAATGATAGCTAGTGAAACTAGGAATCCAATAGTATAATCAGCGCAAGAATTAAAATTTCAATCATTAAGTTATCACTCATTGGAAATTAATTGTAGAAACAGTTTCATTTCAAATATGAATTTTTGTTGGAATTGAAATCAAAACTATAGTGACCAGTTTCCTAAATTTATGTTTGAACAGTATCCGAATTTTACTGAAAATTAACTAGAATATACTCAATGGGATTAGGATCCGACCAATTCGTGCATTCCCCTTACATTGAAGGTAGGGCTAATGACTGAACGAAAATAGTTTTCAAATAAAATTTTCCTACCCAAGTGACTAATTTCCTTTTTGGAATGAAAATGACTTCAAATGGGCGAAAAACCTGGTAAGTTTAACTGCTGAAAATCTAGAAGAATTTTACCAAGAAGATTTTGTGTTGCTGATCTATTCAAATTTCAGAGCTTGCTGGCCTTAGAAGGGTTCAAACTGATGGAGGCCATCCACTGCTGGGCGATAGCAATCAGTTTGGCATTTGCTTTCCTCCTAACCTCCACGACCGCTAAGGCCAGCTTCCCCTTTGGCCCTGCCACTCTTGCTTCTATCTCAATCTCTTCCGGCAATCATCGTGAACCATAAAACCACCTTTCCGATTCAACCACCGGAAAGAATAGTAAAATGGAAACATTTTTCATTATGCTACAGGAATTAGAGGAAGCTTGTAGATTTCAGATCTGCAGGATTTTGTCCAGAGTCGCAGAGAAGATAAACATTCAGTTCCTGTTCGATTTCAGCGTTTGTCCATTTGGATCCATCCATATGCTGCCGTCCAGCCTTTTATCCTCAAAGATCAACAATCCACCTGATTTTATTCAACCCCAGGTTTCACCAAAGATTGGCAAATCTGATTACCCGAATCGCCTGCCACTAAACACAGCCGAGGAGAATGATTGTTATAGGCGACACCAACCAAGCTGCAGTTCAATGTTGTATATTAACAGCTCATGGCAGCAATATGCATCTTGATTGATCCAAGCTGAAGTAGAAGTCCCTTCTCGTGAACCTCGACACTTCCAGTTCTAAAGAGACGGAGCAAAGTGCTACTCTTGTTGGACTACCTAGTTCTATCTGCTGCTATACATTAGATGATTCCATCATCTCTGATGTTAGAATGTGTCTGTCTAAATTTGAATGCTCTGGGATATAATGGATACCTGGGGGACATGAATAAGCATACTAGCCTAGGACAATGAGAAAAGAAATCAGACGTTAAGAGTTTGTGTATTTTGAATGGTTTCTCTCGAAAAAGAAAGAACATTATTTGAATAAAATTCCATCCACTCCTTATTTATGCCTTCCACATGAATTTTCTGCAATATAATATTACAAAACCAAACAAACAGAATGAGAAAATATGACATAGTTAGTAAACCCTAACAATTAAATTTTCACATTTGTTACGACCAATCAATATCACATTATCAAGAAGATACCAAAAAACCTACATCAAGAGCTAAAATGCATAATAAAAACACCAATTTTGCACTGAATAAAATAGATACTTATGTTAGCTTGTAGACACATACTTTGTACCATGTTTTTCATGTGGCTCCATTTGCAAGCAATGCACTTACTAGTTAACAAAAGAGGCTCTTTAGACAAACTTGCAGATCAATTGTGGTCCTCTTTTCTGCAGAGTTCACCGAAGATAAATTTCCATCCTCTATGAGTATGAGAAGTTTCCCCCGTAAATGAGAAAGGGAGACAACCCTTTTTATGTTTTCCATTAAATTTAAAAAAAGAAAAATACAAAGAATGCACAAAATACCACAAAGAAGGATGTGGGGACCAACCAACATAATTAACATTGGAGGACAACTTGCAGCTTTTTTTATCTTGTTCTGTCCACAGCTAACAAAGGACTGATGGAGAGATGTACATGGTGTATAGAGAAGGATGAAATTGATAAAGAAGGACAACATTGATATGTAGGGAGATGGAATTGAAGGGTAAAGATGAAATTGATGTGCAAATGGATTAAATTAATGGGTAGACTAATGACGAATTTAATGTATAGAGGGACTAAATTAATATGTAAATAGAAGAATTTGAAGTCCACGAAGACTAAATTGATGTTCAGGAGGACTAATTCAATGTTCAAATGACTCAACTAATGTTCAGGGCATGAACTTATGTACAAATTTAGAAAAAGATGGAATTGATGCAAAGCGTACCATCTATCATGGGCAAATTAGTTAATTTACCCCAAAATTTACGTTATATTATAATATTTAATTGCAAATATAATCCTTTTTGTCTTGTCCTTTTATTATTTTTGCACCAAATCTCCATGTTTTTATTTAATATATCCTCAACTTTTACTTTGTACAGCAATAGAAAACTTGGAACACAGAATTTATCGGGAAAACATTCAAGGAGATGTCAACTTTATCGGGGGCACATATCAGTGCTAGATTTACCATTAACTCATTGGAAATTGCTAGGGGAAAAAGTTGACCAAAAATTCATAGAACACACAATCTAGTGATAACAAAAGAGAAATATAATTGATATTTGCCCGGTAATGGACGGCAAATTCAAATAACAATCGATAAACTCATTGATGAACATATAAGAGCTGGTTGGAAAGTGATATGCTTATCCTACTTTATATGCTGGGCCCACCTATTACCATAAGCAACATGCATCTTCACCGATCCAAGCTAAAGCAGAAGTCTCCTCTCGTGAGCCTCCACACTTTCCATTCAAAAGAGAGGGAGCAAAGTGCTACTATTGATGCACTACCCAGTGCTTATCTACTACCATACATTAGATAGTTGATTCCATGGTCTCCGATATTAGAATGCGTTTGTCTAAATATGAATGCTCTGAAATATAATGGACACTTGGGGGACAAGAATAATAAAGCATACCAACATGGGACAATGAGAAAAGTAATCAGATGATGAGAGCTTGTGTATTTTGAACAGTTTATCTAAAAAAAGAAAGAACATTATTTGAATAAAATTCTGTCCACTCCTTACTTAGGTCATCCAACTAAGAGTTAGGAAAGAAGAATTAAGAAATCCCTCCAGAACCCCCCACCTCCCCTTCCTTATCCCACGGTACCGATCCATCCTCTCCACTTGTCACCGCAACCCTCTATCCGAGCAACTTGTAGTGAAGGCAAGCTATGCAAAATAAACTTTTCTTAACGTTGAAGCCGACCGATCCCAAGACCAGCCAGAGTGATACCAGGTTACCACTCTATTAACGGTGGTGTAACTCTTCGATGAATCTCCACTTATCATTGACGGTCAAGGGAAAAAAGTTTTTTTTTTCATGAAGACTAAGCTTTCCATCAATTCCCATGTACATATATATATATGGCCATCTTGACTGATTCCCATGCAGTAGAGAGAATTCGGGTACATTAGAGATTTGAGGGTTATCGTACTATGAATGGTCATGGGTTCTTACTCACGCCCTTGTGACCATATGTTTCGTTCTCTAGCCCTTACTCGTATTCCAGCTCATTCTCTCCCATTTTCGACCTATCCCCCATCACTTGCTAGCCCAAACATCGTAAAGTAAATTTAGACCACCGTCAAGGACTGAGATTGATGCTGGTCTAGTAGGTGAAGCACCACTGCTGTTCGTGGTTGTTTAATCAGCTCGACGCACAGCCCTATCAGGCTTTATTTGCAGGAGCTTCGCCATCCGAGCAGTTTGGATATCTAATCAAGTTCATCTGCAAATCCACCTCTCTCGGACGGGACTTTCATCAAGAGCTCTATGTGACCATAAGACCTTCCAGTGGATATACCCGCGCTGACAACTTCAAACTGGTAACAAAAGCAGCGACAACGATCACAGATAAGCTAAATCATCATACAAATAGCCTTTTCTTCTCTTGCTGTTCTCAACAGCTGATCAATCCAGTGTTTCAGCAAAAAAACAAACATATTTAACAGTCAACCGCAAGCTACTTATTTTACAGGGGAACTCTTAAGATAAAACCTTATGTCCATGGAGGGGACCGTTGACAGCCTACACATCTTTGGTGAATGAAAATTCAGAGCTTCATAGTGTTACCCAAGAGAAATGTCTTGGTAAAATCAGGTTGATGGTAAGATCAGAAGCTAAGTAGCACATCCTTAAGCTCCCAAGATATGTTAGCTCTGGCAGGACCGAAGGAAGCTTGGTGGAGACAAATAGTGCTCAGTCCTTAGGATAAGAAGACAATGAGAACACATACTGGCAAAAAGAAACAACGAGTCTACTCTATGATGGGGCACAAGCCTAATGTAGACCTAGGGGCTACTGTCTACATGCAAAAACTTTACATAGCAACTAAATCCTTCTAATTTTATATCTTGACATGGGCAGAACCATGATAATAATGAGTACTGAACTATAAAGAAACCGTTGTCTCATGATATATGTTTCTTTGCCTTTGATTATAGCCATCAGAAAGTTTCAACTGCAATCACTCTCCTTGCCATTTCCTCCACCAAGATGAGGGAGTTCCTCGAGGGGGTGGAGGTGGAACAAGAAGTTCAAGCATTGTTTGCTTCTCCCTACTTGTCAATGGAACACCTCTAAGGAGGCTCCAAGCCATTATAAGAACATTGTTTTTTTGCCTGTGCCTCTGGTATGCCCACACCCCTAGAGCCCCACCGGCAAACAGCACCTGAAGCCAAACCATGATCAGTAAAAATGTAGGAACAAGGTCTGCAAAAGTGCTGGAAAAAGTCAAAACTGCAAAATGTCCCATGTCTGAGGGGTGATTCTGAACAAACCGGAGAAAGCCACAGCGCTGCAGTCTGATAGTCAAACTTTGGGGTATAAAGGACCGTCTCCCCAAAGTCATCTTCAAGCTTCTTATAAATCTCTTTGTCAGTTTTTCCAGAATGAATCTCATCGCGGATCAACTGAACCAGAAATTGCAGGTGTCATGAGAAAATTTTACCATGTAGTATCCAATCTAAGGAGTGTCTATCTATAATTGCGGGAAAACCCCTACATACTATCAATTTAATGCTCTATAGCCATCAAAAATAGAAAATTTTCGGCTCTGTTTTTCACAGGGTCCCAACATTAGCCAACAAACTGATTCTCAAATACTCATTTATTCCAAATTATCCCCAAAAAAAGTACATCTTTATTCCTAAACTATATAAGCTAAATATTGAACCATGAAGAGGCAAATGTTTCATGAAATTTTCATATGAACCAACCACTTATCTCTTAAACCTCTTCCTTTCTAGTAAAATCTGTTTCCATCATTTAGGTAGAGAAAAGCACAATACATGTAGCGCCCGATCCCAAAAAGCCAATAGGAATAGGCACCACCGGTTACTACTTTTCAATAGCTAGCACAAAAAGAGATGCTTGAAAAGGCCCTGGTACATATCTCTCCGGAGGTGAAGAGACATGATACCCACTGTTTGACGCTCTCTCCTCTCCTCTTTCGATACCATTGATATCATCTCTTAAATTTCCCCTGCTTGCACTTTCTATGAGTGCTGTAACACAGAAACTATGATTCGACGTCTACAGAGGGATTCTGCAGTAATTTATCATACCCTATCGTAACTCATTTTCCTTGCTACATAACTCTTGATCTCCATAATACTTAAAGCAGCAAACGTGGCACACAGCTCAAGCACTAGTTTGCTACGACTAGGTGGGTTTTTTTTTTTTTTTTAAAGGATAGAAAAGCACCTTTCTGAGTAGGATAGCGATATCAGCCTGCGAATCTTCTATCGACTGGCTTCCACACTCGGTGCATCGGACGTTGTGACTGATGTTCCTGGCACGAGCTTCAATCACCTGCACCTTCTTGACTTCATCCTCGCCACCTTCCATCTTTTTATGATTCTCTCGTCAGCACTTCAGGGCACCCTCCACTAAAACCAGCAGCAAACCATCCAGTCACTGATTCATAACATCAAACATCTACTGGACGAGTGATACCAGGAGGCCGAGAATGATTAGCCGCCGGCCCTGCAGGAAACTACATGTTAGCAATTACAACTTTGGATAGAGATGCAGTCTACTGCAGCCAACGAGAGCCAGGGGATTGCGCACCCGATTGTATCAGCGTGGATTGGAAGGGAATGTCGGCCAGTGCAGATTGGGAGTAGACCTCGCCCCTCAGGAGAAGGTCCAAAAATGCAGAGAAAAGGGGTTAGAAATGTGACCCGTAATAGGGATCTTAAAACGACCGGTTCCGGGCCCGATCAAAACTGGCCTGAAACCATTTGGCCCGCTACGGTTTGGGCCATTTGCTTAATGGACCAGTCTAATTATAGGTCACAATTCGGGCATATATGAACCAATCCGAAATCATCAATAAATAGGCCGGTTCATGGTTCGGGTTGTTTTAACCCTAAACCATTCGTCTTTTTTAAAAATTATTTAATATAAATATATTTTTTATTTTTTAAAATTAAAATAACAAAATCTTACTGTCAATTTGTAAGATTACGGTGGTTCAGGTCGATTTGCAATGGTTCCAAGCTGATTCAACAAGGAAATGTGCCAGATTGGTTCCCATTCAATAGGTCTATTTCTTGAACTCAATCCCTAACTGCACTCCAACCTAATAAGAGCAATTACATATTAATTTGGGGACAATTTGGGCTGTTTATAGGTTTTGACATATGGGTTCAAGACCAAATTGGCTTGTTTAGTATCTTTACCCCTGTTAAGTCTCTTGATTAGGGTCGTGTTGGATAGTTCGGGTCTCCTGTTTTCGGATTGGGATTTTTTAATTAAAATAACCATATCTCAATTTGGGAAAATAAAAAATCAACCATAATAGATTAAATTTTCGGGAAAAAGTATATATCAATTGAGAAAAATAAGGATATAAAAAAGTAGATTATTAAATATAAATAACAAATTCTGGATAGTTATGTGTTTGGTAGGTCGAAATGAAATGGAATGAGAACGAGCATTCACGGTTTTCATGCAAATCCATTTCATTCTCTTCATTTTCATTATTCAAAACATCAAATTGCCAATTTTATCCTTTTCTTTCAATCAAGATTACAATTTCGCTTGAAACTTAGCCCATTACCTTTGCCATTGGCTTGCCCATCCTCGTCTTTTTATTCCCCATATAAACTCATTTACTAAGCACATAATTAGGATGATACTTACATGATTATAAGGTCACTGAATGTTGGAAGTTATTAGTTTTCATCTTGTCAATTTTTATCGAATGCTTAAATATGATCATTTATGATTTATCATTATTTTTTAATATCTAACTACTTTATTTATCATATGTCTATATGAAGTGTGATTTCAATTTTATGGGTGCATAATTATAAGGGGTAGAATTGGTAAATTGAATCGACAAATTCGATTCCATTCCGTTGATATTTAGTTGGAATCCAAACTTAACCTATTCACCATTCCCAATCTATTTATGTTTCTGTTTCCATTTCCACTCAGCCCTACGAAATTGCAACAGAGTGCCGGCTTCACAAAAGTCCCATTTGCAACATAAGTTTGATGCGTTAATTTTACATTTTTCCCAGCTCCACATATCAAACAGGATCCTGACAAATTTGTGTCGACCTAAACAGCTTATGACAATGCAATGTACTGTTAAAATAAATTCGGCACAAGGAAAAGCATAGCTTTCTGTAGCCATATACAACTATGTCAACGCAAGAACAGGAAAGACGGGAATAAACCATTCCCCCGGTACTGTATTCATCAACTTTTACAGCAGCACAACACAGGAAACTCCTATTCCTATTTTTGAGATAAGCATCTATCAACGGAGCAAAATTGGAGTGGAGAAGTACTGAAGACCATTTGCTGGGGGGCAAGCAATCCTAACTCTAACATTTAGATTCTCTTTGATGTTGTAGTATACAAGACTTTCCCTGGAAGTCACAATCAATACAAGGCTCAAGGTATTAAAAAAACAAACCCCGCTCCTTATACTTATCACTGCCAAAGACTTGAGAAACACGGAATGTGTAATTGTTCAGAGAAGAAACTTTAGCATGACTACTTTGTTATCATAAAAGATACCTCATAAGTGCAAACTCACAAGCAAACGGGGGCACATATTTACTGTGCTGCCCCCATCGACAAACTCAGTGTTTGGATCTGCAACATGACAGATATGGCCATCCAAAAGAGTTCACGACAAAGTAATAGTAGATCAATGAAAAATAGAAATGAATCAAAGTAAAACCTGGGAGAAAAATACCTGATTCACAAGCAGGCTTACTTGCTCTCTGTACATCTCTTTCAAGTCAGCAATATCGGCTCGAAGCTCCTCCAGCTAGACACCAGAAAGAACTTTCCAGTCACAGATCACAGTAGGATAATTCCAACACTTTCCT
This sequence comes from Sonneratia alba, assembly GCA_900174645.1. Classification (NCBI taxonomy): domain Eukaryota; kingdom Viridiplantae; phylum Streptophyta; class Magnoliopsida; order Myrtales; family Lythraceae; genus Sonneratia; species Sonneratia alba. The sequence continues at coordinate 6,086,089 of FWPY01000060.1, forward strand.
ATCTCTTACATTCCGCTTTGTGCTATACTAGTCACAAGAAAACTTTTCTAGTGGTATTTTATAAGCACATGGTGAGATCATTACAACAGAGACTCAGACACAAGTATTACATCATTTGGAACCCACAAGCAGCAATTTAGGGAATTACCTCCTCATCACGTTCACCCATAAGCTCAAGTGCAGCTGAATGCCTCCTCCTAAGTGCTTCTAATTCTGCCTGAGTACTGGGTAACAAGGATGCCTCTGACCTTAACTTCTCGCACTGCAGCCAACCACAACTAAATTCAAGCTTTGTAATTTAAGAAAGTGAAGCATCACAATATGGGAGAAAAGACTTACTTGTGTGGTCATTTTGACTAAATCCTCTGCAAGAGAATCACGAATAGATTCCATCGAGGCCTAAAGAAGCAAGCACTCAAAGCAAATAGTGGTTAATTGAAGTGCTAAAAGATAAGCAAGAAGACATGAATTTTTAGAAACAAAGTGTGGAGAAGAAGAGTATGGAAAAGGGTCAAGCACTAAAATTTAAGGTGAGTAAGATGAAAAATGCTCAAAAATAAACTCTGCCAAAGAGGGTTCTGTAGCAAATGTTGCAGACAGATCAATACATAAAGTGGGTTCCATTCTACTGAATTAGTCAAAATATTTTTGAACATTTAATGAGGTCAGTTGAAGTGCCATATGGTGGGCAAGAATGATATGAGTTTTTAGAAAAACCTATGATTTCAAAAGCAAACTTCCTTTATTCTCTCTTATAGCTTAAAAAGGAAGTATCAGCAAGGGTAGAAAGCAGCTCAACCACACTGTGCTCAGAACAATTTTATAGGAAGGTCCTCACCAGACGAGACATATATGATGCCAACTCGCCCTCCTTTTGATGAAGGGTAGCTTCAAAAGCACTCGGTGTCATGCTCTTCACATGGTATGGACTCATGCTCACCTCAACAATATTCTTCCTCTGAGACATGCTGTCAGATGGGCCCAAAGATGCCTGAAGGAAATAACTCTCCTCCACGCTGCCTAGGCTACTATTGCTTGAAAGTTTTCGGGTCAAATATCCTGCAAAATGGCTTCAGTTTAAGTTATCATAGAGGATTCCGGATCCTGGGAAGTTTAAAATTGCAGTAGCTAGAGCTTCAAACCATCATCAACAGGATGCTTCGTCGCAGAATCAGGTGCAACAGAAGAATGGACAAGTGAAGTCCTTTCCAACTCCAACCGAGCAGTTTTTTCCCTATCTATCTCCTGTCCAGAGCAAGGGCTTGATTCAGATAACTAAATGTGGAAGAAATGAAACTATCACACTATACACATCATGCATGTATTATAGATCATAAATGCAAAGGACCTGCTGTAGAAGTTCCCTGCGAACCAGAGCCTCTTGTAACTCTTGCTTGTGTTTACTTTTAAGTTCCTTGATTTCTTCCTCAAGCTGGTTCGCACGACCTTCTAGAGTATCAGCTTCCTCCTTTGCTGCAAGATATTCCTGCCTATTTTCAGCTGCTCTCTGCCTCTCCTTTTCAAGGGACCGACCCAGCTGTGTCTGCTCTGTCCTCAGACAGGATATCTGAAACAAAGACTAAATAACTCGAGGTTCAAAAGTAAAACTACATGGAGATCGATGGAACATCTGAACCTGAGCTTCCAGAACATTAATTCGAGACAACATTTGGGATAGTCGCTCATTTATTGATCGCTTTCTTTCCTCAGCAGCAGCAGCCTTAGCTTCAGCTTCCTGTATATGTTATTACATGTGTAAATATGATACAACATTTAATGCTCTTAGAAGGCCACAGATGTGGATATTTGAAGTTACCTGCAGTCGAGAGTTGAGAGACCTCTCAACCACTGACCATGTCTCTGCTTTCCTAGAAGCTGCTTCCTGTTGGCAATAGTAGTAAATGCATGAACCTAAGACAATTGAGGAATCAGTTGAATGACCTGAATTCTAGGTGTGCAAACATAATATTCACCTGTATGGCTTCGATTTGCCTTAAAAGAGGTCTTGTAGAATCTGGAACTTGTGAAATTAATTCCTCGCAGCGTCGCTCACTTTCCTAGACATTGAATATATAACAAGAATGATAACATGTACGAAACTAATGATAATTTTTTTTATAAAATTTATATTAGAAAAACTAGTGAAATTAAAACTACTTGATAGCGTTTCTGAAGATCCTCGATGTCCCTGTGTAGCATGTCTTCCCTGAAAACTGCCTACAAGACAAAGGAAGCAATAAAAATGGTAATACAAAAAAAAAAGGCAATATCTTGAACATTAAGACTAAAAAATCATAATATAGAGATGGATGCATGTCGGACCTGCTGCTCTTTTCGACTTAATGTTTGTCTTAGTTCTTCCAATGTTTGAACTAGCATAGCTTCACGTTCCTCAGCTTCTTTAAGATGACTTTCTAACTCTGTTTTAGCTTCACTGTTAGCACGCGCCTCAGCCAGTGCTTCAGCCTCCTTTGCAGCTTGCAATGCACTGCTATAAAATTCTTTTTGGGCAGAAATGTCAGCTTGATGTTTTTCTATCATTTCTTGCAGTAACCTCTCTGTAGCTGCCTTGTCCTTCCTAATGCTCTCCACTCTATTTTCTTCTACCTGGAAAATAAACAGAAAGCAAATAAAAAGACAGTAGAGACATGATGATTGCATTACATTAGTATTTCAATATTGTGATCTATCTAGGAGAGATAAGGGGTTCAGAAAATTCAAGCAAAGGATCATGAGATCCTAAAACTCAAAATGTAACTCCACCATTTAAAGGAAATTCCTCCAGAAAAGTATGTATAGCACTCCATTGAAATTCTGTATTAAAATAAAATACTAAATAGTGCATAACAAAACACTACATTGTTTTTATTTATTTATTTTTCCTATAGATAATCTAAAGTAAATTCCATGTGCATTCTGTGTAGTTTTGAAAAAGTACAACACCTCCCATTTTAAATAGGAAACTGCCCTCCCCGTTTTTGTTGACATGGCCCAAACACCTATCATGATTTTGACAATAGGATTATTTCAAGTGTTGGAAGGACTTATCCCCATTTTAATAACAGTAGATACTATGCTCAAGCTTTGTGCCAATGAAGCAATTTAAGCAATTTCAGACTTAAGAGTTTCAAAACATACAGCTAAATAATGAATTGATTTCAAAACTGAAAGTGGAGGACATGAACTTCCTAACTTCCTCTCAAACAGTGATAAAATAAGAAGATGAAATGTGTATATCAGCAATAACAAGGGCAGCGATGCTCAACTACCTGAAGCTTGGTGCCCAACTCTTTCTTCTCTTCTTCAAGCTCTCTAATCTAGGTTAGAAATAAAAATATCATAGAAATTGTTTTAGAAAGAGGAATAAGAAGATTTAACTACTAAATTTATGAGAAACCTTTCTTGTACAACCTGAGCTCTTAGTTTTCTAATTGTTGACTCCTGAGCAGCCTGTTTTTTTGAAAGTTCTTCACCTGGCATACCAATTATTTGTGTGAGCAGAAGCAGAGCAACATGCCTAAAAAGTCTCCTGATCTAATAGTGGTTGTCTGAGATGAGTATATTTTGAACAATATGATATATATGACAATTGGAATTAATAGCATATTTCAAATTGTTAAAAGACAATTTCCTATCTTAAGAGTCAATTTAATTTGAAGGTCAGACTCTTTGCCACCTGTGACATTCACATATCACAATTTTAATGACTAAAAGACACTAAAAATGTTTATCTTCGTCAAGAACCAATGATAGTTAGAAGATGAAACATTAGATTTTCACCTGATTGCTCACAACTCAAGTAACTCTTTAAAAGGAATGCTACCTGAGCTACTAAAATATGCACAAAAGATGATGACGTAATACTTACTATGAAGCAACTATAAACAGAAATTTCCTAGCACTACCTTCTGCCATAACCTGACTGATAATTTCATCCTTTTCCTTGAGAAGAGCAGCTGCATCACTTTTTCTACTCTGTTCTCTTCGAAGGGTGTCTCTTTCTTTAGTCATAGCATATAGCTGAAACACATATACATCTTTCAGCACTTTAGAGTAGATGGTTGCTTAAGCAACAGTTCACGAATGAGAATACAGTAGACATACCTTTCTTTCAAGAGCTGCAACACGTTGATGGTATTCCTCTTGCAATGACTCAATTTCAGCTTCACTTGATTTTCTCTATTGCATATAAGTTGATAACAAAGGAGAATACATCAAGTTAACTTCAAGTAAAATATAGAAGAGGGAGCAAAATAATGTTGGAAGGTTTGATACCTTCAGATCATCAATCACAGCTTTTAGTTGCTCATTTTCATTCATCATCTTTGCAATCTCATCAGCTTTTGCCTTGAAAAATCATAAAAAGAGAGACACAAAGTTAGATCTCTGAACATGTCAAAGGGAGGGTGGTTCCACTTTCAGAAGATAAAAAATGGAACTAAATGCCAAACGGAGTACAAAAGAAAAAACATCATATCAACTTATCATAGCTATGGGGGAAGAGAAAAGGCAAGCAACTTGCTCTGCTCCAATACATATGTATATGTATATATATGTTGAGATAAAAAATGCATATGAATAAATTTCTACGGACATGCACATACCTGAGCCTGCCTAGCAGCACCTTGCAATGCTGTTTCCATCATTTTCATCTCCATTTTCACCCTCTCTAATTCATGCACAGTGTCAGGATAATCAGAAACGTCTGATGCCGCTTTTTGATGTTGCTCCTTGACATCAATTTCATTAGCATTTGATGGTGGAATTATTTCACCTGGTTTAGCATCAGCTTCACATGGCACTATCTCTGAAGATGTTGCACTGGAAGAATAAACACCTTGAGCTACATCCACACTTTCAGCCTTCGTAGTAGTCATAGGTAAATCAGATAGCTCAACTCCATCGATCACTGGACCATCTCTCCTCTCTAATTGAGCCAGTCGTATGTTGTCTACAGTCTTCTGAACTGGAAAAGTACCTTTTCCAGAATCATTGTCCACACCAGCCAAACTATTTGATTCATCAGGCATAGCTGCGGCAGTCTCTCCTTGATCTTGTCCTGCAAATTTTGATTTCTCTTCTGAGGCCAGTGGGCTACCAGGGGGCTTTATTTCTAAGCTCTCACCAGGAACTGCTTCTGATATCCCAGCTTTCTTAATTTTATGCTCATGAGATTCAACTGAATGTGAAAGTGATTCTGATTTGACTTCTTGATCATCAACAGTATCTGTATCCAATCCCACAGCTTTTTTTGGTAGGTTGGCATCGGTTTCCACCTTGAGCTCTTTTTTTTTTTTCTTCAGCATCCAATGCTTTATTAATGTTGCCACTCAACAACCCATCAGTTTCAAATTCTTTGTCAGAAATTTCAGTAGGATGTTCTGGAGATTTGGACTCTTTCACTGATCCAGTGGTATATTCCCCATCCTTTTGCCCCATAAAGGGCATGACAGGCTCAAATAATGTTTTCGTGTCAGTTGATGGCCATATGCCTGAGGCTGACAAACAAAGAAAAAGGTTTCAAGTTTATAGTGAAAATGAATTCGGACATTTATCCAACTATCCATCAAATTATGATCTAGAGAACTTAATACCATTGGTGAACATTCAATTTTTGTGTTGCATAAATTACATCATTATTCACTTATTCATCCTCTAAGAAAAGGTAAGCATGATGATTTAATTTTCTTCATTTCTATAAGACCAGTACAAAAGCTCTAGATCATTAACATGAAATTGAAAAAAACAGCTTGAACCAATATGTGTGCGTGAAAAAGTAAATGCAACCATCAATGTGCACAATAAAAAGCCAATTCATCATGAATATTAAAGCTAAATGCTCCGAGTTTCATCAGAGTTATGGAAGAAGACATCAATCTCAGAAAAAAGCACAAACCAGACCTTTGAACTTAGATGAATCATTCTTCTATAAACATGCAATCCTTTTAGTTAATAATAGAAAAATCAATTGAGACTTCATAAAACAAGCATCGTTCTATAGACCTTACATGAACCAGCTCAAACAGAACTGATTCAATCAACTAATCCCTCCAGCAAATATAAAACCCTGCTCTAACCACAAACAAGGCATCCTAGGAATAGCTCTGACCTTAGTCTACAAAAAAGAGGTAAGGATTGGTCCAAAAGCAAGAATATTTGTCAATATTACAGGGGACCGAAGTCCTGACATGGGAAACAATATGAACGGACCCCACAGCTGCAACTATCGACTGCTTTAGCTATAGGATATAAAGCTAAACAATGCTCAGATATTTATCGCAGCACTGGTCATGTACTTGCAAAACTCGGATAGCCTGCATCTATGGAAAGAGAAGAAAAGATCAACAAAGTAATCACCTTCACCAGGCTCAGGTTTCTCCTCAAGACCTAAAGCGCTGTCAAAATTCTTCTCCATGTTCTTGACGCTCTCGCTGATCTTATTCACTGCTCCGGTCAAATCGGGGAAATTCCCCAGGGACACCCTCCCACTAAACCAATCCATTGGGCTAACAGGAAAGCGTTCACGCCCTCATATACTCCGGGGGACAGGCATCAACAGACCCTGGCATTGGATTCAAGGAGGTAGCAAAATTCAGAACCCAATACGACCCAACATTGATCTCATCCAAAACCAAAGTTGCCAAGGAGGAACAAGGACAAAGGAAGGACCTGAATGGATTTCTGAAGGATTGCGGGGAATTGTGGATCAAATCGTGACCCCTTTTTTAGGCGACATGTGTGATGATGTCTGATAAGTATAAAATCAGTCAAATTCAGCAGAGAGGGAGAGATCATACAAGAGATCACTGACAATGTAGTGGCAATCAGCAGAGATGCTAGGTGGATCGGACAACTGCAGAGAGAAGAGGGTAGTGGTGGCCGCCCTCTTTTTCTCTTGAATGAATTTCCCAAACCAAAAAATCTGGTATCCTTACTATATTTTAGCGAAAAAAGAAGAAGCGAGAAAACAGATAAATTTTTTTCTCAATGCAAAAAATCATGCACTTACAAAGTCCATTAGGAACAGTACAAAGCCTGAAGCAGCTCAAGGCCGGACCCAGCCCATACAAAATACACACGGTCGATTCCAATTCCCCGTTGGTGCAACCTCTTTTTGCGCTTCGGTAGTAATCCGCCGTCACAGATTCCAAACTCCCGACAAGCGACACTACACAGGGCTCTTAATAACTCTCCAGAGGACTTCTACCGGAATCAGGGGAAGCCGGTGCAGGTTTTCGTTGGGAGCTCGCCGAATCTGGTAGGCGTACTGAGCCCAAGCAAGTTTGAGGAACAATACAACCACAATTCCACCTTGCAGAGGTCGAGTAGCCCATGAGAATTCCTCAGATCAAGTGTCTGCAAGGTGAGCATGACCACTTGGGACTTTGGCATACGTGCCCAGGCTTCCTTCAAATAAGCACAAGAGAAGGACAAGTGATCGTGATTTTTTTGCAGCAGAATGACAAAGCCAGCAACCAGCATCTATTCGCACCCCACACCGCGTAGGCAACCAATTCCGCACGGCAAGCTAACTAATGAAGCTTTGGCGTGGCACAGCATGTTGGAAACAGCTTAGCTCGGTCCAGTTCTGCTTAGCCTCCTTTCATTGCACTTGATTACACGCATATGCCACTGAAAATTTCCCTTGACTAGTACCCGACAATAGCAGCTTGTCCTCTACTCCTTCCGAGAGCCAGACAAGTTGGATGAGAGGAGCTGCAGATCCCATAGTGGACCTTCTCGAAACTGCCTCAGCAACCATAGCATAGCGCGGGATACCAAACACGGAATGAAATAGAGCAACTAAAGGACTCTCCACCCTCCATTGTGGAACCAAAATTGGGCGCATTGGTTGTCCCCTATCTACTAGTGAGAGAGGGGGGTATGCAAAGCCCACAAAGTCTTAATTGTTTCTTCGATGTGTAGGAGCACATACTGGATAGTTTTAGATCCCAAAACTCCGTCCTTTAATTACGTATGTGTGACCCACACGATCCAAAGGGAATCGGCATGTCTAAGCAGTAAGAAGACAAGCTTCAAGCCGCAAGCTTTGTTTCAGGCGTCGGTGTCATGAATGTCTAGCCTGCCCTCTGAATTGGGCAAACATACAACCTACCACTGCACAATAACTACCCTAGGCTTAGCCTCATTAACTCCTTTCAACAAGAATACTCAACATAATGATTCCACAACTTTAATCACCTTCCCGAGCAGTATGAAGACCGTGCGCCAGAAGTTGACCAACAAGTGCTCCATAGATTGAATCAACTGAGGGTACCCTGCATAGGAGAGTTCTTCACTGCCCAACCATCAATTTTATTTGTGATTTTATCGATCAAATACTTATAATCCTTGTCAGAGAGTTGTCCAGACCTGAGGCATCATAGAGGTAGTTTCCCTAGTCTAAAGTCGCTTAATTTGGCATATTCTCGGGCTCCACATGCAACAATCCCCCATAATAGGGCTGAGGGATAACAAATCATCCTCCAAAAAATACAAGTCATGAGGGTCTCTAGCTCTTTCCCATTTACATAGCAAATTAGTAATCAAATTGTTCTTTTGAGGATCCATTCACAAGACAGAGATACAAAAGAGCCTACAGCATTTGCTAAGTCTGAGATAATATATTTACAATCCAATGCTGCATTTGAAGAGAACTTAATGGCAGAGACAATGGATTAAGCATCAGAGAGAATCAGAATGGTATTCCAATCTCAGTTCTTTGCAATCTGAGCAGCTAGCTATATGGGCTTCAGCTAGAGCTGATAAGGAAGAGTGGCATTTCTTATATCATGCCAAAAGGGGAGAGCCATTGTTGGAGGTTATACCTGTGATGTTTGAGTTGTGGCTTTACCATGAAGCATCCATGTAAATGTGAATGCGCCCTTCAACTCCATCTGAAATCAAATTCTCAGTATCTTTCTTCTACCTGCCTTCCTCTCCAATACTCCCTGCATCTCCTACCCTTCTCCTAATTTACAAGTTTCAAATTGGGGTGCTCTCCATAATTTTCCAAGTTTCAAATTGGGGCGCCGACATCATCTTCTACTAGACTGAGGATATCTTTAAAGGTATTGCAGTCCTTCTTGGATTCAAAAATGTTGTAGTGTTCCATGAATCTCTTGGAAATCAAATCTGAAAAGGAAAATAAATTAGATTCTTTTTTAGCATCTAAAATTTTTATCCCTTATAGCCCAAAGGTAGTAGAATAAAATGGCACAAAAAAGAGTGAATTCATGGAAAGATGTCTAAAATTGCTTACAAGGGGCGTCGTGTACCCTTATGGAATATTAAGAGTTCATTGGCGGAGCCTGGGTGGGTAAAGACTGAGCATAAGTAGGGTGGTACTCCAGTTACGCCCAGCATAGTAGTTGTTGCATACAAGAAAGGGACAAGAAAGCACACAAATATACGTATCGTGGACAGTAATAAGGAATGAATAGGGCCGTGGGCGTGGTAGAGTGGTTCGGCATTTATCATCCCAATGGGAGGACTCGAGTTCGAGTCCCACCTGCGGCGGGGAGCTTTTAACCCCTTAAATGGGCCGATCCGGGGTAATCCGGATTAGTCAGCTGGACAAAGTATAACTGGATATCGGCGATTTATACCAAAAAAAATAATAGGGTTTCATTCTCTTGAGGATTTTAGTTCATCAAGTGCTAATCTATCACATTTAAAGCCAAATCAAATTGATTCAAAATTAATGATTGTAAAGTTTGCAAGCAAAGTACTGAAACTAAGGTAGCAAAGACACACTATATTGAACTAATGCGAATGAGACCTACAAATCACAGCTTCACCTAGTCCTAGTGTTGACTTGTTTTTACTCCTAATGCAAACAATCAAGTATAATCCTATCCTAGAGTTCTAAATGCATTTAGCTCACCTCTTGATGCAATTAAGGTAAATTTATAGGACAAAGCTAATCCTACTCTATCTTTAGGTTGATTAATAGTGAGGAATCAAATTAAAATACCAACTCTAATATGGATACACAGGGTAATCAGCTATCTCTTGATACTACTAATGAATTATTTCATCTCTTGATGCAAGTAAACCTAGGTTATGCTAGTATAGGTGTGTGAGTAAATTCCACTGTCATGTTCATCACCTACTCTTATATCACTCTAGCTAAGTAATAGATGCATAGAGTATAAGTAGACATGAAATCTAGATTGAATTACAATAGGAATTTGACACAAAATCAAAACATTTTTTGTTACAGTTCTCAAATGGGTGGCCTCTAAAATGTATTGATTGATTGTAGGCTAAAGAAGAGGAAGAAAGGAGAATTAAAATCGAAAGGGATAAAATTTGATTCAAGGTCAACATGCAGTTCAATTACTTGCTTCTAAGAGCAATTACAAATGGTTTTAACCTAAGTCAAGGGAGAATAACTAATAACTATTTTTACTCTCAAGCGAACTTTAAACACATACAAACCCTAAGATATCTACTATTGGCTTCAAACTTATGCTCTTGGGCCAATCCTATTTTTTGCACACATTCTAGTTAGTTTTCGAGTGCATCGGATAGGTTGCCTTTAGGCACTGGAGTTGTGGCCTAACATTTAAACCTAGCCCCTTTTGCGCTTGAAAGGGTGGGAAAGGGGATAATGATCACTCCATAGTTCGTTAGTCTTCTAGAAATGATTGCATATTATTGAATTCGTTATGAACTTATAAGAAATTAGACCCGTTTTCACCTAAGTAAGTTCACAACTTTCTTTTTATTTAATCAATGTAAAATCTTATATATTTTCAGCCCATAAGAGATAGGACATATTTCCACCTATAAGTTTAAACTAATAGGTAGTAATATCCAATTTTCTTATACGTTTACAATTTTCTTTTTATTTGGTCAACATGTGATCATATATCTTAACACCGCTCTCACGTGACAACGTGGTCCACTTTGCTATATGCCATTAAACATCAGCTTTCAACAACTATCTATGGGCTGATATCCTTCTTTCGATCTCAGACAAGGGAAACAACTAGTCATGAGTCAGACAATTTTTTTTCGTACTTGGTTTTATATTAATTGACCACACATTGGGCTTCTGGACTCAAGTCAAGAGAGATGCGAGCCCACTAGTTTTGATATCTTATTGAATTCGTTGTGAGCACATAAAAAATCGGGCATGTTTTTATCTAAAAGCCTAAGTTGATAGGTGATAAATATTCAATTTTCTTATAATTTCACAATTTTCTTTTTATTTAGTCGATGTATGATCATATATCTCAACACATATCATCACTTTCTCCCCCCACTGCTTGCTCACACTTCCAGCACCTGTTCTTGAGGGCTCGAAGTATCATTTTGACTTTTCCTCGGGAGTCATGCTCCTTAGCGTTTCTTTAAGTCATAAAGTCCATCTTCAAGTTCTAGATCACATCATTTTTTTCCCTTGCATAGTTACCGTCTTTCTCTAGTTGGTTTGGTTGTTGTGCTTGCTCGTGCCCTTTCTGTTGTCCCTTCTTGCTGTTCCGTCTTCAAAGCTTTGATGATGATGGTGAATTCTCATCCTAGTGATGTAGGGGGTAAGGATACTTCTTTGCCTCCCAATCCTCCAAATAAGATTTAGAAGGACAAATTTTATTGCACCACCTAGAAGGTAGAGCTTGAGGACTAGTTTGTCCTAGGTTCTCGGGACCCAAGGTGTGTCAGCCCCAAGAAGGGGAAATCATGGTTTTTCCTAACCATCTTCAAGCTAGCTTTAGATGGCTTTTTGCTTCAAAGGTCATTGGTTTTTGTCATTACATAAGGATCGCTCCTACGCAGCTATTGTGCATGACTTGGAAGACTTGGCTCTACGTGTTGTTATGGTGCAAGAAGGAAGGCCTCATTTTCTCCACTAGAGTATTCTAGTACTTCTACAAATTTTGTATGGATGATTCCCATGGGCAATGTCGCTTTACTCCTCGATCTCCTTCTATTCGACAAACAATTGTTAGGGGGAAGATGACCACTTTACTCATTGATCTCCTTCTATCAGAGATGGTCTACCATGGCTGTGGAATGTTTGTCCAAGGGTGGATGAAGATCCTAAGCCCATTATATTTGAGAGTGACAGCATTATAGTCATTGCTTTGGAAACGGTAGTTCAAAGTGGAAAACCATTGATTTGGGAGAAGATAGTCACAAATGAGAATTTGATGTTGCATAATCTTATGCGTTTGTCTTCTGGAGTCTCTTCAATGGTACTATTCTTCTAACAGTTAATATTTTCTTTTCCTTTCAAATGCTACTGTGGCAAGCCTCAACCTGGCGTTTTTAAACCTACAAGCAAAAATGAATGAGGTGGCCCAAGAGAACAAAAAGAGAGTTGAAGGTCCCAGCACGGAGAAACTCATGGAATGAAGACTTGCTATTGGAGAGGGTGATTCAACTCATGACTTTGTTGATTTCGTCAGCTAACATCCTAAGAAAAAGATGAAAGAAGTTGTCCATCCAGTTACTTTGAGTTCTTCACTTCATCAATATCAAAGGATTCAGTCCCAGGGAAACCTTCAAAATTCCCTCTCAGGTCTAATAGCAAGGAGATTCATAGTAGTTTTTCAAAGGCACTTCAAAGGGGAAAAGAAATTGGAATGAATGGGAAGAAGGACGCTGAAGGCCAAAGTCATGCTTTTGCGTCTAAGGCAAGAGAGGGAGGATTTCGACTTTGTTAGTGTTCTAGATCTCGTGGGGAGCACTTTGCAAGCTCCTACGTGTGATTTGAAGCTTGGTTCGATGAGAAAGCCTAGAAGGAATTTGGCTGATAATTGTCTCCTCAGCTTAACTCAAGTCATTTCTCTACTATCATTTTCTACTTTTGAATTCAATGTTGATTGTGCTTGCCTTGATATTCCTGCATCCTTATAGGAATACCTATCTTTTTGTAAGATCATTAGGCTTTGCTCTATGGAGGCTGATGTGTTAGACCTACTGAATGACCAACTTACTAAAGTCGAGAAGGGAGAGAATTTGACATAAGGAAGAGGCCATGGTGATGGGCCTATAGCTTCATGCTTTAAGGATTGAAAATGCCAACTTGGAGGCCAAATTGAAGGCTTTGTAGGAGAAGGAAGGACTATTGCCATTAAGAAAGGAAGCCTTGATAAAGAAGAATGAAGAATTTGATGCGAACGTGGCTATAAAGTCTTCAAAGGCGGTGGAGAGGTACAAGACTTCGAAGGAGTTTCATGAGTACTTGGCAAACCTAGATCCAGGAGAGATACAATGACATTTGTTAATTATGTAAAACATACACATATTTATGCACTAATCGAGCATCGAGTTTGGGTTTTTAGTCGAGTTTTAGTTGCTTTTGATGTTTAACTTTCTAGGTTTTTGTTTATTTTAATTTTGCTCATAACCAATTAAATTATAATTATATTAGATTAGATTTTTCAAGATTGATATTTCCTCCTGAGTTTTATCACAATATCCTAATAATATTTTTCATCATAATAAAGCTATTTTTTGTCATTATATGTTCATAGTGACATAATCTTTTGTCAAGAGGTTTGTTAGAATAAGCTTGTCATGATAGGTATCTCGTCACAATAATTCTTTATTCATTATGACAAACTTGAAGTTTGTCATTATAAGATAATACATTAAATGAAATATTTTGTGATAATATCAAAATAATTTTGTGGCTATATTCAAAATATGTTACAAAAAGTCAATCTGTCGAGGACAAAATTCATTTAAGAATGAAAAATTTTTAATATTTATGATTCATAATAAAAAAATTAAATATCTTAATTTTTAATATATATAATTTTAAGTTTATTTACAATATTCAAAAATAAAAATTATATTGTTATGATTTTTTTACAAATTATTTGTCAAAATTATTTTGTATGAGATTCCCAATAATATATTATAGAAAATTATATTATCCTAATACAATATTTATATTCTTTATTTGAGCATTTTCTACTAAATTACTAAGAAAATAATAAAATATCTTCCAACAAAACAAATTATTCATATAAAAAATATAAAAAAATTTAGACATAATGAGCTTATAAATTAATCTATTAGTCAATCAAAGAAATGACGCATAAATATTCTACTTTTTTATTAGTAAATGTAATAAGGGTGTTAGCTTATATCATATAAGATATACAAATTCATATTTAGCCTTTTCATTCCTATTTAACTACGCTAATGTGCCTTACAATTGAGATCTCTAGGAATCCAAAATGCATAATTAGTTGCTGTAAAGTGAGGTGAGATAGAGACAAAAATAGTTATACAATTCAGCAATCCTACAAAACTAACTTAACATTTCTAACCATAAAAATATTATCCAAAGAGTTGAAGAAAAAATAGGCATTCTTTCAATTGTAAGAGAAAGCCATTGAGGAAGCTAATTGCAGTCCTTGAGCCTCTACTTGAGTAGGTGACAGGAGCGGCACCTTTGTAACCATGAGGGTATGGTTTGTCATATTGGGTTGCAAAGCTAACAACACATGCATAATTAGGTTTCTATGAGGCATCAATGAAGATAAGCATATCTTCATGTTGACCATTTATTTTGGCAAGGCTTTTGTTTTTAAATCATTCCTAATTTGGTGATTTAGATGTTGTTCATGCGTAATCATGGTCTAGAGTCTTGTTAGGATCCAAGAATTGTAAATTCAAATACCAGATAAAATAGGAGATCCTTCCTGTTGTTATCATAAATGTGTATACTCCTTTCTTTCCACAAATTATATAACAAGAGTGTGCCAAAAATGGTGAAGCTTCTACCCATTTGTGGGTTCCAATTGAATCCCAGAGGATTTTATGATGAAGTTCAAGATATTCACGATACCATCATTTTTTGTATTGTTAAAGTTTTGCATAACCTTCCAATTTGAATCTCTCCATGTGATCATAGTGAATGTACAATCACAAAAGCGATGTACCGTATCAACATACCTAGTTCTACAAAGAGGAAATAGTCCATCTGATGTATGGGGTTAGGAGAGAAATTTTGTGGCTATGTGTCGTATATGCATTTTCAATCTTTTATGTGTCTTGAGACCAAAATTTTCTCCAAAGCTTATCATGGTTTTTGCTAAAATGTTCTTAGTTGTATACATAAAAGCTTTTAACTAAGGGATTAGGTTATTCTATCCAACTAGGAAGGGCAAGGCTATAAAGCTAAAATGTTCTTTGAGGTTGGGTTATCAGACATATTGCATATGATATTATTATTCAATTGATTTATTCCATGGATGATTAAGTCTTGGACCATTGTATTAAAATATAATTGAGGGATTTGGTTGTTTCTTGGGACTACTTTAAAGTCGGGATTGTTAGGGATCCTATTATCTTCCCATATTTTTATATGTGACTCATTACTAACTAGTTTAAAGGTTCCTTGTTTTAGTTTAGCTGTGATATCTATCAAATTGTTCCAAATTAAGGAGTTGGAGTTTTTAATTCATCATAACATCTCAAATGGGGGCCATATTTGTCTATTATGATTTTGGTTAATAAGTTATTTGGAGTGGTTTGTAGGTTCCATACAAATTTGGCTAATATAGCATTGTTGATATCCACAATTCTTCTAAATCCTAGTCCTCCATGTGCTTTTGGTTGGCCAAGACACCACCCGAAATTTGTCGATTTTTGAGGAACAGAAACCTTGAAACTCTCTTGGAAAATAGCCATTTTACAAGGGAATTCCAAGGAAACATGTCTCTCAAAAAAACCCTTCTCGTAAATTTGGTTTTCCTTGGAAAACCATCGGAAGTTGCAACATCTTTCCTAGAGACACTATTTTTTGCAAAATTTTGACAATTTTGCGATCGACAGTCCGTTAGAAAAATTATTCCGACAGAAAAATCTATTAGGGGTTTGTCGAAAATTTCTTGAGGAATTCTGATAGTGATTCACATAGGAAAAGTTTTCTATCAGATGAAAGGCGTTGGAATGCTCACGCAAATGTCAAACTAACTTCCGATGAATTAATCCATCGGAAGATAGTTTTTATTCGGATTATACCGACACATTTCCGATGAAATTGAGTTCTGTCAAAATTTATTTATGAGAGTAAATTTTCATCATTTTTTAGTTGCTCACTCTCCGCAATCCGTCGGAGAGCTTTCCAAGGGCTTTAACCATCTGAAAGCTCCTAAAATTTGAGATGCAAACAATATCAATTTATAAGCATGTATTGAAACTTGTATTGAAACATCAAAATGAAGTAGCAAAAAAAGGCACAATGATTCATTACACAAAAGACCAAATGCATTTACATATATTGATCATATAATTCAAAAGCAAGACGTCCACTCATCAACAAGTTCATATGCATAGATAGAACCAACCACGAAATAAACAAAGCCTAATGATGATCTTCCTCATGTGAGTGAGGTTGATTGTCTTCCTGTGACGATATTTTATTTCTCATCAATCGTCTCCTATATGTGTTAGGAAATGTTGTTGCACTTCTTGGTCGTTCCTCAAATGTAGGGACAGAGGGAGCAACTTGCAAGCTAAAAGGTGGAGGGGCAACAAATTGTTATCCCAACGGAAGAGACATGGTTGGCATCCACGGTGACCAAGTGGATGGTTGCGGCGATGCAATACTGAATGTAGGTGCCATCAAACTTGACATCCATGGGGCCGCCATAGGTGGCGGGGCCATCCGAGTGTCGCTAAATTCAATCATGCGCCACAGCCTAGCATTTGAGTTAGTAATATACATCATCGAGTCATGGAGGCGGTCAAATTGGCTCTTGGATATACTCAGCAAACCATAGCAAATGGACAGGTAATTGCAATAGCGATTCCATATTGTTTCTAAAGTTAGAGTTATGTTGAAATAATTATCTTTCAATGTGAAAGCTTGACCAAATAGATATTTGGCAGAACTATTTACAAGCATCATCACATTAATATGCACGTAACGGGAATGAACAAGAAGTGAGGAATCATAGAGAGGGTTGCTTGAAATCTTATTAACGAGTTCTTGGTATTTGGGACTCTTGAAACTATACCTTTTTAAGTTAAGCAGCTACGCTTGTTTATATGGTGTGGTTGGGAATAACCATTAATTTGTGGGTAGCTCGGGGTCAGATTCGTCTCACAACAATGAAGATGATGAGTTTTTGTGGCTGCCATGGAGTTACAAAATAGAAAGAATGAATTGTTTTACCAATAACTAACGAAAAGGCAATAAGAATTTATGTTTTAATGCATGAAGATAACTAAGCACACAAGGCAAAAGTAACACCAACTAATATAGGCAAAATAAACCTTGTAGATGTAGATGAGTTAGCAGCTATTAAACAATTGAATTCATTATCTAAACACTAAAATTCCATTAGAGAACCCCTTGTTAAACTTTAAATTAGACAATCTCATACAAGCATTCACATAAAAAGTTCACAAATTCAAGAGTAGAAGCATCTAGGGAATGTCAATGCCTGAAAATGGTGCAATTATTAAGTGAAATCTGCCACATGCATTAATCTGCAATTAAGAAAGAAGCACTCGTTGTTCAATTATATTTGGACATCAAAATAAAAATCCGCTACATGCATTAGCAAGAATTGTATTGACATGTTAGTGTACAGAGGAAAAAGCTAGCATTTTACCTTTATCTACACATTGAGAAAATGAATACAAAAACTTCAAATGACTAATAGCAAATAGTAACCAATTTGACATTGTCAAATCAACAAAAGCTGAATATATGGGCATATTGATGGAAGTTTAGCTACTAAAAGATGAAGAAAACTTACAACATAGCTCTCCTGACAGACCAAGGAGCACTCGTAGTTCATTTGTTTCATAGGATTGGGATCCGAGCACCTTGGTTCAGTAGTTGTAGTCCATGAGAATTGTGGTTGTCTTAGTCCACAGGCATCGTGGCAATCATAGTCCATGCTCGTCGCAACTTAACAATCGTAGTCTAGGGAAGTCGAGGCATCATGACCCAATAGTGGCAGTTCATGGGAGTCGTGGCTCAGCAGAGGCAGTTCACGAGAGCCGCAGCTCAACAATACAAGGGTGTCTCAGCTTAGCAATTGTAGTAAGTGGGAGTTGAGGCTATTGCAATCCACAGGTGTTGCTGATCAATAGTCACAATTTCCAGTGCATCACAACTCAACAATTGCAATGCATGGACATTTGGCGTGTTAGAGAAGAAAAACTGTTCTCGAGTGTGTCCAAAAAGGTGATGGATGATATGTTAATCTAATAGGGTAATAGGGTATGGGTTACTACTATAGGCTACATAGCAGGAAGAAAATTGCATGGGATTGTTGTTGACAATCCAAAAAGATAAAAGAAAGAAAATTTGAAAATTGTAGGAAAGTCTTCTGACAAATATTATATAAAATAATTGAAAATTTTGCAAGTTTATATGATACGTAGTGTTGCTAAACAATGATCTGGACTGGTTTAAAACTGGTCTAGAATTATTTGGCTCGATTATGTTTTGGTATGTTTGCTTAACGAGCTAGTTTGACTAATGAACTATCCATCTTTTTTTTATTTTTTAAAAAATTATTTTAAATGAACATTTTTTATTTTTTTTGAAATTTTAAATTGATATGAGAAAATCTAATAAGTTTTGCAGCGGTTTTGAGCTAGTTCAAAAGAATAACAATCCAAGCCAGTAACAGTTGAACAAGTTTATACTTTTTACCCAGCCCAAAACCACCTCTCAACCCAATAAGAGTGGTTATGAGTTAGATTATGCGTGGTTCGAGCCTGTTCTAGGTTTGGACAGTCTGGTTCCGAGCCAATAGAAGGCTAGACAGACCCGTTTAACATCTCTAATGATACATGAATGTATTAAGATGGTGTTCAATTTGAATTATTTGCAAAAATTAACAAAATAAGAAGGATTCAAAAAAAAACAAATATGAGAAAAAGATTTTCTCTAAGATGAAGATTTATGTTACTGTCTTGGGAAATTTTACAACAAATTTTGGAAGTTTCTTCTAATGGAGGCCTCTTTGTCGCAAATCCCTCAAAATGTCTACTAAGAGATTTTCAAAGGATTTTCTCTCTGAAAAAAACTTTACCAATTGAATTTATATTGTTAGAAACATCTTAGGAAACTTTCAATAGATTTTTCGACTTCCATCTCTCATAAATTGCTCGATGTCTTCTATTTCTCGAAAAAAAAATTTCAACACCTTTGTTTGACAAAATTTTCGTGGTGGTCACTTTCCTCAGAAATTGGCCTTGGAAATAGACGAATTTCTAGTAGTGAGATCATCCTAGGTGATAGAGGCATAAAAATTGCTATTTTCTTCTCTTTTCACCCACCAGATTGCACTGATATGTTGGTAAATTGGGATTGAGCTTTGAAGTGGAATTTTGAAGGCAGCCACTAGGTAAATTGGGATTGAGTTTAGCACTAAGTTGATAAATGTGGCACAACCTGCCCATGAGAGCATGTTGCATTTCTAGGCTAGTAGTTTGTTTTCTACTTTGTCCACCGGGTATTGAAGCTTTTGGTTTTCTTTCTTTTGATAGAGAGAGGGCTTCCTTAATAGTTTGAGTATATTGGGAGTTTTTCTTTTTTCATATTTAAGACATTTTTTTTATAATTTGTTTGGTTGCTCCTCTTACATATTTTAAGAAAAAAATACCTGCTTTAGAGTTGTTCATTAATTGTCCACTCCATTGGCTAATATTTTCTAGGACTCTTACAATTTAATGTATCATTCTTTGTTGCTCTAGACATTGTCATGAGATCATCTAGAGATAAAAGGTGATTAACTAAATATTATTTCTTGAAATTTAATTTATCTTACCATTTTTAAATCTTTCGTCTTATTTATCATTCTAGATAAAATTTCTTTGGTGAGTATGAACTGGCAAGGAGAGATTAGATCTCTATCACACCCCATTTTCCATTCTAGAAATAGATTGTGACTAGCCACTTACTAAATAACTTAATGTATCCTAGCAGTAAATAAAGTATCTTGATAAGAGAATTTCTTATCAAAATTAATTCACATATTGTGAGTTAGAAAAATAATATTGTTCTAGTAACAATTTAAATTAG
Organism: Sonneratia alba; assembly: GCA_900174645.1. NCBI lineage: Eukaryota > Viridiplantae > Streptophyta > Magnoliopsida > Myrtales > Lythraceae > Sonneratia > Sonneratia alba. The sequence continues at coordinate 6,106,106 of FWPY01000060.1, forward strand.
AGAAATGTCTACATACAATTTTCAGAAACATTTTCTCATTAGGAAGTTTCCAATTCTAAGAGAGAGAATTTAGAAATTCCTCTAAACACCCAATCCTCAAACTTATCTTTTAATACTAACTTCTAGGAATCGTTAGACTCTGAATCTGAATAAAATATGTTAACAATCGAGCGAGCTCCACTTACTAAGTAAATAACCAATTTTTATCTCTACTAGATCAAGTATCAATAAAACATATCTTATTATTCTAACCATAAAAAAATATGATTCATGAAAACTATAAAAGTAAGGTTGAATAAATGCCATTCAAATGTATGGTTCAAAATGCATATAAAAATTCACTAAAATATTCATTCAACATTACATTTGTAACAACATTTAATAATTTAAATAAATGATATTCAAAATTCATGCTAAAACAAGGTTGTGTCATCAGTCAATTCTTCTTAAACAAAGTTAGTTGTGCCCTTAGAAATAGTCATAGTGATCAGTATTAGAGACAACCCTATCTATAACTACTCTCTCTTCCCTAATGTATAAATCTTTACATTTACTACTTCTCTGCTTTTATTTTAAAATATTTTTCATTTTATTTATCCTTAAATCTTACTGAAAAAAGACATTTCTTCTATTCAAGTGGCAAGATTTGCTCATGTATTATAACAACCTCTACACCTTCTCTTCATAAATCAATGCTGAACTTACTATCTCATAGCTCACCTTAAATATAAATGAAGCATCTACTCTTCTAGAAGTTTCATTAAGAATGGAATGAGTGGAGGCATCACACCAACATGTGATAAGACTTGTTATTAAGAATTATAAAAATCTTACCAATTTGAGACAAAATTCATATGCAATAAGGTTATTAAAGATTTTTTTTAATGTTAAACTCAATGAAACTGCAATCCATTATTTTTATAGATGTAAAAACCTTGGTATTGTGAAGATGTCACGACCAAATATGGAAGAGTTAATCAATAAGTTGGAAATGAATGCCATAAAAAACTCATATAAGTTTGAAAAGTTCTTCAACGAACCAAAAAGAATAAAAAATCACTTATATTAATATTATAAATTGATGTTTTGAATTCATCTAACATGATGCTGCAACCTTAATATAGGTAATATGCAATATTTCTAACTTACTATGTTTCATAAATAATCTCTATCAGTTGGGAAACTGAAATAATAAATGTATGTCTATCTCTATAGAAGTTCCTAATATATAATATGATATCAACAAAATATGAAAGGGATATCTTCAAAGGTATAGAGATACATATACATATATATATATATATCAATACTAATAAATCTAAATTTGGAGTTTTTTTTTTCTCTTTGTGACTTCTAATGACTTCCTTTCCTGAAACATATTCCCTCTTGAAATAAAGTACCAATATAAACTAGTTAAGAAATTGAACCTAACTTAGTAATACAAATGTTGGCCAATTTTAAATCACCTTACCCATGTGTTCATAAACTCAATCACTTTAGCATTCACATCAAAACAAATCTATCCATGAAAAAGTTATTGCCTCAAGATTATCAAATATCTTTTCTTTCCTTAAGGCATATAAAACATGTGTTGGATGTTCAACATGATCATCTAACTTATTACTATAATGGATGTCATCAAGATAAATAAATGCAAATTCTCTGAAGTGCGCAAATAATGCTTCAAGTGGGGCTCAACAATGCTTTGGATGTATTGTAGCTATGCCAAATGGGGTGCTTCGAAGATGCTGAGCAAGGCAGAAGCGTTACTGTGGTGGTGCTAGGCGGGGCTGAGGCCGAGCTATGGTTGGCATCTAGCTAATATGGGGAGCCAGGTCCAAATTAGATCAAGTTCTTCCTAGTTCAACCAAGTTTATTTCTAGATGATTGAATGTTTTAGTTGTGGGGGCTAGTGCTCAAATGTGGCTCAAGACTCTCCTATTTTGCTCTAGTACGAATCCATACTATGAAATGCACGGGTTAATGCTTGAGTACTCTCGTTACTCAATTTTTACTAGGCCTGTGTTAGACTGACAGGAGATTGTGATAGGGACTTATAAAGTTGATAGATTACCTACTAATGAATTGTACTTTATTTGGAGTATTTATCATACATGTCATCTCCCTTAATAGTTAGACTGTAAGATCCCTCCATAATTTCGAATCTTGTAATTTTCTCATCTCTTAATCACTCTCTGCACAAACTTATTTTTTAAGTAATGATAAAATTCACATTACTTCTAAGAAAAATAAAGAAGTAATGATAAAATAAAGAACTAGGAGTAATAGTCAATCCGAAGGATATATCTAACTAATCAAGCGAATTAGATTTTGTTTTGAATGTATTATTCAACTCACAACCTACTCTCAAATTAATGTTAAGACATTCAATTTGACAATCAATCTTTGTAACAAGCACACAAGAACCAAACAATCCTGTATTATATATCTAAATAAGAAACAAGATATTGATAACTAACTATAGGGCCGTTGAAGACTTAAAAATTAGGATACATCCTCAATACTTCATGCCTCATGCAATCTCTAATGCTCCCACGTTGAGTTGGATTAGCTCATTTACTTTCCCTTGAATTTCCTTTGTCTCCTCGGGAGCTATTCGGCTTGTAGTTTGTGCACACAATTCAAAATTGATTTGATATTCAATCCCCTGGATTGGATTGAATCCATGATTTACGCCCTCAAATTCCTGCAAATAAGAAACAATGTTGCTTGACAAGAATCTGACAAGATCATTAGTGAATCAAAGACTCTCAGCGTAAATGAGTACAATAAAATAGAATATATCTAGGATTACTCAAATGCTTTTGTCTTGTTATGTGTTCTAAGAATTCTAAGTCGAGAATTCCCGTCCCAACTTGACGATTAACCTTACTCTTTAAATTCTCATTCGCTTCAACAATTCTAGGAGGCCAAACAGCTTTTGGTATCCATCATTCGAGATGTTTTGAAGAGCCCCTTTTGGTCACTGCCTAGAGGTGCTCTCTTTCATCTGTGAAGCATGGGCAATTGCTAATGTTGCCCCTCTTGTCTTGTCATTGTTTGAAGAACCTTTTTTTTTTCCCAGAGGTCTAGTTTCTTCTGTTTTTGAAATGATTGCCACGCCGTCTTGCCAACAGGTGATGGAAGTTTTTGGCTTATGGTTATGATATCACGACAAAAATTGAATCGGTTTTTTAAGTTCTTTCATTCAATGTAAGTGACAATATATATAGAGAGGATATTTTCCGCGGCCGGATAAGGTATAGAAACCAGCAATTTGGATTTCTACACCATATGTCCCTTGGCGGGCGATTCACAGCACTTAGATGCGGAAGTGTCAATTCTCACTGCGATTATTCCGTTTCCTTATGCTTCCCATATCATGCTTTTGTGGTTGTGCGTGTGGATATCGACTACTTTGCCGACTGCAAGTCTTTATCACCTCTAATGCTTTATTTTCTCATTCGATCAGCTTTTGTCAATTAAAAAATATGTCGAGTGGGGAAGTTCTTTATGAGGATAAGATTATTGCCTGTTTGACATAAATCCTATTGGATGATTGTACATATTTCTACTCATACTACAAATAGTAGAATGTGTCTTTTTTAAGAGTCGTGAACCAGTAGCTGCAAATTTTTATGTTTTTTTTAACTAGTTCAACTAGTCTAAGAACCCGAGAGTAGGCATCTTTAACCCGAAATGTTTTTATCCTGGGAAAAGTCATTGAGATTTAGCCAGGTACATTTGTGTCTGTCTCTTTATGACGATTCGGTTACACCCATTTCCTCATCAATCAAACTGTCCTTGGAGGTCGACTGATATTGAGGCAAAACTTAGAGCCTCAACTTTGGATTCTTAAATGATGTGATCAAATTGGTAGATGATATGCGACAAGATTGTCCGAGACTCCATCTTCAAATTCGATTGATGATTGTATATATCTGAGATAAGCATCCAAATGCTGCAACCTCCTTTTTCTGACCTAAAATATCCGTAGGCCATACGCTCAGTTTTAATTCAACCCATCCTGAGAGATCTATGCTGGTCATTGGAAAAGAGAAAGACACAAGTTTCTTGTTTAAGTCATTTACTAGTAACACATGAAAAAAACATCATGCATTTATGAATCAGTGACACCGGATTGAATGCAAACTACCTTCAAGAGCAAAATCTACTCGAATAGATTCAATTTTCTTTTCCTCGATGGTGTGCCACCTAGCATCCAGAAGTCCCAGGGCCATGACTGATGCAAGATCAAGTCGAGTTGGCCCACCTTTTCGTATGTGGATTTCCTTCATTCACATGATGGACACTGAACCATCTCAACCGACTCATATTAATGATTTTTTTCCACATTTCCATTTTAGTTCACATTGGAGTAGGTTGTGCATTTTGCCTGGCATTGTCTCCCACGATGGTAGGTTTCCACCTGACGTCCAAAACTACTTGTCTATAACTAACTGTCTCTCCAAATGGGATAAGGATTACTTTATGTAAAGCGCATGCTCCTTTGGAAGCTTTCACAGAGGATGTGCTATGGTAGATCTACTTCAAGGGTGTCACATCCTTATTTGACCCAAATTTCACTGCCAGAAACATCTAAGAAAAGAGAAAACACAACCAAATCTATAACTACCACTCAAGATTGCATGTTGTATGCGTTGCGTTTGGACTTGACCACCAGCTCCATGATTGGAATTTTATTATTAAATGTGAATAATAATCATAATAATTTGCATGTGGGCTGCTGTAAGCCATTACATCTGAAAATTCAGCTATGTTTTTAGGACTAGAGGTATCGGGTGATTGAGTAACTATGCGTTGTATGTCAGTTGCTAGAATAGAAGAAATCAAATGCCCTTCAACTGAAATTTTTCGATTTCCATCACACCAAATAAGCACAAAACAGCTGGAAGGGATCCTTTGCCAAGTAATTAATTGCTTTTATTGAAATTTAATCACCGATACTATACACTATACACGTATTCTCGAAAATCTGACTACACGAGGAGATCTATAGGTCGAGCAATAAGAGATAGGAGAAAAGTTAGGGATATAGAAAGTTTATCTCATAAAAATCGAACTTAAAATATTTTTTTTCCCGATGGAGATTCATTGCAAGTGTACCAACTAATTTTAATACTTTCCTATAATTTAATACTTCTTTCATTTTATATTTGATGGGTTGCAAATATAGCTTCCGATCTTTTCGGCCGGGGCTCTCTTTGTACTAGCACCGTGAGCCCCTTGCGGTAGCTTCCCACTCCAAGACCTGCAAAAAGGCGAGAATTGGGAGAGAATTCTGATTTTTCTCTCTGATACTTATGTAAACTTGTAGTCGACGTACATATAAGAAGAATAAGATAGATAGTATCTAGTTGGCACTCATCCTCTCTTGTGGCATTGACTTGGGAAGCTCTTATGGCCCTGTGCCAGTCTGTTCCATGACAGTGTTCTGCCACGCGTCATGACAATTACGTGCTACTCCCCACTTGCCCAGGAATCTAGAGCTGTTATTGCTCCCAAACATCCCATTTCTTACCCTTCGTGAAGGTGGGCTTCTCTTATGTTCATGGACCCTTCAGAGGCCGACTCATCTAGTGTCTAGTGTCATGGATATGGCTTTTTTTGGGCTCCTAGGCTTGGGCCCCACAATATTCCTTGTCGAGCGATGGGCAATGTAGAGTTTGTGGTGGGTTTTCAAATAGGTCTTTCCCAAGATATTGGATAGTTTAGTAGGTATTATAAATTGTCAGATTTTTTTTTCTTCAATTGAACTACTGATTATGGGATATTTGATTAAGTTGATAAATGATTAAGTGTATCACTAAAACCTGCTATTTCAAATGCATGTGATGTGTATCACTAAAAGAAAACTGCATTTCTCTCGGAAATTAAGCGAAATTCTCTTAGAAATTAGCAATTTTTGAGAGATTTCCGAGAGAACCGATCTCTCAACAATTCCGCCACTGGAAAATACAAGTCCTTTGGAATTTTCTCGCACAACCGAGAGAATTCCGAGAGATGGCTCTGTCAGAATTCTCCAATAGAAAGATATTCGAGGAAATGTCTCCCAGAAATATTTTGCCTGAGAAACAACCCTTCGGAATTCCCACGGAAATTTTGAGAGTGGTTCCGATAGAATTTCCGTCGGAAAACTTTCCCGTCAGAGATTATTTGTCGAAATTGTTGAATTTTAATTTGACAATATATGGTCCAACAATATATTATTGATCATGTATCTCTGTTATCCAATTCGTCAACCCAATTAAGTGATCTAATTAAGTTTATAAAATAGGGTTTAACAAACAATCTGTAAGGTGTAGAGATCAATATACAGAAACCATAAAATGATTTCTGATTTCTATTATGGGTGAAATTAGAAATTAATAAACTGAAGGCACTTATGTGCAATTTGCGGTTGTGGTCCCTGGGACATACAATATTATCGGCTCTTTTGATATCCTATTAGTCAACGAGAGTCAGAGTGAATCCCACATCCTCTGAAAGATTTTTCGTACAGTCCTAAAAGATTCATACCCGGTCAATCACACAAGTTCCATCTATGGATTCAAGTACGCTTCCGTTTATATTTAAGTATTCTCTTTGATTTCAACATGTATGATCTTGAGGTAATTTGGATTAGGATAAATTCCAACAATTGGTATCAGAGCCTTTGCGTGTTTGGATCATTGAGAATTTTAGTTTGATGTGATGGACTGATTTGGAAATTCGGATCACTGTTCATAGTGAAAAAAAAAAATTTCGTCGGTGGCATTCAGGCAGGGCTTCACTGCCACCAACCGACCACCGGTTGGCTGCAGGGTGGGGCTTCCATGCCACCAGCCGGCCCAGGCTTCACCGCCACCACCCGCCGGCAACTGTACATTTCCCTCTGCGGCCAATTGCTGAACCAGCGCTGTCGATAGTTGTCTGCGGACCGAGGAGGTAGCCAAATCGCCGAATTCCAAACCCTGACCACGCTCGGAGTCGCCATAAGGCAGCCACGGCCGAAGGTGGTGGCTGAAATCGGCGGCTCAGATCGCAAGAGGAGTGAAGGAGCGGTTATCGGCAGCCCACATCGCAGGAGACGTGAAGGAACGGTTGCCGATCTCGGCGGCCGACGTCCTCGGTGACCATCCGTTAGCCGAATTGCTTGCGGTTACTTCGCGATAATTACGACTACGGTTTTGGATAGTAATTACTGGGGGCTAAGATCGCGGGATTCGGTTGAAACGGATGAAATCGTGCGGCGGCGTTAGGGTTTTGGCGAAGAAGATGAACAGTAACCGGGCTGCAAGTCACGCTGGTTCGGTCCAAAGGGACCGGTCCGATGCAAATTGGGCCGGTTCATACGGTTTGGGTCTAAATCGGTCCGGTTGGTACCGGTTTAATGCAAATTGGGCCGGTTCATACTGTTTGGGTCAAAATCAGCCGGTTTGGGACCGGTTCTGTGCAAATTGGGCCGGTTCATATGCTTCGGATCGAAATTGGGCCGGTTCGGGACTAATTCAGCACGGTTCAGACCTACTTCAGCATGATTTATACCACTTAAGGTCTAATTAAGCGGGCTTAAGCCTATTTTAGTCCATCAAAAGTTAAATCACTACCAATTAAGTTTGGTTTAGGCCTTTAAACTCGATTTTAAATGTTGAATGAAATAATGGCATTTTTTTTATGTCTAATATTCAAGAATAAGTTAATTAAAGCAGCATCTCGCCAAAGTGAGCTCTCCTGTGTAGATTGATTTATTCAAGAATATATAAGATGTTTGCATGTTTGAAATTTCATGTGGGCAGTGGATCGCCCCAAAGGAAGGACACTATTTGGCGGAGTTTCAAATATGCATGCGGTAATAAATATGTGATAATTGTTGGGTTTCCATGTGAACATGAGTCGGCCCAAAGGAAGGCTCATTGTTTGACCGAATTGATTGTCAGTGTTTGATTACTGCATCGAGAGTACCGCTTACAAGTTGATTATTTTGTCCAAAGATGAAATATCAATGTTGTGCTTGGTATCTCATGATGGGATAGGCTGTTATTTCATTCACTATTCATGCATATATGAGCTGATATATTTCCCATTTGTTATTTGTTCTTTGTTCAGCTAATACTTCTGCTGCATCGATTTCTGCCACTATTAATTCAATCCCTGTGCTAACTGGCACAAATTTTAAAGTCTGGAAAGAGAACATTATGATAGTTCTCGGTTGCATGGATCTGGACTTGGCCCTTCGGACTGAACGACCACCTGCTCTTACAGTTAACAGTTCCGTTGAGGCTAAACGGGATTTTGAGCAGTGGGATCGTTCAAATAAGTTGAGTCTTATGATCATGAAGCGTGCAATTCCAAAGACCTTCAAGGGCGATACCTCTGATGAGGAAGATGCCAAATCGTTCCTAGATGCCATAGAAAAGCGTTTTGAGAAAAACAAAAAGACTGAGACAAGCACGCTTTTAGCAAAGCTTATCTCAATGAGGTACACTGGCAACAGGAACATTCGTGAGTACATCATGGAGATGTCTAACATTGCTTCAAAACTAAAGGCACTTAAATTAGAGCTGTCCGAGGACTTGCTTGTGCATTTAGTTTTGATCTCTCTGCCTGCATAATATAGTCAGTTTCAAGTTAGTTATAACTGTCAAAAGGAGAAATGGAGCCTCAATGAGCTCATTTCTCACTGTGTGCAAGAGGAAGAGAGATTGAAGCATGAAAAGGCAGAAAGTGCTCATATGGCATTGACCTCTAAGAGTAAGAATAAGGGCAAAGGCAAGAAAAGGCCCATGAGTAAGGAAGCTGCAAGTGTTCCAGATAAGGTTAAGAAGTAAAAGCAACAAGATCAAGTTACTACTTGTTTCTTTTGCAAGAAAGATGGACACTTAAAGAAGGATTGTACCAAATATCACGCATGGCGTGCAAAGAAAGGTACATCTCTCGCTTTGGTTTGTTCTGAGGTTAATTTGACCTCTGTACCTGCACACACTTGGTGGTTAGATTCTGGTGCTATTACTCACATAAGTGTGTCTATGCAGGGTTGCCTGAACTGTCGAAAGCCAAATGATGCTGAAAGATTCATCTATGTGGGCAATGGCAAGTCAGTTATGGTTGAAGCAATAGGCAAATTTAGGTTATTGTTAAAGACTGGATATTATTTGGATTTGGAGGAGACTTATATTGTACCGTCTTTTAGACGGAATTTGGTTTCTATTTCCCAATTGGACAAATTCGGTTATCATTGCTCTTTTGGGAATTCTCAATTTCGACTCCTCCTTAATTCAAATGTGATTGCTACCGGTTCTTTATCCTTTCACGATAACCTTTACTTGCTTAATACAATTGCTTTATATGGAGAAACCTTGCATGCAGATTCACGCGGTACAAAGCGAAAATTAACTAATGAGAGTTCTGCAAAGTTATGGCACAAGCGATTAGGTCATATTTCGAAACAACGAATTGAAAGGCTTGTGTTAGATGGAATTCTTAATTCTCTTGATTTTACAGACTAAGAGGTCTGTGTTGAGTGTGTCAAGGGGAAACGAACAAACATTAAGAGATTAGGTGCCGATCGAAAGTCAGACGTCTTAGAACTTATTCATACTGATATTTGTGGACCATTCCCTACGGCTACTCGGAATGATCAACAATACTTTATCACGTTCATAGATGATTATTCTCGATATGGGTACTTGTACCTCCTTAGTGAGAAATCTCAGGCCCTAGATGCATTCAAGAACTTTAAAGCTGAAGTTGAAACTTAACTTGGCAAGAAAGTTAAAGCCGTCAGATCTGATCGTGGTGGTGAATATTACGATAGATATGACAGATCAGGTGAACAGCGTCAAGGACCTTTTGCCAAATTCCTAGAGGAATTTGGAATCGTCCCTCAGTACACCATGCTAGGAAGTCCTAACATGAATGGTGTTGCTGAAAGATGAAATAGAACACTCAAGGATATGGTAAGGAGTATGATTAGTCATTCTACTTTACCAGAATCACTCTGGGGAGAGGCATTAAAGACCGCAGCCTACATACTCAATAGAGTACCAACCAAAACAGTGTCCAAAACCCCTTATGAATTATGGACTGGGAAAAAGCCCAGTATCAAGCATTTTCGTATCTGGGGATGTCCAGCTGAAGCTAGGCCTTATAGGCCAAATGAAAAGAAACTGGAATCAAGAACGGTCACTTGTTATTTTGTTGGTTACTCTGAAAAATCTAGGGGTTACAAATTTTATGATCCCACTACTAGATTAATTCATGAGACGGGAAATGCCCAATTCTTTGAGGAAGTTGAGTTTGTGGGGGGAGATAAGTCTAGAGACATTGTTTTTGAAGAGAAATCAATTTCTCTTCCTACAGTCATTGCTTCTAATTAGGAGCAATATGACAATGTCATACAACTTCCTTTACAACCACAAGAGGTTGTTCCAGAAGAACAAACTCAACAACCTCAAGAACATGTGCCATTAAGACGATCCACCAGAGAAAGGAGAAATGCAATTTCGGATGATTATATTGTATTACTCCAAGAGAATGAAGTTGACATTGGAATGATGGAAGATGATCCAATCAACTTCTGTCATGCCATGCAGAGCACTAATTCTCCAAAGTGGATAGATGCTATGAATGAAGAGATGAATTCCATGAAGGACAATGACGTTTGGGATCTTGTCCCTTTGCCAGATGGTGCGAAACCCATTGGTTGCAAATGGATATTTAAAACCAAAAGGGATTTTGTGGGCAATGTGGAAAGATATAAGGCTCGTCTTGTTGCTAAGGGATTCACACAAAAGGAAGGCGTTGATTATAAAGAGACATTCTCTCCAGTTTTTACAAAAGACTCCTTGAGGGTCATTATGGCACTTGTAGCTCATTACAATCTCGAGCTACATCAGATGGATGTAAAGACGGCATTTCTCAATGGTGACATTGATGAGACAATTTATATGGTGCAACCAGAAAACTTTGTGGTTGGTGACCCAAAGGAAATGGTTTGCAAGTTAAAGAGATCCATCTATGGGCTAAAGCAAGCATCCCGACAATGGTATTACAAATTTCATCGAATTATTCTCTCATTTGGTTTTGAGATAAATGCAGTTGATGAATGTATATACCATAAGTTTAGTGGGAGTAAATACATTTTTTTGGTTTTATATGTCGATGACATATTGCTTGCATGTAACGATATAGGCTTATTGCACGAAACCAAGAGATTTCTATCACAGAAGTTTGAGATGAAAGATCTTGGGGACGCCTCTTTTGTCTTAGGGATCTAGATTCATCGAGATCGCTCTCGAGGAATTCTTGGATTATCACAAAAAAGCTATATTGAAAAGGTGCTAACTAGATTTGGCATGAAGGATTGCAAGCCTCTTGATACCCCTGTTTCTAAGGCAGATAAATTCAGTCTTAATCAGTGCCCCAAAAATGAATTTGAGCATAAGGAAATGCAGAAAATTCCCTATGCATCTGTTGTTGGGAGTTTAATGTATGCTCAAGTCTGTACGTGGCCGGATATTGCGTACATTGTTGGGATGTTAGGCAGATATTTGAATGATCCTGGTAAGGAACATTGGAAAGCAATCAAACGGGTTTTGCGGTATTTACAAAGGACAAAACATTACATGCTCACATATACGAAATCAGATCAGTTGGAGATCATTGGATATTCTGATTCTGATTTCGCCGGATGCCAAGACAGTCACAGATCTACATCAGGATATGTTTATCTGTTGGCTGGAGGAGCTGTCTCCTAGAAAAGTGCTAAGCAGACACTTGTAGTCGCTTCAACTATGGAGGCAGAATTTGTAGCTTGCTACGAGGCATCTAATCATGGGATATGGTTGTGAACTTTTGTCACAAGGTTGCGAATTGTTGATGGAATAGAAAGACCACTAAAGATATTCTCTAACAATAAGTCAGCAGTAATGTATTCCCATAACAACAGGAGCTCTTCGAAGTCAAAGCACATTGACATCAAGTTCCTGGTTGTTAAAGATAGGATTCAGAGTACTCAGTTGTCTATTGAACATATTGGTACAACTTCCATGATTGCGGATCCGCTCACTAAGGCTTTAGCACCCATGGTCTTTCATGAGCACACTGCTCATATAGGTGTAACATCATACTATGATGCTAAGGTGTAGTGGGAGTTTGTACATGACTATATTTGTTCATGATGACTATTTTGAATTATTTTCTGCAGAAATAAAGTTTTCAGTTTATTTACACTCTGAACCTTGTTTATGACTTAAAGTTGATCTCCATAAGGTTTGAGGAGGACTAGTTGGAAATAGGCATGTTTAGATCACATTACATGTAATTTCCATGCTGCATACCTACACTTGATCTATGTCGTTGGGTGTGTTGACATACGTGATCATTGATGGTTCTAGTCACAATAAATGGGATGAAGAACGCTTTGGTTCTATGTTGATACATTCAATGGATGAGATTATTGAGATTGTTGATATGGATAGCATTTTTGAGCTCAATAAAGTATTTTGGTGATACATGACATATGAGATATATTTGTTGGCCCAAGTGGGAGATTGTTGAATTTTAATTTGACAATATATGGTCCAACAATATATTATTGATAATGTGTTTCTGCTATCTAATTCGTCAACCCAATTAGGTGATCTAATTAAGTTTATAAAATAGGGTTTAACAGACAATATGTAAGGTGTAGGGATCAATATGCAGAAATCATAAAGTGATTTCTGATTTCTATGATGGGTGAAATTAGAAATTAATAAACTGAAGGCACTTATGTGCAATTTGCGGTTGTGGTCACTGGGACATACAATATTATCGGCTCTTTTGATATTCCATTAGTCAACGAGAGTCAGAGTGAATCCCACATCCTCTGAAAGATTTTTCGTACAGTTCTAGAAGATTCATATCCGGTCAATCACACAAGTTCCATCTATGGATTCAGGTACGCTTCCGTTTATATTTAAGTATTCTCTTTGATTTCAACACGTATGATCTTGAGGTAATTTGGATTAGAATAAATTCCAACAGAAATCTCTCGAAAACTTCTAGGGAAATATTTCCAAGAATGTGATATTCTCTCGGAAAGAAGACAAACTTTTAGCGGAAAATTTACCTTATTTTTCACTAATTCGTACATAATATTTCTTCCGCATTGCAATTTGAATTTCAAGGGATTATTTGTGTAGTATTTATTGATAAAATTATCAATTTAAACATAGCATAAATGATAAGAATATCCGTTGCGACCATAGTTTTAAAAACCGGACCGGGCCGGCCGGTTCGACCGGTTCAACCGGGAACCGGCCACTCACCCGGTCCGGTTCCTTCAAAAAACCCAATTGCACATTAAAAGAGAAAAAATCCGATTGAACCGGCCGGTTTCCGGTCCGACCAATGAACCCAATTGAACCCATGAGAAAACCGGCCGACTTAAAATTAAAACAAAAACAAAAACATATTGTAATGTACCTATTTTATTTTACTAAACTTATATTTACATTTTATATTAAACTTTTGTTTAATATAATGGTTATATTAATGATTTTTGTTATAAATTATATTCAAATTATGATATTATGTAAATTTATTAGTAATATTATATTATTAATATTATTTTTTAAACATGCGGTTCAACCCATTGAACCCCCGGTCCGACCCATGAACCCATGAACCCATGCCTACACCGGTTCCCGGCCCGGTCCGGTTTTAAAAACTATGGTTGCGACAATCAACAAATATCAATTATAAATACAATATTGACAGTGAAAAATCAATTGCAAATAAAATATATATGACATTTACAATCTAATTACACTAACTTCTGTTCATCTTTCTTCTCCTGCGGGAGATCATACTCCTGCATTTGCAAGAGACAATTCTAGAGAATGAAAACTGAGTGATGAGAAAAGGATGAAAAACGATAGCGGAGGTAAGAGCTATCAGTTCTCTCTCAGCCTTGAAGAAGTTGAACCCTCCCTTCTTTTTCTTCTTATTGGCTTTCTTCATTAATTACTTATCGTCAAACTTCTTGACGTTAATCCCAGTGATGTCAACATTCTTGGAGGTTGCATACAACTGATTCATCCTCCTAAGAGAAATGCCATTAATCTTATGACCTGCAATTACATGTTTCAATAAGAAAGAAGAGAGGAGATCCACTATAAAACAGCAAACATAGTATATATCATGTATGTATGGTTATTAAGCTACAATTTTCTGAAATAGAATTTCCTGATGATATAGACTTATGAAACTCATCAGCATTCTAAAGTATACTTAGAAAAAAAAAGAGATAGAAAACACAAACTATTGGATGAACGAAATGTTTCTCCCCATTTATTAGAAGCAACCTAGAAGAGGCTGCTTGTAGAACATAATTCTTTTGCCCTCGATCCTCCCATGAACACAATCCTTCTGCCCTTGAGCGTCCCACTAAGCATAACAAAAACATTATACTTTTATGACAAAATTGTGAAAGGAGGAAGCATGGTCATTGAACTTAAATGAAATCCATAACATAAACTTGGTTCCAACCTAGGAACAACCACTTTATTCACAACCTAAGAAATTCTATAGATATTGAAGTTCAACTCTGGCATTACAATTGATTAATGGTAACATTGCATAGGAGAAAACAAAATTCGAGGGATTACTTCTTTTAAGCCTCTGCTAGTCACTTCATAATTTATTAACCTAATTGATACCTGTGAGATTCTATACGCAGGCCAGGTGTCGTTCGTGTGAAGAGTGGCTAATCTCAGCTTCGAAATCGATCGTAAGTACAATACTGAGGCTGTAAATATAACTATATGATTCGTGCACCATATATTTCTATCGTCAAATATATCATTCTGATAGACATAGGCAGATGTCTAATGGAGATCGTACTCAATGGACGAGGAAAATAGAACAGGAAAAACGAAGAGAAAATCACACACATAATGAATGAGGAGTAGTACAACAATTTCGGACCAGTACTCAATCGGCACTCGAAAAATTGACCCGACCCCCTTTATTTGTACCTATGGGATCGACATATTTGAAGTAACCCAAAGCTCGAATGACGGTCGTCCAAATTGCCACACTATAACGGATGACTCTGAATGGTTGTTTCTGCGATCCCGAGTTTCATTTCGGAACTTGACTGATCTCCTACTCATTCTTGTGTCCTTGCCTCGACGAATATGAAGTCAATCCATCCAACGCCCAATTTATATCAGTGTTTTAAGTATGTTCTTCATTTCCCAATGGCAAGACAAAAGTTATCGTCAGTGTGGTGATATGGGCTCTAAGTATTCCTTCAGGCATTAGCTCCGTCCAACTGATCCCGAGAGGTACTATCAGTTGGTGCTATTTGTATGGAAAGCCTTAGCCGGCAAGGTGTCCTATTATGGGCAAGGACGGATTAGAACTCCCTTTTTAAGAGGGCAAAACTTAATATAAGGGTATTTGATCTAATTGAAGTAGATGAAATTGAGATAATTTAGTAAAATATAAGTAAATTTAAATAAAATTTATATAATATTTCATAATTTTTTTCAAATTTAAGAGAGGCAATCGCCCTTACACCTCCTAAATCCATCCCTGATTACGGGTGGAGCTTAGCAGCAGTATGTTATAAGCCATAGCTAATATATTCGAGAGCGTTTATAAAATCTAGAGCAAAAATTATAGAATCAAATTGAACGGCCGGGGCAAATAAAATTGAGGAGAAAGAAAGGAAAAAAAAAAAAAAGGACTTCCGTCCGGTTTGTTACCGATTGTATACAATAAATTAAACCATTTTATTTTATTACATTAAATAATAATAAATAATCAAAAGACCACTCAACGACCATCCCGACAATTCAAAGGATGCAAGACGCACGAAACGGACTCTCTAGCCAGTCTCCCATTTGTTAGTAGCCTTACCGTTTCGACATGTGATTTTGAGTTTTTTGGATTTTTTTAACTCCTTTTTTTACAAGTTTTTCTTACTTGATGTATCGAGGATTTTTGCTTTTAATAAAAACATACTTGAATAACTTGGCTTCTTCTTTTTTTTTTGGTGACCACAGTGATTTGGCCTTATTGTAATGCTTAGTTTCATTTGCATTTTTGTCTATGTATTTGCATTTTCTAGACATGAATTATTTATGAATTTGAAAGGAAATCTTCATCAGGCACTGACAAATTTTGACTGAGGAGAATTATAGTGAAAATAACATATATTTATTATTTTTTATGCTCCAATTCTATATATTTTAAAATAACTTTTTCCATCATATATATTTAATTTTGTAATATATTTAAGTCCTAATTTCAATGATTCACCAATGTGGCATTTAATGGTGCCATGCGACACAACACACCGGCATAATTTTTGGTATGTCGTCACGCCACGCTAGTTGAAGTTTGTCATGTTGACATGTCATATCAGCAATTTATCAACATGTTATTATACCACGTCAACGTATTGTTAGAATTAAGATTCTAATACATTATATAACTAAATATATATAACTGAAAGAGTTATTTCGAAACAAATATAACTCAAGTGCAACAAATAGTAAATAAATAATCAAGAGAGAAGAAAATTGGAATGATCTTAAGACCTTGACCATCCAGAAATTTGAATAAGTAGCATTTTTAGGTTTCTACAGTTTAATTTTTTTAGAGTTCTTAAGAGCTTATTAGGCTTCAGAAACTTTTAGAATTCAGGTTTTATGACATTTTAGATTTCTTGTAGTAATTTGAAATTTTCAGGGTCATGATTTTATTTCAGATTTTCATGGCGTTTATTTTTATAAATTTAAGGCTTTAGGATTATTGTTATTTAGATCTTTATTAGGGTTCGAAAATTTGAAGGTTAATCTTTTTTCTCATTGTTTGATTTTCCTTATTTATATTTGAATTATTAAAGAATAATACTTGTGATATTGAAATCATATGAATTAATTAATAAATAATAATCGAGATATATATATATATATATGGTTATTATTCTATGCACGTGGAGCAGATGTTAGACAAGTCCTTGGTAGAAGGGAGAGTATTCTTTCGTTTCGTTTTTTCATTTTTGATTTTAACTGATTAGGTGGACTAAAAGAAGGCAATTTTAGGGATGACACATGACGAGCGAAGCAATCCTCTGTGCAAAGAACATGGATTCCAAACAAGTTCGTCTGCAAGAGATGCCAAGGATATGATTGAAGAACTCGTTTATCATGATAGCTCTTATGCTACTATAATATTATAATCACTCAATCAAATTCATAGTCTTTTGAATAACTTTTCTAGTTGGTCCGTAAAATATATGGCTAGGGCAAACAACTTCCTAATCGACAACATTGCTCAATGGGCTAAGTGCCATCATTTTGTTGGAGCTATACCTATCCCCTCCTTACCTCCTACACTCTTACAAAGTAAAGAGGGGAAGGACTAAATCCAAATACTTGATACTAAGACAATTTTGATATATTAATATAATTTACTATTGTGACCAAAAAAAATGACGAGGGATTGGATGCATATTAAATAGGATATTTATGATGTAGTGAGATTTTTTTTTCCTATTCTTGATTAGAAATCACAAAATATATATATTCGAAGATATTTTCCTACCGTATGTGAATGTGAATATGAGAAGTTTCCCTTGTAGATAAGAAAGGGAGAAACCCCTCCCCCACCACACCCCCAGCCAACCCTATATATTTTTTTATTAAATAAAAAAGAAAAATATAAAGAGTGCACAAAATAGCACAGATGAGGACGTACGGACCAAACCGCAAGCCCAATATAATTAACACCGAAGGACCGACTAGTTGCTTTTCCCTTATTCCGTCCGTAGCTAACGGAGGACTGATGGAGGGGACGTACATGATGGATAGAGAAGGACGAAATTGATTAAAAAGAAAAGTCGACCTTGATATGCAGAGGGACGAATTTGATGTATTGATGGACTAAACTATTATGTAGAATGATGAAATTGATGTATGGAAAGACGGAATTTATGTGTAGATGGACAAAATTAATGTTCAAGATGATGAATTTAATGTTCAAAATGGCCAAATTGATGTCCAAGAGATGAAACTGATGTACAATTCTAGAAAATGATGAAATTGATGTAAAATACAAGAGGAATTAATTAATTTACTCTTTATTCGATTATTAACTTTTGGTAAGAATACTAACAATGAATAAAAAATGATACAAAATATTATTTATAAAAATTATGATAATAAATTATTAATTTTATTTGAAACAAATTTGTATAGTATAATTACCGGATTTAGTTTTGAGTTTTTAAGGTGGATGTAACTTCAATATCTCATAAATCACGGCATCTTATGCAATAGTGTCACTATGTGGCATGCTTACGTGATATGTGACGATATCAACTAATAAAAATCAAGTGAATGTGATATTTCTATTTATTAACGGAAGATAAAATCTTGAATAATATTTGATAAGATACTTTAAAAAATAAAATATCAATTATCCACCTGGTAAAATTTTATTAGGCAGAATCGACACAAAAAGCACGGCCACATGTCAACACCATCCCGTTAGATATTTTCTCCTTCTAAAACATATTATTGAAATTTGACATTGTATACGAGAAATGTCTGAGGGAATACTGACAGGGACATAAGCATATATATATATATATATATATCCTTTTCCAGGTTCATTCCTCCTCTTTCCAAGGGGGATATAATGGACATTGATGAATCGAAAGCACGTGGATCGTTGAACTGCGTCCGGGGATCCATATCGGCCATCCTTATCCATAATTAAAGTTTTGGTGCCATATGGGTTATGATTTAAATCAAAACTGCAATTCAAATCCAAAAGTCCATTTGTGTACTTCTTATGTGTCCACCCTTATGTTTTGGCATTTTGGTAGTTGTGAATGGTAGCTAACACGAAGCAATCACCAGACCCCCAAAGCAAGTGGCTATTAATTGATTGAGGTTTCCCTTTGGAATTCCCTCACATCTCTATCACTCTCTCTCTCTCTTTTTCATTTTTGAACACATCATCTACTACTGCAAGAGCGAAAAGCAAAAAAAGAAAAGATAAACCAACAAAAATTTAAGAGCACAAATGGGGTCGTCCTTGCTCTCTTTGTTCCCAAGTCTAATTTTTCTTATTTCCTGTGAACACTTTTTTGGGAAGACAAAAATTGGAAAAATGTGAACCAATGGGAAAGTAGAAGAAGCTTGACAGCAGTGAAATGCGTTGAGGAGTTGGGCAAGGAGGCCGAGGCCATTCCCATGTTATATGTCATCCATGGCATCACCCCCTTATATTGATTAAATCAGCATTTTGTCGTGTACATGTGATCTATCACCATGAAATGCTAAAATATAGCATTATGGGTATGAATGATTTCCTTTACATATTTTCAACACCCGCCACTACACGAAAGCAAGAATGCTTTCAAAATTTGCCTTCACAAGCCTCATTATCTTCTTACACCAGTAGGGCATCTTCCAAATACTTCAACTGTCACTAAGATGAACTTTCTTTCCTGCACCCTAGGTTTTTTAAGGCTTATTACGAGTTTTGTATTATAATCCGACAGTGCGTGAGTGCACATGATAACTTATTATGATATAATGGTAATTTTTTTTTGTGGAGCACATGTAGAGATTGAGTTTGTCTAAGTTAAAAAAGTTTGAGTTTAAAAACAATGATGTGGATTTCCGTCTAATACTCGAATATCCTACATTTTTTTATATGAAATCCCACTATAACTATAAAGTAAACGAAATTGGAAATTAGGTTATTACGTGTGCATTTAAATTCAACAATTTAGCTAGTCAAGATTTGAGAATTGCTTTGAAATTATTATAATCATTTATTCTAAATAGTCAGATAACCATACGGATTAATTATTAGTATTTATTACTTAAAATATGAAAAATATTAAGATGAGTGAGAACATTTATTATAGATTTACTGGACCCTTCTCTAGACACCTAATTACCATTAGGGGAATGTAATATATTATTGTAGCTCTCTTATTGTAATATTATCGTACACCAGTAGGCCCCACGTTTTTGTACTAGGTATCCTAGCTAACTTTTTGCAGAGCAATTGTTGGCCTTTCGTGAATGGTAGAGGGCTCCCGGAACCATATACACATATTTACATACATATATATATTGTACATATCTATTACACATATACTTACATACGCTCTTTTAAATGTGCCATCGTTTTCCACCGAGGCGTACATCAATTAATTGACATGATTGGGAAGGCGAGGGGGATGCGTCGGATTCGAAAGTGCATATGAGAAGGCAGATTAATCAGTAGTTAACTTCTACTGATCCCCCAACTAATCTTGCACGCAATATATTCATATTAAGGAAACAAAAATTACCATTCGATTGTTATCCTCCCCATCGTTGATCTGTTTCAAGGCAAAGCTATTATTCAAGGGTACATTTCAAACGGGTCCTATTTCTAGGCGGTTTTTTTTTTTCTTTTCCTTCTGCAAATCCAATCAGGAATGAAAAGCTTGGAGGCAAATACATTAATTGCAGTCACTACTTTCAATCCCTTAAATGATGTAAAGACAGGGTGGAGAATTTAATAATGGTAATGATGATAATGGCGGAGTCATCGGGCGGGAGATTAGAAAAGAATCGATTCAACGGACTAATGTATGCCCGTCTGCATTTTTGACCTAACAGTTCACTCACCTCACTCCCTTCAGCTTCCCTTCTCCGTTCATGGCTCGGCTAGTTGGAGCCGCGGCCTTACTCATCCCCCACACCACTTTTTTATTAAAATAATATGCATATATTTCTCCATATTTACAAACAGTCTAATAAATCTACGGATTCAGATAAATTTATGATCTACAGATGCATGTGTGGATGGCCTCACTCAAGCCTCTAAGTGTAGAGGAGAACAATCGAACACTTGTGAACTATATATTCACGATGCCCACACACATCTTCTAAGTAGATTAACACTTTAATCCATGCATAAATTTGTCAAGAAAACTAACGCCTTGGACTCAAATTTAAAATTTAATCAATTTAGTCAAACATTTAATTATATTTTATCTAACAATTAGATCATTCCTTTTAAAATCATTAGACAGGAATCTAATATGTTGGGATGGCACATCATCATTATGTCATATTTCTATGAAAGGATTTAATGAAATAAACTAAGTATTAGATAAAATATACATCTATTTTGGAGCATTATTTCCGACAGGGTCTAATGAGCCTGTTCCCTTGATTTTCGTGTAACAATAAAAAAAAAAGCCTCTTGAGCTTGAATTCAAGATGAGCTTATTAAAAAAAACAAACATATCGAATCTAACGAGTTAATTAGCACATTTATAGAATGCTTCCCACTACGTTCCTATACAAAACCATCATTGTAAGATCTTAAGAAAATATCAAACTTTCTTGCCATGTGAATCACCACTCTTGATAGAATTGTTGGAGGACTCTATTTTTTTTTAATAAATACATTTTTGGTGGAATGCAAAGTCTGATTCCAAATGCATTAAACTAAATTAAGAAGGGTTTGCCTCTTCTGTACCATAAGGGTAGATGATAAAATTGTATATTTTTATATATATCTTACTTGTTATTAACTAATAGACAATTATAATCATGATACTCATAATATCATTTTATTCCAATTTAGAAACAAATTCTTTATATACAAATGGTAAGAAAATTTGATTATAAAAATATATTAACATTATATTTCCAAACATAAAAAATTTAAAATAGTATAAATTCCAATTTTAATATTTAAAATTTTAAAATCCTCAAAAAATCAATCCTAGAAAGTTTTGAATCCTAAAAAATTTAAAATTCCTAATTTAATAAAAAAATGGATTCCAAAAACTTTAGTTAACCCTAAAATTGTTGTAACTTTTCTATAATTAAGCAATTAAGATATCCATTTTTTCTAGTAAATCAATAATGGAAACCTTTGTATTTAATAAGAAACAATTAATTAAATAGACGTCATTTCTAAATTAGTTGAGGGGTATATCAAATAGTCAAAATTATGATTAGCACATGTAATGATTGTTTTACTATATACGGAAATGAATGATTGATAATCTAGTATCCCTAGGTATAAAATAGAAAAATCCAATTAGGAATACAAAGATGAGTTAGCATCTCTAAGAATCCGATTGAGATAATGTTATCATATGTAACGTCAAGTGTAAATTATACAGTTGGTATAAAATATTTTATTGATATAATATTTTGGTATAAAATTTTTAAAATATAACTAAATAATATATTTTCTTTCAAATATGTTACACTTCAATACATTTTGTCAATTTTTTACTAACGTCATTAATTTTTGATGACGTGTATGGTTTACGTGAATCTCCTTCATAATATGACTTCATATTTGAAATGAATAGATTCCCACATAGTACAATGGTAGGACCTACTGCACTCTTTCTTTCCTTTTTCTTCTCCACTATTCCATTTCTATCTCTCTCAAAGTACTATTCCTCCGTCTCTCTCAACTTAGATTCAATTAGCATTTTTTTTACATATTATTAATTTTAATAATCTCTAATTTTTTCCAACTATATTTTATTTATTATTATTTTTTTACAAAATAATGATAATATAACATAATAGTATATTAAAAGGCAATGAACACCTAACTCGATTTCAAGATTAATTTTTAAAAAAATTTATAATAAAAAATTAACTCAAAAGAAGTTAAAAATTGTTAATAATAGAGTAAAATTAGTACTAAATATTTTATTGATCCTCTCGTTAAAATTTTATGATAATTAATTAAATATTCTCACTATTATCTTCTCATCTAATTTTCATTGAATTGAGTAAAAAATGGAACTTTACTTCTAATCGGTCCTTTAAAAAAAGTAAATTTTAATTAAAAAAATTGTTGAAAAAGAGGAGGGGAAAGAGATCTTTGTATTCTTATGTAGGAGGCTTTACAATTTCGGGGAGAATTAAAATTAGATGAGAAGAAAAAAGTGAGAAAATTCAATGAATTGTCACAAATTTTTAATGAGAGACAAAGAGAGATAAAGAGAGAAAAATTAAGAAAATATTTAATATTAATTTTATTCTCTAATTACCAAATTTTAGCTTATTTTAAGTTAATATTTTACTTCCCTCAATAAAAATTAGATGAGAAGAGAAGAGTGAGAATGTTCAATTAATTGTCACAAAATTTTAAAGAGAGAGATCAAGAAAATATTTAGTATTAATTTTACTTTACTATTACCAATTTTTAGTTTCTTTTGAATTAATTTTTTATTATAAAAGTTTTTGATAATCAATCTTTAGATCAAGTTATGTGTCTCTTGCTCTTTGATATACTATATTATATTATTATTATTTTATAAAAAAATAAAAAAATAAATAAATAAAAAGCTGTTAAGAAAAATGAGATTTTATTAAAATTAATAAATAATAAAAGAGAAATTTTAATTGAATTTAAGTTATAAGAGAGAGAGGGGAATAGTACCTTGAGAGAGAGAGAAAAAGGGAATACCAGAGAAGAGAAAGAGAAGAAAGAGTAGTGGATTTCACTATTATATTACGTGGAAATCTACTCACTTAAAAAATAAGAATGAAGAAACCCTAGGTAAATTATTTATACTATTAAAAATTGATGACGTTAATTAAAAATTGATGAAATGTATTAAAATATAATATATTTTAAAAAAATATATTATAAAATTATATTTTAAAATTTTTACATCAAAATATTATATTAATAAAATATTTTATACAAATTATATAATTTACCAATAACTCGATATATCATCTAAGTATACATCCATAACCAAAGTCAGACCAAACCAAACATTCCTCGAGCCAATAGAAAAGAAAACTACCAAGGATAAGTAGGGTAGAGATTGAGGGGTAAAGTCACAGGTCAGCCGAGCCGAGCCAAACTGGGCGGAGCTAGCCACCTACGTGTAGATCCAGAAAAGGCCAGTGGACGAGGGGAAACTATAAATACCGTTGCAGTTGATGCCATTAAAGTTAGTTGGCGCGCTCTCTCTCTCTCTCACACACACACTCTCTCTCTACCTCTATCAGTCTTGACTCTTAATATATCATGCATCCTCCTTCAACCTTCCTTTTGACTGTTCCCTAGTATCTAACAGTCAACTCCTAACAGCCCATCACCAGCCCCTGCTCTCCATCCATCTCATTCACTTATTACCAATTTCACAGTGAGTTACTGGGCAGTTCAAGAGGTATTGAGAATCTATATATGTTATCAATTTTTTTAATACGTATTTTTTTATTACAAATTGTTGATTAAATTGTTGAACGATACAATGGTTGGAACGTTCGACTCCTTGAGGGCATAAATTCACAACTTGGCCCAACTTTAAGCCTCCAAGATAAGTAGTAGAAAGCAGACAATATTGAATGAATTGAAATTATTCAACCCCCTTTTCTGCAATTAGCCTATTTTGTGAACTAGAAAATTTGCATTAAGAAACATAACTATGAAAAAATGTGTAAATATATATATGTATATATATGCTAGAAACTGTCCCTCTTCCTCTCTGGACTAGCTTTTGTTTTTGTACCCTTAAATCGACCAGACCCCACATTTGCTCTCCAGCTTCCCTCTTCTCTCGTAACTACAAATCTTCGTCGTCGCCACCACCGTGACCGTTCCAATGCTCTCTGTTACTTAGCAGCAGTTCCCTTCTCCTTTCTTCCCTCGCTCAATAAAAACCTGGTAACATATAAAAACAGCTCTTTCCCAACTGCCAATGGGCGTCGACATGTCAAACAACAACCCCCCATCTTCTCATACCAAGGACTTCTTCGCTTCCCCTGCTCTCTCCCTCAGTCTCGTATGCCTCTCGCCCTGGCCTCCTAACATGTTCCACTACCCAGCTCTCTCGATTTGTGTCAGTTTACTTTGAATCTCTTATTAATTAATTTCCTGACGCCCTTTGTTTGTTCCTTTTTTCCTGTTTCAGGCGGGTATTTTCAGGGATGCCGGGACGGCGGAGGCTGCAAGAGCCGCAAGCGGTGGAGCGACGGATGTGGAAGAAGGGGATGAAGGGAGCGGAGGAGGAGGAGGAGCGAGGGGACTGAGGGAGGAGACGGTCGAGATCAGCAGTGAGAATTCTGGTCCTGCGAGGTCGAGGTCCGAAGACGAGTTCGATCCCGATGGTGACCAAGATGAGGATAACGACGGGGACAGGAAGAAGAAGAAGCGGAAGAAGTACCATCGCCACACGGCCGAACAAATCCGAGAAATGGAAGCGTAAGTTATACCACTTCACAAGCAGATGTACTTTTTGCTCTTTTGGTTTTATCTGTCTGTAAAGAATGGCGGCAGGCATTGCTGTGGAAGAATAACTTTTCGGGCTTACAAGGACAGTTTTCCTTCCGGCTAACGGACATGAAAGAATACCGTGTATTTCTCTGCAGAAACAATGACTTAGTCATAGTTTCCGTGCTTACTGATCTTTCTGTTTACGGATCTCCTTCCTCTGAACCTCAGAGATGTGAACTTTCAGGCTTGGTCAAGAGGAAAATTGGCATCTATTGCATCATGCATGCAATCTTCAGAATATCATGACTGATTCAAGTTGATTCGGATACAATAATGAATAAGGTCATGTCTTATGTGACTTGCAGGGTGTTTAAGGAATCGCCCCACCCCGACGAGAAGCAAAGGCAGCAACTGAGCAAGCAATTGGGGCTCGCTCCAAGGCAAGTTAAGTTCTGGTTTCAGAATCGCCGGACCCAATTGAAGGTATCATTGACGGAAGATTCATGATCTTTTCTTTTGATCCACCACTTTAAAGATCTATTCTTTTGGGACCAAATGGCTGTTTTTATCCTCTCTTGATGCCATTGATTCCATCTGTTGAACGATCTGGGAAATAATATGTTAGTGATTGAAATGGCAGGCAATTCAGGAGCGCCATGAAAATTCCCTGCTGAAGACAGAGATGGAGAAACTGAGAGAGGAGAACAAAGCCATGAGGGAGACCATTCAAAAGTCATGCTGCCCAAATTGTGGATCAGCCACCACTACTAGAGACACCGCCTTGACCACTCAAGAACAGCAATTACGCATTGAAAATGCCCGACTCAAAGCCGAGGTTTGGCCCCATAAAAATGGAAAAGAAGTTTGCAGTTTTCTTGAATTTCTCTCCTTGTACTTCCCCCTCTTTCCTGGTCAAAGAGGTATTCCAGTTTGTGTTGCTGCCTGAGTAGTAAATACTTGTGTGGTTTGTAGGTAGAGAAGCTCCGGGCGGCTCTAGGAAAATACCCACCAGGGATGACACCATCATGCTCAGCAGGGGCGGATCAAGAAAACCGAAGCTCATTGGACTTTTACACTGGGATCTTTGGGCTCGACAAGTCTAAGATAATGGAATTGGTCAATCAGGCGATGGAGGAGCTCAAGAAAATGGCAACTGCTGGAGAGCCCCTCTGGGTGAGGAGCGTTGAGACGGGTCGGGAGATTCTCAACTACGATGAGTATGTGAAGGAGTTCTCAGTTGAAGGCCTGAATTCAAGCAACGGGAAGCCCAAGAGATCCATTGAGGCCTCAAGAGAGAGCGGGGTTGTGTTTATTGATCTCCCATGGCTCGTTGAGAGGTTTATGGACGTTGTATGGATCAAACTCTAATCAGTCTCACTAATTCTTTCTCCCGAAAGTCTTAATTTCTCATCTTCCCCAACAATCTGGTGTCTATGCAGAATCAATGGAAGGAGATGTTTCCCTGCATGATTTCGAAGGCAGCAACCGTGGATGTTATCAACAGCGGTGAAGGTCCTCATAGAAATGGGGCTATACAATTGGTAAGCTTAAGTCCACAAAACTGCAGAAATATTTTTGAATTTTTTTGTCTTAATAAGATTTTATTTACGTAGTTATAGGCCCCTTTAGCATGGCCGACCCCTGCATTCAATAATAGGTTTGGGAGTCAAAACTCAAAAGTAGTCCCTCTAAATACCACACAATTTCCTTTGCAGTGCTTTCCAATATTAATTGGAAACAGATCATTATCTTTTCAGCAGCTGTGTATCTCAGCCAAGAGTGAAGAGTTTCTGGCGGAGTCATTAATTCTTTGTTATTTTCCCCAATGCGTGCAGATGTTTGCAGAGCTTCAGATGCTTACGCCCATGGTGCCCACAAGGGAAATCTATTTCATCAGATTCTGCAAGCAGCTGAGTCCGGAGCAGTGGGCCATTGTGGATGTCTCGATTGAAAAAGTTGAGGACAACATTGATGCCTCTCTTGTTAAATGCCGGAAACGCCCGTCAGGTTGCATCATCGAGGACAAGTCCAACGGCCATTGCAAGGTATAAATACACATATAAATGTGTTGGAAAACACCCTGAAAATGGCTTTGTGAAGTTTAGGATTCTGCAACTACTGGACGTGCAAGGAAAAATGTGTTTTTTCTTCTCTTCATGGATAATGAAGAAAATAGAAAAATTAGTAGTAGATGGGCTCCATCCGTCTTTACATATTTTGCCTACTACATGAAATACTAATAATAATAATAATCCAGAAGAGCTAATGATGATCTCTCAGGTGACTTGGGTGGAGCACCTAGAATGTCAGAAGAGCACAGTCCACCCAATGTACCGGACAATCGTGAACAGTGGGCTTGCTTTTGGTGCTAGGCATTGGATGGCAACGTTGCAGGTCCAGTGCGAGCGACTTGTGTTCTTCATGGCCACTAATGTTCCCACAAAGGACTCTAGCGGTATAGTATACTGACAAATTAACCCCTTTTAAGTCCAACTTATCTTGAGCAATGGATCATACACAAATGCCAAACCATGAACTGATTGAATTTCACTTCCGCCCCGATCAGGGGTTGCTACACTTGCTGGAAGGAAAAGTATACTCAGGCTGGCACAGAGGATGAGCCAGAGCTTCTGTCAAGCCATCGGAGCTTCCAGCTTCCACACTTGGACTAAGGTTCCAGGCAAGACAGGAGAAGACATCAGAGTGGCTTCTAGGAAGAACCTGAATGACCCGGGAGAGCCTCTCGGGGTGATCCTTTGTGCGGTCTCCTCTGTTTTATTGCCGGTGTCTCCTCATGTGCTTTTCGATTTCCTCAGGGATGAAACTCATAGGCATGAGGTTCGATCCTGTAGAAACTTATCTGATGCTCCTTTTCAAGACCAGTGGATGCTTTTATCGTGCATAACTTCATTCTTCTGTCCTGAAACGTTTAAACAAAGAAACTGCCGACAAAGTCGTCCTTATTTCATAAAAAAAACATTCAGAAAATTTTAAAGAAAATGAACGCTGAAAAAGCATTCACGTCATTGCATCTGAGAATTTTCTCGGTTGAATTTCAGTGGGATATCATGTCGGGCGGGGGTGCAGCACAGTCAATTGCAAACCTAGCAAAAGGGCAAGATCGAGGCAATTCAGTCAACATCCAGGTGAGGTTCTCTACAGTTTCTCTTTCTGCCTCATCCTCACGACTAGTAATACTCAGTGACTCAATGTCAGCTACTTGGTCTCTCAATTATCGTCTCTCTTTGCAGGCGATGAAGTCGAAGGACAACAGCATGTGGCTGCTACAAGACGGCTGCACCAACTCTTACGAGTCAATGGTGGTGTATGCTCCAGTGGACATCACAGGTATGCAGGCTGTAATGACGGGCTGTGACTCCAGCAATATCGCGATCCTGCCATCAGGATTCTCGATTCTACCTGACGGGCTTGAGTCGAGGCCCCTCGTTATCACTTCCAGACAGGAGGAGAAGAGCTCCGAGTGCGGGTCCCTTCTAACGATAGCGTTCCAGGTCCTAACAAACCCATCCCCTACGGCCAAGTTGACAATGGAGTCCATGGAATCCGTCAACACCCTCATCTCCTGCACGCTCCGGAATATTAAGACGAGCCTGCAGTGCGAGGATGGTTGAATCCCTAAGTGCACGTCCTTGGGAGTTCACCGTTCACCCAAATTGGTAGATAGGGAACTGATTACATTAATTATCTGTAAAACTAATAGATTTTCCCTGAATTTTCATGCCCTTTTGAGGGGAACTTTACTCTGTTTCTAGTAGCAGAAGTTATGGGTATTGATGTTTCATTTGTTCTATTGGGGTTGGAAGTGGAGTTTTGAATCTTCAGGTAGTCTATAATTGATGGAAGTGGTGGTGGAAGGAAGATAGAAAACTAAGGAGGACTTTGTGCTTTCGTTATCTCTGTTGAATTGACAGAACAGATCAAATAGAGCTAGCTCAATTGCTCATGTACGCGTATGGCTCGCCATTTTCCATGCTCCTGCAAAGTTAGCATATAGTTCATAAACTAGGCCAAGGGAGACTGCCATTCTGTATTTCATCTCGTCGAATCGTTTCCCAGTTTCCCGTCGTGGCACCAAGCCAATTCGAACTAGCTCAGTGCATAGATGCTGATAAATCAACATGTTTCGGAGGAAGAAGTGAAAAGGTTCTCAAGTGTGGCCGAACAAGGTACCCTAATTTTCCATTGTTTCCGTGTAAATACCAGAACCAGACGGAAGCCCGACAGCTCCGAATCCAGTTAAATTTTCGCAGTTTACAAACAGGAGACCTTACCTTAACACCTCAATTAATCATTTCTAGATATCAGGTAGAAAAAAAAATTATTTTAGGTCATTTTCCATCCTGCCAGGAATTTGAAATTCTATCCACTAACTCTGCCCAAATCGATCAAATACAAATGGCATCAATTTTTCTCTGGCCGCAAACATCAGTATCCCAGAAACCAATCTCCAAATTACCAACAATAAAAAGGGTTCCCCGTATATGAATTTAAAGATGCCAGATAAAGGGATTGTACTGCAACTTCATAATCAATTTCCACAATTCATCCCACAGCTGCGTCTGTCCCATGTTGAGTTCAAACAGAAAATTACAGGATAAAAGATTTCAATAAACCCAGAAGCAAAGGAATTACAAGAAAAAATGGCTCTACTCAGGACAGAAGATTCCATATAAATTGAGATTCAAACTTGTCCGTACTGCCGCTGGACTCTAGAGGTGTCCCGTGTTGAATTTTTTAATTTAAATAAATATGATTTAACAATATATTATTTATCAGGTATTATTGATTTGATTGAGTAATCTAATTAAAATTAAAAAAATGATTTAACAAAAAATCTGTCAAGTATAACAACTAATGTACAAAAATTATAAGACAATATTTTTATTTATGTGATGAATGAAAATTTAAAATTAATAAACTAAAAGTAAGTAAGAGTAATTTAGAGTTGTGATTCTTGTTATGCAAGGCATAAAGTGGTTTTTTTTTTTATATTTCATCACTTAGAAAAGACATAAATACATCATGTTTTCTGAGAGGGTTTTCATATAATCCCATAATATCCACACTAACCAACAACAAATTCTAAATATGAATTTATTATGTTTCATTAATTTTCACAATTTCTTAATATCATTAAGTTATAAAATTCCAATAATTGATATCAGATAGTTGAGAATTTTAATTTGTTATGATTGATCCATTTGGTGAACTCGGATCCTTGCTGAAATAAGGTTTTTTCTTATATATATTGATTCTGTGACTGGCTTTGAAAATAAATAAATAAATTCTGTCGGTGGCTGTGATTGCAGTGCCAGCAGCCGGCCATCGCCCAGCTCTCTGGCCAAGCTCTATCAGAGCGCCTGATGTTGGCCATCAGAAACCCAGCTCCCCGGCCAACCTCTGTCCGAGCGCTCGCAGCCGACCACCGGAAACCAAGCTCTCCGGCCAACCTCCATCAGTGCGCTCGCGATGGCCATAAGGCAGCCACGGCCAAAAGCGGTGGCTCCGTCGTCGCTGATTTCACTGGCTCGTCGGTGGCCGTCGAAGCTAGGGAAGCGGCCAGTGGCAGCGGCCATTAGGATTTCGGTGGAGAAGAAGATGACCGGTCTGCAGATAGTCTAAATGGACGATTGACCGGCTTAGATCGATTTAGACAGGTCAGACCGGTTCAGGAACAGATCCATTCGGTCAGAGTCTATTTTCACTCGCTCTGTCCGGTTCGGTGCAAAAGGGGACGGTTCAAAGTAAATTTGACTAGTTCATATGGTTGAGTCAAAATTGGATCGGTTCGGGGCTTGTTGTCTAATATTATCCGGTTCAAGAGAAATTCCACCCTGTTTAGTTGATTTTTCACCAATTTTACTCCAAGTTGAACTTGTTCAATGTGATTCTCATGGAATTTAATTCGATTCAGTAGAAATTTGCTGAATTCCAATTCAATTTTTGAGAATTCAATCGGTTAGGACAAAATTAATCCGGTTCTAGTAAAAAAATTTGGATTCAATTGAAATTAAGCCCATATTAGTACGGTCAGGCCTAAATCTACCCGGTTTATTCCGGGTTAGGTCAAATAAAGCCGGTCTAGACCTTATTCAGTGCATCAAAAGTTTAAAAATAATAAATTAAATTAACTTTGGGCCTAGTTTGTAGCTCGATTTGGTTATTCTCAACTTCTTGAATAAAATGATGGCAATTTTTTATTATGTCTAATTTTCTAAAATTGATTAATTGAAGCAACATCTTGTCAAAATGAGCTCCCCTATGTAGATTAATCTATATATTTAGATATATAAGATGTTTGTATATTTGAAATATCATGTGGGCAGTGGATTGGCCGACTCTAATAAAGGACAATGTCTAGTTGTATTTCAAACATGTCTACGGTAGTAAATGTGTTATTATCATTACGTTTCCATGTGAACATAAGTCGGCCCAAAGGAAGGCTTATTATTTGTCGGATTAATTATCAGTGTTTGATTACTACTTTGAGAGTATTGTTTACAAGTTGATTATTTTGTCCAAAGTTAAAATATCAATGTTGTGTTTGGTATCTCATGAGAGAATATACTGTTATTTTATTCGTTGCTAAATATATGAGCTAAGATATTTTCCAATTTTTATTGTTTGTTCTTTGTTCAACTAGTAATTCTACTACATCAATTTCTGTCACTATTAATTTGATCTCTATGCTAACTAGCATTAATTTTAAAGTCCGGAAAAAGAACATTATGATTGTTATCGGTTGCATGGATCTGGATTTAGCTCTTTAGATAAATGACCACCTATTCTTACAGTTAATAATTCTGTTGAGGCTAAAAGGGACTTTGAGTGATGGGATCATTCTAACCGACTAAATCTCAAGATCATGAAGTGTGTAGTTCCAAAAACTTTTCGTAGTAAGGGCATCCAAGCTTTTCATTCTTGCGTGAAATCTCCACAACAAAATTTGGTAGTAGAGAGGAAATGTTTGCAACTTCTTAATGTAGCTAAAACCTTACTATTTCAATATGGTATTCCTCTTGCTTATCAGGGTGATTGCATTCAAACTATAAAATATTTGATCAATCGAACACATTTTGTCATCATGTAAAATAGATCTCCCTTTGAGATTCTGTTTCATTAGAAGCCCAATTATACTCATTTGTGAGTATTTGGTTGCTTGTGTTATGCCTCAACTTTATCACTTGAATGGCATCCATTTGCTGTCAGGGCTCAAGCGTGCATTTTCTTGGGTTATCTTATGGGCTATAAGGGTTCCATAATGCTAGATTTGTGAGGTAATCATGTTTTTATTTCCATGGATGTAATATTTCATATGAAAACATCTTCCCTTTGGGCCATGCTTCCATTCCTTTAACTCTCAAGGATTTTCTTGCTAAAGTTGTGTTGCCCATACTTCTTGTATATGCTTGGAGGTATCATCATCTTCCAGCATGTCATAGCAAGTGTCCACACCATAGAACCAACCCCAATATCTTTTGGTGTTTCTTGTGAAGGATTAGTGACTAGTCATTGAAGAACCACTCGACCACCTTTCTATCTTGATTATTACATCACTAATTTGGCTTTTGTTATATGCTCTACTAAGCATCCTCTTGCAAATTACTTGAGTTACTCTCATTTATCACATTCCTATAAGTAGTTTATTTGCTCTCTTATAGCCTACATTGATCCTAAAACATATTCTGAAGTTGTTCAACTTCTTGTTTGGCGTGAAGATGTATTTGATAAATTGCAAGCCATGGAACATAATCAGACATGGCAGATTATCTCATTGCCACCTAAAAAGAATCCAATAGGTTGTAAATGGATTTATAAGATGAAATTTAAAACTGATGGCACAATTGAAAGGCACAAGGCATAGTTGGTGGCAAAAGGATATACACAGCAAGAAGGCATTGATTTTTTGGATACTTTCTCCCCTGTTGCAAAATTGGTGACTATGAAATTCTTGTTTTCTCTTGTAGCAGTGAATCAAAGGTCAATGATGCAGCTTGATGTAAGTAATGCTTTCCTTCATAGTGATTTAAATGAAGAAGTGTATATGGAGTTGCCCCGAGTACATTTATAGTCAAGACGATTCCCTGCCACCTCAAGCTATCTATAAGCTTCAAAAACCCATATGGGCCTAGAGCGGGCTTTGAGACAAGGGCACTGTAAGTTCTCGAGCTTTGTTCTAGGTAAAGAATTTTTTTCAATCACAAAATGATCATTTTTTATTTGTTAAAGGAAATCCCAGCACAATTTTGATAGCTTTAATAGTATATATTGATGATATTATTATCATTGGCAATGATTTATCTGCAATGAATCAATTGAAGCAAGAACTATTTCGTTAGTTTAGGATTGATGATCTTGGTGTGCCTTGATACATTTTGGGCATTGAGATTGCAAGATCAAAGGTTGGAATATTTATTTGTCAATGTAAATAAGCTGCAAACCTACTTCAACCCCTATCGAGCCAAATGTCAAAATAGCAAAATCAGAAGTTCTCCTTGAAGATCACAGGAGAATACCGTAGGCATTTTGGTAAGTTACTTTACTTAACTATCACAAGGCCTTATCTTAGTTTCATGATGAATTGGTTGGGCAAAGACATATCAACTCCAAGGTATTCACATACAGAGGCAGCCCTACAAATACTGCAATATATCAAAAGTACAATTGGATAAGGCTTGTTCTTTTCGGCAACTTCAATTGTTCAGTTGATGGCATTTTCTTATACTAATTGGGCTACATGCCCATATACCAATCATTCTACAACTAGTTTTTGTGTTTTTCTAGGAGACTCTTTAATCTCCTAGAAATCAAAAAAGCAATCTATTCTTGCTTAATCCACAGCTGAAGCAGAATCTCTAGATTTTAAGCCTGCTGAAGGACATAGGAGTGAAGCATCGTAGCTTTGTTCTATTATAATGTGATAATGAGGCTGCTCTTCACATTGCAGCCAACTTGTTATATCATGAATGTACCAATCATATCGAGTTGTACTGCCATTTTGTGCCTGAGAAATTGCAAAAATGGGTTATCAAGACATTACATGTCTCCACTCACAATCAGCTTGCAGATTTGCTTAGTAAGGCCTTGCATCCTATGTTGGTCCAACATTTGATGAGTAAGATGGGAGTGCAGAACATTAATCTCCTATCTTGAGGAGGAGTCCCGTGGGTATTAGGACGGAAGGAGCTGAAGGATGAAGCTGAGCTGGATGCCACATCATTTTAATTAGCTTTATGGCAGTTATAATTGTCATGAGTAGTAGTTATGGTCCGTTGGACCTGGAATGGTCATATCTCTCAGCTATATATAACTAAGGTTCTGATTGTATCATATACATTTGAGATAAATCAATGAAACTCCAGTTCTCTCTATACTTCTCTCGGAGTTTTTGTACTTCTCTTGTTTTCAATTAGTCACTATTCTATCCTCAAGGAAATAGAGCAACCAGAATTGAGCTTTGAGAACTGATGATATAGTTAGTTTTCTCCTACTTTGGGTTTGTGACATAGCCATCCTATCTTGCCCAAGTAACAAGACATGATTTTTTTCTTCCACTCGAATGTTGGTCCTTTCAATGCCTCATGTATCCTCCTGCTTTCTCACTGATGATTGTTTCTGCTTCTCTGTAAGCTTCTGAGTTTAGACGCCTTTAATGTAAACTGTTTGTTCTTGGCGCCATTTTGTCTAATACTGAGAGATATCTATTTCCGAGATATTTCTGTCCATCAAAATCTGCTATGAGTTAAGAGTTTCAATATCAAATCCTTTCATTCACTCACTCAAAAAGCAGGAATTCTGGAAAGGAAACAATGGAAGAGATCGACTAAGTTAGTAGCTGAGGCATCAAGAAGTCGGCTCTTACACAAACAAATCGTATCCCATGATGCCTTCCCCTGCATGTACAACATGGAAAAAAATCGCAGATGAGAAATCAACGAATGAACCCAAAATGGAATTTTCCCTCGAATCTCTTTCTTACATATTTGCTCTCTACAATGCTTCCTCCCCCAAGTTTCTGGTTTCTCGATCCTCTCAGTCTATGCAGTATTTGTCACAGTTTGCTAATCCCTTGCTGTCGGGCTTCTCAATCCAGCATGCTCCAGCTTCTCTATGTAGGAGACTCTCTTGTTGGTCACTAGATTTGCAAATTTATGCTTTCTGTTGGGATCTTTTAGCAGCAAATCATCCCCCTTTTTGTCCCTCACGTCCTCTTCTCCTTGTTCCAAATTCCATCCCACGAAATCATACGAGGTCATTGAAGTTGGCGTCTCTGCTGACTCAAGCTCCTCCGTCTCCCCTCGAAGGTTTAAGAACTTCTCCGTGTCCATGGTTGGTGAAGCAGCTCTCAATTGGTTCCTCTTGCCCAATGCTTGAGATGGATTTTTTGCGTAGTAATCTGCATGGAGAACATCCTCTATCCTCGACATTACAGTATAGGCCAAGCTTTCTAGAATCCTCGAATAGCTTTCCAGAGTAGCTTGTCCTACATCCTGCAAAGAAGTTTCAAGAACCAAGATCTATCTATCAAGATTTTGCCGGGACTTCTATGAAATTTTCAAGGATCACTTTAAACGACAATTTTGAATTGATATAAATGAACGGAAGCATGCATAAATTGTACCTGATTGTATTGAATTTTGCTGATGTCTAGTGTGGATTGGGGAATCCCAGGGAATCGTTGCTTGATGAAGAGCAATATTGTCTCGGCTCTTTCCTCGAACAGTTCTCTTTTCTCCAGGCTCACTGCTGAGCTCCAAGATGATTTCACTTCCTTATTGTTCATCTTCCTCTTCCATATCACGATCGAGGCTTCGATCCTGTTCTTGAGATCTAGTATCTTGTGCTCGGATGACATGTCCATGGTAGACAGGAATTGCTCAGGATCAAAGTACTCGACTGTTATGCTTTTGTATATGGAGTCTCCAAGACTAGCTCTCCCATTCTAACAAATCAAAATTAGAAATAATGGTTAGATTACAAAATAAAATAAATATCTAATATCAACCGACATTTAAGATCATATTTCCTAGCTAACAAGGATAAAATGAAATCTTCCAACAAGTACATACCTTCGGCAGGGATTCGATGTAGTTCTCTGGTATCTCCATTTCTGACACAACCTGAGCATTTATAGCCATGGCTGCTTTAAGAACTTGGTTCACGGAATCCTTTTGACACTGAAGGCATTTTCTTGACTTGTCCGATAGACCACCTGGGGGGACTTTAACGGTGGGCAACCACCACTTATCGTCCTTCCTCTTCTTCTCGGAATCATCCACATCTCTCGAGACATAATAGAATTCAGTCTGATCCTTAAAGTTATCCAAACATTCCTGATCAAACATAGTCATTTTCGAGTGTAATTCAATTAGTTAGTGACATTCTAAGACTACTTAGCTGAAATTTGAACTTCCGAAAAAGTGTATGATTTAAGTTCTCACAAATAGCATGGCATCAAGCTTGCGCAGAGCAGGGATATTCATTTGAAGATCAGTCCGTTGCTTTGTTGTCATGATCTGTAACATTGTATCAATACAATAAAGCAATTGAATTCGTCTCCTGTAATAACAGAAAAACCAGGGAAGAGAGGCAAGAAGGAGAAGCTTTTCATTATTTATTACTTCCATATTTACTCCGTTAGTGTTTTGCTGAGATGGGACAAACTCGACAATGTGATCGGTTACAGACAAGAGCCAATCTATTTCTTTCCTCCACCTTGCCTTCCTCTCAGACTGCATTGGCTCAAGTCGGTTTTGTTCTCCAAAGACGGAAGCTGCATGACATGCAAAGAAAACATATAAGATGACAATCCAAAAGAAAGACAGAAAGCAGTTGACTGTGAAGGAAAAAATGGTTTTGCGTAGAGTTTTATGCTTTAAAACAAAGATGAAGACACACCAGCAAGGTTTGTTATTGCATTTGACATTGCCAAAGCTGAAGAAACTCCTGTCCCACCACCGGACATATCTTCACCCAGAAGCAACTTGGCAAACCTTTCCTTCATGAGACTGAAATCTGAGACAAGCCCGATGAAAAGCAACAGTCAGAGTCGTTGCGTCAAATCCTTTCCCACAGATATGAACTTTCCATACTCCAAAAATGCATTTTATTTTCTTGAAAGTTAATCAACAATGTGAGTTTTCCAGTTGGTTAAGATTAGGTTTTGTTATCACTTGGAAGATGGCTTTTCATTTTCAAACATCCACCCTCAAAGGGGAAAAAAATCAGAATTGGGAAGCTCGGAGCTCGACATGCCTGAAGGTTGCTTGTCCTTCATCTCTTCCTTGGCCAGCCGTGAGTTGGGGCTGTTATCATTGTTTAATCGGTGCAGCGACCACCTGATTTGTTGCTTACCCAACGCCTGATCGTTTAAGGGTTTCAAGGTCTGCTGGCTGTCATCCAATGGGTAATCAATGTTGGCCCCCTCATCAACACTGAGGCTCTTTGTGTGACTTGCCAGAACATTGTGCATCGCTTTGAAATGGGAAAGCCTCGACCTGTAACTCTCTTGTTCCTGTTCTATTGCGTGATCCATCTTCCCTCGATTCCTCACAAGAAAGTTACACTAAAACAAACAAGAAGCGATGAAACATATGACCCTTTGTGCTAAGACCTTAAGGAGAACACGACATGGAAGTTTGAAGTCTATTAGAGAGTTTGAGAGGGGAGGGGAAAGAGGGAAAGCCCAACTCTAAAGAGAGCGAGGGGATTGGTGCTATGTGTCTTTGGAAAAGTTGAGTTGTTGTTTGACTGATGGGGTTTTGTGCAATTGTGCTACATTGGTTTGAACTTTCTTCCCTTGGAATTTTAGGAATGTGGGGTGCATGATGGAGGGGAATGAGGTGGTGTAGGAATCCAAACATGACTGGCATATCTTAGTATCAAATTCCTATTATTTTAAAGGTTTTTCTTTTCTTTTTTGCCCACTTTTTCGAAGTCAGAGCAGTACATGTTCTCTAAATGCTAAGGACGGTTTTGTTTCCTTTAAGGTCGAGAAATGTATGCTTCACCACCGCCTCTCCATCTCTCTCTCTCGTGGTCGAGTGGTTCAGCACTCATCATCCCAATGGGAGGAGTCGAGTTCGAGTCCACCTGCGGCGGGGAGCTCTTAACCCCTTAAATGAGCCGACCCAGGGCAATCCGGATTAGTCAGCTGGACAAAGTCCAACTGGATACCGGCGGTTTATACAAAAAAAAAAATCTCTCTCTCACTAAAATACTAATGGATGAGACTTTGGTGAATTGAACTTGGAGGATCATGAATTTTTATTGAGCGCACAAGAAGAGATTTCACATATATTCAATTTAAAATTTTAAAATAAAAGGTAATAAAATTTAATATTTCAATATTCTTAAAATCTTCGTAATTAACTTCTTGATATGGGATTGTAATTCTTAATAACTACTTTCACTCGTTACATGCACTCAAAAAAATGTAATAGACATCTTATACATCTTAATAGCTGCTGCCAATTGAATGTGCAACGGATTGAAACGGTACTAAGTATTTTGACTTCAATAGAATAATTATTGAGTAAAGATTAATATTATCGATCTAGATCGTGTGTTCATGGCTTTGAAGGGTAAGAGAATGAACAAGTGGCGTATGTGATCTAATGGGGGTCACGTTGGCATAGTTTAATAGCCCCAACGAAATTTAATAACTCTGAAGGATGTGAGGTGGAGCTTCACCTTGCAATGGAGCCTCACCATCGCGAGAGCCATTACCCATGACTTCAATACATCTCGGAAGTGGCATTCTGTGCTGCTGCATATATTGATTACTCTGGTTCTAAGTTACTGTCTCAGTTCCCTGTCAATACGGACAAGCAGCAATTGTGTTTTAGATGTTTTTGGAGACGGTTCGATTAGGGGTTTGAACATGCCAAGCCAGCTCTCGAGACAAGCCTGATAACACTCAACTCAATAGACTTGCGAGTTTAACAGAGCTAACTATAATCAGAATTGCAAAATATGCCTTTTATATGCTTTGGTAAACCATGCATATCTATGTAATGACTCAAGAGCTAGCAACTAGCTAGTCACATGTAGTGCTTGTTTTCCTTGTGAAAACTTTTAATCAGTTTAATCTCACATGCAATCTGCTTTAGTTCTTCTATTTTTCTAATTCTAACAACCACTGGAAACCTGCAAATTTCCGACTGACAGTTCTCTCGGAAATCACAGAACGTGTCTCTCAGCATTTTCTCCATTGGAATTTCGTAGTCTCTCGGGATTCTGTTGTATGAGCAAGAGAATTCCGAGAGAAGCTGCCATTGAAAACTTCTGGCAGACTACCAAGGGAGAGTCTCTCGGACTCATATTTCCGAGGAATAATAAATGCCCTTAATAGTTCACTCTGAAATTTCCGTCAGATTCTTTCCTCAGAATTCAGTTGGAAATTTCCGATGGCCATGCCTGTTGGTAGTTCCGACGGAAAGTTTTCTGACGAAAGTTTCTCTCAGAATTCCTGGTTTTAACTTGAAATAATTCAACTCAGTACATACGGACATGTAACCTTGCTCTAATGTCACATAAAAGAAGGAAAATCAATATTTAATGTTCCCTTCGCAAGATCTACATCCACTTGATTACAACCATGTAAGATCAATTATCCACAGAATATGATCCAAAAACTGGTTCTCCAAGATGCTAAAACCACCTTATGATCATGCTTCGGCACGATCTTGCTTTGCAGACATGGCAAAAGCAACTCTTTGATGAGTGGAATTTGTGCGGATCTCTCTCCGAGTACTCACATGTATCAGATTGATAAACATGTGTTTATCAGTTAAAGTAAACTTTGATCGATTCATGTGTTTTTGGGTCAAAATTAATCGGTTCAAGCATGGTTTTGTTTGACTTGACCGGTTCAATTAAAGGTTTCTCCATTTTTTTTGTCCCATCTCATTAATCTCATATCGGTTCAGGCTGGTTCAATTAGGCTAAAGTTGAATTCAGTCTGTATTAAGTTGACATCGACTACTGGTTTCAGTTTAGTTTTTGGCCAGATTTAGTCCGGCTCTAGTCGATTTGAGCTCGTTCTAGTCAAATACCAGTTCAGTCATAATTAAGCCATTTTAGTATGGTTTAGACCTGATTTAGCTCGTTTTGTCAGGTTCTAGGTCTATTTATGAGAGTTTAGACCTATTTAAGTCTATTTGATGTTGAATGTTAGTTAATGTAATTTGGTTTATGCCAAAATTTTAACCCAATTTATTTTTAATTTCAATCCTAAATAAGATAATGGCAATTTTGTAAGTCCACTGTCCTAACATACGTTGATTCTAAGGGCATCTTACCAAAGTGAGCTGTCTTATTTAGATTGCTTTATTTTGGATATTTGCTTCTTTTTTTTTTAATTTCATACAGGC
The DNA here is from genome assembly GCA_900174645.1 of Sonneratia alba. Classification (NCBI taxonomy): domain Eukaryota; kingdom Viridiplantae; phylum Streptophyta; class Magnoliopsida; order Myrtales; family Lythraceae; genus Sonneratia; species Sonneratia alba. Next base: position 6,146,782 of record FWPY01000060.1, read on the forward strand.
TACATTCGGCCTAAAGGAAGGTATTGAGGTGTTGAGTTTCATATATGCCTGCAGCTTGTAAATGTGTGATGATCCTAAGGCTTCCATGTGAACATAAGTTGGCCCAAAGAATTGTCAACGTTTGACCATTTGAATTTTCACTATTTGACTACAACATAGGGAGTAGCACTTACAAGTTGATTTATTTATTTGTTTCCACAACACTTTGTGCTAGGTATCTCGTTATGTGGGTTTGACACTTGTCAACCCACATCATTCAAGCCTTGAGCACCTAGAGCTTTTCTTCTTTTTCTTTTTTTGAATAAGAAAAATGAATAAAGAGAAAATAATAGATTACATGGAATAAATACAGGACATTACGGTATAAATCTTTTACATGATGAATAAGCTAATATGCACAACTATTTCTTTCACAGCTTTTAAGTTCACTAGCCCGTTGAGCTTTTTTTTTCCCTTAATTCACAAAAAACCGACTTGCTTTCATCATCTTAATTACTTCGAGACCTTAATTGCAGGAAATTCTTAATTCAATGACCCCACGATTCTCAGCCTACCCTTAGCCAAAATCGTCACACTTTCAGCTCCTGACGACCGAGATTATACCTGAGCCTGATCGTGGGAGAGATCGAAGCGAAATCAAGCTCCTTAAGAATATTTGAAGTGATGAGATCCAAAAACCACTAGAAAGCAACAAGAAGAAACAGAGACGGAATGCAAAGATGGCGAACCGCATGAAGCAGAAATACATGCTGCCGGGAGCATAAAAATCTACAATCCATGCAAGGCGAGCTGACGGAATCGAATAGATCACAACAAATCAAAATTCTCAACGATTCAAACGCGTGGAGTTTTGATATGGATACTTGGAATCAAAATCGAGTATTCCCAATATAACACATGTTGAAACGTTAAAAAAAAATTATGTAAGTACAATTGAAGGTGTACCTAGTTCCATTGTCCGGAGTGGAGAAAATGAGTTCCGCGCTCGGTCCTCCTGAGTTTCATGCGGCCGGTACGAATCCAGCTACAAGTTCCAAAGAGAGTGCGACTGACCCGTTTGACGTGAATATTATTGTTGTATGTGGAAGGCAAATGCTCAAAGAACGGAAGGGACCACATACTGAAAGGGCTGAAAAGAGCATCATTAAGCATAACTCTCGAGGATGACAGTCAGTTGGTAAGCTGATAATATGTAATATGACAGGTTTAGGGTTTGAATCTCTTAAATGTCGGTATCTGAGATTTAATTGATATCGCATAGTGGATTAGTCGGTTGTTATGATTATGGATACCACCGATATTAAAAAAAGAAAAGAAAAGAAAAGAGCATTAAGCATCTAAAACAGGAAGGTCATATTTAAATATGCTTAAAATATATTAATTTTCCATTTTATTTATTTCAGAGTATGTATTATCTTTCTAATTTCTCTAGTTTTGGCATGGCTCCGAAAATCGAATAACATATTTAAATATGGTGAATTGGTCTATTTAAAAGTGAGTGAGGAGAACCAATTTTAGATTTCGGATCATTAATCAATAAATATGAAAGGCCATATCTCTTTAATTCTTTGAAAGTTTCTTGAACTTATTAAAATCTGTCATATGTTCAATTCTAACTTATTAATCAATCATTATACAGTTAATTATATCGTATTCACAACATAAAAGCTCTTTCACGTATGTTAAAAAAAAAAGTCATTGTCCCATGATGTCTAGTATAAAAATGATCTTAGATAACTTTATTCACTTATGATTTTACCACCAGTTGGTAAAATTACTGCTATTCTTGTTAAAGGGTTTTATCTCGGTTCGATGAGATTCGTGTTAGCAACTATAGGGAGAGTTTCCGTATATTTTCTACATAATGGAATTTCAAGTATAGCGTGTCGGTCAGTTATCACAACTCTTAATTGAATACAAGTACATAAAATCTTATTAAATTTCCATTTTGCCAATCGTAAAATTAGATATTAACTTTTGGATATTTATGAATCAGTTCCTACACTTTACTTTCGATTTTCGACAATCTGATTTTGTTTCAACTAACTTGTGCCAATTTCATTACCGATAACAAGGCAGTCAAACGTTCAACTCTTGGCTAACTTTTGATTCGGGAGCTGTTTTCATGCTTTATTCGTTTCTGGTTAATCGTCTCTTTTGGATTTTCTTTCTGGAAATGTGTGTCATGTTTGTATTGAGATTAGCCTCAGCCTTCCGCTTCCCTGGTTGTGAGTGCTATTGCTTCTGTTTGCTTCATTACTGAGCTAAATCAGCTTCACAGGTTGTTGTGATGTGGCGGCTTGATGAGGTGTCAGTTTCACATAAGCTACCGCTTGAATTCTGCTCGAGTTAAGACATTTTGGGTTATACTGGGCAGCGTCTGACGATTTGCTTCTTTGTATGGACTTAGGAAAAGAAATCAGAAATTCGTATGAAAAGAGGAGCCTGAGGGGCCGAGGAGCAGACAGGAGATTGTTGGCAACCGGGAAGCTCATTTTCTGAACAAACACTCACAACCCCGGTTGTCTGATGATTGATCCTCTACTTCAGATTAATCAGGAACTCGTGTTAACGACTTCATTGAATCTTCATGCGGAAGGCTTAGGCTTCTTTAGTAGAATTAGATCCTAATTAGAACACTCTCTCAATAGTGTTGGATAATTTCTGAGATTTGTCAGACTGCTAATGTGTTCTTCTAGGTTCAGCCTTCATTTCCTTTGTCCAAGAAAAAAAAGGAAACCAGAGTTCTACTTGTTTTCTTTTGCCAAACCGAACTTAAATTCCATATAATTGCTTGATCGAAAAGAGAGATCAGTTCAGAGGCTTTTATGAGGGAATTTGACCACCAGAGCTTATCATTTTTATTCGCAGACGGAAGTCGGATTCAACAACTCACCTGTTCTTGCTGGGAGGATTCAATCATTCAATGGCCCTCTCCAGAGTTCAGAGAGTGGCCTTATTTCCATCCATTAATTGTATTGACACATGAAAATCCAAAAATGACCCATGCTTCTCTCCCTCCTCCACCATCGAACTTATCTTTCGTCTTTCTTCGACTTTTCCGATAACGACACCAAAACAAAAGAGAGATAAATAAAAGTGAAAGATGATTGATCTTTCTGACTCAATTATCCTTGTGTTGTCCCAACTTAATCACCACAACAAACTTGACTAGTTGGGACTTGGGAGATAGAAACAGGTGAAGAGGAGGAGGGCTAAGACTAAGAAAAAGCCCCTTTAAAGATGAGAAACTTGAGGGTCTCGAATGAGAAGTAGATGAAAGTACCCTCTGAGTGAGTGAAGAAACATCCGAAATCTGAACCCACAACGCATTGCCATGCACCACCGTGTATCTTGTCAAATTCCTGCCGGAAAATCGCCAACAAAACCCTGAAGTCAAAGAGAAATCCGAAAAAGAAATGGAAGATTTTCTAAAAGACTCATAAACAAACAATCACTTCACCCGGAAGAAGGGTTTTCTCCATTGCCGAAGAAGAGAGGAATCCATTGTAACACGAAAGGACAAAAATGGAGACTTTCACAATGCAGCTACCTTCTTGATGTGGGCAGCAATGGACTTGTAGTCAAAGACATCGTACAGATCCAAGGCTTGAGAGGCAGATGACACGGCATGAACCTGCATCTTCAGCGGCATGTCAGTGTCCTCGACCAGAGCTCTTCCCTCTAACATTCTGCTGTGCTCTGCTGCGGTCTCAGACCAAGATCCCGATATAGCCACACCTCTGTTTTGTTTGCCTCTGTTGAATTCTTGAATGAATGGATCTGTCTGCAATACCCGTAAACACAAAGTACAAAAATGCTTAGAGGGAAGGGAGATCCTCTCGCAATAATGCCAGCAAGAAATGGAGCTCCCCTGCTTCTGCTCTGGCTCCCTCTTCACTTCAATGGGTCTATATAAAAGGCAAAAATATTAGATGAATCTTACATAATGCAAATATTCCCTATCTATAATATTCTAATCCAAAACTTAAAGATATCCGGATATTTCTTTTATGCAAATACACATGGAAGTAGGCATGGATAAGCCACAGGCTGAGCTGGCATGTACGAATGCTTCCCAACACTGTTGAACAATTCCCTCTTTCACTCTCTCTCCCCGACTTTGTGGGCATTGTCGCCTCTTACGAGGATGGGACAAATATGATGGGAAGCGTCATGACTCAGTGCTAGCTTGGAATTTGTGAATTCGCCACAGGAATGTCAAGGATGAAATGTAGGTTCAGTCCAAACATGAATGTTTTGAAATTTCGCAAACTTAGTGTTGTACTAATGGTTTTCTCACTAAATCTTCAAATGAATAATTTAAGTATTGAATTTCTGGTTGGGAGGGTCAACTGAAATTTTTTCAGACATTCCAACCCGACCACAAACTAGTCTTGAGGTGCACTTCAACTGATCCGAAAATATTACGTGGTACAAATAAAAAAAATGTTTTGAAATTCCATAAAAATCTCATTTCAATTAATTATTTTATATCTCGTGTGTTACAGTGATTGTAAGATTAGTGAGACATTAATATGAGCTAATTACCACTATCACTATCCTTATAAACTAACTTATTCACAAAGGGTTGCTTTCTAAACTTACGTATATATATATATATATATATATAAAGAAGATTATTCTTTACCGTTCATGAATACCATACAATCCCATGAATTCAAGTAAGTGAATATGCAAGCATATATATCGCTGATCTCATAAAAAAAACTAAATACTCAAGGTGAAATTGAAATTGCAACATCACATACTTATTGAGGAAGTATATGCACTTCAATATCCATTTGAAATAACGCTTGGAGTTCAATACGACCTGGTGAACTCACGACTCATGAAGGATTGCCTCTTGTTAATGCGATCAGAAGTTTTTATGATAGGATCCGTCTTGATTTGTAACTTCTTCGTGGAGCAATTGAGATCATATATTCTAACACGTGCATAATTTGCTTGGAATATGGATATATGCTAAATAACAATGACTAGCTAGAGAAATTCTGTAATGTCCAATAGAGATCGTGCAAAGGCATATACTCCAAATGCATTCTTTTAACAGAGAAAAAGTAAAGAGGATATATTCTTTTCCTGAGGGGTGATCTCTATTCTCCCACAAAGACATCAGGAATTGGCCAGTCTAATTTGGCTACTTTGCTTCAATTGTAAGCATTAATGTTTATTTGTCTAAGGAATATTTACATATATAAAGGTAAATAAGGAAGCTAACTCTCCAATCTACTCGATAAGGATTGATTCAGTCACTAATATTTTTGCTCTTTTACAGTAATTAGAGAAGAGTTTCCCCTTTACTATAATCCCTATTGTTGTATATAAACATGTAGAATATTAATGTTTATTTTCTTTAGTAAGTTTCAATATATTCATTTAAGAGCAACGGAAATCACAAAATCACCATCCAAAAAATACAGATAAGAGTAGCCTAATCTCTTACCACCTAATCGACTCAATTCATGAGCCAAAGAGGTGTCCCTTCCTAGGATCCATCCACATACAAAAGAATCAAAAGAGCCAACAAATGCAGCAATATCCAATAACATGCTTTTGCAGTCTCAAGGAGTACGTGTGTCAGATACACCAGAAGAAATAATGTTTTTTAGCGTAAAAAAGAATGACAATGCTTTTCTTGTTATTGTTGGTTGCAATCTAAATTGTTGTCAATATGGTCTTAATTTGCTTCTGCTTGCTTGAGGGAGGAGGATGAAATATTCTAAATCCATGTTAACAAAAGACTCCCATTCTTCCAAGCCACACCTACAATACCCCTAACCTTGTCTCCATGCGGCATCAACATTATAATCTTGTAGCATGCTATCTTGGGCTTCAAAAGAACTATGGATCTCTTTATACCTAAAGACTATTTTGACTCTAGATACACAAAAGAATCTTATGTGCCAATGATGGAAGTGTTCCATAAAAGTTATGCTTACCCAATTAACATATTCAAACACATTTGTTTTCTTACTAGCATAAATCACCACATTTCTTTCAATCTATAAATGATAATATAACACAGCACCAAATAAGCAAAATCTATCCAATTTAGATTTATCTAAAGGAAAGTTTGGAGGGTTACATAAAAATTCAATTAATTTCATAGGATTCCCATCCCAATCAAGGGAGTGGCGTCAAAGACATTCCAAACTTATGTAGAATATTCTCATGAAATCAAGAAAATGATTATACAATATATCCTCTTCTCAAACTTCAACTTGGTGTCAAAGCCTCTTTAGACCTTGATCATCTTGCATGACATTAACGGCCAACCTAAAGTATCTGTTTCCTATCTCAATCAATCTAGCAAACTTTGTCAAAATCAAGCTTACTGAGAAGAATTTCTTATTATTGAAGACACAGTTGATGTCATTGATTGAAAGCTAGGACTTGGTTTCCTGGCTAGTGAGATTATGGCACCTTCAAATTTTATGACAATGCAAGACGCCGCAGATGCTTGAAATCCAAATTACACGTCATGTGTACTCACTAATCAGCTCATAAAGTCATGGCTTATTGGAACTTTCTTTGAAGACTTTCTTTATTATGTCATATGAATGGAGCCTGCTACCTAAGTCTAGAAGATACTCATGTGCCACTTTAAGCAAAACTTAGTTGCTTTAGAGTTTGATCTCTTCACTCAACTTCAGCACATTTAGAAATGTGACAAGCTCCTTACCTCATATTTGCTAGATTTCAAGTTCATGTTTTAATCAATCAAAGTAAATTGGGAGCCTATCTCGAACACCAATAAAGTCTTTCAATTGCTTGAGGGACTTAATGATAGCTATGATGCCTTTAAAACATCCATGCCACAGTAGTCTCTTCTTAGTTACAATGAATAGTTCCACACCTTCAAAGCTATGAATTAAGGAGTTGAAAAGTCATAAGTGGTGTAAGTAATGGTAGGATGGTTATTCTTGCTCATGGCACCAACAACAATAATACCCTTAGGGGTAACTATTGAGGTAGGATCAAGGCTCACAAAATAGTGGTTACTTTGATGGATGTGACTTCAATCAAGTACTCACACATAAACTACCCACAGCAGGGGTCCACCTCCTACAATATCCACAACACCTATACGAGATCCTCTAGTGTGTCAGATTTGTAAGTGAAGTGGTCATGATACACTCAATTATTACTTTTAGTTCGATAACGATTGTTAGAGTGCACACCTTCCTTGGGGCCTTATTCCTCCACATCTCTAATTCAAAGGATGTAAGAATGACATCCTGACACTAGTGCAACACCCATATGACTGACCATCTAGGTAACTTGAAGGATTCGATTCCTTTTCATGGACCTAATTTTGTAATAATTGGAGATGGTTATTCCTTACCAATTACTCGTACCAAATAATTTGGTACTAAGTGCTATTGTTTGCCTTTAAACTTTGTTATAGTAGTCTCCAATATATAGTACAACCCTATGTTAATAGCTCAACTTACCTGTGATTATCCATGTTATTTTGAATTGAACTTTTAGGTTTTATATTAGAAAAAAAGCTCCATGATGCACAAGGTGTTTATGAAAGAAACTAATAAAAATGGGCTTCAAACCAACAAGGATCCTAACTTTGTTGCTTTCTTCTCATTGCTAAAAAATAGCAAAGGTGGGATCTTTGTTGAGTTCAACCTCTATCGAGTTTTGACCATCCAAATATATGCATGCCTAACTCTAACTTGCCATATGAGGGAGGACTCAACACACCGAGGCTCTCCCCAATAGATGTCATATGTGATATAGGGATCTATTGTATTTATAGAATTGTAATGTATTAATATAGGGATCAACATGAAGGCTTGCATGTTGCCCAAGGTTGTATCTTCCAGTAGGTACTTTTGTGGGGTTCGAGTAGTAAATGACTTAATTTGCTACTTTCATAAAATAGTATATTAATTTTCAATATTGCAATAAAACTGCTAAGATTGTTTGGTATTGTAACATTACAGGAATAAAACATCATATAATAATGTAGGGAATAAGGATAGTTATATGTTACATTATGTTTTAAAATTATGTGCATGTCCACGTAGAACGAAATCACGTAATCTTGTAGCATATCTTTGCATTTTTTATAATTGTACATGAGTTGCTTATGCTTACATATATGTAGAATCTATAACGATCACCTCTAGATATGTTTGGAACTAACGAGATGAGAAATAGTAAGACAAACATTTGCTAGGCCTAATCAAGGTATTGTCTCGCTACACTTTGTCGATTGTATACTTATTTCCCTAACTTTAAATCTTTTATCATTGAGTATGACAAGAGTCATAGGAAGAGATTGGGAAAACCTTGTGAGGCCCACATAACGATTCTTAAGTGATTCCTAAGGTGGTGACTCCAATCATTCTTCCCCTAAATCTATGTATGGCTCTTGGGTATTTTTTGGAAGAGTCAAGTGTAGTAAAGTGATTATCCAAAAATTGAGAATTTCATAATTAAACCTAACAATTTCAACAACCAACCCCTTATTTTTCCTAAGACTCTATATTAAAAAAAACATGAATCGCTATCAAATCCCTTGATCTAATACCACTCATGACTTTTTTGAAATTAGAAAAGGATTTTCATTAAGTGGGGTTGTACCTAAGTTTCCCACACTTAATTATTTATTTTTATTAATGTTGCATTTTGCCAAACATGATTACAGATTAGTAAACCATGCCAACCTCGATGATAGTTGCATGAGGGATGTTCAATGCCACGCTTATGTCAAGAAAAACTTGATCTAGGCCATGATTACAGGAAGACTAACAATGAAGGGAAATGAGAAACAGTAAAGGATTATATTAGATAACATTCACTAGCAAAATTTGTGAAAGCTAGACTTTCCATATATACTTTGATTGTAATCCACTTACAAGACAAAACTATTCCATTACTTGTAAATGTTTTCCCATTCATCAGCTACTTCATCCGATTCTAGACTCGAACTTGCAGCGTCCGATATTGAAGAAGAATTTTCAAGGGATTCCTACTTGTTTTGAGAAAGAAGGGAGGGAGAGGATCAAAGATCTGGTACCTATTTTGAAATCTAGCACGCTCCTACAATTGACTGAAGTAGAAATCGGCTGTTCCTTCTCACTCAAGGTTGACTACAAGAAAGAAGAGCTAGTTCTTGTGCTTCATCTCCTTCCTCCTGTATTATGAGGATGATGGTGCTCCTCCACCCCATGTGTTAATTCCTAGTTCTGATGGTGGTCCATTATGAGCCACCACCAACAACTACTCCATAATAAATAGAACCGTGGTCGAGGCGGGCTTTGAAAAATCTACTCACTGCGGATTGATCAAAGTGCACATTTGCTAGGACTCAGTGCCTTTTTTTCCTTATTTATAATATCACTTATTGGTTTGAGTAGACTGTAATGTAACTTAATCGCTTATTTATCATATGATTTACATTGAAAAGAAAGACACATGCATCAAAATGCTATTAACCCATTGCTGGCTTTTCAAAACACACATGTTAGTCGTATATGGTCCTAATTCACTAAACTTTATGATGTGTGAATTAACTATAGAAAGTGAGCTTAGTACGACAATGTCACTCTCGATTTAACAATCAAAAAGTTATAAGTTCGACTCTCATCGTGAGACTTTTCATTTCCCTCTATTCCTTCCCCGCTTTTCCTACCATATTCTAGACTTATGAGGATTTTACGTAATAAAAAAAAATTGCACATTTTTTCAAGAGAAAATATTCTCAAAAAATAGAGTTTTTAATCTTCAAAAAAGGGGAAATAGATCGCTCGACATGCATAGCACGTTCCAGATAAATATATATATATTATGCACTAACTTGAATCCCATTAACCATGTGACAAAATCAAGTCAAAATCCAAAACACATGGAATGTAGTTATTTTCTACAATTGATATTGTTTTATATATATATATATATATATAGGTAGCGAGGCCTTGACATGTGATTATATGGTGCATACACTTTGTTTAACTCATGCCACGTTGGAGCACAATCATTTTTCTAAGATTCATCTTTAATCGCCCAGAGGAGTGCACGCATCGTGCTTGCAACTAACGCCGAGCAATTGCAATTAGTCAAAGAGTCCTTCCCCGCGCTAAAGGGGGAGTGTGAATGTGCCTTGGCCTCATTCTCTCTTGCTTGTACATTTCCAAATTCAGTATATTTTAATTTCTGCTTTTCACTTTAGAAAAGAATTTTCTCTTTTCTCACGTGATCATAAAAAGAAAAGATATCTAAATTTTCAATTATTTTAATCAGAGATATGTAATAAGTATATTATATTATCGTGTATAACTGATGTGACGAGGCAATTATTACCTTGAACATATACAATTTTGACATTAAACAACAAAAAGGTTTAGATTTTTTTATAAAGTTTTTTTAGTGTTTATATTTTATTTTCTTATGGTTTATCAAGCGCTTTTTAATGGTTTTTCAAATATTTTTTAATTATAACACAGATTTTCTTCCTTAGACAAAGATTTACTTTTCAGTGATTTTCCATTCAATACTGAAAAAAAAGAGAGAAAAACTTCAGCGATTACCGTCTTCCATTGACCAATTTCACTTGCTTTATTATTTACTGTTTTACGTCCTCCGCCGATTTATACTTTGTCATTGCAGTTACAGCCCAACAGGCACGAACGGTTGAATTGAGCCCCCTTCGATCAAGCCCCAGATCTCTTCGCACTTATGTTCGTTGCTTCCACCCCAATTTTTTGAGTAGACGATGATTGTCAGGAAACCCACTTCAAGATTATTCTTCTTCTTTACCATCACGGTCCTGCTGCTGTACTTAACTCTCTCAGCCCCTGTCCTAGCCTCTGGCCCTGCTGAAGATGACAACTTGGATGAGGATCTCGCGGGGATCGACGAGCTGTTGGCCGTTGATCGGGAGCTGGAGCAGCGGAACCAAGAAGAAGCGAATGCGAAGCTGTCGGAGGCTGAGGTGCTGACGAGAGCGCAGAGGATAGTCATTGAGCTGAACACCGATAGTTACAGGCAGGTGATTGAGAGTAATGAGTATGTCCTGCTTCTGGGGTATGCTCCTTGGTGCCCTAGGAGCGCCGAGCTGATGCCCCAGTGCGCTGAAGCTGCATACTCGCTTAAGGAGCTGGGTAGCCCCGTTGTATTGGCTAAACTTGATGCTGAGAGGTATCCAAAGGCTGCTTCCAGTCTTGACATCAAAGGTTTCCCTACTTTGCTCCTCTTCACCAATGGCACTCCTCAGTTTTACACCGGCGGATTCTCTGGGTGAGTCCTTCTCGCTTTCCCCTTTTCCTTGTCGATTACCGGCGCTGATAGATGAAATATTATTTTCGGCCTTTTTGGTGTGTCGAGATGCGCTAAATGAATGGCCTTTGCAACAATTCTGAACCGTCAGCTAAGGTTTCACTATTTTAGAGGTCAATTTACGTTATTTTCTATGGGCTGTTTGGCATTGCCTGTAAAACATAATTTTGGCCTATAGCAACCTTGATCTTGTAGATATCTGGGTCCATCGCTTGAATTTTCTGTTCCAAATTAGTTCAGAGTAATGTCTTTCTTATATGCTTTTTTTTTGTACTGCCTAAATTTTTTTCTTGTATACTCAGCTGTTCATCGGTATGAATTGAGTATAACTCTCTTTCAAGTCCATCTTGAAGTGCAAATGAAGCTCTCATTTTAACATGGAGTTTCATTCCAGTAGTTAGTGTGGCTCATAACCTTGGATTGAAACTTAAATTGAGCTTTTGATCGTGTTATAGGGAAGACATAGTGATCTGGATGAGGAAAAAGACCGGTGTACCGGTCATTAGACTAAACTCAGTGCAGGAAGCGGAAGGATTTCTCAAGATGAACCACATGTTTGTACTTGGTCTCTTTGACAAATACGAGGTATGTCTCTATGTACTTCTATCGTGTCCTTTATTAAATTGCCATCAAGAGATATGAAAATAGAAATTTGAATTGACTGAAGTATTAGTGTAGGTTATCATTCATCATTTTATTTTTCTCTTCTTGATTTTATTTTTTTTCCTTGAGTTCCATGTTCAGTAAATTTGTTCATATATCGTGCCAGTGCTCTCGTCTGAATAATGTTTTGTAAAATATGAGTTTGGAATGTTTAATTTCTTCTTTAACTTTGCTTGATAATATGACTATATTCTGGAAATAAAGAATGTCAGGGAGGTCTACGAAAATTAATTATGGAAAAAATTGGTTTCAGGCACCTGATTACGAGGAGTTTATTAAAGCTGCAAAAAATGACAATGAACTCCAGTTCATTGAAGTGTCTGATGTTGAGGTTGCTAGAATTCTCCTCCCAGATATTACAGCTTTTAATAATTCCCTCGGAATTGTCAAAAGTGAGCCTGAGCAATATACAAGATTCGGTGAGTCAATAGATCTTTTGTGAATCAGCCTAAGAATGCCAATTCTTTGGAACAACTCTCCTTTTTCTATGAATCATCACACAATTATTTGTGTTGCGTTTGCAGAAGGGACCTTTAAAATGGAGAAAATATTGCAGTTCGTGGATTTCAACAAGTTTCCATTAGTTACCAAACTGACTGAAGCTAATTCTGTCAGAGTTTATGCAAGTCCTGTGAATCTTCAGGTTTTGGTTGTCCTCAAACTTCTAATGATAAGTTCCTTCCCTGATAAGAACATATTATAAAGGATTATTGATAGTGATGAATCAAGCTAGGCTTTCCAGCTTCGTCTCAAACAGATATCTGAATACAATTTTCTTATAGCTCCTTTGTTTTTTGCCAGTTGTTTGTCTTTGCAGAGGAAGATGACTTCAAGAAGCTTCTTGAGCCGCTTCAGGATGTTGCAAGAAAATTCAAGCTGAAGGTATCGTAGCTTCAACCACTTCTGAAACTACTCTAGAACTCAGGTTTCAGTTCTTCCTCCTCTGCTGCTTCAATTGACTAACTTCCTCATCTTACATTTCAGATTATGTTTGTATATGTAGACATGACAAATGAGAACCTTGCAAAGCCCTTCTTGACATTGTATGGTCTTGAAGAAACTCAGGATATTGTGGTTAGTTTACTGATTGGAAAACAATAAGTTCATTCTTTTTTCCTTTTAGTATGAATCAATTTGCTAATATTCATTTACTCTTTGCTCCATGTGCCTGTTAGGTGGCTGCTTTTGATAACAAAATCAGCTCAAAGTACTTGTTAGAGACTGAGCCAATACCAAGCAACATTGAGGTAAAACATCTTTCTTCCCGTTAACTTTCTTATCGCAGAAATGCTTAGATGGACTGACTCAAAGTTCTGGATTGTCTTATGTAGGATTTCTGCTCGAGACTTTTGAGTGGTGCCCTGTCTCCTTATTTCAAGTCACAGCCAATACCTGATAATGCAAGTTCTAATTTATAAATTGACCCAAGCATTTGTCTCTCTCTTTCGAAATCCTTTTCCTCTTGCAAACTAATACTTCTACTAATTCATGTCGCTTTGTTTCTCCCTCGGTTATAAATCTTTTTGTGAAGTGTTGTTTAGTCAGGATTACTTCCTTTGTTATAGTATCTTAATTCCCCAAAGAAAACATCTGATTTGGCATCATGTGTTTTAGTGCAATGACATTTTTGTTATTTGGCAATTTTATGCAAAAACTTGGATTAGAAGCTTCTTCAACGGTTTGTCTCATGATTTGTGCTTCTGAATTGTGGACATTGCAGACAGAGGCGAGCATCAAGGTCATAGTTGGGAAGACATTCAATGAATTGATTCTGCAAAGTCCCAAAAATATTCTTCTAGAGGTCTGAGCTACTTTGTAGACTTCCTTTGTTGGCCTTGTCATCCACAACCTGATCAACTTAATGAGAAGATGTGTGCTTTTATATGGGTCCAGGTTCACACACCCTGGTGCATCAACTGTGAGACCACGAGCAAGCAAGTAGAGAAGTTAGCTAAGCACTTCAAAGATTCTGGTAACTTAGTCATTGCAAGGATAGATGCTTCTGCAAATGAACATCCCAAGTTGAAGGTATCTTTCTACTGGCATGAGTTACTGTGCATAGGAAATGCCAATTTTGGTCCCTCTACATTCAAATCAGACCAGCTTAGCTACCATTAAATTTTTGGATCCAGTATAGCAGCTTTACTTATTATTGGATCCTAGTGATCCCTCTAGTGCACATGGCATTCTAAAGTGAAGGAATAGTTTTTTGTCCTCGTGAGAGATATAAATGAATCCCAGGACTATTCGGAATAATAGATTGGCCCCAAGGTGAAAGTAAATGGGCAGATTAGGCGCGAGATTGGGGGCTCAGTTAATATACATCGAGTTTGTGGCTTATTTGGTGGATCTTCCTCCTCGGAAAGTTCCGCACTTTCCTCTTTCACTAACATGCTTTCAAGATTGTTTTAGATGGGGAGGGAGATTTGGGTTAAACCGTAGCTTTCTGGAAGTGTTTATTGAAACACTTGTTGAAGTAAAACGTGAAAACGTAAATATGAGATTTCCAAGGTCACATGCTATTTCTTATTCTTCCAGGTTTTGGACTATCCGACACTGTTGTTTTATCCTGCCAGTGACAAGACAAGTCCGGTACTTAGTTTCCCAACACATTTCCTCCTTCCCCGTTGCCATTTTGTTCTATAATTTGATGTCTGATGCATTGGATCCATTTCTGCGCAGGTAAAGGTTTCTACAAAATTGAGCTTGAAAGACATGGCGAATTTCATCAGCAAACACCTGAAAGTCAAAGGTCCAGTCTCTAAAGACGAACTCTAGAAGATATACAGTAACTCGGAGTATAGATCCTAACCCAGTAGGTACAAAGGAGAGGAGAAGATTTAGTGAATGAAGCAAAAATGCTCGAGTTTCATTTCTTGACTCGAGCATTTTTCCGAGTTAACCGAAAAGCAAGCCAATTATAGATTCCTTTTTCTAGCTTGTTTTCCCTTATGCATAGCAATGGCTGAGATTAGTAGCTCCAATTACGGCGACATTTTCTCTTTCTTGATTGCTGCAGTACCTCATCTCTGCTGCTTTTTCTCGCTTACTTTTAACATCTGATGCTTGAATTTCAGGATCATTATATGCAGCCTGATCAGTCTCCACTGTTTCACTGAATAGTAGGATGCCAAAACTACTGGTTCAAGAATGTCGGGAAAACTGTGTTTGTTTTTGAATGCCAGTTCAACCAATCTGTTCTATCGAACTGAAGAATTGTGATTTGACGAGATTTGGTTTTCCATGCCTAAGAGAACAACTAGTCAGCTAGATTTGCTATCACTTTATGTGATGAAGCAGCATTCCTCTCTTCATTACTAAGTGAACTATAAATGTACGTGCAATCAAGGATCTCATATGCCTAGCTCAAAGGCAGCAAGAACATAACGTAGTAGTTGTTACCATGGGATGCTCCGGTTGCCAAGTAACTTTTAGATGAAACTTGTTCATGCTGATTAACCTATGTTTTTTTTATGTGCTCAATTCTCAGTGGACAAGTTCAGCTTGTCAAAGTGTTTCCCATGAGTTCGGCATCCCAGCCACCTGCCAAGCAATGTCATGCAAAATATATTGTCGCCCTAGCATGTTCAAGCAGAACTGTCTCAACCTCTGCAGAAACCGCATAAGATCCAAAGGCAGCATATCATGTTCTTCTATGACATGCTACCAAAAACTACCTAAACTCCAGCATCTCTCAAACCCATGACTAATAAATAAAATGGAAAGTAACCAACCACAGGAGTTATCTCAGACTCTCTTCTTTGCCTCATAGTTTTACACATCAAGAAGGCCATTTTAGTCGGAAAGATGCACTGAGCACTTTACCAGTAACTACTCCACTGCACTGAATCCAACTGAAGTAGAACAAAATAAGAAAAGATCTAATTTTACTAGAGACAATAAGAAATGCTTTAGGATTGCAATGAAAATCAACATCGACTCTAGCAGCAACTACATGTCACATGATAACCAAAACCACAAGATACCATCAAAGGCTGAAGAGGGGGAAAAATAATATCTTTAATATAACTTGTTCAAGCAGAAGTCCCAAGTAAAAATTGTGACATTAAATTTGAAGCCTTGATGGCCCTTCAACACCTCAAGCAGAGGCTGCTGCCGCTGCTGCCTTCTTCGGTATGGCTTGAGTACCTAAGCCGTGGTGTATAATTCTCCGTTAACATGTAAACTCAAACAACTGCAACCCTCTGAACAATTTTGAAAGATGAAACAGACATGTTAGTAAAATTAAAGAGATTACCTTCTCTGAATCCAGTCTTGAACCGTCGAGGGATGTCGCGGAGGTACCTCATCCTACCAGTTCCTGTGGTCTTTCTCCTGGTAGCCTTCACACTCCAGTTGTCTGAGCAGCATGCCAATCAATTCAAACTGTCAGAACCCAAACTCGAGGGAAGCGCTAAAACGCAGCAAGACCTCAAAAAACTAGGAATATCTAACCCGAAAACATTTACATACTTAAGAAGTAAGCATCAGCTGAGAATTCGACCTAAAGGAACTCATGAACAAGAGCACGGAAGTCCCTCAGTAGGCAAAAAGACATATTTTTCACATCCACAAGATCGAAAGGAGACCTCTAACTCCAGTATGGTTCTTAGTAGACGAAAATCTAATATAGAATAGTTTTTGATATATAGAACAAATCGAAATGGAGGCAAACTCAATGAAGAAGTGGATCAAATGAAAAGCTCCAAGACCACGGGTATGACAATTAATTTGAAAAACTTGAGTAGAACCTAAGGTGACGGACAGGGGAAGACGAATTACACTTCCTCTTGCGAGCGGACGGGAATCCGCAGGCGGCGCAGCGGCTCTTCTGGAGGTGGAAGCTGCGGCGGCCACACCTCACGCAGAGGGTGTGGGTCTTGTTCCTTCTCTTACCGAAGCTTCCTGTTCCCTTGCCCTAGAGATTTTCAGACAAACGCACAAAGAAGAGGGCATCTCTTTAAGGATAGACACGCATATACATAAACACGGAGAATGAGAGGGCGAGATAACGAGAGAGATGCTACCATTGACGCCGGCTTGAGAAGAACCCCCAAGCGAAAGTGGCTCCAGCTAGGGGTGCCAGCTCATGTACCCGGTAACCCCGGAGGAAGAGTTTTGGGGGTCCAGGGTTACCCCAAAAACAAAAAACATAGAGCAGGCAAAAATCCTAATTCGGTCCTCAATCCTTTTACATTATTCAGATTCATCCTCAAACTTCTTGTATGTAGCATTGCATCCTTAAAGGTTGACGAAAAGTCCAATATTGTCCTTTCGTCCGATTTAAATTATTATATGACCATAACTATATCCACTATGTTAGGGAAAACCTATTTATGTCTGTACGTCTTTATCATGGAAATTCGATCGGGAAAGCTGTCGGAAACATTACGACCAATTTCTGATGTAATTTTACTTAAGTTGATTATAGTGGTAAACAACATTATAAATCAATAATACTGCACAAATCGTTCTCCGAAACACAATTTCAGCATAAATAGTGTTATTCATAAAACAGCAGTCTAGAAACACATCTCATAGGATTTCCATCCGAAATGACGGACTTGAAGACGCTTGGAAATTTCCGGCTGAGTTCCAGCCGACTTTCGACTGAAAATTACTGACCAAATCTCCATTTGTATTTCGGGTGGAAAATACTAATCGATTTTGCGACTGACAATATCGGCCGGAAATTCCCAGGTGCGTAGCCGTCGAGGATCAATTAATATCAACCGAATATAGGTCAAAATTATTTAACAAAAAATATATCTGGGTCAAAATTTGGTCAGAAATGGCAAGCGACTTCCGATGGATTTATAACAGAATTTATTCATGATCATTGTTCTTCCATGACGGTCTTTCCAGTCAGAAATCAGCGAATTTCAACCGTTTTACGTCTGATCCATGAGCACTCTACCCCCACCGAAATGAAATTTGCTATTCTCTTGTAGGTACAATATGAAAAAAAGTGCATCTAAGAACCGTTTATGGTATATTTATAGTTATTTTTTAGCTCCAGGAAGCTATTCTTAATTTCTTGTGGTAAAAATTTCCGAAGCTTGGAGTTTTCAACGGCAAGACGACAAATTTCCTAGGAAATTGGTCAATTTTGGGCTGATGCCCTGTTCTAGCATCTAAAAACCATTAAAAAAATGACAGCATAATTTCATTTTCATGTATGAAACTGGCAATAGAGTGATTTCATTAAGTGTGAAACCATGGCTCTCAAGTCATCGTAACAAGTTTTCACAGGGAAATCAGATCTAGAAATGTCATCCGATATTGGATTTCTAGGCTTGGTGAAATAATTAAAGATGGGACTTACAGCCTCATCCGCATTAACCTTGAAACTTTCGGCAGCTCCAGTACAGCTTCCATTTACAACTGCTTTGATCGTGACTCCTAATTCACTCTTGGAGCATGAGAAAACAATGGCTATGAGTAGATATGAAAATCATGTCGGTTTGACTGGAACCTGCCTGGACTGCTTTTGAACTATACGTAATCACTCTTATTAAATTGAGGAGTAATTACAAGTCAGATTCAAGAAATAAGTCCGTTAAATTAAAATTGGCATGGAATCATTTGGAAATAAGCCTTAACGGTCAAAAAGCCTACAATCAATAGTTAATTCTTTGTCGGTTCAATTTTAAAAATTAAAAATTAAAAATATTTATTTTAAATAATTTAAAAAAGAAGAAGAAAGAGTCACATTTTATGGTTCAAACCCATACTATGAACCATTCACTTAGGCCCGGTTCTAAGCTAGTTTATTATTTCTTGAACTATATCCATAACAAGACTATCTCATTATATTTAAAAGGTTAAATGGGTTTATGTCCGTTTTAAACAAATCAGAGCCGTCCATTTAACATGTGTAACTATGAGGTGAGAGGATGGGAATGCAGGTTCTGGTTTTGGCACTGAGGTAAAGGAGTTCTATTTGCAGATAAGCAGTTTATCAGTGTAGAATAATCTGGATTAAGTTGGTCAAAGATTAGGCTTGAGACACCATCATCCTGAGAAAAGACTTTTACAGAGGTCACGTTAATAAAGCTCTCAAGCCGGTCGGTCATGCTAGTACCCGACAGTCAAGCTAAGATTGCAAGAGAACACGCACTTGCATATGTTTGGCATGATCAGTCTACTTTTAATCTAGCTTCGTATTCTATTGTTGCATAGAGGTTTTGGTGCTTTTGATTTCTTCATTCTTTCAGTGTTCGACAATGATTAGTTTCCTAGGAGGGGAAAAAAAATGATTAACACATGGTCAATTTCCTGGAGAGAAAGAAGAAGGATCTTAATAGCTGCACGCTTTTTTTTTTCCCTTCTTTTTGCTCAAAGATAGTTGAGCCTTATATTTGTTATTGATTGTACATAGACTTTATAGATGGTTGCTAAGAATACTATACATAGTTTTTAAGACCGGTTGGACCGGGAACCGGTCAAAGCATGAGTTCATGGGTTTATCAATCAAATCGTAGATTTAATGGGTTAAATTGTATATTTAATAAATAATATTAATAATATAATATTATCAATAAATTGATAGTATATTGTAACTTATACTAATTTATAACAAAAAATGCATAATATATCAATCATATTAATCATAAGCTTAACATAACATATAAATATAAGTCTAATAAAATAAAATATGTACATTATGATATATTTATATATTTTTTAATTTTAAATTGATCGATTTTTTCACCGGTTCAATTGGATTTACCGATACCGTATTTACAATATAATTAAATTAATTTTGAAAACTAGATTGGGTGAATAGCCGATTCTTGATTGAACCGACTTGTTCAGTCCGATTTTAAAAATTATGATACTATGTATGATGTAAAGTCTCATTCATGTATATACTACTACTAATAATAATATAGAGAAATTACTTGGAAAATCATGACATTTCTCCGCAAATGTATGTGACATTTAATATTTACCTAAATAAATATGAAATTTACTTATTTTTCACAAAATGTCATAATCTGGCACATGCTTTTAATGCTTTTAACGTGTGACAGCTTAAAATGTGTCAAATCATTATTGTTATATTATTAATAAACAAAAATTTTAAGCAACTATTAATATATATGTTATTTTATGTACAAATAATTAAATATCATATATAAATAGACTAATATTGAAAGTTACATATGTGTTGAGAAATTCAAAGTAATAATAATATGCAATTTCTCATGGTAATAATAATAATAATAATAATCTAGCCCAAAGTATCCTCTTCCTCATTTTTTTGCTTTTAAATGTGACAACTAACTCTTACCAACCACCCACAGCCCGGCCACCTATTAACATGGCATCCATCCATTTCAACCATTAAAACACCGTCTCAACTTGTTATCTCATCACTACGGATCTCATTGCTCAACCCGTTTCTTATCCTGTTCCTTTCGCAGCGTGTCCAGGCTATGCCATTAACTTTCTTCTTGGCCCAGACGGCATACTAAAACGTCGTAGCTGATGAAGCCAAGGCACGTCCTCCGAGGGGACCAGTAAAATTTCTCTCGCAGGACACGAAATGAAGAAGACCCGTCAAAGTGTAATATCTAGTTCCATAGAGTTGAAGAGGGACAGGAAGGAAGTTTCGCTCCTTTGTGTCCCTGTTTTCTCTGGTATCTTGTCTTAAGTTGTAGCTTGGGTCGTAGTTGAGAGACCTCCGCGTGCTTAGTTTCCTATGACAATGTTCATATCATTATGCAGATTTTATGTAGAAGCGAACCGATAGAGCCAATTGACATTTATGTTTTTTCCTACTTAGATTTAGAGGAGGTTTTAGAGTTTATTTAAGTTGATGTCATTTAGACCGGTCAAAAACTGGCCCAACCCGAAAGCATTCCTCAAGCATGGCATGGGTAACATGTGTTTGGTTAGGGTAAAATAGTCGTGCTATCCTGTGTGAAAAAATATTTTATAATAAAAATAAAATTTTAAAAAAAATTAATTATATATAAATAATTATTTTATTTTTTTAAAATTAATATAATCTTTTAGATTAATCGTGAAATTATATAATATAAAAATTTATTTTAAAATATTAAATTATTTAAATTTATTTCTTAATTATTTTTTTTATTCGGACAAGCTTGACAGTGGTAATATTACTACCATTAAAAAAACTAAGTTTAGTACCATGTATATTACTCCAAATTTGAAAATGACTATAAATTTGATTTTTATTTATATAATTCTCTCTGTTTCTTTAATTTATGTCTTCTACTTTTCTTGTTGTCATGTACCTATGCAATAATTGGCAAAAAAAACTATTAAAAATGTAATATGAAATGTGATTTAAACCCACTTTTACTCTCACATGTAGAAGCAAGTAAGAGCCTTGGGGTACAACAGATGCTCCTCAATTCTCTCTAGCATGTTAACGTGAAAGACCAAAAAGCATCTTTTAATTCCATCTCAAGGGGGATTCGGGATGTTGCCATATACTTAGATTTTATTGACACGTCAAATTTCCTTTTTAGTTATCATTCTTATTCTCAGTATGAGGCTATGCCATGGTAAAATACGAAATTGATTAGATGACATATTTGTCAGACATCACGGGACCATTACTTGCACATGCTTTTACCGTTCGTTTCTTGGATAGGCATAACAATAATGATCATATTCTTCCATTTCCCCGCCTTTACTTTTCATGGTCTTTTCCACATGTCAAAATGGAAAGAGAACTGAATGAGATTACCGTACAGAACATGGTCCAATTTGGTATTGACTTCCCCCTGCCGGGTATTGTTACCACTGTGAGTGCAGCAAGAGGGAGTGAATTAGAGTTACGAGTCATCGAGTTTGGTGAGGTGGTGAAGGTATCAGGACAAGTATTGAATGATAAAGCCAAAAGGAAATATATCTTTCCGACTGCAGTGCCTTTGTCTCCAGGCAACTGCAGAAACTTCTCTGCTGTCACCTATTCTCCTCTTATCACTCCGTAGCTACCACAGTTTGCAGAGATGGAGCATGGAAACGGAGGATAAAAAGAAGGAAGAAGCACCAGCCACGCAAACCTTGTGTGTTGTGACCATCTTAATTCGACAGAGTTATAATGAGAGAAATAGGATCTGTCCAACAAACCAGAAAGTACTTCCCCAAGACCCTCCGTGGCCTCAAGTCCCTCTATAAAAGATGCCAAAAGCTGCCTAAGTCCTCCGTTTTCCGCCCGTTTTCTTGCAGCTGCACAAGGCAGAAAGTCCACCTAAAGGACCAATGCTACGCTGGTTGCCCGTATGATTGGGAGTTCAACACAGATGAGGCAATGCAGAAGAATGCAGCATCATCAAAGGATC
Source organism: Sonneratia alba (assembly GCA_900174645.1). Taxonomy (NCBI): domain Eukaryota; kingdom Viridiplantae; phylum Streptophyta; class Magnoliopsida; order Myrtales; family Lythraceae; genus Sonneratia; species Sonneratia alba. The sequence continues at coordinate 6,169,089 of FWPY01000060.1, forward strand.
AGCACAGGATGGGAGAAGGGGACGAGGATGTGTGCAGTGGAGGCTTCATGAAGTTCTCGAGGCCCTGCTTCGAGGAGAGCAAGAAGGAAGGCAAGGTTGAGGAACCAGGGAACTTGAGTTTCTGGTCGGAGAAGGGAGAAGATAAAATCGGTGAAGACCTGGTGGAAGAGAAGATGAGGGAGCTGGAGATGATAGGGCTGGGCGACCTCGAGAATGTGCTGGACATGGAGGAGGCGCTCCACTACTATTCTCACCTGCGAAGCCCTGTCTATCTTGGGATCGTGAACAAGTTTATAATGGGCACATACTCGGACTTCTTGGTCCCACGGGCGTCAGCCAGCAGCAATAGCTTCAAAAAGAGGTTTCTGTCTACCCGTATTTAGATCAGCAAATCATTGATGTCTCTGTCCCTGCCCATGTTTGGTTTGTCCTCCTGCTCCTGTTATGGTCTCAAGCCAATCTAGTTCCGTCAGCGGACTTAGCAGTTAGGAGCCATCTCATCTGGCTTATTTTTCAATAGTAGTGTATCTTGATGAAAAAGAATAATTGGGCATTCCACTACAGCTATGAAGTCATGTTCTTTAATGGCCGATCAACCTAAATGTCCACACAAAACCAGATTGTATATCAAATGAGTATCAAAATCTGGTTTTCACCCTTATTTCAGTAAAATGAATGCCATGTCCATAAGAAGTAACCAATCCGAAGCACCTGAAAACTGTCCTTGAGCCAGTGTGAAGGTCGAGTGAGCATAGCAAGTACATCTCAGCTGTTGATCTTATGCCATCTTTGAGCAATTGAGCCGGACTTGCCCGTTAGGTGCTGTCGAGACCTGTAGGTTTGAGAGCTTTAACATGGCCTCTGCAAAGTCCTTTCTGAAGAGAGCAGTGTCCCAAGCATATGCTCTGACCCAACTTCCAGTTTCTTCTGAAGCCATCAGCTGCTGATCGGTGAAGAGAATTCCTCTACCTTCCAACAGGCTGCGATAATACGGGGTGCCAAAGACAGGGTCCTCAGCCTGTTCTAGTTCTGGACCCTCATAGTTCATCATTGTCTCCGGCTCTACCATCGAAGGAGCCGGTGATTGACCAGATCCAATCGAAGGCGATGGAGCAACTGAAAGTTCTGGGGTTGATGCTGCCGGGAATTTACTGCATCTAGATCTCATCAAGTTTAGAAATTCCATTTTGAGCGAAGGGTCAGGCCTGCTACTCCCAGAAAAGTTGTAAAGACGGTCCTCAAAGAACTTGCAGTGAATCGACCCCATACTGTGAGCACCTGGGGAAAGGATCAAGTGTTCTTCTCATCAATCTCAAATTAATCCTTGGCAATAGAATGAAAGGTGACTGTGGCAGTACTGCAGACACACCATTAAGCAATCCCGCTCAGCTCAGTCATGCAGATAAGAACGAAAAGGACATGGTTCTTATTGAGCTCGAGCTGGGATGAGGTTGAAAAAACAAGCATTACCTAAGAGACTGACGGTCTCCCGTTCATTGAGTCCCTTCGCCGCAAAAGATGAGAGAATTTCCGAGAGATTGCCAGAAGGTGAAGGAAGTTGATATTCTGCCAGTTCCGCATACGAAATCAAACTGTCTCTTCTACCAGTGGCTAAAGGATAGAACGGGCCACCAGCCTAAAACGAACGTATTTCAAAGAAAATTATCATTTAAACTACCGAAAACTCCACATCGCGTGTAAAAGGTAGAAATTTTTACCGTAAGAATAGCTTCCCTAGCCGCCAAAACGAGAATATCCGCACAAGAAACTATCCCGGGGCATACTCCTTCGATTTCGGACTTAATAGCATCAATTATGTCATAACCCTTCAACATTTCATTAGGGGAAGAGTCCTTTTCAGATTCCATTCCGTCAATTGGATCCAACAGGATAGAGGCATCGCATCCCTGTTCTTGTTTTTAGCCCACACGACCAAGCAAGGTTACCACAGAACCCATAAAAGTTACGAGCAGATAATCGAAGAATAATAAAATGAAAACAAAGCACGAGCTGAAACTTTACTTGAACTCGATTCTATTCAGAACCTACACCCGATTCGTCACAGACACTTCCTGATATATAAAGAAAGAGAAAAGAACAAACTGACCCATCCAAGACTGATAAAGAGCTGAGATAATCACGCTGAAGAGGTAGCAGTAACAGAATTGAAAACGACTCTGAAGGCTTGGGCTAAGATCACCATCATATTAAGTGTCTCAAACTGACAGAAGCTGAGCACATTAACCTTTTCTTAATTCTGTACTGTCTAACCGACTAGCTTCTAAGACAAGAAGCATAGAGAACTAGCAAGAATGGATCTTTCCAAGTGATCAATGAGAACGAAAAGCCACGCATACAGACATTATTTTTCATGAATGAGAAATCAAATGCGAACCTCGATAAAGCAGTCGTGGAAAGCGAGCCGGAGGAGAGATGGAACAAAGTGAGGTTGGACGTGATAAATCTCTTGGACCATCTCTCGGATGATTCTCTCAGCAAGGGGGCACGAATCCCGATAGAAATCGTACTCGAGGCCAATACCCTCGGGTTCATCATCTGACAGCTCGGAACATGAAAGGAACCGGGAGGTGATGATTGAATCGGTGTCCCGAGAAGGCTTGTCGCTCGCGATTTGGCTCTTGTTCTCCCGTCTCGGGTCCATGGTGGTGATGTAGACGAAGATTATGAAAGTCATGAACCTCACATGCCTCCATAAATCCATCTTTTTTCTGCAGAGTCGCTGCAGAGTCGAAGGGGAAGACAGGACTCAGTGAAGAAACCTGAAGGGGAAATGGGATGCGGCGGGAAACAGGAAGTAAGTGATGTTAAAAGAGCAGTTTAGGATGGTTCAAAATGGATTAGGAACCGTTTGATTCGGTTATGGTTTGATTCATTTACTTAATGGACCGATCTGGTTACGGGTTGAATCGTTTATAAACGGATTAATTTGGCTCGTGAACTGTTCATCTTTTTAATTTTTAAAAAAATTATTTTAAATGAATATTTTTTAATTTTCTTTAATTTAAATTAACCCGACTAAATCTGACTGTTGATTTACATAATTTTTTACTGTCTGAGCCAGTTTTCAACAGTTCTGGGCCGATTCGGCTAGGTAACGGTCCAAGTCAGTTACAGTTCAATGGGTCCATATTTTAGAACCGACCTATAGCGGCCCCAAACCCATTAAGAATGGTTACCGGCTGGGTTAGGAGCAGTCCGGTTTCGGGCCGGCCCGGCCCATTTAACATCTCTAACCGGAAGGGCAGAATGACGAAAATAACCCTTTTGCGTCTGATTCCCTATTATACATCGCATTGTTGTTTTGGACTTGGGCAACTGCTCTGTCATGGCGTGGTCATCTCTCTCGTTCTCTGTTTATTTCATGCCCTTGTAGTTTTATTTTCCTATTAAAAGAAGTTGCTCGTCTTTCCTGGATTAGTCCGTTAATAAGTTAACAAAATATAATTGATCAAATTTATGATTCAAAATTTCAGGGTTATTATATGGAGATTAATAGTATATATGAAATAATATACTGTTAGATAAATTAGTAAGTTATTACAGTATTAGATATAAAAAAAAAAAAGGAAGTTACCCTTTCTTAAATTCAGAATCTCATGGTTGGTCCGCCATCATTCACGGTGCCTGATGAAGCTATTGTCCTTCTATCAAAATTAACCTTTAACGCTACAAGGTTACATTTGGTAGAATAATGGAAATGCTTCATGGCTCGGACTGGTTCAGACTCTATCCATTTTGCTTCAAAATGATCAAAGCGCATAAAGTGGTTTTCCTGATTCAGCTAGCTAGTTAATTATTTTTTAATAAACAAACATAATTTAATAAATAAAATGTAATTGGCTTATTTTTTGAATCCAAGTACTAAGAAGCAATAATTTTAGTTTACAAATTCATTATTTTATTTTATTTTAAATTAGATAATCGGCTGCATTTAGTTAGCCATAATTAACAGAATCAATCACATTAAATAATTAATTGAACATTTTCTTAACTAAAACAGTATTGTTAGTGAATAATTTGAACCATTCAATTATTTTCAATTTCATTTGCTAAGCTTATGTAGTTTGATTCGATTTTTTAGTTTCAATTGGCACTCAGTAAGATCGATATTATTTATGCCATTGTTGAGGTTAACAAATAGCAATGGTTAGGAGTTGGGACCGTCAAAGTGATAAGAAAATGGAATATTAAGTAGCATGTTATTAGTAAGTTTAATGATAGATTTAAAATTTAAATTTAGTTTGTATTTAAAGTTTAATGAGTAGATTTTAAACTGTACAGTATATTTGCGGATAAATTAGTGTATGTTAACTCATATAAAAAAGAAAAAAAAGGAGAAAGTGGAATATGCCGTGGGGGACAGCTATCTAACCACACACAGCTGCGAGAAGATGTAGAAGTTTCTACCACTTACGCGCATCTTCCACTGCATGCTCCTCACGCAACTACAGGAGAAAAGCGAACTCCAACGAAGCTTCTCGAACTGCTCTCCTCGTCATCTTCCTCTTATTCTTATTCTTCTATTTGTTCAGCACTCCGCAGTTCTTTGCATTGGACAGAACGGTTGGTTCCTACAATCATTCCAATTATTGATCAGATCGGCCAATCTTCCGCATACCCAACAAACGTCTCTATCAGACAATGGCGGAGGACGGTACCGTCACGGTCTACAACAGCAGCGCCCTCTCTGACTCCAAGCACAACCCATTCTCCATCAAGGTCGGCCTCGCCCAGCTCCTCCGCGGTGGCGTGGTCGTCGAGGTCACCACCCTCCAGCAGGCAAAGACCGCTGAGGAGGCGGGCGCTTGCTCGATCCTCATCTCGCACCTGCCTCCCCGCGCTGGTGCCATCTCCCGCATGCCCGATCCTTCCCTCATCAAGGAAATCAAGCACGCCGTCTCAATCCCCGTGATCGCACGCGCGCGCGTGGGGCACTTCGTTGAGGCCCAGATCTTGGAAGCTCTGGACGTGGACTACATCGATGAGTGCGAGGTCCTCGCCGCAGCCGATGAAAACAACCATATCAACAAGCACAACTTCCGGACGCCCTTCATCTGCGGCTGCAGGGACCTCGGCGAAGCCCTGAGGAGGGTTCGGGAGGGGGCAGCAATGATCCGAGCCCAGGGGGATCTCAGCGGCGGCAACATTGCGAGCACCGTGAGAAGCGTGAGGGCGGTGATGGGGGAGGTCCGGGTCCTGAGCAACATGGACGAGGACGAGGTTTTTGGATTCGCGAAGCGGATTGGGGCCCCGTACGATCTCTTGATACAAGCAAAACAGATGGGGCGGCTGCCAGTGGTGCAGTTCGCTGCCGGCGGGATAGCAACGCCGGCCGATGCAGCCCTGGTCATGCAGCTGGGCTGTGACGGTGTGTTCATTGGCTCAGATGTCTTCGACTGTTCCGATCCATACAAGCGGGTCAGGGCCATCGTTCATGCGGTGAGGCATTACACTGACCCGCACCTCCTCGCCGAGGCCTCCTCGGGATTGGAAGACCAAATGGCCGACCTCAGCCTAAACCGCAGGCGGATTGAAGACCTATCCGCTTGAGGTTGCGCCTTCCACCGGTGCTATTGGGACATCTTTTCCGGCTCAGCAGATTGAACCAATCCGGTTCAGTGAGTACTCTTCCTTTTCATCCCTCTCCGAGGATGGACTTTTACCCTGTGTTTCTGATGTATGAGCTCTGTTTTGGCATAGCTATTTACATGATCGAGTGTGGCTTCTTTAGTTGTGTCATTATTAATCTATGGTGTTTAATTTTGCCTAAATATATAAATTTATGAAATTATATGTAATGGAGAAAATTCCCCGCTTACGTAAGATGAGCAGCCACTAAAAATTATTGAGCAATCACTGAGAACTAAGGAATCGTTTCAATGTTCTGCCCGTCGATTAGGAATAGCGCAATTTTGACGAAGAGTGGCCCAATTTTGATGCTGCTTGCAAATTCCAGACATACGCTGCCCGAGCTGCAGTGCAGGCAGAATCAGGGTCCTCCATGGATGGTGACTCGAATTCTTAGCCCAGGAGTCCTTACTACTGCGTGTGCAGGCAAAATCAGAGTCCTCCATGGATAGTGACTTAAATTCTTAACATTGATATATATATCAATAATTTTATATTGATTAAATAAAAAAATATTTATAAATTTATAAAAAAATTAAGTATCATTACTTACTAACTTTAAATTTTAAATAAAAATGAGTTCAATCATTTATATACTTATAACAAATTTAATATGATATTAGATTTAGTGGGTGCGTGTCTTGCCTAATCTGAATCTAGAAACTTGACTCATGGACAGTTAATATAAGACGGAGTACGGAAGAAAATTGATCGGCTCTTAATTAGTCGTCCCTATCTTTTAAGGTCGTCCCTATCTTTTAAGATCGGAAGATGAATATTTAACTCATAAATAATTATTTAGGGCGGATATTTAATGTCACTGTAAGGGTGAGTATTAAGTTATATAATTTCGTATCGATTAAATAAAAATAAATTTATGAACTTATAAAAAAAATTGATTATTATCACCTATAAATTTTAATTTTTAAATGAAAATAAATTCGATATATCATGAGCTCATAAAAAATTTAATACCTAAATACTGCATTACCTTTTTTCGGAGCTTAGGTTGCATTCTCTGCCGGCAAGGTTGTCCCATTGTCGAACAAGCATCTCAGGGCAATCTCATAAGTGGAAAAGACGGCCGTGTTCACCAAAAATGCCCTGGTTACGGCAGTCCCAAGTCCCCTCGATAGCACTATTGAAACTTTCAATTTGAAGACAGAGCAATTGAAGGAAGAATCATCAATTAAGGCAAAAGATAAAATCAGCCCAACAAGAAAAGTGCCATAGGAGCAATTAGATATTTCTTGATTTGTAAAGTATCCATATTGTATTCAATTCTTCCCCTATATATTTCTTGTACGCGGGAAGGCAAACAAAAAGAAAAAGAGAAAACACTTTGCATCTTCTTCCCAATTTCTCACGGTATCATAGCTCATTAAGGGCACGAAGACCTCTTCCCATTCAAACACAGCTATGACCACATCAACAAATTATCCTTTTCCTTCCTCCATCAACGTGGCAAACTTCGTCACACTAAAGTTGACGGACAACAACTGTCTTCTCTGGGAAACATAGGTGATGTCATTTATTGAGAGTCCAGACCTAACGGGCTTTCTTACTGGAGAAACTACAGCACCTGCAGAAACCATCACCAAAGGAGGACAAGCAGTCACAAATCCTGAATTTACCTCTTGGACACGCATTGATAGATTGGTCAAGTCTTGAATTGTGGGAACTCTCTCTGAAGATGAACTTGGCCTTGAGGTAGGTCTCAAAATAACTGCACAGGTATGGAAGGCTTTGATTGACCACTATACTCAATGTTCTGTGGAACGAGAATTTGATTTGTTGGCACAATTACAACATATTGAAAAAGGAAATAAGCCCCTATCCACATATTTGCGTGAATAAAAAGAAATTTGCGATCAATTGAATGTTATAGGGCAACCCCTTTCAGATACCACAAAAGTTTTCAGGTTGCTTGAGGGACTCGGTGATCAATATGAGTCTTTCAAAACATCTATGCTGTGGCCTCCAATCCCTTCCTATGCCGAGGTCATCCCGCAATTACAAAGCTATGAGTTACGTAACAAGAAGTTTTTAAGTGAGCAAATAGATACCTTCATGGCATTCATCTCACAATATCTTGGTGGTGGTCGTAAAAGAGGAAGTGGTCGTGGTCGGGGGTGCGGCTTCAATTCCATTGGTCGAGGATTTCCTCAAACAACTAGTGGACATCGATCACCCACCAACCCATCTAGACTACAACCACAACAAGGACTCAATTCTAACGAGTCTCCTTTGGTTTGCCAAATATGCAAGAAACGAGGACATGACGTGCTCCGCTACTGGCATTGCTTTGACAATAGCTATCAACATGATTAGCTCCCACTCGGACTGAATGCCATGCATCTATCCAATTCAAATGACGATGAGTGGGTTCCTGTCACTGGAGCAACTGCCCACATCACCAATGATAAAGGTAAACTCACATATTCCTCTCCTTATAGGGGATTAGATTCTATGATAGTGGGAAATGGGGCATCTCTTCCCATAACACATGTTGGTCATGCATCTATTGGTCACAAAAATGCTCTTGTGCTGAATAAGGTTATGGTAGTTCCATAAATTAAGAAAAATATACTATTTGTCTCTCAACTCATTAAGGATAATCCATGCCTCTTTGAGTTTAATCAATCTGGCTTTTGTATTAAGGACTCTAGGACACGACAGGAGCTATTGAGAGGATTTAATAGTAAGGGCCTCTATTCATTGCCAAGTCTGGTTGCCTTCTTCTCCAACTGACAAACATCAGCTAATGAACAAGTGTGGCATCAAAGATTATATCATCCCCATAATCGTATTTTGCAATTCTTAAGGAGCAATAATTTTATTTCTATAAATAAGTCATCAGACAAATTATGCTCCAGTTGTCAATTGAGCAAGAGTAGGAAATTGCCCTTTCAAGTATTGAGACTCTCAGCTCCTTTATTCTAAATAAAGTGCATTGTGATTTATGGGGACCATCACCTACTTTGTTTGTTCAAAGTTTCCAATTTTATGTTATTTTCGTGGATGATCACTCAAGATTCTCTTGGCTATATCCATTGAAACATAAATCTAACTTCTTTGGAATCTTTGTGGCATTCCAAAAATATGCCGAGAATTATTTTGACAGGAAGATCAAAATCTTCCAATCAGATGGTGGTGGTGAGTTTTCAAGTCGATTATTAAAGGATCATTTTGCAAAATGCGGCATTACACACCAACTTTCGTGTCCAGGTACTCCTGAACAGAATGGCGTTGCAGAACGAAAGCATCGAGACATAGTTGAACTCGGACTTGCATCACTCTTTGAAGCATCAATGCCATTCAAATATTGGGAAGAAGCCTTTACTACAACAAATTTTCTGATTAATCGACTTCCTTCTACTGTATTAGGCATGCAAAGTCCCTTTACCATATTATATGGAAAAGATCTTGATTACACTTCGTTTTGGGTTTTTGGCTCACGTTGCTTTCCTTATCTCTGAAACTACATGAAAAATAAATTTGATCATCGATCTCTGCCGTGTGTTTTTCTTGGTTATAGTGAGAAGCATGAAGGATATCGATGTCTTCATTGATCCACAGGACGTGTCTACATTTCCCAACATGTCATATTTGATGAATCAAAATTTCCCTTTGCTTCTAATCAAACACACCAAAAGACATCCTCAGGAGGGACTTATTCGTTCCCCGAAGATATTGCCCATTTATTTGCCCCAGCGTCAGCAAATACTCAGTCCACATCCTCAACTGAGGCGTCAACCCAATCCAGTCCAGCTCAGACTACTGTTCAACTTGAACAAGCTGAGAATTTTTGCTCAGCTAGGTCCGAATTGCTCACAAGTCCAGCAGGCCCAGAAGCTTCACCTTCACACGAATTTGTGGCTGCTCATGAATTGCTCACAAGTTCAGCAGACCCAGAAGCTCCACCTTCTCCTCACAAATCTGAGGTCGCTCATAACTTGCCTCACGAGATGGAGCAAGTTGCTGACTGGCCTTCCTCTCCGAATGGGACTCAATCTCTTTCTTCTCATCCCATGGTGACTCGATCAAAGGCTGGCATTATCAAACCAAATCCGAGGTATGCAAACCTTTCCATCTCTTTAGTTCCTTCTGAGCCTAAGTCCATTACCATGGCTCTCAAACACCCAGGATGGAAAGCTGCCATGGAAGAGGAGATGCGGGCACTTCATCTTAACACCACTTGGGTTCTCGTTCCTCTTGATAACAACATGAATATAGTCGGGTGCAAATGGGTCTTTCGCACCAAACTCAAAGCCGATGGTTCTCTTGATCAGCTCAAAGTCAAGTTAGTTGCCAAAGGATATCATCAAGAAGAAGGAGTTGATTTTCTGGAAACTTTCAGTCCTGTTGTCAAACCAGGCACGATCCGCATTGTCTTAGCTATTGCTACTGTTTGATGTTGGCCGACTCGTCAACTTGATGTGAGTAATGCATTTTTACATGGAGATCTATCGGTTGCAGTTTATATGGAGCAGCCCCCTTGTTTTCATGACCCTTCACAACCTGACCATGTCTACCTTCTCCGACGAGCTTTGTGCGATCTCAAACAAGCTCCTCGGGCATGGTTCAATAAATTCAGCAACTTTCTTCTTGATTATGGATTCATCTGCAGTATTGCTGACCCTTCACTATTTGTTTATCGCCAGCAAGGACACCTTCTTATTCTTCTCCTATATGTGGACGATATCATTGTCACAGGGGACTCTTCATCAAAAATTGATGAACTTGTTCAAGATCTTGCACAAGCTTTTTCTATGAAAGATCTTGGCCCTCTTCACTTCTTTTTAGGAATCGAAGTCTCCTTCACTAGCTATGGTATGCTTCTTACCCAACAAAAGTATGCAAGTGATCTTATACGAGCCTCTACGCACCAGTGCAAACTTATCGGCACTCCAATTGCATTGAAAAGGTCTCATATTAAGGATGGTGATACTCCATTTCTTGATCCCCCATTTTTTCGGAGCATTGTTGGGGGACTGCAATATCTTACCTTAACTCGACCAGATTTATTGTTGGCAGTTAATATTTTATGCCAACAAATGCATGCCCCAACTATTTCTGACTTTCTTACCGTCAAACGCATTCTTCGCTATATTCGCGGTACAAGTCATCTTGGTCTTCGTTTTCTATCACAAAGTAGTCTTGACTTATATGCTTTTGTGGATGCCGACTGGGCTGGGCGCTTGGAAACCCACCGATCTACCTTTGGCTATTGCACCTTTATAGGCTCTAATTGCATCTCTTGGAGTGCGAAGAAACAACCCACGGTTGCTCGTTCTACGGCTGAAGCAGAATATCACGCCCTTGCCTCTACTACTGCTGAACTTACTTGGATCACATATATTCTCCATGATGTTGGAATCCCTCAACCTTAGCTGTCTCTTTTGTTCTCTGATAATATCTCAGCTCTACACCTGACTGCTAATCCAGTCTTCCATGCTCGCACCAAGCATATCGAGCTAGACTACCACTTCATTCGGGAAAAGGTCGCCCTTGGATCAATCGTCACTTGCTTCGTTCCGTCATCCTCCGAAGTTGCCGACATTTTCACCAAACCACTAGCAAGGAACTTGTTTGGTGATTTTCGAACCAAACTCAGTCTTTGGCCTCATCCCATGACCGGTTTGAGGGGGAGTATTGAAACTTCCAATTTGAAGACAGAGCAATTGAAGGAAGAATCATCAATTAAGGCAAAAGATAAAATCAGCCCTACAAGAAAAGTGCCATAGAGCAATTAGATATTTCTTGATTTGTAAAGTATCCATATTGTATTCAATTCTTCCCCTATATATTTCTTGTACGCGGGAAGGCAAACAAAAAGAAAAAGAGAAAACACTTTGCATCTTCTTCCCAATTTCTCAAGCACCCCGTAGCTGTGAGGCCTGGGGTGTTTCTCCGATGACCATAATTCCAAATCCCCATTCCTTGGATACCTTCCCTAGGGAATATGCTTCTAGCAAATCATCGGACCCCTGAGTTGTGAGACTCGGCCGGCTTTTGCTTTTGCAGTTGGAGCTGGATCTTGACGAGATCAACTGGGTCAATTATCAGGCTCTGGGTCGTACCGGAGCTGACCACGCCCAGTGCAACACCCTTGTAAGGAGGCAGGCCCTTAATACAGTCAGTTGAATCGAGCACCTGACATATATTTGGAAAACCATGGCATTTAGCAGGAACAACCAGGAATTCATGCAAAAACGAGATCCATCCAGACATGATTTTCTAGCACGGCCGCTGCTAGGAAACTACATGTCACCTAAGAATTGCAACAAGAACCTAGTGCAGAAATTCTATGAAAATCACCTACTTGGCCATTCCAACGTTCCATGATTAAGAAGATGGAGGATAATCTTCTCTTTGAAACAACATAAGGCCATCCCACTGGCTTATTTACAGATAAGACAGAAGCCGTTTTCTTGAAAATGGCGTTATTTCACCGCAAGAAGGGGAAAAGAAAAGGGTCACTTCCCACCTATCTACTTATCATACAATGTTTGTCTTTTATCAGTGGAAGATGACATTTGAACGAAATAGCATCTGATAATTGAGTGTACTAATAGTTTGGTTTATGAATTTGTCAAGCGTTAGCATTTTAGGAACTGAATTTCAAATTTCATTAATTTAGTTCAAATATTTACATTCCATTCAATACTTCAATTCTTTCATTAAAGCGGAAATCTAGCATAGACTAACATAGTGCTAGCATCTTGCTAACATGCCATCTCATCACATAAAATTTCCATATAAAGATTTAACGAAATAATCCAGATGTTAGATGAAATGCGAATATTTAGATTAAATTGATAAAATTTGAAATTCAAATCCTCAAGTATAAGTGCCATGATAATTCATTATGTGAAAGCAACTGCGATCATCTATACGTTTCATAATTATGAGCATACAGCAGGTTCTTTGTGATAAAGAAATGATTACCCAGTTTATCCACTTAACCGGTGAGAGTTTCGTCAAGTTAAGGCACAGGCACTTAGGCCATATTTTGAAACAATGAATTGATTGGCTTGTATCCGATGGAGTTCTTGATCCTATTGATCTAATGAACAATGAGCTCTATGTTGAGTATATCAAAAGAAACGAACAACCATTGGGAGATTAGACGTTGATAGAAAATTAAACATCTTGAAACTGATCCATACTGATATTTATGAACTATTCCCTACAACCCTTTAATGGTCAACAATACTTTATCATGTTCATAAACAATTACTCATGATATGAGTACTTGAATCTACTTTATGAGAAATTTTAGGCCCTAAACGCATTTAAGACCTCTAAGATTGAAGTTGAAACACAACTTAGATTAAAGCTACTAGGTCTTATCATAGTGGTGAATATTATGGTAGATATGGTAGACTAGATAAACCGCACCAAATGCATTTTGCCAAATATCTAGAGGAATGCAATATTGTTCTTAGAATACCATGCTAAGCAATCCTAATATGATTGGTGTTAGTGGGAGATGAAATAGAATATTTAATGATATGGTAATGAGTATGATTAGTTATTTGGCTTTACTAGAATCCCCTAGGGAGAGGCATTAAAAACCACAACCTACATATTTAGAAGTATACATGCCAAATGAGCCTAAATCCACTTATGAATTGCAAACTAGGAGAAAGCTCCATATCAAATGTTTTCACGTTTGGGGATGTTTGGTTGAAGGTCAGCCATATAGTCTTAGTGAAAAGAAACTTGAATCAAGAAGTGTCACTTGCTATATTGTTGGATACTCTAAAAAATCCTCGTGTTACAAGTTTCCTCATTCCACTACCAAAACAATTTTTTAAACAAGAAAAACCTTATTCTTTGATGAAGTTTAGTTTGGGGACAAAGATTAGGGTAGAGACTTTGATATTTGTAGAGGAATGAGCAACAAGATAATGCTATACAACTCTCTATACAATCTCCAGAGGTTGTTCTAGAAAAAAAAAACTTAACAATCTTAAAAATATGTGCCATTAAGATAATCCACTAGAAAGAGGAGGAGTGCAACTCTAGATGTTACATTTATTACATTCCTTCAAGAGCATGGAGTTGACATTGGAGTGATGCAAAATGATTTGAACAACCTTTGTCAAGCCATGCGGAGCTCTAGCTCTCAAAAGTGGATATCCACCATGAAAGTGAGATGAAGTCCATGAAAGGACAATGACATTTGGGATCTCATCTTAATGCCCAGTGGTATGAAACTCAATTGTAAATAGATATTTAAGACTAATAGGGATTCTATAGGCAATTTGGAAAGATATAAACTCATCTTGCCACTAAGGTACTCGTACTAAAGGAAGACATTGACTATAAAGTGACTCTCTTTGGTTTCTTCAAAAGATTTTTTAATCTCATTATGACACTTGTGGCTTGTTTTGATCTCAAGCTACAGCAAATAGATGTAAAGACAATAGTTCTCAATGGCGACATTGTAGTTACTTCAATAATAGATGGAGAGTATATAGCTTAGATATGAGGCATCTAACCATGGAATATAAGTGTGGAATTTTTTTCATATGAATGCGAATTGTGGATGTAATAAAAAGACCACTTAAGTTATTATGTGACAATACGTTAGTAGAAATGTATTCCAATATCAACAAGAACTATTTGAAGTCAACATACATCGACATCAAGTTCCTATTTGTTTAAGGTAGAACTTAGAGTAGATATTTTTTTTATTGAATATTTTAGTACAACTTCCATGATTGCAAATCCTCTCATTAAGACTTCACTACTTTCCTGCCCACAATCTTCTATGAGTATATTGCTCATATGTGGGTTATATTATGTAATTATCTTGAGGTTCAACGAGAGTTTGTATATTGATTATATTTTAGTTATGATGATATTTATGATTTATTTTCTCATAAATAGAATTTTCCATTTAATTTACACACTAATCTCATTTATGATATAATGTTTGATCTCCATAAGATTTAAAAAGGATTAGTTGAGAATAGACATGTTTAGATTACATTGCATGTAACTACAATGTTATGAGCCTACACTTGATTGATATACATGATTTCTAATAGTTCAAATCATGATAAGTGTGATGAAGAATACCTTGGTTTTATGTTAATGTATTCAATGGATGGGATCATTAAGATTGTTGATTTGGATAGCAATTTTGTAGTTTAATAAAGAAATTTTATAATACACCAATATATGAAATGTATTTGTTGGCCAAAGCAGGAGATTATTGAATTTTAATTAGACTAATAAGGTTCAACGATATATCATTGATCATGTATCCATGCTCTCTCCAATAAGTTGATTCAATTAAGTAATCTGCTTGAGTTTAAGTAATAGTGGTTCAATAGATAATATGTAAAGTCTTGGGACTACAGTACATTAACCTTAAGGTAATTTTTTATTTCTATGATGAGCAAAATTAGAAATTAATAAACTAATAATTTCTCATTCCAACATAATCATAGTAATAGTCACACATTATGATTATGTAGGATTTAATAACTAATAATTTCTAATTACTATGATTATGGGCAATCGCCTTTGGGTTAACTATTCAAGTGCAATACATGCTGAGTCCTCTTTAGGAGAAAATATCTTGTGCAACATTGTCATCACGTGGAGCAGTGTTGCCTGCGCACATCACAAACTATGATTCTGGGCAATTGCCTTTGGGTTAATTATTTCGGTGCAGTACGTTCTATCTATTCTCTTCAGGAGAAAATATCTTGGGCAATAATGTCACCACGTAGCATTGATATTTACAAAATAATACCACATCATTGGATCTTTTTTCCCTTTTTATATGATAATTACATTTTTAGGCTTTTAGGATTAACATAAGGTTTTATTTGATTTTTAATAATTAAAAAAATTAATATTTATCAAAATTTTATTAGTTGATGACACTGTTACATAAGATACATTCTCCCCCATTTCAAGGGCTACTTGGGATTTTGCTAAGGTTTTTAATACTTTAATATGTAAAGAATATCATTACTTAAATAAATTTCATATAATAAACTTATTCTATGCTAGGAACTTTTACAGAGAGAATAAGCTTTACTAAGAGAAATTTTCTCAAACAGAACTCTAACTTGCAATTCTTGTTTCCTTATGAGCTTTTTAGAGAGAGAAGCAAGCGAAGGAGATCCACCATCATATGGAGCAAAAGAGTACAGGAAGAAATGACTGAAAAGTTTCTAATGCTGCTGCAACAAGGTAAAGAACATGGAGTGTCCTACAAAAATAAGCTGGCAGGCATAATTTTGGGTGTCTTCGAAGAAACATTTCAGATTGATGACTTTTATGAGGATGAAACAGATGATGATATCCATCCTGAAGAGGATGTTGGTGTATCACAGATCCTATCAACAAGAGTAGAAAAATGACGGATTTGTGCACATGGGGGCAATCATTCATCATCACGCTGTTCAGAAAATTGATTGAACAAGAATTCTTAAGCTGAAACTCCATGAATTATGGAAGCCAGCAGGTAGAAAGGGCTGTCGTGGATATCGGGAATGGATATGACATAGTGACTTCCATAATGGAGAGGATCAAGCAAGTGTGCTCAGAGATGGGCCATTGTTCACCAATTACAAGTTCTTGTCCATCTTGAAATGGGTGTCAAATCTTAATTTGGACAAGGCTAAGATGTCAGACGCGGTGATGTGGATTCAGATGCCAAAATTTCCTTTAGAGTACTATAATACAACATTGTGTGTTCGGGAAACTTTGCTCGTCTCTTTATGCAAGTTGCTCTGGAAAAGCCACTTCGGCCAGTCGTATGGATAGGAAACCGGAAACAATCAATTTTGTGCGAGGGCTTAAGATGTGGTAAAATAGGCCATTGAAAGGAAGACCACTAGTCCAGGGCGCAAGATTCGGGTAGTAAACATATGACAATGGAAGAAGCGAAGGGGAGAAGCAAGCAATGGCAGTAGATCAAAAGGCGAACGATAACACAGAAGAGGATGTAGTCGAAGAAGGTAGAGGGCCATGGATGTCGGCAGCAAGGAAAAAAGGCAAATAGCCAGTGAGGCAAATCAACTCCGGGATTAAGCAAGGAACTTTTCCGGTGTAGTAGGGACCTACCTCGACGAGAAATGGAAGGAGAAGTGATGACATCAACAAACTAGGAGTGTGCGGGGCGGGGGTATGTCAGCACCGCAACAGCCAGTGGTCTCTCAAATGGCTAGGCAAAGACAGACTAAATATAGTAAATAATTCATCAAGAGCAAAACAATGGGCCTAGGCCCACTATCAGCCAGGGAAAACTTGTGCTTTTAGAGAATTGGACCCCAAGAGGAATTAGTGGCCCAAAAGGGGAAAATATCAAAACAGGACTTAGACACTTCCTCTATTTCCTTGCGCATATTAAAAACTGTTATTAAAACTAATTTGCCTTCTACCACCAAAATCATGAAACCCTTGACCTTTTCGAATAAAGGAGAAATAGAGGATGAGTACATTCTAGATGAAAGTCACCTATGGAAAACTTCAATAGGTTCCACTAGCGAAGCGGAGAGCGTACACTAATTTGGAGATTGGGCAATGCTTTTAGGAACTTGTGGGTGGAAGAATCTCGGCATTAGACAATCACGCATTGGGAATGTTGGAGCTACTTATGGCCATGAATTTAGGGGCATTTGTCAATCTCCATATCAACTGGCTCCCTGAGGTATCCAGCCATGGATTCCAGTTGTCCCAATATGATTCCATGAAGAAGGAGTCGACCCCCTTCGGATGTGAACCAATTGCAAGCGGAGGCCAGGCTAGAGCACGAAAGAAAGCAAGCTTTGGCTCGAAATCCTCACAATCCATGGAGGAGCACAACGGCAGCTGCATTGACACGAGGATACTTCATGTAGCCGATTTTGTTGGAATCAATCAACCTTTTTGGAGGGTGAGTGATCCCCAGGTAATTGAAGCCCTAATTCCAGAGATAATGCGCATCGGTTCTCCCTCTGACGAAACAATTTTTCATGAGGAGCCAAACTAGATGCTGATCTGATCAAGATGCTAGTATGACAGGGGATTAGAGCATTTACAGCGGCGATCAAGTCAATGGAGAAGAAATTTGAGGGCATACAGTTTAACAACCATGCCGATGAGCCAAACTAAAGTGAGAGATCCTCTTCCGACTAGTAATGTAATGGATTTGATGGTTTTATGGCTAGATAACATTGATGCTGTGGTCAATATCAATATGATCTTGCTAGTGTGGAATTGTCAAGGCTTGGTGATATGAATCCATCTAAGAGTTCACTGGATCAAATCCAATTTGCCATTAATTCAATGAAAATTGTACGGGTGACAAGTTTCAGACACATGGACATAGTAAAATTAAAATTGCTACAAGTCAAAGTAAATAAATGCTCAAAATGGAAAGAGAAGATGACAAAAGTAAGGAAATAGAAATGTATGCAAGTTATGGGCAGCTTAAATATATCAATATTATTGAATATATTCCATTTGAGCATCAAGAGGCAAGTATTTCCAAGGAAGAAAGTTATAGAAACTTGAGGGGAAAAAAGAACACCGGATTTAGGTGTATTGGTGTTGATATATTTCTTTAACTCATAAGATATTACTTTCCCATTTTGTGTATTTTAGAATATTTCTTAGTATTTGCTATTGGGCATGATGGAAGTTAGTGTAAGAGATTGGGAAGATGTTGTAAAGGGCAAATAACCGTCCTCAAGCAGTTCAGAAGGTGGCAGCCACGATTCTCCTTCTGTTGGGTCAATCACGTGGCCGCTGGGTGTTCCTTGGTCGATCAGGTGTAGGACAATGATTTTCTATAATTTGGAATTTTATAATCAAACTAGAAAATCATTTTCTGAAAACCAACCCATTATCTTTCCAATACTCTCAATAAAAAAAATATGAGTTAGGGAATATATCACATGGTCTAGTATCTCTTCCAGCTTTTGGAAAATAAAAAAAAGGTTAACATTAAGTGGGCATGGATACCACGTCTCCCACAGTTACGCTATAGATATGGCTAGGATACACGATCACCTATGGCATTTGATCTTGAGTCCAATTTCAAGGGGCTAAGGCATGGTGGCAGCATTTTAGCTCATATCTTTGCCATTTTGTGACTTGGTCTAATTTTCTCTTGTAGATTGTCCTCCTTGCCAATGAATGGATTGAGCTTGAGGTTGATAACTTATAGGATAACCATGAAGTTCATACCACTTGATTTCAATGGCCTAATATGCTATAACGAGTGAATATAGGCCTCTCCCATCAACCTCTACCATTTACAGCTATTGCAACCACTCCTTTGGTAGTGGAATTGTGTTGTGATGTCTTGACTGAGAAGGCCAAGGTATCTGATTAAGAAGGCAAGCCAACACCAATGGAACACTACCTCTCTTCTTAGATAACCATATCGAATACCTTAGAAATAGGTGGAAGTGGTTCAACCATCAGGATGTGTATATGAACATCTATACAAGACTCATTTAAACCCATGAGAAATTGCATTACAACCTCTTATTTTTGATATTCTATCCAAGCCTTCATTACATCACAATGACAAACTAGAACAAAATGGAGGTTTCTTAAGTCAATATGTATGATCTTATGTCCAGTGAAATAGGAGGTTATGTATAATGAACCATCATTGAGCATACTAAGCTACTGTTTTAATTGAAAAATCCTTGGTATGTTGCTTTCAAGAAACTTATCCTTAAGATCTGTCCACTTGGCTTGTTTTGCCTTCATATAGACCAAGCTTTTTGAATTTGCTTGGACACCAAGTTGATGATCCAAGACAACACCATGTTGTTGCATCCTATCCATATGTTGGACCTAGGTTTTGTTTCTAATGGTTGTGATATCATTCCATCGACAAAACCAAGTTTGTTCTTTGCACTAAGTGTGCGACACATTTAACGGATACATGAAATTTAATTAGGACTGTAAGGATGTATGAAAGGAGAGTGTTATTATGATATTTAGACTAAAAACACAAGTTAACATGCCTATTTATAGGCTTAGGAAAGCAACTAAATGAAAAATCAATGATATCATATAATCTCAGAATATCTAAATAATATCTTAACTAAATATTGCATAATCACAAAAATATCAAATATCCTAATTGGGAAATAAGATATTATTTCAAATATAAAATTTTCTAAAATGATAATTTATTTTCTCCAATAAATAGAATTGACATAGTATTAGTTGCTCAAGCCAAATCTACATAAAATATAGAAAAGAGTAAGGGCACGTTTGGTTTATAGTATGGAATTAAAAAATGGAATAGGGAGAAATGGGAAATGGTAAATGGGATGACAAATTTTAGCTTTTGTTGGGTTTTGACACATAATCGAAATATGATTCCCTTGTTATTATTTGGTTACAACTTTAAACATCAGAAATGTTTTAAATTCTAGAGCTATTTTTTCATGAAACAAATAGGGCTATAGGAAGTGGTTCACCCTTAACAAATTCGCACGAATCTCCCTCATGCTTGTAGTCACAAAAGAAATTAGGTGCAATAAGCTTGGGGCTAAGACATCCCATGAGGCATTGTAGATCCTCTCCATGCCTTTTGACTTGCAAACAATTGCTCGAGAGGACTTCCTCTACTAGTAGTGGTGTGATGCAATGAAGGAGAGCTCTTCGTTGATCAATTACACAAATTGGGTCAAGTGTTGGCCAACAACTTTGCTCACATTGGAATGCCTAGATCAACCGCTGCAACACCACTCGTCTTTGAGCCAATTGGAAGCTGTTGGTGCTCACTCTCTTGTCAATACTTTCCTCCATGAGCATAGGTGAATGTACATCCCTTCTACTTAATAAAGAGGACAAACACAACTCCTTTGTTACAGAGGATCAGTCAGCCCCTTTGTACATGCTCGTTGACTTTACATTAGTAGAGGCAAACTTCGTATACATATAGCAAAATTGGCTACAAATGCTCATCACAGAGGAGAGAAAGGAAGAGGCAGTGTAGGACATAGTCGAGGAAATGGTAGACAGGGAGGGCATGTGCAACAGTAGAAGGAAGGAAGAAGACACATGTTTGGGGCTGCTTTTTCTTCAAGCTCAACCAAGATAGGTTTAAACCCAATAGCTTCCTCCTTCTCAAGTTGAACACATGCAAGCTTGTCTCATAGCCCATAACAAAATAGTACAAGGGCTACTTCTTACTCCTCATGGACTAGGCTCTTTTGTTGGATTTTCTTCCTATGTGTTTATCAAAATTGTAGTGAATTGGGTCACAAAACTCCATTTCATCAGCTTAAGTACTCTTCAATTGTGCATACCAATTTTGCTCAAGCTTCAACGTTAGGAATTTGAGACATGGATTGCTATGTTGACTTGAGGGCAACACATTATGTCACTTTAGACTTGGCTAATTTGAATATTTAAGATGATTTCAATTGTCAAGATGATAGTTTCTTGGCTAATGATAAATATCTTCTTGTTCTTAACGTTGGATCTACTAATTTTCATCATCTTTGAGAAATCTTTATCTCAATAATATACTTTAGGGCTAATATCTCAATTAAGCACAAACTTTTTTGTATATTCTGACTAGATATCAACTCTACTTTGTTTATCAATTTTAGTATGACGTTTATGTTTTTTATCAAATGTCCTACATGATGCATTAATTTTGCTAGTGTAGTTAGTAGTATCTTTTGTGGCACTAGCATGGCACATTGCCATTTAGGATAATCTAATAGAAAAACGGATGGTGTGCTAAATTTAATAGATAATGTATAGCTGGTGCCTAAGTAGGATATACAAAAAATTTCATGCTAAATTAGAAGAAATGACCAAAATTCATATTTAATGAAGATATTAATTCTATTCCTTATATAGCACATATCTTGAAAAATCCTCTCTATCTCCGAATTCGCAAGAGATAATAATTGCCCTTTTGATGTTCATTTGAACACTTTGTTATTAAGAGTTTTTAGAGGCACCATGAACTAATGTAGGAGCAAGTTAAAGATGGACTCTATTGCCTTTGAGTGGGAGAGAGGCAAACAAATGGTCCTCATGCCTTTTCTTTCCACATCCCAATCCATTATGTTATGGCATCAATGTTTAGGTCATCCATCCTTTGCTATTGTTAGTCATATTTTGGATCCATCTCTTTCACTTAATAGAGATCATATTGGCCAAGTCTATTCCACATGTCAATGGGGGCAAAATTGTCAACTATTCTTTTCCCCCTACTCTTAATAAAAGTACAACTTTATTTGAGCTTATACATATTGACAATCAAGGACCCGCACCAATTCTATCTCACTTAGGTCATCATTTTTACATTCACTTTTTGGACAATTACAACAAATACTCATGGTTCCATGTAATTAAAAATCATTTAGATACTCTAAAAGTCTTTCGAGCATTCTGTCTTCAAATTGAAAATCTCTTTGAATATAAAATCAATATTTTACAATCAGATGATGCCAAAAAATTTCTCATATGAATTTCATAAAGAATTGCAAGATAATTGCATCTTCCACAAGATCTCTTATGCACATGTGCCACAGCAAAATGGATCAGTCAAAAGAAAGTACTAGCACATTGTTGACACCGGTTTCACTCTTTTCATTCATGCACCATTGCCTCCGAAATTTTGGGGGTATGCTTTTGAGACTACTATTTATCTTATCAATCGTTTACCTACCAAGTCCCTCAATTTCAAAACTCCATTTGAGTTAGTTCAAGGAAATCCTCCTGACTACTCAAACCTTCATGTCTTTGGTTTGTCTTTGTTTTCCATATTTACGGCCATATAATCATCACAAATTAGAAACTCAATCATGTAGACGTGTCTTTTTAGGATACTCATCCAACTATCAAGGGTATTAGTGTCTCGATTCTCTTTCAAGATGGATCACTATATCTACTTAAGTCATGTTCGATGAAAATTCCTTTCCTTATAGGCCTTTGTCATCTCTCTTAGTAAGTTCTAGAGTACATTCAGCTAGCCTGTGCTACTAGTACACTTGAACCAAACACCCATCCTTCATCTTATCATAATCTTCCTCCTCATATCCCACTGCCTCCATCACTTGATCCAACTCCACAAGGCAATGTGGTCAACTTTGCTCCTTAGGACACAAATAAGTACATTGTTGCAAATACTGCAATTAAGACTAGTGATGATGTGCTTCATGGGAGAATTCATCAAATGGCAACTTGCTCATATGATGGCAGTCTCCTGCCTCGCCAATTTGATATCTCTCAACATCCTATTCCTTTCTCTATGTCTAATGCCTTATATGATTGTGTCCCTTCTCCATAGCTCAATGTGATTCCCATTGGAAAAAAACCATGCAAGAATATCATGCCCCTGTCTAGAACCATACATGGGTACTTGTTCCTCCTTCGCTATCTCAAAATGTGATTGACTACTAGTGGGTCTATTGAATCAAACAACATGTTGATGGCTCTGTTGAATGCTATAAGCTCGCTTGGTGACCAAAGGCCTTAATCACCAAGAAGGGGTTGATTATGTGGAAGCCTTTAGCCTCATGATCAAGCCAGTAACAATTCACACTGTGCACACTAGTGTTATTTTCCTTCGATGGCTTATTCAATAGCTTGAAGTGAAGAATGCCTTACTAAAAGGTCATGTTGTTGAGGAAGTGTATATGCAATAATCTCTTGGCTTCGTTGATCTTTCTAGGCTAGATCACATTTATCATCTACAACAATCATTATATGGCCCAAAGCAGGCTCTATGCGCATGGTTTTAGCACCTTAGCCAATTTCTTCAGAACTTCAACCTCACATAATCTCACATTGATTCCTCTATGTTTATACTATGATGTTGTTCCTATCTAATCTATATGCTCATCCATGTTGATGACATCATCTTGACAGGCACACCGATAGCTCCATGTTGGTTGCAAACAAAGAAAGCAATTAGAAAACAATGGCCATCCCTTTTTACCAACACGTATTGTATTGAGATGTATATGAGAAGTCTTAATTAGCAATGTTAAAGAAACAAACAAAAAGACAATCCGGAAGTTTTAAACCAAATCATATGACAAACTTCTTGAATGCAAGTATTTGATCTAAACAAAATGATTAGTGTTACACTCAAAATTGTAAAGACCATAATGTTTAAATATTTGGACTATACCCTCCCTCTATGCCATAAAATTTGAATCAAGATAAAGTCAATGTCCATGTGTAACTTAATATTGTTGATTCTATTTCCTTATACGATCTTGATTTTGCTAAACTTCTTGTTCTCCACTAATTTAGGCAACTCAATCTACTTTAAGGAGAGTAATCAAAATATGAAGGACACAAACTCGTAAGAATAATTCAAAAAGACTTGTTGGACATCAATTCTTTATCTTGGATAAGACACTACAAGGTTCAATCTACATAGTTCGACACCTACTCAATGGAATTAAATTGTTTTTCCATTCACCATGATGAAGAAGCCGCATTGAGTTCTGCTGCAATCATTGGAGACACAAAAGGGAATGTAGCAAGGAGCACTACTAGGCAACATGGAAACTACTCTATGAGACCAAGGGAAGGAACATATCAAGAGCATTACACTTCTTAATGGATGGGAGATAGATGAAGGTGTATCTGGTGTTGTTAGCTCATAACAAGATCCTATTGATGAGGCTATCACAAAAAAGGAATATAGCAAGGACACCACAAGTAGCATGACACTAGGAGACAAACAAAATCCTAAGGTGGGCCCTTCTGACCAAGAGATGTAGAGCTACAGAAATACTGAGCTACCAATTGAGATGGAGAAGAATACAAGAGGAATGTACTCACCATTGCCATTTTCTCAATGAACACGAAAGGTTAAGGATGAATATCAATTTCAAAAATTCCTTGAGGTACTTAAGAAGCTTCACATAAATATTCATTTTGTAGAAACACAAGAACAAAGGCTGAGCTATGCAAAATCCATGAAGGACATACTATCAACGAAATGTAAGTGAGGAAAAGATGAGACGGTTTCCCATACTAAAGAGTATAGTGCCATCCTCTAGCATAACTTACCTATGAAATTGAAAGATCTAGGTAGCTTCACTACACCTCCTTTAAAGCATAGTTTCTCCTCCTTTTGGTATTGAGTAGAAGCTTGGGAAATCCATCTTTATCAATAAAGTTAAGCAAGAAGTTAAAGATAAGCACATGTTAATTGCATTGCAGTCACACATTTCTAATAATGTTGGGTAAATAACCTATTTCACCATAAACTTTACCTAAATTTCCAACTCTACCACAAATTAAAATTTTTTTATAAGAATGATCATGAACTTTCATTTTTGCTCCTCATTTACCATATAATACTTTTTCCGTTCAAATCATTGAAGGAATGACCAACATTCATTTATTAGTCTGAAATTAATTGTTTTGCCCCTCATTGTTGCAATATGATATAAGTCTCTCTTCATTGAGCACTGAGATAAATTAAGGAAGAACATGAGTTTATAGGGTGGGTATGGGGCCCTAGAGGGTTGAGGTCTTCTTTTACGGATTGATAATATGTCTAACTTTGTTTTTGATAGTGAAGATAACGGCTCAAAGTATTCCTAAAGGACTTCAGTGCTAAATATGTTTTAAAGTCACATACCCGCAATTGAAAATCTATGCAAATTGGCTCAACTGGGAATAAGATGAATGAGATTCAAAGACTATACAATCTTCTAAAACTTAACATTATTAATCTCCAATCTAACATGATTGTTATAGCTAAACGTCTCAGACAACTTGCTGGAGCTAGAAGTCCTTGCAACCAATTAGATTGAAAAGAAACCTTACATAGAAGAATAGAAGGGATGAACAACTCACCTTTAATGTCTTTTCCTTCAACTTACTATAATAGACATTCCAACTGTGGGGCCTTAAAAGATGGTGAAGATTGACTGATCCAACTAGAAATGGGGTCCCATTAGAGCATGTCAAGTTATAAGTCCATTGAGAAAGGCGGCAATGGGATTTCTAGTAAGGTAGCTTTGTCCTCAACGCACGTTTGACGAAGAAAACCATTATTTGATTGTTGAGTTTTTGGGTTCAAGATTTGAGAAGAAGAAGAGCATGTAGCAAAAAGAATGAAGGAAGAAAAGGAAGAAGAAGACCAATTGTGGTGGTTGGGTTCTTAGTTTTGTGATTTGAAAGAAGAGTGACAAAATGACTTATTTGATGGTTAGGATCTCGGGTCAACCTCGAAGATGATGGTGATGATGTGAAGATGAAGAGGGTTGAAGAAGAACAAGAGAAAGGGTGGCCATGAGCAACAATTTTGTGCTCATATTTTACCGAAGTATAAATAACACCTCAAACAAGGGGTAAATAAGGTAATTCACCGTAACGTAATGATTCGTTGATGAAAGGTCTGTTAGTGATTTGGATGCAAAATGTATAATATGGTAAATGCGGAGTAAAAATGAAAGTTATAAGATTATCTAAAAAAAAAGTTTGTGGTAAATTTGCAAATTTGGGTAGAGTTTAAAATGAAATAAACTATTTACACAATAATATTCAAACATATTATTAGAAAGAGTAAACCTATCAACTTAATCCTCTAATATTTTATTTGCCACCACTTTAGTCCCTTAGTAAAATGTAATATTAATTTATCTCTTGAATCATTGATATTGTCATCACTTTAATCCCTCTGTCAAAAATATTAACAGGATCATTAGTTGGTTCTCGCATTCACGGTGCATGGAAAAACAATTTAATTCCAGTTGTAATTGAAGGCCATCGAAATCTAATTCGGATATCTTGGTTTCTACTCATATAATCTCTCACAAGCAATTTACGACCCGCTTGCTTTGGCTTCCACTCATGTGGGATCTATGAGCACCTGATGGAGTAGCCCACTTTCAACCTCCCTTAGACGAGCATCGTGTTCATGTTGGATTTATTCCGGTAATTATGATATGATGATTATATTATTGATTGTATACTATACTATCCAAACAATTCACCTAATTATGTAATCTAATTAAGTTCAAGTAATAGGGTTTTGATAGACAACTTGTAAAGTGTATGGATCAATGTGAAGAAACAATAAAATAATTTCCAATTTCTATGATTGATGAAATTGGAAATTAATAAACTTCATGCACTTATGTGCAATTTAGGGTTATGGTCTTTAGGTCGTATATTATAAATCCGGCTCTTCTGTTATCTTATAATTAGAGGAGACTAAGGATTCCCACATATTGTGAGGGGTTGTGTATAGACCTAAAAGGTCTACACCCCACCACCTACATGAGTCCCGATCGTCAATTCAAGTTCATTTCCATTTACGTTGATGCACTCTTTTTGATTTCAACATGTATGAATATGGTTTTTTATCACGCATAATCTTTCATAAGTGTGTGCTTATACGGGTAACTTATCAATAATGATACTTCAGTTTAGTGGGAGCTTGTACATTGATGTCATTTGGCTATAATAATATTTGGTAAGGTATATTCTACATAATAGAGCTTTCAATTTATTTATTTTATGGATTTTGGAACAAGATTTAAGTTTTGATCTTCATAAGATTTAAGGAGGACTAGTTGGAAATAGGTATGTTCATATCATATTACATGTAATTTCCATGTTGCATGCTTATACTTGATTTATGTCGTTGAGTGTGTTGATATACGCGATCGTTGATGGTTGAAGCCATAATAAATGAGACGAAGAACGCTTTGGTTCTATGTTGATGCATTCAATGGACAAGATTGATGAAATTGTTAATGAAGATAGCAATTTTGAGTTTGATAAAGTAATTTGTGATACAGTGACATAGGTGATATATTTGTTGGCTTAAGTGGGAGATTGTTGGATTTATTCCTATAATTATGGTCCAAGAATTATATCATTGATTGTGTATCTATGCTATACAAACAGTTGACCTGATTAAGTTTAAGTAATAGGTTTTCAATAGACAACTCAAAAAGTGTAGGGATCAATAAACTATAGGCTCTTATGTGCAATTCATGGTTATGGCTCTTGGATCACACATTATAAATCTGGTGCTTTAAATATTCCATCGGTTAAAGAAGATTGAGTGTTCCCACATGTTCTTAGGGGTTACGTGTAAACCTAAAAGATCCATGCCCTACCACCTTCATGAGTTTCGATAATCAATTCAGATACGCTTCTGTTTACATTTACGCCTCTTTTTAGTTTCAATATGTATAAAGCTAGGGTTATTTGAATTATAAAACTCCAATAGTTTAAGCTCAAGAAAGACAAGAATCTATATATTTATGCACCCAAAACAATTCGATAATAGCAATCCAAAAAAAAAGTGTTAATTAGCTGGAGTATTGCCATTGAAGTAATTAGCTTTGATATCATGAAATAGGAGAAACTCAAAGAAACTCTTATGCAGATTGTTTCAATATTCGCATGATCAGTATGGAAAGTTTTATAATTCTGTGGTACTATGGCCAACAGTACTTGTTATGGCTAGTAGGTTTCATTATATGGCAATAGCAGACAACAGGCAAAGGTACAGGCCAGTACCTGATTAGGGAGAAGAAACCTTGGACTTTCCAGAAGCAGTCTTGCTCATTAATCATGTTGATTCAAAGTTCAAAGGCAAGGTAGAGCTTAATACAAAGAAATCAGATGTCTTCACTACTATATGAAGCAAATTTTTGGTTTTAGGTGATCTTGACTGCAGGTGGATGATATTTACCAGTACACGTGTGAGAACAAGGATCTCCAGGTCCATGGATGGATATGCACCAATCCACCAGTCAGGTTCTAGCAGATTATGCTGAGCAATGAGTTCCGCTCAACCAGGCTTCTAAAATAAAATCTCGTGTCCTATGTCGGTCCTATCACACTTGTCGTGAGTGATCCAAACTATTAGCAAAACATAAGCTAATTATTGTCACATATAGCTAGGACATTGTAGTGCCATGGAATTGGCACCTAATTAACTTCAAATGATTATGAGTGCACACTACGGAGGAGATGACTTGGTGCTAAAGTTTGAGTCCAAATGAGTCGTGGAAAAAGGTTTTTGGTCCTATCTTCTTCTACCTCAATTTTCTTCTTGCTGAGATGACTCGTTTAAGCTATGGAATATGCCAAAAAACAGGTCCCTTCTCCTTGCCCCATTATAAACATTACCATTAGTTTTCTTTTCAGACTTTTTGATTTAGATCAAGTATATGTTATTAAGAGTTGATAGTTGCAATGGTATAGAGCTAGTAATATAAATTCCTTGCCTCAAAGGACTTCCAATCAATGGACTTGAAAGGCTTCATAAATGATCAACTGCTGGTCAAGGATCCGTGCAATTCAGTCTCCTCCGTCGACAACTCCAAATGTCTAGTAATACCTTGGAAAATTATCATATCAAGCGCTTTTCACCATTGTATGTGTTAGGTTCATGACCAAGCAATTATTTTTGGCAAAAGGTGCTTACATTGGCTTGGCTCCCCCTAGGGGAAGTAGGATCATAGGTGACAGAATGCAAGGTGAAGCCCTTTGACACATTCGAGTTTTTGGTCTTCATCTTATGCATATGAGAATGCAACATGGATATCAATACTCTCTTTGTCCATAGGATTATCATTTATGGATTGAAGTGAAAACTAGAGGCTATTTCTACATCAGTAATATCCAGGCTGATGTAGAGGTCATGAGGCATATACTCGACAGGCTGAGTGAGTTTGCTCTTGTAAAGGGTTTTTCATTCTTGTACAATTGTAAATACAAGTGGAGTTTTCCCTTCGTATATTGCTCATGTCCATTCCTTATGGTGTGATTGTGTGCTAAGTGACATCAAACCTTGGTTGTGAGTAGGGGTTGGTTGGCAGGTGAAGCTGTCAACACTAGCAAGACACAAAAAAACTAGTACCCCGCATTGGTCCCGTGACAGTGGTATTAGAGCCAAGGTTCGTGACAAGTTGTATCAGAGCCAAGATTCATTATAGTTGTATTAGAACCTAGGGTTGGTTCGTGACAATTGGTATAGGAGCTGCGCTTGTGACAGTTGGTACCAGTGCAAGGTTAGATAGTGCCTAGGAGGAGCCTAGCAGTATCAGAGGAAGGTAGGCTGTGAAACAGGTACTACCTAGCTAGTTGTGCAAAGGGTGCCCAAAGTCTAGGTTGGGAGAACCTAGTGGTATCCAAGCAAAGCTGGTGGCCGTGATAGTACAACCTGTAGCAACCATATCGACCTGATTGATGGAGGCAATGCGGGAGCGTGTGTAGGCTCTTGAGAGTCAAATGGATGATGTCACAACCAAGACTCCGTTAATCGACAGATTGGTGGAGTGGATTTCTGCACCCAAAGATAATGTGGGTGAAGGCAATGATCTCTGCAGGACGCTAATGGACATTGTGAAGGCATTGTGAAGGGAGCTCAATGCCTTGAAGGACGACATGGTGTTGATCAAGTGGCAGTTGGCCACACAAACTGCTAGTGGGTCGATAGGTAAGACTCATGGGAAGATGAAGATTCCCGAGCCAAAGTTGTTTGATGGTTCTCGGAATTCCAAGGAGTTGGAGAACTTCATTTGGGACATGGAGAATAACTTTGTTGTTGCAAAGGTTCTAGACTCGGAGAAGGTAATGATCACAACTATGTATTTAGCTAGTGATGCTAAGTTGTGGTGGAGAACTCATGTCTAGGATGTGATCAGTGTTGGACAATCCAAGATTGAGACATGGGAGGGCTTGAAGCAGGAACTCAAGGAGTAATTCTTACCAAGCAACAATTTGTGGGTTGCTAGGGATGCATTGGCCAAGCTGAAGCATGATGACTCTGTGAGAGAGTACATGAAGAAGTTCAGTTCCTTGATGCTGCATGTCATGAACATTTCGGAGACAAACAAGCTATATAGGTTCTTGAAGGGCGTACAATCATAGGCACAACTTGAGTTGAGAAGGCAAGGTGTGAAGGATTTACTTGTTACCTTGGCTATAGCAGATGCGTTGGTGGATTTGCATTCTACTCAAGAGGAGGATAAATCCAACAAGAGGCAAGGCAAGGTGCAGGAGAAGAAGTCAAAAGTGCAAGGCAAGTATGGTCAACTACTCATAATTGAAGAGGACAAAGGAAAGGCGGTCAAGAGTGGGCCAAAGGACTCTCAAAATCACCAAGGATGCTTCATTTGCGATGCTCCTCATCATGTGAAAGAGTGCCCAAAGAAGAAGAATGGAATGGGTACAAGTCAATGGCTGGAGGAATCGGATGAAAAGCCGACAGAGAGAGGCACCATTGCATATCGAATGCCAAGGGGATCACTACGACTCGATGTAATAAACGCTGTGATAAACGGCATTGAGGTGGCTACATTGGTGGATATTGGTGCCACAAATGCATTTATCTTTGAGCGAATAGTGGCAAAGTTAGGATTGTAGGTGCAACAGTGCCCAAACCATGTGAAGGAGGTGAATTCTTGGAGCTAGCAGATGAGAGGCATGGTAAAAGATGTGCCAATCTGAGTTGGAGAGTGGGAAGGCAAGCTAGATGTGATGGTCATAGAACTAGACAACTACGACGTGATTCTTGACAATAGTTTCTTTATTGAAGCTTCTCTTACCATTATGCCTTGTTTAGGTGGATGCTTGATAGGAGATCCCAAACAACTGAGCTTTGTTCGGGGATTCAAGAGAGACAATAGCAGCAAGGGCAAGAAAACTGAGAGTGGAACAGCCTTGCCTATCATTGTGAAGTATCAGCGAAGGAGCAAATCCAGATCCAGTGTGTGTGATGGAGCCATGTTCACTAGGGCATCAACTTCCTTGGGTGGGGGAGGTTTGTTAGCCCTTGAGCTCTAACCTAGAGAATGTGTACCACAAGCCATGTCTCGAGGTAGGGGTAGTGCACAGCAAGCACACGAGGAAGTGCAGGCAGTCATGTGCAAGGCGTTGGGATGAATTGTGGGTCCATGAGACGACAATTATGGAGATGGTCATGTGGGTGTGTGTGGAGGCATCGGTGGAGCAGATGGTCAATCAAGGCTTAGCATTGTGGCTAAGGGATCAAAGAGTGACTAGAGGGTGTCACAATTCACAAGTGGGCAAGTGTGCGTATGGGTGGTGATGATGTCCATGAGCAAGGCATGACGCTATGCTCAAGCATGCTCGGTGAATAAGATGCGATCAAGCGAAGGCACTCAAGAAGTGCACAGTACTCAGTATGCAGTACAAAAGCTAAGGAGTGCCTTAGCAATGTTGAACACTTAGCGAATGTTGATCCGATGACTTATGGAGATAAGATAAGTCTTTGACCATGCTTGAGCACTGTTAGATGCTGCAATCTCGATCAGATGGCCATGATCAAGGGAGGCAATCATGGATGTGGGCCCATGAGGAGAGTGGATTGGATTGACAATGCTGAGCCGGCACCATGTCATTCGTACCTGGTTAAACAAACAATCAGGGAAAGATTCTCTTGAGATATGGCAAATCAACATGTTATGGAAACAATCTTGGAGATTGCAGATCGACGGTTGAGATTGGATGGATCGAAATCTAATGGAGGGAATCAAGTGATTCAAATATATTAGTTGCCATATCTAGTCTACTAGGCTTCTCTATATAAAGGGGGCTCAGTCTCATTCTTAGAGACATCTAGAATTCTTAGAGGAGAGACCATAGAGAGGAGAGCCAAGGAGAGTAGCCAGAGAAAGTTGGGAAACACGAGAGGGAGCATGGAAGACATAACATAGAGTTGCTACTGCAAGTTGTAGCTCAGCGGTGAGTGAGGAGTGAGTCCCCTTTTACCCTTGTAACACTGAAGTGTGTTGGGTTAGGGTGTGTCGAGTGAGGAGTGTAAGCAACGCAAAGGTCATGAGGTGTATACTTGATAGGCTGAGTGAGTTTGCTCTTGTGAAGGGTTTTTCATGCTTGTACAATTGTAAATATAAGTGGAGTTTTTCCTTCGTATATTACTCATATTCATTTCCTTGTGGTGTGATTGTGTGCTAGGTGACATCAAATCTTAGTTGCAAGTAGGGGCTACTTGGCAGGCGGAGTTGTCAATGCTAGCAAGACGCAGGAGAATTAATACCCTGCATTGGTCCCATGATAGGTACCATATAGGGATGTAGCTATAAAATTCTCTCAATCTCACTTTTGTGTGAAAATGATACCTTGTTTTTTTTTTCCCCTCTATAGCACTCACTATGGTGGGAGCTTTCTGTTTTTCTCTTATCTCATTTGCTTTTCTCTCACTTTCTTTTGTCCCATTTTCAATCACTCTCTCATCTTCTTTTCCCTCTCCTTTGACCACACTCTCTTTCTCTGGAATTTTCACTCAATTTCTTTTGTTACACTCACTTTTTTGCCGATGGCACTCTTTTGTTATCCTCAATTGATTCTCGTGAACATGTATATATGTCACAGCTTGTCTAACATCCTTTGAGAATTCAAAATAAACTTCATTGCTTGTAATTTATCTTGCTTAGAAATTGATCTCCATGACCTTGTAGCAACTATACATATTCCCTTCCAAGCCATGTTTCTACGCTTCAATTGATGTTCAACCTTAATGGCTTTGCCCATCATATCTTTCAAATCCTCGTAATAATGCATAACCGCTAGATTTGGAATGTCACGATTCAACCCATGCAAGAAATTGTCCGTGTTGGCTTCTTTATCTTCCTCTATGTTAGTTTGGATTATTGCAACCTCTAGTGCTTCATAGTATTCATCAACACTCTTGGAACCTTAAGTTAGATATTTCAACTTGTTGTACAACTCTTGTTAGTACGAAAATAGAATGAATCGTCTTCTCATTATGGTCTTCATTTTCTCTACCAGAAATTCCCTATATTCCGTCAGTTTTTCTGACAAAAATAGTTTACCGGAAATTTCCGTCAGAAATTCTGACAGAAAATGGTGACGGAATTATTTGCAATAGACTTGCGGCAGAAATTGGCCATTGGAAAATTTGTGGTAGTGCTCTTATGGAAAATCGTCACACAAATGTTTTCCGTCAGAATAGTCTAACAAAAATATCTACCAGAAAGTTTCTATGAGAATAGTTCTTATGGAAAATTTGACAAAAATGATTTGACAGAAGATTCCGACGCAAGACTGACAGAAAACGGGGCTCCTCACCGGATCGTTGATTTTCCTCCGTCATTCCCACTGCTGCCCATTCCTTTATCTTCTACAAATCTTGACAGTAGACAGCAGCTCAAACGACCTCACAAGACCGGCTCAGATGACCTCCAACTCGTCGCCTCCAGCTCGGTTGCCTCCATCTCGAATGCCTCCAGCTTGAAAATCTCCCAGCTCAGACACCTCCAGCTCGGTCACCTCCAGCTTGGTCGCCTCCAGCTCGGCCGCCTCCAGCTCGGTCACGTCCAGCTCAGTCGCCTCCAACTCGAAAATCTCCCAGCTCTGACACCTCCAGCTCGGTCGCCTCCAGCTCAAGTGCCTCCAGCTCGGAAATCCCCCACCTTAGACACCTCCAACTTGAATGCCTCTAGCTTCAAAATCTCCCAACTCAGACACCTCCAGCTCGGAAATCGTCAATTGGCACACCCCCAGCTCTAAAGCCTCCAGCTCGGACACCTCCAGCTCAGAAGTTGCTAACTTGGACGCCTCCAGCTCGAAAATCCCTCAACCCTCACGCCCCCTTCTCAGACGCCTCCAGCTCGGACACCCCCCCCCTAGCTAGGACACCTCCAGGTCAGACCCCTCCAGCTAAGAAATCCCAGCTACGATTATTGAAGGTATTGTTCTACTGTTATGCTCGCCAGGTGTTCGATGAAATGTCTAAATGACTAAATTGCAATTGTGCTGCATTGTTGCTAGCCTTTGCATCAATATATGTAGGTATGAGGTCCAATATCATTGGATTTATCTATTCTTATGCATATCTATCATATGTTACATGGATTGTCTGTTCACTGTTATTTGTTGCTACATATTTTATCATTGCTTTCATAACTTTTTATGCCTTGGTTGCTTCTTTGACTTTTTCTATCATCATTGGTCGATGGTTTGTTACTGTCTTATCTATTCTAGTGCCTTTATTAACTTCTCTTCTCTGTTGTGTTGTGGATGCTATGATGCTTCTGCTATCTAGTGTTTTGCTTTTTTGGGTTAGGTTGTGTTTTGTTGGCCTATGCTTTGTTAGCTACTGGGTTTTGCTGTTAGTTGCTATAGCAAGCTTAGGTGGGGTGTGTTTTGCTACTAGCACCAAAATTATAATTACTTGCAAAAGATTATAGATCATAAAGCTCTAGTTGACATGTTATATTCTATTCCTGTCTTTGCTACTAAAACAAATTCTATTTTGTTGAATATTGTTTCATCTAATGAGATGGTTTCGTATGATGTTCTCCAAATGCCTACAAATCAGGGAGAAAACTCAACAAGACAGCAAGGAAAGGATGTAGAGCAATCTAATAACCATCTGCATGTTGACGACAGTAACCCTAGCAGAACATTACCGCCTGAAGAGGTACAACGACTTGTGACAAAGATGAATGAAGAGCTAGGAGCGCGACAATCGTCACAAGTAGAAGACATACAGGATCTTCGACTATCTATGATGACGATGACTTGAATGCAGAGTGAAATCTTACAAGCACCCATTGGACATCCAACTCCACATCCACCAGTGTGTTTGTTATTTGATCAAGATTCATATATGCCTTTGTTCGATGATTCATAGTGCACATTTATATATTCAAGATGGTCGAGGAATATTAGAAGGCCAACCAATGGGAAGGATGGGAAGGATTGGAAGGATCGGTGATTGTCTATATATTGTTGACATAGGCATATCTGATGACTGTTGTAGAATGTGAAGATGGTGCACCGACATGTATTTACATTTTTTATGCTTATATTTTATGTACATATAGATCATTTAAAACTTTAACATAAATGTACTTTTGATTGTAAGTTTAGTTATTGATAATATGATATACCTTTTGCAATGAATATTGTGTTTGATACTTGCAATTTATATATTTTTATAAGCAGGAACGTAGCAAGGATGAAGTAGGATAGGGAAAATTTGTGGTGCATTGCCCAATCGTTTTCATTAGATTTTTATTGAGAATGTCCAATGGAATCACTTTCTGTGAGATTTCCATAAGACAACATCTGATGAAAATCCCATTAGAAAAATTCTTTCGATAATCTATCGGAAAAGTTTTCCGATGGATTTCCAAGAGATTTGGCCTTGGTGATTTTCCAATGGATTTGCGTTGGTCAATCTTAACGAAAATTTTCCATCAACAATTCTTCGATGCCATTCTCTTGGGAAATTCTAGCGGAATTTCTCTTGGAAATCCGACGCATTTCCGTCAGATTTCCATCCAGCTTAAAATTGCTATCGAAGTCCCTTCCGAGAGATGAATTTCCTCCAAAATCTGACGGAATATGATGATTTTCATCAAAAAAGCGTCCAATCTCTGTCAAATGTATCCGATAGAAAATTGGGAATTTTTGGTAGTGTTTGCTTCATGTCCCCATGGGTTGTTCTTCATTTCAACTTCTCCTATCTTTCAGTAGTTGATCCTACCAAATGTTAGCATAATCAATGAATTGAAATGCAGCAAATTTTACCTTCCTTAGTTCCGAATAGTTGTGACAATTGAAGATCATCTAAAATTCTATCCCCCCACAAAAGATAAGTTTCAGAATCACTTTTGTCTTGTAATGTAAGAATCTTCAACTTTGTGCTTCCCAAATCATCATCCCATCAAGGTCTTGCTCTAGTAAGAGAATGTTGATGTTGCCTCACAATTGCTTCAATCCTATCTATCATCTTGTGAAGTTGTCCAAATTTTGCTTTTATTATTAGTGACATCTCATTCAAAGGTACCCTTCAGTTGACGTTTCTTGCTATTTTTTCTTCCCGTTTTTTTTCCCTTTTTTTTTATGTGGCTGCCCCTTTTTTCCCCATTTTTTGCAACTCTTGTTCTTTGTTTTTGGCCTTTTTTCTTTTCTTTGGTTTAATTTTTTTGTTTTTTTTCCCTTTCCGAGAAGAAGGAAAAACAATTGACTACAGACGAAAGGAAATAAGAATAATAAAGGGCTCAATGACACAATACTGGTGATTTTTTGTTCATTTTTTTGTATGAAGATGAAAAGAAACACTAAGAAGGAACAAAATGAAGAGAGAATCATGGATAAATACTAAATGACATGAGTTATGCCAACTTGTTATAAGACACAATGCCATTGATGACAAGAACTTTACCAACTTGTGAGAGACTTGTTTGCAATGAGATCACTAAGGATCATGCCTTATGTCAGGCTCGGGGGAACCACGATTCATTACCTATATGGGGGTAAGAATTTTTGTATAGTGAAAATGCTATAACCAATTTTAGAAGAGTCAATCAATAAGTTAGGGATAAAGATTATGGAAAAACTTCAATAAGTTCAGAAACTTTTCAAAGAATCAAAGAGAATAAAAAAATCTGAACTTGTGTTGATGGTTTGAAATAATGTTCTCAGTTCATCCAAGAGCTTATTGCAACCTTTCTATAGGTCTGTTTGCTGTAATTCTAAGATATTTATTTTCTGAAATGATTCCCATGGTAGGAAAACTCAATTAAATAAAATATATGCCTATTTCTATAGGAAATCCACGACTCTTTCCCGTTCCTGCCTAAGCATCACATTCAACTAGTGGTCCCTGTGGCCTCCTACTTCCGGAGGCGCTGGAACCAGCTCTGAAACCAACCTCAGCCACATAATGTTTGGAATGTCGGTTTGTTGAACAAATGGGCAAGTAGGAAGCCCTACCTGCAATCATGGCGGCGCCCCAACCTAACCCATGGCTACCTCTTCATAGATGGTGTACGCAACAAATTTCAAGTCTCAATAAGTAAATATGCGATAAAAGTTATGACAAAATTATCTTTAATACAAGTGCTTCTTTTTTAGTGGGTATGAATCTCTAAGAAAATTACAGAAAAATAAATCTTTTGATTCTCTTTTGTGCTAGATTCCAAATGAGACTTGACCAGTGTACTTTCAATTGTGGTTGGAACCATCGGGGCTTGTGAGCTTGATCCGATAAATCCGAATGTTGCCTTGAGGGAGGGCTTCACAGCTTGTTCTTGATTGGAGCTAGTGATGGAGTCGCCAGGGCTTTTGAGCTTGATCCATTGAATCCTCTAGGAATCTCGAGCGAGGGTTTCAATTGTGGTTGGAACCACTGGGGCTTGTGAGCTTGATCTGATGAATCTGAATGTTACTTCGAGGGAGGGCTTCACAGCTTGTCCTCGATCGGAGTTGGTGATGGAGTCGCCAAGGGTTTTGAGCTTAATCCGTTGAATCCTCCTGGAATCTCGAGCGAGGGCTACAATAGCTTGATCTCAGTCGAGGTGGAACACCGGGGCTCTACAAGCTTGATTGAATGAATTGGTGTGGAGTTTCTCCGAGTCTCTGATGTAACAAAATTTCTAAAGGGTTTTGGAGAGTTTTGAGTTGGATAGAGATTTCTTAGGTCTTGGCCCCTTCCTCTTCCTCTTTTCTTTTCTTTTTTTTTTCCCTTGAAGGAGAGTCTTCTATTTATGAAGAAGAAAGGATGATGTGGCAATTCTCGTTCTGGTGTCTAACTAGTCAGTAAGAATTGATCTTGACCATCCATCTTGATTGTAATATATAGTTACCTATTTTGCTTTTAGATAATATTCAATGAAGGAAATATTCTGTAATTTCCTTCATTTCTCTATTCCATTTTTATTGATATATTAGGAAAATAGAATATCTAATAACCCAATATGTTGTTACTATTAATTTTTTTTAATTGCGCAAATAATTGACAAATGATGAGGTGGCAAGTTGTGATTGGCTACAAATTTTTCAGCTTCTACAAATGCCCCCTCAAGACTTGCACATGGCTTGGATTGGCCGAGTGCAAAGTGAGCATGTCTCTTTTTTTTTTTTTTTATACGCGTAAGCTGAAATGTACGTGTTGCTTGGTTTCCCTTGCTGAAATATTTCACATATCTTGGTTCCCTCCTGCTCCAACTGCCATGGAATCTCCAGGTCTTTTCGCCGACCATCACAAATATTGTCTTTTCTTGCATTTGACTTTCCTCTTCTATGTGTGACAAGGTAACTTCTGGCAACATAATAATTAAACTAGTTATATTAAGCAAGCTATTTTTTCTCCAACGGAAAGCAATTGCGAGGATTCTTCCGAAGAGGTCTAAATCTACTTCATCCCAAATTGCCTTTTAAGTGTAATCTCCGTAGGAAAATATTTCCAAACCAAATTGTCTAGACTTCACTTATGAATATGTATAGCAATTGATCCACCAAGATTGATCACTTGTAACAAGAGACACTCATATTGAAGTTGCCTCCCTTCTATCTTCTTCCTTCACTGCGACATTCAGCACTGTTCGTCACCGACATCAATTGAAGAGGATCACGATTTGAAGAAAGGCATGCACATGCCTTCCTTGTGAAGTGTCTTGCGTGGCTCTCCGTTTCTCTCTCTTTTCTTTTCTTTTCTTTTCTTTTCTTTTCTTTTTACCCCTCTTTTAGAATCATGTCCCCCCCTCGCTTTGTCAACGTGCAAGCATTCGTCAATTTGGCAAAATTTTTGTCGGGGACTAATTTCTCTCTCTCTCTCTCTTTTTGTAGGATACATACAACTCCCTTGATCTTGTACTTCTAATCGTAGGACTTTTCTTGAGGAAGGACTTCAAGTTCAATTTTCCCATTGAAGCAGGCCATAGAGCCGTACTAATGCTGTTATCAACCGTATCTCTAGGTCCAAATTTATCATGCTACCTCAGCTAAGCTTATCTTGAAGTTGCAATTCCTCCAACATCTTGAGCAAAGTCTTTTCTATGATTTGTCGATAGGCGAGAGACCACTCCTGATTTCTACACGGTGCTTTTCTTTTCTTGCAACTAAGTAACTTAGTGTGAATTGCTTGGTATTGGGAACAATATCTCACTCAGTATATCTAAAGAGCTCTCTTCATGACCTTTGGCACCATAGCTCCTTGCCTATTTTTATTCAACTTGCTGTAATTACCTAATTCCCAAAATCTACTCCTACCGTAATTTGTCCCACGCCTTTTATTTACTTACTTGCCCCCAACCCCCCCTCCCCCTTTTTTTCCATTTTTTTTAGCTTGAGACATCACTTTATTTTGGTTGATGCATGAACTTGTACGTACGCCTCTCTTTTTTTTTCTTTTTTTTAATGACTATCTTATGCACAAGCTTCCAATTTGCTAGACAACTTTGATTGGGCATCCTCTGGCTCCGTGCATTAGGCTGCCAACAGAATCTGCATTCGTTGTTACAATTGTAATCTAGAGATGGTGATTTTCAAGAATTTAAAGAGATCTAAAGGCCAATATCTTGTCATCATAGATTGCTCAGATGATAAACTAGAGGATGGCCTCATTCTTCTTATTGATCGAGCACTTGGAGGTATTGCTTCTCAGGGATCCTCTAGCCTTGGAGAGATTGGTCACCCTTCACAATGGAGCTATGAAGCACCAAAAGGCTCGGCAAAGTCCTCCAGAAGTTGGTTTTTATGTTCACATATGCACAAGTTAGCTTCTAAACCGGGTTCGCAAGTCACTTTAGGACAACATATCATTTCTGGTGAGGCCTCATGAGGGGCATATTTCAAACCTATGGGCAAGTTCACATATACCCCCAATTTCTGGGAGTGGCTTGAATGTGTCTTACTCCGTTGCAACAAGCATTTGGATGGAACAAAGCTCCAGCATGCAATCACGTACTCATTATACATGTATGATCGTAACATTGACATAATTCGTGCATTTTGCGAAGCATGGTGTGTAGATACTAATACCTTGGAGACTGCACGCAGGTCAATTTCAATATCTCTCTATGATATTGGCAAGCTCGGAAGACTTCCCATAATCAGAGAAATGTACGAGGAAGTCATCTTGGGGCATCGCAAACTAACTGGTGTTGAAAGAGGTAGATTCCTCCCAAGGACTTGTGAACATTTGTTTGCAGCCTTCTATGGTTTTTGTGGAAACAAAGGGAAAAGCCTTCATGTTTCTGCCACAAAATGGATAAGTTTTTGGTATCGAGGAAGAATGCATTATGCAAAACGCCTAGCTAGGTGAGCATGCAAGTCTCGACCTAAAGAGACATAATCCTCCTGGCATCCCTCCATCGGTAGAAGTCCTGTCTCAGGAGGAAGAAGCCATTTTTCGTGAGTTAAGTGTCAGGTCGCACATGTGCAAAGAGACCTATCTTGCGGCTTTCCTTGCATGTTGGCTTTCCATTTTCGTCTTTCCTGAAAGACCAGTTGGAATCGTTTGTCCAAGCACCTTCAAGGTTGCCAGCTTACTTGCCCATGGGCGGCCCTTTTGCCTTGCCATCCCTGTGCTAACATAGATTTATGGAGGGCTAAATAGCATAGCACGAGCCCTAGTTGCAGGAAAAGCTGAAGTGTCTCCCCTTTCATTATATTTATGGATGGTTAGCACGTTACTTCTTGATGCACTTCCCCCTCCCCAATGAGGTGCCTAGTCCATTAATGTGTCAATACTCCAGCGAAGGCGGTGCAAAGCCATATTTTGAACACAATGCGCAAAAGCTTATCCATGAAGGGATTGCCGTACATTGGTTTCCTTATAAGTTAAAGAAGCCTCTTCATCTTGTGGATAATAGAGAGCTGTCATCATGTTACCACCATCTTTTCGTAGGCATTCGCTCATGTTACTTAACTTTGAGGAGTGGAGATCGGTTCATTGTGGAACCTTATAGCCCATGTTACTTCACACGCCAATTTGTGCTTTGCCAAAATATTCCGGGGACCCTAAAGGAGGATATTCGCTCTGCTTCATTCGAGAATGGGTTTCACTTGTCAAGGATTTCTACCAACTTGAGACATGTTCTGAGGTGTATTTTCCAGAACTTCTTGATGATATTAAGGATTACACTGATATGAAGTACTAGAGTTGGAAACACTACCATAATTTGCATAACTTGGATGGGATAGATGCATTGATTGCAAGTGCCTCTACTCGTGTATCAATTGCTGGGAGAAACAAAACTGTGGTTATGGATAAGGAGGTTACTGTCACTGAAGTTAATAGTGTTATAGCTTCTCCAGCTATAGGCCACAAGTCAGGTGGAAACTTTATAGACAAAGTCCAAACTTCTAAGTGACCATCCAGTAAGGCATTTATACTATCCATTCTTCTCATAGTTGTGCATCCCGTGACGAGCTCCATTGATCCTCTATTCTCCTATTGTTTTTAGGTGCTTCACAAGGGGAAAGTGGATCTACTGCTACAAATGAAGATTGCCACTTCAAGAGGCTAAAGCGGGGATCCCAAAATTTTGATCAGGATAATCAAGACAGGGGCCACCCGTTCCATTCGACACCTGAAAGCTTGGTATGCACTTCAATCTCTATCATCCCCTTTCATTCTTCAAGTCTTTTCCTTACCCAGCCATTCCCTCTTCCTTTTTTTTTACTATATATATCTTTGTTATTTATGCCTAACAGCTCAATCTAGATCTCAATGTGGAGGACATGTTGGACGGTACCGAATTATTAGTTTCTAAGCCTCATCCTCCAAATTTGATGGAGAGGGAAGAAAGTGATGAGGACATGATAGCAATGCTGCTATCAATCACTATGCCTAGATCCAATGATGATGCACATCACCCAATTCATGTTGACACACAAAGTGCCAATGTGGGCAAGGACTCACAGCAAGCTGCTCCTCTCAAGTCAAGTGGTATCCCTCCTCCTTCTGCCTTCTATGTAGATGGTGTAATAGCAGCAGGACACCGGTCCTTAGCCTCATCATGGTGGAGCAACATCTATGAAAAAACTAGTCAATGCTTCTCTAAATGATGTGCACTTGATCCATGGTGAGGTCATGAAGATTTTGGCATGCATCCAATCACTTTCTTTTGTAGATTCATCCTCGATGAGTATGATCATTCAGGAATTCCTAGATCACTCGAGTCATTTTGCAACTTTGGAGGCTTCAACAGGATCCAAGCCATCTGCCTTGAGCATGCAGAGCAAGTAAGAGTGGCAGAGATCCATCTTTCTCAACAAAAGGCAATGGGAGAAGAAGATGCCAACCACTTGAAGACTCTCACTACCGAGTGGGATAGTATGCTTTCCAAACATATAGCACTTCAAGTGGAATTAGACAAGTTGTCGAAGGAAATAGAAGGGGTTGATATATTAATCCAAGAGACATCCCAAGCATTAGAATCAAGAAAATCTGCCACTGATGTTGCTAGTGCCCAACTAGGCAATGCCCGTCATGCACCCTACTTAACTGACGTGGAGGCTCACTCTTTTAGAGAGTTGCATGATATTATGGAAGAAAAGAGGGCTGCCTTGAGGAACTTCGAATGGAAATTGTAAATAGCTAGGCAAAACCTTAGAGTCATTTACTCTTATTATTCCCTCTATTTTCAATGAGCTAGCCTGTAATACCTTGCTCTTTGCCCTCTAATTGAATTTGTATCAACATCCGGTTTTGTCGTGAGATCATCATATTGTCTCTTTACATATAAATATATATATGACCAAACCTTAACTAGGGTAGTACCCTTGTGGGAATCAAGTCGTAATGCAGCTCCCTTTTTTTTATTATGACTGAACCTTAACCAGTGTGGTCAAGGTTGCCTACGTACCCTTGTGAGGGATCAAGTCATAACATAGTTCAAACAATTTTTTTTTATATTTATGCATAATATTGCTTCAAGAATTTCCCATTGATAGGACTGATTCTCAAGCCCTCTTGATCTACCAACTTGTAGGCACCATTATTGTATGCTTCTTTGACGACATAGGGTCCATCCCACTTAGGAAGAAACTTGTTCCTTGTTTGGTGAGTGACAACAAGTGGCCTTTGTACAGCAAGAACTAGGTCTCCTACTTGGAATGAGCGTAGTCGAAGGCGCTTATTGAAGGATTTCGACATTCGGGCCTGGTAACATTCTAGACGTTGTTGAGCCTCTTGTCTTCTTTCATCTAGTGCTTCTAGCTCTTCTAGTCGCAACTTTGCATTTTCTTCACTATTGAGCCCTTCCTGAAGTGCAATCCTTAATGACGGGATTTGCTGCTCTAGTGGTAAGACGGCTTCAACCCTGTATACTAAAGAATATGGTGTGGCTTGGGTTGGAGTTCGAAATGTTGTCCAGTATGCCCACAAGGCTTCACCAACCTTCTTGTGCCAATCCTTCTTTGATTTGTCAACAATCTTC
This sequence comes from Sonneratia alba, assembly GCA_900174645.1. NCBI lineage: Eukaryota > Viridiplantae > Streptophyta > Magnoliopsida > Myrtales > Lythraceae > Sonneratia > Sonneratia alba. The sequence continues at coordinate 6,212,918 of FWPY01000060.1, forward strand.
TTAAGGAGGTTACATAATGTTTTGTTGAAAGCTTCTGCAAGCCCGTTTGCTGCAGCATTGTAGGTGGAAGAGTTATACTTCTTGAAGCCAAATTTCTCGCACAACTTGTCCAAGGCCTTATTTGAGAATGGCTTTCCATTGTCTGTGATGATGTAGCGAGGTACACCATATCTAAAGATGATGTTTCCATAGATGAAGTTGGTTACTGTCTCTTTCTTCACTTCACGAAATGGGGCAGCTTCTACCCACTTAGAAAAGTAATCAGTGGCTGCAAGGATATATGCATGTCCACCAGAAGACTTAGGGGTTAATGGTCCTTCCAATCCCCATGCATCGAAGGGCCAAGAGGCGACTATAGGATGGAGTGGTTCTGGAGGTTGGTGGATGAAGTTTGCATGAGCTTGGCAGGCTTGACACTTCTTCGAATAATCCATGCAGTCCCTCACCATAGTTGGCCAATAGTAGCCCATTCTCTTAAGTTGAAAGTGGAGGTTAGGGCCTGATTGGTGGGCACCACATACCCTGAAATGAGCCTCTTCCAATGCTTTAAACGCCTCCCGATCATTAAGGCATCTCAAGAAGACTCCATCAAATGACCATCAATAAAGGATACCCTTGAAATGAATAAATTGAGGCACTCGACGTCTTATGTTAGTTCTACGTCTTGAGTCATCTAGTAGTTTCCCATATTCTAAGTAATCAATTAGAGGTTGTCGCCAATCTTCTTTGTTGATTTCTTAAGCAGATAATGTGCAACATTCTTCTTCATTTTGTGTGACATCAATTTGAGGAACCACCCACCTTTGGCAAATGGGAACTTTCAACTTTGCTTTTGCCATTGTAAGAGTGGATGCTAGGCAAGCTAGTGCATCTGCTTGCCTATTTGATTCTCTAGGCACATGTGTTAGTGTGAAACACTCAAATTGTTGAAGAAGACCCCTAGCATATTGAGCAAGGGGAACCAGTTCTGGCTTTTTAACTTCATAAGTAGTCAAGAGTTGATTCACCACTAGCTTGGAATCACCAAATATTTTGAGGTCTGCCACTTCTCTTTCTACTGCCATTTTGAGTCCAAGAATAAGTGCTTGGTACTCCGCAACATTGTTTGAGCATTTCTCACCAAGGGCAAATGTGTATGGCAACACATCTCCTTCTGGGGTGACAAAGATGACTCTTGCCCCAGCACCATATCGGCTAGCTGCCCCATCAAAATACATCTTCCATGGTGGTGTAAGTTCAATTAGCATGACATTCTCATTAGGCAAATCATCTGAAAGTTCCTAGGACTCTGGAATTGGATGATCTGCAAGGAAATTTACGAGAGCTTGCCCTTTAATAGCCTTTTGAGGGACGTAGGAGATCTCAAGCCTTTGGAGTAACATTGCCCATCTCCCTACTCACCCAGAGAAGTGAGATCGTGACATGATGTACTTGAGAGGGTTAGCTCTTGAAATGAGGTGTACTATATGTGCCTGGAAGTAATGTCACAATTTCTGGATAGAAAAAACCAAGGCCAAGCAAATCTTTTTGATGGGAGAGTAATTATTCTTGGCCACTGTCAATGTTCGACTTAGGTAGTAAAGAGCATTTTCTTTCTTTTCTTCATTCTCCTGAGCAAGGAGAACACCTATAGAGCATTCTTGCATTGACAGATAGAGTATTAAAGGTTGGCCAAGTATAGGAGCTCGCAAAACAAGTGGCTTGAGTAAATACGCCTTTATACTCTCAAAAGCCTTCTTGCAAGCTTGATCCCAAAAGTATACTGCATCCTTCTTCATGAGCCGATTGAATGGCTGACATCAACCTGCAAGATTAGAAACAAAGTGACGAATGTATGCCAATTTCCCTTGTAGACTTTTTAGTTCATGAAGGTTCTTTGGCTCCAGCATTTTCAAGATTGCATTGATTTCAATGCCTCAATGTCATACAATGAAGCCAAGGAACTTGCAAGATGTGACACCAAATGCACACTTCAAGGGATTCATCCTTAGCTGGTAACGACATAAGCGGTCAAACACATTGCCAAGGTCTGCCAAATGCACTTGTCTTTCCTTTGACTTTACCACCAAATCATCAACATAACATTCTACCTATTTTTGCAGCATGTCATTGAAGATTCTCTGCATGGCCCTTTGATACGTTGCCCCTGCATTCTTCAACCCAAAAGGCATAACTTTATAGCAATAAATCCCTTTTGGTGTACGAAAACTATCAATTCTTCATCCTAAGGATCCGTGCGAATTTGATTGTATCTAGACATTCCATCCATGAAGGAAAGAGCTTCATGACCAGTTTGACCATAAGTTCTGTTATGGGCAATGGAAAATCATCCTTTGGACATGCGTTATTGAGGTCTCGAAAGTCTATGCAAATACGTATTTGGCCATTCTTCTTCTTAGTGGCACAATGTTTGAGATCCAGGTGGGGTAAGGGACTTCTCGAATGAACCCAGTACCAATCAACTTATCTACCTCAGTCATTATTTGGGGCAATAGATCAGGATGGAATTGTCTGTGGGCTTGTTTAATTGGTCATACTCCACGCTTGATAGACAATTGATGTATTGCAACCATTGGATCTAGTCCAGGTATTTCTTGGTAAGACCATGCGAATATGTCTCTATATTCAATCAACAGTTTAACATAAGCTTCTTCTTCATTAGGGCTTAAGTTTGTGCTAAGGAAAATAGGTTAGTGTTCTTCTTTCGAGCCCAAGTCGACTTCCTTTAACTCATCAACCGTAGATTGCCCACCTTCCTCCAAAGTCTCTGGAGCCTCTTCTACTTCTACCTCTACCTCTTCAAGCCAACTATTGTCAATTTCTTGAATGGTGACATGACAAGATGACATTGTTTGGTTGTCATTAGCTTTGTTGAATCCTTCATCTAGCTTAGTTATTATCACCATTCAAGTATTTGCCCTATTATCACCATTCAAGTATTTGCCCTTAATGTTTCGTCAAGCTTCACTTCAAGTGTTAGATGATGTCTCATTCTTGATGGAACAACGCTTCAAAAGTCCCTCATTTTGACAAACGAAGGGGTCGTAATTTCACTATGCGCATTGATTTTCTGCTCATTAAGACTGGTCGGATGTATGAATCACAATCTTCGTTTGATTGCTCATTTAGTCCTTTGGCTTTTAGTCTCCCTAGTGACATTTCCCAACCTATGAAAGACTGAAGATCGTTTAGGTTGCCTTCCCAAGCAATCAAATACAGGGGGTCTTGAAGACGGTGGTGGTTATTTGTCATCATCACCTTCTACAGAAATATACCTTGCAAAGACTTTCTTTAACAAGAATCGAATAGGTTCAGGTGGAGTATAGCCTAAGCCAGCTTTCGAGTTTGCAACAGCATGTCCTTGCTCCTTTAATGCAGATTGCCTCTTGGTCAAACCTTGCTCATTTAATGTGTGCAACATGGAAGAAGGCCCTGTCAAAGATTGCATGTCTCAATCATATCCAGCTTTTGCCAACAATCTATAGGCATTAGGATCATACTCACCTCGACGTGTTGTAGGTATCACCCCTTTTATGTGTGGGTTCTAAGAGAGCTGCCTAAAGCCTATTAACGATCGACTAGAGGACTTAACAGCCTCAATTCTTGTGACTGGCAGGGTCAACCCTTTTAAGTCCACATCTTTTATTCCCTTGTTATATGTGAATGGTGGTTGTCCTTCCCTCCTCTTAGCCTTTAGGACATATCGTAGGACTGGCACTAGCTCACTCACCCCATTATAGGCTCACTATTCTTGCTAGTGTTTTTGAAGTCATCAATGGCAATTGGTTTCTCATTTGCAGTGATGGCTTGTTCCAAATCCTTAGTGCTTTCGGATTGGAGTAGCTTACCCCGGTCCTTTGACGGCGATATGTGTTGTGTCCATCCTAACGTCTGGCTCTTGATGTAAAACTTAGCATCAGCCTCTGTGAATGGCTTATCATTTGCTACTACCATCTTCTAACAACCATTTTTTGTATATTTGAAGCACTGGTGAAGGGTGGAAGGCACCACACCATGTTCATGTATCCAGGGCTGACCAAGGAGCATATTATAAGTTGTCTTTGTGTCAATGACATGGAACAATGAACTTGACTCCATGTCATCTATCGACAAATCTACCTTCATCTTGCCAATAGCTCTTTGCCCCCCTTGATTGAAACCTTGTATCATCAAATGGCTTTCTAAGAGCTCATTAGGAGTCACACCTAGATTTCTCATAACTTGAATGGGAAGGATATTTACTGCAGAGCCACCGTCTATCAATATTCGGTTTAGTCGATTTGATTGCACAAGGATGATGAAGTTATGGCATCTTGCAACTTGTTAGGGAGAGAGTCCCATAGTGTAATTGGAACTCTTGCCCCTTGTAGGTAACATCCCTTGATCTCCATGGGTCTATGAGTCCTCCTCTTGGATATCGTCTTCCTTCGCCTCATTGCCACCTTAGACATCACTTGTGTTCCTTCATATGGTTTACAAAAGACATCCATATGAGCTTGTGGAGTCTCTGATAACTCATGCAATATCGGCTTTTGCGACCTAAGAGAGGTTTGTCTTTGAATCCATTGTTGTTGTGTGACAAGAACCCACTCCTCTTCATTGCTATCATGATGATCTACGACAGGAGGTGTCGAAAGTTTCAAGACTGTTGATGCCATGCTAATCATCAATGGGCACCTTGTAGTGTGTTCTTCCTTTACAAAGGCAACATTGCTTGTAGTCACTTCATCTTCAAACCCATGATTTTATCTTTGAGGACAAAGCACTTCTCCATTGGGTGGCTCACTAATCGATGGTATCTACAATAGTTTGGGTCGCTTGTGTGTCCAGCTTGTTGTGGTCGCTTCATTTCTGGTAACTCAGTAAGCTTTAGTTCAAGTAAGTGATCAAGCATGCCCGAGGCATCAGAATCAGGGAATGGGTAGACCTTGTTTTGCAACTCCTAAGCATAGGCTTGAGCATTAGTTTACATTCCATAGGAGGTACCTTCACTTCCATCTCCTTATTTCCTAAGATTCTGATAGGGGTAGTATTTATAGCCAAGGCTTGCTTGGTATCTGTCTTGAAGGACTTGCCCCCTTTCCTTGTATCTTGACAGTCCTTTACCTTCCCAAGCTCTTGGATAGGTGGTCCTTGCATGTCACTTGACTTAATGCTAAGCTCCATGTCATGTGCCCGTGTAGCTAACTCCTCAAAGGTGTGGGGTTTGATTCCCTGTAAGATATAGCACAAACCCCAGTGCATTCCTTGAATACACATGTCAATTGCAGAGGCTTTAGAGAGACAATCTCTACAGCTAAGGCTCATATTTCTTCATCTATGCATCTAATCTGTGATAGGTTCATCTTTCAATTGACGTGCACTAGCAAGCTCAATCATGCTCACAATATGTTTAGTACTGTAAAACCTGTTAAGGAAATCTTGCTCTAATTGTCCCCAACTATTGATTGAGCCAGGGGCAAGGTCTATGTACTAGTCAAACGCATTGCCTTTTAGCAAACGAACAAATTGTTTTACTAGCAAGTCACCTTCGGTCCCCGCATTATTGCAAATCTCAACAAAATGCGCGATGTGTTGTCTTGGATTACCCTTTCCATCAAATGGTTGAAACTTGGGCGGTTGATAATTTACAGGCATTCTTAACATGTCAATCCTTCGCGTATACGGCTTGATGTATGTAGACGGCATTGAGTTGCATGGTTGTACTTGGCCTTTTAATGCTTCTTTGATGAATTCTTGTAGTTGGTCGGCAGGAATAGACCTATCAGCAGCAACACGTATGGTCTTTGTCGATGCTGGTGCTACTTCATCAATGGTAGTAGTGCTGGATACCTGTCCTCAGGCAGCAACAACCTTTGTAGTCTCATTTGACATTAATGGTCATGTGGTAGCAATGATGGTCTTTGGTGCAAGCACTTGCTTCGAAGCACTGTCATCAACTCGCCTCGACTTGTCCATAACTTCAAGCTTGTTCATCAAATAAGCAACTTGTGAGTCATGTTCCTGGATGGTTTTCACGAGACCTTCTAGAGTTTTTGCCATAATAGATACTTGCTCCTCCAAGGATGATGTGTTTGTCATCATGGCTGGTAGAACTCCTATGTTTCCCAAGCCTTCTCCTTCCATCATGGGCCCATCAAAGGTAGTAGGAATGAAGCCATCACTATCTTCAGGTCTTCCCTTGTTGTAAGATTCATCTTCCTCCACAGCGTCTAGCTCCTTTTGGGGAAAGTGATGAGCCGATATGCCTTCGGCGATAGTATTGTGATCATGACTTATCAGGTCTAACGTGACAACCACAAGAGCATGCCCAAAGATAGCATTAGACATCATTGTTGTGCTACTACGAGCAGCAACATCTTTGGCCATGCTTCTTGTGTAGACTTTTTGCTGAGTGTCTGTATCAACAATAACAACATCATCATGACTCTTTGGCCTTGGGTCGATGACGACAAGTTTCCTTGGTCCCATTGTAGCTTGTAGAGTGAAATCTTCAAAGAGAGATCGAGGTAGAGATGGTCCCACCAGGCGTGCCAGAAATTTGTATGCAACAAATTTCGAGTCTCAATAAGTAAAGACACAATAAAAGTTACGATAAAATTATCTTTAATACAAGTGCTTCTTTTTTAGTGGGTACGAATCTCTAAGAAAATTATAGAAAAATAAATCCTTTGATTCTCTTTTGTGCTAGATTCCAAATGACACTTGAGCAGTGTACTTTCAATTGTGGTTGGAACCACCAGGGCTTGTGAGCTTGATCCAATGAATCTGAACGTTGCCTCAAGGGAGGGCTTCACAACTTGTTCTTGATTGAAGCTGGTGATGGAGTCGCTGGTGCTTTTGAGCTTGATCCATCGAATCCTCTAGGAATCTCGAGCGAGGGTTTCAATTGTGGTTGGAACCACCGAGGCTTGTGAGCTTGATCCGATGAATCCGAACGTTGCTTCAAGGGAGGGCTTCACGGCTTGTTCTCGATCGGAGCTGGTGATGGAGTCGCCGGGGCTTTTGAGCTTGATTCGTCGAATCCTCCTGAAATCTCGAGCAAGGGCTATGACAGCTTGATCTCAGTCGAGGTGGAACACCGGGGCTCTACGAGCTTGATCCAATGAATTGGTGTGGAGTTTCTCTGAGGCTTGTACTCATTGCAGATGATCTCTGTGGCGATATTTACCAGCAGTAATACCATCCCACCCGCAGTCTCCCCTCCTATCCCTCCACCACATCAACATAGTGGAGCTGATAATCCGGTAGCAATAATGTTAAGGAGACAAACAAAAAGATAATCCTGTTCAGTCATGAACTGCGGGCTGCATATGAGAAGTTTTAAGTAGAAATGTTAAGGAGATGAACAAAAAGATAATCCTATAGATTTAAACCAAATCATGCAAGAAAGTTCTTGAATGCAAATGTTTGATCTAAACAAATTGATCAGTGTTACCCTCAAAACTGGAAAGACCAAAACTTTTACATATTTGGACTATACCCTCCCCAATGCAATAAAACTTGAATCAAGATAAAGTTGAAGTCCATTTGCAACTAAAGATCATGCAAGATCAATATTGTTGACACTATTTCCTTATACATGCCTGATTTTGCTATACTTCTTATTGTCCAGTAATTTTAGGCCACTCAATCAACTTTAAGGAGAAGAATCAAAATATGACAGAAACTCTCAATCATGGGCTTAAATCTGGAAAATAAATATTGAAGAAAACATTCAGTTGGGAAAATCTTTGATTCTGAATTGAAATAAGCAAAATAACCAAGCAAATCAGTCGTAGTCGAATGAATACCTATAGCTTTCCTTTTTATCCATTTTGTGCTGAATGATTCAGATTAAGTATGGAACCAGAAACTATGCATCATTCAGCTTAAATTTGGTCGGGTTCTCAGTCACAGAAAAGTTTTTACTTAATTTTTTTTTATAAACTCAATCATATGAACTCGGATCTCGATGAAGGCCAAAACAGAGGAATGGAAAATGGGAGAATAGACCTTGAGAACTGAGAAGTAGGGATGGGTAGCGGGGGGATGGATTCAAAATTGACGATGGGCAGACACAGAGGAAAAGAATGGGCAGTGATCAGACTATACCCGGTTCAAATTTAAATAGCTACGGTTGTATTCTGTCGGGTCGGGTCGAATAATAGCACAATAATTCCTGACCCTGTTCATTCTTCAGCGAGGAACACCAACGCAGATTTGGAAAGATGCCGAATAACTTCGGAAATGAAATACTCACAGCTCGGTGCATCTTTTCGGATGAATTTTTTTTTAAAACCACACGATTTTTCGAGACGAAGGAGGTGGGAGGAGCCGTAGGCGCCTTACGACCATCGGTTTCTTCACGCAACTTCATTTTCAACTTCGATTTCACCTTTTCTCGAATCAATCTCGAGATTTCGGATCGGAATTCTCACCATCGTTAATATAATTTTTTACAAATTAAACTTCTCCGTATAAGTGTGACCAAACCAGCACTAATGCACCGGATCCCATCAGAACTCCGAAGTTAAGCGTGCTTCGGCGAGAGTAGTACTAGGATGGGTGACCTCCTGGGAAGTCCTCGTGTTGCAGCCCTCCTTTTTGGCTGAGTGCTCGCCCTCTTTCTTTGCTGAGGCGGTCGGTCACGGCCCGGGCACGAAGCCCGAGGCAGAACGCAGGTTTTGACGGGCCGGTTCGAAGGGCTGCTGCCACGGACCCCGACACCCTATCCCGGAGGCACCGAGCGAATGCAGACTCATTTCCACCCATCTTATCCAGCGGCAGAACATTAAAGCATCGCGCTTGGGGGGAAGGGAAGGCATGGGCAGCGCTCGTGAGGAGCGCACCGATGAAAGGGAGGAGTGAGGGGAGAATGATGGGCGCGATCATACCAGCACTAATGCACCGGATCCCATCAGAACTCCGAAGTTAAGCGTGCTTGGGCGAGAGTAGTACTAGGATGGGTGACCTCCTGGGAAGTCCTCGTGTTGCACCCCCCCCCTTTTTTGGCTGAGTGCTCGCTCTCTTATTTTGACGAGGCAGTCGGTCACGGCCCGGGCACGAAGCCCGAGGCAGAACGCAGGTTTTGATGAGGAAGTCCTCGTGTTGCAGCCCTCCTTTTTGGCTGAGTGCTCGCTCTCTTTCTTTGCTGAGGCGGTCGGTCACGGCCCGGGCACGAAGCCCGAGGCAGAACGTAGGCTTTGACGGGCCGGTTCGAAGGGCGAGGAAGTCCTCGTGTTGCACCCCTCCTTTTTGGCTGAGTGCTCGCCCTCTGTCTTTGCTGAGGCGGTCGGTCACGGCCCGGGCACGAAGCCCGAGGCAGAACGCAGGTTTTGACGGGCTGCTGCCACGGACCCCGACACCCTATCCCGGAGGCACCGAGCGAATGCAGACTCATTTCCACCCATCTTATCCAGCGGCAGAACATTAAAGCATCGCGCTTGGGGGGAAGGGAAGGCATGGGCAGCGCTCATGAGGAGCGCAGCGATGAAAGGGAGGAGTGAGGGGGAGAATGATGGGTGCGATCATACCAGCACTAATGCACCGGATCCCATCAGAACTCCGAAGTTAAGCGTGCGTGGGCGAGAGTAGTACCAGGATGGGTGACCTCCTGGGAAGTCCTCGTGTTGCACCCCTCCTTTTTTGGCTGAGTGCTCGCTCTCTTATTTTGACGAGGCGGTCGGTCACGGCTCGGGCACGAAGCCCGAGGCAGAACGCAGGTTTTGATGAGGAAGTCCTCGTGTTGCAGCCCTCCTTTTTGGCTGAGTGCTCGCTCTCTTTCTTTGCTGAGGCGGTCGGTCACGGCCCGGGCACGAAGCCCGAGGCAGAACGTAGGTTTTGACGGGCCGGTTCGAAGGGCGAGGAAGTCCTCGTGTTGCACCCCTCCTTTTTGGCTGAGTGCTTGCCCTCATTCTTTGCTGAGGAGGTCGGTCACGGCCCGGGCACGAAGCCCGAGGCAGAACGCAGGTTTTGACGGGCCGGTTCGAAGGGCTGCTGCCACGGACCCCGACACCCTATCCCGGAGGCACCGAGCGAATGCAGACTCATTTCCACCCATCTTATCCAGCGGCAGAACATTAAAGCATCGCGCTTGGGGGGAAGGGAAGGCATGGGCAGCGCTCGTGAGTAGCGCACCGATGAAAGGGAGGAGTGAGGGGAGAATGATGGGCGCGATCATACCAGTACTAATGCACCAGATCCCATCAGAACTCCGAAGTTAACGGTGCTTGGGCGAGAGTAGTACTAGGATGGGTGACCTCCTGGGAAGTCCTCGTGTTGCACCCCTCCTTTTTTGGCTGAGTGCTCACTCTCTTATTTTGACGAGGCGGTCGGTCACGGCCCGGGCACGAAGCCCGAGGCAGAACGCAGGTTTTGATGAGGAAGTCCTCGTGTTGCAGCCCTCCTTTTTGGCTGAGTGCTCGCTCTCTTTCTTTGCTGAGGCGGTCGGTCACGGCCCGGGCACGAAGCCCGAGGCAGAACGTAGGTTTTCACGGGCCGGTTCGAAGGGCGAGGAAGTCCTCGTGTTGCACCCCTCCTTTTTGGCTGAGTGCTCGCCCTCTTTCTTTGCTGAGGCGGTCGGTCACGGCCCGGGCACGAAGCTCGAGGCAGAACGCAGGTTTTGACGGGCCGGTTCGAAGGGCTGCTGCCACGGACCCCGACACCCTATCCCGGAGGCACCGAGCGAATGCAGACTCATTTCCACCCATCTTATCCAGCGGCAGAACATTAAAGCATCGCGCTTGGGGGGAAGGGAAGGCATGGGCAGCGCTCGTGAGGAGCGCACCGATGAAAGGGAGGAGTGAGGGGAGAATGATGGGCGCGATCATACCAGCACTAATGCACCGGATCCCATCAGAACTCCGAAGTTAAGCGTGCTTGGGCGAGAGTAGTACTAGGATGGGTGATCTCCTGGGGAGTCCTCTAGTTGCACCCCTCCTTTTTTGGCTGAGTTCTCGCTCTCTTATTTTGACGAGGCGGTCGGTCACGGCCCGGGCACGAAGCCCGAGGCAGAACGCAGGTTTTGATGAGGAAGTCCTCGTGTTGCAGCCCTCCTTTTTGGCTGAGTGCTCGCTCTCTTTCTTTGCTGAGGCGGTCGGTCACGGCGCGGGCACGAAGCCCGAGGCAGAACGTAGGTTTTGACGGGCCGGTTCGAAGGGCGAGGAAGTCCTCGTGTTGCACCCCTCCTTTTTGGCTGAGTGCTCGCCCTCTTTCTTTGCTGAGGCGGTCGGTCACGGCCCGGGCACGAAGCCCGAGGCAGAACGCAGGTTTTGACGGGCCGGTTCGAAGGGCTGCTGCCACGGACCCCGACAACCTATCCCGGAGGCACCGAGCGAATGCAGACTCATTTCCACCCATCTTATCCAGCGGCAGAACATTAAAGCATCGCGCTTGGGGGAAGGGAAGGCATGGGCAGCGCTCGTGAGGAGCGCACCGATGAAAGGGAGGAGTGAGGGGAGAATGATGGTCACGATCATACCATAACTAATGCACCGGATCCCATTAGAACTCCGAAGTTAAGCGTGCTTGGGCGAGAGTAGTACTAGGATGGGTGACCTCCTGGGAAGTCCTCGTGTTGCACCCCTCCTTTTCAAACACCCTCCTTTTTTGGCTGAGTGCTCGCTCTCTTATTTTGACGAGGCAGTCGGTCACGGCCCGGGCACGAAGCCCGAGGCAGAACGCAGGTTTTGATGAGGAAGTCCTCCTGTTGCAGCCCTCCTTTTTGGCTGAGTGCTCGCTCTCTTTCTTTGCTGAGGCGGTTGGTCACGGCGCGGGCACGAAGCTCCAGGCAGAACGTAGGTTTTGACGGGCCGGTTCGAAGGGCGAGGAAGTCCTCGTGTTGCACCCCTCCTTTTTGGCTGAGTGCTCACCCTCTTTCTTTGCTGAGGCGGTCGGTCACGGCCCGGGCACGAAGCCCGAGGCAGAACGCAGGTTTTGACGGGCTGGTTCGACGGGCTGCTGCCACGGACCCCGACACCCTATCCCGGAGGCACCGAGCGAATGCAGACTCATTTCCACCCATCTTATCCAGCGGCAGAACATTAAAGCATCGCGCTTGGTGGGAATGGAAGGCATGGGCAGCGCTCGTGAGGAGCGCACCGATGAAAGGGAGGAGTGAGGGGAGAATGATGGGCGCGATCATACCAGCACTAATGCACCGGATCCCATCAGAACCCCGAAGTTAAGCGTGCTTGGGCGAGAGTAGTACTAGGATGGGTGACCTCCTGGGAAGTCCTCGTGTTGCACCCCTCCTTTTTTGGCTGAGTGCTCGCTCTCTTATTTTGACGAGGCGGTCGGTCACGGCCCGGGCACGAAGCCCGAGGCAGAACGCAGGTTTTGATGAGGAAGTCCTCGTGTTGCAGCCCTCCTTTTTGGCTGAGTGCTCGCCCTCTTTCTTTGCTGAGGCGGTCGGTCACGGCCCGGGCACGAAGCCCGAGGCAGAACGCAGGTTTTGACGGGCCGGTTCGAAGGGCTGCTGCCACGAACCCCGACACCCTATCCCGGAGGCACCGAGCGAATGCAGACTCATTTCCACCCATCTTATCCAGCGGCAGAACATTAAAGCATCGCGCTTGGGGGGAAGGGAAGGCATGGGCAGCGCTCGTGAGGAGCGCACCGATGAAAGGGAGGAGTGAGGGGAGAATGATGGGCGCGATCATACCAGCACTAATGCACCGGATCCCATCAGAACTCCGAAGTTAAGCATGCTTGGGCGAGAGTAGTACTAAGGTGGGTGACCTCCTGGGAAGTCCTCGTGTTGCACCCCTCCTTTTTTGGCTGAGTGCTCGCTCTCTTATTTTGACGAGGCGGTCGGTCACGGCCCGGGCACGAAGCCCGAGGCAGAACGCAGGTTTTGATGAGGAAGTCCTCGTTTTGCAGCCCTCCTTTTTGGCTGAGTGCTCGCTCTCTTTCTTTGCTGAGGCGGTCGGTCACGGCCCGGGCACGAAGCCCGAGGCAGAACGTAGGTTTTGACGGGCCGGTTCGAAGGGCGAGGAAGTCCTCGTGTTGCAGCCCTCCTTTTTGGCTGAGTGCTCGCCCTCTTTCTTTGCTGAGGCGGTCGGTCACGGCCCGGGCACGAAGCCCGAGGCAGAACGCAGGTTTTGACGGGCCGGTTCGAAGGGCTGCTGCCACGGACCCCGACACCCTATCCCGGAGGCACCGAGCGAATGCAGACTCATTTCCACCCATCTTATCCAGCGGCAGAACATTAAAGCATCGCGCTTGGGGGGAAGGGAAGGCATGGGCAGCGCTCGTGAGGAGCGCACCGATGAAAGGGAGGAGTGAGGGGAGAATGATGGGCGCGATCATACCAGCACTAATGCACCGGATCCCATCAGAACTCCGAAGTTAAGCGTGCTTGGGCGAGAGTAGTACTAGGATGGGTGACCTCCTGGGAAGTCCTCGTGTTGCACCCCCTTTTTTGGCTGAGTGCTCGCTCTCTTATTTTGACGAGGCAGTCGGTCACGGCCCGGGCACGAAGCCCGAGGCAGAACGCAGGTTTTGATGAGGAAGTCCTCGTGTTGCAGCCCTCCTTTTTGGCTGAGTGCTCGCTCTCTTTCTTTGCTGAGGCGGTCGGTCACGGCCCGGGCACGAAGCCCGAGGCAGAACGTAGGCTTTGACGGGCGGTTCGAAGGGCGAGGAAGTCCTCGTGTTGCACCCCTCCTTTTTGGCTGAGTGCTCGCCCTCTGTCTTTGCTGAGGCGGTCGGTCACGGCCCGGGCACGAAGCCCGAGGCAGAACGCAGGTTTTGACGGGCTGCTGCCACGGACCCCGACACCCTATCCCGGAGGCACCGAGCGAATGCAGACTCATTTCCACCCATCTTATCCAGCGGCAGAACATTAAAGCATCGCGCTTGGGGGGAAGGGAAGGCATGGGCAGCGCTCATGAGGAGCGCAGCGATGAAAGGGAGGAGTGAGGGGAGAATGATGGGTGCGATCATACCAGCACTAATGCACCGGATCCCATCAGAACTCCGAAGTTAAGCGTGCGTGGGCGAGAGTAGTACTAGGATGGGTGACCTCCTGGGAAGTCCTCGTGTTGCACCCTCCTTTTTTTGGCTGAGTGCTCGCTCTCTTATTTTGACGAGGCGGTCGGTCACGGCTCGGGCACGAAGCCCGAGGCAGAACGCAGGTTTTGATGAGGAAGTCCTCGTGTTGCAGCCCTCCTTTTTGGCTGAGTGCTCGCTCTCTTTCTTTGCTGAGGCGGTCGGTCACGGCCCGGGCACGAAGCCCGAGGCAGAACGTAGGTTTTGACGGGCCGGTTCGAAGGGCGAGGAAGTCCTCGTGTTGCACCCCTCCTTTTTGGCTGAGTGCTTGCCTCATTCTTTGCTGAGGAGGTCGGTCATGGCCGGGCACGAAGCCCGAGGCAGAACGCAGGTTTTGACGGGCCGGTTCGAAAGGGCTGCTGCCACGGACCCCGACACCCTATCCGGAGGCACCGAGCGAATGCAGACTCATTTCACCCATCTTATCCAGCGGCAGAACATTAAAGCATCGCGCTTGGGGGAAGGGAAGGCATGGGCAGCGCTCGTGAGTAGCGCACCGATGAAAGGGAGAGTGAGGGGAGAATGATGGGCGCGATCATACCAAGTACTAATGCAGATCCCATCAGAACTCCGAAGTTAACGGTGCTTGGGCGAGAGTAGTACTAGGATGGGTGACCTCCTGGGAAGTCCTCGTGTTGCACCCTCCTTTTTTGGCTGAGTGCTCACTCTCTTATTTTGACGAGGCGGTCGGTCACGGGCCCGGGCACGAAGCCCGAGGCGAACGCAGGTTTGATGAGGAAGTCCTCGTGTTTGCAGCCTCCTTTTTGGCTGCGTGCTCGCTCTCTTTCTTTGCTTGAGGCGGTCGGTCACGGCCGGCGCACTGGGCACTTAAGCCCGAGGGAGGAGTTAAACGTAGTGTTTTGACGGTACCGGTTCGAGGGCGAGGAAATGTCCTCGTGTTGCAACACCCCTTCTCTTTTTTGGCTGAGTGCTTGCGCCTATCTGCTTGGAAGGCTGTTGGCGCAGCTCGAGGGCGGCCTTGGGTTCACGCGCGGCCGAGGCAGAACGCAGGTTTTGACGCTGCCGTTTCGAAGGGCTGCTGGCCACGGACAGCCCGACATTACCCTAATCCCGGAGGCACCGAGCGACATGCAGACTCATTCCCACCCATCTCTATCCAGCGGCAAGAACATTAAAGCATCGCGAATTGGGGGAAGGGAAGGCATGGGCAGCGCTGCCTGAGGAGCGCACCGATGAAAGGGTAGGAGATGAGGCGGAGAATGTTTGTGGGCATCGATCTTACCAGCACTAATGCTACCGGATCCCATCCAGAACTCCGAATTAAGCGTGCTTGGGCCTGAGAGGTAAGTACTAGGATGGGTGACCCTCCTGGGAAGTCCTAGCGCTGTTGCACCCCTCCTTTCCAACACCCTCCTTATTGGGACTGAGTGCTCGCTCTCTATTTTGACGAGGGCGGTTCGGTCGGTCACTGGCCCGGAACGAAGCCCGAGGCAGAAGGGCAGGTTTTTTGGATGGAGGAAGTCCTCCGTGTTGTGCAGCCCTCCTTTTTGCTGAGTGCTCGCTCTCTTCTTTGCTAGGCGGCGTCGGTCCGGCGCCGGGCACGAAGCTTCGATGGCAGAAGTAGGTGGGACGGCCGCGTTCGAAAGGCGAGAAGTCCTTCAGTGGTGTTGCACCCTCCTTTTGGCTAAGTGCTCACCCTCTTTTCTTTGTGAGGCGGTCGGTCACGGGCCGGGCACCGAAGCCCGAGGCGAAAACGCAGGTTTGACGGGCTGGTTCGACGGGCTGCTGCCACGGACGCCCGACACCCTATTCCCGGGCACAACCGAGCGAATGCAGACTCATTTCCACCCATGCTATATCCAGCGGCGAGAACATTTAAAAGCATAGCGCTTGGGGGAAGGAAGGCATGGCAGCGGCTTCGTGAGTAAGCACCAGCCGATGAAAGGAGGAAGTGAGGGAGAATGATGGCGCGTATCATACCCAAGTACTAAATGCGAGCAGATCCCAATCAGAACTCCGAAGTTAAGGTGGCATGGGCGACAGTAGTACTAGGAGGGTGACCTCCTGGGAAGTCCTCGTGTTGCACCCCCCCTTTTTGGCTGCTGAGTGCTCGCTCTCTTATTTTGAGAGGCAGTCGGTCACGGCCCGGGCACGAAGCCGAGCAGAACGCAGGTTTTGATGAGGAAGTCCGTGTTGCAGCCCTCCTTTTTGTTGAGTGCTCGCTCTTTGCTTTGCTGAGGGGATCGGTCACGGCGGGCACGAAGCTCGAGGCAGAACGTAGGTTTACGGGCCCGGTTCGAAGGAGCGAGAAAGTCCTCGGATGCAACCCCTCTTTTTGGCTGAGTGCTCAACCCTCTTCTTGCTTGAGGCGGTCGGTCACGGCCCGGGCACGAAGCCCGAGGCTGAACCGCAGGTTTTGACGGGCTGGTTCGACGGGCTGCGCCACGGGGACCCGGACACCCTATCCCGGAGGACCGAGCGAATGCAAGGACTCAATTTCCACATCTTATCAGGCGGGCCAGACATTAAAGCATCGCGCCTTGGTGGGAATGAAGGAATGGGCAGCGCGGGGATCGTGAGGAGCGCACGATGAAAGGGGAGGAGTGGGGAGAATGTATGGCGCGAATCATCCAGCACTAATGCACGGGATCCCATCAGAACTCCGAAGTTAAGCTTGCTTGGGCTGAGACTAAGTACTAGGATTGGCAGTGACCTTCCTGGGAAGTCCTCGTGTTTGCACCCCTCCTTTTTGGCTGAAGAGTGCTGCTCTCTATTTTGACGAGAGCCGATCGAGTCACGGCCCACGGGCACTGAAGCTCGGGCAGACGCAGGTTTTGATTGAGGAAGTCCTCGTGTTGCAGCCCTCTTTTGGCTAGTGCTCGCTCTCTTCTTTGCGAGGCGGTCGGGTCACGGCCCGGGCTCACGGGAGCCCGAGGCAGAACGTAGGTTTGACGGCCGGTTCGTAAGGGCGAGGAAAGTCCTCGTGTTGCACCCTCTTTTTGCTGAGTGCTTGCCTCTTTCTTTGCTGAGGAGGTCGGTCACGGCCGGGCACGAAGCCCGAGGCAGAACGCAGGTTTTGACGGGCCGGTTCGAAGGGCTGCTTGCCACGGACCCCGGACCCTATCCCGGAGGCACCGAGCGATGCAGATCATTCACCGATCTTATCAGCGGCAGACATTAAAGCATTCGCGTTGGGGAAAAGGAGCTATGGGCAGCGCTCGTGAAGTCATAGCGCACCGCATGAAGGAGGAGTGAGGGGAGAATGATGGCGCGATCATTTACCAGTATATGCACCAGGATCCATCAGAACTCCGAAGTTTAAGGTGCTTGGCAGGAGTAGTATAGGATGGGTGACCTCCTGGGAAGTCCTGGTTGCACCCTCCTTTTTGGCGAGTGCTCGCTCTTATTTTGACGAGGCGGTCGGTCACGGCCCGGGCACGGAAAGCCCGAGGCAGAACGCAGGTTGTTTGGAGGAGCTCGTGTTCAGCCTCCTTTTTGGTTTGAGTGCTGCTTTTCTTTGCGGAGGCGGTCGGTCACGGCTGCGGGCACGAAAGCTCGAGGCAGACGTAGGCTTTTGACGGGCCGGTTCGAAGGGGCAGGAACGTCCCGTGTGCCACCCCTCCTTTTTGGCTGAGTGCTCCCCTCTTTCTTGCTGAGGCGGTCGGTCACGGCCCTGGGCACGAAGCCCAGAGGCAGACGCAGGTTTTTGAGCGGGCCTTGGTTCGACGGGCTGGCTTGCCACGGACCGACACCCTATCCGGATGCACCGAGCGAATGCAGACTCATTTTCCACCATTTATCCAGCGCAGAACTTAAAGCATCGCGCTTGGTGGGAATGGAAGGAATGGCAGCGCTCGTGGAGGGCGCACCGATGAAAGGAGGAGTGAGGGAGAATGATGGGCGCGCCAGATCATACCAGCCACTAAATGCACCGGATCCCATCAGAACTCGAAGTTAAGCGTTGCTTGGGCGAGACTAGTACTAGGATGGGTGCCTCCTGGGAAAAGTCTCGTGGCACCCCTCCTTTTTTGCTGAGTGCTCGCTCTCTTATATTTGACGAGGCGTGGAACTCGGTCACGGGCCGGAACGAAGCTCGAGGGCAGAACGCAGGTTTTATGAGAAGTCCTCGTGGTTGCAGCCCTCCTTTTTTGGCTGACTCGCTTTCTCTTTCTTTGCTTGAGGCGGTTCGGCACGGCCCGGGCCGAAGCCGAGCAGAACGTAGGTTTTGACGGGGCCGGTTCGAAGGGGAGGACCTCGTGTTTCACCCCTTCCTTTTGGGCTGAGCTTGCCCTCTTTCTTTGCTGGGAGGTCAGGTCACGGCCGGGCTGGGCGCACGAAGCCCGAGGGAACGCAGGTTTTGACGGGCCCGGTTTCGAAGGGCTCTGCCAACGGACCCCGAACCCTATCCCGGAGCACGAAGCGATATGCAGAACTCATTTCCACCCGATTTATTTCCCGCGGCCAAGAACATTAAAGCATCGCGCTTGGGGGGAAGGGAAGGCAATGAGGCAGCGCGCTCGTGAGATAGCGCACCACGAATGAAAAGGAGAGTGAGTGGGGGAGAATGTATGGCGCAGATACATACAGTATAATGCAACCAGTTCCCATCAGACTCCGTAGTTAAGGATTGCTTCGGGCGAAGAAAGTAGTCAGGTAGGAGGGTTGATCCTCCTGGGAAGTCCTCGTTGTTGACACCTCCTCCTTTGTTGGACTGAAGTGCTCTCGCCTCTCTTATTTTGACGAGCAGTCCGGCATCGGTCACGGGCCGGGCACGAAAGCCCGAGGCAGAACGCAGGTTGACGAGGAAGTCCTCGTTTGGTTGCAGCCTCCTTTTTGGTTGATGTGCTCGCTCTCTTTCTTTGCTTGAGCTGGTATCAGGTCACGGCGCGGGCACGAAGCTCGAGGCAGAACGTAGGTTTTGACGTCCGGTTCGAATGGCGAGGAAGTCCTCGTCTGTTGACCCTCCTTTTGAGCTGAGTGCTCCCCTCTTTCTTTGCATGAGGCGGTCAGTCACGGGCCCCGGGGCACGAGCCCGATGCAGGAACGCAGGTTTTGACGGTGGTTGACGGGGCTGCTGCACGGACCCCGACCCCTATCCCGGAGGCACCGATGCGAATATGCAGACTCATTCTCACCATCTTATCCAGCAGGAGAACATTAAAGCATCGCGCTTTGGTAGGGAATGGAAGGGGAAATGGCGCAGCGCTCGTGAGGAGCGCACCGATGAAAGGGAGGATGAGGGGAGATGATGGTGCGCGATCCATACCAGCACTATTGCACCGGATCCCATCAGAACTCCGAAGTTAAGCGTGCTTGGGCGAGACTGTATAGGTGTGCGTGCCTCCTGGGAAGTTCCTCGTTGTTGCACCCGCTCCTTTTTTGGCTGAGTGCTCAGCTCTCTTTATTTGACGAGGCGGGTCGGTCACGGCCCGGGCAGAAGCTCGAAGGAGAACGCAAGGTTTTGATGAGGAAGTCCTACGTGTTGCAGCCCTTCCTTTTTGGCTGAGTGCTCGCATTCTTTCTTTGCATGAGGCAGCGGTCGTCAACGCCCAGGGCACGAAGCCCGAGCGACGTTAGGTTTTGACGGCCGGTATCGAAAGGGCGATGTGAAGTCCTCGTGTTGCACCCACTCCTTTATTGATCTGTGAAGTGCTGAGCCCTTTCTTTGCTGAGGAGGTTCGGTCCGGCCCACGGGCACGAAGCCCGAAGGGCAGAACGCAGGTTTGACGGGACCGTTTCGAAGAGGCTGCTTGCCAACGGACCCGACACCCTATCCCGGAGGCACCGAGCGGAATGCAGACTCATTTCCACCCATCTTATCAGCGGCCAGACATTAAGCATTCGGCGCCTTTGGGGGGAAGGGAAGGCAGAGGAGCGCTCTGTGAGTAGCGCACCGATGAAAGGGAGGAGTGAGGGGAGAATTGTATGGGCGCGATCCATACCAGTTACTAATGCACCAGTCCCATCAGAATCCGAAATTAGGGTGCTTGGGCCGCGAGTTAGTCTAGGATGGTGACCTCATGGGAGTCCTCGGTTGCACCCTCCTTTTTTGCTGAGTGCTACTCTTTATTTTGACGAGTGGGATCTCGCGTCCGCATCTGGGCACGAAGAGCCCGAGCAGAACGCAGGTTTGATGAGGAAGTCCTCGTGTTGCAGCCTCTCCTTTTTGGTCTGAATGCTCGCTTCTTCATTGCTGAGTGCTAGGTCGGTCACGGCCCAGGGCACGAAGCCCGAGGAGAACGTAAGGTTTTGACGGGCGGTCGAAGGAGCAGGAAAGTTTCCTCGTGGTTTGCACCCCTCTCTTTTTTGGCTGAGTGCTCTGCCCCCGCCCTCTTTCTTTGCTGAGGCGGTCGCGTCACGCGCCGGGCACGGAAAGCCCGAGCAGAACGAGGTTTTGACGGGCCGGTTCGAAGGGTGCTGCCACGGACCCCATACACCCATATCCGGAGGCACCGAGCGAATGCAACTCATTTCCACGATCTTATTCCAGCGGCAGAACATAAGCATCGCGCTGGGGGAAGGAAGGCAATGGGCAGCGCTCTAAGAGGAGACTACACTCGCCGGTGGTAGCGCACCGATGAAAGGAGGAGGTGAGGGGAGAATGATAGGGCCGCTGATAACAGTACTAATGCACCAGATCCCATCAGAATACCGAAGTATAAGGGTGCTTGGCGAGAGTGTATGGAATGGGTGACCTCCTGGGAAGTCCTCGTGTTTTGCACCCCTCTTTTTTGGCTGAGTGCTCGCTCTCTTCATTTTTGGACAAGGGCGGTTCGGTCACGGCCCGGCACCGAAGCCGAGGCATGAAGCAGTTTTGACGAGGAAAGTCCTCGTGTTGCAGCCCTCTTTTTAGAGCTGAAGTGCTCGCTCTCTTTCTTTGCTGAGGGCGGTGTCGGTCACGGACAGCCCCGAGGCAAACGAGCTCGAAGGCAGAACGTAGTTTTGACGGGCGGGTTCGTAAGGAGCGAGACATCCTCGTGATATGCCACCCTCCTTTCTTGGCATGAAGTGCATCGGCCTCTTTTTCTTTTCTGAGTAGGGATCGGACACTGGCCGGCACGATAGCCCGAGGCAGAACGCAAGGTTTGACGGGCCTGGTTCGACGGCGCTAGCTGCCACGGCCCACGACACCCTATCCCGGAGGCACCGAGGCGAACGTCAGACTCAATTTCCACCATTCTTATCCAGCGGAATCCAGAACATTAAAGTCTTCGCGCTTGTGTGGGATGGAAGGAATGGGCAGCGCTCGTGAGGAGCGCACCGGATGAGGGAGGAGTGAGGGAGAATGATGGGACGCAGATCATCAGCACTAATGCACGGATCCATCAGAACTCCGAAGTTAAGCGTGCATGGGCCTGGAGACTAGTACTAGGTATGGCTGTGACCCCTGGGAAGTCCTCGTGTTGCACCCCTCTTTCTTTGGCTGACAGTGCTCGCTCTTATTATTGACGAGGGGTCGTCACGCCCGGGCACGAAGCTCGAGGCAGAACGCAAGGTTTTGCAATTGAAAGTCCTCGTTGTTGCAGCCCTCTTTGCTGAGTGCTCGTCTCTTTCTTTTGCTGCAGGCGGAATCAGGTCACGGCCCGGGCAACGAAAGCCCGAGGCAGAACGTATGGTTTTGACGGGTCCGGTATCGAAGGGGCGAGGAAGTCCTCGTGTTGCACCCATACCTTTTTGGCCGAGTGTGCTCATATTTTGCTGAGGAGGTCGGTCACGCGCCGGGCACGCAAAGCCCGAGGAAACGCGGTTTTGCGGGCCAGGTTCGAAGGGCTGCTTGCACGGACCCCTCCACCCTATCCGAGGCACCGAGCGAATGCAGAACTTCATTTCCACCGATCGTTATCCAGCGGCAGAAACATTTAAAGCATCGCGTTGAGGGGAACGGAAGAGCCATGGGCAGCGCTCTGTGACAGCTAGCACGCAACCGATGAAAGGAGGGAGTCGAGAGAGGGAGAATTGATGGCAGCGCGCATACATACAAGTACTAATGCACCAGAGTCCCATCAGAATACTCCGAAGTAGGGTGCTTGGGCGATAAGTAGTACTAGGATGGGTGGAACCTCTGGGAAGTCTCGTGTATGGCACCCTCCTTTTTTTGGACTGAGTGCCTCGCTCTCTCTTATTTTGACGAGGCGGTCAGGTCACGGCCGGGCACGTAATCCCGAGCATGAACGCAGGGTCTTTGAGGGAAGTCCTCGTATGTTGCAGCCCTCCTTTATTGGTTGAGTGCTTCGCTCTTCATTTCTTTGCTGAAGGCGGTCGGTCCGGCAGCACGGGCACGCAAGCATCGAAGAGCCAGGATCGTAGGTTTGAGGGCCGAGTATCGAAAGGAGCGAGGAGTCCTCGTGTTTGCACCCCTCCTTTTTGGGTGAGTGCTCCCTCTTTCTCTTGCTGGGCGGTCAGGTCCACGGCCCGGGCACGAAGCCCGAGCAGGAACGCAGGTATTTGAGGGCATGGAATCGACGGGCTGCATGCACACGGACCCCGACACCACTATTCCGAGAGGGCACGAGCGAATGCAGACTCATTTCCACCTCTTATCCAAGACGGCCGGACCAGAACATTAAAGCATTCGCGCATTCGGTGGAATGGAAGAATGGGCACGACGCTCAGTGAGGAGCGCACAAAAACGATGAAAGGCGAAGGAGTGAGGGGAGAATGATTGGGCGCGATCATTTAACAGCACTAATGCACCGAGGCATCCCATCAGAATCCGAAGTAAGCGTAGCTTGCCGCCGAGACTAGTACATAGGATGGGTGAACCTTCCTGGGAAAGTCCTCGTGTCGCACCCCTCCCTTTTTTGGCTGAGTGCTCGCTTCTCTTATTTTGACGAGGTCCGGATTCGGTCAGGCCCGGCACGAAGCTCGAGGCCAGAACGCAAGGTTTTTTGTGAGGAAGTCCTTCATGTTGCAGCCCTCCTTTGTTGGCTGACGGTGCTCAGCCTCTTCTTTCTTTGCTGAGGCGGATCGGCACGGCCCGGGCACGAAGGCCGAGGCAGATCAGAACGTAGGTTTTGCGGGCACGGTCGAGGGCGAGGAAGTCCATCGTGTTGCACCCCTCCTTTTTGGCTGAGTGCCTTGCCCATCTTATCTTTGCTGAGGAGGTCGGTCACGGCCGGGCACGAAGCCCGAGCAGAACGCAGGTTTGACGGCCGGATTCGAAGCTGCTGCCAGGAACCCCCGACACCCATATCCGGAGGCACCGAGCGAATGCAGACTATTTCACCCATCTTTCCAGCGGCAGAACATTAAGCATTCGCGCTTGGGGAAGGAAGGCATTAATGGCAGCGCTCGTGAGTAGCGCACGATGAAAGGGAGGAGTGAGGGGAGAATGAATGGGCCGACGATCATACCAGGTATAATGCACCAGATCCATCAGAACTCCGAAGTTAAGTAGATGCATTGGCGGGAGTAACAGTACTAGGATGGGTGACCTCCTGGGGAGAAGATAAACTCGTTGGCACCCCTCCTTTTATTGGCTGAGTGACTCACTCTCTATATTTAATGACGAGGCTGGCTCAGGCAACCGCCGGGCACGAGCCGAGCGAACGTTAGTTTGATTGAGGAAGTCCATCGTGTTGCAGGGCCCTCCTTTATTGGACTGACTGTGCTCGCTCTCTTTTCTTTGCTGAGAAAGCCAGGTCGGTCACGGCCGGGCCGAGCCCGAGAGGAAGTACGGAATTTTGACCGGGCGGTTACGAAGGGCGAGGAAGTCCATCTGTTTTGCACCCTCCTTTGGCTGAGTGCTCGCCCTCTTTCTTTGCTGAGGCGCGTCAGATCACGTGCCCGGCACGAAGCCCGAGCAGATGTTTGACGGGCCGTTCGCAAGGGCTGCTGCCGACGGACCCCGACACCCTATCCCGGAGGCACCGCGCGAATGCATACTCATTTCCACCGATCTTATCCAGCGGCAGAACATTAAAGCATCTCGCATTGGGGGGGAGGGAGCATGGGCAGGCTCAGTGAGTAGCGCACCGATGAAGGGAGGAGTGAGGGGAGAATGAATGGGCGCGAATCATACCGAGTACTATGCACCAGATCCATTCAGAACTCCGAGTTTAAGGGGATGCTGGGCTGAGTAGTACTAGGCTGGGTGACCTCCTGAGAGATAGTCCTCGATGTATTGCACCCCTTCCTTTTTGTAATTCTGCACAGTGCTTCGGCTCTCTTAATTTTGCGACGCCTCGGCATACATCAATGGTTCACGGCCCGGGGCACGAGCCCGAGGCAGACGCAGTTTTGACGAGGAAGTCATCGTGTTGCCAGCCATCCTTTTTGGTTGCAGTGCATTCGCTCTCTTTCTTTGCTTGAGTCAGGATCAGCGTCACGGCGCGCGCACGAAGCTACGGAGGCGAAGGGTAGGTTATTAGACGGGCGGTCGCAAAGGCGCGGAGGAGTCCTACGTGTTGAAACGCGGCTCTTTTTGGCTGAGTAGCTCCCCTCTTATCTTTGCTGAAGGCGGGTGCCTGGTCCACGGCCCGGGCGACGAAGCCCGAATGGCAGAGATTACACCGCAGATTTTGACGATGCTGGTTCGAGGCGCTGCTGCTCAGCGGACCCGACACTCCATATCCGGTGACACGGCACCAGAAGCGATATGCAGATCTCACTTTCCAACCCATCTTATCCAGCGAACCAGAACAAATCACTAAAGCATCGCGCTTGGTGGGAATGAAGGATAATGTCGGCAGCGCTCATGTGGAAGGAGCGCACCGATAAGGGGGAGTAATTGATGGGTCGAGATGATGGGCCCGCGATCATTACCGCACTAATGCAACCGGATCCCATCAGAAACTCCGAAGTTATAAGTCGTGCTTGGGCGAGATAGTACTAGGATGCGGTGACTCCTGGGTATCCTCGTGTTGCACCCCTCCTTTTTTGGTGGTGCTCGCTCTCTTATTTTACGGGCGGACCAGGTCACGGCCCTGGCCGACGAGCATCGGGAGGCACGAACGCAGGTTTTGAGAGGAAAGTCCTCGGTTGCGAGCCCTCCTTTATTGGTTGACGTCTGCTCAGCTCTCTTTCTCCTTTGCTGAGGCGGATCGGTCCACAGGTTGCCACACGGGCACGAAAGCCCGAGGCAGAACGAGGTTTATTGACGAGGCCCGGGTATCATTGAGGGCGAGGATGTCCTCCCGTGTTGCGACGCACCCTCCTTTTTGGGCTGTGTTAGTGCTGGCCTCCTTCTCTTATCTTTTTGCTGCAGGAAGTCTCGGATCTCACCGCTTCACCCGGGCACGAAGCTCGATCTTGATNTTGGGAGTTTGACGCGTTGGTCGGTGGTGGGCACAGAAGCCCTCGTGGCAGAAACACCAGGTTGTTGACGCGAGGAGAGTCTCGGGTCTGTGATGTGTTCAGCCCTGCCTTTATTGGGTCTTGAGTGCTCGCTCTCTTTCTTTGCTGATCGCGGTCGTCACTGCTTCGTTTTTGTGGTTGGTTGGTTGGCATGCGAGTTAGCCTCGGGAGGCGAGAACGTAGGGGTGGGACGGGGGCTGAGGTGTCGGGTATGGGTGGCGGAGGGATATGTCCTCGTGGTTGCGTTGGTGGTGCGCGCTCTTGCCGTTTTGGCTGACGTGCTTGGCGCCGGTCTTTCTTTGCATTGAGGCGGGTCGGGGGCGGGTCACGGCCTGGGCACGAAGAGCCAAAAGGCAGAATCGCACGGTTTGACGGGCCGGTTCCGATATGAGGCTGCGCTTGTCTTGCTTTTTCTAGCGGTGTTGCTCCGAGTACACGTTTCTTCTAGTTCCGGAGGCACCTGACGAATGCAGACTCATCCATGTTTCCACCCATCGTTATCCCCGGGCAGAACATTAAAGTCATCGCGCTGATGTGTGGGAAAGGAGAGATGAGCAAGGGGCGGGCAGCACAGGCGCTCGTGAGCGAGCGCACCGATGAAAGGGAGGAGTGAGGGCAGAATGACACGGTTTGATCATACCAGCAACTAATGCACCGGATATGCCGATCAGAACTCCGAAGTTTGATAAAACGTGCTTGGGCGAGAGTAGTACTAGGATGGGTGACCTCCTGGGAAGTCCTCGTGTTTGCAGCCCCTCCTTTTTTGGCTGAGTGCTCCGCTCTCGGGGTGTATTTTTGACGAGGCGGTCGGTCACGGCCTGCGGGCACGAAGCCCGAGCAGAACACAGGTTTTTGACGAGGAAGTCCTCGTGTTGCAGCCCTCCTGGTTTTGGCTGAGTGCTCGCTCTCTTTTATTGTTTGCTGAGAGCGGTTGGCGGTCACGGCCCGGGCACGAAGCCCGAGGCAGAATCACAGGTTTTGTGACGAGGAAAAGTCCTCGTGTTGCAGCCCTCCTTTTGGGTGGCTGAGTGCTCGCTCGCTCTTGTTTTTTGCTTGAGTGCGGTCGGGTGACGGCCCAGGCACGAAGCCCGAGGCAGAAACGCAGGTTTTGACGGCCGGTTCGAAGGGCGAGGATAGTCCTTCGTGTTGGCACCCTCCTTTTGGTTTGGCTAAGTGGCTTTCGCCCTCTTTCTTTTGTGTTTGAGGTTGGTTTTGGGCCGGTCGGTACCGGGTTTGGTTAACCCGGGCCCGAATAAGCCCGATGGCAGAACGCCGGTTTTTGATGGGCCGGAGAGGCTGATGCCAGCGGACCCCGACATGGACCCCGACACCCTTATCGGCCGAGCGAATGCAGACTCAATTTCCAAACACTCCATCTTATCCAGCGGCAGAACATTAAAGCATTTGGGGGGGAATGGTAGGATTGGGCAGCGCTCAGTGGGGAGCGTGGAGGTGATGTGATGGGTGGCTTGCACTAATGCACCGGGCGACACCGAAGATTAAGAAGTTAAGCGTGCTTGGGCGAGAGTAGTAGGATGGGTGACCTCCCTGGGAAGTCCTTCGGGAAGTCCTCGTGGGGTGAGTGCTCGCGTCTCGTTACTGTATTTTCACGCGGCGGTCGGGCCGAGGTCCCCAGCGAGGAAGTCCTCGTGTTGCAGCCCCTCCTTTTGCTGAAGGTGACGGCCCAGGGTCACGGAGTGAGGGGCGTTTGCACGTTCTGAGATGCTGTTTTCCGTAACGAGACCTCAGTGTTGCACCCCTCAAGTGGCCCTCGCTCGCCCCTCTTTTCTTTATGAGCGGTCGGTAACGGCCTGGGTCACAAAGGCCGAGGCAGAAAGCCGGTTTTCCACGGGCCGGTTTCGAGTGGTGGAAGGGGCTGCCAACGGGACCCCGACACCCTAATCCTGGAGGCACCGAGCGAATGCAGATTTTCCACCCTCAGGCGGCAATGAAGCATTAAAGCATCTTGTGCTTGGGGTGAAAGAAGCTGGGCATGATGAATGCGAAGGAGTGAGTGTGTGAGGAGTTGAGGGGAGAATGATAAACGGGTGGTGCAAGTTAATGCAGGTGGTGTTGCCGGTTGAACTTTCCGAAGGGGGCTGTAAAAGGGCGAGAGTTGAGTACTAGCATGGGTGACCTCCTGGAAGATGTCCACGCCTGTTGGCAGCCCTCCTTTTTGGCTGAGTGCTCGCTCTCCTTGTGGTTTATTTTGACGAGGCGGTCAGGCGGTTGTTTGTGTGCACGAAGCCCGAGGAGAACGCAGGTTTTGCCAAGGAAGTCCTCGTGTTTGCAGCCCTCCTTTTTGGCTGAGTGCTCGCTCGTCTTTGCTTGAGCGTGGTCGGTCACAACCCGGGCACGAAGCCCCGAGGCAGAACGTAGGTTTTGACGGGCCGGTTTCGAAGGGCGAGGAAGTCCTCGTGTTGCCACCCATCCTTTTGGCTGAGTGCTCGCCCTCTTTTCTTTGCTGAGGCGGTCCGCTCACGGCCCACGAAGCCCTAGGCAGAACATACAGGTTTTGACGAGGAAGTCTCGTGTTGCAGCCCTCCTTTTTGGCTGAGTGCTCGCTCTCTTTCTTTGCTGAGGCGGTCGGTGAACGGCCCAGTGCACGAAGCCGAGGCAGAACGTAGGTTTGACGGGCGGTTCGAAGGGCGAGGAAGTCCTCGTGTTGCACCCTCCTTTTTGGAATGAGTGCTCGCCCTCTTTCTTTGCCTGAGGCGGTCGGTCAACTGCCTGGGCACGAGACCGAGGCAGAACGCAGGTTTTGAGGCCGGTTCGATGGGCTGCTGCCACGGACCCCGACACTAATCCCTGGGGCACCGTAGCGAATGCAGACTCATTTCCACCCATCTTATCACACCGGCAGAAACATTAAAGCATCGGCTTGGGGGGAAGCGGAAGGCATGGGCAGCACTCGTGAGGAAGCGCCCCGATGAAGGGAGGAGTGAGGGCAGAATGACGGGTTTGATCATACCAGCACTAATGCACCGGATGAAGAACTCCGAAGTTAAATGTGCTTGGGCGAGAGTAGTACTAGGATGGGTGACCTCCTGGGAAGTCCTCGTGTTGCACCCATCCTTTTTTGGCTGAGTGCTCGCTCTCTATTTTGACGAGGCGGTCGGGCAACGATGCCCGTGGCAGAACACAGGTTTTGGACGAGGAAGTCCTCGTCAGCCTCCTTTTTTGGCTGAGTGCTCGCTCTCTTTCTTTGCTGAGGGCGGTCGGCTCACGGCTCGTGCATAGGCAGAACGTAGGTTTTGACGGGCTGGTTCGATGGGCGAGGAAGTCCTCGTGTTGCACCCCTCCTTTTTGGCTGAGTGCTCGCCCTCTTTCTTTGCTGAGGCGGTCGGTCACGCTGGGCACGAAGACCAAGGCAGAACGCAGGTTTTGACGGGCCGGTTCGAAGGGCTGCTGCCACGGACCCCGACACCCTATCCTGGAGGCACCAGAGCGAATGCAGACTCATTTCCAACCATCTTATCCAGCGGCAGAACATTAAGCATCGCGCTTGGGGTGAAAGGGAAGGCATGGGCAGCGCTCGTGAGGAGCGCAGCGATGAAAGGGAGGAGTGAGGGGAGAATGACGGGTGCAATCATACCAGCACTAATGCACCGGATCCCATCAGAACTCCGAAGTTATGCGTGCTTGGGCGAGAGTAGTACTAGCATGGGTGACCTCCTGGGAAGTCCTCGTGTTGCACCCCTCCTTTTTTGGCTGAGTGCTCGCTCTCTTATTTTGACGAGGCGGTCGGTCACGGCCCGGGCACGAAGCCCGAGGCAGAACACAGGTTTTGACGAGGAAGTCCTCGTGTTGCAGCCCTCCTTTTTGGCTGAGTGCTCGCTCTCTTATTTTGCGAGCGGTCGGGCACGAAGCCCGAGGCAGAACACAGGTTTTGACGGGCGCTTCGAGAGGAAGTCCTCGTGTTGCAGCCCTCCTTTGGCTGAGTGCTCGCTCTCTTTTCTTTGCTGAGGCGGTCGGTCACGGCCCGGGCACGAAGCCCGAGGCAGAACACAGGTTTTGACGAGGAAGTCCTCGTGTTGCAGCCCTCCTTTTTGGCTGAGTGCTCGCTCTCTTTCTTTGCTGAGGCGGTCGGTGACGGCCCAGGCACGAAGCCCGAGGCAGAACGTAGGTTTTGACGGGCGCTTCGAAGGGCGAGGAAGTCCTCGTGTTGCACCCCTCCTTTTTGGCTGAGTGCTCGCTCTCTTATTTTGACGCGGTGGTCGGGCACGAAGCCCGTGGCAGAACACAGGTTTTGACGAGGAAGTCCTCGTGTTGCAGCCCTCCTTTTTTGGCTGAGTGCTCGCTCTCTTTTCTTTGCTGATGGCGGTCGGTCACTGCTCGTGCACGAAGCCCTAGGCAGAACGTAGGTTTTGACGGGCTGGTTCGATGGGCGAGGAAGTCCTCGTGTTGCACCCCTCCTTTTTGGCTGAGTGCTCGCCCTCTTTCTTTGCTGAGGCGGTCGGTCACGGCCTGGGCACGAAGACCAAGGCAGAACGCAGGTTTTGACGGGCCGGTTCGAAGGGCTGCTGCCACGAACCCCGACACCCTATCCCGGAGGCACCGAGCGAATGCAGACTCATTTCCACCCATCTTATCCACCGGCAGAACATTAAAGCATCGCGCTTGGGGGGAAGGGAAGGCATGGGCAGCTCGTGAGGAGCGCACCGATGAAAGGGAGGAGTGAGGGCAGAATGACGGGTTTGATCATACCAGCACTAATGCACCGGATCCCATCAGAACTCCGAAGTTAAACGTGCTTGGGCGAGAGTAGTACTAGGATGGGTGACCTCCTGGGAAGTCCTCGTGTTGCACCCCTCCCTTTTTTGGCTGAGTGCTCGCTCTCTTATTTTGACGAGGCGGTCGGTCACGGCCCGGGCACGAAGCCCGAGGCAGAACACAGGTTTTAACGAGGAAGTCCTCGTGTTGCAGCCCTCCTTTTTGGCTGAGTGCTCGCTCTCTTATTTTGACGAGGCGGTCGGTCACGGCCCGGGCACGAAGCCCGAGGCAGAACACAGGTTTTGACGAGGAAGTCCTCGTGTTGCAGCCCTCCTTTTTGGCTGAGTGCTCGCTCTCTTTTTTTGCTGAGGCGGTCGGTGACGGCCCAGGCACGAAGCCCGAGCAGAACGTAGGTTTTGACGGGCCGGTTCGAAGGGCGAGGAAGTCCTCGTGTTGCACCCCTCCTTTTTGGCTGAGTGCTCGCCCTCTTTCTTTGCTGAGGCGGTCGGTCACGGCCCGGGCACGAAGCCCGAGGCAGAACGCAGGTTTTGACGGGCCGGTTCGAAGGGCTGCTGCCACGGACCCCGACACCCTATCCTGGAGGCACCGAGCGAATGCAGACTCATTTCCACCCATCTTATCCAGCGGCAGAACATTAAAGCATCGCGCTTGGGGGGAAGGGAAGGCATGGGCAGCGCTCGTGAGGAGCGCACCGATGAAAGGGAGGAGTGAGGGGAGAATGACGGGTGCCATCATACCAGCACTAATGCACCGGATCCCATCAGAACTCCGAAGTTAAGCGTGCTTGGGCGAGAGTAGTACTAGGATGGGTGACCTCCTGGGAAGTCCTCGTGTTGCAGCCCTCCTTTTTTGGCTGAGTGCTCGCTCTCTTATTTTGACGAGGCGGTCGGGCACGAAGCCCGAGGCAGAACACAGGTTTTGACGAGGAAGTCCTCGTGTTGCAGCCCTCCTTTTTGGCTGAGTGCTCGCTCTCTTTCTTTGCTGAGGCGGTCGGTCACGGCCGGGCACGAAGCCCGAGGCAGAATACAGGTTTTGACGAGGAAGTCCTCGTGTTGCAGCCCTCCTTTTTGGCTGAGTGCTCGCTCTCTTTCTTTGCTGAGGCGGTCGGTGACGGCCCAGGCACGAAGCCCGAGGCAGAACGTAGGTTTTGACGGGCGGTTCGAAGGGCGAGGAAGTCCTCGTGTTGCACCCCTCCTTTTTGGCTGAGTGCTCGCCCTCTTTCTTTGCTGAGGCGGTCGGTCACGGCCCGGGCACGAAGCCCGAGGCAGAACGCAGGTTTTGACGGGCCGGTTCGAAGGGCTGCTGCCACGGACCCCGACACCCTATCCTGGAGGCACCGAGCGAATGCAGACTCATTTCCACTCATCTTATCCAGCGGCCGAACATTAAAGCATCGCGCTTGGGGGAATGGAAGGATGGGCAGCGCTCGTGAGGAGCGCACCGACGAAAGGGAGGAGTGAGGGGAGAATGATGGGTGCCATCATACCAGCACTAATGCACCGGATCCCATCAGAACACCGAAGTTAAGCGTGCTTGGGCGAGAGTAGCACTAGGATGGGTGACCTCCTGGGAAGTCCTCGTGTTGCACCCATCCTTTTTTGGCTGAGTGCTCGCTCTCTTATTTTCACGCGGCGGTCGGGGCACGAAGCCCGTGGCAGAACACAGGTTTTGACGAGGAAGTCCTCGTGTTGCAGCCCTCCTTTTTGGCTGAGTGCTCGCTCTCTTTTTTTGCTGAGGCGGTCGGTGACGGCCCAGGCACGAAGCCCGAGGCAGAACGTAGGTTTTGACGGGCCGGTTCGAAGGGCGAGGAAGTCCTCGTGTTGCACCCCTCCTTTTTGGCTGAAGTGCTCGCCCTCTTTCTTTGCTGAGGCGGTCGGTCACGGCCCGGGCACGAAGCCCGAGGCAGAACGCAGGTTTTGACGGGCCGGTTCGAAGGGCTGCTGCCACGGACCCCGACACCCTATCCTGGAGGCACCGAGCGAATGCAGACTCATTTCCACCCATCTTATCCAGCGGCAGAACATTAAAGCATCGCGCTTGGGGGAAGGAAGGCATGGGCAGCGCTCGTGAGGAGCGCACGATGAAAGGGAGGAGTGAGGGGAGAATGACGGGTGCAATCATACCAGCACTAATGCACCGGATCCCATCAGAACTCCGAAGTTGTGCGTGCTTGGGCGAGAGTAGTACTAGGATGGGTGACCTCCTGGGAAGTCCTCGTGTTGCACCCCTCCTTTTTTGGCTGAGTGCTCGCTCTCTTTTTTGCTGAGGCGGTCGGTCACGGCCCGGGCACGAAGCCCGAGGCAGAACGTAGGTTTTGACGGGCCGGTTCGAAGGGCGAGGAAGTCCTCGTGTTGCACCCCTCCTTTTTGGCTGAGTGCTCGCCCTCTTTCTTTGCTGAGGCGGTCGGTCACGGCCTGGGCACGAAGCCCGAGGCAGAACGCAGGTTTTGACGGGCCGGTTCGAAGGGCTGCTGCCACGGACCCCGACACCCTATCCTGGAGGCATCGAGCGAATGCAGACTCATTTCCAACCATCTTATCCAGCGGCAGAACATTAAAGCATCGCGCTTGGGGGAAGGGAAGGCATGGGCAGCGCTCGTGAGGAGCGCAGCGATGAAAGGGAGGAGTGAGGGGAGAATGACGGGTGCAATCATACCAGCACTAATGCACCGGATCCCATCAGAACTCCGAAGTTATGCGTGCTTGGGCGAGAGTAGTACTAGCATGGGTGACCTCCTGGGAAGTCCTCGTGTTGCACCCCTCCTTTTTTGGCTGAGTGCTCGCTCTCTTATTTTGACGAGGCGGTCGGTCACGGCCCGGGCACGAAGCCCGAGGCAGAACACAGGTTTTGACGAGGAAGTCCTCGTGTTGCAGCCCTCCTTTTTGGCTGAGTGCTCGCTCTCTTTCTTTGCTGAGGCGGTCGGTCACGGCCCGGGCACGAAGCCCGAGGCAGAACGTAGGTTTTGACGGGCCGGTTCGAAGGGCGAGGAAGTCCTCGTGTTGCACCCCTCCTTTTTGGCTGAGTGCTCGCCCTCTTTCTTTGCTGAGGCGGTCGGTCACGGCCCGGGCACGAAGCCCGAGGCAGAACGCAGGTTTTGACGGGCCGGTTCGAAGGGCTGCTGCCACGGACCCCGACACCCTATCCCGGAGGCACCGAGCGAATGCAGACTCATTTCCACCCATCTTATCCAGCGGCAGAACATTAAAGCATCGCGCTTGGGGGGAAGGGAAGGCATGGGCAGCGCTCGTGAGGAGCGCACCGATGAAAGGGAGGAGTGAGGGGAGAATGATGGGTGATCATACCAGCACTAATGCACCGGATCCCATCAGAACTCCGAAGTTAAGCGTGCTTGGGCGAGAGTAGTACTAGGATGGGTGACCTCCTGGGAAGTCCTCGTGTTGCACCCCTCCTTTTTTGGCTGAGTGCTCGCTCTCTTATTTTGACGAGGCGGTCGGTCACGGCCCGGGCACGAAGCCCGAGGCAGAACGCAGGTTTTGACGAGGAAGTCCTCGTGTTGCAGCCCTCCTTTTTGGCTGAGTGCTCGCTCTCTTTCTTTGCTGAGGCGGTCGGTCACGGCCCGGGCACGAAGCCCGAGGCAGAACGCAGGTTTTGACGGGCCGGTTCGAAGGGCACGGACCCCGACAGGAGGCACCGAGCGAATGCAGACTCATTTCCACCCATCTTATCCAGCGGCAGAACATTAAAGCATCGCGCTTGGGGGAAGGGAAGGCATGGGCAGCGCTCGTGAGGAGCGCACCGATGAAAGGGAGGAGTGAGGGGAGAATGATGGGTGCGATCATACCAGCACTAATGCACCGGATCCCATCAGAACTCCGAAGTTAAGCGTGCTTGGGCGAGAGTAGTACTAGGATGGGTGACCTCCTGGGAAGTCCTCGTGTTGCACCCCTCCTTTTTTGGCTGAGTGCTCGCTCTCTTATTTTGACGAGGCGGTCGGTCACGGCCCGGGCACGAAGCCCGAGGCAGAACGCAGGTTTTGACGAGGAAGTCCTCGTGTTGCAGCCCTCCTTTTTGGCTGAGTGCTCGCTCTCTTTCTTTGCTGAGGCGGTCGGTCACGGCCCGGGCACGAAGCCCGAGGCAGAACGTAGGTTTTGACGGGCGGTTCGAAGGGCGAGGAAGTCCTCGTGTTGCACCCCTCCTTTTTGGCTGAGTGCTCGCCCTCTTTCTTTGCTGAGGCGGTCGGTCACGGCCCGGGCACGAAGCCCGAGGCAGAACGCAGGTTTTGACGGGCCGGTTCGAAGGGCTGCTGCCACGGACCCCGACACCCTATCCCGGAGGCACCGAGCGAATGCAGACTCATTTCCACCCATCTTATCCAGCGGCAGAACATTAAAGCATCGCGCTTGGGGGAAGGGAAGGCATGGGCAGCGCTCGTGAGGAGCGCACCGATGAAAGGGAGGAGTGAGGGGAGAATGATGGGTGCGATCATACCAGCACTAATGCACCGGATCCCATCAGAACTCCGAAGTTAAGCGTGCTTGGGCGAGAGTAGTACTAGGATGGGTGACCTCCTGGGAAGTCCTCGTGTTGCACCCCTCCTTTTTTGGCTGAGTGCTCGCTCTCTTATTTTGACGAGGCGGTCGGTCACGGCCCGGGCACGAAGCCCGAGGCAGAACGCAGGTTTTGACGAGGAAGTCCTCGTGTTGCAGCCCTCCTTTTTGGCTGAGTGCTCGCTCTCTTTCTTTGCTGAGGCGGTCGGTCACGGCCCGGGCACGAAGCCCGAGGCAGAACGTAGGTTTTGACGGGCCGGTTCGAAGGGCGAGGAAGTCCTCGTGTTGCACCCCTCCTTTTTGGCTGAGTGCTCGCCCTCTTTCTTTGCTGAGGCGGTCGGTCACGGCCCGGGCACGAAGCCCGAGGCAGAACGCAGGTTTTGACGGGCCGGTTCGAAGGGCTGCTGCCACGGACCCCGACACCCTATCCCGGAGGCACCGAGCGAATGCAGACTCATTTCCACCCATCTTATCCAGCGGCAGAACATTAAAGCATCGCGCTTGGGGGGAAGGGAAGGCATGGGCAGCGCTCGTGAGGAGCGCACCGATGAAAGGGAGGAGTGAGGGGAGAATGACGGGTGCGATCATACCAGCACTAATGCACCGGATCCCATCAGAACTCCGAAGTTAAGCGTGCTTGGGCGAGAGTAGTACTAGGATGGGTGACCTCCTGGGAAGTCCTCGTGTTGCACCCCTCCTTTTTTGGCTGAGTGCTCGCTCTCTTATTTTGACGAGGCGGTCGGTCACGGCCCGGGCACGAAGCCCGAGGCAGAACGCAGGTTTTGACGAGGAAGTCCTCGTGTTGCAGCCCTCCTTTTTGGCTGAGTGCTCGCTCTCTTTCTTTGCTGAGGCGGTCGGTCACGGCCCGGGCACGAAGCCCGAGGCAGAACGTAGGTTTTGACGGGCCGGTTCGAAGGGCGAGGAAGTCCTCGTGTTGCACCCCTCCTTTTTGGCTGAGTGCTCGCCCTCTTTCTTTGCTGAGGCGGTCGGTCACGGCCCGGGCACGAAGCCCGAGGCAGAACGCAGGTTTTGACGGGCCGGTTCGAAGGGCTGCTGCCACGGACCCCGACACCCTATCCCGGAGGCACCGAGCGAATGCAGACTCATTTCCACCCATCTTATCCAGCGGCAGAACATAAAGCATCGCGCTTGGGGGGAAGGGAAGGCATGGGCAGCGCTCGTGAGGAGCGCACCGATGAAAGGGAGGAGTGAGGGGAGAATGGGGTGCGATCATACCAGCACTAATGCACCGGATCCCATCAGAACTCCGAAGTTAAGCGTGCTTGGGCGAGAGTAGTACTAGGATGGGTGACCTCCTGGGAAGTCCTCGTGTTGCACCCCTCCTTTTTTGGCTGAGTGCTCGCTCTCTTATTTTGACGAGGCGGTCGGTCACGGCCCGGGCACGAAGCCCGAGGCAGAACGCAGGTTTTGACGAGGAAGTCCTCGTGTTGCAGCCCTCCTTTTTGGCTGAGTGCTCGCTCTCTTTCTTTGCTGAGGCGGTCGGTCACGGCCCGGGCACGAAGCCCGAGGCAGAACGTAGGTTTTGACGGGCCGGTTCGAAGGGCGAGGAAGTCCTCGTGTTGCACCCCTCCTTTTTGGCTGAGTGCTCGCCCTCTTTCTTTGCTGAGGCGGTCGGTCACGGCCCGGGCACGAAGCCCGAGGCAGAACGCAGGTTTTGACGGGCCGGTTCGAAGGGCTGCTGCCACGGACCCCGACACCCTATCCCGGAGGCACCGAGCGAATGCAGACTCATTTCCACCCATCTTATCCAGCGGCAGAACATTAAAGCATCGCGCTTGGGGGAAGGGAAGGCATGGGCAGCGCTCGTGAGGAGCGCACCGATGAAAGGGAGGAGTGAGGGGAGAATGATGGGTGCGATCATACCAGCACTAATGCACCGGATCCCATCAGAACTCCGAAGTTAAGCGTGCTTGGGCGAGAGTAGTACTAGGATGGGTGACCTCCTGGGAAGTCCTCGTGTTGCACCCCTCCTTTTTTGGCTGAGTGCTCGCTCTCTTATTTTGACGAGGCGGTCGGTCACGGCCCGGGCACGAAGCCCGAGGCAGAACGCAGGTTTTGACGAGGAAGTCCTCGTGTTGCAGCCCTCCTTTTTGGCTGAGTGCTCGCTCTCTTTCTTTGCTGAGGCGGTCGGTCACGGCCCGGGCACGAAGCCCGAGGCAGAACGTAGGTTTTGACGGGCCGGTTCGAAGGGCGAGGAAGTCCTCGTGTTGCACCCCTCCTTTTTGGCTGAGTGCTCGCCCTCTTTCTTTGCTGAGGCGGTCGGTCACGGCCCGGGCACGAAGCCCGAGGCAGAACGCAGGTTTTGACGGGCCGGTTCGAAGGGCTGCTGCCACGGACCCCGACACCCTATCCCGGAGGCACCGAGCGAATGCAGACTCATTTCCACCCATCTTATCCAGCGGCAGAACATTAAAGCATCGCGCTTGGGGGGAAGGGAAGGCATGGGCAGCGCTCGTGAGGAGCGCACCGATGAAAGGGAGGAGTGAGGGGAGAATGACGGGTGCGATCATACCAGCACTAATGCACCGGATCCCATCAGAACTCCGAAGTTAAGCGTGCTTGGGCGAGAGTAGTACTAGGATGGGTGACCTCCTGGGAAGTCCTCGTGTTGCACCCCTCCTTTTTTGGCTGAGTGCTCGCTCTCTTATTTTGACGAGGCGGTCGGTCACGGCCCGGGCACGAAGCCCGAGGCAGAACGCAGGTTTTGACGAGGAAGTCCTCGTGTTGCAGCCCTCCTTTTTGGCTGAGTGCTCGCTCTCTTTCTTTGCTGAGGCGGTCGGTCACGGCCCGGGCACGAAGCCCGAGGCAGAACGTAGGTTTTGACGGGCCGGTTCGAAGGGCGAGGAAGTCCTCGTGTTGCACCCCTCCTTTTTGGCTGAGTGCTCGCCCTCTTTCTTTGCTGAGGCGGTCGGTCACGGCCCGGGCACGAAGCCCGAGGCAGAACGCAGGTTTTGACGGGCCGGTTCGAAGGGCTGCTGCCACGGACCCCGACACCCTATCCCGGAGGCACCGAGCGAATGCAGACTCATTTCCACCCATCTTATCCAGCGGCAGAACATAAAGCATCGCGCTTGGGGGAAGGGAAGGCATGGGCAGCGCTCGTGAGGAGCGCACCGATGAAAGGGAGGAGTGAGGGGAGAATGGTGGGTGCGATCATACCAGCACTAATGCACCGGATCCCATCAGAACTCCGAAGTTAAGCGTGCTTGGGCGAGAGTAGTACTAGGATGGGTGACCTCCTGGGAAGTCCTCGTGTTGCACCCCTCCTTTTTGGCTGAGTGCTCGCTCTCTTATTTTGACGAGGCGGTCGGTCACGGCACGAAGCCCGAGGCAGAACGCAGGTTTTGACGAGGAAGTCCTCGTGTTGCAGCCCTCCTTTTTGGCTGAGTGCTCGCCCTCTTTCTTTGCTGAGGCGGTCGGTCACGGCCCGGGCACGAAGCCCGAGGCAGAACGCAGGTTTTGACGGGCCGGTTCGAAGGGCTGCTGCCACGGACCCCGACACCCTATCCCGGAGGCACCGAGCGAATGCAGACTCATTTCCACCCATCTTATCCAGCGGCAGAACAGTAAAGCATCGCGCTTGGGGGGAAGGGAAGGCATGGGCAGCGCTCGTGAGGAGCGCACCGATGAAAGGGAGGAGTGAGGGGAGAATGACGATCATACCAGCACTAATGCACCGGATCCCATCAGAACTCCGAAGTTAAGCGTGCTTGGGCGAGAGTAGTACTAGGATGGGTGACCTCCTGGGAAGTCCTCGTGTTGCACCCCTCCTTTTTTGGCTGAGTGCTCGCTCTCTTATTTTGACGAGGCGGTCGGTCACGGCCCGGGCACGAAGCCCGAGGCAGAACGCAGGTTTTGACGAGGAAGTCCTCGTGTTGCAGCCCTCCTTTTTGGCTGAGTGCTCGCTCTCTTTCTTTGCTGAGGCGGTCGGTCACGGCCCGGGCACGAAGCCCGAGGCAGAACGTAGGTTTTGACGGGCCGGTTCGAAGGGCGAGGAAGTCCTCGTGTTGCACCCCTCCTTTTTGGCTGAGTGCTCGCCCTCTTTCTTTGCTGAGGCGGTCGGTCACGGCCCGGGCACGAAGCCCGAGGCAGAACGCAGGTTTTGACGGGCCGGTTCGAAGGGCTGCTGCCACGGACCCCGACACCCTATCCCGGAGGCACCGAGCGAATGCAGACTCATTTCCACCCATCTTATCCAGCGGCAGAACAGTAAAGCATCGCGCTTGGGGGGAAGGGAAGGCATGGGCAGCGCTCGTGAGGAGCGCACCGATGAAAGGGAGGAGTGAGGGGAGAATGATGGGTGCGATCATACCAGCACTAATGCACCGGATCCCATCAGAACTCCGAAGTTAAGCGTGCTTGGGCGAGAGTAGTACTAGGATGGGTGACCTCCTGGGAAGTCCTCGTGTTGCACCCCTCCTTTTTTGGCTGAGTGCTCGCTCTCTTATTTTGACGAGGCGGTCGGTCACGGCCCGGGCACGAAGCCCGAGGCAGAACGCAGGTTTTGACGAGGAAGTCCTCGTGTTGCAGCCCTCCTTTTTGGCTGAGTGCTCGCTCTCTTTCTTTGCTGAGGCGGTCGGTCACGGCCCGGGCACGAAGCCCGAGGCAGAACGTAGGTTTTGACGGGCCGGTTCGAAGGGCGAGGAAGTCCTCGTGTTGCACCCCTCCTTTTTGGCTGAGTGCTCGCCCTCTTTCTTTGCTGAGGCGGTCGGTCACGGCCCGGGCACGAAGCCCGAGGCAGAACGCAGGTTTTGACGGGCCGGTTCGAAGGGCTGCTGCCACGGACCCCGACACCCTATCCCGGAGGCACCGAGCGAATGCAGACTCATTTCCACCCATCTTATCCAGCGGCAGAACAGTAAAGCATCGCGCTTGGGGGAAGGGAAGGCATGGGCAGCGCTCGTGAGGAGCGCACCGATGAAAGGGAGGAGTGAGGGGAGAATGATGGGTGCGATCATACCAGCACTAATGCACCGGATCCCATCAGAACTCCGAAGTTAAGCGTGCTTGGGCGAGAGTAGTACTAGGATGGGTGACCTCCTGGGAAGTCCTCGTGTTGCACCCCTCCTTTTTTGGCTGAGTGCTCGCTCTCTTATTTTGACGAGGCGGTCGGTCACGGCCCGGGCACGAAGCCCGAGGCAGAACGCAGGTTTTGACGAGGAAGTCCTCGTGTTGCAGCCCTCCTTTTTGGCTGAGTGCTCGCTCTCTTTCTTTGCTGAGGCGGTCGGTCACGGCCCGGGCACGAAGCCCGAGGCAGAACGTAGGTTTTGACGGGCCGGTTCGAAGGGCGAGGAAGTCCTCGTGTTGCACCCCTCCTTTTTGGCTGAGTGCTCGCCCTCTTTCTTTGCTGAGGCGGTCGGTCACGGCCCGGGCACGAAGCCCGAGGCAGAACGCAGGTTTTGACGGGCCGGTTCGAAGGGCTGCTGCCACGGACCCCGACACCCTATCCCGGAGGCACCGAGCGAATGCAGACTCATTTCCACCCATCTTATCCAGCGGCAGAACAGTAAAGCATCGCGCTTGGGGGGAAGGGAAGGCATGGGCAGCGCTCGTGAGGAGCGCACCGATGAAAGGGAGGAGTGAGGGGAGAATGACGGGTGCGATCATACCAGCACTAATGCACCGGATCCCATCAGAACTCCGAAGTTAAGCGTGCTTGGGCGAGAGTAGTACTAGGATGGGTGACCTCCTGGGAAGTCCTCGTGTTGCACCCCTCCTTTTTTGGCTGAGTGCTCGCTCTCTTATTTTGACGAGGCGGTCGGTCACGGCCCGGGCACGAAGCCCGAGGCAGAACGCAGGTTTTGACGAGGAAGTCCTCGTGTTGCAGCCCTCCTTTTTGGCTGAGTGCTCGCTCTCTTTCTTTGCTGAGGCGGTCGGTCACGGCCCGGGCACGAAGCCCGAGGCAGAACGTAGGTTTTGACGGGCCGGTTCGAAGGGCGAGGAAGTCCTCGTGTTGCACCCCTCCTTTTTGGCTGAGTGCTCGCCCTCTTTCTTTGCTGAGGCGGTCGGTCACGGCCCGGGCACGAAGCCCGAGGCAGAACGCAGGTTTTGACGGGCCGGTTCGAAGGGCTGCTGCCACGGACCCCGACACCCTATCCCGGAGGCACCGAGCGAATGCAGACTCATTTCCACCCATCTTATCCAGCGGCAGAACAGTAAAGCATCGCGCTTGGGGGAAGGGAAGGCATGGGCAGCGCTCGTGAGGAGCGCACCGATGAAAGGGAGGAGTGAGGGGAGAATGGGGTGCGATCATACCAGCACTAATGCACCGGATCCCATCAGAACTCCGAAGTTAAGCGTGCTTGGGCGAGAGTAGTACTAGGATGGGTGACCTCCTGGGAAGTCCTCGTGTTGCACCCCTCCTTTTTTGGCTGAGTGCTCGCTCTCTTATTTTGACGAGGCGGTCGGTCACGGCCCGGGCACGAAGCCCGAGGCAGAACGCAGGTTTTGACGAGGAAGTCCTCGTGTTGCAGCCCTCCTTTTTGGCTGAGTGCTCGCCCTCTTTCTTTGCTGAGGCGGTCGGTCACGGCCCGGGCACGAAGCCCGAGGCAGAACGCAGGTTTTGACGGGCCGGTTCGAAGGGCTGCTGCCACGGACCCCGACACCCTATCCCGGAGGCACCGAGCGAATGCAGACTCATTTCCACCCATCTTATCCAGCGGCAGAACAGTAAAGCATCGCGCTTGGGGGGAAGGGAAGGCATGGGCAGCGCTCGTGAGGAGCGCACCGATGAAAGGGAGGAGTGAGGGGAGAATGATGGGTGCGATCATACCAGCACTAATGCACCGGATCCCATCAGAACTCCGAAGTTAAGCGTGCTTGGGCGAGAGTAGTACTAGGATGGGTGACCTCCTGGGAAGTCCTCGTGTTGCACCCCTCCTTTTTTGGCTGAGTGCTCGCTCTCTTATTTTGACGAGGCGGTCGGTCACGGCCCGGGCACGAAGCCCGAGGCAGAACGCAGGTTTTGACGAGGAAGTCCTCGTGTTGCAGCCCTCCTTTTTGGCTGAGTGCTCGCTCTCTTTCTTTGCTGAGGCGGTCGGTCACGGCCCGGGCACGAAGCCCGAGGCAGAACGTAGGTTTTGACGGGCCGGTTCGAAGGGCGAGGAAGTCCTCGTGTTGCACCCCTCCTTTTTGGCTGAGTGCTCGCCCTCTTTCTTTGCTGAGGCGGTCGGTCACGGCCCGGGCACGAAGCCCGAGGCAGAACGCAGGTTTTGACGGGCCGGTTCGAAGGGCTGCTGCCACGGACCCCGACACCCTATCCCGGAGGCACCGAGCGAATGCAGACTCATTTCCACCCATCTTATCCAGCGGCAGAACAGTTAAAGCATCGCGCTTGGGGGGAAGGGAAGGCATGGGCAGCGCTCGTGAGGAGCGCACCGATGAAAGGGAGGAGTGAGGGGAGAATGATGGGTGCGATCATACCAGCACTAATGCACCGGATCCCATCAGAACTCCGAAGTTAAGCGTGCTTGGGCGAGAGTAGTACTAGGATGGGTGACCTCCTGGGAAGTCCTCGTGTTGCACCCCTCCTTTTTTGGCTGAGTGCTCGCTCTCTTATTTTGACGAGGCGGTCGGTCACGGCCCGGGCACGAAGCCCGAGGCAGAACGCAGGTTTTGACGAGGAAGTCCTCGTGTTGCAGCCCTCCTTTTTGGCTGAGTGCTCGCTCTCTTTCTTTGCTGAGGCGGTCGGTCACGGCCCGGGCACGAAGCCCGAGGCAGAACGTAGGTTTTGACGGGCCGGTTCGAAGGGCGAGGAAGTCCTCGTGTTGCACCCCTCCTTTTTGGCTGAGTGCTCGCCCTCTTTCTTTGCTGAGGCGGTCGGTCACGGCCCGGGCACGAAGCCCGAGGCAGAACGCAGGTTTTGACGGGCCGGTTCGAAGGGCTGCTGCCACGGACCCCGACACCCTATCCCGGAGGCACCGAGCGAATGCAGACTCATTTCCACCCATCTTATCCAGCGGCAGAACAGTAAAGCATCGCGCTTGGGGGAAGGGAAGGCATGGGCAGCGCTCGTGAGGAGCGCACCGATGAAAGGGAGGAGTGAGGGGAGAATTGCGATCATACCAGCACTAATGCACCGGATCCCATCAGAACTCCGAAGTTAAGCGTGCTTGGGCGAGAGTAGTACTAGGATGGGTGACCTCCTGGGAAGTCCTCGTGTTGCACCCCTCCTTTTTTGGCTGAGTGCTCGCTCTCTTATTTTGACGAGGCGGTCGGTCACGGCCCGGGCACGAAGCCCGAGGCAGAACGCAGGTTTTGACGTCCTCGTGTTGCAGCCCTCCTTTTTGGCTGAGTGCTCGCTCTCTTTCTTTGCTGAGGCGGTCGGTCACGGCCCGGGCACGAAGCCCGAGGCAGAACGCAGGTTTTGACGGGCCGGTTCGAAGGGCTGCTGCCACGGACCCCGACACCCTATCCCGGAGGCACCGAGCGAATGCAGACTCATTTCCACCCATCTTATCCAGCGGCAGAACAGTAAAGCATCGCGCTTGGGGGAAGGGAAGGCATGGGCAGCGCTCGTGAGGAGCGCACCGATGAAAGGGAGGAGTGAGGGGAGAATGATGGGTGCGATCATACCAGCACTAATGCACCGGATCCCATCAGAACTCCGAAGTTAAGCGTGCTTGGGCGAGAGTAGTACTAGGATGGGTGACCTCCTGGGAAGTCCTCGTGTTGCACCCCTCCTTTTTTGGCTGAGTGCTCGCTCTCTTATTTTGACGAGGCGGTCGGTCACGGCCCGGGCACGAAGCCCGAGGCAGAACGCAGGTTTTGACGAGGAAGTCCTCGTGTTGCAGCCCTCCTTTTTGGCTGAGTGCTCGCTCTCTTTCTTTGCTGAGGCGGTCGGTCACGGCCCGGGCACGAAGCCCGAGGCAGAACGTAGGTTTTGACGGGCCGGTTCGAAGGGCGAGGAAGTCCTCGTGTTGCACCCCTCCTTTTTGGCTGAGTGCTCGCCCTCTTTCTTTGCTGAGGCGGTCGGTCACGGCCCGGGCACGAAGCCCGAGGCAGAACGCAGGTTTTGACGGGCCGGTTCGAAGGGCTGCTGCCACGGACCCCGACACCCTATCCCGGAGGCACCGAGCGAATGCAGACTCATTTCCACCCATCTTATCCAGCGGCAGAACAGTAAAGCATCGCGCTTGGGGGGAAGGGAAGGCATGGGCAGCGCTCGTGAGGAGCGCACCGATGAAAGGGAGGAGTGAGGGGAGAATGGTGGGTGCGATCATACCAGCACTAATGCACCGGATCCCATCAGAACTCCGAAGTTAAGCGTGCTTGGGCGAGAGTAGTACTAGGATGGGTGACCTCCTGGGAAGTCCTCGTGTTGCACCCCTCCTTTTTTGGCTGAGTGCTCGCTCTCTTATTTTGACGAGGCGGTCGGTCACGGCCCGGGCACGAAGCCCGAGGCAGAACGCAGGTTTTGACGAGGAAGTCCTCGTGTTGCAGCCCTCCTTTTTGGCTGAGTGCTCGCTCTCTTTCTTTGCTGAGGCGGTCGGTCACGGCCCGGGCACGAAGCCCGAGGCAGAACGTAGGTTTTGACGGGCCGGTTCGAAGGGCGAGGAAGTCCTCGTGTTGCACCCCTCCTTTTTGGCTGAGTGCTCGCCCTCTTTCTTTGCTGAGGCGGTCGGTCACGGCCCGGGCACGAAGCCCGAGGCAGAACGCAGGTTTTGACGGGCCGGTTCGAAGGGCTGCTGCCACGGACCCCGACACCCTATCCCGGAGGCACCGAGCGAATGCAGACTCATTTCCACCCATCTTATCCAGCGGCAGAACAGTAAAGCATCGCGCTTGGGGGGAAGGGAAGGCATGGGCAGCGCTCGTGAGGAGCGCACCGATGAAAGGGAGGAGTGAGGGGAGAATGATGGGTGCGATCATACCAGCACTAATGCACCGGATCCCATCAGAACTCCGAAGTTAAGCGTGCTTGGGCGAGAGTAGTACTAGGATGGGTGACCTCCTGGGAAGTCCTCGTGTTGCACCCCTCCTTTTTTGGCTGAGTGCTCGCTCTCTTATTTTGACGAGGCGGTCGGTCACGGCCCGGGCACGAAGCCCGAGGCAGAACGCAGGTTTTGACGAGGAAGTCCTCGTGTTGCAGCCCTCCTTTTTGGCTGAGTGCTCGCTCTCTTTCT
The DNA here is from genome assembly GCA_900174645.1 of Sonneratia alba. Classification (NCBI taxonomy): domain Eukaryota; kingdom Viridiplantae; phylum Streptophyta; class Magnoliopsida; order Myrtales; family Lythraceae; genus Sonneratia; species Sonneratia alba. Next base: position 6,257,589 of record FWPY01000060.1, read on the forward strand.
TTGCTGAGGCGGTCGGTCACGGCCCGGGCACGAAGCCCGAGGCAGAACGTAGGTTTTGACGGGCCGGTTCGAAGGGCGAGGAAGTCCTCGTGTTGCACCCCTCCTTTTTGGCTGAGTGCTCGCCCTCTTTCTTTGCTGAGGCGGTCGGTCACGGCCCGGGCACGAAGCCCGAGGCAGAACGCAGGTTTTGACGGGCCGGTTCGAAGGGCTGCTGCCACGGACCCCGACACCCTATCCCGGAGGCACCGAGCGAATGCAGACTCATTTCCACCCATCTTATCCAGCGGCAGAACAGTAAAGCATCGCGCTTGGGGGGAAGGGAAGGCATGGGCAGCGCTCGTGAGGAGCGCACCGATGAAAGGGAGGAGTGAGGGGAGAATGATGGGTGCGATCATACCAGCACTAATGCACCGGATCCCATCAGAACTCCGAAGTTAAGCGTGCTTGGGCGAGAGTAGTACTAGGATGGGTGACCTCCTGGGAAGTCCTCGTGTTGCACCCCTCCTTTTTTGGCTGAGTGCTCGCTCTCTTATTTTGACGAGGCGGTCGGTCACGGCCCGGGCACGAAGCCCGAGGCAGAACGCAGGTTTTGACGAGGAAGTCCTCGTGTTGCAGCCCTCCTTTTTGGCTGAGTGCTCGCTCTCTTTCTTTGCTGAGGCGGTCGGTCACGGCCCGGGCACGAAGCCCGAGGCAGAACGTAGGTTTTGACGGGCCGGTTCGAAGGGCGAGGAAGTCCTCGTGTTGCACCCCTCCTTTTTGGCTGAGTGCTCGCCCTCTTTCTTTGCTGAGGCGGTCGGTCACGGCCCGGGCACGAAGCCCGAGGCAGAACGCAGGTTTTGACGGGCCGGTTCGAAGGGCTGCTGCCACGGACCCCGACACCCTATCCCGGAGGCACCGAGCGAATGCAGACTCATTTCCACCCATCTTATCCAGCGGCAGAACAGTAAAGCATCGCGCTTGGGGGGAAGGGAAGGCATGGGCAGCGCTCGTGAGGAGCGCACCGATGAAAGGGAGGAGTGAGGGGAGAATGATGGGTGCGATCATACCAGCACTAATGCACCGGATCCCATCAGAACTCCGAAGTTAAGCGTGCTTGGGCGAGAGTAGTACTAGGATGGGTGACCTCCTGGGAAGTCCTCGTGTTGCACCCCTCCTTTTTTGGCTGAGTGCTCGCTCTCTTATTTTGACGAGGCGGTCGGTCACGGCCCGGGCACGAAGCCCGAGGCAGAACGCAGGTTTTGACGAGGAAGTCCTCGTGTTGCAGCCCTCCTTTTTGGCTGAGTGCTCGCTCTCTTTCTTTGCTGAGGCGGTCGGTCACGGCCCGGGCACGAAGCCCGAGGCAGAACGTAGGTTTTGACGGGCCGGTTCGAAGGGCGAGGAAGTCCTCGTGTTGCACCCCTCCTTTTTGGCTGAGTGCTCGCCCTCTTTCTTTGCTGAGGCGGTCGGTCACGGCCCGGGCACGAAGCCCGAGGCAGAACGCAGGTTTTGACGGGCCGGTTCGAAGGGCTGCTGCCACGGACCCCGACACCCTATCCCGGAGGCACCGAGCGAATGCAGACTCATTTCCACCCATCTTATCCAGCGGCAGAACAGTAAAGCATCGCGCTTGGGGGGAAGGGAAGGCATGGGCAGCGCTCGTGAGGAGCGCACCGATGAAAGGGAGGAGTGAGGGGAGAATGATGGGTGCGATCATACCAGCACTAATGCACCGGATCCCATCAGAACTCCGAAGTTAAGCGTGCTTGGGCGAGAGTAGTACTAGGATGGGTGACCTCCTGGGAAGTCCTCGTGTTGCACCCCTCCTTTTTTGGCTGAGTGCTCGCTCTCTTATTTTGACGAGGCGGTCGGTCACGGCCCGGGCACGAAGCCCGAGGCAGAACGCAGGTTTTGACGAGGAAGTCCTCGTGTTGCAGCCCTCCTTTTTGGCTGAGTGCTCGCTCTCTTTCTTTGCTGAGGCGGTCGGTCACGGCCCGGGCACGAAGCCCGAGGCAGAACGTAGGTTTTGACGGGCCGGTTCGAAGGGCGAGGAAGTCCTCGTGTTGCACCCCTCCTTTTTGGCTGAGTGCTCGCCCTCTTTCTTTGCTGAGGCGGTCGGTCACGGCCCGGGCACGAAGCCCGAGGCAGAACGCAGGTTTTGACGGGCCGGTTCGAAGGGCTGCTGCCACGGACCCCGACACCCTATCCCGGAGGCACCGAGCGAATGCAGACTCATTTCCACCCATCTTATCCAGCGGCAGAACAGTAAAGCATCGCGCTTGGGGGGAAGGGAAGGCATGGGCAGCGCTCGTGAGGAGCGCACCGATGAAAGGGAGGAGTGAGGGGAGAATGGTGGGTGCGATCATACCAGCACTAATGCACCGGATCCCATCAGAACTCCGAAGTTAAGCGTGCTTGGGCGAGAGTAGTACTAGGATGGGTGACCTCCTGGGAAGTCCTCGTGTTGCACCCCTCCTTTTTTGGCTGAGTGCTCGCTCTCTTATTTTTGACGAGGCGGTCGGTCACGGCCCGGGCACGAAGCCCGAGGCAGAACGCAGGTTTTGACGAGGAAGTCCTCGTGTTGCAGCCCTCCTTTTTGGCTGAGTGCTCGCCCTCTTTCTTTGCTGAGGCGGTCGGTCACGGCCCGGGCACGAAGCCCGAGGCAGAACGCAGGTTTTGACGGGCCGGTTCGAAGGGCTGCTGCCACGGACCCCGACACCCTATCCCGGAGGCACCGAGCGAATGCAGACTCATTTCCACCCATCTTATCCAGCGGCAGAACAGTAAAGCATCGCGCTTGGGGGGAAGGGAAGGCATGGGCAGCGCTCGTGAGGAGCGCACCGATGAAAGGGAGGAGTGAGGGGAGAATGATGGGTGCGATCATACCAGCACTAATGCACCGGATCCCATCAGAACTCCGAAGTTAAGCGTGCTTGGGCGAGAGTAGTACTAGGATGGGTGACCTCCTGGGAAGTCCTCGTGTTGCACCCCTCCTTTTTTGGCTGAGTGCTCGCTCTCTTATTTTGACGAGGCGGTCGGTCACGGCCCGGGCACGAAGCCCGAGGCAGAACGCAGGTTTTGACGAGGAAGTCCTCGTGTTGCAGCCCTCCTTTTTGGCTGAGTGCTCGCTCTCTTTCTTTGCTGAGGCGGTCGGTCACGGCCCGGGCACGAAGCCCGAGGCAGAACGTAGGTTTTGACGGGCCGGTTCGAAGGGCGAGGAAGTCCTCGTGTTGCACCCCTCCTTTTTGGCTGAGTGCTCGCCCTCTTTCTTTGCTGAGGCGGTCGGTCACGGCCCGGGCACGAAGCCCGAGGCAGAACGCAGGTTTTGACGGGCCGGTTCGAAGGGCTGCTGCCACGGACCCCGACACCCTATCCCGGAGGCACCGAGCGAATGCAGACTCATTTCCACCCATCTTATCCAGCGGCAGAACAGTAAAGCATCGCGCTTGGGGGGAAGGGAAGGCATGGGCAGCGCTCGTGAGGAGCGCACCGATGAAAGGGAGGAGTGAGGGGAGAATGATGGGTGCGATCATACCAGCACTAATGCACCGGATCCCATCAGAACTCCGAAGTTAAGCGTGCTTGGGCGAGAGTAGTACTAGGATGGGTGACCTCCTGGGAAGTCCTCGTGTTGCACCCCTCCTTTTTTGGCTGAGTGCTCGCTCTCTTATTTTGACGAGGCGGTCGGTCACGGCCCGGGCACGAAGCCCGAGGCAGAACGCAGGTTTTGACGAGGAAGTCCTCGTGTTGCAGCCCTCCTTTTTGGCTGAGTGCTCGCTCTCTTTCTTTGCTGAGGCGGTCGGTCACGGCCCGGGCACGAAGCCCGAGGCAGAACGTAGGTTTTGACGGGCCGGTTCGAAGGGCGAGGAAGTCCTCGTGTTGCACCCCTCCTTTTTGGCTGAGTGCTCGCCCTCTTTCTTTGCTGAGGCGGTCGGTCACGGCCCGGGCACGAAGCCCGAGGCAGAACGCAGGTTTTGACGGGCCGGTTCGAAGGGCTGCTGCCACGGACCCCGACACCCTATCCCGGAGGCACCGAGCGAATGCAGACTCATTTCCACCCATCTTATCCAGCGGCAGAACAGTAAAGCATCGCGCTTGGGGGGAAGGGAAGGCATGGGCAGCGCTCGTGAGGAGCGCACCGATGAAAGGGAGGAGTGAGGGGAGAATGATGGGTGCGATCATACCAGCACTAATGCACCGGATCCCATCAGAACTCCGAAGTTAAGCGTGCTTGGGCGAGAGTAGTACTAGGATGGGTGACCTCCTGGGAAGTCCTCGTGTTGCACCCCTCCTTTTTTGGCTGAGTGCTCGCTCTCTTATTTTGACGAGGCGGTCGGTCACGGCCCGGGCACGAAGCCCGAGGCAGAACGCAGGTTTTGACGAGGAAGTCCTCGTGTTGCAGCCCTCCTTTTTGGCTGAGTGCTCGCTCTCTTTCTTTGCTGAGGCGGTCGGTCACGGCCCGGGCACGAAGCCCGAGGCAGAACGTAGGTTTTGACGGGCCGGTTCGAAGGGCGAGGAAGTCCTCGTGTTGCACCCCTCCTTTTTGGCTGAGTGCTCGCCCTCTTTCTTTGCTGAGGCGGTCGGTCACGGCCCGGGCACGAAGCCCGAGGCAGAACGCAGGTTTTGACGGGCCGGTTCGAAGGGCTGCTGCCACGGACCCCGACACCCTATCCCGGAGGCACCGAGCGAATGCAGACTCATTTCCACCCATCTTATCCAGCGGCAGAACAGTAAAGCATCGCGCTTGGGGGGAAGGGAAGGCATGGGCAGCGCTCGTGAGGAGCGCACCGATGAAAGGGAGGAGTGAGGGGAGAATGATGGGTGCGATCATACCAGCACTAATGCACCGGATCCCATCAGAACTCCGAAGTTAAGCGTGCTTGGGCGAGAGTAGTACTAGGATGGGTGACCTCCTGGGAAGTCCTCGTGTTGCACCCCTCCTTTTTTGGCTGAGTGCTCGCTCTCTTATTTTGACGAGGCGGTCGGTCACGGCCCGGGCACGAAGCCCGAGGCAGAACGCAGGTTTTGACGAGGAAGTCCTCGTGTTGCAGCCCTCCTTTTTGGCTGAGTGCTCGCTCTCTTTCTTTGCTGAGGCGGTCGGTCACGGCCCGGGCACGAAGCCCGAGGCAGAACGTAGGTTTTGACGGGCCGGTTCGAAGGGCGAGGAAGTCCTCGTGTTGCACCCCTCCTTTTTGGCTGAGTGCTCGCCCTCTTTCTTTGCTGAGGCGGTCGGTCACGGCCCGGGCACGAAGCCCGAGGCAGAACGCAGGTTTTGACGGGCCGGTTCGAAGGGCTGCTGCCACGGACCCCGACACCCTATCCCGGAGGCACCGAGCGAATGCAGACTCATTTCCACCCATCTTATCCAGCGGCAGAACAGTAAAGCATCGCGCTTGGGGGGAAGGGAAGGCATGGGCAGCGCTCGTGAGGAGCGCACCGATGAAAGGGAGGAGTGAGGGGAGAATGATGGGTGCGATCATACCAGCACTAATGCACCGGATCCCATCAGAACTCCGAAGTTAAGCGTGCTTGGGCGAGAGTAGTACTAGGATGGGTGACCTCCTGGGAAGTCCTCGTGTTGCACCCCTCCTTTTTTGGCTGAGTGCTCGCTCTCTTATTTTGACGAGGCGGTCGGTCACGGCCCGGGCACGAAGCCCGAGGCAGAACGCAGGTTTTGACGAGGAAGTCCTCGTGTTGCAGCCCTCCTTTTTGGCTGAGTGCTCGCTCTCTTTCTTTGCTGAGGCGGTCGGTCACGGCCCGGGCACGAAGCCCGAGGCAGAACGTAGGTTTTGACGGGCCGGTTCGAAGGGCGAGGAAGTCCTCGTGTTGCACCCCTCCTTTTTGGCTGAGTGCTCGCCCTCTTTCTTTGCTGAGGCGGTCGGTCACGGCCCGGGCACGAAGCCCGAGGCAGAACGCAGGTTTTGACGGGCCGGTTCGAAGGGCTGCTGCCACGGACCCCGACACCCTATCCCGGAGGCACCGAGCGAATGCAGACTCATTTCCACCCATCTTATCCAGCGGCAGAACAGTAAAGCATCGCGCTTGGGGGGAAGGGAAGGCATGGGCAGCGCTCGTGAGGAGCGCACCGATGAAAGGGAGGAGTGAGGGGAGAATGATGGGTGCGATCATACCAGCACTAATGCACCGGATCCCATCAGAACTCCGAAGTTAAGCGTGCTTGGGCGAGAGTAGTACTAGGATGGGTGACCTCCTGGGAAGTCCTCGTGTTGCACCCCTCCTTTTTTGGCTGAGTGCTCGCTCTCTTATTTTGACGAGGCGGTCGGTCACGGCCCGGGCACGAAGCCCGAGGCAGAACGCAGGTTTTGACGAGGAAGTCCTCGTGTTGCAGCCCTCCTTTTTGGCTGAGTGCTCGCTCTCTTTCTTTGCTGAGGCGGTCGGTCACGGCCCGGGCACGAAGCCCGAGGCAGAACGTAGGTTTTGACGGGCCGGTTCGAAGGGCGAGGAAGTCCTCGTGTTGCACCCCTCCTTTTTGGCTGAGTGCTCGCCCTCTTTCTTTGCTGAGGCGGTCGGTCACGGCCCGGGCACGAAGCCCGAGGCAGAACGCAGGTTTTGACGGGCCGGTTCGAAGGGCTGCTGCCACGGACCCCGACACCCTATCCCGGAGGCACCGAGCGAATGCAGACTCATTTCCACCCATCTTATCCAGCGGCAGAACAGTAAAGCATCGCGCTTGGGGGGAAGGGAAGGCATGGGCAGCGCTCGTGAGGAGCGCACCGATGAAAGGGAGGAGTGAGGGGAGAATGGTGGGTGCGATCATACCAGCACTAATGCACCGGATCCCATCAGAACTCCGAAGTTAAGCGTGCTTGGGCGAGAGTAGTACTAGGATGGGTGACCTCCTGGGAAGTCCTCGTGTTGCACCCCTCCTTTTTTGGCTGAGTGCTCGCTCTCTTATTTTGACGAGGCGGTCGGTCACGGCCCGGGCACGAAGCCCGAGGCAGAACGCAGGTTTTGACGAGGAAGTCCTCGTGTTGCAGCCCTCCTTTTTGGCTGAGTGCTCGCTCTCTTTCTTTGCTGAGGCGGTCGGTCACGGCCCGGGCACGAAGCCCGAGGCAGAACGTAGGTTTTGACGGGCCGGTTCGAAGGGCGAGGAAGTCCTCGTGTTGCACCCCTCCTTTTTGGCTGAGTGCTCGCCCTCTTTCTTTGCTGAGGCGGTCGGTCACGGCCCGGGCACGAAGCCCGAGGCAGAACGCAGGTTTTGACGGGCCGGTTCGAAGGGCTGCTGCCACGGACCCCGACACCCTATCCCGGAGGCACCGAGCGAATGCAGACTCATTTCCACCCATCTTATCCAGCGGCAGAACAGTAAAGCATCGCGCTTGGGGGAAGGGAAGGCATGGGCAGCGCTCGTGAGGAGCGCACCGATGAAAGGGAGGAGTGAGGGGAGAATGATGGGTGCGATCATACCAGCACTAATGCACCGGATCCCATCAGAACTCCGAAGTTAAGCGTGCTTGGGCGAGAGTAGTACTAGGATGGGTGACCTCCTGGGAAGTCCTCGTGTTGCACCCCTCCTTTTTTGGCTGAGTGCTCGCTCTCTTATTTTGACGAGGCGGTCGGTCACGGCCCGGGCACGAAGCCCGAGGCAGAACGCAGGTTTTGACGAGGAAGTCCTCGTGTTGCAGCCCTCCTTTTTGGCTGAGTGCTCGCTCTCTTTCTTTGCTGAGGCGGTCGGTCACGGCCCGGGCACGAAGCCCGAGGCAGAACGTAGGTTTTGACGGGCCGGTTCGAAGGGCGAGGAAGTCCTCGTGTTGCACCCCTCCTTTTTGGCTGAGTGCTCGCCCTCTTTCTTTGCTGAGGCGGTCGGTCACGGCCCGGGCACGAAGCCCGAGGCAGAACGCAGGTTTTGACGGGCCGGTTCGAAGGGCTGCTGCCACGGACCCCGACACCCTATCCCGGAGGCACCGAGCGAATGCAGACTCATTTCCACCCATCTTATCCAGCGGCAGAACAGTAAAGCATCGCGCTTGGGGGAAGGGAAGGCATGGGCAGCGCTCGTGAGGAGCGCACCGATGAAAGGGAGGAGTGAGGGGAGAATGATGGGTGCGATCATACCAGCACTAATGCACCGGATCCCATCAGAACTCCGAAGTTAAGCGTGCTTGGGCGAGAGTAGTACTAGGATGGGTGACCTCCTGGGAAGTCCTCGTGTTGCACCCCTCCTTTTTTGGCTGAGTGCTCGCTCTCTTATTTTGACGAGGCGGTCGGTCACGGCCCGGGCACGAAGCCCGAGGCAGAACGCAGGTTTTGACGAGGAAGTCCTCGTGTTGCACCCCTCCTTTTTGGCTGAGTGCTCGCCCTCTTTCTTTGCTGAGGCGGTCGGTCACGGCCCGGGCACGAAGCCCGAGGCAGAACGCAGGTTTTGACGGGCCGGTTCGAAGGGCTGCTGCCACGGACCCCGACACCCTATCCCGGAGGCACCGAGCGAATGCAGACTCATTTCCACCCATCTTATCCAGCGGCAGAACAGTAAAGCATCGCGCTTGGGGGGAAGGGAAGGCATGGGCAGCGCTCGTGAGGAGCGCACCGATGAAAGGGAGGAGTGAGGGGAGAATGATGGGTGCGATCATACCAGCACTAATGCACCGGATCCCATCAGAACTCCGAAGTTAAGCGTGCTTGGGCGAGAGTAGTACTAGGATGGGTGACCTCCTGGGAAGTCCTCGTGTTGCACCCCTCCTTTTTTGGCTGAGTGCTCGCTCTCTTATTTTGACGAGGCGGTCGGTCACGGCCCGGGCACGAAGCCCGAGGCAGAACGCAGGTTTTGACGAGGAAGTCCTCGTGTTGCAGCCCTCCTTTTTGGCTGAGTGCTCGCTCTCTTTCTTTGCTGAGGCGGTCGGTCACGGCCCGGGCACGAAGCCCGAGGCAGAACGTAGGTTTTGACGGGCCGGTTCGAAGGGCGAGGAAGTCCTCGTGTTGCACCCCTCCTTTTTGGCTGAGTGCTCGCCCTCTTTCTTTGCTGAGGCGGTCGGTCACGGCCCGGGCACGAAGCCCGAGGCAGAACGCAGGTTTTGACGGGCCGGTTCGAAGGGCTGCTGCCACGGACCCCGACACCCTATCCCGGAGGCACCGAGCGAATGCAGACTCATTTCCACCCATCTTATCCAGCGGCAGAACAGTAAAGCATCGCGCTTGGGGGGAAGGGAAGGCATGGGCAGCGCTCGTGAGGAGCGCACCGATGAAAGGGAGGAGTGAGGGGAGAATGATGGGTGCGATCATACCAGCACTAATGCACCGGATCCCATCAGAACTCCGAAGTTAAGCGTGCTTGGGCGAGAGTAGTACTAGGATGGGTGACCTCCTGGGAAGTCCTCGTGTTGCACCCCTCCTTTTTTGGCTGAGTGCTCGCTCTCTTATTTTGACGAGGCGGTCGGTCACGGCCCGGGCACGAAGCCCGAGGCAGAACGCAGGTTTTGACGAGGAAGTCCTCGTGTTGCAGCCCTCCTTTTTGGCTGAGTGCTCGCTCTCTTTCTTTGCTGAGGCGGTCGGTCACGGCCCGGGCACGAAGCCCGAGGCAGAACGTAGGTTTTGACGGGCCGGTTCGAAGGGCGAGGAAGTCCTCGTGTTGCACCCCTCCTTTTTGGCTGAGTGCTCGCCCTCTTTCTTTGCTGAGGCGGTCGGTCACGGCCCGGGCACGAAGCCCGAGGCAGAACGCAGGTTTTGACGGGCCGGTTCGAAGGGCTGCTGCCACGGACCCCGACACCCTATCCCGGAGGCACCGAGCGAATGCAGACTCATTTCCACCCATCTTATCCAGCGGCAGAACAGTAAAGCATCGCGCTTGGGGGGAAGGGAAGGCATGGGCAGCGCTCGTGAGGAGCGCACCGATGAAAGGGAGGAGTGAGGGGAGAATGGTGGGTGCGATCATACCAGCACTAATGCACCGGATCCCATCAGAACTCCGAAGTTAAGCGTGCTTGGGCGAGAGTAGTACTAGGATGGGTGACCTCCTGGGAAGTCCTCGTGTTGCACCCCTCCTTTTTTGGCTGAGTGCTCGCTCTCTTATTTTGACGAGGCGGTCGGTCACGGCCCGGGCACGAAGCCCGAGGCAGAACGCAGGTTTTGACGAGGAAGTCCTCGTGTTGCAGCCCTCCTTTTTGGCTGAGTGCTCGCTCTCTTTCTTTGCTGAGGCGGTCGGTCACGGCNGCTCGAGGTGGTCGGTCACAGCCCTGGGCACGAAGCCCGGGCAAGAACGTAGGTTTTTTGACGGGCCGGTTTTCGAAGGGCGAGGCAATCCCGTGTTGCACCCCTTCCTTTTTGCGCTGTAGTGCTCGCCCTCATTCTTGCTGAGCGCGTGCGTCACGGCCCGGGCACGAAGCCCGAGGCAGAACACGCAGTTTTGACGGCCGGTTCGACAGTGCTACAGCCTCGACCCGACACCTAATCCTGGAGGCACCGAGCGAATGTAGACTCATTTCCACCCATCTTATCCAGCGGCAGAACCTTAAGCATCGCGATCGGGTGAAAGAAGGCATGGGCAGCGCTCGTGACGAGCGCAGCGATGAAAAAGGGAGGAGTGAGGGGAGAATGACGGGTGCAATCAATACCAGCACTAATGCACCGGATCCCATCAACTTCCGAAAGTCTCTGCGTGCCTTGGGCGAGAGTAGTACTAGGGATGGGGTGACCTCCTGGGAAGTCCTCGTGTTGCACTCCCTCCTTTTTGGCTGATGCCTCCTCTCTATTTTGACGAGGCGGTCGGTTATGGCCCGGCACGAAAGCCAGGATGCAGTCTCTCGTGTTGTCACGCTCATCTACTTTAATTGGTACTAAGTTCTCGAGAAGTCTCGTACGCTAATCCTGCATTCTTCACTATGGCCTTGAGACGCGGTTTACTAACGTACACAAGCGCCGCGTAAAGGGCACGAAGCCCTAGCAAACGTTCAGGAGTTTTGACGGAGCCGCTATCGAAAAGGGTCTATTGAAATCCTCTTGCAAACCCCTCTTTTTGGTCTGACTTGTGCACGCTCTACTTTATTCTATTTGAGCGATAGAGTTCTATCGGTAAAACGGTCACGGACAACTTTACCGAGTGGCCACTAGCGAAGCCCGAGGTGCACAACCCATCACAGTTTTAACCACAGGCAGTCTTGGCAGGTCTGTCTAGGCCGCATTCTCTTTTTGGGCTGATGCTCGCTCTTTTATTTTGACGAGGCAGTCGTCACGGCCCGGGCCACGCAAGCCCGAGCAGAACACAGGTTTTAACGAGGAAGTCCTCGTGTTGCAGCCGGCTCCCGCCTTTTGGCTGAGTGCTTAGCTCTCTTTCTTTGCTGAGGCGATGTCGGTCAGAGCCCCAGGCTCGAAGAAGCCGAGGCAGAACGTTGGTTTTGACGGGCCTGGTTGTTTCGAAAGGCGAGGGAAGTCCTCGTGTTGCACCCCTCCTTTTTGGCTGAGTGTCTCGCCCTTCTTTTCTCATTGCTGAGGCGGCGTTTGGTCATGGCCCGGGCACGAAGGCCCGAAGGCAGAGAAGACGCAAGGGTTTTTGATATGTGCCGGTTCGAAGGGCTTTCTGCACGGACCCCGACACCCCTAATTCCCTGAGGGCAACCGAGCGAATGCCAGACTCAGATTTCCACATCTTATCCACGGGCAGAACAGTTAAAAGCATCGCGCTGGAGGAAAGGAATGGCATGGGCAACGCTCGTAGAGAGCGCAGCGAATGAAAGGGAGGAGTGAGGGGAGAAGACGGGTGGCAATCATACAAACCAGCTAATGCACCGGATCCCATCAGAATCCGAGTTCCTGCTGCTTGGGCTTTGAGTAGACTTAGGTGATGGGTGACCTCCTGGGAATCCTCGTGTTGCCACCCCCCTTTTTGGCTGAGTGCTTCGCTCTCTTCTTTTGACGAGGCGGTACGGGTCACGACCCGGGCACGAAGCCCGAGGCAAGAACACAGTTGTTTTGAACGAGCGAGAAGGTCCTCGTGTTGCAATAAGCCTCTGCTTTTTGGCTGATGCTCGACGTGCTCTTTCTTTGCTTGAGGCAGTCCGTCCATGATTGTGCAGCCCGGGGCAACTGAAGCGACGTGTCGGCAACTATAACGTATCTGCAGTTCTGCACCAGTCCCCGGTTGCGATTCGAAGGGCGGAAGGTCCTGTATCGTGATTGCACCCCTCTTTTTTTGGCTGAGTGGCCTCGCCTCTCTTTACTTTGCTGAGGCGGTCCGCGCTTCAAACGGCCCGGGCCAACGAGCCAGAACATTCTATCTTCTCCACCCTGTCTTCTCCAGCAAAGCAGAACACTAAAGCAGGTTTTGACGGCCCCGGTCGAAGGGCTGCTGCCACGGAACCCCGACACCCTATGTGTCCCTGGAGCCAAGCACCGACTCGTCTAATGCCAGACCTCATTTTCCACCCATCTTAATCCCCCCAGCGACCACCCGCAGAACGAGAACGAATAAAAGCAATCGCAGAGTGCTTGAGAATGGTTAAGGCAGGGGCAGCGCTCGTGATTTACGCAGCGATGAAAGGGAGGAGTGAGGGGAGAAATGACGGGGGCAATCATACCGAGACACTTAATGCACCGGATCCATCAACTCCGAAGTTTATGCGTGCCTTGGGCGAGAAGTAGTACTAGGATGGGTGACCTCCTGGGAAGTCCTCGTGTTGCACCCGCCTCTTTTTTGGCTGGTGCTCGCTCTCTTATTTTGACGAGGCGTACGGGGCCGGGCCCGAAGCCGAGGAAGTCCTCGTGTTGCAGCCACCTTTTTGGCTGAGTGCCGCTCTCTCTTTCTTGGCTGAGGCGTCCGTCACAGCTCCGGGCACGAGCCCTAAGGCGAAGAACGTAGGTTTTTGACGGGCCGGTTCGAAGGGCGAGGAAGTCCTCGTGTTGCACCCTCCTTTTTTGGCTGAGTGCTCGCTCTCTATTTTGACGAGGCGGTCGGTCACGGCCCGGCCACGAAGACCGAGGCAGAACACAGGTTTTAACGAGGCAGTCCTCGTGTTCAGCCCTCCTTTTTGGCTGAGTGCTCGCTCTCTTATTTTGACGAGGCAGTCCCGGGCACGAAGCCCGAGGCAGAAACACAGGTTTTTGACGAGGAAGTCCTCGTGTTGCGCCCTCTTTTTGGCTGAGTGCTCGTCTCTTTCTTTGCTGAGGTGGTCTGTCATCAGCCCGGGCACGAAGCCCGAGGCAGAACGTAGGTTTTAGGACGGGCCGGTTCGAAGGGCGAGGAAGTCCCGTGTTGCACCCTCCTTTTTGGCTGAGTGCTCGCCTCTTTCTTTGCTGAGGCGGTCGGTCACGGCCCGGGCACGAAGCCCGAGGCAGAACGCAGGTTTTTGACGGGCCGGTTCGAAGTGCTACAGCCTCGGACCCCGACACCCTATCCTGGAGGCACCGAGCGAAGGGACTCATTTCCACCATCTTATCCAGCGGGCAGAACAATTAAAGCATCGCGCTTCGGGTGAAAGGAAGGCATGGGCAGCGCTCGTGACGAGCGCAGCGATGAAGGGAGGAGTGAGGGGAGAATGACGGGTGCAATCATACCAGCACTAATGGCACTGGATCCATCAACTCCGAAGTTCTGCGTGCTTGGGGCGAAGATAGTACAGGATGGGTGACCTCCTGGGAAGTCCTCGTGTTGCAGCCCTCCTTTTTGCCTGAGTGGCTCGCTCTCTTTCTTTGCTGAGGCGGTCAGTCACGGCTCGAGCACGAGCCCTAGGCAGATCGTAGGTTTTGACTGGGCCGGTTCGATGGGCGAGGAAGTCCTCGTGTTGCACCCTCCTTTTTGGCTGAGTGCTCGCTTTTCTTTGCTGAGGCGGTCGGTCACGGCCTGGGCACGAAGCCCGAGGCAGAACGCAGGCTTTGACGGCCGGTTCGAAGGGCTGCTGCACGGACCCCGACACCCTATCCTGGAGGCACCGAGCGAATGCAGACTCATTTCCACCATTTTATCCAGCGGCAGAACATTAAAGCATCGCGCTTGGGTGAAAGGAAGGCATGGGCAGCGCTCGTGACGAGCGCAGCGATGAAAGGGAGGAGTGAGGGGAGAATGACGGGTGCAATCATACCAGCACTAATGCACCGGATCCCATCAGAACTCCGAAGTTATGCGTGCTTGGGCGAGAGTAGTACTAGGATGGGTGACCTCCTGGGAAATCCCTCGTGTTGCACCCCTCCTTTTTGGCTGAGTGCTCGGCTCTCTTATTTTGACGAGGCGGTCGTCACCCGGCACGAAGCCCGAGGCAGAACACAGGTTTTAACGAGGAAGTCCTCGTGTTGCAGCCCTCCTTTTTGGCTGAGTGCTCGCTCTCTTTCTTTGCTGAGGCGGTCGGTCACAGCCCGGGCACGAAGCCCGAGGCAGAACGTTGGTTTTGACGGGCCGGTTCGAAGGGCGAGGAAGTCCTCGTGTTGCACCCCTCCTTTTTGGCTGAGTGCTCGCCCTCTTTCTTGCTGAGGCGGTCGGTCACGGCCCGGGCACGAAGCCCGAGGCAGAACGCAGGTTTTGAACGGGCCGGTTCGAAGGGCTTCTGCACGGACCCCGACACCCTATCCTGGAGGCACCGAGCGAATGCAGACTCATTTCCACCCATCTTATCCAGCGGCAGAACATTAAAGCATCGCGCTTGGGTGAAAGGAAGGCATGGGCAGCGCTCGTGAGGAGCGCAGCGATGAAAGGGAGGAGTGAGGGGAGAATGACGGGGTGCAATCATACAGCACTAATGCACCGGATCCCATCAGAACTCCGAAGTTATGCGTGCTTGGGCGAGAGTAGTACTAGGATGGGTGACCTCCTGGGAAATCCTCGTGTTGCACCCCTCCTTTTTGGCTGAGTGCTCGCTCTCTTATTTTGACGAGGCGGTAGGTCGGGCACGAAGCCCGAGGCAGAACACAGGTTTTCACGAGGAAGTCCTCGTGTTTGCAGCCCTCCTTTTTGGCTGAGTGCTCGCTCTCTTTCTTTGCTGAGGCGGTCGGTCACAGCCCGGGCACGAAGCCCGAGGCAGAACACAGGTTTTGACGGGCCGATTCGAAGGGCGAGGAAGTCCTCGTGTTGCACCCCTCCTTTTTGGCTGAGTGCTCGCCCTCTTTCTTTGCTGAGGCGGTCGGTCACGGCCCGGGCACGAAGCCCGAGGCAGAACGCAGGTTTTGACGGGCCGGTTCGAAGGGCTGCTGCCACGGACCCCGACACCCTATCCTGGAGGCACCGAGCGAATGCAGACTCATTTCCACCCATCTTATCCAGCGGACAGAACATTAAAGCATCGCGCTTGGGGTGAAAGGAAGGCATGGGCAGCGCTTCGTGAGGAGCGCAGCGATGAAAGGGAGGAGTGAGGGGAGAATGACGGGTGCAATCATACCAGCACTAATGCACCGGATCCCATCAGAACTCCGAAGTTATGCGTGCTTGGGCGAGAGTAGTACTAGGATGGGTGACCTCCTGGGAAGTCCTCGTGTTGCACCCCTCCTTTTTTGGCTGAGTGCTCGCTCTCTTATTTTGACGAGGCGGTCGGTTATGGCCCGGGCACGAAGCCCGAGGAAGTCCTCGTGTTGCAGCCCTCCTTTTGGCTGAGTGCTCGCTCTCTTTCTTGGCTGAGGCGGTCGGTCACAGCCCGGGCACGAAGCCCTAGGCAGAACGTAGGTTTTGACGGGCCGGTTCGAAGGGCGAGGAAGTCCTCGTGTTGCACCCCTCCTTTTTTGGCTGAGTGCTCGCTCTCTTATTTTGACGAGGCGGTCGGTCACGGCCCGGCCACGAAGCCCGAGGCAGAACACAGGTTTTAACGAGGCAGTCCTCGTGTTGCAGCCCTCCTTTTTGGCTGAGTGCTCGCTCTCTTATTTTGACGAGGCAGTCGGGCACGAAGCCCGAGGCAGAACACAGGTTTTGACGAGGAAGTCCTCGTGTTGCAGCCCTCCTTTTTGGCTGAGTGCTCGCTCTCTTTCTTTGCTGAGGTGGTCGGTCACAGCCCGGGCACGAAGCCCGAGGCAGAACGTAGGTTTTGACGGGCCGGTTCGAAGGGCGAGGAAGTCCCCGTGTTGCACCCCTCCTTTTTGGCTGAGTGCTCGCCCTCTTTCTTTGCTGAGGCGGTCGGTCACGGCCCGGGCACGAAGCCCGAGGCAGAACGCAGGTTTTGACGGGCCGGTTCGAAGTGCTACAGCCTCGGACCCCGACACCCTATCCTGGAGGCACCGAGCGAATGTAGACTCATTTCCACCCATCTTATCCAGCGGCAGAACATTAAAGCATCGCGCTTCGGGTGAAAGGAAGGCATGGGCAGCGCTCGTGACGAGCGCAGCGATGAAAGGGAGGAGTGAGGGGAGAATGACGGGTGCAATCATACCAGCACTAATGCACCGGATCCCATCAACTCCGAAGTTCTGCGTGCTTGGGCGAGAGTAGTACTAGGATGGGTGACCTCCTGGGAAGTCCTCGTGTTGCAGCCCTCCTTTTTGCCTGAGTGCTCGCTCTCTTTCTTTGCTGAGGCGGTCAGTCACGGCTCGAGCACGAAGCCCTAGGCAGATCGTAGGTTTTGACGGGCCGGTTCGATGGGCGAGGAAGTCCTCGTGTTGCACCCCTCCTTTTTGGCTGAGTGCTCGCCCTCTTTCTTTGCTGAGGCGGTCGGTCACGGCCTGGGCACGAAGCCCGAGGCAGAACGCAGGCTTTGACGGGCCGGTTCGAAGGGCTGCTGCCACGGACCCCGACACCCTATCCTGGAGGCACCGAGCGAATGCAGACTCATTTCCACCCATTTTATCCAGCGGCAGAACATTAAAGCATCGCGCTTGGGGTGAAAGGAAGGCATGGGCAGCGCTCGTGACGAGCGCAGCGATGAAAGGGAGGAGTGAGGGGAGAATGACGGGTGCAATCATACCAGCACTAATGCACCGGATCCCATCAGAACTCCGAAGTTATGCGTGCTTGGGCGAGAGTAGTACTAGGATGGGTGACCTCCTGGGAAATCCTCGTGTTGCACCCCTCCTTTTTGGCTGAGTGCTCGCTCTCTTATTTTGACGAGGCGGTCGGTCACGGCCCGGGCACGAAGCCCGAGGCAGAACACAGGTTTTAACGAGGAAGTCCTCGTGTTGCAGCCCTCCTTTTTGGCTGAGTGCTCGCTCTCTTTCTTTGCTGAGGCGGTCGGTCACAGCCCGGGCACGAAGCCCGAGGCAGAACGTTGGTTTTGACGGGCCGGTTCGAAGGGCGAGGAAGTCCTCGTGTTGCACCCCTCCTTTTTGGCTGAGTGCTCGCCCTCTTTCTTTGCTGAGGCGGTCGGTCATGGCCCGGGCACGAAGCCCGAGGCAGAACGCAGGTTTTGACGGGCCGGTTCGAAGGGCTTCTGCCACGGACCCCGACACCCTATCCTGGAGGCACCGAGCGAATGCAGACTCATTTCCACCATCTTATCCAGCGGCAGAACATTAAAGCATCGCGCTTGGAGTGAAAGGAAGGCATGGGCAGCGCTCGTGAGGAGCGCAGCGATGAAAGGGAGGAGTGAGGGGAGAATGACGGGTGCAATCATACCAGCACTAATGCACCGGATCCCATCAGAACTCCGAAGTTATGCGTGCTTGGGCGAGAGTAGTACTAGGATGGGTGACCTCCTGGGAAATCCTCGTGTTGCACCCCTCCTTTTTGGCTGAGTGCTCGCTCTCTTATTTTGACGAGGCGGTAGGTCACGACCCGGGCACGAAGCCCGAGGCAGAACACAGGTTTTAACGAGGAAGTCCTCGTGTTGCAGCCCTCCTTTTTGGCTGAGTGCTCGCTCTCTTTCTTTGCTGAGGCGGTCGGTCACAGCCCGGGCACGAAGCCCGAGGCAGAACACAGGTTTTGACGGGCCGATTCGAAGGGCAGGGAAGTCCTCGTGTTGCACCCCTCCTTTTTGGCTGAGTGCTCGCCCTCTTTCTTTGCTGAGGCGGTCGGTCACGGCCCGGGCACGAAGCCCGAGGCAGAACGCAGGTTTTGACGGGCCGGTTCGAAGGGCTGCTGCCACGGACCCCGACACCCTATCCTGGAGGCACCGAGCGAATGCAGACTCATTTCCACCCATCTTATCCAGCGACAGAACATTAAAGCATCGCGCTTGGGGTGAAAGGAAGGCATGGGCAGCGCTCGTGACGAGCGCAGCGATGAAAGGGAGGAGTGAGGGGAGAATGACGGGTGCAATCATACCAGCACTAATGCACCGGATCCCATCAACTCCGAAGTTATGCGTGCTTGGGCGAGAGCAGTACTAGGATGGGTGACCTCCTGGGAAGTCCTCGTGTTGCACCCCTCCTTTTTTGGCTGAGTGCTCGCTCTCTTATTTTGACGAGGCGGTCGGTTATGGCCCGGGCACGAAGCCCGAGGAAGTCCTCGTGTTGCAGCCCTCCTTTTTGGCTGAGTGCTCGCTCTCTTTCTTGGCTGAGGCGGTCGGTCACAGCCCGGGCACGAAGCCCTAGGCAGAACGTAGGTTTTGACGGGCCGGTTCGAAGGGCGAGGAAGTCCTCGTGTTGCACCCCTCCTTTTTTGGCTGAGTGCTCGCTCTCTTATTTTGACGAGGCGGTCGGTCACGGCCCGGCCACGAAGCCCGAGGCAGAACACAGGTTTTAACGAGGCAGTCCTCGTGTTGCAGCCCTCCTTTTGGCTGAGTGCTCGCTCTCTTATTTTGACGAGGCAGTCGGGCACGAAGCCCGAGGCAGAACACAGGTTTTGACGAGGAAGTCCTCGTGTTGCAGCCCTCCTTTTTGGCTGAGTGCTCGCTCTCTTTCTTTGCTGAGGTGGTCGGTCACAGCCCGGGCACGAAGCCCGAGGCAGAACGTAGGTTTTGACGGGCCGGTTCGAAGGGCGAGGAAGTCCCCGTGTTGCACCCCTCCTTTTTGGCTGAGTGCTCGCCCTCTTTCTTTGCTGAGGCGGTCGGTCACGGCCCGGGCACGAAGCCCGAGGCAGAACGCAGGTTTTGACGGGCCGGTTCGAAGTGCTACAGCCTCGGACCCCGACACCCTATCCTGGAGGCACCGAGCGAATGTAGACTCATTTCCACCCATCTTATCCAGCGGCAGAACATTAAAGCATCGCGCTTCGGGTGAAAGGAAGGCATGGGCAGCGCTCGTGACGAGCGCAGCGATGAAAGGGAGGAGTGAGGGGAGAATGACGGGTGCAATCATACCAGCACTAATGCACCGGATCCCATCAACTCGAAGTTCTGCGTGCTTGGGCGAGAGTAGTACTAGGATGGGTGACCTCCTGGGAAGTCCTCGTGTTGCAGCCCTCCTTTTTGCCTGAGTGCTCGCTCTCTTTCTTTGCTGAGGCGGTCAGTCACGGCTCGAGCACGAAGCCCTAGGCAGATCGTAGGTTTTGACGGGCCGGTTCGATGGGCGAGGAAGTCCTCGTGTTGCACCCCTCCTTTTTGGCTGAGTGCTCGCCCTCTTTCTTTGCTGAGGCGGTCGGTCACGGCCTGGGCACGAAGCCCGAGGCAGAACGCAGGCTTTGACGGGCCGGTTCGAAGGGCTGCTGCCACGGACCCCGACACCCTATCCTGGAGGCACCGAGCGAATGCAGACTCATTTCCACCCATTTTTATCCAGCGGCAGAACATTAAAGCATCGCGCTTGGGGTGAAAGGAAGGCATGGGCAGCGCTCGTGACGAGCGCAGCGATGAAAGGGAGGAGTGAGGGGAGAATGACGGGTGCAATCATACCAGCACTAATGCACCGGATCCCATCAGAACTCCGAAGTTATGCGTGCTTGGGCGAGAGTAGTACTAGGATGGGTGACCTCCTGGGAAATCCTCGTGTTGCACCCCTCCTTTTTGGCTGAGTGCTCGCTCTCTTATTTTGACGAGGCGGTCGGTCACGGCCCGGGCACGAAGCCCGAGGCAGAACACAGGTTTTAACGAGGAAGTCCTCGTGTTGCAGCCCTCCTTTTTGGCTGAGTGCTCGCTCTCTTTCTTTGCTGAGGCGGTCGGTCACAGCCCGGGCACGAAGCCCGAGGCAGAACGTTGGTTTTGACGGGCCGGTTCGAAGGGCGAGGAAGTCCTCGTGTTGCACCCCTCCTTTTTGGCTGAGTGCTCGCCCTCTTTCTTTGCTGAGGCGGTCGGTCACGGCCCGGGCACGAAGCCCGAGGCAGAACGCAGGTTTTGACGGGCCGGTTCGAAGGGCTTCTGCCACGGACCCCGACACCCTATCCTGGAGGCACCGAGCGAATGCAGACTCATTTCCACCCATCTTATCCAGCGGCAGAACATTAAAGCATCGCGCTTGGAGTGAAAGGAAGGCATGGGCAGCGCTCGTGAGGAGCGCAGCGATGAAAGGGAGGAGTGAGGGGAGAATGACGGGTGCAATCATACCAGCACTAATGCACCGGATCCCATCAGAACTCCGAAGTTATGCGTGCTTGGGCGAGAGTAGTACTAGGATGGGTGACCTCCTGGGAAATCCTCGTGTTGCACCCCTCCTTTTTGGCTGAGTGCTCGCTCTCTTATTTTGACGAGGCGGTAGGTCACGGCCCGGGCACGAAGCCCGAGGCAGAACACAGGTTTTAACGAGGAAGTCCTCGTGTTGCAGCCCTCCTTTTTGGCTGAGTGCTCGCTCTCTTTCTTTGCTGAGGCGGTCGGTCACAGCCCGGGCACGAAGCCCGAGGCAGAACACAGGTTTTGACGGGCCGATTCGAAGGGCAGGGAAGTCCTCGTGTTGCACCCCTCCTTTTTGGCTGAGTGCTCGCCCTCTTTCTTTGCTGAGGCGGTCGGTCACGGCCCGGGCACGAAGCCCGAGGCAGAACGCAGGTTTTGACGGGCCGGTTCGAAGGGCTGCTGCCACGGACCCCGACACCCTATCCTGGAGGCACCGAGCGAATGCAGACTCATTTCCACCCATCTTATCCAGCGACAGAACATTAAAGCATCGCGCTTGGGGTGAAAGGAAGGCATGGGCAGCGCTCGTGACGAGCGCAGCGATGAAAGGGAGGAGTGAGGGGAGAATGACGGGTGCAATCATACCAGCACTAATGCACCGGATCCCATCAACTCCGAAGTTATGCGTGCTTGGGCGAGAGCAGTACTAGGATGGGTGACCCTCTGGGAAGTCCTCGTGTTGCACCCCTCCTTTTTTGGCTGAGTGCTCGCTCTCTTATTTTGACGAGGCGGTCGGTTATGGCCCGGGCACGAAGCCCGAGGAAGTCCTCGTGTTGCAGCCCTCCTTTTGGCTGAGTGCTCGCTCTCTTTCTGGCTGAGCGGTCGGTCACAGCCGGGCACGAAGCCCTAGGCAGAACGTAGGTTTTGACGGGCCCGGTTCGAAGGGCGAGGAAGTCCTCGTGTTGCACCCCTCCTTTTTTGGTGAGTGCTCGCTCTCTTATTTTGACGAGGCGGTCGGTCACGGCCCGGCCACGAAGCCCGAGGCAGAACACAGGTTTTAACGAGGCAGTCCTCGTGTTGCAGCCCTCCTTTTTGGCTGAGTGCTCGCTCTCTTATTTTGACGAGGCAGTCGGGGCACGAAGCCCGAGGCAGAACACAGGTTTTTGACGAGGAAGTCCTCGTGTTGCAGCCTCCTTTTTGGCTGATGGTGCTCGCCTCTCTTTCTTTGCTGAGGTAGTCGGTCACAGCCCGGGCACGAAGCCCGAGGCAGAACGTAGGTTTTGACGGGCTCGTTCGTCGAAGGGCGAGGAAGTCGCCGTGTTGAACCCCTCCTTTTTGGTTCTGAGTGCTCCCTCCTTTCTTGCTGATGGCGGTTTTTTCAGGGTCACGGCCCGGGCCGAAGCCCGGGCAGAACAGCAGGTTTTGACGGGCCGGTTCGAGTGCTTACAGCCTCGGACCCCGACACCCTTCCTGGAGCACGAGCGAATGTAGACTCAACCGCTTTCGTTTGCCGGTGGAATGCCTTTGTTCGCGTGCCCATCTTATCCAGCGGCAGAACATTAAAGATCGCGTTCGGTGTGAAAGGAAGGCATGGGCAGCGCTCGTGTAGAGCGCAGCGATGAAAGGAGGATGTGAGGGAGAATGACGGGTGCAATCATTACACAGCACTAATGCACCGGATCCAGTTCAACTCCGAAGTTCTGCGTGCTAAATTTGGGCGAGCAGTAGTATCCTAGGCATGGGTGACCTCCTGGGAAGTCTCGTGTTGCAGCCCATCCTTTTTGCCTGAGTGCTCGCTCTCTTTCTTTGCTGAGGCGGTCAGGGTCACGCTCGAGAAGGGAAAGCACGAAGCCCTAGGCAGATCGTAGGTTTTGACGGGCCGGTTTCGATGGCGAGGAAGTCTCGTTGTTGCACCCTCCTTTTTGGCTGAGTGCTCGCCCTCTTTCTTGCTGAGGCGGTCGGTCACGGCCTGGGGCACGAAGCCCGAGGCAGAACGCAGGCTTTGGGGCCCCGGTTCGAAGGGCTGCTGCCACGGACCCCGAACCCTATCCTGGAGCACCGAGCGAATGCACGACTCATTTCCACCCATTTATCCAGCGGCAGAACATTAAAGCATCGCGCTTGGGGTGAAAGGAAGCATGGCAGCGCTCGTGACGAGCGCAGCGATGAAAGGGAGGAGTGAGGGAGAATGACGGTGCAATCCATACCGCACTAATGCACCGGATCCCATTCAGAACTCCGAAGTTATGGTGCTTGGGGCGAGGTAGTACTAGGATATGGGGTGATCTCCTGGGATCATCCTCGTGTTGCACCCCTCCTTTTTGGCTGAGTGCTCGCTCTCTTATTTTGACGAGGCGGGTGTGGTGTCTGGGAGGTCACGGCCGGGCACGAAGCGTCCGAGAGCAGAACACAGGTTTTTTAACGAGGAAGGCTCCTCGTGGTTGCAGGCCCCTCCTTTTTGGCTGAGTGGCTCGCTCTTCTTCTTTGCTTGCTGAGGCGGCTTTTTTCGGTCACAGCGCCCGGGACGAAAGCGGTCCGAGGTCTAGAAACGTTGGCTTTTGACGGGCCGTGATCGATAGTAGGCATCGCAGGAGTCTCGTGTACATGCATCACCTCCTTTGTTTTGTGGCTGCGTGCTCGCTTGGCCTCTGCTTCTTTGCTGAGGCGGTCGGGGTCATGGCACCCGGCACGACGAAGCCGACGGCAGACACGCAGGTTTGACGGGCGGATCGAAGGCGTTCCTGCCACGGACCCGCATACACCTATCCTGGAGGCACCTATGCGATGCAAGACTCACTTCCATGCCCTCTCTATCCAAGCAGAGAGAGTCTAACTAGCTTGCTAACGGCTTGCGGTCGAGAAGACAATGGACGACTATATTCTGCCGGCATGCGGTGCAATCGAGCGTAACGAGTGAGGCTGGTCGGAAGGCAGCGGAGGAGCAAGGGAGGCCGGTCTGACGTGGGCCGGAGAATGAGGAACTGCAATGATCTACACCCGGTACTAGCCACCGGATGCCATTCAGAACTCGAAGTTATGCAGTGCATTGGGCGAGAATGAAGGATAGTACATAGGCTTACCGGAGATGCAGTGATCTTAGCTGGGAAATCTCGAGTGTGTGCACTCTCTCCTATTTGGGAGTANAAAAATGAGAGGATCGGTCGTTGAGGCTTAGCTGATTGAGTACGCACCTCCTTTAGGATGGCTGTGAGTGCTGTCGCCCTCGTTGTGCTTTGCTGAAGGTCGGACGATTTCGGGCGGGCACGAAGACTGAGGGCAGAACGGCAGGTTTGAGGGCCGTTCGAAGGGCTCTGGCTGCCTACGGACATCCCGACACCCTAAATCGCTAGGAGGCACCGGGAGCGAATGGGCATGACTCCTTTCCACTCCATACTATGCTTATCGCAGCGGCAGAAGCATTAAAGCATCGCGGTTGCGGTGTGAAAAAAGAAGGCATGTGGCAGCGCTCCGTCTGAAGGAGGCGCAGCGTATGAAAAGGGAGGTAGTGAAGGGCAGAATGAGCGGGTGCAATCATGACCAGTCAGCTAATGCACTGCGGATCCCGATCTAGAACTATTCCCGAAGGTTATGCGTGGCTTGGGCCGAGAGTAGTACTAGGATGGGCTGCCGCCTTGGGAAGTCGTCGTGTCTTGACTCCCTCCTTTTATTTGGGTGAGGTGCTCGCTCGTCTTATTTGACTAGGCGTCGGGCCGGCGGCCCGGCACGAAGGCGAGGTAGAAAACAACGGTTTTAACGGCCGGTTCGCAGGAAGTGCTCGTGTTTGCAGCCCCTCCTTTTTGGCTGAGTTGCTCGCTCTCAGCTTCATTTTGACGAAGGGAGCGTCGGTCACGGGGGCAAAAAGAAGCTTGGAGGCAAGAATCACACAGGTTTTTGACGAAGGCAGTCCTCGTGTTGCAGCCCCTCCTTTTTGGCTGAGGGTGGCTCCCGTCTCTCTTTCTTTGACTGAAGGCGGCGGTCGTCAAGCAGCCGAGCCCGAGGCAGTAGGTTTTGGCGGGCCGAGAAGAGGAAGTCTCGTTTGCACCCTCCTTTTTGGCTGAGTGCTCGCCCTCTTTCTTTGCTGAGGCGGTCGGTCAAGAAGGGCCCGGGCACGAAGCCCGAGGCAGAACGCAGTGCTTCTCTGCGAGGCGGTCGGTTCGAAGGGCTACGGGCACGGACGGAACCCGAGGCAGAACGCAGAAGGGCTGCTGCACGGACCCGACACCTATCCTGGAGGCACCGAGCGAATGCAGACTCATTTCCACCCATCTTATCCAGCGGCAGAACATTAAAGCATCGCCCTTGGGGTGAAAGGAAGGCATGGGCAGCGCTCGTGAGGAGCGCAGCGATGAAAGGGAGGAGTGAGGGGAGAATGACGGGTGCAATCATACCAGCACTAATGCACCGGATCCCATCAGAACTCCGAAGTTATGCGTGCTTGGGCGAGAGTAGTACTAGGATGGGTGACCTCCTGGGAAGTCCTCGTGTTGCACCCCTCCTTTTTTTGGCTGAGTGCTCGCTCTCTTATTTTGACGAGGCGGTCGGTCACGGCCGGGCACGAAGCCCGAGGCAAAACACAGGTTTTAACGAGGAAAGTCCTCGTGTGCAGCCCTCCTTTTTGGCCGAGTGCTCGCTCTCTTATTTTGACGAGGCGGTCGGGCACGAAGCCCGAGGCAGAACACAGGTTTTGACGAGGAAGTCCTCGTGTTGCAGCCCTCCTTTTTGGCTGAGTGCTCACTCTCTTTCTTTGCTGAGGCGGTCGGTGACGGCCCGGCACGAAGCCCGAGGCAGAACGCAGGTTTTGACGGGCCGGTTCGAAGGGCGAGGAAGTCCTCGTGTTGCACCCCTCCTTTTTGGCTGAGTGCTCGCCCTCTTTCTTTGCTGAGGCGGTCGGTCACGGCCCGGGCACGAAGCCCGAGGCAGAACGCAGGTTTTGACGGGCCGGTTCGAAGGGCTGCTGCCACGGACCCCGACACCCTATCCTGGAGGCACGAGCGAATGCAGACTCATTTCCACCCATCTTATCCAGCGGCAGAACATTAAAGCATCGCGCTTGGGGTGAAAGGAAGGCATGGGCAGCGCTCGTGAGGAGCGTAGCGATGAAAGGGAGGAGTGAGGGGAGAATGACGGGTGCAATCATACCAGCACTAATGCACCGGATCCCATCAGAACTCCGAAGCTATGCGTGCTTGGGCGAGAGTAGTACTAGGATGGGTGACCTCCTGGGAAGTCCTCGTGTTGCACCCCTCCTTTTTTGGCTGAGTGCTCGCTCTCTTATTTTGACGAGGCGGTCGGTCACGGCCCGGGCACGAAGCCCGAGGCAGAACACAGGTTTTAACGAGGAAGTCCTCGTGTTGCAGCCCTCCTTTTTGGCTGAGTGCTCGCTCTCTTATTTTGACGAGGCGGTCGGGCACGAAGCCCGAGGCAGAACACAGGTTTTGACGAGGAAGTCCTCGTGTTGCAGCCCTCCTTTTTGGCTGAGTGCTCGCTCTCTTTCTTTGCTGAGGCGGTCGGTCACAGCCCGGGCACGAAGCCCGAGGCAGAACGTAGGTTTTGACGGGCCGATTCGAAGGGCGAGGAAGTCCTCGTGTTGCACCCCTCCTTTTTGGCTGAGTGCTCGCCCTCTTTCTTTGCTGAGGCGGTCGGTCACGGCCCGGGCACGAAGCCCGAGGCAGAACGCAGGTTTTGACGGGCCAGTTCGAAGGGCTGCTGCCACGGACCCCGACACCCTATCCTGGAGGCACCGAGCGAATGCAGACTCATTTCCACCCATCTTATCCAGCGGCAGAACATTAAAGCATCGCCCTTGGGGTGAAAGGAAGGCATGGGCAGCGCTCGTGAGGAGCGCAGCGATGAAAGGGAGGAGTGAGGGGAGAATGACGGGTGCAATCATACCAGCACTAATGCACCGGATCCCATCAGAACTCCGAAGTTATGCGTGCTTGGGCGAGAGTAGTACTAGGATGGGTGACCTCCTGGGAAGTCCTCGTGTTGCACCCCTCCTTTTTTGGCTGAGTGCTCGCTCTCTTATTTTGACGAGGCGGTCGGTCACGGCCCGGGCACGAAGCCCGAGGCAAAACACAGGTTTTAACGAGGAAGTCCTCGTGTTGCAGCCCTCCTTTTTGGCTGAGTGCTCGCTCTCTTATTTTGACGAGGCGGTCGGGCACGAAGCCCGAGGCAGAACACAGGTTTTGACGAGGAAGTCCTCGTGTTGCAGCCCTCCTTTTTGGCTGAGTGCTCACTCTCTTTCTTTGCTGAGGCGGTCGGTCACAGCCCAGGCACGAAGCCCGAGGCAGAACGTAGGTTTTGACGGGCCGGTTCGAAGGGCGAGGAAGTCCTCGTGTTGCACCCCTCCTTTTTGGCTGAGTGCTCGCCCTCTTTCTTTGCTGAGGCGGTCGGTCACGGCCCGGGCACGAAGCCCGAGGCAGAACGCAGGTTTTGACGGGCCGGTTCGAAGGGCTGCTGCCACGGACCCCGACACCCTATCCTGGAGGCACCGAGCGAATGCAGACTCATTTCCACCCATCTTATCCAGCGGCAGAACATTAAAGCATCGCGCTTGGGGTGAAAGGAAGGCATGGGCAGCGCTCGTGAGGAGCGCAGCGATGAAAGGGAGGAGTGAGGGGAGAATGACGGGTGCAATCATACCAGCACTAATGCACCGGATCCCATCAGAACTCCGAAGCTATGCGTGCTTGGGCGAGAGTAGTACTAGGATGGGTGACCTCCTGGGAAGTCCTCGTGTTGCAAAATCCTTTCCGGGGGAACTCCGCGTGCTTGGGCGAGAGTAGTACTAGGATGGGTGACCTCCTGGGAAGTCCTCGTGTTGCACCCCTCCTTTTTTGGCTGAGTGCTCGCTCTCTTATTTTGACGAGGCGGTCGGTCACGGCCCGGGCACGAAGCCCGAGGCAAAACACAGGTTTTAACGAGGAAGTCCTCGTGTTGCAGCCCTCCTTTTTGGCCGAGTGCTCGCTCTCTTATTTTGACGAGGCGGTCGGGCACGAAGCCCGAGGCAGAACACAGGTTTTGACGAGGAAGTCCTCGTGTTGCAGCCCTCCTTTTTGGCTGAGTGCTCGCTCTCTTTCTTTGCTGAGGCGGTCGGTGACGCCCGGCACGAAGCCCGAGGCAGAACGCAGGTTTTGACGGGCCGATTCGAAGGGCGAGGAAGTCCTCGTGTTGCACCCCTCCTTTTTGGCTGAGTGCTCGCCCTCTTTCTTTGCTGAGGCGGTCGGTCACGGCCCGGGCACGAAGCCCGAGGCAGAACGCAGGTTTTTTCGAAGGGCTGCTGCCACGGACCCCGACACCCTATCCTAGAGGCACCGAGCGAATGCAGACTCATTTCCACCCATCTTATCCAGCGGCAGAACATTAAAGCATCGCCCTTGCATGGGCAGCGCTCGTGAGGAGCGGCGATGACGATACCAGCACTAATGCACCGGATCCCATCAGAAACCACAAAATTTGCTTCCCACCCATCTTATCCAGCGGCAGAACATTAAAGCATCGCGCCTTGGGGTGAAAGGAAGGCATGGGCAGCGCTCGTGAGGAGCGCAGCGATGAAAGGGAGGAGTGAGGGGAGAATGACGGGTGCAATCATACCAGCACTAATGCACCGGATCCCATCAGAACTCCGAAGTTATGCGTGCTTGGGCGAGAGTAGTACTAGGATGGGTGACCTCCTGGGAAGTCCTCGTGTTGCACCCCTCCTTTTTTGGCTGAGTGCTCGCTCTCTTATTTTGACGAGGCGGTCGGTCACGGCCCGGGCACGAAGCCCGAGGCAAAACACAGGTTTTAACGAGGAAGTCCTCGTGTTGCAGCCCTCCTTTTTGGCCGAGTGCTCGCTCTCTTATTTTGACGAGGCGGTCGGGCACGAAGCTTGAGGCAGAACACAGGTTTTGACGAGGAAGTCCTCGTGTTGCAGCCCTCCTTTTTGGCTGAGTGCTCGCTCTCTTTCTTTGCTGAGGCGGTCGGTCACAGCCCGGGCACGAAGCCCGAGGCAGAACGTAGGTTTTGACGGGCCGATTCGAAGGGCGAGGAAGTCCTCGTGTTGCACCCCTCCTTTTTGGCTGAGTGCTCGCCCTCTTTCTTTGCTGAGGCGGTCGGTCACGGCCCGGGCACGAAGCCCGAGGCAGAACGCAGGTTTTGACGGGCCGGTTCGAAGGGCTGCTGCCACGGACCCCGACACCCTATCCTGGAGGCACCGAGCGAATGCAGACTCATTTCCACCCATCTTATCCAGCGGCAGAACATTAAAGCATCGCGCTTGGGGTGAAAGGAAGGCATGGGCAGCGCTCGTGAGGAGCGCAGCGATGAAAGGGAGGAGTGAGGGGAGAATGACGGGTGCAATCATACCAGCACTAATGCACCGGATCCCATCAGAACTCCGAAGTTATGCGTGCTTGGGCGAGAGTAGTACTAGGATGGGTGACCTCCTGGGAAGTCCTCGTGTTGCACCCCTCCTTTTTTGGCTGAGTGCTCGCTCTCTTATTTTGACGAGGCGGTCGGTCACGGCCCGGTCTACCCCTCCTTTTTGGCTGAGTGCTCGCCCTCTTTCTTTGCTGAGGCGGTCGGTCACGGCCCGGGCACGAAGCCCGAGGCAGAACGCAGGTTTTGACGGGCCGGTTCGAAGGGCTGCTGCCACGGACCCCGACACCCCCTGGAGGCACCGAGCGAATGCAGACTCATTTCCACCCATCTTATCCAGCGGCAGAACATTAAAGCATCGCCCTTGGGGTGAAAGGAAGGCATGGGCAGCGCTCGTGAGGAGCGCAGCGATGAAAGGGAGGAGTGAGGGGAGAATGACGGGTGCAATCATACCAGCACTAATGCACCGGATCCCATCAGAACTCCGAAGTTATGCGTGCTTGGGCGAGAGTAGTACTAGGATGGGTGACCTCCTGGGAAGTCCTCGTGTTGCACCCCTCCTTTTTTGGCTGAGTGCTCGCTCTCTTATTTTGACGAGGCGGTCGGTCACGGCCCGGGCACGAAGCCCGAGGCAAAACACAGGTTTTAACGAGGAAGTCCTCGTGTTGCAGCCCTCCTTTTTGGCCGAGTGCTCGCTCTCTTATTTTGACGAGGCGGTCGGGCACGAAGCCCGAGGCAGAACACAGGTTTTGACGAGGAAGTCCTCGTGTTGCAGCCCTCCTTTTTGGCTGAGTGCTCACTCTCTTTCTTTGCTGAGGCGGTCGGTCACAGCCCGGGCACGAAGCCCGAGGCAGAACGCAGGTTTTGACGGGCCGGTTCGAAGGGCGAGGAAGTCCTCGTGTTGCACCCCTCCTTTTTGGCTGAGTGCTCGCCCTCTTTCTTTGCTGAGGCGGTCGGTCACGGCCCGGGCACGAAGCCCGAGGCAGAACGCAGGTTTTGACGGGCCGGTTCGAAGGGCTGCTGCCACGGACCCCGACACCCTATCCTGGAGGCACCGAGCGAATGCAGACTCATTTCCACCCATCTTATCCAGCGGCAGAACATTAAAGCATCGCGCTTGGGGTGAAAGGAAGGCATGGGCAGCGCTCGTGAGGAGCGCAGCGATGAAAGGGAGGAGTGAGGGGAGAATGACGGGTGCAATCATACCAGCACTAATGCACCGGATCCCATCAGAACTCCGAAGTTATGCGTGCTTGGGCGAGAGTAGTACTAGGATGGGTGAAACTTACCACACCCCTCCTTTTTGGCTGAGTGCTCGCTCTCTTATTTTGACGAGGCGGTCGGTCACGGCCCGGGCACGAAGCCCGAGGCAAAACACAGGTTTTAACGAGGAAGTCCTCGTGTTGCAGCCCTCCTTTTTGGCCGAGTGCTCGCTCTCTTATTTTGACGAGGCGGTCGGGCACGAAGCCCGAGGCAGAACACAGGTTTTGACGAGGAAGTCCTCGTGTTGCAGCCCTCCTTTTTGGCTGAGTGCTCACTCTCTTTCTTTGCTGAGGCGGTCGGTCACGGCCCGGCACGAAGCCCGAGGCAGAACGTAGGTTTTGACGGGCCGGTTCGAAGGGCGAGGAAGTCCTCGTGTTGCACCCCTCCTTTTTGGCTGAGTGCTCGCCCTCTTTCTTTGCTGAGGCGGTCGGTCACGGCCCGGGCACGAAGCCCGAGGCAGAACGCAGGTTTTGACGGGCCGGTTCGAAGGGCTGCTGCCACGGACCCCGACACCCTATCCTGGAGGCACCGAGCGAATGCAGACTCATTTCCACCCATCTTATCCAGCGGCAGAACATTAAAGCATCGCGCTTGGGGTGAAAGGAAGGCATGGGCAGCGC
Source organism: Sonneratia alba (assembly GCA_900174645.1). Lineage (NCBI taxonomy): Eukaryota > Viridiplantae > Streptophyta > Magnoliopsida > Myrtales > Lythraceae > Sonneratia > Sonneratia alba. The sequence continues at coordinate 6,288,085 of FWPY01000060.1, forward strand.
TCGTGAGGAGCGCAGCGATGAAAGGGAGGAGTGAGGGCAGAATGACGGGTGCAATCATACCAGCACTAATGCACCGGATCCCATCAGAACTCCGAAGTTATGCGTGCTTGGGCGAGAGTAGTACTAGGATGGGTGACCTCCTGGGAAGTCCTCGTGTTGCACCCCTCCTTTTTTGGCTGAGTGCTCGCTCTCTTATTTTGACGAGGCGGTCGGTCACGGCCCGGGCACGAAGCCCGAGGCAGAACGAGCGAGGAAGTCCTCGTGTTGCAGCCCCTCCTTTTTGGCTGAGTGCTCGCCCTCTTTCTTTGCTGAGGCGGTCGGTCACGGCCCGGGCACGAAGCCCGAGGCAGAACGCAGGTTTTGACGGGCCGGTTCGAAGGGCTGCTGCCACGGACCCCGACACCCTATCCTGGAGGCACCGAGCGAATGCAGACTCATTTCCACCCATCTTATCCAGCGGCAGAACATTAAAGCATCGCCCTTGGGGTGAAAGGAAGGCATGGGCAGCGCTCGTGAGGAGCGCAGCGATGAAAGGGAGGAGTGAGGGGAGAATGACGGGTGCAATCATACCAGCACTAATGCACCGGATCCCATCAGAACTCCGAAGTTATGCGTGCTTGGGCGAGAGTAGTACTAGGATGGGTGACCTCCTGGGAAGTCCTCGTGTTGCACCCCTCCTTTTTTGGCTGAGTGCTCGCTCTCTTATTTTGACGAGGCGGTCGGTCACGGCCCGGGCACGAAGCCCGAGGCAAAACACAGGTTTTAACGAGGAAGTCCTCGTGTTGCAGCCCTCCTTTTTGGCTGAGTGCTCGCTCTCTTATTTTGACGAGGCGGTCGGGCACGAAGCCCGAGGCAGAACACAGGTTTTGACGAGGAAGTCCTCGTGTTGCAGCCCTCCTTTTTGGCTGAGTGCTCGCTCTCTTTCTTTGCTGAGGCGGTCGGTCACAGCCCGGGCACGAAGCCCGAGGCAGAACGTAGGTTTTGACGGGCCGATTCGAAGGGCGAGGAAGTCCTCGTGTTGCACCCCTCCTTTTTGGCTGAGTGCTCGCCCTCTTTCTTTGCTGAGGCGGTCGGTCACGGCCTGGGCACGAAGCCCGAGGCAGAACGCAGGTTTTGACGGGCCGGTTCGAAGGGCTGCTGCCACGGACCCCGACACCCTATCCTGGAGGCACCGAGCGAATGCAGACTCATTTCCACCCATCTTATCCAGCGGCAGAACATTAAAGCATCGCGCTTGGGGTGAAAGGGAAGGCATGGGCAGCGCTCGTGAGGAGCGCAGCGATGAAAGGGAGGAGTGAGGGCAGAATGACGGGTGATCATACCAGCACTATTGCACCGGATCCCATCAGAACTCCGAAGTTAAACGTGCTTGGGCGAGAGTAGTACTAGGATGGGTGACCTCCTGGGAAGTCCTCGTGTTGCACCCCTCCTTTTTTGGCTGAGTGCTCGCTCTCTTTCTTTGCTGAGGCGGTCGGTCACAGCCCGGGCACGAAGCCCGAGGCAGAACACAGGTTTTGACGGGCCGATTCGAAGGGCGAGGAAGTCCTCGTGTTGCACCCCTCCTTTTTGGCTGAGTGCTCTCCCTCTTTCTTTGCTGAGGCGGTCGGTCACGGCCCGGGCACGAAGCCCGAGGCAGAACGCAGGTTTTGACGGGCCGGTTCGAAGGGCTGCTGCCACGGACCCCGACACCCCCTGGAGGCACCGAGCGAATGCAGACTCATTTCCACCCATCTTATCCAGCGGCAGAACATTAAAGCATCGCCTTGGGGTGAAAGGAAGGCATGGGCAGCGCTCGTGAGGAGCGCAGCGATGAAAGGGAGGAGTGAGGGGAGAATGACGGGTGCAATCATACCAGCACTAATGCACCGGATCCCATCAGAACTCCGAAGTTATGCGTGCTTGGGCGAGAGTAGTACTAGGATGGGTGACCTCCTGGGAAGTCCTCGTGTTGCACCCCTCCTTTTTTGGCTGAGTGCTCGCTCTCTTATTTTGACGAGGCGGTCGGTCACGGCCCGGGCACGAAGCCCGAGGCAGAACACAGGTTTTGACGAGGAAGTCCTCGTGTTGCAGCCCTCCTTTTTGGCTGAGTGCTCGCTCTCTTATTTTGACGAGGCGGTCGGCACGAAGCCCGAGGCAGAACACAGGTTTTGACGAGGAAGTCCTCGTGTTGCACCCCTCCTTTTTGGCTGAGTGCTCGCCCTCTTTCTTTGCTGAGGCGGTCGGTCACGGCCCGGGCACGAAGCCCGAGGCAGAACGCAGGTTTTGACGGGCCGGTTCGAAGGGCTGCTGCCACGGACCCCGACACCCTATCCTGGAGGCACCGAGCGAATGCAGACTCATTTCCACCCATCTTATCCAGCGGCAGAACATTAAAGCATCGCGCTTGGGGTGAAAGGAAGGCATGGGCAGCGCTCGTGAGGAGCGTAGCGATGAAAGGGAGGAGTGAGGGGAGAATGACGGGTGCAATCATACCAGCACTAATGCACCGGATCCCATCAGAACTCCGAAGCTATGCGTGCTTGGGCGAGAGTAGTACTAGGATGGGTGACCTCCTGGGAAGTCCTCGTGTTGCACCCCTCCTTTTTTGGCTGAGTGCTCGCTCTCTTATTTTGACGAGGCGGTCGGTCACGGCCCGGGCACGAAGCCCGAGGCAGAACACAGGTTTTAACGAGGAAGTCCTCGTGTTGCAGCCCTCCTTTTTGGCCGAGTGCTCGCTCTCTTATTTTGACGAGGCGGTCGGGCACGAAGCCCGAGGCAGAACACAGGTTTTGACGAGGAAGTCCTCGTGTTGCAGCCCTCCTTTTTGGCTGAGTGCTCGCTCTCTTTCTTTGCTGAGGCGGTCGGTGACGGCCCAGGCACGAAGCCCGAGGCAGAACGTAGGTTTTGACGGGCCGGTTCGAAGGGCGAGGAAGTCCTCGTGTTGCACCCCTCCTTTTTGGCTGAGTGCTCGCCCTCTTTCTTTGCTGAGGCGTCGGTCACGGCCCGGGCACGAAGCCCGAGGCAGAACGCAGGTTTTGACGGGCCGGTTCGAAGGGCTGCTGCCACGGACCCCGACACCCTATCCTGGAGGCACCGAGCGAATGCAGACTCATTTCCACCCATCTTATCCAGCGGCAGAACATTTAAAGCATCGCCCTTGGGGTGAAAGGAAGGCATGGGCAGCGCTCGTGAGGAGCGCAGCGATGAAAGGGAGGAGTGAGGGGAGAATGACGGGTGCAATCATACCAGCACTAATGCACCGGATCCCATCAGAACTCCGAAGTTATGCGTGCTTGGGCGAGAGTAGTACTAGGATGGGTGACCTCCTGGGAAGTCCTCGTGTTGCACCCCTCCTTTTTTGGCTGAGTGCTCGCTCTCTTATTTTTGATGAGGCGGTCGGTCACGGCCCGGGCACGAAGCCCGAGGCAAAACACAGGTTTTAACGAGGAAGTCCTCGTGTTGCAGCCCTCCTTTTTGGCTCAAGTGCTCGCTCTCTTATTTTGACGAGGCGGTCGGGCACGAAGCCCAAGGCAGAACACAGGTTTTGACGAGGAAAGTCCTCGTGTTGCAGCCCTCCTTTTTGGCTGAGTGCTCGCTCTCTTTCTTTGCTGAGGCGGTCGGTCACGGCCCGGGCACGAAGCCCGAGGCAGAACGCAGGTTTTGACGGGCCGGTTCGAAGGGCTGCTGCACGGACCCCTACACCCAACCCTGGAGGCACCGAGCGAATGCAGACTCAATTTCCACTCATCTTATCCAGCGGCAGAACATTAAAGCATCGCGCTTCAGGGGAATGGTAGGATTGGGCAGCGCTCGTGAGGAGCGCACCGATGAAATGGAGGAGTGAGGGGAGAATGATGGGTGCCATCATACCAGCACTAATGCACCGGATCCCATCAGAACTCTGAAGTTGAGCGTGCTTGGGCGAGAGTAGCACTAGGATGGGTGACCTCCTGGGAAGTCCTCGTGTTGCACCCAACCTTTTTTGGCTGAGTGCTCGCTCTCTCATATTTTGACGAGGCGGTCGGGCACGAAGCCCGAGGCAGAACGCAGGTTTTGACGAGGAATTCCTCTTGTTGCTGCCCTCCTTTTTGGCTGAGTGCTCGCTCTCTTTCTTTGCTGAGGCGGTCGGTCACGACTCGGGCACGAAGCCCGAGGCAAAACGTAGGTTTTGACGGGCCGGTTCGATGGGCGAGGAAGTCCTCGTGTTGCACCCCTCCTTTTTGGCTGAGTGCTCGCCCTCTTTCTTTGCTGAGGCGGTCGGTCACGGCCTAGGCACGAAGACCGAGGCAGAACGCAGGTTTTGACGGGCCGGTTCGAAGGGCTGCTGCCACGGACCCCGACACCCTATCCCGGAGGCACCGAGCGAATGCAGACTCATTTCCACCCATCTTATCCACCGGCAGAACATTAAAGCATCGCGCTTGGGGGGAAGGGAAGGCATGGGCAGCACTCGTGAGGAGCGCACCGATGAAAGGGAGGAGTGAGGGCAGAATGATGGGTTTGATCATACCAGCACTAATGCACCGGATCCCATCAGAACTCCGAAGTTAAACGTGCTTGGGCGAGAGTAGTACTTGGATGGGTGACCTCCTGGGAAGTCCTCGTGTTGCACCCGTCCTTTTTTGGCTGAGTGCTCGCTCTCTTATTTTGACGAGGCGGTCGGTCACGGCCCGGGCACGAAGCCCGAGGCAGAATGCAGGTTTTTCACGAGGAAGTCCTCGTGTTGCACCCCTCCTTTTTGGCTGAGTGCTCGCTCTCTTTCTTTGCTGAGGCGGTCGGTCATGGCCCGGGCACGAAGCCCGAGGCAAAACGTAGGTTTTGACGGGCCGGTTTGAAGGGCGAGGAAGTCCTCGTGTTGCACCCCTGCTTTTTGGCTGAGTGCTCGCCCTCTTTCTTTGCTGAGGCGGTCGGTCATGGCCTGGGCACGAAGACCGAGGCAGAACGCAGGTTTTGAGGGGCCAGTTCGAAGGGCGAGGAAGTCCTTGTGTTGCACCCCTCCTTTTTGGCTGACTGCTCGCTCTCTTTCTTTGTTGTGGCGGTCGATCACGGCCCGGGCACGAAGCCCGAGGCAAAACGTAGGTTTTGACGGGCCGGTTCGAAGGGCGAGGAAGTCGTCGTGTTGCACCCCTCCTTTTTGGATGAGTGGTCGCTCTCTTATTTTGACGAGGCGGTCGTTCACGGCCCAGGCACGAACCCGAGGCAGAACGCAGGTTTTGACGAGGAAGTCCTCGTGTTGCACCCCTCCTTTTGGGCTGAGTGCTCGCCCTCTTTCTTTGCTGAGGCGGTCGGTCACGGCCCGGGCACGACGCCCGAGGCAGAACGCAGGTTTTGACGGGCCGGTTCGAAGGGCTGCTGCCACGGTCCCCGACACCCTATCCCGGAGGCACCGAGCGAATGCAGACTCATTTCCACCCATCTTATCCAGCGGCAGAACATTAAAGCATCACGCTTGGGGGGAAGGGAAGGCATGGGCAGCGCTCGTGAGGAGCGCACCGATGAAAGGGAGGAGTGAGGGGAGAATGACTGGTGCGATCATACCAGCACTAATGCACCGGATCCCATCAGAACTCCGAAGTTAAGCGTGCTTGGGCGAGAGTAGTACTAGGATGGGTGACATCCTGGGAAGTCCTCGTGATGCACCGCACCTCTTTTGGCCGAGTGCTCGCTCTCTTATTTTGACGAGGCGGTCGGTCACCGCCCGGGCACGAAGCCCGAGGCAGAACGCAGGTTTTCACGAGGAAGTCCTCGTGTTGCACCCCTCCTTTTTGGCTGAGTGCTCGCTCTCTTTCTTTGCTGAGGCGGTCAGTCACGGCCCGGGCACGAAGCCCGAGGCAGAACGCTGGTTTTTGACGGGCCGGTTCAAAGGGCTGCTGCCACGGACCCAACATCCTATCCCGGAGGCACCGAGCGAATGCAGACTCATTTCCACCCATCTTATCCAGCGGCAGAACATTAAAGCATCGCGCTTGGGGGGAAGGGAAGGCATGGGCAGCGCTCGTGAGGAGCGCACCAATGAATGGGAGGAGTGAGGGGAGAATGATGGGTGCAATCATACCAGCACTAATGCACCGGATCACATCAGAACTCCGAAGTTATGCGTGCTTGGGCGAGAGTAGTACTAGGATGTGTGACCTCCTAGGAAGTCGTCGTGTTGCACCCCTCCTTTTTTGGTTGAGTGCTCTCTCTCTCTTATTTTGACGAGGCGGTCGGTCACGGCCCGGGCACGAAACCCGAGGCAGAACGCAGGTTTTGACGAGGAAGTCCTCGTGTTGCACCCCTAATTTTTGGCTGAGTGCTCGCTCTCTTTCTTTGCTGAGGCGGTCGGTCACGGCCCGGGCACGAAGCCCGAGGCAGAACGCAGGTTTTTGACTGGCCGGTTCGAAGGGCGAGGAAGTCCTCGTGTTGCACCCCTCCTTTTTGGCTGAGTGCTCGCCCTCTTTCTTTGCTGAGGCGGTCGGTCACGGCCCGGGCACGAAGCCGAGGCAGAACGCAGGTTTTGACTGGCCGGTTCAAAGGGCTGCTGCCACGGACCCCCACACCCTATCCCGGAGGCACAGAGCGAATGCAGACTCATTTCCACCCATCTTATCCACCGGCAGAACATTAAAGCATCGCGCTTGGGGGGAAGGGAAGGCATGGGCAGCGCTCGTGAGGAGCGCACCGATGAAAGGGAGGAGTGAGGGGAGAATGACGGGTGCGATCATACCAGCACTAATTCACCGTATCCCATTAGAACTCCGAAGTTAAGCGTGCTTGGGCGAGAGTAGTACTTGGATGGGTGACCTGCTGGGAAGTCCTCGTGTTGCACCCCTCCTTTTTGGCTGAGTGCTCGCTCTCTTATTTTGACGAGGCGGTCGGTCCTGGCCCGGGCACGAAGCCCGAGCAGAATGAAGGTTTTGACGAGCCGGTTCGAAGGGCGAGGAAGTCCTCGTGTTGCACCCCTCCTTTTTGGCTGAGTGCTCGCCCTCTTTGTTTGCTGAGGAGGTCGGTCACGGCCTGGGCACGAAGCCTGCGGCAAAACGCAGGTTTTGACAGGCCGATTCGAAGGGCTGCAGCCACGGAGCCCGACACCCCATCTCGGAGGCACCGAGTGAATGCAGACTCATTTCCACCCATCTTATCCAGCGGCAGAACATCGAAGCATCGCGATCGGGGGGAAGGGAAGGCCTGGGCACCGCTTGTGAGGAGCGCGCTGATGAAAGGGAGGAGTGAGGGGACTGTGATTGGTGTGATGATTCTAGCCCTAATGCACCGGATCCCATAAAAACTCTGAAGTTAAGCGTGCTTGGGTCAAGAGTAGTCTGGGAAGCCCTCATGTAGCACCTCTTCTTTTTTGGCTGTGTGCTCGCTCTCTTTTTTTCCCGAGGCGATTGGTCACGGTCCGAGCATGAAGCCCGAGGTAGAACGTAGGTTTTGACAAGCCGGTTCCAGTGAATGCAGACTCTATCCCAGAGCCTGAGACCCTATCCCGGAGGCACCGAGTGAATGCAGACTCATTTCCACCCATCTTATCCAGTGGCAGAACATTGACGCATCGTGCTCGAGGGAAGGGAAGGCGTGGGCAGAGCTCATGTGGAGCATGCCGATGAAAGGGAGGAGTGAGGAGAGAATAATGGGTGCGATCATACTAGCACTAATGCACCAGATCCCATTAGAACTCCGAAGTTAAGCGTGCTTGGGCGAGGGTAGTACTAGGATGGGTGACCTCCTGGGAAGTCCTCGTGTTGCACCCCTTCATTTTTGGCTGAGTGCTCGCTCTCTTTTTTAGCCGAGGCGGTCGATCACGGCCTAGGCACAAAGCCCGAGGCTGAATGCAGGTTTTGAAGAGCCAATTCGAAGGGCTGCTGCCACGGAGCCCGACACCCTATCCTGGTGGCACCAAGCGAATGCAGACTCATTTCCACACATCTTATCGAGCGGCAAAACATTTAAGCATCGCGCTCGGGGGGAAGGGATGGCGTGGGTGTCGCTCATGAGGAGCGCGCTGATGAAAGGGAGGAGCGAGGAGAGAACTGGTGTGATCATACCAGCATTAATGCACCAGATCCCATCAGAACTCCGTAGTTAAAGCATGTTTGGGCTAGAGTAGTACTAGGATGGATAACCTCCTGGGAAGTCCTCATGTTGCACCCCTCCTTTTTTTACTGAGTGCTCACTCTCTTTTTTTGCTGAGGCGGTCGGTCTCGACCCAGGCATGAAGCCCAATGCAGAACACAGGTTTTGACGAGCCGATTCGAAGGGCTGCTGCCGCGAAGCCCCACACCCTATCCCGGAGGTACTGAGCGATTGCAGACTCATTTCCACCCATCTTATCAAGCGACTGAACATTGAAGCATCGCCGTCGGGGAGAAGGTTAGGCGTGGGTGCCGCTCATGAGGAGCACGCCAATGAAAGGGAGGAGCGAGGAGGGAATGACGGGTGCGATTATACCAGCAGTAATGCATCGGATCCCATCAGAACTCCGAAGTTAAGCGTGCTTGGGCGAGAGTAGTACTTGGATGGGTGAGCTCCTAGGAAGTCCCCGTGTTGCACCCCTCCTTTTTTGACTGATTGCTCACTCTCTTGTTTTACCGAGGCGGTCGGTCTCAGCCTGGGCATGAAGCCCAAGGTAGAACACAGGTTTTGACGAGCTGGTTCGAAGGGCTGTTGCCGTGAAGCCCGACACCCTATCCTGGAGGCAACGAGCGAATGCAGACTCATTTCCACACATCTTATTGAGTGGTAGAACATTGAAGCATCGCGCTCGAGGGGAAGGGAACGCATGGGCGCCGCTTGTGAGGAGTGCGCCGATGAAAGGGAGGAGCGAGGAAAGAATCACAGGTGCGATCATACCAGCACTAATGCATCGGATTCCATAAGAACTCCGAAGTTAAGCGTGCTTGGGCGAGAGTAGTACTTGGATGGGTGATCTCCTAGGAAGTCCTCATGTTCCACCGCTCCTTTTTTGACTGAGTGCTCGCTCTCTTTTTTTCTTGAGGTGGTAGGTCTCAAGCCGGGCATGAAGCCCAAGGCAGAACGTAGGTATTGACGAGCCGGTTTGAAGGGCTGCTGCCGTGGAGCCCGACACCCTATCGCGGAGGCACCGAGCGAATGCAGACTCATTTCCACCCATTGTATCGAGTGGCAAAACATTGAAGCATCACGCTCGGGGGGAAGGGAAGGCATGGGCACCGCTCGTGAGGAGCGCGCCGATGTAGCGGAGGAGCGAGGAGAGAATGACTGGTGCTATCATACCAGCACTAATGCACCGGATCACATCAGAACTCCAAAGTTAAGGGTGCTTGGGCGACAGTAGTACTAGGATGGATGACCTCCTAGGAAGTCCTCATCTTGCACCCCTCCTTTTTTCACTGAGTGCTCGCTCTCTTTTTTCGCCGAGGCGGTCGGTCTCGGTTGGGGCATGAAGCCCGAGGCAGAATGCAGGTTTTGACAAGCCGGTTCAAAGGGCTATTGCCGCTGAGCCCGAAACCCTATTCTGGAGGCACCGAGTGAATGTAGACTCATTTCCACCCATCTTATCGAGCGGCAGAACGTTGAAGCATTGCGCTCGGGGGGAAGGGAAGGCTTGGGCGCTGCTCGTCAGGAGCATGCTGATGAAAGGGAGGAGCGAGCAGATAATGACGGGTGCGATCATACCAGCGCTAATGTGCCGGATCCCATCAGAACTCCGAAGTTAAGCGTGTTTGGGCGAGAGTACTACTAGGATGGGTGACCTCCGAGGAAGTCCTTCGGTTGCACTCCTCCTTTTTTGACTAAGTGCTCGCTCTTTTTTTTTGCCGAGGCGGTCGGTCACAGCCCGAGCATGAAGCCCAACGTAGAATGCAGGTTTTGACTAGCTGGTTCAAAGGGCTACTGTCACGAAGCCCGACATGATATCCCGGAGGCACTGAGCGAATGCGGACTCGTTTCCGGCCATCTTATCGAGCGGCAAATCATTGGATCATCCCACTCGGGGGGAAGGAAAGGCGCGGGCGCCGCTGGAGAGGAGCGCGCCGAGGAAAGGGAGGAGAGAATGATGGGTGCGATCACACTAGCACTATTGCACCGGATCCCATCAGAACTCCGAAGTTAAGTGTGCTTGGGCACCTCCTGGGAAGTCCTCGTGTTGCACCCCTCCTTTTTTGACTGAGCGCTCGCTCTCTTTTTTTGCCATGGAGGTCCGTCACAGCCCGAGCACGAAGCCCTAGGTGGAACACAGGTTTTGACGAGCTGGTTCAAAGGGCTGCTACCGCAATGCCCGACACCCTATCCCGATGGCACTGAGCGAATGCAAAGTCATTTCCACCCATCTTCTCTAGCGGCAGAACATTGAAGCATCGCGCTCAGGGGGAAAGTAAGGCATGGGCGCCACTCGTGATAAGCGCGCTAACGAAAGGGAGGAGCGAGGAGAGAATGACGGGTGCAATCATAGCAGCACTAATGCACCAAATCCCATCAAAACTCCGGAGTTAGGCGTGCTTGGGCGAGACTTTTACTGGGATGGGTGACCACCTGGGAAGTCCTCTTGTTGCACCCCTCCTTTTTTGACTGAGTGCTCGCTCTCTCTTTTTTGGCTGAGTGCTCGCTCTCTCTTTTTTGGCTGAGTGCTCGCTCTCTTATTTTGATGAGGCGGTCGGTCACAGCCCCGGCACGAAGCCCGAGGCAGAACGTGGGTTTTTATGAGACAGTTCGAAGGGCTGCTACCGCGGAGCCCCACACCCTATCCTGGAGGCGCCAAGTGAATGCAAACTCATTTCCACCCATCTTATCTAGCGGCAGAACATTGAAGCATTGTGCTCGGGGGGAAGGGAAGACGCGGGCACTGCTCGTGTGGAGTGCGCTGATGAAAGGGAGGAGCGACGAGTGAATTACGGTTGCGATCATACCTGCACTAATGCACTAGATCCCATCAGAACTCCGAAGTTAAGCGTGCTTGGACGACAGTAGTACTAGGATTGGTGACCTCCTGGGAAGTCCACGTGTTGCACCCCTCCATTTTTTACTGAGTGCTTGCTCTCTTTTTTTGCCGAGGCGGTCGGTCTCGACCCTGGCACGAAGCCCGAGGTGGAACGTGGGTTTTAAGAGCTGGTTTGAAGGGCTCCTTCCGCGGAGCCCGACACCCTATCCCGAAGGCACCGAGCAAATGCAGACTCATTTCCACCCATCTTATCGAGCGGCAAAACATTGAAGCATCGCGCTCGGGGGAAGGGAAGGTGCGGGCGCCGCTCGTGAGGAGCGCGCCGAGGAAAGGGAGGAGCGAGGAGAGAATGACAGGTGCGATCATACTAGCACTATTGCACCAAATCCCATCAGAACTCCGAAGTTAAGTGTACTTGGGCGAGAGTCGTACTAGGATGGGTGACCTCCTGGGAAGTCCTCCTGTTGCACCCCTCCTTTTTTGACTGAGAGCTCGCTCTCCTTTTTTGCCGAGGCAGTCCTTCTCGGCCCGGGCACAAAGCCCAAGGCAGAACACGAGTTTTGACAAGCCGGTTCAAAGGGCTGCTACCGCGGAGCCCCACACCCTATCCCGAAGGCATCAAGCGAATGCAGACTCATTTCCACCCATCTTATCGAGTGGCAAAACATTGAAGCATCGCGTTCGGGGGGAAGGAAAGGCACGGGTGCTGCTCGTGAGGAGCGCGCCGACGAAAGGGAGGAGCGTGGATAGAATGATGGGTGCAATCAAACCAGCACTAATGCATCGGATCCCATAAGAACTCTGAAGTTAAGCGTGCTTGGGCGAGAGTAGTACTAGGATGGGTGATGTCACGTGGCCATTGCAGACCACAAATTTTTCCGTGTCCCGCTAGGCATTGACACTCCGCTTGGTGACCAGCCACACACCGCGCATACCGTCGAGGCCAAACGATCACAACATCGAAGAAGCAAGACCACATCATCCTTCAAGGTCGTTACATCAAGCCTGATTGCCTTCAGCATATCAGTCATGGTTCCACCAAGATCGTCGCCTTCGCTAACATTATCCTCCGAAGCAACAATGCACGGTTCCAGCGTAGCGGTTGGGTCTGCTCATTCATTGAGCTCTACAATACAGCCTTCTAGCACCGCCAATCGCTCCCACAATGCTTCCATCGCTCTGGTCCACATGGTTGCTTGTTGTAGGGTATGCGTGGTCTTTGACAAAGGGTATTCTCAACCCAAACGCAGCACCACTTTCACAAGTACTCTGGCTTGTCATGGACAAAACCTTGCTCTGACACCAACTGTCACGGGGCAATGCAGACCACAAATTTTTCCGCGTCCCGCTAGGCGTTGACACTCCGCTTGCCAAGCAGCCACACACCACACGTACCGTTGAGGCCAAACAATCACATAACTGAAGAAGCAACACCAAGGGACACAAGAACACAATTGAGAAAACGTAACTTGTATTCACATATACTACAAGCACATGAAAAACCCAATCCTAGATCAGAACACTTACACGCAGGCTCACGAGCCTATGCCTTGTAGTCTCTTACTGCTTGCACTCCCTACTCGTCTTGTGTCTTCTCTCAAGAACACCAGACTGTTGCCCAACTCGACTTCCTCTCCATTGGAATCTCGGGCTCTCTGTCTCTCTCGACTGATCTGGTTGCTCCTGGTTCTCTCCTTGTCTCTGTTTGGTGTCGAGTCTCTTGCTTCTTGGTTGCCTCTGCAGAATGAGGCTAACCCCCTTTATATAGAGGAGTCGAGCAAATCTGATATGGCAACTGATATATTTGAATCCCCTAATTCACTCTATCAGGTTTCCAATCTGTCCAATCCCTCCAAGATTGTTTCCATAATAGATTGATTGCCATATTCCCTGAGAATCTTTCCCGAATTGCTTGCTTGGATTGACTTGGCGCCAGCTTAGCCTCATCGACCCGATCCATCCTCCTCTAGGGTCCACATCCATGATCACCTCCTAGGATCACGGTCGTCTAAACGGGATTGTTGCATCCAACAATGCTCAAGCTTGGTCAAGGACTTAGCTTATCTCCACAAGTAGTCAACTCCCTAGCCACTAAGTGTTGAGCCTCCCATAGCGTCTACCAGGCCTGTTGAGTCGTGCGCACTCCTAGAGTGCCTTTGTGCAGTTGTATCAGGTTCACCAAACCTCCTTGAGCGTTGCATCGTGCCTTGCTCGTGGGCATCCTTACCACCCTTGCACGCATTCGCATACTTGTGCATTGTGACACTTCCTGGCCACAATTCGGTCCCTCAGCACACTGTCGAGCATTGATTGGTTGTTCCCTTCACGGGTGCCTCCACACACACTTGTGTGACCATCTCAATACTAGCCCACTTATGAACTTGCAATCGATCCCAACACCTTGCACTTAACTGCTCGCGCATCCTCGTCTGCACGCTATGCGCAACCACTACCCTGAGGTATGGCTTGTGGTACGCATTTTCTGAGGCTAGAGCTCAAGGATCTAACAGGTGACCTCCTAGGAAGTCCTTGTGTTGCACACCTGCTTTTTTGACTGAGTGCTCACTCTCTTTTTTTTGCCGAGGCGGTCCGTCTCGGCCCGAGCACGAGGCCCAAGGTGGAATGCGGGTTTTGACGAGCCCGTTTGAAGGGCTGCTGCCGCGGAGCCCGACACCCCATCCCGGAAGCACCAAATGAATGCAGACTCCTTTCCACCATCTTATCGAGCAACAAAACATTGAAGCATCGCGCTTGGGGCGAAGGGAACATGCAGGTGCCGCTTGTGAGGAGTGCGCCGACGAAAGGGAGGAGCGTGGAGAGAATGATGGGTGTGATCATACCAGCACTAATGCACCGGACCCCATTAGAAATCTGGAGTTAAGCGTGCTTGGGCGAGAGTAGTACTAGGATGGGTGACCTCCTAGGAAGTCCTCGTGTTGCACCCGTCCTTTTTTGACTGAGTGCTTGCTCTCTTTTTTTGCCGAAGCGGTCCATCTTGGCCCGGGCACAAAGCCTGAGGCAAAACACGGGTTTTGAAGAGCTGATTCGAAGGGCTGCTGCCGCAAGGCCCGACACCCCATTCCAAAGGCACCGAGCAAATGCGACTCATTTCCACCATCTTATCAAGCGGCATAACATTGAAGCATCACGCTCGGGGGGAAGGGAAGGCATGGGCATCACTCGTGAGGAGCGTGCCAACGAAAGGGAGGAGCATGGAGAGAATGACGGGTGCGATCATACCAGCACTAATGCACCGGATCCCATCAGAACTCCGAAGTTAAACGTGCTTCGGCGAGAGAAGTACTAGGATAGGTGACCTCCTGGGAAGTCCTCGTGTTGCACCCCTCCATTTTTGACTGAGTGCTCGCTCTCTTTTTTTGCCAAGGTGGTCCATCTCAGCCTGGGCATGAAGCCCGAGGCAGAATGCGGATTTTGACAAGCTGGTTCAAAGGGCTGCTGCCGTTAAGCCCGACACTCCATCCCGGAGGCACCGAGCGAATGCAAACTCATTTCCACCATCTTATCAAGTGGCATAACAATGAAGCATCACACCCAGGGGGAAGGGAAGGCGTGGGCGCCGCTCGTGAGGAGCGCACCGACGAAAGGGAGGAGCATGGAGAGAATGACGGGTGCGATCATACCAGCAGCAATGCACCTTCCCGTCAGAACTCCAAAGCTAAGCGTGCTTGGGCAAGAGAAGTACTAGGATGGGTGACCTCCTGGGAAGTCCTCGTGTTGCACCCCTCCTTTTTTGACAGAGTGCTCGCTCTCTTTTCTTGCTGAGGCAGTCCGTCTCGGATCGGGCATGAAGCCCAAGGTGGAACGTGGGTTTTGACGAGCCGGTTCGAAGGGCTACTGCCGCGGAGCCTGACACCCCATCCCGGAGGCACCGAGCGAATGCAAACTCATTTCCACCATCTTATCAAGCGGCATAACATTGAAGAATCATGCTCGGGGGGAAGGGAAGGCACGGGCACCCCTTGTGAGGAGCGCGCCGATGAAAGGGAGGAGCGTGGACAGAATGATGGGTGCAATCATACTAGCTCTAATGCATAGGATCCCATAAGAACTCCAAAGCTAAGCGTGCTTGGGGGAGAGTAGTACTAGGATGGGTGACCTCCTGAGAACTCCTTGTGTTGCTCCCCTCCTTTTATGACTGAGTGCTCGCTCTCTCTTTTTGCCAAGGTGGTCCATCTCAGCCTAGGCACGAAGCTCGAGGCAGAACGCGGGTTTTCACGAGCTGGTTCAAAGGGCTACTGCTGCAGAGCCCAACACCCCATCCTAGAGGCACCAAGCAAATGCAGATACATTTCCACCATCTTATCGAGCGGCATAACATTGAAGAATCGTGCTCGGGGGCAAGGGAAGACGTGGGCGCCTCTCATGAGGAGTGTGCCGATGAGAGGGAGGAGCGTGGAGAGAATCATGGGTGCAATCATACCAGCTCTAATGCACCGGATCCCATCAGAACTCTGAAGTTAAGCATGCTTGGGTGAGAGTAGTACTAGGATGTGTGACCTCCCTGGACGTCCTCGTGTTGCACCTCTCCATTTTTTACTGAGTGCTCCCTCTCTTTTTTTGTCGAGCTGGTCTGTCTCAGCCCGAGGCGGAACGTGGGTTTTGACCAGCCAGTTCAAAGGGCTGCTGCTGCAGTGCCCAACACCCCTTCCCGGAGGCACCGAGCGAATGCAGACTCATTTCCACCATCTTATTGTGTGGCATAACGTTGAAGCACCGCTCTCGGGGGGAAGGGAAGGTGTGGGCGCCGCTCGTGAGGAGCACGTCGACGAAAGGGAGGAGTGTGGAGAGAATGACGGGTGCATTTATACCCGCACTAATGCACCGGATCCCATCATAACTCCGAAGTTAAGCATCCTTGGGTGAGAGTAGTACTAGGATGGGTGACCTCCTGGGAAGTCCTCGTGTTGCAACCCTTCTTTTTTGACTGAGTGCTCACTCTCTTCTTTTGCTGTGGCGGTCCGTCTAGGCCTAGGCATGAAGACCAGGGCAGAACGCAGGTCTTGAAGAGCCGGTTCAGAGGGCTGCTACCATGGAGCCCGACACCCCATCCTAGAGGCACCGAGCGAATGCAAACTCATTTCCACCATCTTATTGAGCGGCATAACATTGAAGCACCGCTCTCAGGGGGAAGGGAAGGTGCAGGCGCTGCTCGTGAGGAGCGCACCGACGAAAGTGAGGAGCGTGGAGAGAATGACGGGTGCGATCATACCAACACTAATGCACCGAATCCCATCATAACTCCAAAGTTAAGTGTGCTTTGGCATGAGTACTACTAGGATGGTTGACCTCCTGGGAAGTCCTCGTGTTGCACCCCTCCGTTTTTGACTAAGTGCTCGCTCTCTTTTTTTGCCGTGGTGGTCCGGGCCTAGGCACGAAGCCCGAGGCAGCACGCGGGTTTTGATGAGCCGGTTCAAAGGGCTACTATCGCAAAGCCCGAAACCCCATCCTGGAGGCACCGAGCGAATGCAAACTCATTTCCACCATCTTATTGAGCGGCATAACATTGAAGCATCGCGCTCAGGGAGAAGGGAAGGCGCGGGCACCACTCGTGAGGAGTGCGCCAACGAAAGGGAGGAGCGTGGAGAGAATGACAGGTGCAATCGTATCAGCACTAATGCACCGGATCCCATCAGAACTCCAAAGTTAAGCGTGCCCTCTTGGGAAGTCCTTGTGTTGCACCCCTCCTTTTTTGACTGAGTGCTTGCTCTCTTTTTTCACCGAGGCGGTCCGTCTCGGCCCGGGCACAAAGCCTGAGGCAGAACGTGGGTTTTGACAAGCCGGTTCGAAGGGCTTTTGCCGCGGAGCCCGACACCTCATCCCGGAGGCACTGAGCGAATGCATACTCATTTCCACCATCATATCGAGCGGTAGATCATTGAAGCATCGCGCTCGGGGGGAAGGGAAGGGGTGGGTGCCGCTCATGAGGAGCACGCCGACGAAAGGGAGGAGCGTGGAGAGAATGACAGGTGCGATCATATTGGCACTAATGCACAGGATGCCATCTGAACTTTGAAGTTAAGCATTCTTTGGCGAGAGTAGTACTAGGATGGGTGACCTCCTGGGAAGTCCTCATGCTACACCCCTCCTTTTTTGATTGAGTGCTCGCTCTCTTCTTTTGTTGGGGCGGTCCGTCTCAGCAGGGCCACGAAGCTTGAGGCAGAATGTTGGTTTTGTCGAGGCAGTTCGAAGGGCTACTGCCGTGGAGCCCGACACCCCATCCCGGCAGAACATTGAAGCATTGCGCTCGGGGGGAAGGGAAGGCATGGGCGCCGCTCATGAGGAGCGTGACGACAAAAGGCTGAAGCGGAGAGGAAATGATGGGTGTGATCATACTAGCACTAATGCGCCAAATCCCATCAAAACTCCGAAGTTAAGTGAGCTTGGGTGAGAGTAGTACTAGGGTGGGTGACGTCCTGGGAAGTCCTTGTGTTGCACCCCTCCTATTTTGTTTGAGTGCTCGCTCTCTTCTTTTGCTGGGGTGGTCCGTCCCATGTCGAGCTCGAAGCCTGAGGCGGAATGTGGGTTTTTACAATTCGGGTCAATGGGCTACTGCCGCAGAGCCTGACACCCCGTCCTGGAGGCACCGGGCAATTGCAGACTTGTTTTCACCATCCTATCGAGCGGCAGAACATTGAGGCATCACGCTTGAGGGGAAGGGAAGGCGCAAGCACCACTCATGAGGAGCGTGCCAACAAAAGGGAGGAGCGTGGAGAGGATGACGAGTGTGATCATTCCAACACTAATGCTCCGGATCCCATTAGAACTCTAAAGTTAAGTGTGCTTAGGTGAGGAGCGTGCCGACGAAAGGGTGGAGTGTGGAGAGGATGATAGTTGTGATCATAGCTGCATTAATGCACCAGATCCCATTAGAACTGTGAAGTTAAGCATACTTGGGTGATAGTAGTTCTAGGATTGGTGATCTCTTGGAAAGTCCTTGTGCTGCACACCCCCCCACCTTTTTGACTAAGTGCTCGTTCTCTTTTTTTGCAAGGGTGATCCGTCTCAGTGGTTGGCTCGGGCACAAAGCCCTAGGTGAAATGCAGGTTTTGATGAGCCGGTTTGAAGGGCTGCTGCGGAGCCCAACATCCCATCCTGGAGGCACCGAGCGAATCCAGACTCATTTTCACCATCTTATCGAGCGACAAAACATTGAAGCATCACGCTTGAGGGGAAGGGAAGGCATGAGCGCCACTCGTGAGGCGTGGGCCGATGAAAGGGAGGAGCTTGGAGAGCATGACTAGTGCGATGATACCAACACTAATGCACTGGATCCTATTAGAACTCTGAAGTTAAGCATGTTTGGGTGAGAGTAGTACTAGGTTGGGTGACCTCCTAGCACTATTCATGGGTTGAACCGGCCCACTTATACACTATTATGAGCTGATTCATTCTATAATGAACTGTGAATCATAATTGGCTCAGACCATTAAGCATAATGAGCTGACTCGTAACTGTGGCAAATGATTCCGAGCTAGTTTTGAACCAGCTTGGACCGTTATTTTAACAACTCTTGTGGTTGACCCGGGGCTCCAATGCCATGGCAAAAACATAGGTTTCATGAACTTGGTTGAAGGGCAACCACCGCAGAGCCCGACACCCCATCCTAAAGGGACCCGAAGAATCTAGATTTATTTTCATCATCTTATCGAGCATCAGAACATTGAAGCATCGCAATCGAAGGAAGGGAAGGTGCGGGTGCGGCTCGTGAGAATCCCATCATATCATTACTATAGATTTTTTTGGACTACTAACCGTGACATTTTTTTAGCTCTTTATCTTAATTCCATTCGACTTCTACTCCGTTCTTGTGCAAAATAAGAGTAAATAAGAAATTATTCATGAGTAGTTAAAAAAAATTATCTGTCATTATAGTAAATTCGATTTTTGGATCACCAGATATCTATCTTATTCATGCAGTCATCCATGTTGTGTATAATTTGTCACAATAGGCACGAGGACTCCTTCATAACTCCTGACTGCCGATGTCCAGTTGATCCCGCAATTTCCCAGGTAATGTGTGTCCGCTTACTAAGTCTCAGATTATTAATACATTGCTAAATTTATCGATACTTAATGTGATATCAATTAATGCAGCTAAAACGCATATATTGTAGGCTCTCCGAATATGTTACTGGTTGTGCCCCTTTATTAGTGAGCCGTTTTTCTAATCTCTACCACCTCTCATGACATTAATCAAAATTAGCAGAGGGTAAGATCAAGTGAAAAAAAGAAAATGCCTAAGAAGAAACTTCAGAGGTCTCTCCAGGACTACCTCTCCAAGATCAAGAACAGGCCAACCCCTCATATCCGAAACCCTAAGAGCTTCATCCTCTCGGGTTGCAAGCACCCGAAGACAGGGTCCTTTGCAGCTAATCGGACCCGAAGCGATGATGGTGCCAAGAAGGATGATGAGGCTGCTCTCGAGGATATTGATCGATTCCTTTTTGATAATTTCAGGTCTCTCTACCTACGGGACGAAGATATCACTAGCTGCAACAACAACGTGAAGGATGAGAAAGGTAAAGGGCCGAATATGACTGCAGCTCATACGGAGTCATTCACAGGTGCGATTTTATTTGACTCGCCAAGGCTTCTTAAGCCCCGGAGGGGTCCGGGCAGGTTGGACAGGTTCTTTGTGGGCCCCGAGTCGTCCAGCTCGAGGGTCGAGGAAACCAGGAGTTCCACTGCCTCGACTGTCACCGTCACCACCAACACTACAACAATCGCCTCCAGCTCCACCAAGAGCGGAGCAGGCTTCACAGGGTCTGTGATTAACAATGACTCGGTCAGTAGTCAGAAGGAGGTCCGACTACCTGACGACAGCATCGCAGTGCTGGCACATTCACCCTCCCCTTACGACGGATTCATGCTTTCGATAAGGGAGATGGTCAAAGCAAGGATGACGAACCACGGTCAGGTTGACTGGGGGTTCATGGAGGAGCTCTTGTTCTGCTACCTCAACTTGAACGAGAAGAGGTACCATAAGTACATCCTCAATGCCTTAGTGGACCTCATTGTTGAACTCCGCCAGAGCAGCGGCAGGTCTCCGGTGAGGCACCGGGAAGCCTGCAGGGTTGCCCGGGTGTCAAGGAAGAGGAATACTGGGAGACATATTTAAGGGGATATATAAGATGATCCTGGCTGTGGGATGATCCTAAATGATGTGCTAAGAATTGTCTACCAGAAATGAAATTTCTTCACCTGTCGACCGCACCTCCGTATTTTATAATTTTATAATTTTTAAGTTTATTATAAATTTGTATCATATATTGATATTCTCGTTCAAATCTAAGAAGAAATTGACATTAAACTTGGTGGTTAAGGTCATGTAGATAAGAGCATTTATGTGATTTAAATATTAATATAAATGGGTTAAAATGATTTGAAAATATTGGGGAAAGAATTTATATAGAGTTATGTAATTTAAATTATATTCCTAATTAATTTTCACATGTAAATTTTCAATATAAATATATGTGATAAAATTTGGCACGATTTAGGTATAATCTGAAAAAATTGTGTATAGATTGGTGCTTTTAGGTCACTTGAAAGATCGGGTAATATTGGTGTGACCCCAAAAAAATTGTGCTAATCTGACAGTAATAAAATAAAATTTATAATAAAAAAATTTATGAGAAAAAATAAAAATATTAGTTATATATAATTATATTTTAATATTTTATTTAAATTAATACAAATTTTATATTAATAAATTAATCATATTATAAAAAATTATTTTAAAATATAAATTATTTATATAAAAAATAATTATTTGTATAATTTACTACCTCAAAAACCAAATATTCATGCCCGGTCTTGCATTTTTCAGCTGCCCGTTAGGGTGGGCCAAAATTACCAGCTCTACATATAAACTGTGGAACATAATTATTTATCATTTATTCTTATCCCTGCGACCATGCTAATTAAATTTTATTACTTACACGAAAACTTTAAGTTGTATTTGATTGGTGGTAAAATTTTTAGTTTCTAAAGAAAGAAAGTTAATATTTTAATTTGTTGAGCCTCAAAAATTTATTCGGGCTCATCCCCTTTCACGGTGAAAGAGAATATAAAGAGGAGTGGCATTCCCAAATTACACAGACATACGTTATACTCATTTCTTTTCATTTCACTAAATATTAAAATATTATAATTTTACATGTTTTAAAAATTTTATTTATTTATTAATAAGTTCAAATTTTATTTATTTATTTATTCATTAGTTTGACGGACTCTAATGCCAATTCATTTTCTTATTTTTCCTCCAAAAAAGCAAAATCAAACATTGCTTACACGGCATCAGGGCTGCAACGTAGAAACGCCGACTCTCTCCTCTTTTATTCAGTCAAGGGAAAAAACCTCTCCTCTTTCTCCTCGTCTCTGCTCCGTTCCGATAAACCCTAACGCACACGCTCTTTCTCCCTCTATAAATCTGCAGCAACGGTTGTTTCTCCGCCGCCGAAAGAGGCCAACCTCTTCAAACTCATCGTTGTAAGTTCTCTGTCTGTCCCTATCTCCGGAAAATGCTTGCCTTCTGAAAGAAATCAATACGTCCTGAGCAACGATCAAGCGACGACGTGCTTTTATAGTAGCGGAAGAATTGACTTTTATTATTATTATTATTATTTTTTATAAATATCGGTTCATGAGCTTTTGCTTTATGAGGACTTGGTTTGGAAATAGTAACGTGGATAGGGCGTTTAGTTGAAATGTGAAGAGTTCTTACTTTTACTGCCACTTGAGATTGATTTGAAAGCATTAAATATTTCCATGTATTTGGATGAGAAATGAGGCGTGCCTGCTCGCATAAATCTTGTGCATTTCTTGATCATGAAGTGAATGATGTTGACATATGCAGTTTGGTTGGTTTAGCTACCCCTGGGGTTTTTTAGTGTCCCATGATTGCAGCTTTCCAAATCAACCTCTATCCTGCCGATGTGTTTATCCTGTGTCTTGCGAATATATTTTGTGGTTGCTTAGGCTTTTTCCATAACATCTTATTTGAATCTAGATAATTTGATTGAATTATCTCATTCTGCTTATGATTCTTTTCCACTTTAATTTTTATGCAAAGTATCTGTTAGTTTATGGTGATGGTTGTGATCCTGGCTGCTCAACTTGTCCTTGTTGATGTCCTTGTGGTGGTGCATTCTATAATGCAGAAACAAGGCAGTTTGTAATTATTTATTGATAACAAGTTACTCTTGTATTTCATCAAATAGGATATAAGTGGTCATTATGTTGCCACAGAGTGGGATGTCAACTTTAATCCTGTGGTTGGGACTCTCTGCAGGTAATATGACAATAGAAACCTACAAAATGTATGCCTTAATTGGTAAGAAACTCTCAAGATGGAGATTTTCTAATGTATGATATGGGCTAGATGAGGGGAAATAACATGTGAGAAAAGAACATAGGCCACCTGATTTCTCTCCCACTGCCAATTTCCTTTCCACAGCAGAAGTCATCCCTTTGTCGGTTGTTCTCCTTGGTCGACCCCCAACTTGGCTGATATATTTGATCAGGCCATTTGTTCCCTCGAGAAGAACAAGGGCCTAGCCTGAAAGGAACAAATCAAACTCCTTCATTTTAGGGGTATACGGTGCTCTGGTCTTCATATTCAACCCTTGCTAAGCACCATATTATGACAACATGACTGACCCATGGGTACACCTTCAACTCTTTAGTGATACAATATTGATCAAAGGAATAAAAAAGTTGCACATGTTGCCTCTTCCTTGTCACATTCATAGGAGTGGCATCCTTATGATCCTTTGGCTCCAAGATTGGTCATCAACATTTTCTGCATGGTCCTACTGAAACTTTTTTCCAGATTTAAAGGGAGCAGTAGGGATGGCAATGGGTTGAGTGGGGGAGAGTATCTAGAGATATGGATCTGCCCCATACTCAGATCCTGTTGATCCAACCTAACCCTTGACTTGCTACAGACAAGCTCAAGCTGATGTGGACCCAATCTCCTAGCCTGACACATTTTGACCTGGAATATAAAAACAATAAATATTTATGTTAGATATAAGTTTAGAATATAATATAAGTTCATATGTTCATTATAATATAGATAACATAATTGAGATTGGCACATAGTATATTAGATATATCTAATTCATGAAAATAGAAGTGGACACTCTTCTTTTGGCCAAGAAAATAGAAGAAGACTCTTAAAATATATAATTAAATAATATAATATGATAGAATCGGTTGGATTGGGTCAAAATATGTTGGAAGCAGATCAGTTCTCCATCATAGAAAATGCCTTGAGTTGGTTCATTTGGGTGTTGAATTAAAAGTTATTAACATGATGAGAAAGAAGAAATATGAAAGGTTGTAATAAAATACCCGGAAATTATCGTATAGTATGATTAATATACTATGGTATATATTTAGGGTGTTGACCCACTCTGTCTAATAAGGATGCAGTGAATTAGAGAGTAGCAGGAATCAGAGTTTTGCTGAAGGAGCACGAGGAGCAGCACAAGTGGTAAATTTCCATTTCCTGTTAATTGCTGCCTTGTCCTCTCCTTGTTATTTGTTCCATCACCCTTGGTTTTGGTCATCACATTGCCACAGTTGAATTTGACACCTTATCTCCTTTCCCTCATTGATAGCCTTCTACCTACATTTGGGTTGCCCTAGTTTTAGTTTTAATCTTGGACCATGTAGTGCTTGATCAGAAGCTTGCCATCAATTGGACTTGTCCCAAGGGAGGTTGTTAAATTCATGTTTGTTTTCCCCCACTTTCCTCTTGGTGGATTTATTGTTCTCTTTAATGATGAGAAAGGAGTTTGAAATAATAAGCCTCTGGTGGGCTTCCAAAGAAGCTTTCTCTGGGCATACGTCCTGCAAATGATCATGAATTTTGCTGTTAATGAACTCTCTCAAATCTTCCTTGCAGATTGAAGGATGAGGGACAATTCTTCATGGAATTGCAAGTCTAACTGATCATGTCTAACTCAAAATCAAACCCAGATGGAAGTGGTAATAAGACTGCAAAACGAAGTCTTCCTTCATGGATGAGTTGTAGGCAAGAAAAGAGTAAAACTTTTGACAATGAGTCTGCTGGTTCTGAAGAAAATAAGAATAGTGAACCCACTAGTAGAACAAAATGTGAGGTCACTAATTTCTCGAAACTTCTGGTGAGGAACTCTTCATGAATCCCATTTGTGACTTCTCTTGGCTTCACGGGGTGGTGGTTACCATGGGTTTTATCTAGACAGGAAGGTGTAGTTTTCGTGCTATCGGGTTTTGTCAATCCAGAGCGCAGCACTTTGCGGTCTCAGGCCCTTGAGATGGGTGCAAAATACCAACCTGACTGGAACTCTGATTGCACACTGTTGGTCTGTGCTTTCCCAAACACACCTAAGTTTCAACAAGTTGAGGCGGATAATGGGACAATCATCTCGAAGGTATTTTCTTTGGCTAACAGGATGATGTGTTATTCATTGACTGTTGAATTTCTAATGTTCATGAGCTGCTCTTGATTATTGATTCATATCTCCTTTTACCTAGAATTCATGCATCAATGAGTGAATTTGGCTCAAAGTGTACTAATTGGCTAACAAATGAACCCTTTGCCCAGTGATGGAATTCGTTTTGAGGGGTTGACAACAGTTTCATGGCTCTGTTGCTTGAAAACCTAATAATTTAAGGTTGTATATTATTCTTATGGAATTGATTGGGTGAATTTGTGATCCTGCTTCAGATTCCTTTGGATTCATTTTGCCTTTTTGTGAACTTAATGGAAAAGTTAGCTTGCAGTTTCATTTGTGATATAGTATTGAAAAAACAAACATGTTTGGGCAAACTAACTTTTATCCCATCTTGTCTTTTGATTTGTTGCTTTTATTCATGATTGTGTCCAAAATGTTCATGGACTGATCTCTAGCTTGTTCTTTTGCTAGGAATGGATATCAGAGTGCTACTCCCAAAAGAAGCTGGTTGGCATAGAAGTTTACCTTATGCGAGCTGGGAAACCATGGAGGAGAAGCAATCTATGTGAGAAAGCTCTCCAAGGTACCTCTACTTTGAGATTTATTTATCGAATAAACATGGAAGCTGGTGAATATTAATCATGCATGGCAAAGCTAGCAAAAAAAAAATCATGAATAGTGCTACTATGCATGACTTTGGATTCTACTGTTTTCTTGTCTTGTGAAGTCTCTTAAAATTAATAGAGACTATGAGCTCAGGATGCATATCTCCAAGAAGGTTGTTTTTCTGAACTGTACAGCATTGTTCAACTTGCAGTTCAAGGAACAGCACCTGGTAGAAATTCTCATCAGAAAGTAGATAAAGGTCCGAGCTCCAAAAAGTCAACTTCCTTGGTATCCTCCAAGGTTCGCATCATTAACTCTAATATTCTTTCTTTATTCCAATCTAATCCACTATCTGACAGACCAAATGTGCCATCAGTATTGACATTTTTCCTTATGTCATGTTGTGTCATCGTACCCTTGTCCATCCCATTACTTTTTCTTAAATGCCTGTTCTTGCTTTCATGCTTGCCATGCTGCATTTGGGCTGCAGGATAGGAGCCCTGATCTTGTTGATTATCTTCCAAGCCCCTCAAGAGTGAAGAGCTGGGTTTCTGATGATCTAAAGACGACAATATTGTGGCTTGGGAGCCAAGAAGAGAAGGTCATTGCCTTAACGTTTGTTTCAATTGTTGAAGTATTTAGCTGTCTTAGGGAATATTTTTCATCTTGTTTTTGCTTTCATTTTCATGGTTCTTGGATATTCTCTTAATGGATGTCAATCTCACTCTCTGTTTCTGTCTTCTATTAGTTGCACAGAATGGCGTTCCACTATCCACCATGATTGATAAAGTGATAACCTGTCCAACCAATATATTAATCAAGGAAAAGCTGAAATTTGTCCAGAATTCTGCTTGTTGAACATTCCATTCTTGCATTTGCAGCCTGAAGAATATGAAATCAAGAAGATAGCTGCCCAGGGAATATTGACATGCTTACAAGATGCAATTGATGCCCTTGGTCAAAACCAGGTTTGTTCCGACGTGCTTTACCAAATTTGATGTGCTTTGGCATCTTTTGCTGAACTCCATATTCTATGTACTGAAGGCCAATTATCTCTACATTAGGTCCAAGGAATATGTAAGCAATGGAATATATTACCCCAGGTGGTCAAGGAGCTCATCAAGCTGGAAGGCTCAGAAAGCGGCTCATCCTCTGTCTCAAATGAACATCTTCGTAAATGGGCTATGGACTGTAAACGAATTTATGAAGATGAGTATAGAAGCTTGGAAGAAGGTTCCTTCGAAGGGAGGTCTGAGACTGGAGGAAGTTCAACAGTGGAAGAGCTCTCCAAACATTCAAAAGAGTATGACAGTGATGAGACAATTGAGATGACTGAGGAGGAGATTGA
Organism: Sonneratia alba; assembly: GCA_900174645.1. Lineage (NCBI taxonomy): Eukaryota > Viridiplantae > Streptophyta > Magnoliopsida > Myrtales > Lythraceae > Sonneratia > Sonneratia alba. The sequence continues at coordinate 6,314,384 of FWPY01000060.1, forward strand.
TCTCGCATTCAAACAGAGTGGCTTCTAACGTTCCAAGATGTTCCGGATAGCCACTGAAGTGTCCTGACGCTGATGTAGAAATTACTAGTTCCGCTGACTTTTACATTGTGAGGGGGACGGGAGAAATTGTTAATGACCCCTGCTCCCAATAACTGTTTTTGGAAGTATGAGGATGTTGTAGCGGCAGAATTCAACGCTGGATATGTTTTAAGTATGCATTGTGCTCGAATTAACATGTGACTAAACCATTTCTGCCCTTTTCATCTTGGGACAATGTTATGGTACTAATGAAAAGAGCATTTTGAACGATTCTGATGAACAGTTATGGTGAATCACAAATCAATAATGCTTGCTCCCTGACATTGGCACGGCTAAAATTGTATATAGTAAAGAGAAAGATGTATGTATATATAAACACGTTACACGTTTATGTATGATACAACTCTTGATTTTTTTTTTTTTTTGCATAAACCACCGATATCCGTTTGGATTTTATTCAGCTGACTAATCCGGATCGCTTCGGGTCGACCCATTTAAGGGGTTAAGAGCTCTCCGCCGCAGGTGGGACTCGAACTTAAATCCTTCCATTGATATGATAAATACCGAATTACTCTACCACGCCTACGGTGGGTGGATCTCCCGATTTACTTCTTTTTATGTTCTCTCATCTCCGAATTTAAACTCTCTCTTACCGTGGTTAAAATATTTCCTAAATAATATTTGTTTTCTTACCTTTAAAATGATTTTTTTTATCTTTGAACTCTTAAAAAGTTTTTTGTATCATTATTCAATTTTATATTAACTATATATTTATTTATTATAACATTAATTATGATTATTTTATTTTATTTTCAAAATATGAAAAAAAAATCACATTCCTTTACCCCTTAGTCCCGTTCAATACACAGTAAAAATGGAAAAGGGGTTGGAATCGCCATTTTATCCTCAATTCCATTTCTCTTGTAATTCCAATCAATTTCAGGTGAGATCCACGTATGAAGTTAAACAACCTATTAGAAGTGATTTCAAGTTTTGGTTCCAGTTCTAGCATATCGAAATATCTAGAGTTGGATATCAGATTGAGATATAGATAATTTATTAATAAAATATAAATTTAACTATTTATAAATTATTTTTTATTTCAACTCTAATTCCCACACTATTTATGTGGTTATATTCATGTTTGTTAATAATTTTTGTTTTTTTTTAATTTCTCCGTTCTTAGTGCTCCGTTGAAAGTAAAGTAATCAAGGTTCTAACAAAATCTCACAAATGAGCTGAATTTTTGATTTAATATATTAAGATTTTATTACTTTTATTTTACCTCATCTATTAAAATGTGCAAGAGTATCATCAGTCCTAAAATTGGAAGGGCCACCAAATTTGACATTTGTTTTAAAAAAATTAATTTAAAATTTTGACAGACTCTCATGCCCATTTTCTTGGGTTTTTTTCCTCCAAAAAACAAAAACAAACATGGCTTACTCTTCACCTTAGGGTTGCAGCAGATAAACGCCAACCCTCACTCTTTCTCCTCCTCCTCTTCCCACCACCCTGGTCTGAGATTCCGATAAACCCTAACTCTACCTCGTCCAAGCTCCATTCACACTTTACACACACACACACACACACACACAGGCTCTTTCTCTGTCTGCAGCAATGGGTGCTTCTCTGCCGTCCAAAGAGGCCAACCTCTTCAAGCTCATCGTTGTAAGCTCTCTCTCTCTCTCTCTCTCTCTCTCTCTCTCAGGCAGATGCTTGTTTCCTGTAAGAAATCAATACTTTCCGAGCAGCGATCAAGTGACAGCGAGTTTTTAATCCTCGGCATGCTCAGTCGAGCTCTATAACCCTTGATTTCTGGCTAGTTCTGTTTCCCGCTCTTCTCGATGTTAGATTGCTGGAAATTTAGACGACGGAAAATGAGTTTCTTATTAATTCTTTTGGATCAATTTGAGGGTTCTTCTAAAATAGCAGTGGAAGGATTGACTTTTTCTGTGGATATAGATGCATGAGCAATTGCTTTATGAGGTTTTGGTTTGCAAATAGCACCGTGAATGGGGCGTTCAGTTGAAATGTGAAGAGTTCGTATTTTTGTTGCCAGTTAGGATTAATTTGAAAGCATGACGCCATTTCCATGTATTTGGATTGTTGAGCGTTATAAAGGAGTAGTCAGCATGAGAAATAAGGGAAGCCATCTCAAGTAAATCTTGTGCATTACTTGATCATGAAATGAATGATATTGAGCAATACCCATTGGTTGGTTTAGCTTCCCCTGGGGTTTGCTAGCATCAAATGATTTACAGCTTGCTAAATCAACCTCTGTCTTGCCAATACAATTAGCCCGTGTCTTGCCAATATATTCCGTGGTTGCTTAGGCTTTTTCCATGATATCCTCTTTGAATCTAGATAATTTGATGGAGTTATCTTGTTCTACTTTGGATTCTTTCCCACTTCAAATTTTTTATTCAATGCATCTAATTGTTTCAAATGCTGCAGAAATCATATGAAACTAAACAATATAAGAAGGGACTGAAGGCAGCGGATGCCATACTGAAAAAGTTTCCAGAGCATGGAGGTAATTTGCACTATATGAAATTCACTTTTTTCTTGGGATCCTTGATCTCTGTTGCTTATATGTGACATCATTTACATTTGTGTCCTTGCATTATATGTATGCAATCTGACATTCTTTTCTATTTCACATTTTCTCTTCTATATGACATTCTTATCCTTTATTTACTTTGCCCCTTTCCTAGAAACCTTATCAATGAAAGGGCTAACTCTGAACTGCATGGATCGAAAATCTGAAGCATATGAACTTGTGCGGCAGGGATTAAAGGTTGAATCTGTTTAAGATCTTTCTTGCATGATTGCCTTTCAAATTTCTTTGATGCCTGACAACTTTTGTTGGTGCAGAATGATCTAAAAAGTCATGTCTGCTGGCACGTATATGGTCTTCTTTACCGTTCTGACCGAGAATATAGAGAAGCCATTAAATGCTATAGAAATGCATTGAGAATAGATCCAGACAATATTGAAATCTTGCGAGACCTCTCGCTATTACAGGTATGGTCCTTTGCTGGTCTTTTGTTTTGCTTCTGAATGGCATATATATTTTAGTATACCTCCTGGCATAATTTTTGTGGCATCATGTGGAGGCAGCAGTGAGTTTCTTAATCTGCGAAATATACTTTAGTGCATTTTTTATTCAAATTATAATAGTTAGGCGGCCTTCTTAGAATGGAATGTTGGACAGAGCTGAAGCATGCTATATGTCTAACAACCTGTAATTTTGGCAGTAGTTATTAAAAAAAACTGATATATATAGTTATCAATGGATGTTAAACAATTGGCATAGCCATCTCCAAATGGAAGAGGAGGAGGATGTAGTCTCATAGGAAAGGGGAAGATGATCTCTGTCTCCATTTTTTTGCTCTCTTAGCAAGAGCAAGAGTAGATTTTTTAGTTGCTTGCAGGGCCTTGAAGACAGTGTTAGTGGATTACATCTGTGATGTTGTTAGAGCTCATTATATGTATTTTCAAGATCACAAATTTCTCTATACTTGGATTTACTATTCCTCATTTGTTTACAACTATGTACATGCTGGTATTCCTTGTATCTTGTCCATGTGTCCTTTTAGGAGACAGATAACTAGATAATTCATTGGTAACTGAATTCTTTCTAGCAATAATCGGCCTGAGTTCTACTTCTCTCATTTTACAGGCACAAATGCGAGATTTGACAAGTTTTGTTGAAACAAGGCAGCAGCTTCTCTCTCTGAAACCCAATCATCGTATGAATTGGATAGGCTTTGCAGTTTCCCATCACTTAAACTCCAAGTATGCTTTCTGTTTATATTTATACGTAGGTAGGACTCATGAAAGATTTTTGGTGGCTAATTGATGATATGTTCTTATTTATCTTACTTGACAATTGTATTGTTATTTACTAGCCCTTCAAAGGCAATTGATATTCTTGAAGCATATGAAGGGACACTTGAAGATGATTATCCCCCAGACAGTGAGCGTTGTGAGCATGGGGAGATGCTACTTTATAAGGTATAAATATGGTTCCATTGGCTATTACAGTTGGAAATTCTCTAAAGCTATTGTTTTCCATTCTTGTGCACCTAATATCATGAACCATATGAACATCAGAATGCAGTTTTAAACCATTATTTTCAGCAATGTTTTGTATAGGATATGCTGGAGAATTCTTCACTTGTGTGAAAGTTCTATCTTTGAAAGAGGTGTTTCTATGAAAAATATCAGTTTAATGTATGTCAATGGAAGACAATGCAATCTCTATAATGGATGCATTAGTCTAAGATGGGACTTTTTAGTGTACTGGAATTCTGTCCCCGGCTTCAACATGTTACTTTGTGTAGATATCATTGATGGAGGAATGTGCATATTTTGACAGAGCTCTTGAAGAACTGCACAAGAAAGAAACAAGAATTGTGAGTTGCAATCAATTTCATAGCCTAGTTGCATAGTAAATTGGTGAAATAAATGTGGTGAAGCTCATCTGAGCACCTCTTTATTGCTTTCTAGGTCGATAAATTGGCATACAAAGAACAAGAGGTTTCTCTCTTGGTAAAGCTTGGTCGCCTGGAAGAAGGGGCCAAGTTGTACAGGGCATTGCTTTCAATTAATCCAGATAATTACAGGTAACTCTTTTTGTTGTTATTACTTAACATGTATAAAGTATGATGTAGGATGTAGTTTATTGGAACCAATTAGTGGAAATCTATTGTCTGCAGTTGAATTGGGAGAGATTATGCCATTTCTTATAATTTCAAAGTTGAGTGTTGGTGCAGTGTATTGTTATAGATACTCTATAGTGCTTTTGTTTGAGTGGTTGTTTCAGCATTTTTAGATAATTGTTTTTCTTGCTGTTAGATACTATGAGGGCCTGCAAAAATGTGTAGGACTGTATCGAAAGAATGGTGAGTATTCATCTGATGAAATCGATCAGCTAAGCACCCTTTACATATCACTCTCTGAGCAGTATGGTTGGTCTTCTGCTGTTAAGGTTAGAATTCTCTTTCCCAGTGTTGCTTGGGTCGGATGAAGTCATTTTTTATTTTCATTATTTTGAATACTTCCATTCATCACCTTTCCACATTATGCACCTCTCAATGTGGTCTCGTTAGTGTTATCACTCATCTATCATGGTTGGATGGGTCACTTTGTATCTCCTATGGGTTCCCATCTGCTTTATATCTATCCAAAGGTGTGGGAATCTAGTAGTTTGGGCCATCTTCTAACTCTTCTTACCATTTGTAGAGAATACCACTGGATTTTCTACAAGGCAACAAATTTCGAGAAGCAGCTTCTAAGTACATCGTGCCTCTTTTGACGAAGGTTTTTGAAATTCTTTTATCTCACTGGAATGATTGTGCCTTACATGAATTCACATGGTAGTGTTATCTATTTTCTTTTTCAGGGAGTTCCTTCATTGTTCTCTGATCTCTCTCCTTTATATGATCACCCTGGAAAGGTTATTATTTCCACATTTTACTATTTACGGAGTTATCTGCTGAAGTTAATTGACACTTGATGTTCATTACTATACTTTTACCAGGAGTGTTCTTGTTGCGGCTATAATTTCTTGTTCGGTGCTCTCATGCAGGCAGACATTCTTCAGCAACTCTTTCTTGATTTGGAGCATTCAGTGAGGACAACTGGTGGATATCCTGGAAGGTAATGCCTGGATTTATGGGAAGGTCTTGTGTTATAGTTGGGCAATTATGAATATAAGATTTATGTTAATGGCAGGACTCAGTGCTGATCATTAACAATTATAGTATTGATGACATTGCTATATTCTGACAGTTTTACATTATTGAATGTAAGAAATCCAGATGCCCTTATCCTATAAAAAAGAAGATATCTCAGAAGTTCAGAAACAGTTTTACTTTCATGCTTGGTTTGAATAAGTTCGTGGTTGTCGCAAGTTTTATTTTTGACATTGCAAATCATCTTATCTTATCAAGTTTCCAGTCTTCTGTGCTTCTTAGGCTTTTCTTGGGATTGTTCTGTCTTTCACTTGATTTTATTTTCTGAATCTTCTTGTGTTTCATGTTCATTTTCTTTCATAATTTTTGGTTCAGGGGTGAGAAAGAGCCACCTTCTACATTGATGTGGACTTTGTTTTTATTAGCACAGGTTAGATCTCCTCTTTCTCTAACAATTCCTATTTCTTCTCATTTTTGCACTTTACATTCTTTTGTTTGATCAATCTCTTATTTGATGCAGCATTATGACAGATGTGGTCAACATGATGCTGCTCTAGCAAAAATTAATGAGGCTATAGAGCACACTCCAACTGTGATCGATTTATACTCAGTGAAGGTCTCCTATTTAAATATGAATTAACTTGATAAGTCTTTACCTGTTGGCTGTTTCATTTTATTCTTGATTTAATGCTTATTTGCATAAACATGTTAACTAGGTGCAACAAATTGTGTAAATAAGTTTGCTTCCCTATGTGAAGTATGAGCATATTTCTGTTGTACCCATTTTATGGAGAAAAAAAGAAAAAGAAATTAGTCCTGAATGTGAGGGCAATTGTCTGACTTAGATTAGAGAATGACTGGTTTAGCTGACATAATGCAATTAGATGCTTTCAGAAATTGAAGCATATCTTGAAATAATATGTTAAAGTCCAGCTTCTTTTGTGTTCTGTTACTCGTTAGTGCTTTTGTTTTTAGTATTTATTTTTGCTGTCATACTGAGCTGAAAAATTCTGGAGCTCTTATTGCATCAAGAACTTCTGTTTCCTTTTTCTTGGCCAAATTTTAATTTCATTCCATATACATTGCTGTTCTAAAGTTAGTGACCGCTTTAATTTTGTGTGAGACTAGAGTCGGATTTTGAAGCATGCGGGAGATTTAGCAGCTGCAGCTGCCTTAGCAGATGAAGCAAGATGCATGGATCTTGCTGATCGCTACATCAACAGCGAATGTGTCAAGCGTATGCTGCAAGCAGATCAGGTTCTAAATCTTCATATATGATATCCAATGTTTCTTTTCAATTAAAAGGTTATTATTGATAGTTTAAGTGAAAGCTTTTGCTATTTTAGTCCATCATATGATGCTATTTTTCCCCCTTTCTTTTCCAAATGAAGGTGACTTTGGCTGAGAAGATAGCTGTATTATTCACAAAAGATGGTGATCAGCATAACAATCTCCATGATATGCAGTGCATGTGGTATGCCTTTGAGTAAAGAATGTAAGTCTTACATTCTTAGTATATGGTTACAGCATTCTGATTGTATGTACATTTCAAGGTATGAACTTGCGTCTGGTAAGAGTTACTTCCGTCAAGGTGACCTTGGACGCGCTTTGAAGAAATTTTTAGCTGTGGAGAAGCATTATGCTGACATTACGGAGGACCAGTTTGACTTCCATTCATACTGTTTGAGAAAGATGACTCTACGTGCGTATGTAGAAATGCTGAAATTCCAAGACCGCTTGCATTCTCATCCATATTTCCACAAAGCAGCTGCTGGAGCTATTAGGTTGATACCTTTTGTTCATAATACAGATTTTTTTTTAACAGTATATTACATATTACAATTCTTATATTGTATGTTATTCAGATTTTGATCTTTGCTCTTTATTATCTTGGTGATTCTTCCTGATCTACTAGTCGGTGCCTGTAGGGGCTATTTTTTGCTATAGTTTAACGATCTCTAGTTTCAAGATATGTGATTTAATGTGTATAATGTTCGAGATTTAGTTGAGTATGAACATGTTCTATATAACAAAATTGTGCTAATTTACTAATGTGCTGTTGTATCAGCATTGTCTTTATATTGCACGACTGGTACTAATGATTTTATGGGCTCCATGCCAGTCTCAGTCTGCATTATAACTGGACTGAGATGCTGAGAAATTGTTTCATATGCCATAATGCATAAAATTTTCTGCTTATAATTTTTTTTTCCAGATTAATGTCTAATATTTCCAAGTGTCATTACTGTTTTCCGCACTTTATTGGGCTTAAGATTTTTATATATCATTTTATGTACAGATGCTATACCAGGCTTTTTGATTCTCCTCCCAAATCAGTAGCTGAAGAAGACGAGGAGACCTTGAAGTTGCTTCCATCTCAGAAAAAGAAACTCAGGCAAAAGCAAAGAAAGGCAGAAGCACGGGCTAAGAAAGTATTTTAGTCTCAACCAAGCTATTCCTTTAATTCTTCTGACTGTTCTTGTCCTGATGAGCTCAATCTTGTAGGAAGCAGAAGTAAAAAATCAAGACTCTACTGCTGCTGGTGTCTCAAAATCTGGGAAAAAGAACGCCAAGCCTGTTGATCCAGATCCCCATGGGGAGAAATTGTTGCAGGTTGATTTAGGGCTTTAAATTCTTTAATGGATCAAAATTAACATCTTCAGAGCAATCTTGAGTTGTATGTTATTTATAGCTTGCTTTGTTGTGCTTTTTAAATGTTTTTATACTCTTTAGGTTGAGGAGCCCCTATCTGAAGCAACCAAATACTTGAAGCTGCTTCAGAAAAATTCCCCTGGCTCCCTGGAAACACACTTGCTTGCCTTTGAAGTGAATATGAGAAAGCAAAAAGTTTTACTTGCTTTTCAGGTTAGCCTGGTCATCTTTTCATTTTTCTTGGTTTCTATTGATTTGTAAAGAACAAAGCTCAAGCAACCTGTCAAGCATCAACATAGTCTTTTATTTGTTAAGAAATTTTGTTGCATACAGGTAGTTATTAAAAGATTTTTGTTTTAAACATGAAACTGTCTCTTTTTAACATAAAATCACAGTAACATGGTATGATTAATTAATAGTGAGAAATATTTTTCATTGCTTATTTAGACTTATTACGTGTTGTTTTGTGTATCTTGCAGGCTGTGAAGCAACTTCTAAGATTGGATGTGGAAAGTCCAGATACACATCGCTGCCTGGTATCCTCTGTCCCTGTCACCGTTTTTTAATGGTCAATCATTCTTTCTAAAACCAGACTGGCCAAAGAACCAATATATTTTGATTCTTCGTCTCTCTTTTAACAATAAAAGGGTTCACTGATAGTTGGTAGTTCTTAGCTTTCTGGATGACCATGGGCTATTTATGAGTTATTACTCTACATCTGTCTCTGTGTCCTTGTCTTTTCAACCTCTTAGATTTCCAATACTTATTTCTTCTGTTCTCTTTTCCTATGCCCCCATCCCCTGCTAATTCTTCTGCTTTTCAAATCCTTCCATCTCTGCCCACAAGTAGTCCTTTTTCATCTCGCATTCCTATTCCATTTTTCCCCAAGCTATCAGCATATCTTACAGTATTAACTTCATTTTTTGTGGAGAAAGATCCATATTTTCCCAACCTGGGACATCATTTTTCTTCTTATATTTTAACAATTTGTACTATAAATTATTTGGCGATTACTTTTTGACAACCTTAAAGGAAGATCAGGGGTACTTGGACCATGAAATGGATGATTGTTTTTTGAATCTGAGATTGATTGTGTTGCCCTTATTACCCAGCTTAACAACTTTTCTAGTGAAAAGTTGCAGAAGTCACTCTTCTGTGCCAGATAGATCTGTGTTTCCTAGTTCAACGTATTGAACTGTTGGGTCAGTCCAGTGTTGCAAACAGTGATATTGATGAGGTCTTTTGATTGTATATGTGATTTCCTTTTCCCATGCACTCCATTTACTTGAGCAGCCAAAGAACCCTCTTTTCATGGATGACTGTTAATTCGATAAATGAACTGCAGATAAAATTTTTCCACAAGATGAGTTCCATGGTTTCCCCAGTTACTGACACAGAGAAACTAATATGGAGGGTCCTGGAAGAAGAGCATCCAGCGATCAGGTTACAAATAATGCCTATTTTCTCTAAGTTGTTTTCCATTGGTTTTTAGGTAGTGATGGAGTTTCCTATGTCAATCCTTTTTGCAGTCAATTGCATGGGAAGTCTTTGGTGGAGGCCAATGAGTCCTTCCTCGAGAAACACAAAGGTCAATTAACCTTGTCATTATTGTAATATTAAATGCGACCAGGGTCCTATTTATGGATTGATTAGCCTCTTTCTTATTTTCATTGTATGCTGCAGATTCTTTGATGCATAGGGCTGCAGCTGCGGAAATGCTTTATGCCTTGGAACCCAGCAGCAAGTCTCGGGCTATCAGAATAATTGAGGACTCTGTATACAAGTCACCTCAGACGTAACAAATTTTCATTATTTTTTTCTTTTTCACAGCTCTCTTTTGGCCTGATTCTGCTAGAATTGAATTCGTAAATTCTGTTCTTTCGTTAGAAATGAAGCTCTTGGAGCAGTCATGGGATGGAAGCTCGAGGACTGCATTGCCGTTCACAAGCTCCTCAACTCTGTGCTCACTGACTATGATGCAGCATCCAGTAAGTGAACAAGCCAATGTCAGCACCTTCAGTTCTGTCCTTGGATAGACAAATATGGAACCTCTGACAACATGAACTTTCTCTGTAGGATGGAAAGTCCGTTGTGCTGAATATTTCCCATACTCAGCTTATTTCGAAGGGAGCCTTAGCTCTGCATATCCCAACTCTGCTTACAATCAGATATGCAAGAGTCCTGAGAATGGAGGAATGGACCATCCAGCTGTTGGTACGAGTGCCGATTTTGTCGCAGCAAATGGAAAACTCGAATCTTTTAGGGATCTCAGTATGACTCAATGAGGGTAATAATGCTCTCTTCGTCCAAGCTGGTATTCAGTCCAATTTTCTCCACGTCCAGATATTTTTAGATCTCAGCAAATGGAGCTGCCGGCCTAGCATTTCATTGGGAGATCTTTGTAGAATGGTCTCACTCCATAGTGCTTTTTACAGGTTTTCTGAGCATCCTCTCAGGTTTGAGCTGATAGTATTATTTAGGTGGCATTGCTTCCCGCAATTGTTTATAAGTTTGTTCGGATTCATCATGGAGCCAAGCCAGCCACCCTACACCTGCACCCCTTCTGTGTCAGATAATTGTTATGGTCAGTTTCGTGGGGATTTAAGAGCCAATTGTTTCCAGAGTTCTGCGGTCTTCCTTGTTAGATGCATAGGGGTAGGGGTGGCAGGAGTTTTTGAGAAACCGTTGGGTTCTATACGTTTGATTAGTGGTCGGTCAGCTGCGGTGGACAGACGTAGGCAGGCAGTCTTTGGCGACTTTCATGTCTTATATTGTACGTTTTCCCCTTGTTCTCTCCTCTTTTTCTGGTTTACTATATATTTAAATAGCCATTAATTTTTCTTGTATACACGGTCTCTATTTTGTGGAAAATATTGTCATGGACATACATTTGAACGGTGGGATTAGTGTGTGTTCCTGTGAAAATATCGATTACATACAAGTGTATGTATCACTACAAGCAATGCATTGATTGATGAATGGGGTATCCTTCACATTTAACTGTAGCGTTGGCAAAATCTTTGTCCGGAGGCTATGCCATCTGAAAGGGAATTGATACCGACCACATCAGCGAATGTGACGCGTGCAACGGTGAAATGAGTCAGATGGGGATCTCTTTTGGCGGCCACTGCTATGAGGTACAACAAATGCCCACATTTGGGCCCAATCACATGAGCGGTGCTCCTCCTTAGAGATTCCCCGTAGCCAAGCCTACACTCGTGGATCGGGATATGAATCCTCAGCTGTGACGGCCGAACAGGTGATCCAGTTTGTGAAAGAAAACATCTTGTGTCGGTTCGGTGTACCGCAGCAAGATGTCTAGTCACAGACGATGGTATACAAGCTCCCGTGGTTAAGGGGGATCGTCGAGGCCCAAGGTACGTAACGTTCCACTAGATCAAGGAAGGCAGTCGGCCATCCGACCTACAGTCCGTGGGACCGAGACAACTACTTGACAACCTTCCTAGTTATCCTCCCCTGACGTGCGGGAAAAAAAGGTTGAAAAGAGGAGTTCTTACTCCCAAGCACCTCACCACAACTACTAGCCCGGCCTACAAGACCGGTTATGGTTATGCCGAATCAATCTACCGATTGACTCCTTTCGGAGCGGGGCGCTCTGGAGAATCTTGTACCGGTTGCGACATTCCCCTCTTCCTTAGTCCCTCAAAGATAAAGGCCTCTCATTAACACATTGGCAAATACTGTCAGGATGCTCCAGCTCAATGTCACGATACCCATCTTAGAGCGACGACTCTTTGGTGAAAATACTGAAGTTACATAGATTTCAGGATTTTCTTAGTAAGGGGGACTTTCTTGCAATAATATATCTTATAAATATATAGGATTTGCACATGTCTGTCTACACATAGATGAAGTCGTTAGGATATACATATATTCATAGAGTGTGTGACATTGTCAGTAATTTTTTGGATAAACTGCTCGACCATGAAAAATGTGAGAGAGAATATGAGAGATCCGATTTTGAACTTTGTTTCTTCTTTCCGAATGAGGTTGTTGTAACCAGGGCTTGGGTGGGGAAGAAATGAAGGCTTAATAAAAGGAGAGACTTCCATTAGTCTGGAAGATTGAGTTTCTCCCCTGGTAATAACAGCAGCATATTCTTAACTTCGGAAGAAATTAAGATGTTACCATCCCGGTTTCATAAATGTTGTCAATCCACCCGTTAGTGTTGGAGGAAAATGTTTGCATGAGCCTATTATCTCTTCAATTCGATGAATTGAACAACTTGGTGGTCATATTGTTGTTAGCTTCTTGCATGCTTCTTCTTCTTCCCTCTTTTCACTTTTCCAGGTGAGTTCTTGGTACAGTTCATAGCAAGTGCAAGTGGAGCTTAAGGATATGTTTGGATTGAAGAATTTGAGGGTAGGGGATAAGGAGGATTAAGGAGTGAGTGCCTTCTTATTTTTGGATAATATTATGGAGGGAATGGGATCATAAAGGTTAAAAAAATGTAAACAAATTATGTTATCATTTATAATTATCTTAAAACTATATCTGATGATCTTATGGTAAAATCCACCTTTATCCCTTCCTATTCCCCAAAAGTGAAAGGTTAGAAAAACACAAGTTTAGAGGTTTGGATGGATGGATATCTCATCCCTCCAAAACCCTCTTTTAACCCCTCCTAAATTAAATACCCAAATGAGAGATTTTTCCATCCTTCCAAATTCCTCCCCCTCCTTATTCGTCTAAATCCCTCAATGCAAACAGGGTGAACTGCAAACCTGTAAGAAGCTGCAATGAATATTTCTGCAGATCCATAAATGAGAAACAGAGAGCAATAAGATTGACAGCGTAGGCCTCCTTTCTAAATAAGGAAAGAAGTGGAACAATAGTGACAATTCAAGCACCTCGAAGTCGAAGTTGAGAGGATTGATGAGTTGAAGAGGTGGGTTGATCGAGGCCTAAGTTGCTTCCCTGCCAAATTTGTACTTGAATTGGGGGGAAATTTACACTTTGTACCGTACAGTCTTGTGCCCGACCACCGCGCTCCCCCGCATAGTCTTGCATCCATGAATCCCCATAGTACTTCTTACTGGACAAGGACAAATCACTGGGCTGGCCATAAATTAAATTAAACATATATGCCGATACAGAAGCGCTACAGCCTAGTGAGCCGATCTTATTCATAACGGATAATTTTCTTATGATAATTTTTTAAAAATGGACAATAAGTACATACACATTTACAATAATATAACTCAAACCAGAGGACCAAGGAATGGTAATTCAACTGACCAGAAGAAGATTAACTTGTCCAGAAAGTAATTTTGAGTTGTGTGAGTTCCGAACTAAGTCATTACTACCAAGAACACGTCCGCTGCCAAACAGATCGAGTAAGGATCACAGGTTTCTCAAAGCCGCAAATCCATTGCAAGACATTCTTATCGAGACCAAGAAGCAAGCATGTGAAAGTTACACCGGAAATTTTGAACAGGCATGCAGCTCAATTCAACAGAGAGAGCAGACCATGCTACCATCCGACTTGTAAACCCTAAGGGAAACCCATGGCAAAGAACCAGAATATGAATACCTTAACGATAAGAGAGATTCTTCCAGAATGTTTGTTGATTAGAGTATCCTCGCCGAATAAATCATCGTGTATCAACCAAGACATTAAGAGGGGGAAGAAAACATCTGAGCAAATCAAATAACACAAAATCTAAAGCTAGAATACAATCATACTTTAGTTAACAGAAAACTCTCAGCTTAACGGCCTTGAACAGCTAGCAGCTGCCTGCAGGATAAGACGCAGATTCTTGCTCTTTTTTTTGGATGTTTGTATAGCTTTAGAAAGAAGCCTGACTTACATGTCTTGAATACTTCACAAGGAAACCCAAGAATCAGTAAAACCTGGTCCCCAAGAAAATATTAGCAAAAAATAGTCGCCACATTTGTCTGATTCAGGAAAGGATTTCTTCAAGAAAAGGAGCAAAAAAATGAAAAAGCAACCAACTTCAAATCCTTACCGCACGTTTAAACGAGAAAAAACCACCTGTCAAACTGCAATAAGAATTTTCGACTTGACTACCGCATGAGCAGGTGTTGATCACATATACCTGCAAATAGCACTTGGAACAAACAACATTGCATACATAATCCAAACTTTAGCAAAGAAGAGCATGTTGAAATAGAACTAGTACAACATTGTTCAATTGGCCAGGTATTTCTCATACTTCATATGTTCCATAAAATATCATTTTACAATGTAATTCCTCTGACTTGTCAGCTAAGCCTACGCCATGTTAGGTTTTTCTTTTTTTTTTTTTTTGGGGTCATATTTTGTTTACCAAAACAGTTCATTTTCTTGTGTGAACGGAAATCATTTGAATGTTTGAAGCCAGCAGGCAGAACCAGGGCAGGTAAGATGGGTCACATGTCCCACATAAGATAATAAAATATAGAATCAAGAATATTCCTGGGCTATATTTTCCGAGCTGATTCTAATTCTTCTCTATTGAGAATGGGGTTTTGGTTGAAACAAGAGGCCGCTAACGCTAAAAACAATAAAGGTAAGAATTTACACCAAACAGATGGTCCCTTCATGAAAGTGCTGAAGATCGAGTAACTGACACAATACGCCAAACCCATTGTCAAGGAAAATGATAGAGCTTGACATGATGTGCAAAAAATGGCATCACATATTAAAGGCTTAGGCTTTTGTATAACTTCAAAACCCTTTGTATATGCTTTTGCACATCCTATTGATGCACCATTAATGAAATTTCTTTATTGAATATTCCAAAAAAAAGTCACATTCTAACTTGTTATTAAGGAAGAAAAATCAGAGAATGGAATTAGCACTTGGACCCCACCCCACTCCCCCTGCAGCCCAAAAACAAAAATTGTGCACCAGTAATTGGTACTCTTCCAGAGAAGCCACTAATCAATTCTACAAAAACATGTTAAATGTATTCAACTTTAAGAAGAGAATACATCAAAAAATACAACAGGATCAAGCAAAGTTACCTAACCTTTCTTGGAAAATACAGCTGCTCAGATTGCACCAGAACAAAGACTGGAACTCGCTAAGAGCCTATTCACAGGACCTGCAGTCAAAATAACAATAAATGAACTAATGATAAACATATTAAATATCATCACATATTCAAAAATCATGCACATATAACCTTTGAAATGCTTATTATTGAAAATAGTCGCCTCACAGAATAATTTCACTGCCCAAAGTTCATCTCTGAGTATCTACAAAGTACGCACAAATGCATTAAATATAGTAGATTAAGAAGAAGAACAAATGATATGACTTTCTCAATTACCATCTGCAGAAGATATCCAACTTACCTACGAGCTTTATTCTGCCGCTGCCCCTGTTCTTCATTTACAACTCCTGCAGGAGAGAATATAGCAAAATCACACATCCACTGGTAAACTTAAAATCAACAACTAAATATACCAATTTCTGAAGGCTCTTCTCATACCAGTTCCTTGGGAATGTTTCATTTCATAATTATGCTTATTCACACTACCCTCTTCACTGCAACATGAATACAAGCAATCAAGCTTCAGAATTGTCAACAGTCTTGACAAGATAATAGATTTCATGAATCAAGAAAAATTAACTTCATATATTACATAAAATCAAAATCAAATAGTCACTACAACACATTTGAGTAATGAAACTAGGAATAATGAAAAAGGTACACTGCATGTCATTTGCCACCACACACACTAAAAAAAGGGCGCAATCAATTTATTCTTTCATGTCATAATCTACATGAGCTGCTTGGATTTGATGACCCATGATGTCCACTAGGAACACAACATAACAAAGCAGTCATCACCTCCTATTCTAGCACAAACTTAGAGCTACTCCTTATGGGAATAGGGGAGGGGAAAATGACCTTGTACTGCCAGCAGCAGTTGTCTGCCCTGATGAAGTATGATAAGAACCATCAACAGAAATATAAGGCGAACAATATGTGGCCCCCAAAGTTCCTGCAGCACTCGTGAGAACTGGTAACCTGATTGTGATAAAGTTGGCAGTCAGACAACATAACAGTCCCAACAGAAATATGTACATTCATGTACTAAAGACATCTGCAATGACAAATGCAACTTTGAATTTCTGGCTTAAAGCATCAGATGCTTCTACCCGAAAAAAGGGGGGTTTGATTTTACAGACTGCTATAAATTCAAAAGAAAGACCCAAAACATAATACATGTAGCAACAATGAGTATTTCCCATTGGAACTAAGCAGACAAGTGACATATCAAGGAGAATTACCGTACCAAGTCATCTCAGAATTCCCTAAACCAAGTTGTGGCTGAGCAACATACCCAGGAAATGCCATGCCAACAGCAGGAACTCCAATGCCACTGGGATGCTGACCAGCAAATTGCATAACTGCACATCCCATTCCAAATTTTCAATAAAATGAAAAAAATTAAATGCAACCAAATATTTATCGGAAAAAAAAAAAAAGAGATGCAAGCAAATATATAGATAGAATTAGAATGTCCAAGCCATGCTATATTGCAAGATATACATTCTCATTGGTAAACCTTGAAACAGTTTCTGTCCTCTTGTCCTAATTACTGTCAGAAAGATCAATACGTTTATGGATTTCCATGCAGAGTGAAAAATCTTGCCAAAAACAGTACCACATCCCTACATCACTGTCTCATCTCTATACAATCATAAATAATTAGAAAAGAAAATTACCAGGTAAAATGGCTGGAGTAGCAGGAAAGTCTTGATCACCACAACCAACCGCCATGTGCCCACCAGTTCCCAAAAGACGAGTATCACCATAGATAAAACAGCCTCTCTCACTTCATTGTATGCTGCCCTTTCCCTTAGCAATCAAGGTACCCTTGGACTTGCTTGGTTCTGATGGAGTTTCTGACTCTTTCATGTCAAATGAATTCACTGAAATAGCTGCTTTAGGTGGAGAGGACCCTCGAGAACTACCACCAGGATACTCTCCAAATTGCTGGGCAGAAGGTTTAACTCTATAAGTAACTGCATTGCGCTGACTAGTATGGGCTTGCAGAGATAAAGAAGATTTATTGACTTGATCTTGCAGGAAGGCAGATTTATAAGCCATCTGCCCTGCTGCATGAGCTGCACCCCTTCCCTGAGTCCTAGTATCAGAAGGTTGAGAAGTGGCTGTAGAAGGAGATCCAGAAAAAGCAGCTTGCTTAGGAGAACAAGGTTTCCCAGCAAATGCAGTAACCTCATCAATGGACAGCTTGTCCATGCCAGTCAAATTTGTAACATTTTTTCCTCGTAGCAAAGAATTGGATTGAGCTCCAGAAAAGTTTCCATCCATAATAGGACATTGATTCCCATTAGAGCTCTCAGTTGGCACAACTTTTTTCTGTGACAATCCATCCTCCCTATTGGATGAGCTGGAAGGGTAAAATGGACGAGAAGCAGAGCTAAGACTTGATCCGAAGGCATTCTTTCTTGCAGGAGCGGAATCAGATTCAAAATTCGATGCAGTTGCAAATGTTTGTGCTGAACTATCATGCTGTGAATTGTCTACAGACTCCATTGATCTAAGCAAGCACAAGAGAAGAATGTAACAAAAGGCAACAATTAAAAACTATTTGCAATAATTGCACATAGCAATAGTACACTCACAGTTTGTTCTCGCTGGGTAGGTCGCGGTTTCTCTTCATAAAAGAATGGCTATACCTTTTAGTCCCTCCCCTTCTCACAGCTCTATGAATTGGAGCTTGATTGTTGTTAGTTTCATTGTTTGTGGCCGTGCCAATGCTACTGCGGTTGTCAAAAGTTTTAGTCCTATTCCCTCTCCCATATCCACGGTCTACACCACGTTGTCTTCCATGACCTTTAGTGCGCCCTCTGGAACTCCTCCTCCTCTGAGAAACATGTTAAAATGAAAATCAGTTAAAAGCAATTACTATAGGTGTACAATTGTCACTGTACATTTCTCCACAACATTTTTTCTGCATGCTCATACACCCATGGTATTACAGGAGATACATACGGACCCCTAGTCTTCATGCCTGAAGTGCATGTCCACTAGAATAGTATCTTGCCCATCAACAGCAAAAGGTTACAGTCATAACCCATCAGCACTCACAAGTATAAAACTGATTTGTGAATAAAAGCTACATACCACCTCATAGTGTTTTTCCTGCATAGACATCTCTTCAAATTTGTCATGGCCCCATTTCCTTTCGTCTTTAGATTCCCACAGCTTCCTACTACCAAAAATTCGCCTTGAAGAGCAAACAGAATGAGATGGAAGCATTCCAGATGGGATGGGACTGAAAGATAATAACTCAAATGAAAGGAAGAAAAATCCGTAATATTGACAGCTCAAGTAGCCACTACCGTCAAGATCTTTATAGTATCATCAGCTAAATCGGCGACCATTTTACATCATCCAAAACGGACAACTCAGAATTGGTACCTGTGCCGACCACCTGCATTATCTCGAAACCGGTCATCATGCATGTAAAATGCCCCAGCTGTGGGCACAGCATAGGGTTCGTTCACCTTCTTCACCCCATCTTGATTTATCTGACCATCCAAGGGTGTATCCCCGAATTCTGCAGCAGCAATATCAGAGACACTGTCTACTGCCACTTTCTTCTCCTCAAACAGTCTTTCTGCAAAATCCTCATTCCTAATGTCCTGCCCATGAACTTCCGCATCATCAATCAGTTCTTCATTATAGGTCTCTTCTTCTTCTTCTTCTTCTTCTTCCTCTTCCAAATATTCATCGTCCTGTTCATCATAATAATCTGCCGCCCCACCCTGCCCATCGGATTCGTCGGAGTGAATCCTAATCACCCGATCACGGCCTTCCCTCTCCCCCTCCCTTCCCCTCTCCACCTCACTGTCTTCATCATCACTCGCTGTCCTCCGTCTCCTCATAACCAGAGACTGCTTCGCATCGTCGGGGTCGCTCTCATACTCCACACCATCATCGCCTGCTGTAGCCATCAATCAGTCGCCCCAGCCTCAAAGATAATCCAGAAAGTCTCGAACTGCCAAGAAACTAACGCCCAAGGCAAACAATTCCACGAGAGAGGCAATATATACAGAGCTAGAAATTCTAGAGGGTTGTTCGGAGAAATTGGGCAAGGAAAGCATCGGAGAATCAAGTCATTGTTAGGGTTTAAGGGGATTTGGATCCGACTTTGAAGGTTGCCATGAAAGCCAGAGGATTTTTTTTTTCGATAGAAGAAAATAACCTTTTGGGTGAGAGTTCCAGGTGTGGCGTCATCAAGATTGATAATTTCCCAATAAATATTTTCCAAAAACATGAATGAATTAATTAATTCACAAATTGAACGGAAGAAAAAGAGTTATTGATCTAAAAAAAGAAGGTCAGAAAAAGGAAAAAGAAAAGCTGAATTGTTCAAGAAGTGCTCGTCTGCAACTCCGGCACACCGATGCAACGCACGGCCAGCGAATCAATGAGGCTATTGAGGGATATTTCAGGAAATTGCTTCCGATGACGTGTCATCTCCTGATTGGTAGAAGTCGCGATCTTTTGCAGGTTTGAAGTTGTCGCATCGAAACGAATGCGGCTCCTGCGAAGAATTAGGATGCACAAAAAGAACTCCATGGCTAAAACCAAATCACGGACCAAACCCAAAATCGTTCAAACAAAATTGGTTACCAAGTGATGTGGTCGGTTCTGAATGGTTTCGTTATTTACTAAGTTCAAAATATTCGAATTAATTTATTCAAATGGTCGGACAATTTTAAAAAATATTTTAATTATTCAACCAAAAATCCATTGGAAAATCAATCAAAACATTGACAGAATTCCGACTTAGCTCCTGCTTCAGTCTCTTCCTCCTCCTCGGAGTAATCGACGGCGGAATTCCAGCTCCGCAGCACCAGTCGCAAATTCTTGAAGATGGCCTTCAATTCTTGCCAGCCCTCTCTAAGTTTCAGCCTCTCCTTTATTCTCAAACTTTCGGTAGCTTCAACCTCATTTTTACAGGCCCTCGTAAGTTTCGCAAGTTCTCAAACTTTCGGTGGCAAGAATACTGTTACACTAATGTAAGAAAGTAAATAATAATAATAATAATAGAAATCAGATGAAAAAGTACTTAATAGCATCTCCTTTTATTCATTTTATGCTATTCTTTCGATATAAATGACAGCACTAAAAAATTATTAAATCATAACTAATTTCTCACAATATAAATTTTTTCTATTCATAATATTCAAATTTAAGATCATATTTAAATAAAAGAGATGTTAAAATATCTCATTGATCATTTATGTTGGTAATACATATCAGACATAACACTATCTCCCATGCAAAAAAAAAAAAAAGCAATTAATAGAGAAAGCAGAAAAGATGTTAATAGTAAGCAAAATACTTCTCCCAATTGAATAGAGGAAGATTATGTGGGTCACAATTCTCCCCAGCTCTAAGTCTAAATTATATTCTCCACCAATTGCAATCAATTATATTTTGGATTATTGACCTACTAGAGGTGAAAGTGATATGAGCAGGATGGGTTTTTCCCATAAATGGCCAAACTCCAACCTTTTCATATCAATTCTTTTAAATTCAAAAAATCGTAATATGAACCTCTTGAGTTCTCTTATTTGTGGGTCTTTCAACTGGTTCTTTTTAGTACAATGAGACAACACAATGGCCAATTTGAAGTATTGTACAATCTAACAACAACATTACTGCTAAAGATGCCAGAGAACATGGTTTTTTGATGTGATTTTATAGATTTCATTCAAGTGGAACTAACTGGTAAAAGATATACTAAATTAAGCTTTTATAGGACGTATTGGGAATAGGTCCTTTAGGAGGATATGTATTGCTTCTTTATTTTTTCTCTCTCAGAAATAATGAGAATTTTATTATTATTTAATAACGAGAATACGTGAAAAAATACAGGGAAAATGCTTAAAAGATAAGGAAATTATAAGATTTGAAATTATGAAGAGGTGTTGTAGGTAATCATTAGCAGCTAATCATATATCCTAGTCATACCCTTTTGTCAGTCCACATGGGCCTCAATAAATATCGAATGGAAGGAATTTTCAAACCATTAACTCATGTGTATCTCATTATTATAAAAAAAAATTCCAACAAAATTTTTTATTATAATGAAAAATATACAAAAATTGAAAAAAGCGTTTAAAATTTTTTGAAAAATCTAAAAGGCTCAAAAAATCTGAAAATTTCAGAAAATCCATTACATATTTCCAAAAAGAAATCAAACTTTAAAAAATTTTCAGAAACATTTATAAAATTTTAAAATTAGGCTAATTTTACAAATTAAAAAAATGGATGGATATTGATAGGACAACTTCATACTAGTACAGGCATTAAAGTGCTTGAATTCAGGGTGGGGACAAAGAGGCCTGCAGATTAGCGGTACAGTGATTTCCAGGCGAATATCATTATATACGATACAACGACAACGTAAAAGGCGGTGGGATTAGCTCTGTCAGGCTTATGGTAATCAAGCAGTTGATCGGTAATATTTGTAATGGCATATCATCTGCTTGAATAATAAACAATTTTGTTATAACATCCCAAATTCAAATCCCTCTATAAAGCCGGCTTAAAAATATTTAATAGTTAAATACTATTTGACCTGAGTTTTGTAAGATACCGGTTTCTTATACTATACTAAACATTCGATGTTGCTGTGTTAACGTTAATTGTTCAATTTATCTGATAATTTGACACATCTTTTTTTAATCAAAATTTTTAACAGGAGAAAATCGATTTTGCAAGAGCTTAACCTCTTAATTGGTCAATGTGCCTCTAACACGAACTATTAATGACTCATTAGATTTCTACTAATAAAAAAATTAACTCATCATTTCTTTTAATCTTGTTGTACTTTATTTTTGTCAAACGTGTTCCTCTATATTCTATTTGATTGATGCGTGTGGATGTGTCATACATGATCGGAGGATTCATGCAGTAGAGCACCACACAACGCATGAACAGTTCATGGGATTGTCCGTGCTGTGGAATCCACGACAAGAATTTCTCACACATGCGCATGCATGTGTAGATAACCTATGTTTACGAAGCTATCAAGTCTTTTATGATCCTGAAATTCGGAATTATGAAATTGTGTTATCTTGGAAAACAAGTAGAATGAGAAGTGAGAAAAGGAGGAAAAAAAATAAGAGGCAAGGGTTCCCACTAGCACATTCATGCGGGGCTAGAAATGTTAAACCGGTTAGGTCAAAATCAATCATTCAAACTCGGAATTAGCTCGAACCATCCATAAACCGGCACGTAACCATTCTTATTGAACTGAGAGATAGTTACGAGTCGAGTCCGAAAAACAGGTTTGTTGAACTAAAATTAGTCTAGCACATTTTCTTATTGAATCAATCCAATATTTACTAAAAATTAGCCAAAAACTATTGTAAAACCGGACCAAACCGGCCCGGACCACTAAAAATCCTTGCCTCCCTCCTTGGTCAAAATTTGACCGTTGATTGCATATCAAATTTTGCCCTGCAATCAACGGCCAAATGCAATCTGATTCCCCTTTTTTTTTTCAAAACTAGTTGATAATTGCAGTTGCAATTTTTTCACCTAAAATTTTCTTTTTCTCATATTCACCCCATATTCAAATTATATAAATATCTCATCATTTATACAATCGTAATCTACCCAAAATCTCTCGAACACTTTAATTCATTCTCAGATCTCTCAAACAATTTCCATTTCAATTATGTTAATTTTACAGCAATATCATCGACATCGAAGCATTAATGATATTGGCAATTAATTAATGGATTATTTTGCAAGTTCGGTAATAAGTGATAAACAATCAAGAAGATGATTTCAGTCTCTGGTAGACTATTAACTGCTAATCTTCTAACCTATAGGTGATTTTTTAAATTAATGCATATATTTATCACAATAAAAAAAATTTCCATTTGTTCAAAAAATACAATATTTTGGGTTATAAATAAAATAAATAAATAAAAGTTAATTTAAAATTTTTTATTCATTTTAAATTATTTAAAATTAAAAAAAAGTTAATATGCACGATTCAAATTAGTTCGAACCATATTTATAATTTCTTAAATCGTAACTTAAAATTAAATTAGTCAATTATATTTAAAGGGCCAAATTATAACTAAGTCAAACATGTTATTATCAATTTAAACTAATTCAAAATGACTAGATCACCCCTTTAATATCTATAGCGGGGCCACGAGAATTCATTAGTCATACCCAATTGGGTACGTCCCCTAACCAAGGGAACACGGACGGTGGGAAGAAACATCTCATCAAATATTTCTGCCCCCTTGTTCCCTACGTGTGTCACACAGGTCAACTCGAAACAGTTAATTCTTGACCTTTTGTCGAGAGACAGGGGCCCGAATCTCCAGCGTGCTCTGCTCTAGTACCGCAAAGACAATCCGATACACGTGCCTCCGTCACGATAAACAAACGGGATTAAGACGGAATCTGGAAATTCCTTGAGACGTATAAACCTTCGCCGTCACATAAAAGGCAATAATTTATCTAGCTGAGGCAAGACGATGCGTGCATCTTTAGTAGGATCGCACTTATCGCTGGGATCACTCGTGAGGTTTCGATTACAATAAAAAAAATATATAAATTTAAAATAATATGAAATAAGTGAAAAATAAAATAATACGAAAAATTTTACGATATGAATTATAATATTTAAATTATTATATTAATAACGATATTATTATAATAAATATATTTCCTCAATATTTCTATGTATCTTCTGTTGAGAATTTCGAAAAATGTGACCCACTAATTGCACGAGGAAAAATGGTCATGTAGATAGTTGGATGAAGATTATTCTCTTAAATCATCAATTATGATCCCCGCCAGACAAATGTGCATGCCCGTGTCACTTCTATCTTCTTCGAAAGACTTGGCGTCTAAAAATATAATTATTGCTTGTATTAAGGAACATTATGAGATGAGAACGTGAGACCAACAACGTTATTTGCGTATTAGTTGTCACAATCAAATTATATAATCATAATCACTTATATATAGTCTTCTTACGTGATAATATATAGCCAACCCAACTAAGTACCATCGATAATGATGTGGTATCATTGTATCTCATTAAGAAATAATATTTTAATTTTTAATATATTTGATAACTTAGATATTATATGATCATTTTTATTTTTGCTGATTATGTACTTCCTTATTTTATATAATTTCTAGCTTATAAACAATTAGACTTACTATTGTAATTTTTGAATCACTCAATAAAGATTATTTATTAGTTATGTGATTTTGGCCCAATTGCTACCATGTTTGTATCCCTTCTTTCCGCTCCTCCTCTACCTTATATAAAATTTGACAGATAATTTAATGTAATTAGGTTAAAGTTACCCACATAATTTTATAGAAATAGTTCGGTATCTCGACCCTTTAAAATAATATTCATAATTTAATTCTTATGAAAAAATAATATTACGAGAGTTTTATTATTTTATGAGCTAATATAAGTGAAAATTAAACTGATTAGTATATATTAAATTTATGAATAATATCTAATATAAATTATTCTGCATTCAGTATTTTCATAGTCCAAATTTTTTTCAATATGCACTATTTGATATTTATATGTCCCATTGATTATAACTAATATAAATTTATCATATTTATAAGACTAGAAGAGTAAAATGAAGGCGAGGGCTGCCGCTTCCCCGTTAATGTGGGGCCGCGTTGCCATAAAGGCTTGTCGCGTGCCCAGGGGAACACATGCTCGGAGGGAAGAAACATCTTGTCCTTCTTTCTTTTTTTTTTTTTTAAATTCACGCTGGAGCAACTTGGCCCCTTCTTGCACTGTGCCCTGTCTCTAAACCGGTCGGTGAACTGCCGTTTAAAACAATTTTAAAGTTAAATATCCTTTTTTTAGATATTCTAAATGTTATCATATGAGAAAATTTTACCCAACAAGCTTATTATATATAATAAATTGAAATTAGGTATGTAAATCTCTAAAGAAAATAATTTCTGTACATCTTTATTATATGATATGACTACGTTTGTCATAGATAATCACTATGTGAGGTTTTTAAGAGTCCAACATACTTCTCTATGTCAGCCATTGAAATTTCGAAAAGTTAGCCAAACCATAACATTTATCCAAGGATTGAGCCATCTGTATGCCACCTACATGGTATGCTGAACAGCTGCAAGAACGTGGAGACCAAATTTTGTAGAACAATACTCCTATAAGTCACTAAATGAGTATTCAAACAACATAATAAATTAGTTAAGATAATTTAACATATTTTTGGAGTAAAATTTTCAATTAAAGTCATATCAATGAATAAAATATATGTTCAAAGGTTTTACCTCACAGTCGATCGATCTAACATGAATACAAACACATATTGAATAAGGGGAATTATAGTAAAAATTTTATATATTTGTTGTTTTGATGGTTGGGTCATGTATATTTGAAGTGGATTATTTTAATCATATATATTTAGTTCGATCAACTTTCAATTTTAACATTTGCTAACGTAATTTAATGTAGTTACGTGCTAATTATCTGCTTATGTGATATTTTTTACGTCGTTGTGACAGATAAACCATTTTTTGGCATATTATCATATCATATCAGTCAAATTTTGTCACATTAATGCGGCACATCAGCTACACTATGCCATATAGACTATGTCATTGTGCCGTTAAAATTATGATTTGATTATATTACGAAATCAAACATATAAAACTGATAAAACCATTTTGAAACGGGTACCAAATATGTATGGCTTTTATTATAATTATCCTATATTAAATTTATAGATAAGATGTGGTATATAGCCCCGACAAAAAAAAAAGAAGAGAAAACACATTTAATTAGCATTCTCATTTCATGGGACATGAAAGCCGTACGTATTGCTTATCAGAATACATTACATAATGAACATAAGACCGACAACATAATCTCCCGTCTTACTGTTAGTCAAGTCGCCCAAGCTGTCGGGAATGATTATTTAATGTGATTGCATTAAGTTTGGTATATAAAGTGAGGCTTCAATGTTTGTCTGGAGGTTAATCTGTGCACTATTAATCCATATTTGGCTTAAGCCATTTAACATAATTATTTATAAAGGTGAACGTAAATCCATATGATTAACCATAATAAAAACTAAAATTGAGTGATACATGGACTTTTTTTGTCTAAACTTATTGTAGGCCATTTAAATAACAGTAAAACTCTTATAATATAAATTACTTTTATTCATAAAATTTAAATTAAAATCTTATTTAAGAGGAAGAGATGCTAAACAATCTCAATCAACTTATATTGGTACACATATATGGACTTAATGTTTTATAAATATGCTAATAATATCCAGTATAATATTTAAGCAACTGTTTGATACGGTAACAACCATAACAAAAATCTAAACATGTTGTATTGGCAACCTTTCATAAGTTTCTAAAGGGGAGCAGCAACGGTGGAGTAAAACTATCTGGTTTCCCTGTCATATTCCGAATGTGTCATTTATCTGTCGGGTGATGTGGTTAAACTGTTTAGATACGAAGGATCGGCTTGTTCGATGGGCCGTCTCCCTCTTCCCGCGGACCTCTGTGAGTTCTGCTCGCAGGAGGAGGAGGAGGAGTCAGGAACCCATCTCTTCTTCACCTATATGTTCATGGAAGGTCGTTGGACTCGATTATCAAGTGCCTTCTTTCGACATAACATATCTGCACTATTTAGCGGGAGTGTAACAAGCGAGTCTTATGCAGGAGCAGCAGGAAGTATCAGCTTTAATTCGAGAGACACTTCGCTTTGTCCAGGCCTAATTCCCATATTAATCTTCCATAATTTGTCCCTGGATTCTCAGTGTGATCATCTCAGACGACCAAATGCCTATAAGACGTCCACCCTGATCATGGCTGCAGCACGGATCCTTGTCCCGTCGCAAACCTTCCCTTTTCAATCAGTTCTTTTAGTTGGGAGTTCTATCTTCGGAATCATATTCGCCTCCGTCTGGCAAGCCTAAAGACTTCGACATAGGATGGCAATGGCGCGGGGTGGGTGTCTGGATAACCAGACCTGCGTCACACCCTTGACATGGTGACCTGCCCTGCCCCGTGATCCACCGTGGTTTAGCCCAAGTTGACCCGTGTCTCAACCTGTGTGGGCTGCGTCAGATCCCCATATCCTATTATGATCCGAATTATAATTATTATTATTATAATAATGCTAAATTTAGCACAAAATACAATCCAAATGCACATACTCATACTAATATAGTTCAATAACAAATCAATATAGTTAAAAAATTCACATAATTGTAATAAAATAGAGTAAATATCATTTAATTAATTAAATTAAAATTATTGCATATCAAATACTATCTATTTTAAAATATATAATTATATAATATATAATGAAATGAAGCGAGCAAAACAGGGCGGGCCAGAGCAGGTCAAGTCAAGAGCCAGGCCTAATGCACGCCCCGTCCCGTGCACGGGTTGGGCCATGACCCACTCCATTCTAGCACGGGTCGGGTCTGATCCTGCCCAAAGCAGGTCAGGCCAGGTCGGGGCATAATTACCATCCCTAGGTCATTTACAATCATTATGGATCCTTCTGGCTTCTTGAATTATACCTCCAGCCTGTGGCTCACATCTGCACTTATTCCGCAACGTAATTGAACTCCAATCCATGTCAAATTCCGTAATTTTAATTGAAATTATTCAATTACCTTATGGCTGTCTGGACGGATCCCTCTGTCCAAGTCCAGTTTCTGCACATCCTGGAACGCGATCCTGCAGTATGCTTCTGATTCACAAGAAAAATCTATGTGGTTGTTCTATTACTAGACAGCACGGCAATTAATTTAATCCGTATTGTCAATTTGACTGTCAGACTGGTCCATGCTTGTAATGCATTACGTGGGAGAGCGAGAGTGATTGCTTCGGAGTCAGTGATCCAGGGGGAAGCCGACAGGGACAGGAGCAGGGAGTGTCACTCAGCTCAGCTGGACCTTCGCTGTTCGGTTTTTTTTCCTCTCTCTCTCTCTCTCTCTCTGTGACTCTTGACACGTTGTTCTCCAGTTTTTTTAATGCATTATTTCATCTCGCGGCAAAATCTGCTGACCATGCCATCTACTCCGATGGGCATGACATAAAATTATTCCCATGTCTTCAAACGACCCGCCAAGCACAAACAGCATCGATACATACATATATTTACGTCACATATCAAAACTTTGATTTAAAAAGGAAAAACTCGAAATCTCTCCTTATCTTATTCACATATATATATATATATAGATATCAATTCTTATTATAAATTTATCATAAAAAAATATGAATTCCCATGAATGGGCACTTGCGCATTCTTTAGATATATACCATTTAGTATTCATAAACTATGGGTGCTAGCGGGTAGATATTCGTACAAAGTTGATTAACCGATATTGTGTAAAACTCTATTAATTATAAAATTTTTAAATTTATAAGAAGATGACTGTTCTAACAGTACCAAAAATGAAAATATGTGTTACATGCATGTTCGACACCAGTGCACATCATCGTGGACGACAAATACAAGTATGGGATCATGTGTACTGGTGGCAGGGTACATGCGTCTATTCCATGACTTGCTCATGGGGTCATCTAGAATCGGTAGCAATCTCCATAAAATATGTACAGTGCCAAAGGACCCCACGCTGTTAATCAGGAAAAATCACATGGTTGATGTTCCTTCGGTCACCCCATCGGACGGCCAAGATGGGATCCAACCAGATCACCGAAGATCAACAGCCCCTGGATCTGTCCCCGATGTCCAACTTATGGTGCCGGCCTTTTATGACTCTCATGGGAGGCACCGGCGGGGGGCCCACTTTTGCCTCTCATATGACCGACCACAGAGCCTCACCAGCCCTGCCTGTCGGGTCGGCTCCCGTCTCCTCCTCTCGTATAAAAACTCCTCCACAACTTTGTAACTGTAAACCCTCAGGCACAGTATAGCTTGAGACATTCAACTCAACCTAGCTGGACTTGAAGGGAAAAGAGAGGCAAATCCCTCACCTTGATATTGCCAGCTGAGAGGATCCCAAAGAAATGGAGGTAGGAAGAGGGCTAGGGCTCGAGATTACGGAGCTGAGGCTGGGGCTTCCAGGCGTGGTCAAGCCAAGTTTTGCCGTGAAGAACGAGAAGAAGAGGGGTTTCTCAGAGATTGTCTGGCCAGCGGATTTGGGATCGAGGGAGCATGACGGTCAGAAGGCTCCTACGGCGAAGAGTCAGATCGTCGGGTGGCCCCCAGTTTGTTCGTACCGCAAGAAGAACAGCTTTACTGAGAAAGATTGTGTCGAGAGTTCCAAGAACATTAGCGTCAAAGTTAGCATGGACGGAGCCATTTATCTTCGAAAGGTCGATCTGAGCAGGCAGAGGGGTTACTCGGATCTTGCCTTGGCATTGGAGAAGCTCTTCGGCTGCTATGACGTCGGTAAGTTCGAGTATCGATAGTTACTTCACTACGAAATTTTTCACACATTTTCATCACAGATATTATGAACTTCGATATGCAAAATGGATTGATTAGTCCTAAAACCACAATTAGAAGGGTTTGCGAATTGTGTAGTTTTGCATTAGGTGGTGGTTTCTTTAGCGGGCACACTTTGTGACTTTTTCAAATGATCACTAGGTGGCTAGTGAAGGGCTTCAGACACTCACTTGGAGCACTTTGCGATTAGAACTAACCGGTGGCTAAAGCATGAATGGGTATCAGTCAATTAGGTTTAGGGTACAATGATTTCGCCGATTTTAACCTAACCAAATGATTAACGAAGCTCGTATCTTTTAAGACCACCATAAGGTGTGGTTTTTTTTTTTCAAGTATTATTTTGCAATGTTCTGATATGGGTGATTAATTTACAGGAGAGGGATCGGAGGATGTAGATGGTGGTGAATACAAGCTAATATACGAAGATAAGGATGGAGACTGGATGCTCGTCGGAGACGTCCCCTGGCAGTAAGGCCACTCAACTCGAACCCTATCTACAATTCCTTTATTTATTAGGGGGAAAATGTTTTTTGCTTCTAATTTTTCTTTAAGAAATTGGACGGCCGTAATTGAATTCAGGACATTACAATATGTTTTATTAGGTTTTAGGGTCAATAATTCATTATACTCGAGCAACACAAGCGATGATCTGTACTTAGTTGCCCTTTTTACAGCAGAGTTTCTTGACAAAATTGTACAATTACACGATATGTCTCTTACAAGTTGCAGGTAGATCGAATACTGGAATAAAAAATAGGAACCCAGAATATAAATTGGCAACCCAATTACATGGACGTTCCATAAAGGGGGAAAAACCCTGAGCAACTGGACCAATTTTTTTGTAGTGCCTTTTGGCAGGTATAGATCTTTTAATTACTTGATAGATTAACTTAATTAACTGCTTCCTAAATGATGATTAAGTAAAATAAAAAGTAAAAAAAGACTCTTAAATTAATATTTATGATTTTATGGGCATTTAAGCAATTCGATTTGGTTAAATTCAAACAAAACCCAACTGATTTTTATTGATTAAGTTACATTTAATCTATTTAAAGGTTAATTGAGCACAAGAACCGATCAGATGCGCTTTAGATATTTCAAGGTAAAATGGGTTAGATTTGGACCAGATATTCAAGACCGAATCAAACTTGATAATTAGTCGGTTCAGTTCGGTTCATTTCGAAACTAATTTCCATGTGGGAATTAGGCTATCAACGCCCCTACCTGAGAAAAAAGCATCTTCTACAAATGTTATATCACGGATATAATGTGACCATTTAATAAAAAAATTGATAAATGTTTATTTTTATAATTATTAAGGATTAAAAATATTAAATAAATTACTAAAATAAGTTAACAAAACTTAAAAGAAATATAATTATTAGATAAAAAAAGAAAAGTAAAGATATACTGAGGTATTGTAACGTCTTACGTTACAAGTTTAGGTCCCTTCTAACATCCAGAAGAATATTCCTTAATAGATCTACCAATATGGGCTATGCTTTTGAATTGGTTTCCTCTAAAGTATGATTTTGGGTAAACCTTTGCTACAGAAAACCAGGTTAATAATTATCCGTTGATTAATTTGAAATTTAAAAAAAATTAACTAGCTTAATAATTATTTTAACCCTCATATGACACCCTACAAGATTAAGTGTGATGTTACTTGATTTGCTATATGATAGATCACAGTAAAAATTCCCTCCATGGGCCCAAAAGTACTGCAAGTTGCCCTGAAAACTAGCAACAACTTTGGCTTGACGGAGATATATGCTAGATGTTCTTTTACTTTCCAATTAAGGCACACCTACTCTATTGTCGTGCAACATGTGTGGTGGCCGACACAAACGAGCTCCAGTCATTATGGTGCCGACAGGTTGCGTGATAAATTGCCCCAAAATGCCCCGACTAAGGCCAAGGCACGAAAAAGATCCTTTAGTTTTGCCTTCCTCACTTTTTGCTAACGCTGGGCCGTTGGGTAAATTGCCATCAATCATAATCGACATGTTTTGAACAATGGAAGATGTTAAAACGATAGTTACCCAACCAAAAGAGTGTGATTTTTGTGGTAGTACAGCGAACACCCCCTATAAGAGTAAGTTATCGGTATAGATTGCCTCAACCGACGGATGCACAAGTACAATTCTTAGGGGCAACCTGCAAGTTGCTCTAGGAAAAGTTTAAAGTCGATGGTCATTTGAATCTTTCCTCTTTCGGGCATTGAAATGGTAATTATTTTGGTCAATGGATGTGTAGTTACTTGTACTTGTGCATACTGCAGAATGTTCATAGAATCATGCAAAAGGCTGAGGATCATGAAGAGATCGGATGCCAAGGACATGGGGCTGTTGCAGGAACGAGACTTCCTAATGGGAGCCTTCTTGAAAGATCAGTAAATCGAAGAAGTCCTTCCATAAACAGGTCGCCATGAAGAACAGCCATTTGCACTCAGAAGAGGCCAAGTGGAAAAGTGAAATTCTGTTATCTTTGAGAGTATTACACTGGGATCTTCTTAGTTTATAAGTCCATGAGGTTGTTAACTAATTAGTTGGCTAGCTAAAAACTACCAGTCAGCTTATCTTGTAATGTTGGGCCAGAATGTTTATTATTTAGCGATTAAACACTTGCTGTCCTTGTTCCTTGCTTTGTTCACTTTCTACTGCACTTGTGTGGCTAAGTTAATATGTGAAAGGTCATTACTTGGTGGAGTTTAAGGCATCTTTGCTTCGTTGATGGTTGTCTGCATTCCGTAATAATGAATTCTGGCCATGTGTTTCTCTTACTGATCCTTGATGAGGTTGACTTACCACATTCAGGTCATGGTCCCTTATTCGTACCATTTTAGTCAAGCGTAGGTCGCTTTGAGGTAGTGCCTGTCTTTGAGAACCTGGAAAAAAGTCGAATCTGAGTGCTGCAGCCCAGATTGATCCTCTGATATTTAAGTAAGTTTATTGATAGAATGAGAGGAAAGAAGAGATGGAGAGGACTAGCAAGAGAGAAGAAGAATCCCCTTTACCAACAGGAGATAGGTGTTTTATGGAGTCACCTTTACCTATTTGGGCGAGTCAGATCAGGTTAGGCTGGAAGGCCCGTAAGCACTGCCCGTATTAATCCTCATACTTGAGTGGACCAGACGTGAATGCATGCGAAGAGGCACTAAAAAGGAGAAAT
The DNA here is from genome assembly GCA_900174645.1 of Sonneratia alba. Taxonomy (NCBI): domain Eukaryota; kingdom Viridiplantae; phylum Streptophyta; class Magnoliopsida; order Myrtales; family Lythraceae; genus Sonneratia; species Sonneratia alba. The sequence continues at coordinate 6,347,467 of FWPY01000060.1, forward strand.
TAGTACCGAGCCTTAACCATTCCTTGTCGAGTGTAACTTCCAAACCATGGTGATAGGGCAAAAAAGAATTGCCCATCGGAAAGTTCGGCCGAGGTGACCATAGCTCAAGCCGTAGGACAATGCCTTGGCCTACTGTAGTGAACGACAACAGTAGTAACTCCAAAGGAAACTGCTTATATCGTCTAAAGAACGAAGAATTGTTAAAGGGCTTTTGACCGTTGATCCTCCAACAACCTCAGCTGACAAGGTAGCCACGGCCCAACACTTTATATCGATAGAGGAGTTACATTGGGTGAAGAGGAACCAAAAATAAATAAATAATAAAGGGCGTGAAGAAGAGCCTACGTGAGACAAAATACGAAGTTCGCAACGCTAGAAAAGGAGAAGTTTATGCCCTTGCTCGTCCCAGACTCTGTTATACTTACTGAAGTAGTAAAGAAGCGTTTGATTGGGTTTTTACATGGCGATAATAAAGGAGAGCATGGCCCCTGAATTGGATGAGTATTGTAGATACCAATGGGCGCATGGTCATGACACTGGGGATCGTAAAAACTTGAAGTACAAGATTGTGCGCGATGGATTTTTGCAAGACTACGTCAAGAGCTCGCATCACAGTAGGAAGAACCCATAGCGATGCCATATCTCGTCAACTACAAGAAGAGGACCCTAAACGTTCCAACAGTTGGACATCAATTATGCTAAAAAAGCAAGGATCTGCGTGACTTCGGGAGGAATTGCCATGCATAAAGATCAGTAGAAAGAAAAGTTGACGTCTGCAGAAGCTTGAAAGTGCCGAAGAGACTGTATGATCACTTTTTTGGAGAAAAATGCGGGGCATGTATTCACCTGTCCGCATGACAGTACCTTGGTCACGTTGGCAGGGATTCAGGGTTATGAAGTGGAGTTCCATCGATATCTTCTTCTCTGTTGCTTTTAAGAGAATGGAATTGGACAGGAAACAATTGTAGTCAGTTGACATGCCCTTGATTGGATTTTCTGAAGGCATAGTAAGCCCATTGGGTTTGGTTTCTTTGCAAGTCTCACTCGCCGAATCACAGGGTTGCTAGTTGCACATCCAACTTCCTGTTGGTGGACGCCGCTTCAGGCCTACAAAATAACCCTGGAAGGCCCATCTTTGAACTCACTGAAAGTGAACGCTATCCTTCCACATGTCATGAGAAGATGAAGTTTATCATCCATAATCGGGCGGACAAAGTGCTAGTGCATCAAAAGCCGGCGAGACGGTGTTATACGACTATATTGAGAGAAAATAGGTAACAAAGTCAACTCCGCTGTGGAGATAGATCCAAGAGAAGCTGTCTCCCGTCCAGCGCCAGTTGAACAATCGGAAGACATACCCATAAAGCCCAGGAAAGATGCTCAAAATCCGAATCCAGCTCGACCAGGAGTTAGTGAGATCACATGAGAAGGTTACTGCAAACGTGTGAAGACGTCTTTGCCTGTGAGGCCTTTGATATGTCTGGCATGGATCCAGAACTCATTTGCCAACAGCTGAATCTCAATTGCAATGCAAAACCTGTCTCATTTCATAATTTCTAACTTAGATGATCTTTAAGGATTCAGAAGCAGTTAGTAATGAATTTTTATTTTATGTTTTGTATGTGTGTTCATTGAGATGATGGAAGAAGGCTCTACTCTGATCTATATGTAGGCTCTCATCGGGTAATGGAGACTCACCAACTAGAGCTGCTCTATACTTGTATTTTTAGGTCGAACTGAGCTGTCTCCCTACCGGTTGGCTTGTATGTTACGGAACAGTCATGACGTGGCCTCCTGAATGGGCAAACAAATGATTTGGCAAAAGATACTGAAAGTGATTGGGACTAGACGTTACTTCTCTGACAGATAAACAAGCTGAACATTGACATAATTTAGTATCGTGATTTGATTATTGCACTGATCTTTATGGATGCCTTGTTTACTGGAACCATGTTGCCTCTAGCATTACCAGGTTAGTGTAGATTCAGTAGTTTGCTGCCATCTTCTATATTTGGGTTTTCACTGAAAACAAGTTTTCCACGTTTCCATCAATCTAAGTAATGAGATTTGGATTTTCTTGACCAGGGAAAGCACCTTATCTGTTGCTATTATGAGAGGTGGGCCTTTGAAGGGGACATATCAACTAATCTATCTATATATAAAGAAAATATATCTTGGTAGGTTTGACCATAAAAGTAAAATTTCGTGTTGGTTGCAACTTATGGCAGGGCAATTCTGAAATTTGATCTAGTGCTGGAGACTGTAAATTCTCGTGTGCAGTATTTGAGACCCGAGGATGACATGACATTCCTTTCACTGCATCGAAGTAAATGCTATGGATCGATGTTTAAACGACAGAAATAATGCACTCCATATCCTTTCTTATGTGCACGAGAGCACTTAAGAGGCTGCATATATGCTGGTAACTAATACGGGGCATGAGACACTCTGATTCTTGCTGATAATGGTTGTGATGAATCTGTGAACAAATCATTTATTATGGGAACTGGTAAAGACTGGATGAGGATGCCACGTTGCGCTAGTAGGATCATTTGGTGTTCTGTCCTCAGTGGGTCTACGTCTGGGCAATTCCCTAAAGGCTTGTCTAATGTGTATCACATGATTGAGGGGGTCATTAAAGAAAATGAATGAATGGGAAAACCGGGGAAGAGAGGCATGGTCCTTTCCCATTCCCAACTAACAAATTAATTGTAAAGATAAGGACAGGGAGGTACTCCATTGTTATAAGAAAGCCTCAGCACCATTCGTTTCCTGTTCAGTTGCACTTTGTTTCCTGATTTTCGAAATCCCATTTGATTTGTAAAGAGAAGGAAGAGGAAGAGGCAATGGATGCACCGACCTATCAAGAGATGTCCTACTATGATGAAATCCAGAAACGTAAAGAGGAGAAAGGCTGCCTTTATGCTTTGTGAGTACATGTCCCGTCTCATCCTCGTGTCCCGGTGTTTTCATTCTCATGCATCTAACTGCTCATCCGAAAATTACCGGAAAAAAAATACTTATCCGGAAAACGAACAGTAGTAACATTTTCATGAAGGTAACCGAAATATATGACATTTTACATGCTTTTTCAATGTTAAGCAGCAGGAATGTTAATGAGTTTTGCATCGGTCACCTGTGAAAGCCATTTCCGATCCATTTATTTCATTTCTTTGTGTTCTCAAATTCAAACCACACACAGCTGTCTCGTATCTGAAATGGTTAGTGGTCTATATCGGTTAAATGATATGGAGTTGATAGCTCATCGTAGTAAAATTGTAACCTGCAGTCTCTTTTCACTGTGCTGTTGCTGTTGCTGCTTTGAGGCTTGTGAATGCTGCTTGGAGAGTGTCTGCTGCTGCTGCCTCTGAGGATTACCCGACCAAGAGGCCTCTTCTATCTAGGAAAAAAAATTCACGAATCTGTTCTCTGCATTCATCTAGATTTACTTGTGTGCAAGTTTATTTATCATGTTGTGCGAACCACTTTGTGTGAATTGCATCCCTCTATATTACCCGGGTTGGAAGGATGGTTCATTCTTTGTATGCTCTGTACTGTATTGATGATGAACAACATGAATTTGATGGCAGTTTACTACTAAATCTTGAACTTGTTTGAGCAAGAGTGTAATTATGAGAAGGATCTGCTCTGAATTTGAGCTTTTATTTAGGGGTTAACGGTTTACATGTACATTTGGTTTAGAATGCAACCAAATAAATGAAAATTTGGGACCTTTGAGAGAAGAAATTCCAAGCAACACTATGGTCATTGTAGAAAAGTCCTCTAGAATGGCTTTCTCCCTTCGTCGATCTTGATAACAAGACGCTGCTCAAGGTCAGATGTCGTTGGTCCTTCCGTGTAGAGGTTTGGACGTACAAGCATTGTATGCTGGAAGATGTCAAGAAACAAAGTCCTTGACCTGTAAAAGTCTCCATATTCATAAACCAGAAAAACACTCAGACTATTCGTGATTGATGAACAGGCACAACATCTTCGTTACTGATTATACCAGCTCACCTGCAATCACCATTCATAGACACAAGCATGGTCTTTAATCTTGATGACGATCCAAGCCTCTAAGAAATTAACCCATGGTTCATAATAGGCTTCGATATTTCTATTTATTGTTTCTGACTATTGGAAACAAGACAACTGAATCAATATCAAAGATAATATGTCACTGAAAGAAGAGGACAGCTTGGAACCTGGTTTCCCAAAGATATCTATTGAACCTGGGGATTGACAGCTTTGAGAACATCTGCTGGTTAAGGCTTAAACCCGAGCAAGCTTCAATACCAAATGACCATTTGAGAGCAGTCTAAGCATTCACAAAAGAAGTCCCAGGAAAAGTCCTTAAAACTCAGTGGCTGCTTCAGGTACCATTCTCCTAATGTAAGTGGGCATTCTACTTCAGGCCATACTGATGGATCAGTTGTGCTTGACTGGTGTGATATGACAACCGACTAGACCAAGAAACCCTTCTTATCTTGATCAACTCGATTGCCTTCCTTTCATAAGTAGACTGCATAGAAAAATGATTCAGGAAAGACGAATCTGACAACTGTCTAGTGTGCTTGATTTATCATGTTTGGGCAACTTCATCTTCTTTCATCCCTGAAACAATTAGAGCATTTCAAATGCAATCAAAATGTCGGGTAGAAGAACTGGACTCAAATAGTCTGAGCAAGGTGAACTTCCCACCGTCTTATTCATCTCAGTGACAGCAGTCACTGTTTCGATGGACAAAACCAAGATGTGACTTCCCGCATTTCCTCGTAGCTGACGACAGGTATAGCAGAATAGATTAGTCTTTTGATATTGCATCACTTCAGCTTACGGGCCATTCAAGACTACTCACGTGGGTATTACCGGGATTTTTCTCTCTCAGTTCAGCCTGCACTTCAAGAGAGACAAGCATGAAAACAGGAATTGCAGTGAGAAGATGGGATTTTCAAAATTCAAACAAAGAAAATATAACCTGACCCTCCACTATTAGATAGAAATCAGCTATCAATAATGTCAAAGACTTTCTGAGATTCGAGTGCATCTTGGAAATGACAACATCTATTTTTCAATTTCTTAAACCAATAACTGAGTTGTAGCAAGCCAGAATTGAGGAAAAAACTAACGTAACGCTACATAAATATGCTAACTCCCGGTGACTTGGAAAAGATAATCAAGGAAAGACAGAAGTATCCTCTTTGCACAATCTCAAGGCGCACTAAAACCAATATGCAACAAGAACAGATAATGATGGTCTCTCGAACTGGTCACTTGCAAGATTTTTCTGGGCAAGTGCAAGTAAAGAACTCCCAAAGTATGCATCGTACCACTGAAGGAGGCACATCCTCCACTTCCTTGAACTTTGTATGGTGCTTGGCAGTCTGAAATAGGTGACAGAGGCGTAGCAAGCCATTTATTGATGGTTTCAGCCACTTGTCTTTGGTTAGTCCCACTCTCACACCTTACCCACGAGGGGCCCTGAGCGTATGAACTCAAAGAGGCCCTCCATAGGGGAAACTTGTGCAGGAGTTTGCAGGGAATGCGGCAATTCTTTGGCCCATGACTCTGATGAGATGAGGGGTACTGGTGGGAATAATTCAAGAATGAAGGGATCGAATTTGTTAGACAGATTGACCTGGCTTAGTAGTAAGTAGAGGTTATTGCAACTAGTTGGCTACATTAATCATGCACCCAAAGCAGGAATATTTCAAAATTTCCCTTGCTTTTCCTTTCATCGTTTCCGGGCAAAAGAATGAACAGAATCCATCTATCAAAACACCAACTAGAACATGATCACATCTCATGCAATTCACTTCTTTTTTTTTTTTCTGACAAATTCAAGTGAGGTTCACATAAATAAATTATTAAGAAAACCTTACCTTACGAACCTTGAGATATTCTTTTTCATTTCGAAACAATCAAGGCATCTCTTGACAGTAATCTTCCACATGTGCATGCCAAATTCATTCTATAGTTGTCGGGAATCAGGATGAAGCGATGATAAAAAATTTTATTTCTAAAGAATTTAGAACATGTGTAAGAGGGGTTTAGTTACTAGAAAAGACTTGAAATCGGTGTTTATTGTTGTAATCTTTCGATTTAGCAATCCTGAAAAGCGTGAGTGGATCTCAAAAGAACAAAGAAAACCTCTTGTTTTTCCTCTATTGGTTGGTAGGAAGAATGGAAAGGAATTGGAATCGTCATTTATTCATCTCTCTTTTCCCATTAAATTACAAAATTATCATAACCCAAAAAATAAGGAGTGTGCGTGAATATCAATAAGTGAGCAAACCCGAGCCGATAGCGACCAATCCGATTGATAGGTTGTGGATAAATATCAATCATATTTGGGTAGGATATGCATGAGAAGTTAAAGAATTGGTTAAGTCGTTTCGACTTTTGTTCCACTTCCAGAGCAACAAGAAAATCACTACATATACTGTTCATCACATTTTTGTTTGGACCTATTAAAATATACGATCCTACATCGATTAAATGAAGAAAACGTTGTGGGCTTAGAAGAAAGTTGCGTACCGCCACCTATTAGCTTAAGCTTTTAAGTGAAAACGGATTCAATCCCTTATGGGTTCATAACGAATTTAACTTGGTATTAGAGTAAGTGAGCTCACACTTTGCCCGACCCAAGTCTAGAAGCCTGACTCGTGATTAGTTAATATGAGCTCAAGTATGGAAGAACGTTGCTCGACTCGTGACCAGTTGTCCCCATCGTCTGAGACTAGAAGAAAAATACCCGGCTCGTAGACAGTTATTGAGGGCAGGTGTTTAATAACACATGACAAAGTAGACCACGTTGCCACATGAGGGCGAGTGTTGATATATACGATCCCACATCAATTAGATGAAGAAAACATTATGGGCTTATAAGAAGGTTGCGTACCACCACTTATTAGATTAAGCTTTTAAGTAAAAATAGATCCGATCTCTTATGAGCTCACAATAAATTTAACAGAACCCTAAGTGCTATTTATATAATAAATTTTTAACTTTCATTTGATACATTAATTGTGGAGACGTTTATTAAAATTCAAAAAATAGGTCACTTGAATTCACTCACCGCTATAATTCTTACAATTACTATATATTTTTTGTATTTTTCTTCTGGGGATCGACCTCTTTCACAACTTTCGCTGGTTGAGGCTTAAGCCAATGTGTCCAACCTTCAAGCATAGCTACCTAATTGACTATTTGGAAATGGTCTAATCATTCACGGAAAGGAGTATCTATACTATAAAATTCGTTTTTTTTATCCAAAATATCAAGAAGGCATGAGTTGAGACTGAAGGATGATGCAAATTACTTTACCGCCAAGAACAGTGCTGCAACCGTATACATCAATCACTTCATTGCTATGCAATGAAGATCACTTTCTCTCTATCATGCTCTATTTTCTAGTCTCTCTCTCTCTTAATCTAGCCTTAGTCGTGGAGTTGCTTCTCTTATAACAATGTTTTAGAGCAATAAGCTCTTCATCTACTGCATTTCTTCCCAACTCACATAGCACAAGGTATCTTTAACTTAATCAACCAGCACCTCAAACTCAAAATCGATTCTAGACTCTAGCCACACTAGATGTGAACGCACATACAAGTGATTCAGCTATAGACAGCATCAATAGTCCATTTTTCATCCTACGTGTTGATCATCTATGTTTAATGCTGGATTACCTCTTGTGGTGTTGAGCAAAGTGAATTGCTATCATGGCAAAGAACAAATTTGGTTTTGTCAATGGATCCATACCACAACCACCAAAGACAAATGCTACATTTGTTATTTGGTTTAGACGCAACAATATGGTTGTGTCTTGGATAATTAATTTAGTTTCAAAAGCAATCATAGAAAGCTTGATGTCTCTAGATATAGCTCAAGTAATTTGACTAGATTTGAAAGATCAATTCCGCCAGAACAATGGAGCATGCATCTTCCAATTGAAATAGGCTCCCAATTCCCTATTACAAGAATATATGGATGTTAGCACATATTTCACTTGTGTGAAGGTTCTACATGATGAATTGAAGACATATCAACAAGGAGTTGATTATCAATAGCAAGAAGTTTTTATGTAGTTTCTAATGGGCTTGAACAAGTTTTTTGCAGGTGTGCGCCTTCATATCCTGATTGTGAAGCCATTGCCTTCCCTATCAAGGGTCTTCAATTTGGTTGTTCAAGGAGAAAGGCAGTGACCCATTAGTGGTGGACTTCCTACTGCTTTAAATTCAATGACTATTTCAACAACAATTCAACAACCTAATACAAATACACCATGCGTAGTTGTAATGGTCACTGGTGATAGAGGCAAATGAGAAAGACCAATTTGCATGCACTGTGATGCAATAGGTTATTGAATAGATTAATACCACAAGCTTCATGGCTTTCCCTTGGTTTTCAAGAAAGATCGAAAGGAGCACAAGCAAGTCACAATTCAAATGGAAGTTATCATAGTGTTTCAGCAAAGACACAAAGCAATCATATCAGAGGAAGTGGTCCAAGTGCAAGTCATGCTATAGTTGCATTTACTAGCTCTTTCACAAAAGAACGAATCCAATAGTTAATTCATATGCTCAATATATAGTTGTAGACTCAAACACAAGTCTCACGATATCAACTGGAGATTTCCTCATTAGATCTACTCATCTCGCATATTTATGATAATATTTGCTTGGTTTACGTTTTTATTGATTCTATCATTACTCCTGCTATCACTAATTCAATTTAGATATTGGATACTAGAGCTACACATCATGTTTATGTTCAATATGATTGTTCACTATAGTGGCATTGATTTCTAATATTACTGTTACTTTGCCAAATGGTTTAAAGTAATGGCTACACATATTAGGGTAGTTATTTTAAATTCTGATTTGGTTTTGATAATGTTCTTTATGATACAGATGTCAAATTCAATCTCTTAAGTGTTTGTGCTTTTATTATAACTATTGGCTATTGTGTTGTTTTTTATGCTAACAAATGCTTGATTTAGGAAAGGGTAAGATGATTAGGAACGGGTAAAATGCTGGCAAATGCTTGTTTTTTATGCTAACAAAGGTAAGATAATTAGGATGGGTAGACAAAAGGGACATCCGTACTTTTTTTACTTCAGATCCTTGCAACTTGTTGCTGGTTATGTTTGTTATTTTGTTTCTTGTTCAAAACTTTAGCATTATCATTTAGGACATTTTTAACTTGAAAGGATGAAGTTTTGCTAATAGCCCTTCTACATTGTAGTGTAATGTTTTCTCGATGAAGGATCTTTGACCTTTTACATTATTTTCTAGGAGTTGAGATATATAACCATCCTAGTGGGTTGTTATTAATGCAATCCAAGTTACTCACTCTTGGATTAAGCAGCCATGATGGACTACAAGCTCATGCCTACTCCAATGACTTCAAGTTCTTGCTTATCCTTGTGTGATCATGATTTATTCTCTAATCCCACCATTTATCCATAGGTGGTTGGTTCTCTTTAGTATCTTGCACTAACTCAACCGAATATTACTTATGTCGTTCAAAAAGCGTGTTAGTTTATGCACCATCTATGATGATTTATTGGGGGTGGTGAAGTGTATTTTATACTATTTGAAGGGCACTATTACTCATGAGCTGCTCATATATAGTAATTCTTGTTTTGCCCTCCATGGTTTTTTGGATGTTGATTGGATAGGTAATCATGATGATAAACAGCCGGTGAGTGGTTTTGCTATTTTTTTCTCAATTGAAAATTGATCTTTTGGAGCTCCAAGAAGAAACGCACTACTGCTAGATCAAGCATCAAGGTAAAGTATAATAGCTTAGGTAATGCAATTGCTAAGCTCATATGGATTCAAGTCCTATTACAAGAGTTGGGTCTCCATTCTCTTCATCCATCCTCTGTTAGGTGTGACAACCTCTCAACTATCTATTTGCCAACCAATCTTGTCTTTCATGCTCAGACAAAGCATATAGAAGTGGATTATCACTTTGTTCGCAAGTAGGTAACTTGGAAGAAGCTTTCCATTTGGTTCATCAACACTAGAATCATCTTGCCAACATCCTTACCAAGGCTCTTTTTGCCTTTTGTCTATCCTTCCTTCGCTTCAAGCTCAATGTTCAAGCCCTCCTATTGCACTTGTGGGAGAGTAATGGATAAGATATATTTAGATGACATGTAATCCCGATATTAGAGTCATTAAATACTCCGTATGAAATTGTCCTAGCATAGTTATTCTATAGAATATTCTGCAATCATATTTAGTGCATGCAATAGCTAATATAAACACAATGCACCACATTACGTTCTGTATGGTGACAATTCTTCCAATCTCATGCTAGCAATCTCTTGCATGCATTGATCATCATATAATTCAAATAATTTTCAATAATTGCAACATAACCTTATAAAAATAAACTCCCCATACTTCCTCACTTTCATTAGATGCAAATTTTTCTATGCATGAGAACTTAAGGTACACAATGACTAAATTGATCATATTGGTAACACTAATTACCTTCTCAATGACCTTATAACCAAAAACTCTTTTAAACTAAAGCTTACCAGATTTCTAGTCCAACTAATATACTATTATCATGGCTTTCAAATTTTTACCCTATATTGTGGGTTTCATCATAGTCTATAATTATGTAATATATGAGAAAAAAATAATCTCAAAGTTAATATTTCATGAACAAAGATAAGTATGGAATAATACTAAGTGCAAATATTCAAGAATCCCACATGTTAAAAATGTCTACTTAGAAATGACTGTGATATTCTAGAAAGTGGTAAAACAAGCATTTTACCATTATGACTTTTATGGGATACCTTAGGATGTGTAGCACTGAGTGCTATGCTATCCTTCCCATGGCAACTCCAATGGATCATGTATTATCTTAGCTTGTTTTGGTGCGACAAAACCTGTCAAATGATAATACGAGCATAATACCATCACAAACTCCCCAGAGACACACCTTACAGTAGAACATCCGTAAATGTACTAAAGTTCCTATGACAGCGCCAACCGACCATGTGATTATCTCAATTTATTCTATGGTGACAACATCTCCATTATACAATGGGTAATCATAATGCATAATGGTTGATAGTTAATAATAATTGAAATGTGTTCATGGTCAAATCATTACCAATAGGATTGGTCTTTGGATTGTCCCATAAAGGCAAGGAGAGCCCAGTTAGCATACTTGCGTTGGAATCATGGATCTATAGTCACTCAAGATCTAAACACATAGGTCTCAGCATTCACGAGATCTACTCAGGTCTCAGCATTCACGAGATCTACTCAAATGATGAGAGCGTTTACACCCTTCCATGTGTACACACCAGACAAAATACAGCTCGTATGCTTCAATCTCCAAGGTCACTCAGGGCAATTCTTAAGTTTAGTACGAGGTTGTATCTAACTGGAAAATCAAATAAATAAAATGAAAAAAAAAAAGCAAACTGATTGCATTCGCAGTTAGTGGAAACCTTCAATTGAAATGACATTTTCTATAAAATTCAAAAGTTTTAGAGACAATTTTTGTTATTTTAAACAATTTTTAAAAAAACATCTATATCAATCATTGATTCCAATTCACGTCATCAAGTCTTATATTTACTAGATGTTGGACAGAATTGTCTATTATATCATTTTGTAAAGAAACTTATCATTTTTATTATTCTGAATAACATTGGATATGATTCTTAGCTAAATGCTAATTTTTCGATAGTTAAGTGCAAAAGCTGATAAAAATTAAATATATAATTAGAAAAAAGAAAGAAATTGCTAATTAGTAATAGAAAGAAGTTAGATTTCATCATAATTTTTAAAATCGGATAGAATTGAGAACCGGTCAAGGCATGGATTTATGGGTTGGATCGGAGGTTAAATGAGTTAAATAACATGTTTAATAAATAATATTACCAATAAATTGATATAATACTATAATTTGATATTGATTTATAACAAAAAATTATTAATATAGCAATCATATTAAACCCAAGTTTAACATAACATATAAATATAAATATAATATAATAAAATAAATACATTATAAAAAGTTTTTATTTTTTTAAATTTTAAGTTAACCGATCTTTCACCGGTTCAATTAGATTCGCTGGTCCAACTAGGAACTAATAGGTTCAATTGGACATGACCACATTTATAATATAATTAGGTTTATTATGAAAATTGGATCAAGTGAATGGCTGGTTCCTGATTGAATTGGTCGTCCGGTACGGTTTTAAAAACTATGGATTTGATAAGTGATAGTTATAATTTTAAACTTGATTTTACGATTTAATCGAGAATACTTTTTGGTTAAAATTTTAATTTATAAGCACAATTTTAGGAGTTCAAAAATAAAACCAAACATTTTGCCCATTAATTAATATTAGCAACGATGATAAGAAATGCACATACCGGAAGCTCATTTCTAGATATTAATCGAGCCATTAAACCACCGAACACAGGCTACACCACCCTTCTTGATTACACTTCTTTTAGATGGTGTTAAAGGCAGATCTGTAAAGGATATGGGTCACCTAAGGAGCGTCTCTGTTTCTTGTTCTGATGTAAACCTTGAATCTGAATGAATGGAAGGATTTTGTTGGCCAAAATAAAGAAAAATCACCGATCACGATCAGCTCACGAAGACAAAACCAACGGATTGACATCACCAGGACTTACGAGAGAATCGGGACAAAGGTAATGCCAATAAAGCGAAAGCGCACTAGAAAAGAGCATTCATTCGGAGAAGAAGACCCTACCAGGAAGCTCCTCGGGATGCCACTTGTGGACATCGAGCTTGTCGATGATAATGTTGAGCCTCAGCTTCTTCCTGCAGATCCTCCTCTCGTAATAGTACAGGATAAGCTCCTCGTCCGTGGGTTGGAACCGGAACCCCAGGAGGCCATACTCTGCCAAGTCATCCTAGATCAGCAAGGGAGAAAGAGAGACAGCTCGGACTCAGTAGCGGCCCTTGAACCGCTAACTCAACGGCGATCGTTCAATTGGAAGAGGGGATTGATGCGCACCAAGGACTGCAATGACACGACTTGAAAATTCAGTGGGGCCAAATGTAATAGTAGGGAGTCAACTGGAACCACTGTACAATTCGAGGACCTCTTCTGTAAAGACCGAACTCGTGTCTGTTATGGTCGTTAGTTCGTTACTCTGTTCTAGAGGGTTATAACAGAGCTGAGGTCCAGTGGTGTAAGATGAATTTTGAATGTCAGCGAATTTCTTTTCCTGGCCTCTCGCTTCTACTGAATCTCTCCCCTTCTCTTCCCCCATCTTCCCCTCATTCCCGATTGGCGCATTGATGTGCATCAGTGGTATCAGAGCCTTGGTCCTAGCACATGACAAATAGCAGAGTACAGGAGGCAAGATGGATTGATGCTCTGTTGAAGGAACATGAGCAGCAGCTTTCAGAACTACGAGAAACCCTGGCCCGCCACAACTAGGGGTTTGCCGAGCTCAAGGCGGATATCTGCGGAATGTTCCACTATTTTTTAGCGCAACAGGCCCAGAGTCGGGGGAATAGAGTCAGAGTGTTCAAAGGTAGGACAGTGGGGCGTTGTGGGTGGTAGAGGCTGCTACTTCAACACCTCACGAATGGGGAAAATGGAATTTCTAAGGTTCACTGGGGAGGATGCGGAAGGCTAGATCTACCATTGCCAACAGTTCTTTGAGTTCGATGCCACTCGGAGGAGTCCAAGGTCAAATTGGCTTCAATCCATTTGGAGGGTAAGGTCCGGCAGAGGCGCCAGGCCTTCATGCTGCAAATGAGCAACCTGGGGCGTGTGGTGGGGTGAGCTGAGTACGCTGTTGCTGTCCGTGCACGCTTCAGCAGCCAGGCTTGTGAGGACCCTTTTTTGGAGCTCAAAAACTTGTACTAGACGGGGTCATTGCAAGAATACCTGAATCAAGTCGACATTTTGCTCAACAAGGTGCTCCACAAGTTAGAAGCGTGTGATGAGATGGTGTTGAACTAGTTCTTAGGTGGATTGTGGAAGGAGATCCAAAACCCCATACGAATGCTACGACCTAGGTGTTGGGAATCAATACACGGCGGAAGCGTGAATTTAAAAAATAAAATTATATTCCCGAACCCAGTATCTCCTTAATGTAATTCGAAATTCAAATATGAAGAAATAAGTAGAGAATATACTTACAAATATTCCAAATTGGTCATTGTGTTTGAATCCTTAATTCGATGACGTCCCACAGCGTCTACACGAATGGCTTCGAGAGTCGATTCTTCGACTAGATGTGACTAGATGCACACATGTAGGCCATCCACAGTATCCACACCAGGTCGCCTTATTGTAATTGAGAACGTTTCTCAATAATCAATCACACACAATTATGTTTTTCTAATATTCTCGATTATCTTCCTTTTGACGAAATTGGCCAAGGGATGAAAAAATAGCAGGAGGGTGCTCTATATATCCTCTCTAATGATGCCGGCCTTACCTTTTTTATTGTTTACAATATAACGTATTTGACCCATCTCTTGATTGGCACAATTCAATGCAATATTAATTTCTATTTCAAATGCAAAAATTAAGTAATTTAATTTCATATTAATTTATGCATTTGAAACTTGACTTTTCCATTCACAATCAATGAATTGGATAAGGATGTGCCAAACTATTCAAATTGACGTTATCTAAACAAAAATATATGCATGTGCACGTACGTGTATTTATATACACATTTTATCAAATCTCATTCAATAATTTAGTACACTAATGAATAACCAAGAATATAACCAGATTCCTATAAATTTAATTTCGAAATCGTCTTATCTGATAAGACATGAATGTGATCGATGTGGACAATTTTGTGTTAGCGAAATTTAACTGCCCAAACTAAAATTTAAATTATCAGCTTTTAGTTGTGAGGAATAACCAGTATAGTGTATGACCCATTGGGCTCCATACTAAGTCCGTAGTAGATTAATATATCTTATTAAACAATTTAATAAGATTACTGACTAACTCTTAATAAAAAACCACAAGTTAAGATTGACGTCTAACAACATGTTATAACTACTTGGATAGTGAGGATTTCAATCAAAAGAATCAAACATCCCTTGTGATTAGTTTCTGTATAATTAAATCCCTCGGTTATATATTGTCTCACATAGATTAGGGTATGGATAAAATGTCAACCCCTAATTCTCATCCATATGTATCCAATTCTCTCGTAATTGACTCATCGATGAAATACCAGACACACCTTTTCTAATATTTCATCATACTCTTACCAGAGGTTTATCGAGTCAATACTAAATAAAATATATAGGACATTCTTTCCTCTTATGAGAAGTAATCGATCCTTTATTGATTACATCCCATCTCCATAAAAGTCTTATTGGGTCTAGAATATCCTACACATAGTTCAAAGAATCATATTAAGGAATAAACCAAAAACGTAACTTAGCTGTCACAAGATGCTATGGTAATCTCAAGTTTAAGAGTCATTTACACATACTATCACTTAAGGAATAACCTATTGACATTTATTTAAAGATCCATTAGATTAATTCTTATGCGGATCAGTTCAGTAAACTCACTCCAAAATGAGTACCTACACTTTTACACTAGTGACTCTTCACAAGTAATTATGAGATTAGTTACTCTCTACCTTAAAGCATGTAATAAGTGTACTAGTCTAATTAGACCACTGATTCCCTATTCAGTGATTTTACAACTAGAAACATTTTAAACTAAGACTTATGGATTTTACATCTCACTAGCATGATTTTATCATGATTCTAAAATTATTATCATAGTTTATAGGTTTTATCATAAAATACAGCAGCATATGATGAATTATACTAATGCCTCAATTTTATTTCATGAATAAAATTATATCAATTGTGATTGGGTTTAGAGCACTAATCCCAACACTAGGCTCTTGCACTAGCCTAGACACAAGAAGAAGCCCTGCACCTAGTAAGATGGCACACAATTTTAAGTCCATGCCGTAATACCACACCAGGGTTCCTGACCAATGGACGAGATCACAGACATCAGTGGGATTGCTACTGTAGCCATGCCACTCCATGCCCCTCGCAGTAGGACCGTAGGTTCCTAAGCACCTAACAAGCCAGGAGATCAAAGAAAAATGGGCCGAGGGCCTGTGCTTCCTCTATGAAGAAAAGTTCAGCCCCACCCAAAGAAGCGGCATTTGTATCTCATGAAGGGAAGGAAGAGTCAATCAAGGGGGCCTTTGGCAAATTGGGAACTGATTTAGAGGTAGCCGCGGCATAAATCTCTATACATGCCCTCAATGGGTCCCCTAGTTTGCAATCGATGCATGTACAATGCTTGGCAAGAGGGCAAAGGTTGCAAATCATGATTGACTCCAGGAGCACTCACAATTTCGTGGACTAGCAAATTGTTCAGGCGGTGGGATGTGGTACAATCACCATCAAGCTCTTCTATGTCACCATTGCAAATGGTTGTATCCTGGAGTGTAACTCAGTATGCAGGAACTTGTGGTGGGCTATGCAGGGGAGTGATTTTACTGTGGAAATGTGGGTGCTGCCACTGCGGGGGTACGGTGTTATCATGGGAATCTAGTGGCTCAAAGCCCTCAAGGAGTTCAAGTGGGGCCTTAACAAATATACCCTCAAATTCTTCTGGGATGACCGAGAATTTGTGCTACAAGGGATTCTGCAGGAGGACCTCCATTGGGTCAACGGTAAGCAAATGAAGAGGGTGTTACACTAGCTCGAACAAGTGGACTCCATGCAGCTTTGCAGCCTCATCAGGGCAGAGGAGGTAAGGGTGGGCACTAGAGAAACCACACTTGTTGTGTCTACCATCTCTAACCTTTTGAATGAGTTCTAGGATGTCTTTGTGGAGCCATGTGAGTTACCTCCCTGTCAGGTGCATGATCATTGGATTACCTTGCAGGACGGGGCCTCTATCGTTAACATCCGGCCATATTGGTACTCTATAGACCAAAAGATTGTTATCAAGCAAATGACCAAGGAGAAGGTAGAGGTTGGAATCATACAACCTAGTCACAGCCTGTACTTGTCAAAAAGAAAGAAGGGTCCTAGCAAATGTGTGTTGACTACGCATGCTTAATGCCCTAACAATCTTGTTGACGATCTCTTGGACAAATTGCATGGGGCACGGCTATTCTCTAATCCCGACTTGAGGTCCGGCTACCATCAAATTCGCATGCATGAGCCTAATGAGTACCAAATTACATTCCAAATGCACAACGACCACTGAGTTCTGTGTCATGCCCTTCAGGCTGACGAATGCCCCTTCCACATTTTAGGCTATGATGAACAACATCGTCCACCCATCCTACGGTGATTGGTTTACAGTGACCAATTGCTAGAGCACCTAATGCACTTGTGATCTATCCTATAGCTCCTTCGGTAGCACTGTCTGTATGCCAAGTAGAGCAAATGCTTGTTTGGGGCTTCCAAGGGAGAGTAACTTGGGCATTTCATCTCTACGGATGGAGTTGCCACTGATCCAAAGAAACTGCAGGCTATTAGGGAGTGGCCCTTGCCGAGGACCATCAAACAACTATGGGGGTTTCTATACTTGACGGGTTATTATCAAAGGTTTATTAGGCGTTATGGCACAATCAGCCAACCTCTAACCAATCTACTCAAGTTGAGGGCCTTCCACTAGACTCCCACGGCCACAGCTAACTTCAATCAACTTAAAGCAGCAATGCTCGAGGCCCCTTTCTTGGCCCTACCAAACTTTGCACAATGCTTTGTGGTAGAGACAGATGCCTCTGGTTTGGGCATCAGGGCAGTGTTATCCCAAGGAGGCCATCCCATTGCGTACCTTAGTAAGTCCCTTTCCCCCAAGCATCAAAGTTGCTCTACATATGAATGGGAAATGTTTACTATTCTATTTGTTGCCTGGAAATGGGGACATTACTTGTAAGGAAGGTTCGTCACCATCTGAACTGACTAGAAGAGCCTGAAGTTTTTGTTGGAACAGAAGTTGAGCATACCACTACAACATGCCTCGTAAAGCTGGCAGGATATGACTTTGACAGCTAGTACAAGAGGGGCGTGGACAATTCTATGGTGGACGCTCTCTCTCGACTGCTAGATGACCAAGCAAAATTGCAAACCATCTTCACTATCACAATGGATCTATACCAGTAGATCCAAGAGAGCTGGCAATCAAACCCTCACCTACAGAAGAAATTGGTGACCCTGCAACAGCCAGGAGGGATGGTTCACTAGTACACATGGGTGGGAAACCAGCTCTGTAAAAACGGTTGGCTTGTGATCTATAATCTCTGACCTTTATTGCAGCAACTCATCGAGTTGTTCCACAGTAGTGCTTGGGGTGGCCATTCCAGAGTGCAAGCCACACTAAGCGTCTCAAAGCTATTCTGACCTAGTGCGGACTACACAATCATGTTCGAGAATTTGTTCAAACTTGCTCAGTCTGCCAACAATACAAATATGACCCGACCACCTCCCTAGGTCTCCTGTTGCCTCTTCCCATCCCAAACTACACTTTTAAGGAAGTCTCCATGGACTTCATTGAAGGCCTCCCCCCATTGAAAGGCAAAGAAGTCATTCTTGTGGTCATCGATAGGCTTACCAAGTATGCACATTTCATTGGGTAGGGTCATCCATATACAACGCTTGTAATAGCTCAACAATTCCTCAATCAGGTCTTTAAGCCTCATGGCCTTCCCACACTCATCCCTAGTGATTGGGACCTTGTTTTCCTTAGCAACTTATGGAGAGAATTGTTTCACCTATAGGGTGTCAAACTTCGTTTCTCCTTTGCCTACCACCCCCAAATTGATGGCCAGATCGAAGTCCTCAATCAGTGCCTGGAATGCTACCTACAATGCATGTGTGGGCAACAGCCCCAATGGTGGTTCAAGTGGCTTTCCCTAGCGAAGTGGTGGTATAATGCTACATATCACATGGCCACTCAAACTGCTCCTTTCTAGGCTCTCTATGGGTTTCCCTTGCCTCTCCATGTGCCCTATGTGCCCCGAGATTGGCCAGTGGAAGTAGTTGACCAACTACTTACAGACAAAGAGCAATTCCTCACCACTCTCAAGGCCAACCTCCTCAAGGCATAGAACTGCATGAAGTTGCTGCCCGATAGGCATCGGTCGGAACGGTCCTTTGAGGTGGGTGACTAGGTGTTGTTGAAGTTGCAACCCTATCAACAAACCTCCCTACAGTGTCACATGTTTCCAAAGTTAGCTCCCAGATACTATGGCCCATTCACTATCCCAGAGAAAAAGGGACCAGTCACTTACAAGCTCGCCCTTCTTGATAGTTCTCACATTCACCCTATCTTCCATGTATTGCTACTCAAAAAAGTAGTGCGCTCCCCACCCGCAGACATTGTCTTATTGCCTGAAGAGGTATAGCCATCCCCTGCTCAACCGGTGGCTATCCTTGATCGAAAAATGGTCAAGTGCAGCAATTGAGTGGCGACCAAGGTCCTTGTTTAGTGGTCAGGCTTCCCACTTAAAGAAGCAACTTGTTAATTTATCTACGACTTACAACAGCGGTTCCCTGCCATAAACCTTGCGGACAAAGTTCTAGAAGGGAGGGAGTACTGATGCGCACCAAGGACTGCGATGACATGATTTGAAAGTTTTGTGGGGCCAAATGTAACAATAGGGAGTCAATTGGAACCGGTGTACAATTTGAGGACCTCGTCTGTAAAGACCCAGCTCGTGTTTGTTATGGTCGTTAGTTCGTTACCCTGTTCTGGGGAGTTATAACAGATCTGAGGTCCACTGGTGTAAGATGGATTTTGAATGTGAATGAATTCCTCTTCCTGGCCTCTCTCTTCTACTGAATCTCTTCTCTTCTCTTCCCCCATCTTCCCCTCATTCCCGACCGGCGCATTGACGCGCATCAGGGATAGAGAATGAGAGGACGAGGATTGAGGGAATCGCCGCGGAGGAGCGGATCGTCGAGGGACTGACTCTGACTTTGTATGTGAATCTTTTTTTTTTATTACATATTTACGCCTTGAAATAAATTATTCTTTAATTTTGTAAAATGAAAATATCTAAAAAAATGACAAAATATAGGACCTCAGGCAAGTTTGCTCCCTTCCGAACTGTCCACTTTATTCTATTGTATATTATACAATTATATATTTTTAAATTAACTTTTATTTGAAATTATTTCAATAAATTGGATAATATTGGCATTATTTATTAAAATTATGTGAATTTTAATTATATCAACTTTTTAACCATATTATTGTAAAGTATGTTGATTAAAATTATAGTAAATAATTTGAGCTAATATTTGGTGTCAAAGTAGGGTGGATTGGATAGAACCCATCCCATAGATATTAGGGTACACAGGCTGGCTTGAGTTGGCCACCGGGGCTTTGAGGCATGTTTAGGTTTTTATATACCAAACACGACCGATCCATTGCCATTTCTACCAGCCACCTCACTTGGAAGGGATATGGTCAACACTTATTCAATCGAGAAAGAGCACTTGATATAATGACATTATATTCAACCTAATAATCAAGAGATTAAAACTTGAATTTTTATCGTGAAATTTTCTGTATCTCTTATTCTTTTATTTTCCTACTTTGTTATAAATTCATAAACCTTATATGTGACTGATGAAAAAAAAAAGAGAGAGTACTTATTCAATCTATCCCTCTTCAATCTTTAATTAACAGCAAAAAGGGGGACAGTACAAATCAGACTTCTTCAGACCGGTGTCGGAAATCTTCATTTTCTTTAAATTTTAAGTTATTTATTATATAATTTTTTATATTCTAAAAGATTAAAAGATTTGATTCAATGTGATGCTACGTCATCGAAGTTCATATGCTCCATGCCTCCCCGTCAAAAAAAAAGGAAAAAAAATGTAAATAGCATTTAGCCTTCTTGCTGAAGGTGGACATGAAGTTGGAAAATCACATAAAGATTGAACAAAAGAAATGTCTAGCCATGCGCATCTTCAACTTATTTCATGTTGGATCTAACATAATAGGTAATTGCCGCAGTTTAATACCCTAATTACGGGATGGACCTGCCTTTCCTGATCCATCACCTTCAAGACCCTGCTGAGCACTGTTCATAATCTCGGTCGTGGCCATGGGGCTTGGTAATAGCAGAGATTGCCGTCGATGAGGAAGCACCGGCCTGCTCAGCAAGGTGCTTCTGCAGATCCAACATAAGCTTCTCCATCTCAGCCATGCTCACGGCCAGCTCGTCCTGGCTCTGCTCGAATACCGGAGTGTTCCACCAACTCCGCTCCATCTCCCCTTCCATCTCCTTCTTCAGGAGCTCTTCTAACTCCTTACCTCTTTTCCTCTCTACCCTCAGCCTCTCCAGCACCTCCGCTTTCTCTCTCTGGGACTCTCGGAGCCGAGCCTCCTGGTCCAGCACAGCGTTCCCGATGCTCCCGGAAATGCGATTCATGTCTCTGGCCACTTGGCAGGAGAAAATTTCCCCGCATTCATTGCAGAGAGAGTAGGTCCTCATTCCCGGGACCATGATCGCAAGCATGCTCTCGATGAAGCAAGATTTGGCACAGAAGTCACAGGCCCTCCTTGCCTGAGCAGCTTGCCTCGGTGGACCCCTCGGCTTGGTCGACCTCCGGGAAGCCTTCTTCGGGGGCATGGTTTGGAAAATGATTCTTACCGGTGTAATACTACTTGAGATTGTTTGTGGGTGACGAAGTTTGAGGAGAATTCAGGTCCCTATATAGGGTTTTGGAGGGCTTGTCACTCATGTAAATATGACCATTTCATATAATATTGAATATCTATTATTTGAATAGATTTTTAAATAGGTATTCTTGTGGACATCTTAATTAGAATGATTGGTACCCAATAATCATAGGGTGTTTTAAAAAAATTAAGCCCAGTGCCAAATATATGGAAAAAGGTATCTAGTTAATTTTGATAGAAATTAATTTTTTTTATAAAAAAGTAATATTGGGGATGCCATATTCTCATAAATATGTGTCTATTAATAATCAATTACAATATCAAAGAATACAAGGAAGATATTTATCTTAAGAAATTTGGGATACCAACATCCAAAAACGGTGTAGGAGTAGATTTCCTACCGACGCGGGTACCACAACTTTTGTCATTGCAGGTAGTCAATCGATAGAAAGTAGAAAATCTATGTCATTGCAGCTCAGGACTTACCAATAACGGGACAGTAGATTGTGACCAAAGTGCCCTTTTTTCTCATTGAATTGCGACCCTTCCCCACCAGCTCTTAAAACCGGCTACCACCTTAGCAACTTCTTCGCACTGACCTTGTCATCGCTCGACCAATTTCTTCTGCCCTAAGACTACTCTAGATTTTGGTTTGTTCGTCGTGGTAAGTTGAGTGGAAAGGAAGGGACACTTTTGTCTTTTACCCTCTCACCGGGTGGGCATTTAAGTAATTTCATTGATTCTTAAGAAGTCCTCAGGCCTTCCGTTAGACATTTGGACGGAATGGTAACGGATGGTAGATGGTTAAGGAAAAGCAAAATTCATAATTATTTTATCAAATATTAAAAGTTGATACTAAAACTTATAAAAACTTCAAATTCATGGGTAATTTTAATAAGATTATCTTAAAAGGAAGGTAATATGTGCACGATTTTATTCTATTCCAATAATTCTGACTCTAATATTTTCATATAAGCGCATATAATACTTTTGTGTTTATGGGCCAATGTTTTAACACAAGAAAGTCTAAGTTAATGTTTTATTCGATCGAAACTACTTGTAATGAGGAACTTACAAAATGGATCCATTTATCATGAGAAGATTCATTGTTCTTGACTGCTTTCAACATTATTATTCACAAACCTCTAGTGGGGTTGATGGTTTTCATTTCACACCTCATGGAAAAACCCCTTTCACTCCACTTGGCCCAATCCCCCTCAGGGGACATTCTAGTGATAGGTTCTATAGGAACTGGACGATCCTATTTGGTCAAATACCTAGTGACAACCACAATTAGTAGTACCTCTAGAGTCCACTTCTTCTCCCATACTACCAGCGAAAGGGAAAATGTAAAGACTACCATTAAAGCTGCCCAAGTAAGACTTACTAAGGGTGATTTTCGAATATACGAATGGTCTGTTACAATCGTCTCTGAAGGATGAGAACCTACGATATAGCATCTACACTGAGAATTCAAGTATTGTATACGTGATTAATCTAATCCTTTGTAGAAACTACAAGTAACAGGCTATTTCTTTCCAAAATTCTGCTTAATTTCATATGTGGCAATTCCACTAAGATCTCTTCGTTAGTTGGGGGAGGAATCTACACAACTTATATGTTTTCTGGAACATATTGAGGGAGAATTGGATTTGGTAGATAATGTGTGATTAGTAAACAAGGATCAGTTTTTTGCCAAGGTATGAAACGTATTGTCAAATATTCAGTTTTTGACAAATTAATTAGGTATGTTTTGAAATGGTTTTTTCAATCTTATGTATTCCCCTCTATAATACGTTTAAGTTCCAACTATTCACCTCTATTAACAGGTTGCTTTTGTGGACATGATGCCGACAATATATTGCTTATGTATCCGTTAATGTGGCCAAAGTAGTATTAAAATATAATTTTTTTAATGTTAAAACAATGTAATGACTCATTTACCATTTACTATTCGTTAAATTTTCAAAATGTTCAGCCAATCTTTCCAAAGTCCTAATTCTCACCACCACCTCCACCGCTTATTCAGCCTCCACCTACGCTGCCCATCCAGCCACCACCTTCGACCCTAATCTTTCCTCCCCCGACCTCTGCCTTAAATTTCTTCATTTCTTTCTCCTTTTGACGGTTTCATCTAAGAGAGCCACCCAACAAAGCCATTTTTCAACAACAGCAAGCCCTTCGATTTTGATGGGTAGGACCTAGAATGCGAGAGAGATCAGGTAGGAAGAAGTCGAAGGCGAAGGGCAGCCAACTAGTGGTTCAACTGATCAACCTATTGACCCAATTGGGCAATGGCCAACTGTTGAGTAAGTTTCTCAACCTGTTGGTGCAATTCTACAATCTCATTTCTCTGGTACACTTCCTCCGACAGGGCATCGGGGACTCATATCTGTGATAGCATGGTGCAAGATCTTATGGCTCAGTATCAATATGATGCAGCGAGGTAGTGGAGAGGAAACGAGGATTGTGGATAGAGATAGGAATTGGCTCGTTAATTTCAAGGAATGCCGAGACGATTCAAGGAGACCGATTTGTTGATTCCAAAGAATCTTGAAATGACTCAAGAAAAGAGGAAAATACCTTGAAATTGTTATTCAATTCAAAATACTCTAACAACCAATAGACCTTACAACATGACATATAGGAAATGGAAATCCAAGGTGCATTAAATAATTATCAAATCTAGAAAATCACATCTTCTAAATATATTTATAGAATATCTCAAAATATTGGCTAATATATTTATCTAAGATATATAATAGCTATAAATACTAAATATATCTAATATTACCTACTAGATATATCACGATATTATCCTAAATTTAATAAAGTATAGAAATATTCCAATTTCCTATATTTCTTAATATTCCCCATCATATTACCTAGGATCACAAGCATACTTTAACTCGGCTCGTTTGTGTTGATCGAATCTGTCTCAGATCTCAAATTCAGCCAAAAAAAAGTAAAAAAAAAAGATATTGATTTTGGCTCATTTGCGCAGCTGAATCGACCATTGTGCCAGTCGATTTTGGAGGAAGACGTTTTCACAAGGTAGATAAGGAGTTTTGTGATGAAAGAGAAGCAAATGCTAAATAGAAGTAGAAGGGTAGTAAAAAAAATTAAGTGGTTATAAAATGATAAAATTGGACAATTCAACTAAAATCGGACGCAAGCATGATGTTAATGTTTCACAATATTTTTGTCAAAGAAATAGCATTATAATTTATATTAGACTGTTATGATGTAAGGAAGGCAAAATTGATGTGTATAAAAAAAATTATTTGTAGTGGAGTGCAAGGTAATGTATGATTACGAAAAGATTTGCACCACATAATATTACTAGGCCAACTGAAGTGTACCTCGACACTAGTTTAGGGTCAGGCCAGGATCTCTGGGAAAATTCCTATCGACCCTCCCAACCTAAAATTCGATCATTGGATCACTCATTCGGAGGTCTAGTGAGGGAACAACTAATCTAACCCTAAGTTGGTAGCATGTATTTATCAAGGAAGAATCTAATGCAAAGTGAATTTATCAAGGATGGGATAATGTATTTGCTCCTTTTTCATGTATGGCCAGCCAGCATTGTAAGATGCGGGTACCGAGCTGAATTTAGACGGGACAAGTTTGGACAATCATCATCTTTCTGATCATAACGAGATTTTAAGGTGCAACAGAAGTAGAAACAAGATTGCTTGGTCAATAAAAAGGAGGAGAGGGATTCAGAGGGATAAGCAAATCTCTCGTCTGGTCGTTTCATTAGGGAGGATTGTCGATGTCTGAGTTATCCCTTCCGGTACCTTCAAATAGTTTACTTTTTCTACTCCTTCGAAAGTGGGAGAATATGGAGAGATAAAAGAGGGTTATAGGGTAGATTTAGTACTAAGCCCTCCAATTCATTAGTTAAAGAGGATTATTAAGGGTATAGCGGTTCATTTATAACCCTCAACCCTCCACTCCCCTTCCTCCAAATCCCTCGATCCAAACATTAAGAAATTTTGAAGTAAATCAAATGATTGAAAATTAACCGCCTATAATACTCAAAGCATTTTTTAATCACATAACTCAACATACTTGAACATGAAACTTGCTGGTTATTAAATCTTAGTATGGAAGAGAAAGCTTGTCTCATGGTGAGCTCTTCCCGCTTGACCGAGCATAGAAAAAATATTGTGTTTGCTGTTAATTGTTGACTATAAATGTTCAACAATGCCACATTGCAACATGAGGAATATTCATAATGAAATCTATACCAGAAAAACAAAATAATAAATACAAGAGAATAAAATCATAAGTGAATGAGATTGGATTTGGGTCGATATCCTAAAGTCTGGTCGAAGAAGTCACGCAATGCATAGAGCGCCCTGCAGGCAGAATGTAGCACATTATCTTCCGGGAAGTACTCGGGGTCATCTGGATCACCGAAGTGCGCATGGTAGAGGGCTACACGGTGGGCTTATAACTCGTATCCGAGTCTGAAACTTGTTGATCATTATGCTTGAATGTGGAAGAGAAAATTCACTTCATGATCAGTTGTCCTACTTACCCAAGTATCAGGAAAATGTCTAGATTATAGTCAATTGTTGAGAGTAAATGTTCAAGAACACATGGCAATATGACATTGTAACCTGGGGTTCAATATTCATAACCGAATACTATATCCAAAAAAGAAAAGAAAAATCATTATTGTATAAGAAAATTTGACATTACATTGCCACATACGAATTTAATATTATGAGTATTACAAGTATGTTGGAAATATAACATGCGATACTCGGAGCGGAATTCAGAAACGGACTACAAGAAGAAGCCCACACGACCAGGCTATGGGCAAGAAATCTTGAGTTTCATGGGCTTTACAGCCCAAGAGTACAACAAAGGGGGAAAATGAGTAGACGATTTTAAGGGGGAAGAAATGAAGGTATCAAAATGATCAGAAGAGAGCTGGATCTAAGAATTGAGAATAGCTTGAGCCATCTCCATGGAAATCGGAATCAACAACACTAAGAAATAACCTAGTCTTGCTAAGGTTTTCTGAACACCCTTTATGAACATAGGATAGCTTCAATGTAGATAGGAGAGAATTCGCTGAGGTGTGCAAGCCATCCCGAGCCATGCATAGCACCAAAAGTGAAAGTCAAGTCCCAAAGTAGGAGAGCAGCCTCCTTGGAGCAGCAACGAATAATTTTACTTCCTCACGAGCTTCCTATTTATTACGTAGATTGGCATCAGGTTAGCCAAGAAACCCCATTTTGTCTCTGACAAGGATGGTCCATACAGATCACAGCTGCTTGCAGCATGAAAGAAAAGAGACCGTATAAGGAAACCAAGGACCAAACCAATATGATGAACAGATAGAAAGGGCATTCAAGAAATGAACTAATGTTCAATCGATTGTTAAGGCGATCAGGCTGAGGGATGGCAAAATGTTGAGAGAGCACATTTTGCTGAAGAAGACATCTGTCCATAAGTTTCCAGAGGAGAAGCTAGCGTCTCTCATGCATCTTTCTCTGTCCACGGCATGTTCGATTCAGAGGGCATGAAACGAAAGGAGGGTAGTCCACATTATGGTTCCTCCCTTTTCTTTTCTTTTTTCTTTTTCCCTTTTGGATATATATGAGGCAATGGATATAGAGGGGGTTCATTCAACAATATCAGTCGGTTGAGATGGTTTAGCATATTTTTTTTATTAAATCCTATTAATAGAAAAAAAAGTTTGGTAACTCAAAGAATCTTGTCCCTTAGTGATCAATTTTACTCAAATCCATATTAGTCAAGACTAATTGCATTTTCTGGTAAGCACAATGGAAAGAAGAAGATTAAGATCATATAATAGCAAAGGGCATGGAATTTGGATTATCTCAGAAATATCAAATAGCATCTGACTTGCCAAAGGAACACTCGAAAGATTTTTCCAGCAATTAAGATGAAAAAAGAATTCGATCGAGTAGTGATTATCTTGCTCATAAGATATTTCTGGTTCTTATTCTTATTCCTTCACTCGACAATAATTTCATTTGATGTTAGCTGGCATTCTAGTGAATCGTGTTGGAATTTATCCTAATCCAAATTACCTCAAGATCATACGTGTTGAAATCAAAGAGAATGCTTAAACATAAACGGAAGCGTACCTGAATCCATAGGTAAGACTTGTGTGATTGACCGGATATGGATCTTCTAGGACTGTACGAAAAATCTTTCAGAGGATGTGGGATTCACTCTGACTCTCGTTGACTAATGGGATATCAAAAGAGCCGATAATATCGTATGTCCCAGGGACCACAACCGCAAATTGCACATAAGTGCCTTCAGTTTATTAATTTCTAATTTCACCCATCATAGAAATCAGAAATCACTTTATGATTTCTGCATATTGATCCCTACACCTTACAGATTGTATGTTCAACCCTATTTTATAAACTTAATTAGATCACTTAATTGGGTTGACCGATTGGATAGCAGAGACACATGATCAATAATATATTGTTGGACCATATATTGTCAAATTAAAATTCAACAATCTCCCACTTGGGCCAACAAATATATCCCATATGTCATGTATCACCAAAATACTTTATTGAGCTCAAAAATGCTATCCATATCAACAATCTCAACAATCTCGTTCATTGAATGTATCAACATAGAACCAAAGCGTTCTTCATCCCATTTATTATGACTAGAACCATCAATGATCACGTATGTCAACACACCCAACGACATAGATCAAGTGCAGGTATGCAGCATGGAAATTACATGTAATGTGATCTAAACATGCCTATTTCCAACTGGTCCTCCTCAAACCTTATGGAGATCAACTTTAAGTCATAAGCGAGATTCAGAGTGCAAATGAACTGAAAACTTTATTTCTGCAGAAAATAATTCAAAATAGTCATCATGAACAAATATAGTCATTGTACAAACTCCCACTACACCTTAGCATCATAGTATGATATTACACCCATATGAGCAGTGTGCTCATGAAAGACCATGGGTGATAAAGCCTTAGTGAGCGGATCCGCAATCATGGAAGTTGTACCAATATGTTCAATAGACAATTGAGTACACTGAATCCTATCTTTAACAACCAGGAACTTGATGTCAATGTGCTTTGACTTCGAAGAGCTCCTGTTGTTATGGGAATACATTACTGCTGACTTATTGTCACAGAATATTTTTAGTGGTCTTTCTATTCCATCAACAATTCGCAGTCTTGTGACAAAATTCCGCAGCCATATCCCATGATTAGATTCCTCGTAGCAAGCTACGAATTCTGCCTCCATAGTTGAAGCGGCTACAAGTGTCTGTTTAGCACTTTTCCAGGAGACAGCTCCTCCAGCCAACAGATAAACATATCCTAACGTAGATCTGCGACTGTCTTGGCATCCGGCGAAATTAGAATCAGAATATCCAACGATCTCCAACTAATCTGATTTCGTATATGTGAGCATGTAATGTTTTGTCCTTTGTAAATACCGCAAAACCCGTTTGACTGCTTTCCAGTGTTCCTTACCAGGATCATTCAAATATCTGCCTAACATCCCAACAATGTACGCAATGTCCGGCCGCGTACAGACTTGAGCATACATTAAACTCCTAACAGTAGATGCATAGGGAATATTATGCATTTCCTTACGCTCAAATTCATTTTTGGGGCATTGATTAAGACTGAATTTATCTGCCTTAGAAACAGGGGTATCAAGAGGCTTGCAATCCTTCATGCCAAATCTAGTTAGCACCTTTTCAATATAGCTCTTTTGCGATAATCCAAGAATTCCTCGAGAGCGATCTCAATGAATTTGGATCCCTAAGACAAAAGAGGCGTCCCCAAGATCTTTCATCTCAAACTTCTGTGATAGAAATCTCTTGGTTTCGTGCAATAAGCCTATATCATTACATGCAAGTAATATGTCATCGACATATAAAACCAAAAATATATATTTACTCCCACTGAACTTATGGTATATACATTCATCAACTGCATTTATCTCAAAACCAAATGAGAGAATAATTTGATGAAATTTGTAATACCATTGTCGAGATGCTTGCTTTAGCCCATAGATGGATCTCTTTAACTTGCAAACAATTTTCTTTGGGTCACCAACCACAAAGTTTTCTGGTTGCAGCATATAAATCGTCTCATCAATGTCACCATTGAGAAACGCCGTCTTTACATCCATCTGATGTAACTCGAGGTTGTAATGAGCTACAAGTGCCATAATGACCCTCAAAGAGTCTTTTGTAGAAACCGGAGAGAAGGTCTCTTTATAATCAACGCCTTCCTT
Source organism: Sonneratia alba (assembly GCA_900174645.1). Classification (NCBI taxonomy): domain Eukaryota; kingdom Viridiplantae; phylum Streptophyta; class Magnoliopsida; order Myrtales; family Lythraceae; genus Sonneratia; species Sonneratia alba. The sequence continues at coordinate 6,377,437 of FWPY01000060.1, forward strand.
TTGTGTGAATCCCTTAGCAACAAGACGAGCCTTATATCTTTCCACATTGCCCACAGAATCCCTCTTGGTTTTAAATATCCATTTGCAACCAATGGGTTTCGCACCATTTGGCAAAGGGACAAGATCCCAAACGTCATTGTCCTTCATGGAATTCATCTCTTCATTCATAGCGTCTATCCACTTTGGAGAATTAGTGCTCTGCATGGCATGACAGAAGTTGATCGGATCATCTTCCATCCTTCCAATGTCAACTTCATTCTCCTGGAGGAATACAATATAATCATCCGAAATTGCATTTCTCCTCTCTCCAGTGAATCGTCTTAATGGCACATGTTCTTGAGGTTGTTGAGTTTGTTCTTCTGAATCAACCTCTTGAGGTTGCAAAGGAAGTTGTATGACATCGTCATATTGCTCCTGATTAGAAGCAATGACTGTAGGAAGAGAAATTGATCTCTTCAAAAACAATGTCTCTAGCCTTATCTACTCCCACAAACTCAACTTCCTCAAAGAATTGGGCATTTCCTGTCTCAAGAATTAATCTAGTAGTGGGATCATAAAATTTGTAATCCCTGGATTTTTCAGAGTAACCAACGAAATAACAAGTGACCGTTCTTGATTCCAGTTTCTTTTCACTTGGCTTATAAGGCCTAGCTTCAGCTGGACATCCCCATATACGAAAATGCTTAATACTGGGCTTTTTCCCAGTCCATAATTCATAAGGGGTTTTGGACACTGTTTTGGTTGATACTCTATTGAGTATGTAGGCTGCGGTCTTTAATGCCTCTCCCCAGAGTGATTCTGGTAAAGTAGAATGACTAATCATACTCCTTACCATATCCTTGAGTGTTCTATTTCGCCTTTCAGCAACACCATTCATGTTAAGACTTCCTGGCATGGTGTACTGAGGGACGATTCCACATTCCTCTAGGAATTTGGCAAAAGGTCCTTGACGCTGTTCACCTGATCCGTCATATCTACCGTAATATTCACCACCACGATCAGATCTGACGGCTTTAACTTTCTTGCCAAGTTGAGTTTCAACTTCAGCTTTAAAGTTCTTGAATGCATTTAGGGCTTGAGATTTCTCACTAAGGAGATACAAGTACCCATATCGAGAATAATCGTCTATGAACGTGATAAAGTATTGTTGACCATTCCGAGTAGCCGTAGGGAATGGTCCACAAATATCAGTATGAATAAGTTCTAAGACGTCTAACTTTCGATCGGCACCTAATCTCCTAATGTTTGTTCGTTTCCCCTTGACACACTCAACACAGACCTCATAGTCTGTAAAATCAAGAGAATTAAGAATTCCATCTGACACAAGCCTTTCAATTCGTTGTTTCGAAATATGACCTAATCGCTTGTGCCATAACTTTGCAGAACTCTCATTAGTTAATTTTCGCTTTGTACCGCGTGAATCCACATGCAAGGTTTCTCCATATGAAGCAATTGAATTAAGCAAATAAAGGTTATCATGAAGGGATAAAGAACCGGTAGCAATCACATTTAAATTAAGGAGAAGTTGAAATTGAGAATTCCCAAAAGAGCAATAATAACCGAATTTGTCCAATTGGGAAATAGAAACCAAATTCCGTCTAAAAGACGGCACAACATAAGTCTCCTCCAAATCCAAATAATATCCAGTCTTTAACAATAACCTAAATTTGCCTATTGCTTCAACCATAACTGACTTGCCATCGCCCACATAAATGAATCTTTTAGCATCATTTGGCTTTCGGCAATTCAGGCAACCCTGCATAGACACACTTATGTGAGTAGTAGCACCAGAATCTAACCACCAAGTGTGTGCAGGTACAGAGGTCAAATTAACCTCAGAACAAACCAAAGCGAGAGATGTACCTTTCTTTGCACGCCATGCGTGATATTTGGTACAATCCTTCTTTAAGTGTCCATCTTTCTTGCAAAAGAAACAAGTAGTAACTTGATCTTGTTGCTTTTGCTTCTTAACCTTATCTGGAACACTCGCAGCTTCCTTACTTATGGGCCTTTTCTTGCCTTTGCCCTTATTTTTACTCTTAGAGGTCAATGCCATGTGAGCACTTTCTGCCTTTTCATGCTTCAATCTCTCTTCCTCTTGCACACAGTGAGAAATGAGCTCATTGAGACTCCATTTCTCCTTTTGACAGTTATAACTAACTTGAAACTGACTGTATTGTACAGGCAGAGAGATCAAAACTAAATGCACAAGCAAGTCCTCGGACAGCTCTAATTTAAGTGCCTTTAGTTTTGAAGCAATGTTAGACATCTCCATGATGTACTCACGAATGTTCCTGTTGCCAGTGTACCTCAGTGAGATAAGCTTTGCTAAAAGCGTGCTTGTCTCAGCCTTTTCATTTTTCTCAAAACGCTTTGGCATCTTCCTCATCGGAGGTATCGCCCCTAAAGGTCTCTGGAATTGCACGCTTCATGATCATAAGACTCAACCTATTTGAACGATCCCACCGTTCAAAATCCCGTTTAGCCTCAACAGAACTGTTAATTGTAAGAGCAGGTGGTCGTTCAGTCCGAAGGGCCAAGTCCAGATCCATGCAACCGAGAACTATCATAATGTTCTCTTTCCAGATTTTAAAATTTGTGCCAGTTAGCACAGGGATTGAATTAATAGTGGCAGAAATCGATGTAGCAGAAGTATTAGCTGAACAAAGAACAAATAACAAATGGGAAATGTATCAGCTCACATATGCATGAATAGTGAATGAAATAACAGCCTATCCCATCATAAGATACCAAACACAACATTGATATTTCATCTTTGGACAAAATAATCAACTTGTAAGCGGTACTCTCAATGCAGTAATCAAACACTAACAATCAATCCGGTCAAACAATGAGCCTTCCTTTGGGCCGACTCATGTTCACATGGAAAACCCAACGATTATCACGCATTTATTACCGTAGGCATATTTGAAACTCAGCCAAACAGTGTCCTTCCTTTGGGCCGATCCACTGCCCGCATGAAATTTCAAACATGCAAACATCTTATACATTCTTGAATAAATCAATCTACACAGGAGAGCTCACTTTGGCGAGATGCTGCTTCAATTAACTCATTCTTGAATATTAGACATAAAAAAATGCCATTATTTCATTCAACATTCAAAATCGAGTTTAAAAGCCTAAACCAAACTTAATTGGTAGTGATTTAACTTTTGATGGACTAAAATAGGCTTAAACCCGCTAAATCAGACCTTAAGTGGTATAAACCAGGTTGTAGTAGGTCTGAACCGTTCTGAATTGGTCTTAATTTTACTATAATTTTCTTGAATTAGTTCAAATCGGAGTAAAATTGGTGAAGAAATCAACTAAACATGAGGGAACCATTCAAACCAGTCCTGAATCAGTCTCGAACCAGCCCAATTTCGATCCAAACAGTGTGAGCCGGCCCAATTTGCATCGGACCGGTCCGAATTGGACCGAACCGGCCCGACATGCAGACCGGTTACTGTTCATCTTCTTCGCCGAAACCCTAATGCCGCCGCACGATTTTATCCGTTTCAACCGAATCCCGCAATCTTTGCCACTAGTAATCACGATCCAAAACCGTAGTCGTGATTATCGCTAACGGATGATCACCGAGGACGTCGGCCGCCGAGATCGGCAATCGCTCCTTCACGTCTCCGGCGATGTGGGCTGCCGACAACCGCTCCTTCACGCTTCTTGCAATCTGAGCCGCCGATTTCAGCCACCACCTTCGGCCGTGGCTGCCTTATGGCGACTCCGAGCGTATTTCAGGGTTTGGAATTCGGCGATTGGCTGCCGCCTTGGCCCGCAGACACGGGCTGACGGCGCTGGTTTGGCAATTGGCCGCAGCCACGGCCCACAGACGACGCCCCGTTCCTCCTCCTGTGACACGAGCCGCCGATTTCAGCCGCTGCATTCGGCCGCGGTATGGCGACTCTAACGGAGGTTGGACCGAGGAGCTTCGTCGATTGGCCGGGAGGGGAATTTACGATAGCCGGCGGGTGGTGGCGGTGAAGCCTGGGCCGGCTGGTGGCATGGAGGCCCCACCCTGCAGCCAACCAGCGGCTGGTTGGTGGCGGTGAAGCCCGCCAGAACACCACCGACGGAAATTTTTTTTTTTTCACTATGAACAGTGATCCCGAAATTCCAAATCACTCAATCACATCAAACTAAAATTCTCAATGATCCAAACACGCAAAGGCTCTGATACCAATTGTTGAAATTTATTCTAATCCAAATTACCTCAAGATCATACGTGTTGAAATCAAAGAGAATGCTTAAACATAAACGGAAGCGTACCTGAATTCATAGGTAAGACTCGTGTGATTGACCGGATATGGATCTTCTAGGACTGTACGAAAAATCTTTCAGAGGATGTGGGATTCACTCTAACTCTCGTTGACTAATGGGATATCAAAAGAGCCGATAATATCGTATGTCCCAGGGACCATAACCGCAAATTGCACATAAGTGCCTTCAGTTTATTAATTTCTAATTTCACCCATTATAGAAATCAGAAATCACTTTATAGTTTCTGCATATTGATCCCTACACCTTACAGATTATCTATTCAACCCTATTTTATAAACTTAATTAGATCACTTAATTGGGTTGACCGATTGGATAGCAGAGATACATGATCAATAATATATTGTTGGACCATATATTGTCAAATTAAAATTCAACAAATCGTACATAAAATCCATTGATTGTCACAACTTGTATTTTCTTTCTCTCTAATGGGCAGAAATTCTTGTCATTTTACTTATTTATTTATCATATATGGTGGAATAAGTTCGTAGATCAAACAAGAAAAACATGGAGACAAGAATTGGAATCGGCAGGTGCTTGTCCGGTAGAAGTTCCCCCGACATTCATCCAAATTAGGGGTTTTCTAATACGAACAAAAGAGGGGATATATTTTGTATTCTTAGAGTATAGAATAAGATATGACTATTTATCATAAATATTTTATTTATCTCTAATTGACTAATAGTAATAAATTTATTGTCAAGTTTACCCCCTTTTTTTTTCAATTTTAGAGGGTGTGTCTAGCTCTACCCTATGGGCACATGATAATGACTCATAACTTTCTATATATGGTAATTATCATTAATAAAAAAGATAATTATAATGCATGTATAAAAAATAAGTTACCTTTTTACCAATTGTAAGAAAATCTAATTATAAGAAGGTATATTAACATTATCTTTTCGTATTTAAAAATCTAAAATAATATAAATTTTAAATTTCAATATTCTAAAGATTTTAAAATTTAAAAACTCTAAAAATAGATTTATGATTACTTATCATATGCCCTTAGGGCACAAAATAGTAAAACACCTTTTTAATGCTAAAAATGTTCCAAAATAATATGTATATATATATAAACTCTATATTTGGAAAGAAATAAAAAAACTAAATTATTAGTATTCTATTTTTTTTAATTCTAAAAATATATGAACTAATAAATCAACCCTAAAAATTACTAAATATATTAAACCTTGAAATTTTATAATCCTAAAGATATAAAAAAATCATAAATATTCATAAAAATTGAATAATTCCAAAAATTCTTCAAATTTTCTTTTTTCGATGATTATATTAGTAATAGACAACTAAGTATATGTATTAGTTCCAAAATTATAAAGAGTAGATCAGGTATTAAAAAATTAATATTAGTTTATTAATAAGTATTTTTCTATTCTGTGCCCTTATGGTAGACGTAAATACTGATTTGTTTTCATATAAAAAATACCCATTAAATGCATCAATCTCAAAATTTTGAGTGTCTATTATATCCTTCAATTAGTTTTAGAAACAACTTATATTTAATTAATTATTTCTTATCAAATACAAAAAATTACAATTATTGATCTATTAAAAAGGAAATTTGCACGTCTCAAAACCTCAATTATAGAAAAGTAAAAATAATTAATTTATATATTTTTGTAGTTGATGTTTTAGTGTGTTACGAATCTTTTAGGGTTTATTAATTTTTTTAGTGTTTTTTTCTAAATTTATGATTTTTAGATTTTTTTTTAGGATCAGAAATATTTTTTGTTTATTTTATAGGATTTTTAGTTTTTAAATATTTTTAGGATATGAAAATTCGAATTTTGTGATATTTTAACTTTTAAATTTGGAAAAATAATGTTAATATTTTTTTAATGTTAGATTTTCTTATCACCAGCATAAAGATAATTTATTTCTAAATTGGAACAAAGGATAGTTTTGGTCTCATAATTTTTAATTAATTATAACTAAAATATATATGTAGAAGGTTATAGATCCTTATCTTCTGCCCTTAGGGCACAAAATGGACAGATCCTATTAGTAATCACTTGATCAAATATAGTAACCAATCATTACTTATCCCATGCCATGATGGAATAGAATAGAAAAAAAATCCAAATATAAGTTAAAAAAAAAAAATAGTAAGTGGGGAAAACTGGAGAAGAGCAAGATTGATGTTACCAGAATTACCATAATAAATAAAATAATAAAACGGTGTTTCTATGTTATGAGACGAGATTATATTTAAGTTATGCCATCGGAGAGTGGACTGGTAGAGGGCATTCCGTCGCCCATCGTGTTCCAAAATTTTGTCTTCCACTACTATGGATGAATCGAAGGAGGTCGACCCCGAAAATGATTAATTAATTATATTAAGCACGGAAGGGATCAGATAATATATATATATACATATATACATATATATATCAAGTTGGCTATCCATCTGAATAAATTACACTTTGATTGCTAATGGCAGCATATGGAATTATCATCACAGCATAGAAAAATAAATTATCGATGAGTTATTTATATATGTACTAGAGAAGATCCAAAGAGGAGCACGCGGTTTAACAATTTTGTGCTTATTTGCGCATGATGGATGCGTTTATTAATTAACTGGGACTAGTATGAGCAAAGTATTCATTCCTGTACACAACCTAATCTGTTATCTTGATTGGTACAATCGGATGGAACAATATGTCTTTCATCCCATGGTTAGATGTGAACAGGGTCATCCCACATCCCATGCATACATGTATATATGTATATACTTGTTGAATTCAAAAGTACAATAAATCTTGACTAATCAAAAGTGGAGTTGAGTTAATTCCTATGCTGAGAAGTGACCTATTCTTCGACAAAATGTTCAAACTAGATCTAATTCTTCGGGAGAATCTATCTCAATTAACTCATCTTGTCGTCTCATTTCCGGTATTAGTTGAAAGCTAATGAACTATTAGTTTAAGTGGCTCTATTGGATATGCAAGCCTAACTCCTCACAATATTTAACAGAAAGAAAGATTTTTTCCCCCCACCCTGTTCTTCTTTCCTCACGACCTAATAAAATTATTATTCAGATGTTGATGATAGAACTTCATAACTGAACACCGAGGACAAAGTTGATTGGCTGTAAGATATGCAATATGCTCTCTTGATGGGAAAGGCTGTGGCCTATGAGACAATGACATGATACACAGTGCCAACAATAGTCCTTTTGTCTGCTCTAGAGGTGGCAAATCATACAAATAAGATCCCTGAGAAAAAAGCTCCAATAGACTTTAGATTGTTCCGTGTCGATAAATTGTTGATCACTAGACCCTCAATCACAATCACAAGATGGTGTGGTCAGAGGTCGATGATATATCTCATAAATTAGATGGTGCATTGGTGTGTAAATATCTAGTATTTTATAATAAATCTTTATCGAATCATATCAAAGTACTATATGATTGTAAAAATATGAATGATACATATTCTTCCTAAAAGGAGGTTAACCGGGCCTCAACTTTACGCACTCGTTGTACCCCATAATATGGTTTTGGCCACTTCTCGACCAGTAATGCCACAAAAGAATCCACTAAAATAAAAAAAAGGTAAATATTAAGAAAGGACAAGCAGAGGAGCTAGTGGGCGGAATCGCCAGTAATGCCATCTTCATGAGATGAGACTATCAACGATAAATAATAGCAAAATTTTGACCTTTTTCTGAATATTTAAAACTTAACTTGATTAAACGTAACAGAGAATTAAATATGTGACAATAATAACTCTAAGTTTGGCTGTTGTCGCATGTTGATACAGTAATTTAGTCTAATGACATACTTAATATCATTATTTTAATATAAAATTAATATACATATTAGAATTATCATGTCATAACATTTTGATACCTTTGTCCTCTATTTAACAGTTAATTATGTTTAGAATCTACGTAGAATAAAAAAATAAATGTTTTAAGTCTTAAATGGTTAGAATATATATTTTTTAAAATTGAAAGAGTTAAAATTAAAAATTAAAAATTAAATGTAAAATAGAGACAATATTTTAGGATCTCTCCACTATTATTTTCTCCCATCAAAAGTCACTGGCAAACTGATCTAGGGTAAGTAGTCGGCAAAGAGGCCAACACTCAACAGTGAACCTGTAAAATGTTGAAGGACGGTAGCCTTGGCGATAACCAACGTCTAGATTATCGAAGGACGAGTTGCTGAACTTACACACGCTATGGCCTAGCCAACGGACGTCACCACCCTTCAACATGGGTTCAGTAGTAACTAGCAAGGTTGTCTAGAGGGTAATCAAACATACATAATTCATCTGATCCATTTACTCTTATTCCTAGCTGCCCTATATGTGTGTGTATGTGTTTGTGATAATTAATTTGAGTAATCTCATATTTAAAAATATCAGCTATTTTCTTCCGGCAATTTACTAATCGTTTGAATCAAGGATTGTAGAGTGAAAAAGAGAGGGGTTTTATAATTATTTGTAAAAAATTCAATCGGGTTTACAAGGGTGATAAGTATATATTTAATTAAAAAATTTTAACTGATAAAATAATGATATTTAATTTTTTAATACTAGGATTTTTAGTTTTATTTCTCCTATGACCACAAGCATTCTTTCAGTCTTAGGTATGATGAGATGTAAGCTTATACGGTAACCTACTCTGATATTTATTAAATTTTTGCCGACTTATAAGAGCGATAAACTAATATCTAATTTAAAAATTTAAACTGATAATATAATAATACAAAATCTCTTATATATAAGGGCTTTTAGTATTATTTATTTAATGTAGGGTTATATTTCTTAATGCCATTAATCCAAACAGCCTAGTAAGTACATTACTTGGGATATATATATATATATATATTCATCTTTCTTGCCTCTTTTTTACTGTCCTCTTAGCCGCTAGTTGCGTCTCATTGGAGCCAACTGTGGACGACGGACTGCCCTTCGATGATGGAGAGAAGCACAGTCATGAGTGAGGATTGTAATCTTCTTCCCTGTTTGAAAAGTGCAAATAACACTTAGTAATATCGTGACCACAGTGGTAGAACTTTTCATTGACGTGCCTGTGCCACCACATAATGCACATATATTAATCATTTACCTGCTAGCTTTCGTGGGGGAATGAAATGATTTCCTAGCTGACTATACATCATTACTGCGAAATCCCAATCATTCGTGTGTGGAAAGTGGGATTGGAAGATATTGTTTTTTAAACTAAACGTCCTTTTGTGTTTGAGTTGTGGAGTGATGGAACCTTCTGCTTGAAACAGTAGCATCATCATATGTTAACAAAAGGGATCATGTGTCTTCTCGAACTCAATTTTCCTGTCCGTTCTTGAATTTGTCGACCTGCGTAGAGTTTCATAATCCTTTAAAAGAATCAGAGAAAGGAGGGGATTAAGATGATACAATTTTAAAAATTCCATTGTTGATAATCAAAAATAGACTTCATTAATCTTAATTCATTGATAATATTATTATATCGAACATCTTTACCGAGTTATGATGGGCGACGCATTCACAAAGTCATTGAGTGTCATGCAAATCCCCTCTTCCTTTGGTGTGAAAATCGACTTAAGAAGTGATTAGTGCCACTAACCAATATATTATTTTTAAGTATAGAGACTTTTATATATCCTTTCGAGCTGGTTATAGTGTTTAATCTGACATATTTTTGTTAGTTTTAATAATGTTCCATTAAAAAAATAGTTTTTATTAATTAAAAAAATTTTAAGAGTAGAAACACTAATAAAATCTTGTTGTAATGTAAAATTCAACATTGTTGTCCTGTTAGAGCCAATGCGTATTTTACCGTCTATAAGATTTAGAAGTTATCAAACTAAATCAGTCACAATTAAGATTTTAAAATTTGATAGCAAAAGCAACATACTTATGGGGTTCTTCTCACCGTAATTTCTCCTCCAAAAATTTATTAAAATAAATGGACCTAATTTTCAGTGATTAATTGAGTTTCAAGCCATCCCCTCAAAGATAGTGCAGACCTCTAGGCTCCTACCGTTTTCCAATTTCGCTTCTCCCGATCGCAATGCGGCAGGCAATTCCGTACGTTCACGCTTGAGTTTTCTTAAAGTGACATTGATTTTATGAGGTTCGTCTTACTCAGCAATAGATGTGAAAACCACATAATCTGGGTCTTAATAAATAGCGTAGATTGACGAAATTGCATGGTCTCCATGGAAAGAAGGAAAAAAGAAAAAGATCTATAAATTTGTCGATCACTCTTGCATTTCAAAAATCCGAAGTTTTTGTCACTTTTTTACAACCAATCTTGTAATCTTTAACCCTTTTTTTTTCCATTTAATCACGTAATATCAATGCTATTACCTACACAAGTTTAAAAAAAAAAGAGTCACGAATCGCCGAGCAGACAATGACATGATATGGTGGCCTGAGATCTTACTTAACGAATATATATGTGAATAAATTATAGTGTCGATACAATAATGATAGGTTATGTGTGACTAAATTATCACATCACACGTCCAATCAAGAAGATTAAGCACGTAGATGAAGGACTACTCTCGCAGATCGACCAAGGGTATCCAAAATTAATCGGAGATGGAACAAATACTAATACATGGCTAGATAATTGGATTTCCAACCATCTAAATTTTTTGTCCAACGCCCAAAAATGCTATCATACTCGTCAGTTATTCAACATCTTAACGCATCGTGAAACTAGTTATTGGAATATTAAGCAATTAAGACAACGTTTTGATAACGAAACCATAGAAAATACACAATGCCTAAAACCTAGTTCATTACACGAAGGAAGGAGAGAGAGAGAGAGAGAGAGAGGTCTTTGCATTTCCGAGGTATTCGGAGCATCAGGTCACAGAGCGTGCTCTTGCATTTCCTATTGAAGCAAATGCAACTCAGCTAAGAAGGAATTCTACAAATGATGAGCTAAAAAATAAAGAATTAAATAAAATAAAGGAATGTAATGACAATGACAGTGAAGATATACTTGCCTTCACAGATGCTTCACGGAAGAATGACTGTTCTTGTGTTGCAGGCTATGCAATTCAACGCAAAAGGATCATTCTCTTATATTGGTCTCAGAAACGCCGCTGCTCTTCCTCAACGCAAGCAGAAGCCTTCGGCTTGTTCTTGGCTTCTAAGATTGCAGCTCCTAAGAGCAAAAACTTACATAGATTACTTTTGGTAAGGTGAAAACTACTTGGTGGGCTTTGCCTCCAACTGCAGATTTGTCGATGAAAATTGAATATTTTGGATTCCCAGGGGACTAAACTCCAGGGCTCACAATCTATACAAAGCAAGCAGGACGGAAGAAACTTAATATGAACTTACATGTTTCCTATGTAAATAACTAACACACAGTAAATTTTACTAATAATAAAAAACCAAGCGTATTCAAAATTAAAATATTCTATAAATGGATAGAAAATATTATTTTTTTAAATAAAAGCGTTGAGTTTATGCCGATTAGAGTTTGTAGTGTTTTTATAATGTAAATTTTGAGTGTAATCTGATCAAATAAATTTTCAAGTTTTATTGGGAGAATTTGGTTGGATTGTAGTTAAATTATGAGAGATGTCAAGATCATAATTAAATTTACAACTATAGTAAATTTGTTGGGTTACAGGTAGAAATATTAATTATACTTGAGTGCTCACTGAATATATTATATTGTTTGGAAGTGTGAAATTGGATATAAAGTTGGGTGATACGTGTAAAAAATAATAATGACATTGGTAATATCATAGGAATTTCACCAATTTTAATTGTAAGCATTATAATGCATGTTAACTCAAATTACAATAAAATTTGCAACTGAATGCTCTAATTTAAGATTTAGCATTTGGATTTCACGTGAAAAATCTAAATTTGAATGCACCAATTGAACATCAGTGGGAGCACACATTTCTTCATAAGACCAACCACCACCTAAATACGAGAAATCGTTAAGACAAAATTTGAGCATGTGCTCGTTAATTAATTGAATACAACCGTCGATAAAATTCTCAGTGCAATGGACTTACTCGCGATTTAGGATTGAGAGAACCTAGAAACAAATTTTGAAGTTGTGGTTTATCGCGTTTCCTTATCGTACTTTCATCGTATCATTTCATATTACGTCTAGTACAAAGGAATTGAGACAAACGTAACTAAATGAGTTTTACGGACGAAATGCAAATATCACGCAAAGAAATATTATAACATTTGATACCATCCATAAATCATGGAGGAATGTGAGTATAGTGTATAATGGAATGAGTATTCCTCACCTTTTATTAAGGAAATCTCATTCCCTTAATTTGAGAGAAAAGCTTATCATGATATAATGCGTATCAGTACTATCATGAATATGACCAAGTGAAAAATATGAATTAAAAAGTTAAAATATTCAACCCATTTCGTTTCTCTCGATTTTTCCGTAGTAAATGCAACATTATTATATTTGGAAGTTTGTCATTAAAAAACAAAATTAAAATAAAAAACACCATCGGAGTAGAATATCAGTGACATAATCGTAATAATTAAAGGAAATTAAGCAGGTGCACTCATGTTGTTAATCGTCTTTCTTCGTGCGGAATATTCTCGGACATGCCTCCAGAGTACGAAACAACGTCAAGAGAGTAAGCAACATCGAACAGGATAAAGGATGAGTTGGAAAGTCTTCATGTTGTATTTCTCTTACTCCCTGCACGAAGGGATTATTAAAAATATAACCTAAATTATTTAATTAAGAGGAGACTAATCTCTTTTACTTTTGGCTTCGGATATCACAAATCCAATGTCGTTTTGCAGATATTGATGTGACCAATAATACGTGTACGAATATGCACTAGTTTTAGGTTATTCTTCGAGCTACATGTCACCTAGGCTGAATGTCGTAGCCAGATGGATATAGACGGTAGTGGCCGCCGTGGGAACAGCAGGTTGAGGAAGTGCTCCGACCCCTCCACGCTGCATATGCAGGATGGCTGGAGCACTCTATATGGTTTTCGATGCACTTGCACTTCTCAGAAAAGCTACATACACACACATATGTTCGTGTGTATTTGTATGTCCTTCCTCAAAGCATGACAAGATACGAGTGCTAGAAATCAATCAATCAGTATGGGTTACTCAGTTCAGCACAGTTTCCCATTAATAAACCGGAGTTTTATATTCGAATATTGTGAATGTATAAAATTTATATAAAAGAAACTACTATCTTTGAATGAGTTGATTCTAATCCAACTTTAACATAAATGACTTTTTTTAGGTGGAATGGAGACAATAGCTCCTCGTGTTCTCATGAAAACCTCAACAAAAATAGAGCGCACAAAAGGAAACCAGAGCCTTACCACGGACTCAAAACATAGACTCAGAATTCAGAAATCATTGTGGAGACAATCGTTGGTTTCTTCTTCTTCTTCTTCTTCTTCTTCTTCTTTTTTGTTTTTAGTGAGAGGTGTCTGGATTTCACCTGATTAATCTCCTCGATCTATACGAACGCTCTACGAAGACGTAAGACAATGCAACTTCAGGTGTTGTCACCGGTCTAATTGGAAGTGTTCTCCTCTATGGTCTTAATACCGAAACTCAAAGGCGTTTTATCGGGGGCGACACGGCATTAGACTACCGAGTCGACCCTGTCGATAACATGGTTGTAAATCAACAAGATATGAAGACTCATGATTTGCTGAGGCATACATTTGAACCAAGCCCTCTCGTTAACCTATTTTGTGGCAGGATTTAATACTAAGAAGGGGATGAGAAGTTCCATTGGGTAATGCGTAAAGATACCTCATGGAAATGCTTGTCTTTACTTGGAACCGATTATTTGTTTTATCTTTTATTTTTTATTTTATATGCATTGATTAGTATTTACAAGTTTAATAATATATTACCAATTTCGATTTAAGTGAAGTTAGTTTGCTCACAATTATAACTTATCAAATATGAATTTTTCTCAAATTTGGAACTGCAATATTATTATATAAGGAAATGATATATCAAATGATACATGATATGTATAAATTTATTATTTTTATATGATTTTTTTTTAATTTTAAGGAATATGAGGACACACTTCCGAGATATAGGGCGCCAAGAGGAATACAAATCTAACCGCAAAATTCCAAACGAAACTTTATTAACTCATACAGAAATGTCCAAACAAACTAGTAAAAGACACTTAGCAGCGCCCACAACCCACTTACACTCATAATATTTTATTTTGGCTGAATTGACGAAAGTACCATTCAGTGGTACCATGTGTAGCCAAAATGTGCACGTGCCTTCATTTTCTAGGTGACAAGAGGCCCTTGACTAACCTATCCACCACGTGTAGAGAAGTTTGGGCAAATTCGAAATGGCAACTAGAAGTGGAGGGCCAACCTTGGACACATAGCCTTTCCAACTATGGTTGATGCCATCCTTAATTGTGAAGGGGAGAGGGATCAAGGCCTAAGGGTGAGTAGTCGAGGATATGGATATTTTTCTCCTTTAGGGACACGACTATGGCACTCGGAGAGGAAGTGATGACCTACCTAGAACCCCTTAACTTTGTATCAAGCGCGAATATAAATCACGAATTCTATTGATTAGGACGGGAAGATTTTACATGTTAAGGTATGTATTAAAGTTAGTGGCCATAATGTGGCCCTTTATAAGTACAAGATGATAAGGGATGATTTTTTGGAATCCACCCACAGACAATATTATGGTAAGGATTTACGCATTATGTATTGTTTAAATTAGATTTTACTTTTCTATATTTAAATCTTATCAGGACAAGGTTCCATTCTCATTATTATTTAATTAAATCCCTAATAAGGGTACTATATAAGAGATGGCTGTTTTCTATATATCATCTATATATTGACGAATAATTATTTTGCAAACTTAAATAAACCATTCTTATTACCTTCGATGAGTGATTCGTGTATGTGTGTATATATATATATATGTATATATCATCTATAGGTGACCATACCCGAAACGATGTATTGAAATTGAGACTTCAACATCCCCGTATCGATCTTTGCATATGACACGGATATGAGAAATACCAGTACAACTACAAGCGCTAGTACCAAAATTAAGGCTCCTACAACATATATGATATGGTCATCACTGGGAGGTCATCCACGACATTGGGGACTATGATGACCTCATTTGAGGTGACAGAGATTGATTGAAGTCGAAGTAATTGCGGATGAGGCATAGAATTTTACAGGGATTGTGATAACCTTGTCCAAAGGACCTCAGTACTTGCAACGTCCTGAATTCAATCCACAATACAAGTTGGCCGATTTGGGGATGTCGAAGGCCTGAGCCCCGACCGTCACTGTCACTAATTTGTCTCCTTTTAATCTAATTGACAAATTGGTCAAATAAGAGGTGGGAGTAACACCGATTTTGACTCTACCAACTGTAACTATATCAACTCTTCTCATCAGTATGGGATATAAAGGTCAATTTTGGGATGACGGGGACTCGATTTTGGTGCACTGCCCCCAAATAAGAACGTCGATCGCATCTGCCACCGCTGGTAGACTCTCCCAAACTGGCCCCACCGCCTCCATATTTTCCTCGTGCAACTAAAATTGAAAAATAATATAAAATTTGTGAATATAAAAGATACTTCTTGTTGATAGTAAAATAAACTTTTTATACCAAATTACATTATTTCAACAAAAAAGGTCATAAATGGCATAAATAAAGAAACAAATGCTAAGCTTTTATTCTTTAGATATGAAAAAAAACTTATTCATGGTAAAATCATGAATTTTCACATAGTTGATGATCAAACCAGTAATTTGCCATCTATTTTATATTAATATGACAAGGAAAAATAAAAAAATATTATTCGAATTAAACATGATTATGGTGACTAATATAAAAATGAGTTCACATTTATACATACTAGATGCGCATCCATACTTTGTATATAATCACGATAATACAAGTGAATTTATTTAATAAGAAAAATTTTAATAAAATAACACTATACTCAAATCATATTTTAATTATTTGACATAAAATATTATAATACTGACGTACATATTTCTTCGAATAGATGGTGGAAAAATGAAATTAATAAAAATTTAAAAAAATGTATAAAGAGAGAGTAGGGTGAAAGTAAGAAGTGCAAGTTAAGTAGCAGTTAGTTATTGTTAATTTCATAATTTTAATCCTAATTTTTTGTTCATTATTAATTGAGATATAAAAAATATTGGTATCTTTAGAAAATGAAAAAGACACCATCCTCCCTCTTCATTATAATAGTATAGATATGTCAATTTGAATAATTTGAATATATTTCTTTTTTTACACCATATATGAGATGAGATAACTAAAGCATTTCTGATACCAAAACCTTGAGTTGCATGGCTTATTTGAAGGCCAATATAATCCTTTTAGTGTCTCCCAATTCTCATCATTTTTCTTGTACAATAAATTCTTTCTCTTGTTTGTTTGATACGATGACACTACTCTCAGTATTATAATTAAGAAATTGTAAGTTTAATTTTTATTATGAGATTTTTCGTATCCCTTTATTCCTTTCCGGGTTCTACTGTTTTATTTTACACTCATAACCTCTTGTTTCATTTCGTGTCCCCATTCACCAACAATGCCCACAACACCAATAATCCTCCAAGAAACCACCACTCTCTCTCTCTCTCTCCCCCCCTTCAACACCAAATTGTCGTTGTCTCTTCTGATATCATTCGCTATATAAAGCCAGCCACATCTCATCTCATTCCCACCATTACCATTCTTTCTCATATTCTACGTTTTAAGTACCTCTCCCACAGTTCCTTCCATTTTGAATATGCCTTCAAGGATATCAGATGCATTCAGAACCCATCCTGTCCACCTCCTCCAAAAGCAGCACCTAGACTTCGATACTGTGAATGAACTTCCCGACTCGTACGCCTGGACACAGCTTGAACATGGTTGCTCGTGTTCTCTGACTGCCGGCCTTGAGGAGGGGCTGGTGCCTGTGATAGATCTTCATTGTCGGGATGCGGTCGTCCTCATAGGTGATGCTTGCAGAACTTGGGGGGTGTTCCAGGTCACAAACCATGGAGTTCCTGATGGGCTTCTCCATCGAATCAAGAGTGAGGCGAGGAAGCTATTCTCGCTGCCATTGGAACAGAAGCTCACGGTGGCTCGTCCTCCTGACGGAGTCTCTGGCTACGGAGTCGCTCGTATCTCTTGCTTCTTCCAGAAACTGATGTGGTCTGAGGGCTTCACCATTGTTGGCTCCCCACTCAAACATGCCCGACAACTTTGGCCTAATGACTACACTGAATTCTGGTACTCACAAAGCACGTGCATGATTTTCAACTCGATTTCCTCCAGTCCAATAAAGGCTGGACCGGCCACACTTGTTCTATTTAATTACAAGTGCTAGCTAAAAGTACTTTTTCAGCCAAGGGAGATCATTCGACTGCACTGTGAAACTGTTTCATCCATTAATTTTACTATATTCTTCTTAAGATGCACCCTTTCCGATAGGGATTTATTGATTATTTTCTCTACTTGTTTTGTATTCTAGTGATGTTATCGGAGAGTACGAGAAAGAGATGCAGCAACTTGCGGGGAGGCTCATGTGGCTAATGCTGGCCTCGTTGGGCATATCTATTGAAGACATCGAATGGGCCGGACCGAGTGGAGACTTCTCTGGGGCCTCTGCGGCACTGCAGCTGAACTCTTACCCGGCCTGCCCTGACCCCAACCGAGCCATGGGCCTTGCTGCCCACACCGACTCGACCCTCTTCACAATCCTTCACCAAAACAATACTAGTGGCTTGCAAGTCCACAGAGAGGGCGGTGGCTGGGTTACCGTTCCTCCGATCCCTGGTGCTCTGGTGATTAATGTTGGGGACCTCCTCCATATCCTGTCGAATGGGCTTTACCAGAGTGTCCTTCATCGAGCCGTCGTGAACAAGTTGCAGCACCGGCTGTCAGTCGCATACCTTTACGGGCCACCTAACAGGGTGGAGATCTCACCTCTGTCAAAACTGACCAGCCCCACCAGCCCACCACTTTATCGGCCAGTTACATGGACCGAGTACCTCCGGGAGAAGGCGAAGCACTTTAACAAGGCGTTGTCCTCGGTTAGGATTTGTGCACCTACAAGGGGGTTGCGAGATGTAAATGACAACGTCATCCGAGTCGGTTAAAGAAGAAATTATGGTTGCTCTTTTGTAAACAGTGTTATTCTTCTTGAAATTTGTACACTTTCTGAGGAAATTTATTTGACTTTTAAGCGGAATTTGATACCATTTCTAATCAAGGCCAATCATATTTATGGACGGATTAATCAAGTTAGAGCTCGACAGAGATGCATTAATCTGATGACAGCATGAAATTTATACGCATGTATGCACATACATAGTATTACATAAAGTCCAAAGTTTGAATGGTCATGATTACGTCGGAGCCAAGACGAGGTCATGATTTGCTTATATCTCGGTTCAGTTTTGGCGAAAAGATCAGCTGCTTGACTGATCCGAACTCTATTTTTTTTTCCCGCTTTTCCATCTTGGTCGTCAAAATCACAATTAATACGACCGCCCGGCGCATCAATGACTTCCCTGGCATCATCAGATCAATCAATCAGTGTATGGTATTGACAGCTAACAACTGCGACAAGAAACACCATAGTTATACAATTTTGCCCATCCTCAGCTGCCTAATGATGATATTTTGAACTTACGAGGTGATTAGTTCTTATATGAAGAGATTAAATGATGCATGCATGCAGGTACTTACTGTCATTCGTAAAGTGTTTTTAATTATTTTGGAACTGAAAAAACCAATGCTTTGATGGCAGCAAAAGAAGAAATGAAAACTATATTTCGAGAACAGGTTCTTGTGCATATCAGTAAGTGTTTGTCCTTTGCATTATATTGGCAACTAAACAAATGTGCTAGACAACTGTATAACAATATGATCTTTGTATGACTCGATAATCGAACATAAATTTTTTTACTTGACAGAATTAATTTGCATTTTTTATAATTAATTTGTTATTATAAAATTTAACATTTCATGGGAAATTCGAAAGAAATCAACAAGATTAAATATATTTTTTTGTTCAAAATGCTAACATATCTATCATCCACATGTTAAAAGCTTTTTCATCTTTTTTACTGCAATCTCTTCTATTATAGCCTCCTCATACTGTATGATGAAGTAGAAATAACTGAGAACCAACGATAATTCAGGTATGTTCTTAGATGTCTGGAGATTAGAAAGTTATTGCCAATCAGATCCAACATAAGGGAAATATACAGCAA
Source organism: Sonneratia alba (assembly GCA_900174645.1). Lineage (NCBI taxonomy): Eukaryota > Viridiplantae > Streptophyta > Magnoliopsida > Myrtales > Lythraceae > Sonneratia > Sonneratia alba. The sequence goes on from FWPY01000060.1 coordinate 6,397,020, forward strand.
AGATTTCCCTCTGTTCTATCCTTTGTCCTTGGGGAAGTGAAAAGAGTATGGATGTCAATTGAATATTCTGGTAGGGAACACCTAAACCGACATCAACGTTTGGTGGAAGCACAGGCCACCTTTTATTTTTTTAATTTATTGAATAAAAACAAAAGAGAGAGAAAAGGAAAAAAGAAATCCTCTTCCTGTTCTCCTTCCCCCTGAACAAGACACTAATCAAGATAAAAGACGGCCATATCATTAGGTGGAATTTTGGAAGTTTATGTTATGATGATATGACCGTAAGTTGAGGCAAAATGATGTATGATTATGTGAAAAAAAATCAGTAATAAGATTTTTCCGTGTGTTCATGATATTTGGAAATTAAAAATCTTTTACAAATATTGGATATACTTTATTAATGAATCATAATAATATCGATATATATATATATATACATGCATGTCTCTATGAAAAGTTCCCTCAGATATAGCATACCAGAGAGAAGGAATTTTGAAAGCTAATCTAGGAAATATGCTAACTTTGAGCTGCACCAGCAAAATGATTTTACTCACAATCGCAGCATGAGTCAATCTTAAAGCCAGAGAGGATACAGTCAAAGATAAGATATCATAGCTAGCTTAAGATTAGTGGAGTGGAGGGATTTGCTTAATTATTTCCAATTTTGTGACTACCCAGTCGACCTCCTCAGACCACAATCTATTGTCCTGAAATTAAGCAGCCTCTCAAGGATAGATCCTCAAATATTCTTGGTTACCGGGCCATCAAAGAAAAGGTGATTTCTCGATTCTAATATAACTTCATGAGGAAAACAGCTGCGATCAACATGAGGCTCTCACTATGTAGTCATTTTCAAGTGGCAAGTTTATCGTGGAATGCGAGCTAAGCGGTAGGGGAAACTCTAAGTACGTGGCTTGAGAGGTATGCGTGATTATACTACAGAACCTTCTGTTTATGATAATGAAAGATCTTCACTGGTCCACCAGTTTGAAGGAGTTGCTTCCCGTTCCATCAACATGTTTTGTTTTTTCATTATAAAAGAAAAAAAGGAGCTGGGCAGCTGTACTAGCGATCCAGCCGCCCTCACTACTTGATGTTTGAACTTTTGTGTTCAACTTTTCCGATGATATATTATATGAGTTTGGTTAGTAAATGCTTGAATAGCGAATATAATCTTATTGAAGGAAACAAAACAAGACACCTAAACTAATCATATTAGACATATTTATAAACTTACTATTGAAGATAATGAAGAATCTCCTTCCACACTATTCACGGAGATCAAGAAGGAAAGACAAGATATTGTACATAATAAAATTATTGTTGCGCCGCTAAGAAACAAAAGCCACCAAATTGTCTAGGGTCGTGTTTAGACTCCGATGATTGCAAAGTTTGTAACTTTGGAGTTGAGATATGACTTTGGCATGGGATGGAAGTGGGGTTGAAATATTGTTGTTTTGAATGCCTCGTATGAGTCATTAAGTCCTTCAACCAAGCAAAAGACTTTATTTGTATCTCACACCTGCTTCCCAATTGCCTGGAATTGATCACATATAGATTTAAAATCACGGAGAAACATAGCCAAGGATTTGTTGCCTTTCCTAATATGTTGAAGTTGCGCAAGAAGATCGAATTCGCGAGTGATGGAGCTTTGCTTGAAGTGATTAGTGAGAGCCTTCCACACCTCCATATCAGTTTTGAGTCCCATGGCATAGCCAAGAACCTCTTTTGAGAGTGTACCCACAATCCAAGATTTTACAAGGCGATCTGTGCATAACCAAGACACATAATCTAGATTCTTGACTTCAACTACACTATCAGAGATGAGTGTCTCTGTTGGTGCTCTGGTCTCACCGGTGAGGAAACCAAGTAGGTCCTGACTCTCAATCAGAGACATTACCTATGTCTCCCAAAGTAGATAATTGTTATTGGTGAGCTTTAACGTGACAAAATTTGCCACATTAATGGTGAAAGGAAAAGGATATTTCAAGCTTGAGAGGTGGGCAGCCATTGTTGATTGCTATCAGTTTTTTTTAATCTAGTGTGGCCCTGATACCAAGATGAAAGAAAGAATTTGTTTTCAAGATGAATATATGTGACTTAATGATATAAACAATAATTAAGGATGATTCTATAATATCTCTTCAAATAATTCTATTATGTACAACATCTTGTCCTTCCTTCTTGATCTCCATGAATGGTGGAAGGAGATTCTTCATTATCATCAATACTTACTAACATGATAAAGAAAAAGAATATATTTTGGAAGCGGCGAGGACCTCAAACATGTGAAAGCTTTTTTTTGTCTTGGTCATGAGGGACTGTTAACTAGTAAAATTTGGATTGGGGCCTCTATGGCGATGGCTTTTGCTCTCTCAACCATTTTGAGATTGAGACGACCCTACACACATTGAGAGGTTGCCCATTAGTAGCACCGGTGTGGAGGAAGTTACTATTGAAAGTTCAGGTATGACCTTTTTTCTTGGCCTCTAATAAGCATTGTTTAATTCAAAATCTCTTCCAAACTAGAGAGCAAGACAAGATTCCATGAGAATTGATATTTTGGGTATGTTGTCGGTTGCTATTGGGTTGGCGTAATAGATCATTTTTTTATTAGTAAGATATGATTCATTCAATATCAAACCATGGACATAGTCCTTCAAATTTACATAGATTAGTCTTGTTTACCCTTCTAGCAATTTGGCATAGTATATCACCCAAATACATTGCCAACCATCAAAAGAGTGGGACAAAGCAAGAAAATCCAGAATGATGGTTTTGCTGTCCCAAAGTGGACCAGTCTTAGACTTAATCAAGTGAAAAATCTCTTGTGCATCAGACAGGAAGATGAGCCTTGTCCGGCCTCTTTCAAGTGCAATATGACTAGCAAGAAGCAATGCCTTCGCTTCTGCTTGAGCAAAGGAGATGGTGGTCTGGATCTAGAACCAAGAGGGGAGGGTTCTCCCATGGGAGATTGCTAAACTTGCAAAAGAAGCCTACCCATTATGCCAGGACATATCAGAGTAAATCAGGACTATACATGAATCATCTACCATTTGAGTTGGTAGTTGCAGATCATGCCTCTAAATTGAATTTTTTATGGATAAGGAGTGGCAATTTCATGATTGTAGATGAGTTATCATCTTCATTTCTATATTCATAACATAACTTATCTACATGTTTGCAAAATTCAAATAGGTTTTTCTTTTGCCTTTAGCATACAATGAACTAGTTCTTTCTTTCCATAAGCAAAGAAATAAGATTGTACCATACAAATGAAAGAACTTTAACTAAGCAGAAGTTAATAGGAAATTTGAGGGATTAATAAAGAAACTAATTAGTGATTTAGCATTTCTATCCCAATTAGGGTGAGTGACATTTACTACCATCCATTCATATTCTCTTCAGCACACTAGTATAAATACATTTTCCAAACAAACACTTGAAATTGCAGCTCCACACAATGGACACCTTCTGTTTTCGACAAAGACCCAAGGAAGTCAATTTGACAACATCCTCCAAAGATGGATTTTAAAGCATTCATGCAATTTTAAGCCCTATAGGTCTTTCCAGAAAACTTATTGCCCTTTGTGAAATCTTACTTCTCGATCCAATATATAAAAGCTCTTAACTAAGTATTTACCATTTTTTAATTTCACGAAAACAAATTTATCTTGTTCATTGCTTTCTGAAATGTGAATCTTTTGAATATTGTTTATTGTGTCATTATCAAAGATTTCATTTAGTTTTTGAGTGTTCTAGGAGTTTAATGAATTTATTCCAATTTTAAGAACTAGTTTAAAGTTTATATTCCCATAAATGCATGGATCTAACCAAGCCCTAGTCGTTGTCCCATTGCTTATAATTCTACAGCATCCTCTTAAAAGAGTTTCTTTACACCATTGCAAAATTTTCCAAGTTATAGAGTAGCTAGCTAAATTTTGCATTATGGGTTGAAAGAAGTTTTCATATTTCCTTTTTATTGTTTGTGCCATAATTTTTTTTTCTTATTAGAGACCATACTGTTTTTGACAACATGGTTCTATTGAAGTTTGTTTCTTATCTGATCGCTAGTCATTGATAGATTTTAAGTAGACATATGCCTTCCCAACTCTTTGATGTGTAATGCTTACCCTCTTTTTCTAATTTTCCGCACCAAAAATCCCTTGTCATTTTATCAATTTTATTGCAAACATTATTTGAAATTTTAAATATACCCAAGGGATAAATTGGGATGGTATTTAACACCAATTTTACTAATGTGGTTCTTACTATTTAGGATAAGCTTCTTCCTTCCAATTGGCCAATCTTTTCTTACTTTTGTCTATTAGATACTCAAAAGATGCAGCCATTTTCCTTTAAATAATTAATGGACTATCTATATATTAGCTGTCAATTTTAAGGTTTTCGTATTTATGGTGTTTTTATTAATGTTTTGGTTGTCCCTCTTACTCCTTTTAAGAAAATTATTCATAATTTATCAAAGTTTATTTGTTGGTCAAACCAAGAACAAAATTTCACATTTAATCTCCTTACCTTCTGAGTTCAAAGCTCGAATAATGGTTGTCAAATTGTTTGCAAAAAGCATATGATTGAGTGTAATGTTTCCTCTAGGGAGTTTGATAACCTTATGTAGGTTGAGTGTTTTCGCCTGATATATCATTTGTAAGGGAATTTCCATTGACACTATGAAAAGGTATGGTGACAAAGGATCACCTTGTTGCAATCCTCTATTCAATTGAAAAAAAAAATCTATTAGGTGTCCATTGATTAAAACAAGGAAATGAGATACTATTGTGGTAAAGGCATGTATTAAGATGTTATAATTTGATCATGATAATAACGAAAGAATTTGAGAAGTAAGAAGAGAAGCACAAACACTAGGATTACGTGTCAAAACCCTCTAGTGAGGGAACATCCCTGGCACACAAGAAATAATCCACTAGATTAAAATAGGAGGTTACAGTTTTTAGAGATGTCTTAATCCTGTTCCCAAGCCCCTATTACAACCCCACACAGAAAAGAGTCCCAAACCTGATCTCTCAAGTTCTCAGGTACTCACGTTATTGAGAAACTTATCAAAAAGATCTCCTTGGGTCACTCTCATCCTCCAGTACATTGGTACCATGGTACTCCAATACAATTTATAATCCTAATACAAAATCCCAAATGTTAGGATACCGTAATCTCCAAGATATATTATCACAAGGAAATCTCTCTTATTAAGGAAACAACCGAATATCCCAAAATATCACAATTTTGATATTTTCGTGAGAATGTCTTGCTTTCATCTTGAACTCCATACCAAGACTCACAATGGATTTCCTTCACTCTGAGGTCTTCTCAATGGGCTTTTGACTTGATATGAGACACACTCAATAAATCTCCACCTTGGCTTGTATTGAGCCAACCGCTATCATCTTGGACTTGTTTGCTCTACTTAACCCATTCATGGGTTTCACCTCATCATGCATACACTGCTCAAGTCTAAGCCTCCCTTGGACTTACTTGAGGTGTCGGGCTTCATTAGCAATCATACAGGTTTCCAATTGACCAATCCACAAGCTAAGTTTGACATGCTTCAAAGTTCTCCAAGACCACCTCTCCTTGATGCCCAAATCTTTCAAGCAATCTTGATTGCTTCCTCTACTTGTCTTAAGCAGGCTCCTTCTTCAGTAAAGGTTGTCACCTCTCTACGGGCTTCCCTAATGACCAACCTTTACCTCCACAAGTTAAGTTTCCAGAGTCTTGACTGACTCCACCATCCTCCAATGTGCCTCCACCTTCTCTTGGGTTTCATCCTTAAGCTACTCAACCACAATAGATTTATCAAAGGACACATGCATATTCATGAGAGATTTTGAGGTCTTACTAATAGTTCACAGCTTCTTGCATTTGCTCACCCTTTCACGCTCAAGATCATCTAAGCATTTTTTGGGGAATCACACTTTTGAATGCTTCCATAGTCTCGGCATCTATACCTACAAGATGTATAGTGCTCTTTGCAGCACCCCTTTCATGATTGTAAGCACTCCTTTTGAGACTTCCAGTGCTCAACCCAAGGCCTTGTATTTGCACCCACACCAATCAAGAATACTAGGAAAAATCAAGTTTCTTCTACATCTAAGGACATGCCTAACCCCAATTAACACTCTCTCACAACCATCATACATTTTAATTCTCACATCCCCAATCCTAGCAACCCTACATGTCTACCCATTTCCCATCTGAATCCAGTCACCTTTAACTAGACAATAAGTGATAAATATGCTTTTATCATGAGAAACATGGAATGTGCTACCTAAATCAATGATCCAATTCAATTGGCCCAATGTTGTGAGAACTTTGGCATCTCCACTCGAATCTGTTATTGGTGACAAGATCATTTCCTCCATCTCTTTCTCTCCTATATTCATTGATGACTCGACCCGCTTGCCCTTCGTTGGACAATTTTGCCTAAGATGACCCTCTTGGTTGCAGTTCTAGCAAGTCCATCATCCATGGGATTTGGCTTGGATCTTCCTCTACTCCCATGGCCTCTCTTAGACTTGCCTCTCACAAGAAGCCCTTCAGCCATACCACTCAAGCCCTCCATCACTCTCTTCTTCCACTCTTTTGAGTTTAGTGTTGCCTTGATGTCTTCTAGGGTGATGCTTGATCTCTGGTAAAACATTGTGTTAGTGAAATTCTCATAGGAGTTTGACAGTGAACACAATAGTATCAAAGCTTAATCCTCATCCTTGATCTTTACATCAATGGGCTAAAGGTCCATTACAATTTGATCAAACAAATCCATGTGGTTGCCTATTGGTGTGTCCAAATTCATCCTCAATTGGTACAGTCGTTTCTTCAAGTATAATTGGTTGGTCAGGGACTTCGTCATGTATAGTGACTCCAACTTTTTCCATAGCTCCTTTTAATCACACACCTCCCGGAGGACCTTGTTTAGCAGGTTGAGTTGGATCATGCGCAAAGCCTTCACCATAATAGACCTCTTTTCTACATTTGGCAAGGTTGGAGCCCATGCAACTCCTCCTTTTGGTGCTCTCTCAAGGCCATGCTACACTAGCAAAGCCTTCATCTTGATTTGCCACAATCCAAAGTCGTTCATAGCATCAATCTTCTCCACCTTGAACTTCACCACTGACATCTTCAAGATTCGCTCTAACAACGGCTTGTGGCATCTCAAAGCTCTAATACCAGTTTGTTGTGGTGAAGGTATGTATCAAGACATTGGAATTTGATTGCAATAGCTAGACCTATCAATTCGAGCCCACCTAACGAATTTGGGTCATATCAACATAGCCCACTATCTCGAGCAGCATGAAAATCCTAGCCCAAGTACAAATATTTCGTACTTTAGGCAGCCTAATCCAAGCCCAAATCACACAAATAATTATTATTTTAAAATAAATTTAAATATTTTTTATTTTAAAATAAAATTGTTATGATATAATTAACTAATTAATCTAAATTTTGTATTAATTTAAATAAAATATTAAAATAACTATTAAAATATAATTATATATAGAATTAATCAAAAAATTTTAAAAATTCTCATTATTTTCTTTTTATTATAAACTTTTTTAATGCTTTTATGTCAACATGTTTTTTTCAAGTCGTGCTGGCATGGCATGATGTATTTTTGTGTCATGTTAGCGTGGCTTAATATCTTAGGCTACCCAAAAATATTGACCCAAGTATTATTTTTGCATATTGTGCTTTTAGGCCGTGCCAAATTTTGACATCTCTATCGATAGTAGTGGAAGAACTTGAGAAGTAAGAGGGGAAACATGAATAATAGAATTACATGGTAAAATCCTTTTGTGAGAGAAACATCCACGGTGCGGAGCAAATAATCCACTAGATCAAACTAGGAGATTACAACTTTGAGAAATGTCCTAATCTCACTCCCAAGCCCCTATTATAACCCCCACACAAAAAAGAGTCCCAAACTCTATCTCTCACGTTCTCACGCCCTCGTGTTATTGAAAAGTTTATTGGAAAGATCTCCCAGGGTCACTCTCATCCTCTAGTATACCGGTACCCTGGTACTCCAATACAATTTATAATATGAATATATAATCTTATATATTAGGATATCGTAATCTATGAGATATATTGTTATAAGAAAATCTCTCTTACTAAGGAAACAATCAAATATCCCAAAATATTACAATCTTGATATTTCCATTAGAGTATTTTCCTTTTGTCTTGAACTCTATACCAAAACTTGTAATGGATTTCCTTCACTCTTGGGTCTTCTCAATGGGCTTCTAGCTTGATGTGAGACACACTCAATAGATACATTGCATGATCCACCCCTTGAATATTTCATGAAATTCAAGATTTCTAATGATAGCTTCACTACATTTCCATTCCATTCTATTGAAGGCTTTCGATAGATCAATCTCTAAACCCATCCATCCCCTTTTAGTCTTTGATATGCTCATGATGTGCATTATTTCTTGGGCTAATATAGTGCTTTCATTGATCCATTTGTCTTCAATGAAGGCTGTTTGGAATGGTGAGATTATCTTTTCTAATAAATATTTAATCTTATTAGCCAAAAATTTGATATAATCTTAGAACATGGATTAGTTAAGCTATTGGGTCAAAAGTTTCCAAATTGATTTGCGTTTGATTTTTTGGGTTTAATTTTATAAATGTATTGATCCATTCCTTTAAAAGAAGTCTAGATCTAAAAAGTTTTCTATCAAACAAATAAAATCTTGTTTTACGATACTCTAATATTTCTTTTAGAAGATGGCCAACATACCATCAAGCCTAGGTGCCTTTAAGGAGTCTATGGTATGCATGTTTGCAGGATATATTGGATCAATCAATGAGAACAAGTTATGGAGGTAGTTAATAAAGTAGTTTCCTATGTTAGTTTCATCATGAATCCATCTTGTTTTCTTGTTTGATAGCGTTGATTTGATTATTGCTTCTTATTATTGTGGTTAAGTGAAAATATTTGCAATTGTGGTCTCCATCTTTTAGCTAGGTTTCCCTAGATTTTTGTTGCCATATTATATCTTTCCTTTTCATGCATTCTTGTAATTTTGAAAACATTTGGAAGTATATTCTTTTTGTCTATTTTCTAGAGTGGCTTCTAATTTTTTAATTTCATCAATTTCTTACACCATGTATCATAATTTTGAAGATTTACCTATTCCGCGTCTTGAGTGTGTTCTTAGAGTGTTATTTTGTTAATAAATCTATATGTAGTTGATCTTGTTATTTGAGTTTGCCATGCTTATTGAACTACTATTGAGTTGATTGGGTCCCTTATCCACGCAGCTTCAAATCTAAATGGTGTTGTTTTTAAGTGAGATGAGTGCCAACGTTTGAGAAGAATTGGGATGTAAGATGAATTTATTGCAGGAAGATGTGTAACAATAGCTTTAGAGCAATTGATTCTACAATTTTCATTTGCAATTGTCCTATCGAAGCATCATCTAATATGGTGTAAACCATGTCGATTATTCCTCCAAGTGTGTGGGTTTCCTCTAAATCCCAAATCAGTGAAGTTTGTGTTCAAAAGAATATTTGCTAAGTGATTTCTACAAGTAGTGCCTATGGAATGATCTCCAACCTTTTCGTCTAATGTTAATACTTCATTTAGGTCACCGATTACTAGCCAAGGATATGTTATTTCTTTAGTTAATTGTCTCAATGTATCTCAAAAACTACATTTTTTAGTTAAATATGGTTGGACCATAAGCACATGTTAACATCCAAGAGCAAGGCAACATGCAATGTGCGATACTGACATGAATAACATTTTTATTCTTGAAAATTAAATTTACCTTCATTTCTTCTTTCAAAAATAGACTGAGTCCACAAGCTTGGTTGCATGCCTCCACCATGACGTATTTGCCGAGTCCACTCATTCTTGCTATAAATTGGCAATGTTGAATCCTTGTTTTCATTTTAGACAAAAAGAGAAGGGCAGGTTTGTTTCTTCTAGGAAAGTTTTGAGAGAGCGAATTGCTGGGGCCCCTTCCATGCATCGACAATTCCAAACAACTAAACTTATGAATACTATCTTAGTATACTAATGCAGTTACTAGTAAGTAGTAGAACCCACAATACAGGAATAAGCCAAATGATCATTGCAAATCGATTCAATCCAATCATTACAAGTCCTAATAGAGTCTAATGTGTAAGGAAATGAGAGCATTTCTAATTTTAGGAGACAAGAAAACGGATTACCAAACCCTCAATCTATGAATGTCTCTTGCTTTTTTAGCTTAGGTTTGGATCTCATTTTCATGTCTCCCTACCTTCACCATTTGTCTAAAGCTTCGGTGTTATTCTTCGGCTCTTTAACATCACCAAATCTATAAGGATGTGAGCGCTTCTATACTATGCACTATAAAATCAAGTAGCAAACTGAGTACTCTTCCACCCAACCACTATGCCTAGCCCTTGCATTCCTTTAGATTATGATATAGGCAGACCCTAATCAAAACATCATGAAAGGTCTTAGGGAGGGGAGCAAGACAATGGAGAATAGATCAATTGCGATCGGTGAGAGAAAACCCTAACTTAGAGGGAAGATCAAATCAAAGTTTCGCTCAGATTTCACATAATATATCAATTTTTTATTGTTAGTTCTCTTACCTTCTAGATGAAGTTGGAGTGGTGTGTAATGTTGCTAGTAGCATTTCTCGAGCTTTTCATGATTGATTCAAAAAACTTGAAGAGATAGCCAAGAGTGTAAAAGAATATTGGTCAGTTCAAACCTAAAACGGGTTGGGTCAAATTAAACATCGACATGGCTGCAAAAGGAAACAAGTTGTTAGCAGGAGCTAGATTTTTAGCTCAAGATAAGCATGGAAGAAGTTTGATTAGTTTTACTGAGAATATTGGGTTAAATACTTCAGTTTTAGCTTGACCTTGGGTGGTGAATGTTGGGCTTGATTTGATGTGGCCCTCGAGTTTCCATCATATTATTCTCGAAGTTGATTCAAAATTGGTTGCCCGATTAATTTCTTTAAAGTGAGATCTTGTTGGTTGGAATAGAGAGACTTTAAGAGACATATGTGATTTATTCTGCCATGATTAAACGGTGATTACGCATCACACCTTCAAGGAAAGAAATCTATGTACTAATTAGTTAGATAATTTTACCATTTCTTCTCTTGTGGACATACATAGACTCGGACTTTTTCCCCTAGGCCATGTTTGCTTTTGTTTGGCAATGTAATAGGGATCTCCATAGCTCGATTATCATTCTTCTACTTTTTTTTTCTTTGTATGTTCTCTAAACTATGGATAATGCATACTGCATCTCACTATTGCCACATGCAAAGATATGTTGGGTGAGTGATACACAACCATAGTGGCTATGCAAAATTCCCCATAGATCCATAAAAGTGAACATATGACAAAAAACTAGAGAAAGAAAATTATAGGGATAATTACAGTAGAAATCCTATATATTTGCATTTTTTGCACTTAAATATTATATATTTTAAAATGACTCTTTTTAATTTTATATACTTGATTTAGTAATATACTCGAGTTCTAATTTTAATGACGTGCTAATGTGGCAAAAATTCTACTAATGGGTCATACCACATTAATGAATTGTTAAAATTATAACTCAATTGTATTACAGAGTCAAATATATATGAACGAATGAGTTATTTCAAAATATATATATATAACTTAAATATAAAAAGAGTAAACATATAGTACTTCAACTATAATTTTTCGGAAAATTATATAAAGAAGAGAAAATGCTAAAGGTGAAGAGGGGAGAGAGAATGGTAAAGCATACGGTTTCAGAGTCCTCCTAAATTCTAGTAGTGCCTGGTTCTTACCCAATGACAATGTAACTGGGTTAGAGGTTACCAGGTCACTCACTCATCGGGTCAAGTCGGTGATTTTATTAGAAGCATCAATCAGGTTGTAAAATTTTTGGTTGGTAATTGTTTTTAAAAATTATCTAGTAAAGTCTTGGACTTTGCAAAAAAGAAAAAAAAAGGGGGGGTGGGCATGGTACTAAGCTTAAGCGCAAGGTTTTTTAGAAAAATGTAACAGTCAATGGACCTATGATGAAATTAATACAAATCTAAATATAAATGGCAATTAAATAATTAAAGTGAATAATTATTTGAAAAAATCAATTAAAAATTAGAAACATCTTGTAGAAAAAATTATCTAAAAAATACAAAAAATAATTTTCTGGAAGAAGAAACCTACTACAATGGGCTTTGGTTTGGGCTTCATAACAGCAATTTGGACCATCATTTTCTTTTTTCTTTTTAATTTTGTAATAAAAAAGGTCTTATCGGGCCGATCTCAGTAGCCCAACAAATGGGTTGTTGCACACAAGCCCAATGTTTGGTGCCAACGGCCCCCCCGACAAATGGGCTGCCGTGCACAAAACTAGCCTTATTTATCATGACGACCATATCGTATGGAGCCATGCCAATCGGCCTGAGGATAGGGCCATCCCGGCTCAATAAAACTGAACGTGCCCAAAATTCCAATCTCTACTCCATTATGTCTCTCACAATTTCTTGGCTTCACATAGTTTTTTTTAATAAATAAATTTTTTTATTTTACTCTTTCTCTTATGCAACATATTATCTGGATACCTAATAAATTATGTACGTCGATATTAAATTTAGTAAGAGATAAAAACTCTTTGAATTATGATTTTGCTATCTATAAAACATGAATTCATGATCATTCTAAAATGAGAAATACCAAGTCATTATGCATACTCAGGCTAATTATATTGTGTAATTTATATTGACAATTTAATTCCTTTTTTTTTTACATATGTGATTATTTCATAATTCTCTTTCTACCCACCTTTGCTGACATATATAATATATATGTATTTACCTGTTGTCGAACTAAATGCCTAATCAAGCGGTGTTTTTAGGATTAATATATAAGATGCTTTTCTAATAATATACGGACGAGAATAAATCGAACTAGCCATTTATTATGGTTAATTTATTACTTTTGCGTGAGAATCATGATATTCTTTCGTTTCCCCCTTAAATACACATGACCTTCAATATTCACCTACATTTTTTCCTCACAAAATGTCATTAATACTAAGAGCATTAATTTTTTTAATGTCAACTATTGACATGGCATATCCATAAGGCGCACGCTTTTGATATGTGGCTGTTTATATGTTACGTATGAAAAATGTGTCAAATCAATACTATCACATCAATAATTGAATGGATTTTTAATAGCAGTTAACGTACTTACTATTTTGTAAATAAATTATTAAACATCACTTATGAGTAGACGAATACCAAAAATCATGCATATTTTATTAAATTTTGAAAGATGCCTACTCAGTTTTATTCGTAACTTCTCAATATCGGAGGAAAGTATACGTCTAGTGCACAGGCATTTGAGATATTCAACTTAAATATCATAATTTACCGAGCTAACTAATTTGATAGCAAAACCCAATCACAAAATAGCCAATAACAACCTTTTCTCATACTCAGTACTTCAGAATGTTATAAGGCAGCTCATACTTAACACAAGACTAATTTATTTTAAGCTAATTTTGCCATAAAATGTGCAGGGAAATTCCACCTGAGGTCCATGTGTCCACCTGAGATCCTCGGGCTCATTTTCAGCCACATACCCACTTCTTCAGTACAACCCATTCATGAGGAACTTCTACGAGTAGAATGACTCCAACTCCTTCCACTCTTTCGGCACTAAACTTTGATCACATGCATCTCTGCCAGACTTTAATGCCGTAGGTAGATTCGCATCATTTTCCCAACCAAAAGGCATTTCATCAATCAGTTTTTTCAGATGTTCTTGACCGAAATATGGAACTCTCGTAGTCTAAATTCGCAAACTTCTTACTCAAACTTTCAACTACAGAAACGCACGATCGACCTGTGGCGCATTTTTACATTCATTTGAAAACGACCAAATATCGCTTATTTACACTGGCATAACTATTTGGACTGATGGATGACAAGAGAACAACTCTTATCATCTTAACGATGTCCCGAGCACACTCTAGAAACTCACCAACACCACAAGAACGTCATAACAAGCACATTTTGACTATTAAACATTAGAAGTTTCGACAACTTGATCAGGCTTCAATCCCACAGTAGGCTTTGACAGTGTACTCATGCTTCTTGCCCTCTTCCGTTGCGTAGAAATGGATCATCGCCACGTTATCGAATGGCTTGTACTTGAGAGGGTGATCCTCATCAACAAGCTCTTCTGGAACTTCAACTATGCCGCTGAGGAACGAGAACAACCCCAGCGTGTGCCTCGTAGTAGTGACTGCTCCGTTCATGCTTACCCTATGGTCACAGGATCGTATCCTATCGTTGCTCCATCCCTACGTTGCCCATAAAAGATTCATCTCCCCAAATTATAAGCAAATAACAAGTGAGCAACGGCTTATAAATATTAATTTGTTTTCCTATGCTAATATTGTGAGAAAATAGAGATAATTATAGTAAAATTTTTATATTTATTATTTTTTACAATTAAATCCTATATATTTTACAATTATTTTTCAGTACTATGCATTTAATTCTATAATATGTTTGAGTACAAATTGTCACTCTAAAACATATTTATGCTAGCATGTCTATTATATGCTAATATATCATAATAACATGGTAAAAAGTGGCTAATGTGATACAAATTTACTAAGATGTCATTATTACATGACAAAGGGGTGGATAAGGTGGTTTACCACATTAGCATAAAATATACATATAAAAATTGCCACCAAACATATAGAACTAAAATGTGGTGATAATGATGTAATAACCAATATGTAATGACATTAAATTATATGTTAGTAACTCATTAACATTAAAATTTAAGTAATTGTTAAATCAAACATACATAACTCAAAATTGCTATTTTCAAATCTACATATAGTGCAATAAAAAGATAAATATATAGTATTTTTACTAATTCTATCATATAGAGAGAGAAAAGAAGAGAGGGAATAAGTTAATGGAGGTTGAGGTTCTTGGTGATTTACCATGCTTGCATCACCTGCCATGACCACGAACGACGACGGCGTGAGGTTGAAACCTATCCACTCTCCCTCTTTCGTCTTGATCTCTAGGCCGTTAACATTGTTTTGATGGAGGATCGAGAGGAAGGTCTTGTCCGTGTGCCGAGGAATCGCGTTGTCCCCTCCATTAGCGGTGTCCGGAGCATTGTATTTCAGGAAACGGAGAAGGTAGCTCGTCGACGCAAGATGAGAGTCGTAGTGCTTTTCTACGCCAAAGTTCTCGAATATCATCCGCACCACCATGTGGTCCAGCTCTGCCACGATCGTCGAGTACGAGTGTACGATTTCACTGATAGAATAAAATTAGAGAAAAAAGATAGAAAATCTGACTCGTAAAACCAGAAATTAGAACCAATCTGGCATGGAAAAGTTCGGCAAATCGAAAGAATATTAGACTCAGGTGTTTAGGTATCCAACAATTTGGGCATACCAGAAACGATCGTTCCCATCGGACCACATGAGCTCGGTGAACTTCTGAACCTCATCTCTGTCCGTAACGTTGTCGACGCCGAGACCTTCGTGGAGAGGGATGATGGGGACTTGCCCTACATATCCATGGTAGGGCTTGTCACTGATGTTCTTTCTCTTGGCCTCTTCGGGAAGGTCGAAAAGCTCATCGGATGCCCGAAAGATAGCATCATTAAGCTCCGGCGGCACTTTATCATATAGAGCCACGAAACAGCCAAACTCTGCGAGGGCATCACACACTTGCTTGCCCGCCAGAATCCATGCGTCAGTGCTCGGCTTCATATCCCCCTTGGTGAAGTCAATGCTTGGGACCCTAGGAGATATCAGCGAACCCATTTTTCCGGACGTGCGGATCGTTCAATTAGTTCTTCTCTGTATTGATTGTTGCGAACGTTTGCTTCAATTGATCTTGAAGAACAGATTGCTTAGCCACTCATATATAGAGCTCTCGTTTGAATTACTGATACTTTTGATTTCCATAGAGTGATTTGGACATAAAAATTTTGAATATTCATAAAATCGGCCCCGTAGACATTTTTACGTGTTACTTAGTGCCCGAAACACATGTGGGTAGAACCTTGACATCAAATTGCCTAGTCAAGCACAAAAGAATATATATATATATTATTGGCTGAATGTCAGGTACATCTTGCGATCTTTTTAGTTGAACATGATTGATTTTCTAAACTCCTCGGGGCACTTGTCTAAGCTCATATAATTGTGAAATCAAATTGCCTTAATCAATGAAAAAAAAACGCACAATTGTTGTGGTGTGCTTAAAATTTTCGTGGGCATGGTTATCGTCGTATATTATAATCAGAGACTGACAAATAGACTATGTATATCCACGAAACAAGACGAGTGGTTGCTACGTCCATTTTGCATCTATTACTATGATTCTATAAACATATGCTTGTTGGGACCATAATTGATGTGAAGATATTAATAGGCGAGGCAGGATTAAGATTAGTGTCCAGGCTCCTATAGTGGTCCTAAATAAATTGTATTAATTAATTAATCAATTATTAAATTTGTGTGCAATCAGTGACATATAATTGGATTTTGACGGGAATTGTCATAGTCATATAGCGTAATATGAGATTGACGTTATCCTAATATTTAGTGGTCCAATTTTATTTTATTTTTTAGTATATTTCTTTCATTCTCCTTTCTCACCCTTGTTTCCAAGATACCCATTAATGCAGGTCTTAAGCTTATTAATTAACAGGGGCTTCAGTAGCCCCATGTTTGAGGGGGTCATTTAGCCCTTTGTATTCCAGGAATAAATAGATTATCATTGAGAGGATGAGGCCTCAGTTCCGGTGCATTTTTTTTTTCCTTTCCTCTCCTAAATGCCTTCAAGATATCATGCTTCCCCATTGAATCATCCTCATGAAATTTTGGATCATGGTTTGCAAGTTGATTCACATGTTTGGTTTTCCGGTTTGGCTCTTCAGCATCTCGGACAATCTGGACTTTGATAGGGCGATCAAGAAGTCGAGCTGGTTGCAGAAAACATACGCCCCTTCTCCTGAACTGTACTTTCTAACTCACTGCTAACTAGGGTTGCATATAGAGAACCAAAGAACCGGATCAAACAGTGAGCCAAACCTTAAAAAACTAGTTCGGAACGGACTAGTTCTCATGCAATACAGTTTTTTTAAGGTAAAGTAGTGTGGTTAATTATTAAATTCAAACAGTTTGATTAATCAACTCAAACTGACAAACCATATTTTTTTAAAAATATATTAAAAATATTATAAATGTATTAAAAATAAAATATAAATATAATAGAAATATTTCTTAAAATTTTTCAAAGTTATATATAAGTTATTTTACTATTATATAGCATATTTTTTATTATTTTATACTGAACTACATTCTATATAGGTAAACTAATTAATATTTTATATTTAATTTATCTTTTATTAAAATTTTTTATTATTTTTCATTTTCTTGTATTTTGATACTATTTTTATTTAGTTTTCATTTGCTTTATATTTAATTTTTAATTTTTTATTAAAAAAAAAACATGTGAACTTATTAACTAAACCATAGAACCAATTAAAAACAATTTGGTTTAATGGATCTCTATTGCTAACTTCCCTTGCATTGAACCAAACCATGAGCCTTCCTACTGCTAACTTCACTATTGAAGGTCTCTTGTGTATATCTAGACTCCATACATTTGTGGCACTTTTTCGGCCTCCAGGGGATCATAACAAGGACACAAACTTCCTTATTTTATTACAAGAATTTTATTTATTTTTTCTTATTTTGGACTCATAAACACTCTATAAATCAATAAATTCATCAAGAACTATATGCCACAGGAAGGAACCAGACCTATAGTCTAGTAAACTATGGGCGAGTTTTCTCGTTAGTGGTCCACAATGAAGATCGAAACCTGGACAATAGACGAAGAAGGAAAATCAGAAATCACAAACACAGGGTACAAAAACCGTAACGACACCATTAAATAGCTAGGATCATATTGATGTTGGTCCGGGCACAACGAGAGAAATGAGAGCTTGTGGAAAGACACGATATTGGATTGTTTGATAATTCACAATTCATTTCTTTGTTTAAAACTCGCCAGCGGTGAACTCGAATATGATTCTTTTAGGAATTCAGAGATCGCTTGCGACGTGATGATTTGCAAACTTGAATTTTATATATATATGTATATATATCATGAATTATATATAATTTTGTTTTATTTGCTTTTTATAGCATAAATGATATCCTCTAAACACGTTTTTTTGCGGTTTTTCGTAATAAGTTAATTGCATTATTTTCGTGCACGCTTTACTCCTTCAGGATTAAAACAATCAAGTGTAATAAAAAAAATGGCATATTCATTACCCTTGTGGAATTAATGAGTTATAATTCGATTATGATAATTCAAATTTTCAGCCCTTTTTTTAAATTTTTTCTAGCTTCAGAAACATTTTTTTATAACTTGAAAATTTCAGATTGAGGGGAATTTCGCAGGCATGCCACCAATCTATCGATTAAAACTATTCCGGTTCAGGTATCGGTTTGCCCTAGCATCAAGGGATGGAGAAGGAGTTAACAAGCAAGGACATATGAGACATAAGACAGGTGGGCACTCGACAACAATTATGGTTTATGGAAAACCCAGATGAGAGACATCACAGCATCACACAAACTGATTTATTGCCTTCCCTCCCTGTCTCAATCAACACTGTAAATATAAGACAAGTTGGTACATGGCAACAATTATCGAAGAGCCAGATAACAGTTATCACTCACCACCACACAAACTCATGATTTATTGCAATGTCTGTCTCAGACAACACGCAGTAAGTATGTGGCCCCGAAGGGATCAGGTCGAAACTCCGCAATATGCTTTCATCATGGTATGCTCCGATCTCTTACGAAAATCAGCAGAATCGTAGAACCGGAGGAGTCCAAGATGATCGAACGGCTTGTACTGAAGCGGGTGATCCTCGCTGACTAGCTCTTTTGGTGTCTCGATCAGCTTGCTGCTCTGGAATGAGAAGACTCCGAGCGAGTATCTCGTTTCAAACCCCTCCATTACCACCCGATGGTAGGCGGGTCTAATCCGGTCGTTGCTCCATGCCTGCACATATGTTTCAAACTCAAGTTTATGTGCCTTTCTTTATCTTTCTTTAGGCAAAATCACAACATGAATATTACATATTTTAAATAGTTCATTCAGCCCTATATATTTCTCTCTGTAATAAAGAGGGGCATATGAGTAATTATATTTTTTACATAAAAACAATATATTTTAATGACACGTAAGACACACTAACGGACATTTAAGCAGCGTATTAATGGCATCATGTCCATGTAAGCAACCCCTAGTGTAAGTTGAAAGATGAGACTCGGATGTGTTACGGAGAGAAAGATATAAGATTAAAATAACTATTTTATAAGATATAAAATTAAAGTATAAAAAATAATAAATATATAAAATTTGTACTATAATTCTACTTTTTTTTATTATTTCGATCAATTTAATAACCAGAAAGTAGCTGTGTACCCACCATGCAAGCATCACCAGCCATGACTACAAAGGATGAGGGCGACGGCTGAAAGCGGACCCAATCACCGTTGGAGGTTTGGAGCTCGAGGCCGCGGACGTGGTTCTGGTGGAGGATGGAGATGAAGCTCTTGTCGGTATGGGACGTGAAGGCCAAGTTGGCTTCTCCGTTCTCTGGCTTCTGATAGCTCATGAACCTCATGAGGTAGGTGGTGGCTTCGACATGAGGACTGTAATAGCTGCTGACGCCATAGCTCTCGAAAATCATCCGGACCACCATCTTCTCCAGCTCCGCCATCAGCTTCGCGTAACCGTGGACGATCCGGCTAAACCCACGGAAAGTCAACAATGACGGAGTGAGAGACGCTATGGGTGCCTTTAAAGTTGGATTACATGAAAATTTACATTTTAAATGAATTGTAATATAAGATTATTGTGTTTTATAAACAATTTAAATTGTTGGAGAACTAACCAGTATAAATGTATTTGGGATTTTCTATCTAGAATTAAAGGATAAGCATTTATGATTTTTACACATGATCAAATTACCATTTAACAGTGTGATCCAAAATTTTCATTGTCTTGTATACCCCTTTCTTCGATATCCATATTTAGTTAATCATTTGCCAAAATATAAAAATAATAATTGTGAACATGATTTTATATAAAAAAAAAAGTAAAGAAAAAGCGAAAATTTTTTAGGGTTTTAGTGTTAGGAATTTTTAAATCATAGGATTGTTCTAGAAATTAGACTTTCGAGGGTTGTTTCAAGTATTTTGGTGTTTTTTTTCCATAGCGATTTAGAGTTTAAGGTAAAATTTATAATTCATGTAGTTTTTGATAACTAGATTTTAATATGCTTAAATATATACTTATTAAAGGAATTTGTTGTGAAATTAAAACGGAGGGCATTTGTGGTATTAAAAGTATAATATCATGCTTATTAAATTATTAAAATACATATGAACATGGAAAGTCATAAATATATTCAATTCTTATTGGATCAGAATAGACAAAATCAATGTACTTAATATGATAGTGAATTGAATGTAAATTTCCGATAATATCATTCACTACGTGAGTAAAATCAATGATATCCGCAGTCAAAGCACAAATTTAGAATTTAAATTTGGAAAGGGGGGCGGAGCAGGGGAAGTTTTTTTCCTGGAAAATGCTTGAACACTACTGTGGGATCTTGCCGGCCTGGTAAACCTATTTTGAAACCGATCTTACGGTAGAGGGTGAAGTTTGACCGAACACCAAAATGAGCTTATATCTGAATTTGATTCGATTTGAGTATATGTACCAGAAGCGGTCATTTCCGCAAGGCCACATGAGCTTGGTGAACTTTTCGCACACCTCCAACTCCGTAGCACGATCGATCCCCATGCCTTCATAGAGTGGGAGGTTTGCAATCTTCCCCACATAGCCATGGGTAGGTTTTTCACCTGTGTTCCGGATTTTGGTCTCGTACGGGAGCTCGAACAACTCGGCTACCTCGGAGAAGATGGCGTTGTGGTGCTGCAATGGCAACTTATCGTACTCGGCCACGAAGAAGCCGTGCTCCTCGAGTGCATGCTGGACCCGTTTGCAGGCAGAGACCCAAGAACCCGAGCCGGGTTTCGAGTTCTCTCCCGAAAGGTCTATCACGGGAATCTGGGGGACCGTTTTGGAACCCATTCTCGATCTCCCTCTCGCTGTTCGATGTTGCGATTAAGCACGGCTCTCCACAGAAATACGGTCGATCAATTTGTATTTTGATAATTACCCGAAAATGAAGTTCTCTTACTTGATTGGTGCCACAGATCGTCCTTTTCGCTGCAGCGGACCAATCAATTAGGGGAGGCCGAGGCTTCTGTATGCGTGAGTCATGGCAACTTGTATTTTTCCAAGGTATCCAAACTCCATTTGTCTTCTTTTTGTATAAAACATATTACTAAAATTTGGATTCAGATCAAATCCTGTTGAACGTAAGGGATTCAACCTACCTGAAACATGTTTTGGTTTAATTGTTACAAAACGACAGAGTTTTAAGTGGATTTTTAGTGCGATTCTTGCATTACTAACTTCTGAATTATTGTCATATTCTACGCATGATTAACTTATTAAATGCGTAATTACAATTCATCGACAATCGAGCAAAGGATAAGAAAGGTCAAAGGGGTGTGGTCATTCCCATTCCCAAAACAATTCCACCCATTGATTAGATTCATACTGGTTTCAGGTGTATCACGTTAGGATCAGATACTCCTAACTCTGCTTCTACCAAAAGCATAATGAATCTCGAATAATTCAAGCTGTTAAATTCATCCCTTGATATTTTCAAACCATTCATGGGTTTACCATATACACATTTCTTACTGCTAACTCTACCTGTGCCAAATTTAAAATAAGGTTGAGTGTATCATAGAGAAGATTGAATGTGTGGTAGCCTCGAGGCTGACTACATAGGTGCGGAAGATAAAGTCTTTATCAAATGACTTAAAAAGATTACAATAGTAAACCTAACCATTTATAAGTTAGTAATGAGAAAAAAAAATAAGAAGAAGAAGAAATCTAATACACAATTAAATTTGATATAAAATAAAATCGATATTTCTAATGTCTAAATTACCCAATTTATTTGACATCTAGAATCTTATTCCTAATAATACCAAGGGTTAGATCAAGTGAAAGAACTTACGTATAACCTTGCAAGTAATCTATGAGTTCGATTCTTTTCTTAAACACGTAATTCTTAATGAAACTACCCATGCATGTGCTTGTGGGAAAAGGATAGAATGTGATAGCTCAAAGGTTAAACATATGGGTATAACCGATAATTCTTTATTAGGTGATTCATAAAATTATATTAAATAATTTATTTATAGATAGGTTTAGGAAAACAATAAAATCTAAAAATAAATAATATTAAAATATCATGAGAATATCTAAATTAAATTTAAAATATTTTAATAATCTAAACTACCTAACATATTTTATATTCAAAATATATTTTTCTAATAACGATAGTATCAAATCTTCAACATTTCCCCACAAGATAAGCATATAGAGTCACGAAATGGTAGTCTTGAAGCTCGATCTTCATGGCTACTTCGGTTCAAAGCAAACTTTGAATGCAAGGCAATCAACACCTTTGCTCAAAACCTTTTTTATACACCACCGGTAATGCGTTCAAAACCCGTTTTATATACCATTGATAAAACAATCAATATCTCACTATTAGAGTTATAAATGCTTTTTTCTATCTTGCCCGCATAGCAATCGATGCCATTTTATATTTCATCATGAACTAATGCTGTTTTATATGCATGCATTACGGCTATATATCTACATATTTTCAAATACTTGGATTTCTCTTTAATTATAACTTGCGCAACTTTATATTTCATCATGAACTAATGCTGTTTTATATGCATGCATTACGGCTATATATCTACATATTTTCAAATACTTGGATTTCTCTTTAATTATAACTTGCGCAACGACCTCTTAGAATCAATTTACTCTAATATCATGCCAAATTTTATATAAGGTGAATGAGGAGTGAAGTGAAGGATAGAACGTGATGGCTTGAAGATCGAATACATTGGAGTAATCAATAATTATTTATTGAGCAACTCGAGGAATTATATGATAATTTATCTATTTATAATATCATAATTATAATAAAATATGAAACAAAACTAAAATGTCACAATAATTTCTAAATCAAATATAAGATATTTTAAGAATTTAAACTATCTAATTTATTTAATATTCAAAATATATTTTTCTAATAATGATAGTATCAAAATTTCAACAAAAATTCTATTCGTCAATGAGAATATCTTCAAATATGTAGTAGCAGCTTGTACGGAAAGTACAGTGATATTAAATAGTTCAAGTCCAAATTAAATCGCACTAAGGGAAAAACCCTATGTTGCCATATAAAAAGAAAAGAGGGAAAGATCTATGGAACAACTCGTGTTGGCTCCTATGTGGAAGGTCTCATCAAATTCAGGAGCTATTGATATGCATCAAATTCAAGGGTTTAAATTGAACTTACCAAACTCTGAATTAATCTTTGTGTTGTAATCCGCCGGCACGGTGATCCCCATGGTCCGTCCATAGACGGTTCAGAAACTCTAGCTATGAACCTCTTAAGATTAATCATCCGATTAAATTCCCTCCATGATATCAACATCATGTATCCACAAACCGACTGGCCGCTTGATACCATCTTAATTTCGGTCTTGGCGTTAACTTCCCTAATTTCAAGTACAAACGTATTTATCTATATTATTGAAACAAATATAAGAGGCAATTGATTTTATCTTTATACTTTCCAAAATGCCATTAATAAAATATAAATTCAAGTAATGAAAAATTGAGATGTAAGAATCAAATCATAAAATTACTTTCAGAATTATAACTTTTTTTATTTTTTTATTTTTGTATGATTAAATTATCTATTCTAATTTAAAAAATTAATTAATTAATACATTTAAATTAAAATTCTCAATTTTATTTTATCCACTTTTATAATAAATTATATTTTGTTACTCTAATTGCACTCATGCTAATATTTCTAATAAGTCCCATTGGGATGATATTTATTGTGTATAACACGGGTTAGGGTCTAATATAAATTATTCAAACTATATTTCCGGTAATCTTGTGCATTACCGAGGATATTCTAATTGAATTTCTATTAAATATTTAATTATCAAACATTCTTGTCTAATAAAACACGTAATCTCTAGGGGAGGTTTAATCTTCTGGTCTACAGATGACCAGTGCCCTACATGTAATCTCACATGATTCCCCGTTGAAATACATCAATTCCATAATTTGTCAGTAAAAATTTTCGTGAAATTTAAAATTATTTTAAACCCCGAATTCTACAGAAATTATGCAAGTATGGAGCTTAAAATGTTACGTAGTGTCATAGAAAAAGGCATCTTGACACCTAATTGCTTAATCAAGCACAAAAAAAAACATATAGCAAAAAAATTGTCTGGTTGAATGTCTTGTGCATATAGCGATCTGTAATTCAACTTGATTTAAAAAAAAAACTCACTAGGGTTCTTCTCAAAGCTCATATAATTTTCAAATCAAATCGTCTTAATCAATGAAGAAATGTGCAAATTTTGTCATTTACTTGAATTTTCACGGGCACGGTCATCCTCGTACATCATAATCAGATATTGACATATTGACGTATCCTATATATGTATTTCTACGAAACAAGACAGCAGTGGTTGCCAAGTCCATTTTGGCTATCTTAAGGTACTAAAATCAAGTCATGCGCATTCTTGGGACCATAATTGATGTGAAGACATTAATTAATTAACAGAGGATAGAGGTTATTGTCCATGTTCCTAAAGTGGTCCTAGATAAATACTATTAGTTAATTAATCAATGATTGAGTGTATGTACAATCTGTGACATGGACTTGATTCTGATCAGGGGGATTATCACTCACACACGGAAAAAAAAAACATGAGATTCACATCATTCTAACATATATAAAACTAACTAAGAAGGCTTTTGTTTTTCTTTTTCCGGTCACAAATAGTATGGAATGAGATCCGAGGGTATATAGTGGTAAATGAAGTCTCGCTCCTCAGAATTAAATAAGATATATCTAAATATCAGTTTGAGTGCACCAAGTTGCCATCCTCAGGTTAAGAATTGGTTGCCATGTCTATATTCTTGCATTAAAATGCTTGTAAAGAATTACGATGGTTGGCTATATTCTTCTAAAAAATAATCAAGCGCTGGACATTGTTAGGGGACCATAACTTGATGTTAAAGTAACAAAAAGGAAAAGGTTTTGATGTCTACTAATCAGAAAGTGTAATCTTCTGGCCATCAAGCAGATGAATCATTCAGGGCAAGAAGGATCTAATAAGTGGTCCTAAATTCGATGTCAAGATCACGGGAGTGGTCCTATGATTAAATTATAAACACTACAAAAATTATCAGAGCAGCAGAGCTCTCCCTCAGTGATTATCCGAATGTCCTCACTCGAGATAATGTAACCAAAGAGTGATAAAACTATTTCCTAGTGGATTAATTGACATCTG
The DNA here is from genome assembly GCA_900174645.1 of Sonneratia alba. Taxonomy (NCBI): domain Eukaryota; kingdom Viridiplantae; phylum Streptophyta; class Magnoliopsida; order Myrtales; family Lythraceae; genus Sonneratia; species Sonneratia alba. The sequence goes on from FWPY01000060.1 coordinate 6,422,650, forward strand.
ACGCGTGACACCTTTAACTCAAATTAATCACATTAAACATTGTTGTAATTTAAACATGTATGGATTTCAGGGGGGAAACCGATGGCAGGCACATATGAAATGTTATATATCCTGTTCAATTATAACCAATTTAACATATACAGGATAAAAAGAAAGATTATGATTGCACACAATTAAGATGTATCAAAATTTTACTAGATATAGAATTACCGTGTAAGTATTATTATGTGATGACACCGTTATATAAGATACCTTCTTATCCACTTTCAGAGGTACTCGTCATAGTGGAAAAGAAGGTAATTTGAATGTTAGTATGGGGATCGTGGCAATTTCGGATGTAGGCAACAAAGAGATCATATGTACAAACCCTACTAGGAAGCGAGTTACAGGTTATTTTGCACTCTTGAACATGTCTTTCTACACTTTCATCTTTTATATATATATAATTTTATTTCTTAGTACTTAATAATATCGAATCAATGATGAACTTTATGCTTACGAAACTTTACAGCAATAAAAAGGAGCTTTTCTCATTCCCACAAGAGCTCTCTATATATACTCCCTTTCGCTGTTGGAGGGTGCAACAAATTTATCACATACAGTAAATCAAGAGATTATATATCACATACAGCATGTTCAATATATATATATATATGTGTGTGTGTGTGTGTGTATCATGAATGGTTTCTTCAACCTTGTGGTGTTTTTCACTGGAAGGGTTGCTCATTCCATATATATATATATATATATATATTGTCATTTTCCTCATCGATCTCGCTTGAGACATCATGGATCCAGCACTTTCAAAGTTCAATAATTTCTGATGGACTCAGACAGTTTTAAAAGTGAGTTGAGATCCCTTTATACTCAAGTGCAGTTTACGGGAAATGGGTCATATAATCCCCCAGAAAAGTATCAAACCAAAATCTAACAGTAATTTACAACACCATGCCAAAGTTTTATGGAGGAATAAAGAAATACTTGAACAGTCTACTAGTGAAAACATAATTTACAATCTCCTTATCGCTGCATGAGAATAATATCTATGTATTAAATTCCTTTAAAAATGCTGAAAATTTCTCTGTTCTTGTAATGACTAGTTTCCACTAACCTCTTAGAAGCTGGCATACGCTTTAATCATTCAAAGAATGAAAAGTTCTCTGTTGATGCACTGTAGACTTACAGTATTTCTCGGGACAGTTCCTTGTTGACTCGATCGCAATTTCGTTCTCCCTTATTAGCTTATTGTGGGAAGCATTGGCAGGGAGGGTGGGAAGAGGGTTTACAAGTAAAGACATGTCGGAATATGGTAGCCAAGTGGGTACTTCATGTTGGCACAGGACAAGTATCGCCAAGACAATGGTTGTCACGTTATTACACACAAACTGATTTATTCTAGTGCCCCATTAGTTACACATGTAACCCAGAGCAATTAGGTCAAAACTCCACAGTATGCCTTGGTCATGGTATGCTCCGCTCTCTCACGAATATCCACAGAGTCGTAGAACCGGAGGAGCCCAATGTGATCGAACGGCTTGTACTGAAGCGGGTGATCTTCGCTGACGAGCCCTTTCGGCGTCTCAATTAGCTTGTTGCTCTGGAACGAGAAGAAGCCGAGCGAGTACCTCGCTTCGTTCCCCTTCATCACGACCCGATGGTACCCGGGTCTTATACGGTCATTGCTCCATGCCTGCACTTACGTTTAAAATTGGCAAATCATCTACTATGTAACCACGTATTATAAAATCTCCCTATAATATTGCAAACTGAAAAAATAGCAAAAATTATTATGAACATTTTAAACTTTCCCCAAAATATCAGGAACTCTTAGTTCGTAATTTTTTCCATTCAATTCAACGTGTCATTTTTATGACATATGAATGATTGTATGACCGTCTATGTCACATGAAAATTTAACAAAAGAATTGATGGCCACATCACGTTAATTGTTTATATTTCTTTATTTCATGAAAATTTCATACTGGCATATGAAACTATTTTCCCCATAGAAATTCAAGCGGAAATTTATGTGCATTTCTTCGTTTCTATGACCTATATGTATATATATATGACTTTGCAAAAAAGAATAAAAAGAGGACTATATATAATAGCATACCCACCATGCAAGCATCCCCCGCCAAGACGACAAAAGTTGAGGGCGACGGCTTGAAGCTGACCCAGTCACCATCGGCAGTCCGAAGCTCGAGGCCCCGGACGTGGTTCTGGTGGAGGATGGAGATGAAGCTCTTGTCGGTATGGTTCACGAAGGCCAAGTTGGCATCGTCATTCTCCGGCTTCTGATAGCTTAGGAACCGCAAGAGGTAAGTGGCGGCTTCTACATGAGCACTGTAATAGCTGCTCACTCCATAGCTCTCGAAGATCATCCTGACCACAATCTGCTCCAGTTCCGCCATCAGCTTCGCGTAGTCATGGGCAATCCGGCTAAAGCCAAGGAAAATCAACATCGACAGAAATGATAAACAAATACCAAGGAAAAAGCCGATTATGTAATATGAATACCAGAACCGGTCATTTCCGGAAGGCCACATGAGCTTGGTGAACTTCTCACACTCCTCCAAGTCAGTAGCATGGTCGATCCCCAGGCCTTCATGAAGTGGGATGGCAGCGATCTTCCCCACATACCCGTGGGCAGGTTTGTCACTCGTGTTCTGGATCTTGGTCTCGTATGGGAGCTCGAACAACTCAGCTATTTTGGCGAAGATGGTACTGTGGAGCTCTAATGATAGCTTATCATACTCGGCAACGAAGAAACCATCCAGTTCCAGCGCCTGCCGGATCCTTTGGCTGGCAGAGACCCAAGAAGTGGAGCCTGGTTTAGAGCTCTCTCCAGAGAGGTTTATCACTGGAATCTGGGCGACTGTTTGGGAACCCATTCTCTCTTTTCCCTCTTGCTTTGTCGATTTTGTGATTAAATATGGTTAATGTATCTTTTTTTTTCATTATGACCATGGGTTTAGAATGAAATGCGAGAGAGGAATAATGGGACATAAGAAGTATTACAATAATTGTTGAATTTACAATCTCTTAATTTTTAAATCAATGATAATATCACTGTACCAAATTTCATTTCTCAGTTAATATATCATGCTGAACCAATTTGTAATTTGACAATTACCAAGAAATTAAATTGTTGCATTTGACATTGATGGGTGTCACAAATCGTCTTTTTTTTTTCTCTCTTGCAATTATATCTTCATTTTTAATATGACATGTACTTGGTCCCCATTTTCTACTGAGGGGATCAATTTAGTGGAGGCTTGAGTTTGTCGAACGGCTAGACCCGAACACCATGTATTTTTCAAGCTATTCGGACCCTATAACGGACAATGTCCTGAACCGATATTATCTCACAAGCTTTCGAGTTTATTGTTATTTTTCTTCTTCTCACGACCATATTGGTAAGATAAAGTTCTTATGACATCTTTCACATGATTATTTTTGCTACTAAATAATCGAGTTTGTAATAAATATTATAATTTATATGTATTTCAGTAAATTATTTTATCAAAGTTTAGTGTATCACATGTAACTTCACTTAACTTTAGTATATTTACTGATTTTTCAGTATTAACTTATAAATTATTGTGATATTTTGGACATGCTAAACTTATCCGACATGAAATGTCATGATAAACTAACTCCACGAGCCAAGTTCTTGCATCGAATTTTATAAGGATCTATTCACTATCACCGTATCCGATAGGGCCATGCCGACTCGGTTCTATCCTATCAAACCCTGCCCTAAGTCTGCTGGTATCGGAAGTAGAATCAACCTTGAATAATTCTAGTTCGAGCCAAGTGTCACTAAGGACGGAGTTCTATCAATTATGAACTTTTTCTATTAACAAAACGTGAAATATCAACTTTAAATAAGCTGGGATGGAACGAAAAAATGCATAAGGTGATCTAAGGAGATGGAATATTGCAACTTAATCTTAAAAAAAGGGACAAAATTAGTAATATTTATATAACATTTCACGTATTTTCTCGAATTCAAAAGGTGGATTGCCACTTAACTGAACATAGAAAATCAAGTTTGAATTATTTTTTGTGGTTTCAAAATTTCCAATGAATTTTCCTCGTAGAACCCATGCCAATCTTTGTGCATGTGTCTTCAGTAGAGTTGTTAAACGGGGTGGCCTGGCCTGGAACCGACCCGAACCGCCCCCAACCCAGCCCGTAATCATTTTTATTGGGTTGAGGGGTGGTTACAAGCGGGGTTAGCAATATAGGCCCGTTGAGCCGTAATTGGCCCGAACCGTTAACCTACTGAACCAGCCCATAACTGTTAAGAAACTGGCCCGAACCGTGAACTATAGCCCTCCACCCGCTAGTGTCACAATTTCCTAGACTTTGTTGAAAAATCAACGGCCACAAATGGGCAAGGCATCCAATCAAAACATTGTTCATCATTCAATCAAAACATTGTTCACTGGCTCAGTTCATCGATCAAAAACACTGTTCATTAATCAAAACACTGCTCACCCAAAAAATAACTATATTTTTTAATTTAAAAATACTAACGGTTCACGGGCCAAATCGGCTCGTTTATAAATGATTCTGGGTCAATTCATATTCGTATAAACCGTGACCCGTAACTGAACCGGTCTATTAAGCAAACAGGCCAAACCGTAATCTAATATAACAATTCTAAATCCGTTTTGAACCGACCCCGACCACACTTTTAACAACACTAGTCTTCGGTATATTAAGAACTCAAGGTAGGCCAATGTAGTATTTAAACTTTCTTGAAGTAATAAAATGGGCCTAAGCCCCACATCCTACCCAAAAAGGAAAAACTCAAGAAGGCACATTACAGGGCCAGCCAGCAAATCATGACTGATTGGGCCAACGTGGCCCATTAGGCACTCCACGGTTGGGCGTCTCTGGCCCTTTTGTTGCTCAACACCCCCTGGGCCCATTTAGTTTACCAACCGAATCACCTCCCTCCTTAACTGGGTTTGATTGATAGATATGTAATATACAAAAATACACCGAAGAAGTACGGGTGGATCTTCTTTTCCGAAGACGTGTATCGATCACGTGATATGGCAACGAGGCTGCCCCTATGCTTGATTATCAACAAAATGATGTGTTCTAAAAGTTGAAGAGAAGTCGAGGTACTGCTTCAGAATATCCCTGAATTGTGTTCTCCCTGTATACATCCAGTAGATGTAGCTCATGAAGGCAAGGCAAAGCGTGAGCTCGATGGAATTTGGGCTCTTTCCTTTCCAGGCGGTGCAGGCGTAGCTTTGCTACCTCCTGATCCTAAATCCCGGTGTTCTTGTCATCAGCAGGCATCCTCGGATGCAGAAGCAAAAGTTTTTGATATTGTTATCCTGCTGCCAAAGAACAGGTGATCCCACGTTTCAACCTCCTCATGGCAGGATTCACAAACGAGGATCAGTTAGTTAGGTTCGGCTCAATAGCCTGCCCTTCATTGCAAATCTATCGAGCAACATGGAACGAGTAGACTGATACATAGGTAAAACTTTATATAGAACTTTCATATAACTATCATTGGAAAAACAACCGATGAATCAAGTAGACGGATAGCCATGGACAGACAGACAAGCATAAATGCCTGTATCTTCTTATTGTAGACCCGAGTACACAGCCAAACTTCCCTGACAAGGGAAGTGACAGGAAGTTCACATAAGTGTGATGACAGGGCTTCCATAAGAGGAAGTCGATGGCAATGATCAATTTATTGTTTGTAAGAAGGGGAATATGTGGAAAAAGGAAGAGAGAACAACCATTTTGAACTCATTCCAAGCAACTATAGCAAGGACTTCGTGGCCCTAAACACCACAGTAAGTCTTGATGAGGCTCTGTGCCTTGATCCGACCGTCGCTGGAGTCATAGTAACAGAGGAAATCAACGTGGTTGAAGGGCTTGAATTGCTGGGGGTGCTCCTCGTCGATGAGTTCATTGGGCGTCTTTATCGTCCCCTTTTGATATGAGAACACACCGAGCGAGTACCTTACTCGATTCTCTTCTCTCACGGCGACTCTGTGGTAGCAAGCCTTGATCCTCCCATTGCTCCATGCCTATTTTTTCCATAAATACACAATTTGAAAAACATCACATGTTATTAATCAGTTCGCTGATCATCAATCCTCCTCGTCGATAATTTTGCATCCGGGTAGCACAAATGGTTGAATAGCTGACACTAGACCATATCGAAATTTCATTTCCCTTTCACTTATCTTTACATTGAGGAGAACAGATAAATCGACTGAGTTGGAGGGCACCACACTCACCATAAATGCATCACCGGCCATGATCATGAAGGTCGAAGGAGATGGCTCGAAGGTGAACCACTCTCCGTCTTTGGTCATGACCTCGAGTCCCCGGACGTCGTTCTGATGCAAGAAAGATATGAAGCTCTTGTCCGTGTGAGCGATTGGGTTGATGTTCGACTGCACGTCAGTAGGTTTCTTGTACTTCAAGAAGCGGAGGAGCAACGTCGCAGCGTCCGCGTAAGACTCATAGTGTTTCTCCAGGCCGTACCTCTCGAAGACCATCCTCATCACCATCGCCTCCAGCTTCTCGATCAACAGTGCAAATGAATGAGCAGCTTTGCTGCACCATCAAGGCATTTGGCTTTCAAATATTCAATTTTATAGTGTCCTAGGTTGTTCCGAAAAAGTCCTACGATTGAAATCAGCAATGATTGAAATCGATATCGTTCTCTCACCAGAAGCAGTCATTACCGGCAGGCCACATGAGCTGGGTGAAGTTCCGGCACTCCTCTAGGGTTTCGGCGCGGTCGATGTTAAGGGCTTCGACAAGTGGAGTCCCCGGAACTTTAGCGATATATCCATGGGAGGGCTTGAGGTTGGTGTTCCTGATTTTGGTCTCGTGAGGAAGGTCGAACAGCTCCTCGGAGACGCCGAAGATGGTGTCGTGGAGTTCAGGGGAGACGTCCTTGTACTCGGCTATGAAGCAGCCATGATCCTCGAGGGCCTCCGCGATTACCTTGGAAGCCTGTAACCAGGATTTCGTCCCTGGTACCAGGGTCCCGTGGGAGAATTCCACCACAGGAATCTTGCCGGCCATCGCTCTTCTCCCTCTCTTGAGCAGCAAATCGAGGAAAGAAGCCCTCAATGAGAAGACGATGAACTAGAAAATCAAAGGGAGATGCTCTTCCTGGGGTGAGAGATCAGTCCGCGGGTTGAAGCAATTTATAGATCCAGCCAGCAGAACAGAATTGCAGGGGGATGACTGCCATGACTCATGTTGATGTCTTGGGTCTGGTCCACGTAAACTATTAATCATTTTAATCAATTCTCACGAGGTCCAATGTGATAAGAGGAGAATGGGAGTATGATCTCACCGTAGTCTCGCATTTCCGCCTTTAACCACTCTCATAAATTATATAATGCGTTCAAAAGTGAATTTTAGTAATAACCACAGTACCCCTACAAGAAATTTTGGAAATAATGTCTAAATTTTCCGTGACATTAAGTGCACATAGTAGTAGTAATAACAACAGCAACAACACTAATAATAATAATAAATAGCTGCTTTAAATTCGCGAGAAATCTATTAAAATTGTCCATCAACTTACTTCTCAAATTATTTTACCCACCATTTTAATTCAACAATTATGAAGTTGTTATCAACATAGTTCGGACCTCAACAACGTGACGGAATACTTTTAAACGTAGTTTTTTAAAACTGGATCGGGTCAGTCGGACCAGTTTGGCCAGAAATCGGGCAACCACTCGGTTTGGCCTATTTAATTAATCAAATACACTCTAAATCATATTAGATCCATCTAAATCAACCGGTTTCCAATTCGACTGCCAAATTAACTGAACCGATAGTTGAATTGAGTGAATTAAATATTGTTTTAAAAAAGAAAGAAACCTCAATCACCCTGGTATCTATTTTTAAAAAGATATTAATATTATATTATACTTTTATTAAATTTATATTTATATTTTATATTGAATTTAGATATTAAAATTATAAATTAATATTAAATATATGATATTTTAAATTATAATCATTAATTATATATTATTATTATCATTATTTATTAAATATACGATTTGATCTATTAAACAAACGTATAATTCAATCCATAAACCCATATCTTCTCAGTTCAGTCCAATTTTAAAATTTATACTGCTTTAAACCCATGATTCCTTATTTGGATTTGGGATGAAAAATGAAATAATTAACTTCTCTTTTTATCCGGCTTTGATCTTTTATTTTTCAAGGGGATGAGAGGTTACAATTCGTAATTTATGATCAACTTAGAGATGATTCATACATCATGCGGTAAACATCGAACGCAATGACGATACAGATCATTACGATTGAACATTTTACTACGTTAAATTTACTCAATTCTTTTAGAATTCAAATTAGATGATTTAATGAATCTATTCTTTTAGCGTTATATTTATTATCTCTAAATTAGTTTTGACATTATATACGTTTCCAAGTCACTATTTCAACAATAATTAAAGGTGAAAATTTTAATTTGAAACGTCATTGAAAAGGAACTGTCAAAAATGCCCAAGCAAAAAAAATGATTTTTGGAACCAGATCATATGAACAATTATACATTCCCGGCTCCTAATTAATTTATTTAAACAAAATCATAACTACTGCTCGTACCACTAGGGCAACAGATAGTTGTAATTAAGAAAAGAGAAGATGCCGAGAATAATTTAGAAATTATAAATTTAATTATTATTATAAAAAATTTTATACTCTTTATTCTTATTTTTTTTCTATATTCTTTTACACTCACGGAAATCCCACATAATTAAAAAAAAATGGTCAATCCTTCTAGAGATGGACTTTTGTACCTGAACGGGACGTCGCTCAGAAGAGGGAGAGCCCCATATGAACGCACATTGTCCTCCTTTCCCTCTTTTCGGCTGAAGACATCTTGCTCACGTCAATTGGTTAAATGTCCTTTTTCCGTCCTTTTCCTTTTACTTTTTTTAAAAAATACGTCAGATTATCACGAAAGGTTGAATCTCATACACATGTCACTGTTACCATCGTTTATTGTTTTCATATTTAAGTAATTTAAATCCTTTAAATATTTTCTATTTAATTTATATATCATTTTAATATTTTAGAATTATTTATTTATACATCCCGTTGGTATTATTTGGTCACTCACTAACTCCGTTGGACTACACGCTACACGCAACTCACAGTCAACAACCGTGTGAACCCAAGTGATGGAGGGATTGCGGGAGCCAGCGGCGGTGCTGGAAGGCCGATTCCCACAGTTCAATGAACGAGCAAACCCAACTGCTGCACTGAAGCTCCGTGCTGCAGCCCTCGAGGGTAACATCGATGAAGGCGGTGATCTTGGCCTCATCAAAGGGATCACGACTATCTATGTGGTCGTGAAATGATGGCAAATATGAAGCCGACGTACGAATGGGATCAGTCTCTACTGATAAGACACTGTGGTCTCAACGTCCAAACCATGGGGAGTATAATCTCTCTCGTGGAAAGCAGCATCTCAAGTGTGCTTGGCATCGAAGAACTTCCTAATTAAGATGCCATACACCATTCTACGGATTATATTAATCTGTCTTGGCGTTTGTACTCGTATATTATTTACTCCAAACGAGTCATCTGACTTGTTTTAACTTATGCTCTTTCTTCCAACTTGTTTTCTGTATTAAGTTATGAATTATTGGGAACAGAATTATAACCCATTAATTGTATATTATAATGTTCAAACTGTCAATTAAATATCCTGATATATAATATAATATATAATATATATCAAGATTATGCGTACAATAATGCTACCTTTGTAGAAAAATGGAACATTATAAAATTTTCATTGCACCGATCCATCTTGAGAAAAGAGAATAAATTCGTTTTAGGCAAACTAAACTGTGGGTAGACTTTAGAGTTCGATTGTCACGATTTTCTTCGAGCAAGCGGTACACACACAGACGAGCAAATTTGACCGAATTCGAGGAGGATGCATGGCTCACAAATTAGTACTTTATTATTATTATTAAAATGGAAGAATGAAAACGATTAACCAAATGTAGATGGCTGAGGTCCAAAATGGAGAAAGCTTAGTCCTGTTTTCCTTATAAACAAATGAGAAGGCGGCAGCACATCAACGCAACGAGCCTAAGTGTATCAAATTTTTACACTAAAGGAGATGGAGTTAGATGGATTTGTGTGTGTAATTCGATAACATAAGGTTAATTCTTTATAATTAAATATATTTAAATATATTTAATTTATTATATAAAATATATTAAAACTTATTTATTATATTTTATTATGATAATTTTATTATCATAATTATACGATAAATACTTTAATTTAATTTGTATTATTATAGTATTAAACATATTAATTAATAATGTAGATATATAATTGATACATTTGGACACATTCAGTTTATACAAATTAAATTGACAGGTCATAAGTTAAAGACTTTTTTACAAGAATCATTTAAATATTATACAACAATGATTGCCAGTCTTATCAATCTTCATGATGTCATTGATGGGCTCTCGTTTTCAACCGCTAATATGTTAGACAAGCTGAATAGTTAGAATCATAGTTTTTAAAATCGGACCGGGCTGGGAACCGGTGTAGGTATGGGTTCATAGGTTCATGAGTCGGACCGGAGGTTCAATGGGTTGAACCGTATATTTAATAAATAATATTAATAATATAATATTACTAATAAATTTACATAATATCATAATTTGAATATAATTTATAACAAAAATCATTAATATAACCATTATATTAAACAAAAGTCTAATATAAAATGTAAATATAAGTTTAGTAAAATAAAATAGGTACATTACAATAGGTTTTTGTGTTTTTTTTTTAATTTTAAGTTGGCCGGTTTTCTCATGGGTTCAATTGGGTTCACCGGTCGGACCGGAAACCGGCCGGTTCAATCGGATTTTTTCTCTTTTAATGTGCAATTGGATTTTTTGAAGGAACCGGACCGGGTGAGTGGCCGGTTCCCGGTTGAACCGGCCGGCCCGGTCCGGTTTTTAAAACTATGGTTAGAACCCACTATGGTCCCATTTGCATCAGTATCATCAAATGCCTTTTACAGTCCAAAACTCCGGTTTCCTTCGAAGCGTAGGCTCGTAAAGAGTCCTTGAAGCACACGCTTGCTCGTAGGGGTTCCAACTTTGGATCTCAAAACTCATATAAATTTGTAAGAGACCCGATACCTACAAGTCTGCTTGATTTTCAGAGCAAATTTAAATAAGGAAAGCCCACTAAGTTTATTATAAGAATCCTTGCTAGTCTTGCCCTTCACCTGTCATTTATTCAATTGGTTAGTCAACTAAATTACAAGAATCTCTTGACTTGATTTTCTTCATTGTTTTATTATTATTATTATTATTAAGATTCCAATCCACTTCAAAAATATGTAGAATCACTTAGATCATTCTACATTGGTTGTTGCATATTGTATTTAGAAGGAAGAGGCTAGGCAATTGTCAAATTGCAATTTTCATCTTGTGGGGTGTAGTGGCACAGCTCATGGTAAACTCGAAGGCAATGTTATAGGCTTGCATCCTTGATAGTACAATAGGGTCAGGTCCTCGCTCAATGTTTATTTGCCCGCGTGTGCAACTGGGCAAAGTGCGCACTAGATTCATTTAGACATATTCATAATATTATCATCATCCATTTTTAAGAGACACCAACGATAATTAATTGGATTTTAAGATCATTCACCCCGTACAGATTTAGAAAATTGTAAACATAGCGAGCAATTTTCTCCTAAATGGCCTATGAATGATTCGGACATCAAACTCTCTACCGTCAAGTCATAGCATCTTTTGTTGAATCGTTCGGTAACTCAACCGTGTAACTTTATGTAAAAGCTGAGGTGTGCATTGAGGAAGTTAGTTGCAGTGTACCATGTTGGTCATATCTTCAACACTGACATGCCTAAACTCACTTTTGAGTTTACCGCCTAGTAGACTCGTAAGGGGTTAAACCCACATCTTCGCTCAGAAAAAAGGAAAGGAAGAAAGGAGGAAGACAATGATAATGAATTATGTCACTATAATAAGAACTGAATTCATAATCTGTTAATCTTATATGAATTATTCTATAAAATTTGTCAAATTAATGAAACTGAATGGAGGAATAAAGTGATAGATATAAGGGAGATATAACATAGAATAATTATAATAAAAATAGATAAAATCAAGGGAAATTATATAATATCTCACGTACTTTCTAAATACAAGAAGGGCCACCATCACCACGCATTAAATTTATAGTATGATGTGATAGCACGGCCCGATAACACTACTTGGGCCGGGGTTATCAGGCCAGGATGCAGGCCGAGCCTACAGTGTTTGATAATTTTTTCGTGCATGTCAGTCAATATAACTGGAAAATTATATTTATATATATATATATATGCTTGCATATTAGTGGGATTTCATTCTATCCTACTGGATGGGCTTGAATGGGTGTTTCTATTGAAGTTTAATTAATTAATTTATTTTTAATGTTTTGGGTTTCCAATGGTAAGTTACAATTCAATTTTTATTTTTTTAATTATCAGATTGGATCGGGCTGGGCACCCAAAAAATAAGCAGACCGTGTTCAGAACAGAGTCCCATCCCACGACCGATACCCTGAATCTCTCTTAATTCATATATTGATGTTGATATTATTATATCACTCTTTTTTTTAATGTTAAGGGGATTTAGAATAATAAGAATTTTCCATTGTGATTGCCATCAACCAATTTCTAACTCCATTCATGTTGTTCGAATTAAATATTATCTTTTTGGAATATTCATAGGAGTTATGATAACTTAGAAATTTTGGAAGATACGAAAAATGTCCAAATTGGGAGTAAATTATCAGAACTCATCCTACAGACCAAGCAATCGGGCAACATCAATTCCTGTTTTCCTGTTGCATTCCTTGTCTAATTGTTGTATATCCAAATTAAGAATATTTTCTAATAATAATTTAATTAAAAATAATGATATAACTAATAACGAAATTTTAAATAATGATGGAATGAATCAACGAAAGACAAACGGTCAGCCATGTACATTCCGATGACTTCCCGGAGGGAGTATGATGCTTTGCAATTTTACGCGAGAAATATTTATCACTAAAAGGGTTTTCTAAAGGAGTATTTTATCCACCGTCCTGATTTTAGAATTTGTCAGTCTCATTTTTGCACAAGTGATATGTTGTCAGCCAATATTTATTTTTATAAATTTCTTTTTTTTTCAATTTAAATGATTATCTATCTACATCTCCCAGTCCCACCGATGTTCCCAGAAGCACCGCTTTCTGCCCTTAGCCAGCCTCTCCAACGCCTCCACGGTTCACTTTCGGCCTCCCCGAGCTCAGCATCCAGATCATGGCTAGAAGATGCACCTCGAGTTCCCCGTTATTGCATTTCCTACCTAGGCCATGTAAACGGAGATGAACTCTGAGACTAAGTTGGGCCAATTGCTCTCTTGAACAGATTGATGAAGCAGGGCCCCATAGCAGCTTGCCTTGATGGCCTTTTCAAATTGGTTGACCTCCTAGAGAATTTCTAGGGGGGGGCATGGTTGCATATTGGATCGATTTTAGCAACAGGGAAGGGATGCTGCTTTGGCTGTGCTTATAAGTTGGTGGTGAAGTTTTTACTTTGCACGGCAAGTTGGTATTTTATGCTCTATTTTGATGCATTTGATTGTAAAATCGGGTACAACTTTATGACAAAAAATCTGACCGGATTCGATCTCACACTGTCTTTCAATAAAGAGATTACAAGGAGGAGCCGAGCCCTTCACACATGGATGCATCCAAAATATCTCAGATAATTTATAGTCAATTAGCCCCCTCCATCATCAGCCACATTGTTACGTAAAGGTTGACCCCTTGACTTATGGATTAAATATTCATGGTGTATTACATAGTAAGTTTATTGCGTAAAAATTAATGAAACAATTATACATTTTGGGATTATTTTATTATTATTTCTTTTGGTTTTATAAAAAATTTAAGAAAAAAAAAGCATACTTGTCAATTTTTATTATATGATAAGTTCATCGTATAATACACACTAAATATGAGCTATAACTTATAAGGTATCCATAAACTTAATTTGTTTCAAAAAAAAAGCAAAAAAAAAAGTGACAGTAAAAGGGGTAGAATTGGGAGGCTTCAATAGGAAGTTACTGTCTAAAGCTTTTTTGTCCTGATGAATTGCATTGCATATGTAGTAACTGCTATCGCGGATAGAAGAGAAATCAGCATTTTTTGTGATTTTTAATGGCGATTCCCTCGTGATTCTTGGTACATCCACGAGGGTGAACCAAGCTGCTGGTGGTGAGCTAGGTCGAATTCTAAAGACTCCAGAGTGGTCCTTGGTCCATCGGTAGGCTCTAGTAAGCCTTGGGAGCCTGCAAGAGAGCCGAACTAGGCAAGATCTGCCTAGAAAGACCCTTCCATGCTAAAGTCAGTGGGGGAGGACAAAGAAGTTGAACAATGGAAGATTAAGAGAAAGTGAGAAAGAGAGAATGAGTGAACTTATTTTCCCCCGTATTGTGAGGGTATTTATAGTGGCATAGGATAAGTGACGAACCGATGTGGCCATCCTGGGGTGGAGGGAGGTGTAGGAAGTCGGCCGCCCGGTGACTCGGTCCCCGTGACCAACATGGTAGTGATTGAATCCAGCCAACTCTTATTTGGGGAGAGTTCATGGGGGCCAGACAAAGTGGGAGTCGGCCGTCGAATGACTCAATCCAAGTGACCAACATGGTAGTGGCCGAGTCCGGCCAACTTCCATTTGGGGATGGTTCATGGGGGGTGGACCAAGTGGGAATTAGCTGTCAGATGACTTGGTCCAAGTGACCAACTTGGCAGTAGCTAAGTCTAGCAAACTTCCATTTGGGGATGGTTCATGGGGGGCAAACCCTTTAGTAGGATCTACTAGTTAACTTCCGGCCAACTTGCCCAGTCAGTTGTCCGACCGATCATCCAGTTGGCAGCAGACCGCATGTCGGCCGTCGGGTGACTCCATCCAAGTGACCAACATGGTAGTGGCCGAGTCTGACCAACTTCTATTTAGGGAGAGAGTTGGTTGTTGGGCGACTCGGTCCGAGTGACCAACATGGCAGTGCCCGAGTCCGGCCAACTTCCATTTCGGGATGGTTTGTGCGAAGCAAACCATTTAGTAGGAGAATCTACTAGATGACTTCTAGCCGACTTACCTGGTCAACCGTTCGAGCGGTTATCCAATTGATAGTTGTTGAGATGTACAATCTTACATCGATTAAATGAAAAAAAAGTTGTGGGTTTATAAGAAGGTTGAGTACTATCACTTATTAGCTTGAGCTATTAAGTGGAAATTGACCCGATTCTTTATGGGCTTACAACGAATTTAATATGGTATCAGAGCCAGTGAGCTCACAACTTACCCAACCCAAGTCTAGAAGGGTCAGTTTATGTAAGCCCGAGTATGGAAGAAAATTGCCCGACTCGTGACCAGTTGTCACCCTCGTCCAAGACCGGAAGAAGAATTCCCGATTTGTAGACAGTTGTTAAGGGCGGGTATTTAATTGCACGTGACAAAGTGGACAACATTGCCACGTGAGGACGGGTGTTGAGATGTACGATCCCACATCGATTAAATGAAGAAAACGTTGTGGGTTTATAAGAAATTTGGGTACCACCACCTATTAGTTTGAACTTTTAAATAGAAACAAACTCGAACTCTTATAAGCTCACAATAAATTTAACATAAACAGGGTATTTTGTTACACTTGGAGGAAATCCTATTTCTTGGATAACTAAGAAGTAAACATATAATATAATATTCTATACATTATATGATTATATGTCATATATTATGTGTTATATATATTATACAATGTGTAACATTGGTGCGATATACATATTATATTATATAAATGGGGCGGGGCGGCAGGCAGGCAGGCATACCCAGAGTTGGGTCTAACCAACCCCATAACAGAATAGTCATTCCTACCAAACGCAATATTACTGAACTGCATTTTAGAGTTAAAAAAATTAATAAATTTAAGTGAAAATTTTTATTAACCCTCCCAACTTAGAATTCGATCATTAGATTATTCAATTGGCAATCAACTATTTTCATATATAGTGAAATGATTATTAAATATACTAATTATAATTTTTTAAGTATTCAATGTACCTTTTCACCAATTTGGAAATAATTTATGTTTAATTATTTTTTTCTTACGAAAAGTTACCCGTTTGAAAATGAAGTTTGAATATTTAAAATACTTAATTATTAAAAAAAAAGCTCCCATAATTTATTTGTACGGTTGATTTTTTTTTTAGGTTCTTCAGGATTTATTTGCAAGTTCGGACCAACTCGAAATCTTCGAAATTTTTTAGGCTGTGCTGGCTGGCATGGCACAGATATATCTTCAAGTTTTGTCCATGCGACCCACAATCTTGGGTGGTCCCAAAAATCTAACCCGGCCTAGATCGAATAAAATAATTATCTTTATATAATAAATTTAAATAATTTTATACTTTAAAATGAATTTTGATATGATATAATTGGCATATTAATATAAATTTTATGTTGATTTTAAAAAAAATATTGAAATAATTATTTGTATATATTTTACTAATATTTTCAATCGTCTCATAATTTTCTTTGTTATTTTAAATATAATTTTTCATATTTTAAAACATAATTTTTTTAAACCATACCAATACAACCCGAAATTTTCAATTTAAGCATAATTTTCACGATACTGCACCCATTTTTGCCACTTCTAAGGGGGAAAGGAGGTGAAATTTTCGCCTAATTTGATTTTCTCATTTTAAAGGAGGAGAAGGGAATCGAGATTGAATGGAGACAAAAAAAAAGGGGGGGGGGAGAAAATGGTCAAATTAACTATATTTTTTAAACTATAAATTAATAGAAAATGATAGTATAATCAAATAAGGGTAACTGAAAGGAGGAAAATGAGAGAAGGATCAACCGATATTGGCACCTTGTCCATTGCTCACGAGCTGCCATTCTCCGAGAACGGATGCTCAAACCCAGGAGAAAAAACAGACACATGTTCATTAAGTCATCTGTTTCATTATACTCGTTGGCAGTACCAGTAAGGACATCCGATCAGGAAAGGAAGGGAAGCAACAGAGATTAATGTGAATTATCATTCTATTGCATCATATAATCCAATGCAAGTCCAACAAACACTAGGGATCCCGATCAGACCACCGGCTTTACACCAACGTCAACAATTTTCACCAGGGGGCACCGTTGAAGGTTGAAGAAAGAAGCTTCATAACAGCAAAGGCTCTATTTAGGCCCGTACCTCTTAACCCGCTCATCGATCCACTCCCTCATGTCCCCGAGAACGATGTCAGCGCTCTCGTCGGGCTCTCCTTGAATCAAGGAATGGTACATCCCCTCGTAGAGCTTCAGGGTCTTGTCCTCGCTCGAAGCCTTTTCATACAGCAGCTGGGACGACATGGGGCATGTGACGCCGTCGGAAGTCCCGTGCACCGTGAGGAGCGGCGCCGTGACCTTAGAGAAGTTGTCCTGGATGTACTGGCAAACCCTGGAGAGCTCTCTCATGGTCCCCACTCTTGGCTTCCCGGTGTACCTCCTTGGGTTCGCCGCAATGACCTTCAGCTTCTCAGGGTCCTTGATGGCTTTTCCCACCATCTTGTTGTCGGGCATGCTTGCCCACGTGTCGGCAAAGCCGAACAGTAGCCCGTACATGAACAAACGCACCTGAGAATTTTATGGGATCCACAGTTTAGAACCAACATCTCATCCAACATGATTGCCAAGCACTGACAAACTTCTCTTTGATATCTACCTTGCTCGGTTTCATGTTCTCAGGCATGACAAAGAGTGGTGCTGAGAAGATCAGGCCGGTCCATAGGTTTGGTTCTGATTGGAAGTACATGAGCATCGTGGCAGCACCACCCATCGACTCGCCAAACAGGAAGGCTGGGAGGTCCTTGTAGGGATCGCTCTTCCGGACGTGCCTGAAGAAGTACAGAGACGTGGCGGCTATTTTCTCCATGTCACCTGCATATCATCGAACACAATGATCCCTTAACTTATTAGTTATTACAGTCGGAAGCAAAAGACTCACACTACTAGGAGAAAATCATGTTCCATCAACTTCTCGAAGGATCTCTAGCTTGGCTTTCCAGAAAGTATATCCATCGTGAATGGACAGCTCAGAGTTAATTCTTGTCAGCAGATTCTCTATAACTATTTAAACAAAATACTCGCATCCAGTGCTGAAATCAAGCACGGTTCCATTGCAACGCAGACAACAACCACACCATTACGTGCAAAAGATGTACAGCTTTTGAACTTTTCAGCCCGAGTCTAGGCAAGACGACCTCAGGTCTTGTGCGGGTTGGTGAGCATTAATTACATTATCCAAACCGAGGAAGTTAATGAGTCAATAATAGTAAATTGACAGGCAACATCAATATGAATCGACAAAATGGGGATGTTCGTTGAGGGACTGAATGTACAAAGGACAGTACAAGAATCGACTAGTGCTGCCTTAAATCTGTTAATTAGCAGCAACAGTTGGATTGGAAGGATGGCAACTCACGGATTCAGTCACTTCTCATGTTCAATCACCAAAGAATTTCAGTATACTACAAGTAGTCAGAACAGAGTGAGGATGGAATCAAGAACATGGACAAGGCTATGTTCATCAATCCCTCCAAATGCCCGTGTTTATAGCATTTGTCGTGTCGGTCTAACTAATTGCCGGACCGGCGAATAGCCCCGGATTCATTGTCTAGGGGGAAATTGGCTTAGCTATCAGCATATGAAGCAGAGCAGGAGGGAAATCGGGAAGGAGAGAACGGGAGGGAATAGAATGAAGTTACCCAAGTAGCAACGGAGGCCGTCGGAGCGGCCATGGCCGAGGAGGTCAGCGGCGAAGACGGCGTAGCCCCAGGTGGCGTAGTTGATGCAAATCTTCTGGAAGAGCCAGCCGGTGTCGGATCCGTAGCCGTGGGTCATGTAGACAGAGGCCTTGACCTTCTGATCCAGCGGCAGGAAGCTCTGCGTGAAGATCTTGCCGTTGGGGGTGTCGAAGTAGGACTTGGAGTTGACCACCCCCTGCGAGGCGTAGTACTCCTCCTCGGGCATGTCCCCCCAGAAGTTCGGCGGCGTCGCCTCCGCCTTCACCTCCCCGTCCATCGCCATAGCTAGAGCTCGGACAACAAGGACAGCTGAGGGGGCCGTGAGAGATCTCAGGGAATGCTCCAATGGTGGGGCTTTGTCGATAAGGGTGTGCTGGTGATCGATGAGGTTGGTGATGGATAGAGACAGACAGAGATGGTGACTTCTTCACCAACCCAATTTTTAGACCTTAGAAAAAGTAGCAAAACTCAAAAGAAGACATCTAATCCGACTATACTCGAATTCAAACTTTCCACTTGTTCTTAGAAGGCGCAATTCAGAAGAACGAGATTACCCACATTTTTCACATTATCTATACACATTTAGACAAATTCAGTTTTGGCCAAGTCGAATTGACAAATCCAGGTTGCCTACGTATATGAAGTTACAAGGCAGTAATCAACAACCTCCATTGTAGTGCGTGTTGGACGGTGAATTCAATGGTAGATGGTGGTTGATATTGATATAAAGTCATACTGAGTCGATTGGAGGGTCATTGTAACCGACTCACAATTTTTAAAAGGGTAAATTATAATTTCAATTCAAGAAATTATAACTGAAATATATAACTCCCAGCTGTATTCTTCATTTTTTTTGGGAGGGGGGAAGTAATTGGGATGGGTGATCTACTCAATGTAGTTAGGCTCGGGGGTGGTTGGGGGTTGGTGGACTGGGTTCGGTGGATTGACTTTTCATGTTCTTGGGCGGGGTCCACCACTACTTCAATCTCTCCCCATTATTTCCCCTGATATGTTGAGTTGGTGTTGGTGGAGAGCCGCCGTGGAAGTCGGTCCGATGGCCGGTCTAAGCCGCCTGGTTGGGCGCCGCAAGAAATTGAGCCGGGTGATCTTTGGCATTGTGGATAATATAGATAATTAGACATTTCTTACAAAGATCTGGGCATGTACTTTCAGGCCGGGCCCAGTGAGATGAGACTCTAAATACTACCGTTTCGGTGAAGTGGGCCAGAGGATAGCGGCAGAAGCCGACCACATACCACCTGTCACAGGGGTCGGAACTCACCCGAATTTTTCCGTTCCTGCGATGGTGCTGAGCAGTGTCCCTTGCACTCTCAGCCAACCCGAAGCACACACATGCAGCGAAATAGCTTGGCGAGGTTTGGCAATCCAAGATCAAGATCGAACAATGCAAGGTAAGGGAAATCTCACTTGTATTCACAAACACGAATTACAAGAACACACAAAACCCTTACACGACCTTGCACGGCCACGTCCAAGTATATGCCTCGTACTCCAGCACTTGCACTCCTCACTTGGACGGGTGAACTTCACTCCGGGAGTTCACACTCAGCGTCGGGGGACTGGTCACACTGTTGCCGGGACTTCCTTGCTCGACTATCGGTGATGGAGTGTTCTCTCTAACTCTCTCCAGTTGCTCTCCCCTTCTGCCTCTTCGACCTTAGGACCCGAGGGCTATTTATACTTGCAGGTGGGGGAATCCTCATCCCTAGTTTCTAGGGAACACCTCAGCTTCCATAACCACCCTTATCCCTTATTCCTAGGGATAAGATCGACTGCCAGCACAGTCCTCGGTCAGCACCTTGACCGAGACTCCATCGTTCCACGACCGGAGTATATCGGGCCTGACTGAGTGCCACCCGCACTCAGTTCGGTCATGGGCACCGCGCCCTTGCCTTGGATCAATTGCATGGAACATTAGCGTCGCTCGCCCCCGAGCGACTTCCCTAGCGAGTCTTCGGGAGAACCCGCATGCCCGTTGCTTGCCAGCTCGCCTTTGAACGGGTCTTTCGGGAGGTTGGGGCGTCCAGCCCACTTGCCCTTGACCGGGTCTTGCGGGAGTGCTCAGGCCCGCACGGCCCGCCACCTGTCTTCCGCCTTACTCGCCCAAGAACAAGTCTTCCGGGCGGTTAGGGCGGCCAGCTCACTCCCTGACCGAGTCCTTAGGGAAGTGGGGAAGTCCAGCTCGCCTTCCCACTTAGCTTGGCCCTCGCCCTATATATATCCCATTGATCCTTTGGCATTCCTTCCCTCGATCCTTTCCCGGGCTGCCATGCTATCGAGGGTCCGCTTGGCAGCCATTTCCGTGTCCGAGCATTAAGGGGCTGACAAACCTCCCCCACTTGAGGAAGCCGACGCCCTCGTCGGAATAGAGTGGAGGTACTCCTGGATCTTGTCCTCGAACTGCCAGAGTGTAGCCTCCTTTTCCCAACTCGCTTCCGACATTGGCAACCCTTTCCATAGAACCAGGTACTCCGTTCTCCGGTTCTTCTTGCTGTAACCCAACACCCGTCGGTCCAGCACACGGTCAACCTCCCTCTCCAATTCCGTGCGTACATTCAATGGCGCACGTCTTGCCCTAACGCGGTCCGCATCCGCATCCTCATGGTAGGGCTTTAGGAAGCTGACATGGAAAGTCGGATGAATCTTCATCCTCTCGGGTAGTGCTAAGCGATAAGCCACTGCTCCAACTCGCTTCACCACCTCGAATGGCCCATCATACCGCTGAATGAGTCCCTTGTGCCATCTCTTGCTCGTCACTTTCTTCCATATTTGGGGCGTCAATTTCAGCATGACCTTGTCACCGACCTGAAATTCTAGCGGTCGACGCCCCTGGTCCGCATATTTCTTCATGCGGCGGACAGCTTTGGCAAAGCTGTCCTGTGCTTCCTCGAGCATTTCCTGCTTATTCCGGGCAAAACGGTATGCAGCAGGACATGGCCCTTCCTTCTTTTGTAGGGCCACTTCGGAGGGGGTCAATGGTTGATAGCCCAAAGCGAGCTCAAACGGACTGAACCCAGTGGCTGAGGAACGGTGCAAGTTATAACAAAACTGCGCCGTGTCCAACAGTTCCAGCCAATTCCGTTGACTGGCCGTGACATAGTGTCGTAGGTACTCTTCCAGCAGCTGGTTCATCCTCTCCGTTTGTCCATCCGTCTGCGGGTGGTTGGCTGTTGAGAACTTTAGCTCCGTCCCCATCATATTGAAGAGATGGGTCCAGAATCTCCCGGTGAACCGTGCGTCTCGATCACTCACACTGTCCGTCGGGATCCCAAACAGCTTAACCAAGTGGCGGTAGAACTCTTCCGCCGCCGTTTCCGCAGAGCAATTCTTTGGGGTAGGCCTGAAGATCCCATACTTCGAGAACCTATCTACCACAACCATAACTCCATCAAAACCCTTAACCTCAGGGAAGCCACTGATGAAGTCCATAGAAACCGATACCCAAGGTTTCTCTGGAATAGGCAAAGGCTGCAACAAGCCCGCCTCAATGCGCCGTTCCGCCTTGTCTTGTTGACAAATAAGACAAGTCTTGACGTAAAGCTCAACGTCGTTCTCCATCTTCGGCCAGAAGTAGGAGCGTGCCAACAGCGCCAGCATCCTTTCCCGTCCGGGATGCTCAGCCCATTGCGCATCATGATGTTCGCGCAATAGCTGCGTCCTCAGCCCTCCGCCGGGGACAAATACGCGACCACCCTTCGCGTAAAGCAAGCCATCTTCAAGCCAGTACCTCCGCACGGTACCATCTTGAACCTGCGCAACCAACTTTTGGTATACCCGATCCTCCTTCGCCTGATCCTTCAGTTTGTCTACGAAGGTGGACTCCAATTGGGTAAGCGCAGCAATCGTCTCTACTGCCTTCCTGCTCAAAGCGTCGGCAACTTGGTTGTGGCGCCCCGGCCTATGCTCCCACTCGAAGTCATACTCGGCCAGGAACTCTTGCCACCGGGCCTGCCTTGGGGACAACTTCTTCTGCGTCTTGAAGAAAGTGTTTGCAACATTATCCGTCTTGATCACAAAAGAGGTGCTGAGTAAGTATACCCGCCATGCCCATAGGCAATGCACAACCGCCAACATTTCCTTCTCGTGCGCGGAGTAGCGTTGCTCAGCCGGCTTCAATTTCCAGCTCTCGAATGCTACCGGGTGCCCATCTTGCACCAACACTCCACCTGCAGCACGATCCGAAGCATCCGTATGGACTTCAAACGCCCTATCGAAGTCCGGCAACTTCAGCACAGGTTCGGCCACAATCCGGGACTTGACCTTCTCAAAGGCGTCTGCGCATGCCGCATCCCAAGTCCACGGTTTGCCCTTCTGCAGTAGATCGGTGAGAGGGGATACCAACTTCGAGTATCCCTTAATGAACTTGCGGTAGTAGTTTGCCAACCCTAGGAAACTCCGCAATTCGCCCACCTTGTTGGGAGCCACCCACTCCCTAATGGCTTGCACCTTTCGGGGATCCATCTTCACCGTGCCCCCGCCAATCACGTGTCCAAGGAAGTTGATTTCCTTGGTGCAGAACTCGCACTTCTCCTTCTTTACGTATAGCCGGTGTTCCCTTAGCCGCTGGAACACAAAACGTAAATGCCCAAGATGGTCCTCTAGGGATCGACTATAGATGACAATGTCATCGAGATACACAACCACAAACTTGTCTATAACATCATGAAACACATCATTCATGAGATTGCAAAATGTGGCTGGTGCATTGGTTAAGCCAAATGGCATCACCATAAACTCGTATGACCCATACCGAGTCACCATGGTCGTCTTTGGCGTGTCGCCCTCCGCTATGCGAACTTGCCAATATCCCGATCTCAGGTCAAGTTTGGTGAAGAACTCGGCTCCACTTAGCCGATTGAACAAGTCTGCTATCAATGGCACGGGGTACTTGTTCTTCACAGTGATCTTGTTCAGCCCGCGGTAGTCCACACACAACCGCATCGTGCCGTCCTGCTTCTCTTGGAACAGCACCGGCGCTCCAAAGGGCGCCTTCGAAGGTTGAACTTTCCCCGATTCCAGTAGGTCCTGGAGTTGTTTCCATAACTCCTCCAGTTCCTTAGGCGACATCCGGTAAGGAGCTTTCGCTGGTGGCCTTGTTCCCGGAATCAACTCGATCTTGTGATCTACCGCCCGCCTTGGCGGTAAGCCCTTGGGCAGCTCCTCAGGCATAACGTCACAAAAGTCGCCTAGAATACCTTGCACCACGTCAGGAACGTCCGCGTTCGTGCCTTGCTCGGGCTCTGACTCATGGATCGCTGCAAGGTATGTTGGCTGGCCCCTCTTCCAGCCTTTGGCTATTTGCATAGCCGAGACCCTCTCGGTCTTTATGTCCTCCGCATGGTTGAGGCCCTTAAATCCCTGAACAAAGCAAGGCTTCCTCGGGTCTGAAATGAACAAACCAGACACATGTGGCATGACTGAAACACAAGCTTTCACAAGAAAGTTGTTACCGAGTATTATGTCAAAATCGTCCATCGGGATGACCATGACATCAATGGCCCCTGACCAATCACCAATCTGCACCGGCACGCCTTTGGCCATTCCAAGTACCGGCCTGCTTTGAGAGTTGACGGCTTTGATGCGACTGGCCTGCTTCTGGATCCGCAATCCGTAAGCTTGCACAACACGATCCGACACGAAGTTGTGCGTTGCGCCAGTGTCCACCATTGCCTCCACTTCCTTGGTGTTCAGGGTCATCGGTATATACATCAGTCCCTGCTCCTGCGCCTTTCTTCCCGATCGAATGGCACCGAGAACTTGGAGAGGTGCCACTCTAGTTTGCTCATCGTCGGAGTCGGAGTCGGAGTCGGTCCTATTCACCAAGGCCGACAACTTCTCCCTCTTCGGGCAATCTCGAGCACGATGGGGGCCGTTGCAGATGAAGCACCCTGGGTGGGTCTTGGGGTCCTTAAGAGACGAACCTTCCGTCGCCTTCCCCTTCCCCTTGTCTCCTTTAGACGTTCTCCCTTTGTCGGCCTTGCTAGCACCCTTGCTAGGCTTGGCCGCCTTGTCCTTCACCTTCTCGGCCTGCTTCCCCTTCGGGTCGCTCTTTGATATATGGATGTCCACCAACGCATCCGCCTTCGCCATTGCGGTCTGGAGGTCTTGGACTCCTTGCCTTCGCAGCTCAAGTTGAGCCCACGATTGAAGACCCCGCATAAAGTTGAACAATTTGTCCAACTCGGACATCTCTGTGACATCAAGCAATAAGGAACTAAATTCCTTCACATAGTCACGTACCGTACTTGACTGCCTCAAGTTGCACAATGCATCCCGAGCAGCCCACGAAGTGTTCGTGGGAAGGAACTGCTCCTTGAGTTCCTTCTTCAGTACCGGCCAATCTCTGATGCGTGGCCGCCCGCCGGTAGCAGCGTCCTGCTCTCGGGTTCGCCACCAGAGCTTTGCATCGCCCGCCATGTACATGACCGCCATTGAGACTTGTTCCCCCTCTGGAACTCTTCCTGCCTCAAAGTAATGCTCGATATCCCACAAGAAATTTTCGAGTTCCTTGGAACTCCTAGCGCCTGTAAAGGCTTTGGGTTCAGGTATCTTTACCTTCGCCCGAGATCCCTCTGCTTCGACTACTCCAGCAGCCAGCGCACGTCGGAGGACGCTCACCTCCTCCTTCAACCGAACAACATATGGAACTAGCGCTGCCAAAATATCAGCCACAGTTCCGTTGGCTCCAGACGTGTTGCCGAGGGACATTTCCAAAGCCGTGATTCGATCTCTTAGTGCATCCATCCGGGACATCCACAAGTCACCGGTTGCTTGCTATTCCAATCCTCGCACACCGCTTGAACGCGGCTCTGATACCAGCTGTCACAGGGGTCGGAACTCACCCGAATTTTTCCGTTCCTGCGATGGTGCTGAGCAGTGTCCCTTGCACTCTCAGCCAACCCGAAGCACACACACGCAGCAAAATAGCTTGGCGAGGTTTAGCAATCAAAGATCAAGATCGAACAATGCAAGGTAAGGGAAATCTCACTTGTATTCACAAACATGAATTACAAGAACACACAAAACCCTTACACGACCTTGCACGGCCACGTCCAAGTATATGCCTCGTACTCTAGCACTTGCACTCCTCACTTGGACGGGTGAACTTCACTCCGGGAGTTCACACTCAGCGTCGGGGGACTGGTCACACTGTTGCCGGGACTTCCTTGCTCGACTATCGGTGATGGAGTGTTCTCTCTAACTCTCTCCAGTTGCTCTCCCCTTCTGCCTCTTCGACCTTAGGACCCGGGGGCTATTTATACTTGCAGGTGGGGGAATCCTCATCCCTAGTTTCTAGGGAACACCTCAGCTTCCATAACCACCCTTATCCCTTATTCCTAGGGATAAGATCGACTGCCAGCACAGTCCTCGGTCAGCACCTTGACCGAGACTCCATCGTTCCACGACCGGAGTATATCGGGCCTGACTGAGTGCCACCCGCACTCAGTTCGGTCATGGGCACCGCGCCCTTGCCTTGGATCAATTGCATGGAACATTAGCGTCGCTCGCCCCCGAGCGACTTCCCTAGCGAGTCTTCGGGAGAACCCGCATGCCTGTTGCTTGCCAGCTCGCCTTTGAACGGGTCTTTCGGGAGGTTGGGGCGTCCAGCCCACTTGCCCTTGACCAGGTCTTGCGGGAGTGCTCAAGCCCGCACGGCCCGCCACCTGTCTTCCGCCTTACTCGCCCAAGAACAAGTCTTCCGGGCGGTTAGGGCGGCCAGCTCACTCCCTGACCGAGTCCTTAGGGAAGTGGGGAAGTCCAGCTCACCTTCCCACTTAGCTTGGCCCTCGCCCTATATATATCCCATTGATCCTTTGGCATTCCTTCCCTCGATCCTTTCCCGAGCTGCCATGCTATCGAGGGTCCGCTTGGCAGCCATTTCCGTGTCCGAGCATTAAGGGGCTGACACCACCCCTACACAAAATTAAATCTCGTTGGTTTAGGACTAAAAATAAACTCAACTCTTGACAACTTCTCACGATGTGCAGCTCCCGACGATCTTGTCTATGAGACCCAGCTGCTTCCATTGCAATCTTGGGTTACAAAATCAACCCTTCAATCTTGCATCGATGAGACTCGATCAATCGTATGTAAGGAAGGCCCATGCTGGCTGAACTCAACCACCATTCCCCAGCCACAATCTCCATAGACTAGACAGTTTGACCATGCTGAGCACCTCATTCATGCGTTCCTGGTCAGTTGTAGCCATCCTTTTGGTAAACTCTTTGAAGAAGACGCCGTTTCAAAATCTTTTGCAAGTTTCTGGGAGCACATGAAGAATTTTGAAGCTGCCTTGTCTTGCACTGCAACTGGCCATACTGCGAGAGAGTGAGTCAGTTAAGAATAGCAATTCCTCCATCCAATTGCTTCCGAAATGGCAGCAGTAGAAGGCTAGCAAGAGAGATTTTGCCTCAGCTTGAGTTGGGGAAGCTGCAGCAGTGTGTCCCACTGAAGCCAGGCCAAAATGGTAATTTAATGAGTAGTTCTCACTACAAGAGTAAAAGAAGGATCCAGTCTGAAGAAGAAAAAGGATAAAGGATTTTGGCAACCCTCAAACTCTTAGAATTTGAATACCTTATCGCACTTAGATAGAAGCAAATATATGATCAAAGCACATTTTTTGAGTTTGATTCTCGGAAGAAACAAGTTTCTTGAACTATACACCATACCTTCTGTGGTGCTGCACTGATGGAGACTCTGTTCAACGTTGTTGGTAATTGGACAGGAAGGCTCGGATATGACGTAGCAAATTTGATTGAGTTGCGGGGAAAGGGGCTTTTTTTTTAATCTTCATTTTAAGAAAAGGCACTATCTGTCTAGGCCCACAGGCCCATTAGTGGCCCATCTACGACAAATCCTTGCACTGCCTTGCGATTGGGGACGGGGGCCTCAGAGATCGACCCCCTGATCCGGGCCCAAGCCTGTCCAGTCCCGGTCCAGGCCCATGATCACCTCCAAGTATCAATCAATTAACTGCTTGTTACCCTTTGGGACATTGGCGTTACTGTAAACCCAGCTCACCAAAATTATCAGGAGGTCTTAGATTGGACTGTATACGCAGGCGACCGGTATCAGATTATGAATGAAAGGTGGAAGAAATTGCATGCACATATATCGCTTACGCGGCGTGCTACAGTGGTGAAGGTGCCATCCAACTATGCGCAACCAGTAGGAAAAGAAAAAGGGCTTCACTGGAGGAGTCTTCTTTATCGGACAGGGTAACATGGCTCACAGTCTAGTGCTTGCTTAAGGGTCCACAACCTGACCAAGGAGAGGAATTTAAAAAGGGCCACGGAGGATGCATCTCTCATGCACAATACTCGTGTATCAATGCTTCCGATATAGACCCCCATTGAATCTACACAAGAAATTGCAATTTTATCTCCGTTTAGGATATACATAAAACCGAATCGGATTCACTTAACCACCTTTAGATTCGAGAATCATATTCCTAACATGCAAGAATGCCTCTTTTCATGAGATATGGTTTGGCTAATTAAAAGTACACCCGCCGATTGCTAGCCGGGCAGTGGGAAGTCTCTTGTTCACATTCGCCGACATTCATGCATTTACATGGATACCTATTCGGCCAGCCGGACAATTCAGAGAATCATCTCCACCATGCTCTCTTCTATCACGGATGAGGCATCAGCTTGACCGGTGAACATCGCACTAACTCGAATAACTGTCCTCTCTTGTAAGCTTTGGTTATGTCAGAAGAGATTCCCAACAGCCTCCGGAGGGCCCCTTGTCAGCCCCCCATGGTGGCCTTCTGAATGGAGTCCTCGAGACTGGTCTCATCGTCTTGTTCTCTCTCTTGTTCGCATAGACACAGGGCCCCTTTTGTCTTCTTTGGCGTTTTTGCAAGCCGAGAAAGTGACCCATCAGGGCCCAGAGGAAGGCAGAAAAACTTTTTAAGGTACTAAATCATCTTGTGAAAGCTTTTCGTGCGTGAACAGATAACTGTACAATCAACCGTCATACCGATTTTATTTTTGGGCGGTATTTGTCTCAATGGTACGAGAGATGT
Source organism: Sonneratia alba (assembly GCA_900174645.1). Lineage (NCBI taxonomy): Eukaryota > Viridiplantae > Streptophyta > Magnoliopsida > Myrtales > Lythraceae > Sonneratia > Sonneratia alba. The sequence goes on from FWPY01000060.1 coordinate 6,451,652, forward strand.
CAAAATCATGGGACAATTTTGAATCACGGTAAAATCTTCCAGGATCACATACTGAAATATGAGATTTTGTACTGTTTAGAAAAAATGCAAATTAATTGATTGTAATATGATATCATATGAGTTTGGTGAGAATTATACATTCAAAATAAACTTTGCGTGGTTCAAAATTTTCTCATAATTTTAAATTTTTTGATAATTAATCAATTAATACTAGAATTGAAAGCCGCATTATTCGAATTCCTGGGCTGTCAAACCGTCTAGGTTTTCCCCGGAAGGAATGGCTATGTGTTTCCCACACTCCGAAGGCTACCTGGAATTGCTAAGTGGATTGTCTCTCATCTCCCAAAGAAGATGATCACTTGGACCCTGAGAGAGCTCGAATCGAGGCAACCATCATCCTCGATGTGCCCGTCTTATGTTCCAACTCACAGTCATAGCAAGCTGGGAGTTGTGGTATGAACACCTCGGAATTTCTATCTAGTCATGAAAGAAGGGGAAATTTTGTGGTTATAATCGGCCAGCATGTTCTTTTTACCGTTTTATTTTTCCTTTTCTGTCTTCTCAGTTGGTAGCAGTTTCACAGATCAATCCGAAATGGGTAGGCATACGAGTGCTGACATCGATTGATTGGTGGAATCAGGGAGAAACGCCCAACACACCACACAAGGTAGTCTATTGGGATATTGAAAATAAGGACCCCCTTGGATAATGACAGAATTAATACACGCTTTCCAGCTAACAATCAAAGCTTGATTATGGCTTTCAAGAAACCGATAACTATAATCATAAGTAATTAAAACTATGGAATACTGAAAGTAATAAGTAGTGGTCACGGATAGATGCCACAGAAAAATATATTCACAGGAGGAAGAACAAGCAAGGACAAATGTATATTCTGCTCATTCGCTCAAGGTAATAGTTGTCTCATAACCCGTTTGCATCAAGCACGTGAAAATTATTTTTGACAGTGGATGATCGATCCATAACCCTGCACGGCAATGGTATCGGCGAGTTTATCCAAGCAAAGAACGCAGTAAGTTGTGAAACGGATAACTGATACTAGTAATTTATCTCAGAGGTTCTGTAGCTTTGTAATCATCTATTGAAGCTTTGTCAAGCCCCTGTTGATTTTGAACCTTCAGTAGACAAGCCACTGTTCTCCCCTTCTTCCATGGGTTGCTTGCATCAGTCACTAGTTACTTTGGTGGTTAGCCAGTCCATTCACTGTATATCTTTTCAATTTTCTTTTCCTTTGACAACAGTGATTTCAGGGGGAGACAAAAGAAAAAGAGTCTTCCGCAAACTAAAAGTCATACCAAACATTAATATGCCATTGAAACCATAGAAAGCACTTATGATCTGATGCGAAAAGGGAGTTTGGATATAACTGCAACGCAGAGCAGAGCGAGTAAGAAAGCACACATATGCTCAAAAGTTGGAATGCACAGGCTCCAAAGAAGCAGCACGCATTAGTTTTGATCTAATACTGAGATATTAATATGGTTTTGATGATTATCTGTAATACTTTTTTATACTACTTTTTTTTCTATTACTTCTAAACTCATAAATTTCATTATAACTAAGAAAAAGACATGAAAACAACATTTTACCATGTAGTTTCATCACCCACAAAGTGGGCAGAGTCGACGCAAAGCTAAGATGAGATTTACTCAACCTCTTCTCCTTCCTAGCAATAGCCTTTATGCCGCTTCCATTTAAGTGTTGGCCGGTGGAGAAATCCAAGAAGATTGACTAGGGTTCCTTCAATTGCACACAATTATTGAGATTGGCAATGCTTCATTTAGAATAAGAGAAGATCTAAGGAAGAAGTAATGTAATATATGTAGTACACATGTGACTCGTGCTGCAGTGTTTTCCTTGAAACAACGTACTTCTATCCTCTGCACCTTGTAAAATTGTATCATACTATCTTATTAAGATAAGATAACGACGGATAAAAGAATATTAATTTTGGTTCAAAACATTTGATACTTTTTATTAAGATTGATAAGGGAAAAAAATGGCTGAAAATTTGATAAATCTAATATTTTCCATATTAACTCTAGATGTCTAGAATGAATTAAATCGGACCCAAAATATCAATTCCTTCGTATATTTTAGTGTGTTTCCTCGCGGAATATTGACTAATGATGAGTCGAAACTCATGACATGGGGAACTAAATCGATTAAAATGTAAAATAAAAATAAAAAATACAGTTAAAATTTAAAGAGGAGCAGGAGATGCATGTGTGGCATTAACTGCACGCGCCACGTCAGCAAACGTAGCAGTAATATCATGATATTACTTTGTTAATGATTGGTCATAAAATGGACTAAATTATATTAGGATTTCATACGAAAATTGAAAATTTTATAGGATTTGCGCTTTATCTTTTCCCCAAAAATCAAGATAGAAAAGCAGACATGGCGGGCGGACCCATTAGGGCTTTGAGTTGAGTGACTCAGAATGCCAATACTTTTTGCAGTGTCCCTTCTCATGTCCATATTTCATGTCCGCATGCTAGGAAATTAAGATTCAGTTCCCTTTTTCTTCCCCGTTGATGTAGAGAGGTAAAGATTTCCATCTCAATTAACTAATTAACATATATTCTCCACGACGAAGAGCTCGGACCGGCGGACGATCATCCCGTCCACGAGGCGAGACCGTGCGCCACTCAATAAGATGAACCAGCTCTAGGCTTCGACAACCTTTATACAGTGAAGACTCTTTGGAATTTGAGACTTAGCTTATTAAACCTGTCACTTGTGACCGACGGACCGACCCACCGGGCCGGTGTCTTCAAGTTATAACGAATGAGAACTCCGGTCTTACAGGACACTGCCCTTAACCGCCAGTGCCGATGTGTTATGATGGATCAGCATCCGTGTATTGCCTCTCAGTGGTCGAGTGTGGCTGACTCGTGGGAGATTTGTCGCCATTTTTTTTTCTCTTTTATTACACGCAAGTTGGGATTGGTGGATCGGAGCCGGTCTGCATTTGACTAGGGGTTGTCGTGCGCAAGTTCCATTGCCACTACTGGCTGATTTATCTGTCATAAGAAATGTTGTAGGTTTGACGATGGTGCGTGTCACTGCTTCCCCAGGTTCTCCACCTAGAGATGTTAAACGGTCTTGTTTGTTCCAGAACCGGTCTGTCAAAATTAGTAACCAGCTCGAACACCTCAAATGGCTTGTAACCGCTCTTATTAGGTTAAAAAGTGATTATGGATCGAGTCTAAAAAATAGAACCGTTGAACCAAAACTGACTCGGCAAATTTTCCCTTTGAATTGGCTAGGAACAAGCCTAGACTGCCAAAAACCTTATAAGTCAACAGTGAGATTTTATTGATTTAATTTATAAATTTTAAAAATAAAAAATTAATTTAAAAAAATAAAAAAGATAAATAATTCATAGTTCAAACAGGTCCGAATTGTAAACTATCATACTTAGAAACTGTTTCAGGCCAGTTCATGTTTTCATGAATTGTGGCATGTAACCAAACTAGCCGGTTGTATTTAATAGGCCAAACCATAACCGGATAAACAATTTTAAGCTCATTTTGCACCGATCTAGACCGCCAATTTAACATCTCTATCTCTACCAACTGTAACTCGACAAGCAACTAGTTAAATCATAATCAAACTAAATAATTTTAAATTTATTTTGAATCAATCCAGATCGTCTATTTAACCTCTTCATCTTTGTCTCTACCAACAGTAATCCGACAAGCAGCTTTGTTTTTCTGTTTTTATGCTCCCGAAAAAGCTTTGGATCGCATAAAGGAGAGAGAGTGATGAGATTCTCTTGTCATTCATCGCGTCAGTACTCAGGCACTGATTCAGCCATAAACAGAAAAAAAAAATTTTAATGGACCAGATTATGTACAAGTTGATTAAAAACGATGAATTTTGTACAGATTCTTCCAATGAATTATAAAAGGGCAATGCCAATCCATGTACTCATAAATTGGTAATTATAAAAAACATAAAGAAAATATATAAATTTCTAGTACGGCTCAAGTGAAATTATTAGACACCCCTTCTTATAAATTTAGATTTCATATGCAAGTTTTATGAACCGGTTTTGGAATTAAATTAATTATGCCCATTTAATTTAAGAATATTGGCTGTAAAAAAAATTATTCATATATATATATATATGTGTGTGTGTGTGTGTGTGTGTGTGTGCATATATATTGGGTAAGGAAAAAGTGCGATCGCCGTGACAGAGGTGTGTGGTGTCAGATGTGTGCGTCTGTGACTTCTGCAATCTCAACAGAAAGGAATCCCGCCGGGGACCGGCAACTGAGCTGAGCTGCAAAAAAGTGTGCTTAAATGTCAAACATCGAGGCAGCTTCACACGCGTACACATATATCATACTTATACAATAGTTTTTAAAACCAGATCGGACCGAGAATTGGTGTAAGCATGGGTTCATGGGTCGGACTGGGGATTCAATATGTTGAACCGTATGTTTAATAAATAATATTAATAATATAATATTACTAATAAATTTACATAATATCATAATTTGAATATGATTTATAACAAAAATTATTAATATAACCATTATATTAAACAAAAATTTAATATAAAATATAAATATAAGTTTAGTAAATAAAATAAGTATATTATCATAGGTTTTTATTTTTATTAATTTTAAGTCGGTTAGTTTTCTCATGGGTTCAATTAGATTTACCGATCGGACCAGGGACCAGCCGGTTCAATTAGAATTTTTTTCTTTGAATGTGTAATTGGATTTTTTGTAAGAACCAGACTGAGTAAGTTGCCAGTTTCCTGTCAAACCGATCGAACCGGCTGGTCCGGTCTGATTTTTAAAACTATGTCATACATACATTAGCCAGACTCGGAGGCCCCATTGCTCTTTCAAATTCCTGACTTCATTGGTAAGAGAGATGACCGGCAAGCACGTCATGAACGGGATGGAGAACAAACAGAGGATGGAACGGATCACAAATGTGACCGTTAGCCATCAAGTAATCAGGTATGCTCGGGCCCATGGCAACAGGGAAGGGGCCCACGACCGCTTCCACTGCGCTGCGAAACGGGCGTTGGGGTAAAGCCTGATGGTGACGTGACTCGTTGCGAGCAGGTGCAAAATTAGATTTGTGGTCCCCCGGCCATGATTCCCCTCCCCCACCTTAATAACGGTCACGCCGTCTGTTGGGTTTCTCGCCGGATTCTTGATTTAACGGAAAAAATTAGGAAAATTACAAATAATAATTAATTGGTTTAACTGAGATACAAGTAAGGATAGTTGAGGGGATGCTCGGCCAGGGTCGCAATTTGATGTTATAACAAATACGCGTTTTCGGGTTTTGGCTTCATGTATCGGTACCAACTCCGCAGATCAAACCTTGAAGGTCCATGTAGACTGAATAACGAAATTGGCCTATAATCGCTTTTGAGTTGATTATGGTCCTAATTTCTCCGATCCCAATTACTTCACATGAGATAGGTAATGATGGGCTTGGGCATCATATATGTCGAGTTGGCCATGGAATATTAACATAATTTAATTAAAATAATTTAACGTATTTTTTATTTAGGTAGGATTTTATGTTTGAGCATAAAAAAAAAAGAAAAAGATCGCAAAACCGTAGGGGGGAAAAGATCAAATTGATTTGTAAAATCGTGATGTCATCTGATTCTTGCGAAGCAGTCTGATTCCAAGACCTAATATCACTTATGAGCTGAAGCCACCACACATTCCTTTTCGTCCGATGTGTGGCGCGGGAGAGCGAAGGCGTGAGGGCGTAGAAGACGGACACAAGGGCGCATGAGGAATTGCGATAAATATGAGGGACATATAAGATATTTTACCCTTAATTTTCTAATATGGAATACTTTTAAAATATTATTTTATCAAAAAATTCATGGGGTATTTTTCTATAGACTTTCTCAAAAATCATTTTATTATTTTTTACCTAGCGATTTTCACGTGATATATCTCGTGAAAATATTTTTATTTTTAGAAAAAACTGCATCTGTATATATCTGAATTTAGAGAGACGAATTTAAAAAAGATAATTTTGGTAGAATTATCGATGGATTTCCACGAGTCATTTCTCTTGAAAATGTTTTCATTATTTGTTTGGGAAAATTTCAAAAGGCACATTTCGAGGTGATAGCTCTCAGATTTTCTTTGTCGGTAATGCCTCGCGAACTTCGAGAAATTTCTGGATTTTCCAAAGGAATTTTCCCTCTGAAATCACCCGTTTCAGAAATTATTGGAGCCCATGACGCAAAAGAAGATCACCACATGACGCACGCATGAGCCGGAAAAGGAGACTTTGAGTTTGAGTCTGCAGAATATTTACCGGAGATATTAAGATGGAAAATCTATTGGGGGCAATGGCGATGTACTTTATATAATAGTTATAATTTAATTTAATTTATTATTTAATAATAATTATGCCTCAACAATCTGAAGCTTTCTGTCTAAAAGTTTTGCACACATATCTTCCACCGAATCAGTTTTGGCATTCCCTAACATGAAAGCAATACATTGAAAAATGAAAGATTTGATACAATAATATTTTATTTAATTAAAAATAAGAACTTTTCATTCAATGTTAGCCTTGTTTATGTAGTGTAATCGAGAGCCTAATACAGTATAGGAAGTCGGTATCCTCTAAGACTTAACTAGTGTTGTTAAAAGTACGATCCGGGCCGATTCAAAACAAGCCCGGAATAGTTAGATCCAATTACGGTTCGGCATGTTTGCTTAACAGGTCGGTCCAGTTACGAGTCACAGTTCAAATGAATATGAACCGGCTTGGAATCCTTTATAAATGAGTCGGTTAACAATTCAGGCCAATTTGACCCCTGAACCATCTATCTTTTTAATTTTTTTAAAAAATTACTTTAAATAAATAGTTTATAAGAGAGCCATTTTTTTAATGCGCGTTGCTTTCAAATTTGATTGGATAAATAGTAATTTAATTGGTGAATAGTATTTTGATTAGATGTCTCGTCCATTTGTCACTATTGATTTTTCAACAATTGTAGGAGATTGCGACACTTGATAGGTAAATAACTATAGTTTACAATCCGAGCTGGTATGGTTTGGTTTCATAATTGTCTTGGGATGGTTCAATATGTTAACGGTTCGGGCTGGTTACGGTTCAATGAGCCTATATTGCTGACTCAACTCGTAACTGTCCCTCAACCCAATAAGAGCAGTTGCAAGCCGAGTTAGGGGCGGTCCAGGCTTGGTTCTAGGTTTAGAATGTCTGGTTCTAAGCCGGTTCTAGGCCAATCCGCACCGTTTAACAACTCTAGACTTATCCCAATCAACCACAACTGCCACGTGCTCCATGTAATGTATCGGACTCACCAAATTGCATGGGAATCTCTCATACCACTCAATTACAATTCTCCTTTATATGCAAATCAGTTGCAGTAAGCCAGTACGGCTGAGTTTGCAGCCAACGAACAGCAAAAAGAGTACTTATCTGTGCTAATCTCTCTTTGCCACTACTAACACAGAAAGTATTTAATATTGTCGCAGTGTCAATATTTAGGCGTTGCAATACTATTAAATAATATATTGGTTAATTGTCAGTGTGATATCTTATTTTTGAATAATTACTTAGAATTTTTAACAATTTCTCTTTAAAGATTTTAAAGATTATTCCTCTGTATTTGACGGTTAAAAAAATATAGTATTTACTTAAATTTCATTGACTGACTACTGTTGTGCGTGACACCGTATCGCAACATGCCTTCTACTGTCAGCATTTTGAAAAATCCCAGCTACTTTGTACTATTCTGATACTCCAAATCTTGAATTGGAAAAGACTATGCTTGCTTTGCTTAATCGACCAAGTGAATGTGAAAATTGAATGAGGCCAGCACAGAATTTGCCAGCTCAAGCCAGAGTGTTGCCCCGCCTAACATCACGGTCGGGGGCATCCTCTTACACCGCAGCTGCTCGTAGGGGATGAGCGGGTCGGGTACCCTGCATTTCTTTGGTGCCTGAAACTTACCCCATATAAGACCGGTTTTGAAAATTTTGGAACTGGAATCTACCCTGTTAGTATCAAGAACTGGATCCTACCCAGAATCTGTAATACACAACAGGTTTCGGATATTCTCTTGGAACAAGCATTTTTTAATAAATAAATATGAAAAATGTAAAAATATAATATTGAAATTCACAGTAAGACACAAATTAACTTGATTGTCCATACAAAAATATGAAAAATAACATCTCATATGTTCACGGAATACTGTTCAAACAAAAAAAAATCTCTCAAATGTCAAAACAAACTAATACAACCACAACTAACAATAACGTATAGTTAATATCAAAAGGTTTGAAGATTGCTTATGCTTCTTAGGGTTCACAAGAGGAAGCAGAGCTGTGAGAGAGATTAAGTGATCGATAGTGATAGTGGAGCGAGAGGCTGAGATGGGATGCAGGCGCGTCTGGAAGGAGGGAGGAGGAGAATGGTTTATGGGCTCGGGTATCGGCTCCGGCTCGATTCCTGGTACTCGACGTGATGGAAGTGGAATTGGAACCTGTTTTAACCGGTTCCTTATTTTCCTACCCAAATCTTACCCGATTTTCAACGGGTTCTATCCATATATGCTGTCCGAGAGGGTAGACTCTTGTCGGTTATGAGTATTTCCGGTACCCCTGCACACCCCCGGCAGTCCAAGCTATTCCGGTCCCCCAAGCATTGGTACGATCGTTCAAGCGTAACGTGACATGGATGTTGTCAGTGGTGCAACTTGACTGAACTTTGTTCATAGTCTCTTTGTTTTAATCACTTATGTACAACATCATATTATAATCTTATAAATGAAAAAAATTATGATTTAAATATGTTTAAAATTCCCTTCCTTGATCAACGGCACCCAGTGCGGCCAAGTTCAAAGAGCACACTCTATCAGATATTTTTGACAGATAAATGCGAGCATAAACCCATCAAAACACATAAGAGTGGCATCTTCAGTTATTACTCTGTCTGGTCCCCATTTATCTATAAAAAATGAGACATCTCCCTTCTCTAGAGCATCGCTCTTCCAAGTGCACATGGTCGACCAAATGGGAGTAGGTAGTAGGAGCTTAATTCTCTCTCTCTCTCTCTCTTGGGCCAAGGAAAATACTTATGGAGCTTTTTTTATTTTAATTAATTTTTTTATATTAAATTACTCTCTTTTGGGATAAGCTATGCTAAAATTACACTAAGCTGCGTCATAGAGTATGCCAGACTAAAACTTTTAAAATTGAAATTTTATATTATATATAATTATGAAATAAGATTAACGAAAAAAAAGAGGCATGGGCACCTTTGTCCATCTATCTGAAAACAAAAGCTGCCAGGCATGCGAGGGGGCCCCGGGAATCAAGTGGGATCCATCCATCTACAATATACAATTAACATTAATTGATAAATCTATTTTGTGAATTTACTCTCTCACACTAGTAATTTAATTTCTCTTTGGTTTTTATTTTAATTTTTATGATATATTTCCATGGCATTCGAAATAAAATATAGTTATTATATTAATTCAAATTCGAAACGATTAAACGATAAAATCGTCGTGGTATTGTCGTTACATGAGAGTCTAAATGACTTTATGAGGAGCATGTTTCATATGGTGGTGTTACTCTCGAATTGAATGCCATGCATATACGGATTTAGTTCCTTTGAAGTAAGACCTTCCTTTATCAAGGTACTCCCATTTCCAATTATAATTGAAAACAAATATAATATAAAATTGAAATTATTATATAAAAGGAATTATTATATGAAACGCGACAGAACAGAAAATTTACTGAATATCGGAAACGCAGGAAGGAAGGTAGAGGAGAGAAGGGAGGAGGAGAAAGAAGGCGACCGAAGGGGGAAAACAGCGGGGGAGAGAGGGAGAGAGAGGGAGAGAGAGAGAAAGAGGAGGAGAGATTCGAAACTTTCAAAATCTGAGGGAAAGGTTCTTCAATCCATCGACCGCCTCTTGCCTCCTCATCTCCGTGAAGCGCCGGCAATGGAGCCCTCGCCGTCACTCCGGTGTCCGTGAGAGTCACGAGCCGCCGAGTCCCCCAGCCGGAGATGGCCGAGAGCCCAGCGCCGCCGACCCCGACGTCGACGTCTTTCGGGATCTGTTTGCTCTCCCGATCGAGCCCCACATAGCGCTCCGCCCGATCGTGAGAAACCGAGGGGAGAGATGGCCGCAGCCCGAGGGAGTTACTTGCTGGAGAAGCCGAGGAGGATCGTCCGGACCGCGTTCTTCGTGGTGGTCATGGTGGCGTCGCTTCTGACGTCGTCTCTGCCGCTGCTGGTCGCCGTCGGTGACGTCCTGGTGCCGTGCATTTTGTTGTCGAGCTTTACGTGCGTTGGTTGTTACGGCTTCACGGAGCATCTGAGGAGATACGCATTTAAGAGCTCCTTAACGGACATTCCTCTAGTTTCAATCGTCAGATCTATCATCATTACCTGTATGTTACTTCTCTTCTGCACCGCTTTAATTTTCTCCAAGCAATTTTTTCCGTTTCCAAGAGATTTTTGAGCATATTTCCCTGGTCAAGCCTACATAGGTGGAGTTCTGCCCCTGTGGTTGGCAAATGTGATAACATTTGTTCAATCTCGGTGTAATTGTTTCTTCCCTCTCGCAGACGCATACATAATGATTTTCGGGAGCGTAGAAGTTCAAATTTTGGCATTGAACTTGAATTTAATTGAGCACATAATATAACAGAGTATCTCAGATAATGTTTTGCAAGTAGAACCGTGCAAAATGAGGGTCATATCATTTATTTGCCCCCATTGCGTCGATCATCAGTTTATCTGAGAATGGTCCGTACAACTTTCCAAATCTGTGTTGGGTGCATAAGTTCTTCAATAAAAATTGAGTTCCTGATTCTGCTCTCTTGTCAAAAAGAATGTTTTTGAATACTTCTGTCAGTGAGCTCTGTATTGGTGTGATTTCCTTATTTCTTGGTTATCTGAATCGAAACAAAGAAATGAGTGCGAACCTTTTCTTGTTTTAGTTGGAAATTACCTATCATTCCATGGTGACAGGTGTTTACTCAATGTGCGATGGAGTAGCACTCTCGCATGGGCCATACCTGGGCGCTGTTTCTCTTTGTTCGTTCGTTTCGATTCTTCTCCTCTCGATCAAGGCTTGCGTTTTCTCCATGAATTCTCAGATGGAGGCTGATGCTTCATCATATTCACCCTCGAGGCAAAGGCTCCATTTGAAGCAGTCATGGGGCATGCCTGTCCTTTTCCTGTCTTCTGTAGTATTTGCCTTAGGCCACACTGTGATCGCTTACAGGACCAGCTGCAGAGCAAGGCGAATGCTCCTGTTTCACCGCATGGATCCAGAAGCTGTAAGTTCAGTATTTCGTTTCTCTATTTATTAGTTCATGCTCTTCAATGAAAACTGGTATTTCTTGTTCACGGGTCAGATAATGATCATTTCAACATTATAAGCTTTTCAACTTCTGTATGAAGAAAATGGGAAAATGTCAGAATATATTCCCGTATTTATTCTCTGACGTGGGAGCTGATGAAGGACTACAAATATTGCTGTATCCCCTATTGGCCAGTGGGGCAACCAATTTGATTTCCTACTTTACTAAAATTAAGGCAAGGATACCTTGCGCCAGAGCTACTGCATCCGTCATAGAACTGCTGCAGGCATTACAACATTTTTGGGAAACAAAAGTTTTAGGAGAAATTACTATGTTGTCAGATGACACAATGCTGCCGCCCCTATATGCAAAATGTTCCTCCTAGGAAAGCTGCTAATTTGATGTTTAGGCTTGTCTCCAAGAATGCATACTGTTACATCTTCTTGATCTCTAACTATCAATTAATGTGGCAAGTATAAAAAATTGGGCAATTACTAACTTTTTGCTTCGGGAATGTTCAGGTTCTTTCATGCAAAAGTGTCTTCTCTGCCTACCATAAGATTCCCAGATCCCCTACTCCATCTTCAGGAAGGAATTCAAAGAGTGCTACTGAAATGAAGCGGAAGCCTCTTGGAGTTACTTTTGATGAAGGGGAAGTCTCAATCAGAACACTAGCTGATGCAGACAGCTATTTTATATTGTGTGAAGGGCTTGTGGTCCATTATAAGATGTCACTACCCTCTTTGCCCTGTAATCCGTATTCTCCTTCTATCTTAGTTGATCCCAATATTAGTTGTAGCACACCACAAACAGCCATGGCAAGGCTACAGGTTGACAGGCAACCATTTAGTGCTTTGCCAAACTTGCATCACAATCTCCAAAGGAGCTACAGCATTCAAATCAATGGCTCATCTCTCTATGCCCCACTTTTGGACAATTCTGTAACTTCTCCAGTTCTTTCAGAAGAAATTCCTCTTCTCAATCTGGATGAATTTAGTGAGGAGCCATGTAGTTTGAACACTTCTTTTCTCTATCAAGAGACAGATGGAAGAGATCAATCTGGAATTATTTTGGTTCATGGATTTGGAGGAGGGGTCTTTTCTTGGAGACATGTGATGGGGATCCTAGCTCAACAGGCTGATTGCCCAGTAGCTGCATTTGACCGTCCTGGTTGGGGATTAACTTCTAGGCCACGTAGGAAAGATTGGGAAGAAAAAGAATTGCCTAATCCATACAAACTTGAAAATCAGGTAATGTGTCTCTTTCTACTTATTACTTTTTCTTTCCAATTTTTTCCATGCATAGGTACTCATTTCTTTATTCCTTGTGGTTTGTCAGTTGGGGCTAATGTACATGAAAAGTAGACAATGTTGGTTAAGGCACCGATTACTGTTATGAATGTGATGAATTAGCTGCTTATATACAGTTGATGTTCAAAGTTCAACAAGTGAAATGAGTCAAATACTGAAAAAGCATAGCCAAAATGCATCCTTATAGTGTCTGATATTGTTGTGAATGTGCTGAATTTGCACCTGGTTGTTAGTTACTGACTAATTTACTGTTAAGGCAGACAATGTAGGTTAAGGCACTAACTATTACTGCTGTGAATATGATGAATTAGTTGCCTAGATGTAATTGATCTTCAAAATGAGTGAATGGGTCAAAATATATAGTCGAAGATGAAATGCATTGTTATTGCAAATCTGATTCAATTACTGAGATCAATTATTTGCTATTCTGATTTCAGTCATCTTCTTGCCTAATAGATGCTTTTATAGTTTCTCTGAAGGGTGAGCTTAATTCATTGAGAATTCAAATTTTTTTACAGGTTGACCTACTTCTTTCTTTCTGTTTGGAGATGGGATTTTCTTCTGTGATTCTTGTTGGTCATGATGATGGGGGCTTGCTTGCCTTGAAGGCTGCAGAGAGCATCCGAACATCATCAAACTCTTTCAACGTGAGTATGCCACCAGTTTTTGCCTCCAAAATATGATTGCCCTATTGCTTGCAGACAGGCAGAGATTCCAAGCTCCAATCTTACATTTCTCTTTCAGGTTGCAATTAAGGGGGTAGTTTTGTTAAATGTTAGCTTATCAAGAGAAGTTGTTCCTGGCTTTGCGAGGATCCTTCTACACACTACACTTGGAAAGAAGCACTTGGTTCGGCCTCTGCTACGAACTGAGGTCACTCAAGTGGTTAACCATCGAGCATGGTATGATGCTACGAAGTTGACACCAGATGTTTTGAGCCTCTACAAGGTACTTGCTTAGGTTTATATTTCAGGCATCCTATGTTTCTTTCTGGTTACTGAGCATGTTTGTCTCTTGCAACTGAATAACGAGGCAATCTTTTTAGTATATAGCTTGTTGAATCACTTTTCCAGTGCAGTTGCCCATGTATTACTTGTTAAACCTTTGATTTGTTCATTTGCTACTGTTCAAAATTAGGCTCCTTTGCGTGTAGAAGGTTGGGATGAAGCGCTTCATGAGATAGGGAGACTCTCATACGAGACTGTCCTCTCATCACAAAATGCTCTACAACTGCTTAAAGCAGTTGGTGATCTGCCAGTGTTGGTGATTGCTGGGTCTGAGGATGCCCTTGTACCTCTCAGATCTTCCCAGTTGCTGGCCTCCAAATTTGTAAATTCTGTAAGTAACAGTTTGAAGTTACTCACATACTCAGTTTTCTGTTATCATTTAACACTGATACTGATCATCCCAATGATTTTTTTTTTCCATTTTTCCTGCATCAACTTCAGCTAAGTGTTCTAAGACAATTGTGGTGATTCTTTGTTCTAATACAAGCATTCTTTGTTATTCTGCATTACAGAGATTGGTTGCTATATCAGGTTGTGGCCATCTTCCACATGAGGAGTGCCCGAAAACATTAGTGGCAGCAATATCGCCTTTCATAAGCTGGCTTTCATCATCTGAAACAGAATCAGATAAGTAGGGCACTCATTTTCCCTTATACATTAGGATCACTCTTTACTCTCGAGGGTGTATTTTCCTGTGATTTTCCCCTTTACTCGCTGTTCTCCTCTCTCTTGCAATTACCCTAAAGACACAGAGAGACGAAGTTGTCTCCTCGTCTCGGGTAATCTTCTTTCCTTCTTTCCTTTTCTTGCTTGAATCCATCTGAAGTGTCGCCTTAGATCTGAATTCTCCAGGGGTCAGAGCTGTCACGGTTGCACAAAGTCCCTTCTCTTCCTTCTGCTTTAAGATCTGAAAAACGCTATCAATTATTATTGTACGAACAATACTGGGCAATATTTAGCACTCCAGGGAGTGGAAATATGATATATAATTTCTGTGCATTACCAATTGCATCCAATATCAGCTTCCTCTATGACATATTTGACAGTGAAATAAAAAATGTGGGACAAAACATTACAAAAAGGTGAAGTATTGTGACTCTTGGATGTGTTGTCCGAAGTGGGCCGGGGCTGAGGGTCTTGTCAATGGCCGTGGTTGACTTTCACAAGGCTGCTCTGGAGATTATGGTGGTAAATGGTAACTATACTATGGCTCTTTTCATAAGTAACAACTGCTTCAAGTAACCTGTTAGAGGAGGTTTAAACTTATGATATTGGGTTGATTAAATTGCAGAGGAGTTATTTCACAGCTGTGGGGTGAAAAACTCAGAATTACTCGACTGCAGGGGTATCATTGTAATTTAAATTTCTTAATATCATGTTAAATTTTTTAATATTGTTTTCCAATATACTTTCCCCACAATTTAAAATACACAAAATGTTATAACTTGAAAACTTTCCATATAATTTACATTTACACTATAATTTATCAATGCTCGAACAAAATGCTGCTTTGGCACGGTCATCTTTGGCAATACCAGCCTAGATATATTTAAAATTGAAAGTTTCATGCCCGGGTCAACAAAGCTTTTGAACTGAAACAGTTCATATATGAGTCGTTTACATATGATACAATATAGATTACCGGACCTAGGTAACATTCAACAGCCCCTAGTTAATGCCCATCTCGGAAAAATTATGACCTATGCATGAATATAGAGTGCTTTAAGATGTTTGAGACTAGTCTAAATCATATAAATAATTATTTTTAAAAATAAATTTAAATAATTTTATATTTTAAAATAAATTTTTTATTATATAATTCATGATCTATCTAAAATTTGTATTAATTTAAATAAAATATCAAAATAACTATTAAAATATAATTATATATATAATTAATTAAAATTTAAAAATTCTAATTAATTTTATTTTATTATAAAATTTATTTATTTTTATACTTTTAGGCATATATGATTTTTTTGGATCGTGCTAACATGACATAATATTTCAAGTATGTCGAAAACACTAGCTCATGCACAGTTTTTTTTTTTTGCCATGCCTAGGTTATGCCAAATTTTGACACCTCTACCCCCATCAAAGCATCCCACAATTTCCTGAAAATGCAAACTCATAATTTCCTGAAAATGCAAACTCATAAGTTATAGCCATGTTCATCCCCCACAACGACTTGGACATATATGTATTGCGGTTAGCATAGAGCAATTCAGTTGGGGATACACCCACCATGGGCGTGGTAAAGTGGTTCGTCACTCATTATTTCAATGGGAGGACTCGAGTTTGAGTCCCACTTGCGGCGGGGAGCTCTTAACCCCTTAAATGGGCTGACCTAAGACGATCCGAATTAGGCAGCTGGACAAATTCTAACTGGATATCGGTAGTTTATACAAAAAAAAAATTCAGTTGGAGATATTAACAGCATCCCGGAAACAATTTGTTCTGAACAAAGAATAGATCACATACGCAGTAAATTCTGCAGAGCCAGATGCAGCACATGAAGCATTGTTGTCGAGGCAGCAGCTCCGGACTGCACCTTCTATGTCCCTCAAACGTACCAATCCCATCTCCAGCCTCCCTCCATTTCTCAGCATTGGGGGCTAGAATCCGAATTTAAAAGGTACCAGTCAATTTCCATCGATTCCCTATATAAGAAAAGGACTAGCAATAGCTTTAGGAACAAAGAGAACAGCACAGGATCGACGCAGATGTTTAGCAAAAGATTGATCGATAGAGAAAATTACTGGTCGTTACGTAAACGCTAATGCACTGCACATCTTCCCACTGACGACAGCAAGAACTGTCAGATGGCATTTGACACCTTTCTTATCCCACCAAGACAATACCACGAGCACCCATCAAATGTGCAATGGCATCCGAACAGTGGGAAATTCGTACCTTTGCTCGATCAAATGAGAAAGAAGCCATCTGGGGTGATCGGACTGCAGAAAAGATCGACGACTGGCCGCGCCCGTGGCCGTGGCATACCAGCGGCACTGCCAACTACTTCTTGTCCATATCAAACGCACGAAAATGCCGTTGCAAGGAACCGCAAGAACACAATAAAATCGACAGATTCAGCTCCGATTCATAAACGCTAATTCTGCAGCCGATTCAACGAGAATCGGACGAATGGCTGAACCACATGCTATGGATGGGATCAAATTGACTGAGATCGTAGACTCACGAGAGTCAAATCAAACAAAAAATTTTTAAAAAAGGGTAAATTAGAAAAAAAAAGTATGGATAAGGGCACAATGTAATAGGTATTTTAGCAAGTATTATACCGCGCATCATCCTATGCTAATGTGGTGTAATCATATTGTAAAAATTAAAATATTAAATAAATCTTAAAAGTAACTATAAGATAAAAAAAGAGGAAAATGATATTTGCTGATAACCAGTGCAGTTGCCCATGTATAGCACTGCTAAAATAAAGGTGTAGAGACATTAGTCTACTGTCAAATTCTTCAATTATGAGCATTGCTGCATCAAGCATTTGACCCAAAATAAACCGGACCTCAGAAGGACATCTTCACTTTTCGCTCATGGCCAGTTTACGGAATCGTGAATTCAATTTCTTTTTGTTGTTGTCCTTGGTAAAGCCATCTTTGCATGGGACTATTCACTTACACATCTGTATCCATGGGATTTATTCGGATTCGTTATTGTCGCTTCAGAGTCTTCTGTCTGCTTACATCCACAGGAGCCAATTCTCTGTTGATTGCGTCTGCTTATGTTCTTGCCAAAACAGACAATTTTACGGTGAGATCGGTGGTAAAACCGCAGCCTCTTGCCATGTGACGTATACGAGGGTTCGGTTTTTATCTAATCTAAAAGGATGGTGGTTCTACTTCTTCAACAAATACCCTTACATGGTAACACAGCTTATAATTACTATATGCCATTTAACAATTTTCTTTTCGGTCTTGGGTCTAGAGAGATGTAACTCCACATGATAACCTACTCCGATACCGCGCGTCAAATTTCTATCGATGGCTTATATACGAGTTTCATCAGCGACTGCAATGAGACCCAATAACAATGATGGAAAAGAGTTCCAAGATCGTGAAAGGACAAGATTGTTGAACCTTGATCCATAATCTAGGAGGTACGGACTGAGACTACAAAGGCAGGAAACGCCATACCCATAACTCCCAGGAATCTCTCGAGAACAAGGTTGATATCTTTTAGTTGTTGAACCCTACAAGTCAAGCTTGATAAGTTAAGTTCTCTAAAGAACAAAGAGAAACCTCACAAAGTACTGATATTCAGCCGAACGTGTATATAATTCGGAACTCCCCCCCTCTTATTCTGGAAACAACCCTCCTCCAAGAGTAGATATGTTAATTGCCGCTGCAATTAACTCACAAGTCTCAATACTTCTCCTGATCAATTCCATTCTTCCTTGATAAGTCTTAATGATTTTTTTCTCCACTATCATTTATTAAGTTGGAGAATATGCAAAATACATCCTTCTACAGTTGTCTAATGCAGCAGATAACTAGTCCTCTAATTTGGTAATATGGAAGAGGCTTCGAATATCATTCAAGTCCTTATTTTTCATCTTTTCACAATCGGCTTAGGACTCTTGCATTAACCCATGAAGTGCCTCTTTGAAGCATTCGTCTCGAAGTCTTGTAATTGAGTCATTTGGGAGTGACAAAAAGGGTCTCGTGCTAATTCAACATTTGTTTGATTTGTATGATTCCCGCCTTGATTTGCATCGAGATACGTGTGCCCATGTTAATAGGGTGGTGATTGCAGTCTGTTCATAATTTCAGGATTTTTTCTCTTTCAATTCTCCAATGTGAGATGTATTTTTCAACACATAAAAGTGAAAATTGATGAAAAAGCTTGCTTACGGAATCGGCCAAGAAGGCATATTAAGCTGCCTCAGAGATCTGTCTATCAGAGTGAACACGAGAGAGATCAATCGTTCTGCTCAGCCATAACTCTTAAATTTTCACTTGCTTAATTTTGTAAATGCTTAAAATGATAAATGGCGGCATCGAGCGCTATGCCCTTTTCTGAGGATTTTCTTTCCTATCTTTATGGTGTATGTTCTCTCTCAGAGCATGCTGCCTCTGTAAGAGGATGATCTGAACAAGGTGTACCCCATTTGGTAATTTGCTCAATATTAAATTTCGAATGATCCTCCTCAGCCCGTAGATGTATGATTCTGGTAAATCTCTTACTTTGGATCTTTTCGGTTTTCAGAAAGGTACACATAAAAGTGAGATTGCTAGCATGAAATCAAATAATGCTTTAGCTGAGATTGCCTCCTCAGACATTTTCACAAGAGAGGGGTATTGTGAATGTGTCTCGATTAAGAAAAGAAAAGAGAAATGGATAAAGTACTAAAGTAAAAAAAAAAAACCATTATTTGTAAATATAATTATATTTGTAAGAGAGTCCAAATATTTTGGTAGAGGATATAAGGAAAGTTATTTATTTATGTTCATAAGAAATTTTGAATATTTTAGTGGAGTATATAATGAAAGTTAATGTGGATGAATATTTTGGTGGGGTATATAAGGAAAGTTTTTTTTATATATAACAGTAAATTCGAATATAAATAAGAAATTAGATATAACTAACACATATTAGTATAATATATGTTTGGGTTCCTTATTATTATTATTATTATTATTGGAAATCTTATCATCATTTGAATCGTGCTGGTAGCTTAAGTCACATATTCCTCATTATTTTTATTGCAAAGTTTCTAAAATTAAATTTCTAAAATTCCATGCATGCATATATATATATATATTGAAAAAAGGGAAAATAAACTTCCCAAATAATGTTGGATTGCTTAGTAATATTGTCTTTCAAATTGGTAATTAATTTACCCCAGCATTTTACTTTCTTAAAATAAATGTAGTATTCTCCAAATGAGAGGGAAGATTGAGATATATGGTCAAAGATTTTATGGTAAGAATATTTCCCAATTTAAACTAAATTAATATAGTTCGTGACTTTCCAAAATAATTCAAATGTGTATAATTACTACCCTTTCATCTCTTTTTTTTGTCGACAAAGATCAATCAAGGCTTTTCATCTCTCTTTTCGTTGACAAAGACCAATCAAGGCTTCAACTTTCAAGCAAATTGTGGAGATTTTGGCAAATTGCAGTGCGAAGGGGAGGAGTAGTTCCTACAACTTTTGTGTTGACTGGAGGACTAGAAGATCACGTAAGGATCGTAGCTCTTATTTTTAGAGCAATCCTCATGTGAATTGGAGGAGTAACAATTTTACATTGGAATTCTCGGTAAAATTTTGAAGGTGAGGATTGATTTTTTTATTTTTATTAATTTTTTTCAGTTTTGTATTCTTATTGCATTTTTAAAGAGAATTTTGGATATGACGTTCCGAAATGTCCTAGTTTGAAATTTCTACCTCTAAAAAAAAACTCTTCTCGGCAGTTATTTCCCTTTCATGCTGTTTTTTTCTTTTTGAAGCAAATTTACTTTCATTCGATGGTTACTTGCATATTCCTTGTTTTATTTTTTGGTATGTTTTTTTTTTGGAATTAGGCTTGAGGACTATTCAAATATTGTATGTGGTTATTTGCAAATTCTGTTTCGTTGGGCTTCTTTTTATTTTTTTTGAATTGGAATTGAGAACTGTTCAAAGATAATGTGATTATTTGCATATTCTGTTTCATTAGGCGTGCTTTTTTTTGAATTGGGATTGAGGACTATTCAAATATTGTATATTATGTTTTGTTGGGCATTTTATTTATTTATTAATTGGAATTGAGAACTATTCAAAGATAATGTGATTATTTGTATATTCTGTTTCGTTAGGCGTGCTTTTTTTTAATTGGGATTGAGGACTACTCAAATATTGTATATTCTGTTTTGTTGGGCATTTTATTTATTTATTTATTATTATTATTTGAATTGGTATTGTATTCAAATATAATGTGAAGTATAGAAATAATGATATGTTGCCCCCTGTTTGGAGTTCTTTTTTTTTTTTTAAGGTCTACAAGTAGGAAAGCATTTTTGTATTTGCATGTTATGAATATATAGGTATGTATGTGTCTATGTGAAAGTAATGAATAATAGGGTCAAAAACTCGTGCTTTCAAAGGCTCTAGGAGTGAGGATAAGTGTGACAATAAGGGGAAAAACTTATTGTTGCACAAGAATTATAAGGTGCCTACAACACCCCCAAAGGATGAATGGTAGGATGATACCCTCTCATCCAATCTGTTTTGGGTGAAAACCAAGAATTGACTATTGGAGTCAGTGCTCCCACAAGGAGGAAATCATAGGTTCACAACTTCTGAACCTAAGGTCGATGATAGGATGTTGTTACCCCTCAAGTCTGTGTTGTGTTTTTTAGAGTGGAAAAAGGAGAACTCCCTCTCTTGCATACCACCTTCGAGTCCTTAGGAAGAACGCATGATGGTTGGAGAGCATGGGTGCGACATTTACTGAGAAACCCGAAGTACCATGATAGGCTACAAAGGGCAAATGTAGTAAATGCCATTAGTGTGACTGCAAAATTGGACCTCCAATGTGATAATGATATGGGCGTTTGGAGGGACATCCTATCTCAATGGAGTACTGCGCCTCACACATTCATGGTTTCTTGGGGCGAAATTACATTCACACTAGAAGATGTGGTTGTACTCCTTAGCCTTCTGTGTTTCAGAGTAAAGGACCTCTCCAATCTTTCTCTTTCCAAAGATAAGACTAACACTCTGAAACTTCTAGATACTGCACTCAGGGGCTCTCATAGAAAAAGTGCAAGTAAGCGACCAACATTTAAGCAATCGATAGGATATTTCTTTGAAACTAGTGATAAAGAGGGTAATTGGGTGTCTGGAGCATGTCGGGATTGTAAGTATCCATGTTCCTTTGGATTTTTTTTTTGCCTTACAAGATAGTTCAATATGTTAATTGGTCCTCATGTATGTCTTATAACAGCTATGAGCTTGAGGCGCTGGTTGCTTTTTGGCTGGCGAGGTACGTGCTTCCTGGATGTCCAGACGATGGGATAAGTGCTAGGGTGTTTCCCTTAGCTATTCGCATTGCTCGAGGAGATAGCTTTGCACTTGTGCCACTTTTTCTTGGGTCTTTATATCGAAGGCTAGACATGTACCATGAAGTGACAGTTCACTCCATGGGTCGATATAATATTGTGGCCTATGTTGACTGGGTATTCCTCTAGCTATTTTTATGGGAGAAGTTTCGGAATTATGCCCTCGATCAAATCCTCCCTAACATTGTGGAGAGGTTTGGGAAGAGTGAGGGATCATTGGGAGATTCTTCTTTGCTTCCTCGTGCTTAGTCTTGGATATCTGGATCATCTAATGGAGATTTATTGCAATATATTGACAAGGAGAAGGAGTACACCTTCCGACCTTATGTTAGGGATGTCTTTGGATTTGAGAGAGTTGCAGAGTTATATCCCGCTCATTCTGATGTGTTACTCACTATTGTTTTAAGCAAAGATATCTTGATTGAGCAAGATATAGAGTTTCTCGCATGGTCTTTCATGGGCTCTCGTCCTGCAATCGTAGAATCGTCTACTGCCACCCATAGTGATGAGGTCAAGACAATGGAGATCTATTCACCCCACAAAGTTGCTCGATAGTTTGGGTATGACCAAGGAGTTCTATGTGCCATTGCTCTAGTCTAAGACTTCAAGTCATGTTGTGGGCAATATTTATGTCGGAAGGGAAGAGAGCTTCATTCCAACTTGAGATAGGTATTCTTTCCCTCGTTAGATCGGATGGGAGTGTGTTATGTGGGTTGGATTGCATACTGGTTTACTTGCTTAAAGTCCTTTGAGGAATTCACTTTGTCTCTAGTTGGGACACCCCTTCCGTTTCTTCCAACACATAGATTTGATGTATCTTTGCGTTTGCCTTGACAAATTAAAGGCAAGGAGCAACAGAAAATGGACAACAACTCAAGCCTTCAATTAGACTCAAGCAACCCAACAATTGCTAGCTCTTCTTTGAAGAGGCGTAGAGAGTTGTTTGTTGATACCGAGGGGCCTCATTCTAAGAAATCATACAATGTTGAGGTATATATATATTCTTAGTCTCTCTGAATTTTACTTTCCATAACAAAAAATGTCTTTACTAATTTGTATATCTCCTATCCAGGCTATTGGAGATGGAGTTGCTTCTTCTGGATTGGATGTCCCCCAAGATGACATAGATAATATTTGTCATGTTGTAAATCCAGCAAAAGCTGAAGGAGTTATTTCCCTTAGATCATCTTAAGGAACCACTCACTCATTCCTATTAGGGCATGGGGTGGGGAAGCAATTGAAGAAAATTACTTCTATGGTCAACAGGACAAGTGAGGTTCTTCATCATGAACAAGTAGTTAAGGACAATGCAAACGAGGACAAAGGTGATAGCAATGAATCATCTAATGACACTGAGAGTCACCGAGTTTTATCAAGAATAAAAGTCTTTTATAATTGGAAGAGCTGTCTTGGCAAGAGTTCGAAGCTGCTCTAATATCGGAGAACGCCAATCATTCACAGATTCAGCCTCTTCCTCCACAAGTTTCAAAGATGTGCATGAGGTCATTCTTCGAATGATGGTGAGGTTCACTTGTTCTTCCCTATCTGCAAAAGGAATCTTTGATGCTAGTGTGGCAAGGGCATTAGCATAAGGATTTGTAGAACGAGGAGTATATTCACACCATATTGAATAAAATTTGCTCATAAGAGTCTGTACTGCAGCTCGATATGGTGTAAGTGCAGGCTCTTTTAGAGCAAATTCTCCGTTTGTTTGCTTTATGATTAAGTTGGAATCACCCTTGATACAAATGAAACAAGCTTGTACGTAGTGGGCAGCAAGGAGTCCCGATATCATTGCCTCATATTCAGCTTCATTGTTTGTACAAGGGAAATCCAACTTGAATGCTAGATAATTTGCTTCTCCATTCGGTGCAACAAGAACTATGCTAGCTCCTCCACTTGTGCTAGCTGAGGAGCCATTGAAATACAAACTCCATTCCTTCCTTCTTGTACTAGCAAGCATTGATTCCTTAGGGAATTCACCGCAAATTACATCAGATATTACCTCATCTAAATAGCAAGGAAAACAAGCAAGGAGATCTGCTAAGGCTTGAGACTTAATAGCCTTAGGGGTAAGGATGGCGACATCAAACTCAAAGAGTTGGAGTAACCATTTAGCAAATCTTCCAGAAAGAGCTAGTCTTGAAAGGAGGTATTTGATTGGATCTAAACGAGTGACAAGAAACACCTTATGTGCCAAAAAGTAATGGCGTAATTTTTGTGTAGCAAAGATCAAAGCCAAACAATGCTTCTCAAATGGTGCGTGATTAAATTCGCTCCATGCAAGGAGTGACTAAGATAATACACTAGTCGTTCTTTTCCATCTACCTCTTGGATGAGTAAACCACCGATAGAATTCTTTGTCGATGTAAGGTACAACATCATTGGTAATCCTTTAATGGGCATAACCATAGTGGTAGGGGAGACAAGAATCTCTTTGATCTTCTCAAATGCGCCTTGTTGTGCTGTTCCCCATGCAAAGGGTACACCCTTCTTCATGAGAGATTAAAAAGGAATCGAGATCTTTGCTAACGCAAGGATAAACCGCCTGATATATGAAACCTTCCCCATAAAGCTTTTCAACTCTTTATGGTTCCTTGGGGCTTGCATTGCACGTATTGCTTCAATCTTGGTAGGATCGACATCAATTCCTTTTTTGTGAACCACAAATCCTAGGAATCTTCTCGGGAGACTCCAAAGGCACATTTTAATGAATTCATCCTCAGCTTATAACGACGACACCTTTCAAAAACTTTCCTCAAGTGCAATAGATGGTCTTTAGCCTTCTGAGATTTTACTAAAATATCATCAACGTAATCATGGATCATATCATGAAAGATTGCGACCATTGCCCATTGGTAAGTAGCATCGACATTTTTCAAGCCAAAGGGCATGACAGTGTAGTAAAAATTTCCAATGGGAGTTCGAAAGGCTATCTTTTCAACATCTTCAGGAGCCATCTTAATTTGATTGTATCCATTGAACCCATCTATAAAAGAGAATTGCTCATGTCCAGTAGTTGCATCAACCAAGATATCGATGTTTGGAAGAGGAAATTCATCCTTTGGACACACTTTGTTTATGTCTCGAAAATCAATGCAAACTTGAATTTGTCCGTTCTTCTTCTTCACAGGTACTACATTTGCTAACCATGTAGGATGCTCAATGGGTTTGATGAAACTCACTTGGAGAAGTTTCTCAATCTCTGCCTTGATCTTAGTCTCTAAATCAGGGAGGAATGTTCGTGACCCTTGCTTGACAGGTCTTGTCCTTGGAGTTACATGCAATTTGTGGGTCACTAAGGTGTCATCTACCCCTGGCATTTCTTCATACGTCCAAGCAAAAACATCTTGATATTCTTTAAGCAACTCGAGGAGAGAGTCTTTTAAATCCTAAGACAATGTCTTGCTTACGAAGATAGGTCTTGCTTCCTCTCCATTGCTTGCCAGATTTACTTCCTCCATTTCCTCAGCTTGAGGCTTCAATTGGTCTTGAAGCTAATCCGGAGCAGGTTGTGCTTCTTGTAGTTGAGGTCCTGGAGTTGCACATAATATAGGGTCGGGAGAAATATCTTCTCCAAACCCTATAAACCTTCATAAATGATACACCCTCTTTCCATCAGGACGGGCGAATGATTCAATCCTCACATTATCATTAGTTTTCAATTCATGTCTCATTCTCTTCTTGTAGATCGAACCACTCCTTCCCATGCCTTCTGGATCAAAAAGTGGAACTCCAATGGGTTTTCCAATAAATGTCTCTCCATCACTTGCATACTCATCATAGAAAGCTGCCTCTGTAATAGAGGCTTCATGACGTTCAAATGGGTTCTTGGTAGCTGGGATGAAAATATCCTTTCCCTACCAAAACCCCTTGATACATTGATGGAGGGTGGATGGAATCAGGTTATAGTTATGAAGCCATTTCCTCCCAATAAGTAAGTGATAAACAACAATTGCGTCAATCACATGGAACCGTGCTGGACACTGGATACGTCCCATCTTAAAATCGATGTTAACATATCCTAATGTGTACACAGAAGCATTGTCAAATGCCTGTATATCTATTGCCTGCTTTATGATGCGTCTCTCATCAATTTTAATTGCCCTCAAAGTTGAAAGAGGCATAATATTCAATGAAGACCCATTGTCAATGACGGTTTGCCTCACCGAGTACCCATTGGCCAAACTCTCTACATAGAGTGGGCAATTGTGGTTTGGATTCCTTACACACATATCTCCATCTGTGAATAGGATGGCATTTTAGTGCCTCTTTGCCACCTTTCCAATTGGTTGGTTGACCATACTACAATCTCCATACTGTCCTCTAGAAATTTTCATAATAGCCAATGCAGTAGCAGACTTAGCTTCTTCATTGAAGCCAAGCTAATCAAAGAAATGCCTAAAATTTGATGCTTTCATGAGGGCTTTGATAATAGAGTTATCGACCATCTCTTCTACCTGCTCCTCCAAGGTATGAAGGTTAGAGTGGGAAATAGGAGGAGAGGGATCCTTAGGTGCGTCAACGAGGAGGAGAGGGATCCTCAGGCACATCAATAGGGACTTGGATAATGGCATTGACTTGTCCACCGGTAGCCTGGTGAGAGGGAAAAGGGTTACTCCTTACATCATTCCCCTTAATGATAAGTTCTCCACTTCATATTCTACTATGCACAATCCTTCGTAGGTTCCTACAATCTTGCGTAGAATGACCGACCATCTTATTAAAATGACAGTACTTAGGGTTTGTTTTTTCTTCCTTAGTTGCCTGCTGGTCATTATTAGAAAGATTGATGCGGTGATCCTTGACCCATTGGTCTAGTAAGGCATGGACCTTATTCATGGAAAAGGGAAAAGGTGGTGGATTAGTGCTTTCCCCTCTTGGCTTTTTAGTTTGCCCAGGATTAATCCCATGAGTTGAATTAACCACTACATTCCTCTTGGTAAAGCGTTCCCCTTTCTGCTTTAAGACAGAATTATTGGTCCTTCGAGCATTTTCCACTAAAGCAGCAAAGGAGGACAAAGATAAGTTCTCTAAGTGCATAGCGTATTCGGTGAACATGCCCTAAATACATATCTTTACCAATTCTTTCTTATCACATGCATCTTGTATGTCCAGAGTTCGCTCTCTTAAACGTGCAATATAGTCCATCAAATCTTCCTTTGGCCTCTGGTGTTCTCTCCCCATGTCGGTTATAGTTACCCTTTCTAGGGTAGAGAAGAACTTCTCTAAGAATTGCTTACACATGGTTCCCCCAGAGTCTACAAAGCCTGGGGTAAGGTTTACATACCATGTGTAGGCCTTCTCTGTAAGTGACTTGGAGAATTCCTTCAATTTCAAGTCATCATCCAAAGCGTAAACTCTCAGAGTTTCTATAAATTTCATTATGTGTTCCTTTGCATTTCCCTGTTTCCCATTGAACATCTTAAACTTTGGACTCACATAGTCCTTGGGATAAGCTTTCACTACGATATGAGTAGGATAAGTACCTTGCACATTTAAGGTAGATTGAGGTGCTTGATTTTGAGGAGCCAAAGGCAGAGCATGCGAAGTTAGTGGAGGTGCCTGACCGAAAGCACTCACTTGGAGCGAGGGTGTTTGATCACTGGCTAGAGTCACAATGACAGGTGTAAAACTAACTGGGGTAGTAGTGATAACTTCAGCATTACGTACATCGCCTACGCTCATGTCCTTCCGAGAAATAGCATCTCCACCGGTGCCTTTACCACTTGATGAGGGAAGTAGATTACCAATGGTAGCAAGGGTCTGATTGATAGCTTTGGTATTCTCCTAGAGAACAGCGAACATCCTCTCCTGAGATGCTTGACATGCCATTAGCACTTGAGCCAGAGGTGTTGTAGGATCATCTTGTGAGGCAACAACAAGAGCTTGGGTGCCAATAGAGGGTTGGATGACCGAAGGATCATGGGTAGGATCCCTCGATACTCCAAACATATCTCCTTGAGGCATCTCCATTCTAGGTGTATGTTACCTATGCAATCACTCCTCCCCAGTGGAGTCACTAAAATGTAGAGGGGTCCCTTACAGTGAGTGGGGAGAGGAGAGGAGATGTTGCACCCAAGTAACACCAAAGGGGTGAAATAGAGGGTTGGATGATTGGAGGATCATGGGTAGGATCCCTCGATACTCCAAACATATCTCCTTGAGGCATCTCCATTCTAGGTGTATGTTACCTATGCAATCACTCCACCCCAGTGGAGTCACTAAAATGTAGAGGGGTCCCTTACAGTGAGTGGGGAGAGGAGAGGAGATGTTGCACCCAAGTAACACCAAAGGGGTGAAATAGAGGGTTGGATGATCGGAGGATCATGGGTAGGATCCCTCGATACTCCAAACATATCTCCTTGAGGCATGTCCATTCTAGGTGTACGTTACCTATGCCATCACTCCTACCTAGTGGAGTCGCTAAAATGTAGAGGGGTCCCTTACAGTGAGTGGGGAGAGGAGAGGAGATGTTGCATACAGGTAACACCAAATGGGTGAAATAAAGAGGGCTTAGAGAGGAGGAATGGGCAATCTCTGTGAGCTAGAGTACGCTGTGACAGGAAGGATCAAAGGATTCTCTCCAATCGCTCCCAACTCTCAAGTATGCTTTCTTTTTCCCAAAAAGCCCCCTCTTCAAGTGTTGGGAAGCGGACTATTTATAGTAATTCAATGTGTTGTGTAGCCAATAGAAAGACGCCATTTGTCAAATATTTTTTGAATAAAATAAATAATGGATCGTGTTGTACTCTAAGCCCACAAGAAAGGTTAGAAGAGCCCATTAAAATAGACTCGCCCAACAAAGCCCCATTCCAAGCCCACCAAGCCAAAACTCTATAAAACATCCCATTAATAGGCTTAGCTTAGGATCCTGCCACTAATCCTATAGTTAAGCCCACATGCTCTTATATTATTTTGCATATATATATATAAGGTATTGAACTTTGGCAATATTCAAGCCACAAGCATGAATTGCATATCCTTACGGTCTTTGAGTCGTAAGTAATGATTTCTCATATCGAGCTCTTGTGATCTTCGAGTCATGAGCTCCATCTATATACTCTATGGTCATTGAGCCATGAGTAATTCACCAATTATTGTAAGATAGTCTCAACGTTCTTAGAGTCATGATGACCTCTTAATTTTGCATGCATGGCTCTGTAATCTTTAAGTCACAAGTTATACCTTCACGGTCTTTAAGGCGTGAGAATCTATTGATTATAGGGGTGGACTTATGACAATATTTACATGCATCTACAAACTCTTATTGGTCTGATGATCATCACTGTGACTTCATATTTCTCTTTATATCGAAACTTATGATCCTCCTTGATAATAAAAAAAATTATTGTTCCTTTAGTGGGGAAAAAAACCTAAAGAAGAAAATCGAAATTACAAAAACACAGAAAACCTGTAGCTTCCGATTTTATCAGATGTGTCCAAAGGAAACCAGATGCTTGCTCTTCCAGATCCTATATAGAGGGATCTGTATTCACGTTCCCTTTCTTAAGAATCGCGTGCGATTAGCTTCATTGTACGTACACAGTTCCTTTGACAGATTCAAACTCTATCTTCTTACTTGACACGTGCAAACAAACTGAGAATACTTGGGCGCCTATAAATTCTCCCGTTGTTGCCTGACCTTGAGCCAGCATATCCTTTGATTTTCTCTTCAGATACATAAGTCAATCCACAGTGTTCTTCGTGAACAGCTTCAGTTTTATCCATACCAGGAGACAAGTAAAGCAGATAAGTGAAAAATGTCGAGCAACTCTGGAAAAGATTTGGGACACCAGGCAGGCGAGATCACGGGCCAAGCTCAAGTGAGTGCATGTTCATTAGGTTGTAGTTTCGATCCCTGGAGGTCGGGCCAAAGCTTTGGCAGGAACAGAACCGATAGGCTCTGGGTTTTGATCCGTTTTATCTCCAGCAAATTTACTGGACGTTGTTAAATGTGTCTCATGCAGGTGAAGAGAGATGAGTATGTGAGCCAGGCAAAGGAGACATATCAGACGGCAATGGACAGTGCATCTGGCACGGCCCAGTCTACTCGAAGCTATGCTTCTGACCTCAAAGACCAAGCCACTAATCTCATCCAGCAGGTTCCTATATATATATGTGTGTGCACATCCATACATATATGATCCTGTCCGAATCGTTTCAGTTTCATTTTTTCGAGTCCTAACTCTTTTATCAGTTAAGGGGATAGCTAAGATTGATTTAGTGGTGAAATAGACGGGTGAGCAAGTGAAGAGCATGGCACAGGGAGCAGCAGAAGCTGTGAAGAGCACGCTGGGAATGAACAGCACGGACAGCAGCACCGCTGGCATCACCAACAACCGCCCCGCCAGCAACCCCAGCAATCCAATCACCGGAAACAGCCCCGGCAATCCAGTCTCCAGCGGCAACCCTGGCAAAAGGGCTTGATAAGTGACGTCCAGGCAGATATAAGTCGTGATCGAGATGAATGTGTTGTCATCTTCATTTGTTTTCCGTTCGTTGGTTGGTTCAGCTGATACTACGTCAGTGACATCCTTTCTGTATTGATGATTGTGTGTTTCTATGAATTAATCATGTGTACTCAGGTATCGCCATTGCTGCAGATAAAAAGAGATTGATGTTTCATTGGATCATCCTCGTCTTCGAAGAATACGTTACAAAATGTCCGCCCTTTTAATATTTTCCCTTTTGCTCTGATTTGATGGGATGTTATTCACATATATGGTGAACGAGATTTACTCACCTAATGTGTGTACATAGACTCTCGTGATTATGATACCGACTGCGCCATCTGTATCTAAATAAGCTAAGTATGAATATGGGAGCCCAGAGACCCTTGATGGTCACAGTGTCTTCGGCAGAGGCTAGCCTATCGGCTAAATTGCGTACCTAGTAGTATGCCTTGGATAATAAAATTATGGAGAAACGCAAAATATGATATTATATTGTTTGGAAAAAAAATGTAAATTTCGTTTTTCAAAGTTGGGTGTGTCAAATTTAAAGGAAAGCATGTATTTTTATTTAGAAGAAATAATGAGGTAATTTGGTGCGATGGAGCGAAATTGAACAAACAAGAATGAATTTCATAGAATAAAATGGAATTATGACATGACATTTGCCAATATAATTAGGTAAAAACAGAATATGAAATTGGAGGATATGATACTTAGTGGCATCGGATTTCATTCCATTCCATTGGGTATAGTTTATGCATCTTAAGCATTGCTTGAGACCTTACCCATTTCCTATTTCCTTCTTTGATGCTGAAATGTGTGTATAATATTCAATGGAGTAATCATGTAATCATAGTCAGATCTCCTGAGAACTTACCAGGGTCTCTAATCCAATTTCGTATCTGCGCTATGCCAAACCAAACTTACCCCGGTATTAGGTACAATCGAGCCTCTGATTGTGTGACGGCGAGCTGCGTTGCCTAAGATTTATCTACAGCATATATTTTCGTCTCGACATGCTGCTGATTGAAAGGGAATCATACGAATCATTTATTCGAAGGCTACCGGTTAGGAGGAGCCATCTTGGATGAGGAGTTTATAGAGCACATGAGACAATTGCTATAACCGTACATTCAGGACATGACACTCTTCTTGAAGTTCCCCATACTTGTCCCCGCAAAGCCTTGGGCTTTCCGCATTTACCAGGGAGTTTTTCTTTTGTCCGTCAGGCTTCTTTCTGTTATGCTCGTTCTCCTCTCCCCCATCAGAAAAAAACAAGAAAAATCTCCTGGGTCGTTTGCCTTTGATCCCATCAATGGCTTCATGTGAGTATTATCTCTTTATTCCCTTTGATCAAGAGCCAGCTTTTGAATGCCCAAGCCAACTGGTGCACCTTTACAAGGATGTTGCATCTTTTGTCTGAATTTGAATAATGAGAGTCGATGATGGGGACATAGCTTTGTTTAGGTGATCAAACTCTTACTCGGCACTGATCCTGATCAAACAGGTTGCTTAGGAGCTTCCCATAGAATCTTGAACTCGTACTTGGACATAGTAAGAGCAAGTGAACCTCAACAAGTTGGCAAAGCGACATAGATGGCAAGGACCGCACAGACGTACGCAGGTTTCATGTTGTTTGGTCTTCTAAATCCAAAGTTGATCCTACGCTGTAGTCCAAATCTCGACTCAACCAATGTAAGTTCCACTGGATCCGATGGCTATCTTTTACTTACCTGCACCTTTTTTTCTTAACTTATTCTCCGTTGATTGCTGCTAAATATCCTCTAGATGGCACCAGAGAATCCAAATCGTCTGTATACAAAGTGGGTTTGTGCCTAATCTGTACGAGGTAAAATGTTTTCCCTGTTCACTGTCCCTTGTCCAAGATTTGCTGTCACACGTGTATGTATCTGTTAGAGTTTGTTGGACTGATGAAAGAAATTGGAAACATGTTCCCTTCACGATTCCAAGCTCGTACTTCTCACTTGAACCCATTTTGCAGACCGAATCTCTCATTATTACGGGTATCTCTGAGATAGATTCACTCGCAGAGTTTGAGTTGAAAGTGAGCAGCCATAAACAGTACCTAACTGCATCTGCCATAATAATCGTTTCCTCGTCTGTCCTTTTCTTTCACTATATTCCTAGATGGATGATTTTGAGCTACATCGGAAGAGAGATTTGGTTCGAGAAAGTATGCCACCGCCACTGCCACCGCCCCCAAACTCAGGTCCTCTTGAACATGCTGTGACTTCTATCGGAACAGCAAAGAATAGTGTATCTCCAAAGCCGTCATTAGCTAAGCCGGTGCTCTCTCTGGAGAGAGAGCCAAGTTTGCTCGAGATAGCTGCCGATGATGGCTTGGCAATACTCCGGTCGCCCAAAGTAAGTGCATCAGAAGACTACTCCCATTTTCTCCATCCCATATCAGGTGTGAGCTTATGCAAACTATATCCCAAAGTGGCTGGATCAGGTTGGATTTTTCGGAAGATCTCGAACTATAAAGAGTAAATGTACTCCGTCTGCATGTATAGAGGTAAAACAAGAGAAGAACCGTATCCAGCTTATCAAATACTGTAGTGTATATGCTTTATGTTCCTGCAAAAATCTGATCTTAGAAGCAAAAATCTGACCTTAAGCTACTCCCTCATACTGGAGGCAAGTTTATGGCATGCCTCTGCTTCTCTTGGTTTCAGTCACTTTATCCTGCAGAACCAAATGGTGAAGGAGGGGCAAGTGCTCTGCTATATCGACCAGTTGGGAGGAGAGATACCAGTTGAGGTTTGTGCGTAACTTTTTCTTCATCCACTCTCAAATATGCTTCACTAGGGAACTTAATCACTGCTACAATTGATGACAATATCTCTATTTTAACCAATCGATTCCAGTCTGATGTAACTGGGGAGGTCACTCAGATCCTGCTGGAGGATGGCGGTACGTTTATTCATGCCTATGGTTCATCTTAGTCTTCATTGTTCATACCCTTAAATTGAATCCTTTCGTAGCAGCTCCAGTAGGTTATGATGATGCTCTCATTGCGTTACTCCCTTCTTTTCTGGTGATAAAGAAGTTGCAATAGAAGGTGCCACCAGCTTGTCGGGTTTGTTATGAGCTTTAATTCACTAATATGTTCAAAAAAGATTTTCAATAACATCTCATGTCTCTTTTGTAGTACTTCAGTACAAATTTTTCGCTCATCTTCTGAACTTTCACCGTGATTCAACCCATTGAATGTGAATATGGAATTACATGAAACTCTTTGTTACATGCGACCTCCCAGGGACATCTCTCTTTTCTATATTACAAGAGAATAGGATACATTTGCGATAGAGGGGTTCAGTCCTGCCAGTACGCAAGCAATTTGAATCTCTAATCTCAATCCTGAACACTGGTGGAAAATTGGAATCTGCAGAGATTCATTTCTTTCTAGAAAACAAGTGGTTTCAGGTTTCAGTCTCTTGTTTCTCAATCTCGTAAAAATAGAGTAACGTTGGGATCCACAATCATCTCAATGAAACAGAGATTTACTCTGTACCTAGAGTCAGATGAGCTTCACTTTTGACCGACATTTCTTGCACATGCGAACAATCTTCCGAACATCCTTCCTCATAGACGAGAAAGCCAAAACAATTGCAAGTATCATCGTTGGGTATATATGAATAGCTTTGGCATGATTTGTAAAAGCAGCTTTCCTGGGGAAGACTTCACAGCTAAGACCCCAGACAACTAGAAGAGACCCAAAAAAGCTCATCCTTGAAGGTTCTACGAGATTTATAAGGGCTCCCACCACCATGAAGTAGCTTCCTGCTAGGACCTGACAAAATACAAACGAGAAAAATGAAAAAACAGAGAAGGGTACAAATTAAAGCCGCAAAATGATTACAAAACAGATGGGCAGAAATTCCTGGGTAGTTTACTTAATGTAGGCGGAAGTTGGTTTCTTGTATGTATCAATCTTAGCACTATAGTGATACAGCATCTAGAGACGGAAGCCAACACCATTAGTCCTGCCATCGCAACCAGAGGAAATGGGGATCTCTAGCAGCACTTAGGGAGACTCGCCATCTGGCCACTGTGTATGGATCATGGCCCTCAAATGCTACACTTAAAAAGTGATGGATGGAAATCGAACGAGAACTTTCTGGAATTATAAGGAGGTTTGTCTCTAACATAAATCTCTTCTCGCTAACTAACAAGAACATGCTTTCAGGGATACAAGCAAAGGAAAACTCAAAACACTTTTTAACGGAAATCTATAGTTCATGCCTAACAATCCCATTTACTGCATGAAACATCAACCATCCTTAGGACAAAGCTTGGGTGCAAACCTCTATTCGTCTGAGATCCATTGCTGCTCGGAGCCCCTTAGCGTGGCTCGAATCATAGGGAGCTAGCAACTCATCGGAGCTCGGAAGAGCCTTCTTCTTTAGCACACAATCCGCAACGGCACCAGGGTAGAGGAGGACCTTCACTATAGTTTCAGAGAAGAGTTCACTGGCAATCAACTGAGAGGATGTCACCTGCAGAGGAGATTCGCAGAACCCAATCCTGCAAGGAAACCTGTAGAGAAGCAGAAACTCGTAAATGTTCAAGATTTACAATGTTTGAGGCAAACATTGGGACTCCCAATAGGGTTTACTAATTTGAGATTCACCCAAGGCAGAAATTACCGATTTTTGAAGTGATGTCGAGGAAAAAAAACCATACATCCTCCGAGAATTTAAATGTACATTAAATACTAAACCGAATATTGCAATAATCCCATCTCTTTCTTGTAGTGAACACAGAGAGAGCGAGAGAGAGAGAATGTGAACAGACCGACCTAATCTTGAACAGAATCGAAGAGAACCAGAACCTAAAAGGCTATTTCCATTTTTCGCTTTGTGGGCAAACATACAATCTCTTCTGCGATGAACAAGACCGTGTCTCTGATCACATTGCAACAACACAAACTGAAACTCAAACAGGATGATGAAAGAAGGCGACATAACAGGGTACCTGAAGAGAGGGACTTGAAAGATGACGAGGAAGAAGTATGTGAAGGAGGCAACCGAAGATATGGAGCGAGCCCATTTTCTAGAGGAAGCCATCTTCTTGCGCCCCCACGAAAACGAAGACAAGACAAGAAAATATTATTCTACCAATATTTTGAGGACCCTGGCAGGGGAGAGAGAGAGAAGATTATCGGCTGGTTTAGCGGAAAAAAGAGGTCGGTTTTAGCTCTCGATTTTTGAACCATGCCCAATATTCTCTTGTGCCCTGGAAATCTTGGCCTAATCACAATTTTTTGGTGCTGTGGTCGAGCTGTATCATTTTTTACAGGTCTACTTGAACTCTTTCCGAGCTTGTTGGCTTATCTGTTTTTGAGAACAATTTCATTCATGCTTACCTATTCCATATTATCACACTAATTTGGAGCTACGTAAGAAGGGTCTATCAACCAAATATATCAGCTCCTATTGAAACCTACATAGGTGGAGACATCTAGATGCCTTAGTTTGGTCTCTTCCCTTTGAAGAATTTTATTACTTTTATTGCTAAATAATTTTATAGAACTTAATTAGTAGGCTTCTGAGGAGGAATGTGCCCGTTACGGAGCATAATGCAATCAATTTAAGCGTTGCCCATATCGAGCAAGAGATTGATTCCATGATTAAAAGTATTTTCTTATAAACTTTCTTGATTGGTTAGAGCTATTTATTCCTACCCTTCACGGGGGATTTCAATGAATTGTTGCATGCTTGTGAAAATTTCGATGATGGAGTTTTTTTCTATCAGTGTTGTCCTAATATAGTCCTAATCATTCTCAGTCATGGCAAAAACTAGCCGATTTAAGAGATTTGTGTTGAGGCGAATAATTCAACATGGGGCTTGCTGATTATGTGGAACCCTAAGCTTCGTGTAAATATATTCTCCTACAATTCGTATTGGATTCATGCCCAGAGGAATGCCCTCCTTTTACTAGATCTTGACAAATAGTTTACACGTATGACCTTTGATATGATCATCTGAAGGATAGCTTATTGTCTGAATTAACTATATTTATTAGTTAGATATCTTGTCCACATGTTATAATAGGAGATTCGAATGAAATATTGCATGATTATGAGAAACTAGGTGGCAGAAGTTATATAGGCCCTTCAAGAGCATATCTAGATTTTTGCTGAATATAGGTTGTGTTGATTTGGGTTTTTCTGGTAATCCCTTTACATAGAGAAATAATAGAGCAGGATTAAACTATATAAACAACGAATAGATAGGGCAATATAGCAAATAAGGAATGGATGCACTCTTTTCTTAAATCAACAGTATAACATATATATTTACTACATCATACCATAACCCAATAGAGATAAAACTAAGGTATACCAACCATAAGAAGAAGAATATTTTTAGGCTTGATGCCATGTGGAGTAAAGATCAATCTAGTACAACAACAGTTGTAAAAGCTTGGAGCATAAATATAGTAGGTCTCAAGCTTTACAAGTTAGTAAAGAAGATTAATAAAACTAAAAATGCTCTAAAATCATGGAATAGATCAGAATTTGGACACTATGAGGCTCAAATATAGCAAAATTGTCCCGAACACAAGATTCAGCCACTACAAAAGTCTACAGTGGCATTAAACAATACCCTAAAAATAGACTAGATGATCCGCTTATAAGATAGAAACAAAAATGAAATTAAGGATCAAAGTAATTATAACACCATTTTTTTCACGTATCCATGATAATTAAGAGAATAAGAAATATTATAAACACGATAAAACCATCAAATCAAATCTTAACTCAAAATCACAGATGAATCAAACACTACTCCATTGAACACTTTGAAAATACATACAAAACAGCTAAACCAATAATCTCACATGACTTAGAAGACTTGGTCCAACCTATAGTTAGTAATCAAGATAATAGAAATCTTAGTAGAATTCTCTCATTATAAGAGATAAAAGAACACATGAAAACACTTGCCTTCACCAAAAACTCCGGGTTCATAGACTGCATGCCTTCCCTCTCTTCTTTACACACTATTGGGAAACATTGAGAGCCACATTTATAGAAGCAATCCGACAATTGTTTAGAATAGGATACCTACTAAAGGAATTAAATAGACAAAGGACTATACCTTTTCAAATTGGATAAAACAAAAGTGTAAAAAAAAAAAGAAGATAAAGAAGATGTCAGATATTTAGATAATCCAATGTTTATCAGAAAGGAAGAGATCATAAAGTCTTGACTTTCTTGTAGACAAACTAAAAAGGGAAACTAGAAGCTTGGAAACTGAAAATGCTTTCATGGGCAAATAGAGCTACCATAATAACCTCCCTCCCTCTCTCTACACCATGTCACTTTTTATAATTCCAACCAAAATTTACAATAAAATGGATCGAATTACAATGAGGTTTTGGTGGGGGAGAATAGATAAGAAAAGAACTAACATCAAATCAAGCATGAATTTTAGTCATCTTTTCAATTTTCGCAAGAATTTTTTTCCGCATATCATAATCAGGCATCAACTATACATCGTTTATTAAATGTAGCATGTCGTTCATTTTTTGGCAAATTATCATAGCTGGTATCATGTCATGCTAGTATCAAGTAAAGAACTGTTAGCCACATTGATAAAATTAATGTGTCATGTATGATAATTTGACAAAAAATAAACGTTATGTTTGAATCAATAAATTAATTAAAGTTAATACTTGATCGGGATACGCAAAAAACTTTACACTAAATTTGAAATTGTGGTCAAAATTTATGCTTAAATAAGATAATAACCTTGAGGACAAAGATGTTTTGCACCTAGGCAATGGTAAAACTTTGCATGCCAAAAATCAATAGGGGGTCTTAATCTTAGGAAAACTAAATAGTAGGCAGTGCTTTCTAAAATAACTTGGATACTAACTCAAAAACAACAAGGTTTGGCAGATAAAAGCATTAAGAGTAAAGTATGTAACTTTCTCCTTAGCCAAAAATAGAACAAAAAAACCTCTAGAATGTGAAGAGATCTAAATGAATGTGAATAGACTTTGAGAATAGAAGTTGGTTCTTGAATTTCTTTAAATATAAGCATGTCCTTAAAAATAATTTTATCATCCAAATAGGTTTAAAAGTTGCCGATCTAATTTTAATGGAACATAGAAAATGGAATATCCCCATGCTACAACCCTTATTCAATCAACAAACAATGGAGAATATACAAAAAATAATAATAATAAAACTAAGCTCAAATTGAATCAAAAGATGAAACCATATGGACTACAACTTCCTCAAGGTTACACACAATCAAATCATTTTACAATATAGATCGAGGACACAAATTTACATTAGATACCATAAAGATATGGGAAGGGCTATAGAAGAATAAGATACATGACAAACTCAAAATCAATTTATAGAGAATAGCGACGAATTGCCTCCCTTAGGTCGTTAGTGCAAACAACCCTTATCCGCTGTGCGAGACCAGCTCCTATAACTTTAGACATCTCTTCGACGAATGTCCATATTGTTGTGTTGCTTGGAGGAGTCGCCTTGGAAGATATGCAACCGAAATAATCCATCACAAACAGAACTAGACTTAATAGAACTCATAACTAACCCACCTAACTCACTTTTAACTAATCAAATTATAAAAAGGAGAATTCACATTATATGGCGCCATACTAATAATATATAGGTTATGGGAAGGAAGTAAGAAAGAGAGCTCTTTGCAACCTAGTAAATCTATTCCTCTCCAACTTACTACCAAAATCGTCTAAGGATTTAACGTACACAAGAATACAAAAAGCAAACAACATATGACTACTCGGTTAACAATGGGAACAATAAGAGCTGAACCGAAACTTAAGAATGGTTGGGTTCGTATCAATCGGACACCACATTTTGTTAATAATAAATCGTGTCGCAGGTGTGGCTGAGGATTTGAATGGATTTCTTTTGGAATGGAGCCATAAAACTGCCAACACATCTTTCACTTAAGGCGGAAGCTGATGCAATTTTTCTAGGATTAAAGCTGGCTAATGAGAATCAATGGAGAGAGATTCAAGTCTTATTTGATGGCCAAATTATAATTGAGTCGATTTTTCATCCATCGGAAATACCTTGGGAGCTTCGTAATCTCATTTTGGGTATTGTACATTTGTTGAAATCTTTGATATCCTTGGAATGTTTGTGGATTTCTCGTGATTGTACTAATAACTCACTGTCTTTGTCGACAGGGGGCTAAGTCGGCTTTTGAAGGATTGTGGTTTTTTGATCCTACCCGATGCAATGATGTATATTTGGTAATATAATGCAGCTATTATGATTAATAAAAAAACTTTAATATTGTCATTTTTCTCTCAGTCATAGGATATCCGAAATGTTATTGAGCAAAAAAAGAAAAAGGATATTCGACATGTACCATGACAAGTGTTCATATGCTCAACAAGAAATAAGGAGGAAATATTCATCCATAGTAGAATATTCAATGTGCACATTGGTAATTTAGAAATTGTGATATGACTATTTTAGATTTAAATTTATTTCACCTATGAACAAATAAAGATCTTTGAATTATG
Organism: Sonneratia alba; assembly: GCA_900174645.1. Classification (NCBI taxonomy): domain Eukaryota; kingdom Viridiplantae; phylum Streptophyta; class Magnoliopsida; order Myrtales; family Lythraceae; genus Sonneratia; species Sonneratia alba. Next base: position 6,491,449 of record FWPY01000060.1, read on the forward strand.
AATTAAGTCAAAAGCAGCTCACCATAGCACCTTGTTGGATTTTAGAATGGGGTTCATGGTCTTTAAGTTTGAGGATGAGGTAAAAGTGTTCAACTTGTGGGTAATTTGTTGAGGAGAATTGATTCCGAAGAATGTGGCCATTAGGCCTTAGTACAAAAGACAAATCTAACCTTATCATCACCTGTTCTCGGTCACCAAATCATGAAAAAGTAAATATCTTGCTTGCAGACATATATGGATCCTCCTTGTGTCCCTACTTGCTTGAGCATGAAAGAACAAATATCTAGATTGTAAGTAGCTAATGAATGGAGGTATCCAAATGTATATGACAAGTTTATACCACATTACCATGTGATGAGGGTTGGATGATGAAATTCTAACATCAATTGAAAAGTCAAAGGCTGAATTTTGAGAATATTGAGAATATGGTACCACCATAGCCTTAGTTTTTAGGCTCGTCAAACTTTGTATAATGTCCGCTGGATGAAGACAAACTACTACTACAATGAACCTCATTTCTCTCTTAGTAAATCTTTTAAGGCGCCCATGTTAATCCAATCATGAATTAAATCTAAAATGGTATATGAGAGGCTTATTGCAACACCTTATTGGCCCTCATATGGAATTCACGAAAATAAAAAGGAGAAAAAAATGGATAAGAGTTGTATGTCTTTTGAAAATATGATAAGTAAATTTTATAAGTTCTAATGTGGTCAAATAAGTTCCATTTATTTGCTTTCATCACATATTGAGTCCATTCTAGAGATGATGGTGTCAAACTTTGTCCACTTGTCATTTAGCAACATGTAACATGTAGGCTAACATGTAAATAAAATAGAACGCTGTTAAGTCTATATTGACACTTCCATCATGGTAAGGAATGGAACACATTTTAATACATAAAAAAGTCAAACATATAAGGCTTGTTCAATTATTTTAAAGTTTATAATAAAGCTTGTTTAACATATTTTCAAATTATATAAGGGTCTTGACGACTTTATTTTAAAATAAAAATATTCAGCTTGTGAATAGTTATTCGTAAGATGAGTCTTAGAATTATGGTCATTAAATCCGAGTACAAAAAACTAGAAAGCCAAACTTCTTATCACTTGTTCTCACTCACTGGAGAACAGAAAGTGAATGTTTAGCTTGCGAGTAGCGAGCCCATAATAACATTGTGATATGCCGCGCTAGAGCTGGACAATTGGGCTGCACGGTCTTAACAAACCGGCCATGATAGCCCAATATGTTATCCTGTTGGGCCAGTACGGCCCTGATAAGGCATTAGCCCAATAAAGCTAGGCTTGAACACAGCCCAGATACTTTTTGGGCAGCCCAATCTAGCCCACTAAAAACTTTCATTATGAGATAATTATTAAAAATCTAATTCAAGTTAATTAGTACATTTTTCCTTTTTCTACCATCTAAATCCCATTGGTATTAGACAAAATATATTAGATGTAGTTTAATGTAAATAGTTTTTTTAAAACAAAAAATTAATATTTGGGCTATTAAGATGGCCTGGCTGGATAATCTTTCGGCTTGATAAGTGCTAGGTCGGGCCGGGCTAGAAATTGCCAACTCTACTATGAGCATTACTATTAGCCCCTTGATACTTGGACACGGACATGACTGCTATGCGGGGCCTCGATGGCATGGCAGCCAGGATTAGGATTGAGGGAAGACTGTCGGAGGATCAGCTGGAACAGAAGGGCGAGCTAGCAAGTGATGCTAGCAAGGGTTCTCCCGCAAGACTCGCTCAAAGGTGGGCAACCCGAATGCCCCATGCTCTCACAAGACTTGCTCCCGGGCGAGCAAGGCAGGCGCCAAGTGGTAGGTGGTGCAGGCATGGGCACTCCCGCAAGACTCGCTCCCAAGTGGGCTGGTAGGCGATGTGTGCGCGGGTGCTCCCGCAAGACTCGCTCAAGGGCAGGCAATCTGGATGCCCTAAGCTCCCACATGACTCGCTCAAGGGTGGGTGATTCGGATGCCCAATGGACGCCCTAAGCTTCCACAAGACGGTTATGGAAGGTCGCTCACAGTCGAGCGGTGCTTATGCTACTTGCGACTGATCCAAGGCAAGGGCGCGGTGCCCAGGACCGAACTGAGTGTGGGTGGCACTCAGGTAGACCCGACAGACTCCAGTCGTGGGAACGATGGAGTCACGGTCAGAGTGTTGATCGAGTGACTAAGCTGGCAAGTAGTCAACCTTATCCAACTACGGCATCCTGAAAATGTGGGATTCGGGTGGTTATGGAAGCCTGGTTGTTCCTGGAAATCAGGGATCGTGGATCCTCCCCCTGCAAGGATAAATAGGACTGTTGGGTCTTCAAGGTTGAGAAGGAGCAACTGGAGAGAGTAGAGAGGCAATCACTCCATCAAAGAGAGCTGAACAAAGGAAGGCCGGCGGTGCTATGACCAGTTCCCTCAAAGTTGTGTGTGAACTCCCAGGACGAAGTTCACCAATCCAAGTAAGGAGTACAAGTGCTGGACACACAAGGCACATACTTGGGTGTGACCGTGCAAGGTCGTGTAAGGGTTTTGCATGTTCTTATAATTCGAGTTTGTGAATACAAGTGAGATTTACCTTACCTTGCATTGTTTGATCTTGATCCTTTGTTGCTAAACCTCGCCGAGCTGCTTTGCTGCATGTGTTTGGGTTGGCTGAGAGTGTGTGGGACATTGCTTAGCACCATCGCAGGAATGGAAAATTTTGGGTGAATTTCGACCCCTGTGATAGCTGGTATTAGAGCCACATTCAGTGGTGTGTGAGGAATTTCAACAACAAGCGAGCGGTGACCTGAATGTCACGCATGGACGCGTTAAAGGATCGAGTGGCAGCTTTGGAAACATCCCTCAGCAACATGTCCAGAGTAAGTGGAACGGTGGCGGAAGTTCTAGCAACCCTAGTTCCAGACGTTGTCCATTTGAAGGAGGAGGTGTGTGTCCTCCGACTTGCACTGGCTGGTGGTACAGCCAAAGTAAAGGGATCTCAAGCTAAGGTAAAGATACCTGAACCCAAAGCCTTCACAAGCACTTGGAGTTCCAAGGAACTCGAAAACTGTCTGTGGGACATCGAACACTACTTTAAGGCAGGAAAGATTCCATAAGGGGAGCAAGTCTCGATGGCAATCATGTATCTGTCAGGTGATGCAAAACTTTGGTGGCGGACCCGCAAGCAGGATGCTGCTACCGGTGGACGGCCACACATCAGAGATTGGCCTACACTAAAGAAGGAACTCAAGGAGCAGTTCCTTCCCACGAACACTTTGTGGGTTACTCGGGATGCACTGTGCAACTTGAGGCAGACGGGTACGGTACGTTAAGGAATTTAGTTCCTTGTTGCTTGATGTCACAGAGATGTCCGAGTTGGACAAGTTGTTCAACTTCATGCAGGGTCTTCAATCGTGGGCTCAACTTGAGCTATGAAAGCAAGGAGTCCAAGACCTCCAAACTGCAATGGCAAAGGTGGATGCATTGATTGACATCCGCATATCAAAGTGCGACCTGAAGGGGAAGAAAGCCGAGAAGTCAAAGGACAAGGCGGCCAAGCCTAGCAAGGGTGCAGGCAAAGCCGAGAAGACGAAGCCATCCAAGGGAGACAAAGGGAAGGGGAAGGGGAAGGCGATGGACGGTTCATCCCATAAGGACCCCAAGACTCACCCGGGGTGCTTCATCTGCAACGGCCCCCATTGTGCTCGTGATTGCCCGAAAAGAAAGAAGTTGTCGGCCCTAGTAAACAGGACTGACTCGGACTCAAATGATGAGCAAACTAGAGTGGCACCTCTCCAAATACTTGGTGCCATCTGCTCAGGAAGGAAGGCATAGGAGCAGGGATTGATGTACATGCCGATGACCCTGAATGCCAAGGAGGCGGCGGCAATGGTGGACACTAGCACAACGCACAACTTTGTGTCGAATCATGTTGTGCAAGCCTATGGATTGCAGATCTAGAAGCAAGCCAGCCACATCAAAGCTGTCAACTCCCAAAGTAGGCCGGTGCTTGGGATGGCCAAAGGAGTGCCGGTCCAAATTGGTGAATGGTCGGGGAACATTGACGTCATGATCATTCTTATGGATGATTTTGATGTAATACTCGGTAACAACTTTCTTGTGAAAGCTTGTGTTTCGATCATGCCACACTTGTCTGGTTTGTTGATCACAGACTCAAAGAAGTCTTGCTTCGTTCGGGGATTTAAGGACCTTAACCATGCGGAGGACATTCGGACCGAAAGGGTCTCAGCTATGCAGATAGCCAAAGGCTGGAAGAGGAGCCAGCCAACATACCTTATGGCCATCCATGAGTTAGGGCCCGAAGCAGGCGTGGATGCTGAGATTCCTAACGTGGTGCAAGCGATCCTAGGCGACTTTTGTGACGTTATGCCCGATGAGCTACCCAAGGGCTTACCGCCAAGGCAGGCGGTGGATCACAAAATCGAATTGATTCCGAGAACAAGGCCACCTGCAAAAGGTCCTTACCGGATGTCACCTAAAGATCTAAAGGAGTTGCGGAGACAACTCCAAGACTTGTTGGATTCGGGGAAAGTTCAACCCTCCAAGGCGCCCTATGGTGCTCCAGTGCTGATCCAAGAGAAGCAAGATGACACATTGCGGTTGTGCGTGGACTATCGCAGGTTGAACAGAGTAACCATGAAGAACAAGTACCCCGTACCTTTGATTGCAGACTTGTTCGATCGGCTCAGCGGAGTTGAATTCTTCACCAAGTTGGACTTGAGATTGGGATATTGACAAGTTCGTGTTGCGGAGGGCGACGAGCCAAAGACGACAATGGTGACTCAGTATGGGTCCTATGAATTTAGGGTTATGCCATTTGGCTTAACCAATGCACCAGCCACATTCTGTAATCTCATCAATGATGTTTTCCATGATATAATAGATAAGTTTGTGGTTGTGTATCTCGATGACATCATTGTGTATAGCCGATCATTAGAAGAACATCTAGGGCATTTGCGTTGTGTGTTCCAGTGGTTAAGGGAACACCAATTATACGTGAAGAAGGAGAAGTGCTAGTTTTTCATGAAGGAAATCAATTTCCTTGGTCACGTGATTGGAGGTGGCATGGTACGGATGGATCCTCGGAAGATACAATCTATCAAGGAGTGGACTGCTCCAACCAAAGTAAGTGAGCTTCGGAGTTTCCTTGGTTTGGCTAACTACTACAGGAAATTCATAAAGGGATACTCAAAGATGGTATCCTCACTCATTGATCTGCTGCAAAAAGGCAAGTCGTGGACATGGGATGGGGCATGTGCTGATGCATTCAAGAAGATCAAGTCCCGGATTGTGGCCGAACCTGTGCTCAAGCTACTAGACTTTGACAGGCCATTCAAAGTTCATACAGATGCATCTAATCATGCTATAGGTGGGGTGCTTGTGCAAGACAGCACCCTGTTGCATTTGAGAGCTGGAAGTTGAAGTTGGTCGAGCAACGCTACTCTGCACACGAGAAGGAAATGTTGGCGGTTGTACACTGCCTACGGGCATGGCGGGTATACTTGCTGGGCACTTTTTTTGTGATCAAGACTGATAATGTTGCAAAAACCTTCTTTAAGACACAGAAGAAGCTGTCCCCAAAGGCAAGCCCAGTGGTAGGAGTTCTTGGCTGAGTACGATTTCGAGTGGGAACATAGGCTGAGGCGTCACAACCAAGTTGCCAACGCATTGAGCAGGAACACAGTAGAAATGGTTGCTGCATTGACCCAGTTGGAATCCGACTTCGTAGGCAAACTGAAGGATTAAGCGAAGGAGGATCGGGTGTACCAAAGGTTGGTCGCGCAAGTCCAAGACGGTACTGTGAGGAGGTACTAGATCGATGATAGATTGTTATATGCGAAGGGTGGTTGCGTATTCGTCCCCAGTGGAGGGCTGAGGACTCAGTTGTTGCATGAACATCATGACGCACAATGGGCTAGGCATCCTGGACGGGAAAGGATGCTGGGGCTATTGACACGCTCCTACTTCTGGCCGCAGATGGAGAACGACGTCGAGCTCTATGTCAAGACGTGTCTTGTTTGTCAACAAGACAAGGTGGAACGGCGCATTGAGGCAAGCTTGTTGTAGCCTTTGCCTATTCTAGAGAAACCATGGGTGTCGGTTTCTATGGACTTCATTAGCGGCTTCCCTAAGGTAAAGAGATTTGATGGAGTCATGGTTGTGGTGGACAGGTTCTCAAAGTATGGGATTTTCAGGCCTACCTCAAAGAATTACTCTGCTGAGACGACAGCAGAAGAGTTCTATTGCCACTTGGTTAAGTTATTTGGGATCTCGACGGACATTGTGAGTGATCATAATGCATGGTTCACCGGGAGATTCTGGACCCATCCCTTCAACATGATGGGGACGAAGCTAAAGTTCTCAACAGCAAACCACCCGCAGATGGATGGACAAACGAAAAGGATGAACCAGTTGTTGAAAGAGTACTTGAGACACTATCTCTCTACCAGTCAGTGGAATTGGCTGGAATTGTTGGACACGACACAGTTTTGCTACAACCAGCACTGTTCCTCAACAACTAGGTTCAGTCCGTTTGAGCTCGCTTTAGGCTATCAACCATTGATCCCTTCCGAAGTGGCCCTACAAAAGAAAGAAGGGTCATGTCCTGCTGCCTACCGTTTTGCCCGGAACAAGCAAGAGATGCTCAAGGAAGAGCAGGACAGCCTTGCCAAAGCTGTCCGCTGCATGAAGACTATGCGGATCAAGGGTGTCGACCATTGGAATTTTAGGTTGGTGACAAGGTCATGTTGAAATTGACGCCCCAAATTTGGAAGAAAGTGACAAGCAAGAGATGGCACAAGGGCCTCATTCAACAGTATGATGGGCCATTTGAGGTAGTGAAGCGAGTTAGAGCAGTGGCTTATCGCTTAGCACTACCCGAGAGGATGAAGATTCATCCCACTTTCCATGTCAGCTTCCTAAAGCACTACCATGAAGATGTGGATACGGAACGCATTAGGGCAAGACGTGCTCCTTTGAATGTGCTCACGGAATTGGATAGGGAAGTTGACCGCGTGCTGGATCGACGGGTGTTGGGGTACAGCAAGAAGAACCGGAGAACGGAGTATTTGGTTCTATGGAAAGGTTTGCTAATGTTGGAAGCAAGTTGGGAAAAGGAGGCAACACTCTGGCAATTCGAGGACAAGATCCAGGATTACCTCCACTCTATTCCGACGAGGGCGTCGGCTTCCTCAAGTGGAGGGGGTTTGTTAGCCCATTGATTCTCGGACACGGACATGGCTGCTATGTGGGCCCTCGATGGCATGGCAGCTAGGAACAGGATTGAGGGAAGACTGTCGGAGGATCAGCTGGAACGAAAGGGTGAGCTGGCAGGCAATGCGAGCAAGGGTTCTCCCGCAAGACTCACTCAAAGGTGGGCAACCTAGACGCCCCATGCTCCCGCAAGACTCGCTCCCAGGCAAGCTGGTAGGCGATGTGTGAGCGGGTGCTCCCGCAAGACTCACTCAAGGGCGGGCAATCCGAATGCCCTATGGATGCCCTAAGCTCCCGCATGACTTGCTCAAGGGCGGGCGACTCGAATGCCCTATGGACGCCCTAAGCTTCCACAAGACGGCTATGGAAGGTCGCTCACGACCGAGTGGCACTTATGCTACCAGCGACTGATCCAAGGCAAGGGCACGGTGCCTAAGACCGAACTGAGTGTGGGTGGCACTCAGGCAGACCCAACAGACTCCAGTCATGGGAACAATGGAGTCACGATCAAAGTGTTGACCGAGTGACTGAGTTGGCAAGCAATCAATCTTATCCAACTGCAGCATTCTGAAAATGTGGGATTCGGGTGGTTATGGAAGCCTGGTTGTTTCTTGGAAATCAGGGATTGTGGATCCTCCCCCTGCAGGGATAAATAGGACTGCTAGGTCTTCAAGGTCGAGAAGGAGCAACTAGAGAGAGGAGAGAGGCAATCACTCCATCACAGAGAGCCGAACAAAGGAACGCCGGCAGTGCTGTGACCAGTTCCCTCAAAACCATGCGTGAACTCCCGAGGCGAAGTTCACCAATCCAAGTGAGGAGTGCAAGTGCTGGACAGACAAGGCACATACTTGGGCGTGACTGTGCAAGGTCGTGTAAGGGTATTGCATGTTCTTGTAATTCAAGTTTGTGAATACAAGTGAGATTTCCCTTACCTTACATTGTTCAATCTTGATTCTTTGTTGCTAAACCTCACGAGCTGCTTTGCTGCGTGTGTTTGGGTTGGTTGAGAGTATGTGGGACACTACTTAACACCATCGTAGGAACGGAAAAATTCGGGTGAATTCTGACATCTGTGACAATTACCATGTGAGGGCGGGCGATCCTAGGACTAACACCAATTGAAAAGTCAAAATGTAAAATTCCGAAAGCACTGCCACCATAACTTAAATTTCAGGTTCCAAGTCTGCCAAACCTTAGGGCCCGCTATATGAAAAGTGTTGTCATAATGAACCCCATTTCTCTCTAGTAAACCTTCTGGGAGGCGCATGTCATGACTCGTCAAACTGGGCTGCAGTGACTTGTCTCGGACACAAATTGGGTCAAATTCAACGCCTAGGACGTGTCTTCGCAGAAGACCTCCAATCAGGCTGTAAACTACATTATAAGGCATAGCATCACCATCAACATAGACGTACGCAATTCTTCGACACACAAAAGAACTTTCGGATCTATTCCATCAACGAAGGGAACAATATTCATATTCTACTCCTTTGAAGAGATTTCCCACCGAAATGGCATCGGCAGGTAGAGAGGATGTGAAACTGCTGGGATACTGGGCAAGCCCTTATGCTCTGAGAGTCGAGTGGGCTCTGAAGCTGAAGGGAGTTCCATACGAATACATCGAAGAAGATGTGTTCGACAAGAGCCCTCTACTGTTGCAGCACAACCCCGTGTACAAGAAGGTGCCCGTTCTGGTTCACGATGGGAAGCCAGTGCCCGAGTCTCTTCTGATACTTGAATACATCGACGAGACTTGGACGGAGTGCCCCTCTCTGCTCCCTCAGGACCCGTACGAGCGCTCTCATGCTCGTTTCTGGGCCAAGTTTGCCGACGAGAAGGTGAGTGGAGATCAAAGTAGCCAATTTTTGTTGCAGTCCTGTTATGCAATAGTTCTACCTTGCTGCATATGAATGGTTTGACTCGGGTGGGTTGTTCCTTTTCTTTTTAAATTTTGCTGTCCCAACTCTTTTTGGGTCAGGTTTTTTGAAGTATAAAATACCGTAGTAAGAACCATTTTGGGAAATGAGAAATCAAGGTTTTTTCTTGTGATTTTCTCGAATCTCAATTTTTTAATATGATAGTTAGATGATTATTATCTTGAATAGGTGGAGGAGCAGAATAAATTTCTCATAATAATAACACCAGCTGCTTTCTTTGGTCATATACATTCTCTTATTCTTTAGATTATTTTGAGCCATCAATGCGATCCATCAATTTATGAGAAAATTCTATTTTCAGTGTTTCACCAAATGACGTATATGTTCTCATCCTTCAGTGTGTGTCAGCGATTATGGGGGTGTTTGCCAAGAAGGGCGAGGATCAGGAGATAGCTGCCATAGAAGCCAGGGAGAACCTCAAGACCCTCGAGAGCGGACGAGACGGGAAACGGTTCTTCGGGGGTGAGAGGATCAACTACACGGATGTCGCGGTCGGCTGGATTGGGTTGTGGGCCCGTATGGTCGAGGAGATCACCAGCACAGCCCTCGTCGAGCCCTCCGTGAAAGCGTGGTTCGACGAGTTCCTCGAGCTTCCTGCCATCAGGGAATGTGTCCCACCATGGGAGAAGCTCCTCAAGCACAACAGGTGGTTCCACGAGAAGCTGACATCATCCACTTGATGCTGATGAGTTTGTCGCCTCGTGATGTGATCTTGTCGTTAAATTCTATGCGCCATCGCTACTAGCAGGTGATGGAATTAATATAAATATAGTTCATTCTGATAAAATAAAAATCATATATATCATGAAAATTGAATGGTGTACGATGCCAGTCATTTCTACGAATAATAGTGCTTTCCCAATATTCAGTCTTGATCATTGGCTTACACAGTCTCATTGCGACACAATGTTTGAAAGGGAAAAATTTTATGGTCCAGTCTCCCAATGACTAAGTATATTGAATTAGACCTATTAATTCGGACAACATGATATGAATATACTTTTGAGCTATGCAAGCACACCCTACTTCCTCAGTGGCCTGAAAATTCTCTTGCGGGTTATGAATTTTTTGTACTTTACGTTACTCAGTTTTGCATAAATCACACAAATAATTATTTTTTAAAAATAAATTTAAATAATTTTATATTTTAAAAATATTTTGTTATGATATAATCCATAGTTTTAAAAACCGGATCGGGCCGGCCGGTTCGACCGGGAACCAACCACTCATCCGATCCGGTTCCTACAAAAAATCCAATTACATATTCAAAGAGAAAAATTCCAATTGAGCCGACTGGTTCCTAATCCGACCGGTGAATTTAATTGAATCTGTGAGAAAACCGACCGACTTAAAATTAAAAAAATAAAAACTTATTATAATGTACCTATTTTATTTATTAGACTTATATTTATATTTTATATTAAATTTTTGTTTAATATAATGGTTATATTAATAATTTTTGTTATAAATCATATTCAAATTATGATATTATGTAAATTTATTAGTAATATTATATTATTAATATTATTTAGTAAACATGCGGTTCAACCCATTGAACCCCTGGTCCGACCCATAAACCCATGAACCCATGCTTATATCGGTTTCCAGCCCAGTCCGATTTTAAAAACTATGATATAATCTACTCGTTATTCTAAATTTTGTATTAATTTAAATAAAATATTGAAATAACTATTAAAATATATTCATTTATATATAATTAATCAAAATTTAAAATTTTCTCATACTTTTCTTTTTAGTTGTGAAAATTGTTTTCATACTTATGGTGGAGGACGATTCAGTGGGGGTGGTATGGTCCATGACCTCTAATATGGTTTTGGTCCGAGAGGGGGACTTACCTAGCTAAGAGACTTGTTGACCGGAGAGCCAAGGATTCCATTAAGCCCAAGTGCTGCAAACAAACGTGCAAGACAAGCTTAAGACACATTAGGCTGTGACAGTGCTTTTTGTGAGTATTTGAGTGAGACTTACCTTTTCCTCTGGATACAAAATATTTATAGGGATTGTGTTGGAGATGTGCTTGTTAGGCTGACTGAGTGGGGACTCGCGAGTCGACTTGCCACCAATCGAGGTGTGGTCATTAGTTGCCAGTTGAAGGGAAGTAGGGCGGGATCATTTGGTCAAGTACTTTTGACTATTAGATCAACCAAGACAGAATGTAATCTGCCGAATAAATAGGGGGACCATACAATTCAATTGAATGGTACCGAGTAGGGTGGTTCGACTGGTTCACGGTGATTTCCTTGTCAACCTCCTTAAAATTCAAGGTTTAATTCTCATAAATTAGATATTTCATAATAACTTTAATCCCATATTCATCCTGCTTAAGTTGGCTCATAAGTCTATTTCGGAATTGAGAATATTCACTTGACAAAAGACCTCTAGGGTAGATACTATCACAGAATTTCCACGTGGAGTGTTCAATCCACGTTGTGATCCGACTGGTACCTATTTGAGAGTGGGAAAGAAACGAATAATAGTAGAATCGGACAACATTTTTTTTTTTACAGCTTCTATTTGATTTAACTCGCAATTGGAATTCAATATTATTATTATTATTTTGATTAAAAATAGGATATATGAAATTAAAACACGAGAGAGTTATAACATGATAAAAAAATGTTGTAATTTAAAAACAAAAAAAATTTGGAAATGTTTTTGTAAAATTTATTTGATAAATAAGAATTTGAAATGGTTTGTATTGGTGAATGAAGCGTTAGAAAATTCCATAAAACTGTCAAAATGGTCCATCAAAATATAGCCGGCCACCAATTTAGTTCTCAAATTATATTTTCCACCTATTTAATTCTAACAATCAGGAATCTAACAATCAGGAATTTATTATTAACGTAATTGAAACGTAAACAATATGAAAAAAAAATTATGATGAAAACTTGATGTGGCTGTCTACATGACACTATCAATAAAATAGTTCATGTCAGATCTCTGTTACTGTTGGTTAGTGTTAGCACTGTTTTGATGATGGAAACGCCAAGAAAATCAAAGGACTCATTTGGTGAGTGGTTATCAATTTGATGACCATTTTGACAGTTTTTTCTTGTGAATTTTGTTCTTCGATGGGCTTTGACATACCGCGGAGAAGTGTCACTCAGATATGGGCTTCGATGTGGCATGTGGGCCCAATAGTTTTTCAGAAGCCCATTTATCCGAACGGGCCTAATAAGGAGTGATACAGAAAGTCGGCCCAATGGGCAAACTGCAGGCCGCTGCTTTAGTTCCTTGAGCAAAATGACTTTGTCCCCACGAGGGCATTATAGAGCTTGTCAGGTCAGGTGGGGGAGAAAAGAGAACAGAGTTGGGGAGGTCGTGTGCGCTGGGGCTAGGGTTTTGAGGGTTTCTGCGCGTAATCCTGCGAAATTGACCGCAATGGAAGAGATCGTCGAGGGAGTGAACGACATCAATATCTCCGATTCTCAAAGGAAGAACCGAATCCAAGTCTCGAACACCAAGAAGCCGCTCTTCTTCTATGTTTATCTAGCCAAGGTGCTAAACCTCTCTCTTTCTCTCTGTGCACTTTGTACGGAGCTAGATCATTGCCCATCCAGCTGTATCTTCTTTTTTTTTTAATGATTTGTTTCAGTTGTTTTCGCCTGCTTCTCAGCTGTAGATAAGTTGTGCTTTTGTTGCATGTAGAAACTTTGTGGACATCGCTGGAAATGTTCTATTTTACCTGTCTAAGTTCGAGTAATTCTTTCATTAGCGTCTGACGGCGATTATTATTTGCAGAAGTACATGCAGCAGCACAATGAAGTTGAGCTTTCAGCTTTGGGAATGGGTATTGTTATATCCTTAATCTAATACTCTGTTAACCGTTATGGATGTACTGAGCTTATGCTTGTTGCTGATAAAAGTGGACGTCATGTTCCGTTGTTGGAATTCATAGTTAGATAATTCCATTGTTGATTGTTGGAAATCACCTGCAGACGAATGCCCTTATTCTGCCTAAGACGTTTCAACTGTTCTGCTTTCATATCATATTACGTCACTGTGTGCAATATCATGGTTGTGAAGATGCTTCTTAATTTTTGGTCCAATATGGAGGCATGTCTTATAAAAATCATATGACCCTAGGAAACAGACCAGAGTCTTTTCTATACTGGCTGCTGTGAAATTTTTAAAAATAAGGTGTACCTTTTCCTCATTTTCCCGTATTCTTAATTTTTGAAATTATTAGGGAAAGACATGGCCTGCTGGTAGGCTAAAAAGTTTTGTCTGTGGAGGTTTCCCCAATCTTGGCAAACTGTCTTGTCTTGATGTTTCAAGAAGATGCCTGATCATGGTTTTGGGAAACATATAACAAGAATCTTTTATGATTTTTTTCTGTAGTCCTGAAATTCATGTCCATGACTTAATTGATTATGGTTCTGCAGCAATAGCTACAGTGGTTACAGTTGCTGAGATACTGAAAAACAATGGCTTGGCTGTGGAGAAGAGTGAGATACCTTCACATTTCATACTGTTATTACTGCAGTTAGAGAGTGTACCACCAGAATTGATAGTAATTAAACTTTTAAATGCAGAAATCATGACGTCTACTGTTGATATTAAGGATGATTCCAGAGGAAGACCTGTCCAAAAGGCCAAGGTAGGGAAGAACATCTGATGTTTTTATTGAAGTGGTAAAGAACATCTTTTATTCAACTATGGAAGCCTATGCTTTAGTTTCTCCTGAAAAGATATTCCTTGTCTATGTTTTTCTTCCTCCTTTCCAATGGTCAGATTGAGATAGTTCTTGGGAAGACAGCAAACTTCGATGAATTAATGGCTGCAGCTGCAGAAGAAAGGGAGATTGCTGATGCGGAGGAACAGAGCTGAGCAAGAATATCAGGGGGCTTTCAGGCCTTAAAAGTGTATGGCGTGGAAATTGCTTGTCTTATAAGTTTTGCTTAGATGTGAACTTATCATAATGCAGCAGTATGTGGTTTTTGAGAACACCTGTAGCTGGTATCGGCTGCTGCTTCCATATCAGTTCAAGGCATCTTCCCATAATACGCTGTAGGATTTGGTTCACTGCTTTGCTCGATGTCATTATTCCATTCATATGTCATTTTTATGATAGTGATAGTGGTGTTTTTCTTATGTTTTAATGCTATGGCCTTTCCGCTTATATTATTGCTTCATTGGATTTCAATGGTTAAAGATTGATAGTTTGCATTCAGTTGAATGTTTGTATCCCACTGTGCCGATGCAAGCCAAGGATCGTTGATCGGGCACGTGGTAGGCATTGGGATTAATCCACCTGGGATTGCATATTGTATCTGAAATTGTAAGCCACAGGAAATTTCAGGTAGGCCTGAGGACACCATGATCCGAGGTCCATATATGGAGGGGGAAGACCAAAATGTGAGACGGTAGACTGGTCGAAAAATTATGTGCAAATCACTTGCATTGCTAGCTAATAGAAAAGATGTCCAACGTTAAGATTTAAGTGTAAATCGTATATGCGGATGAAAGCAAGAACCAACTCTGTGGTGCCCATGCACGCGAGGAGCATGTATCTGTAAGCTGCATGAAAATAGAAAACATGAAACAACAGGCAATGAGGTGGTCTTTTCCATTTGCCCTTTAGCTTACGGGGCAGAGTTACTACTTGGGTTGGGTGTGCCGTGAACTCACAGTGACATAATTTAAAATTTAAATATATTAAACTCTTATTTATCCAACTGCTTAAGCACACAGATAAAGTGTCAAACTTTCTTATATTCAATTCCAGTAAAGATCCTTATATTGGGAAAATCATGGGGGAAGCAACAAGATAGTAGAAACCCAAGCTTGAAATTCAATTCTACACCCCCCATGTGAAGCTGGGCACCCTCAATTGAGGGCAGCTATCTTGCAAATCGCAGCAGCGCATATGATTCGCATCTCAACACCGAGTAAAGACAAACAAAGAAGGAAAAGACGCAACAACCCGAGTAAACTGTGAAGAGGTAAAATGATTTAGGTACTGTCGACGAACAAAGGAAACAGTCCATGTTGATTCCTAGACAACTGGTGGCTGCTCGCATGAAGAGCCGAAACTGCTGTGATATTATCAAGTAAAAACCCCAAGATATGACTAATCTGGAATGAGGTAAAACTTATCTAACTTGATTTTTAATTTATCTCCCTTATCTAATGTTTGCCCAGACAGAAAAAGGGTCAGGAGTCAGCTGGTACTTGAATTCTAGATTTTAGTCCTCCATAGCCAACAAGTGCAGAGTACATTAACAGGGTTCTGATCAATCCTTTGAGGTGATGACAAGGAGCCCAAGAGCACCGATAAGGATATATTTGATAATGGGTTTTTCGGTCATTATGATGGTCACCCACCCGACATACGGTAAGAACCCAACAGCTCGGCCCATGATGTGGTGCCTCTGAAGCCACAACTGCCCTTGCGCATACAGGAGCCTGTCGTCTCCATAGTTGTTGTCACCTACGAAGAAAATTAGCATTTCATAATAAGATAATGTTCTTCATAATACGTGATCTAATCCTAAATGAGAAACTTCTCATAATAACAGGATTGATAGGATTATTCCTTAAACACTATAAAGCCCGTACCTTTTGTGAGAACATCGACTTCTCCAGTATCTTGTCGTTCATGTACCTACAAAGAGAAAATGTAGTATAACCTAGATGAACTGTCATAGGTAATAGAAGGACAAGTATAGAATGTCAAGTGGATGAGATCAGCAAAAGCTTCAACTAGAAGGCTCTGAAGAGATAATTAGATCAGCATGCAACCATCATTCATGATTATTTAAAATGAAGCTAAATTAAACACAAGGATGGCAATGCTGTATAAATTATATGTAAGAGTTGTTTAAGGATCTATTTAAAATTTGAAGGTAACTGGCGATTAGAATATCTGATGATGGACTATGCTTCTTTTGAGATTTATAGACTACTGGCAGAGGTCATACTACAGAAAGGAGGATGATAACCAAAATGAGAGACAGTGATGCTGCACCACATAGAAAAAGCTACTTCCGTAAATTGTCCATGCCCATTTAACACCAGACTTTCGGAAAATAGAACCTAAGATGAAAGGTAAGTCAAAATAACTTACCTTTATAACACGGTGGACTATTGGGATATCACGACCCTGAAGAAACATTCAGATGAGAGGAGAAAATTTGTTAATATTGCAGAAGATAGAAGAGACAAGCTGAAAAGCCATAAAAAAATAACATGGACAATGGAAACTAGTGATGGGTAAACAGAAGAACTAGAAAAAACACTATAAGGCAGCTAGCCATCTTCTCTAAATTCAACTGCTATAGATTGGTTAGAAAACAATCACATACAACGAGGTTTTTAGACTTAATATATTATAACATCAAAGAAAAACTTTGTTATAAGAGGGATGAGCAAGCTTACATCAACATTAAACACAACAATCTCTCCAGCACGAATAGGATCCTTACTCATGTGCAAGAATAATATATCTCCCTGCATAAAACAGGCAAAGTTTCAGGTCGGACCACATTTGCAGACACTGATATAGTAATCTGATGTCTATATAACAATATTAAATACAAACATTTTGCTTTGAATTCAATTAAAAAATGAACACATAAACAAAGGCACTCGGGCAGTCCAATACCAGAAATGCCAGATGTTCAAATTGATGCTTTTTCAGTAGTATTTCCCATCATTGATTAGTAGTTTTGCCCATCATTCTTACACCATATTTTTACAAGCCTCCAGCATAATTATTTGGATCAATTTGGTTTGCATGCAGTAAGCAACATGGGATTATGACTGAAAATGATGTGACAAGTTCGAGAATGCATTGTCCTGGAACTGTACGGGCCAGAAGATGCATCTTCAATTTGAAAATCAGTAAACCCAAATTCCAGAGGTTTAAAAATCACATGCACGCGAAAATTCTACACAAACTGGACGATTTATGATGACTTACCCTCTTAAATCCAGGTTCCATGCTCCCAGATAGAACAACCACGACAGGAGATTCGCTGCCAGTGATACACATCAACGCCTTCCATATTATTAAGGCAGATGTCACAATCATGCCTGGTGATAAAGCAGAACAACAAATGAGGATACTTACATGAAAAGAATTGTCCCCTGAAAATGATAGCGCTTAATGAATCCTTTTCTCCTAAAAATTGAATCTACCGGTACTAGTGATGATGATTAAGCGATAATTCATTTAATCCACATTCAAGCAAAGCCGTCATTGCACCTCCGTGACTGATAAGCTCATCTAGATCTGCCGCTCATTTACAAACCAAGCATCAGAATGGAGGCGAAAAAGGGGAGTCCGCTGAACACAATTCGAAGCTGCAGTCTACTAGTCAATTATCCGAACCACAGATCAGATTACTATGCAGACAGCCGAAATTAAACCGGGATATGATGAACAAATTACAAAGGTCTGAAAATTTTCGTCTTTCACGCTAAAAATCAAAACTTTGAAGAGCCCAGATGAAGTTCTGCGCATGAATCAGCAACATAACGCAAAAAGGATTAAAAATCTCCATTAGCATCATATGATTTCCGCCAGTCGAGGACAGAATCTTTTGGGGAAAAGAAGGGGACCAACCAAGGCTTACAGCTTGAGAGAGGAGCTGACGGATCTGTATGGACTTAATCGAGTCGATTGCTTCTCCGATGAAACCCATCGCT
Organism: Sonneratia alba; assembly: GCA_900174645.1. Lineage (NCBI taxonomy): Eukaryota > Viridiplantae > Streptophyta > Magnoliopsida > Myrtales > Lythraceae > Sonneratia > Sonneratia alba. Next base: position 6,509,289 of record FWPY01000060.1, read on the forward strand.
GACGCTCTTCAAATCAACTGATCCGAAGCGTCGGCACTTCGCTTCTGTTGGTCGACTGAAGCCATCGCCGTCAATCGCAGCTTCATTGTCGACCAGACATGAAATCCGTAGTTTTAAAAACCGGACCGGGCCGGCCGGTTAGACAGGGAACCGGTCACTCACCCGGCCCGGTTCTCATATATAACTCAATTACACTTTAAATTAGGTCAAATCCGGTTGAACCGGACTTACCCAGTTGGACCGGAGAACCCAATTGAACCAATGAAAAAACCGACCAACTTAAAATTAAAAATGAAAACCTATTATAATTTACTTATTTTATTTTACTAAATTTATATTTATATTTTATGTTAAATTTGTAGATAATATAATGACTATATTAATGATTTTTTATAAATTATAATATTATGTCGATTTATTAGTAATATTCTATTTTTAATATTATTTATTAAATATACGGTTCGACCCATTGAATTCACGGTCTGACTCGTGAACTCATACCTTGACCGCTTCCCAGGCCGATCTGGTTTTAAAATCTATGATAAAATTTAATTTAAAAAAAGGTTTGGTATTAAAAAAAGCTACATACAAAAAGATTCTTGATGTGATAATGTGGTAATTAATTTTATCAATTTCTTTTGGATGTGACCCTTAGGAAGAAGTAATTTTGGTTGCAATATTATTTTTCTTAAATGCCTATTTTTATTATATCCTAATGAGTAACAGTTAATAAATCACTGTTGAAATAATAAAGTTAACATTAATTATCACTACTATTGTAAGTGTTTTCTAGTTTACGATTATAATGATTTCTTCTAGTCAGTGTGGCTGATGACGTGGACAAATATGGCACATCATCATTTTAATGTAAAAAATAATTTAACATATCATTATTACCTTATATTAATTTTGCATAATTTAATGGTATGTTATGAAAGAATTTAAGCAAGTAATGAAAGTAGAATTTTATGATTAATAAAGCTACCTTAAAAAGGTTTTAGAATTTAAATTCAAAAAAGTGTACTATTGAGATTTCTATTATACTTTTCTTAATTTAAAATGACATATTTGCTCTTGATACGAATTAGAGGAGCAAATATGAGTAATAAAAGTCAATATAAAGTCACTGAATTTGGCACAAGGCTTTAGTATATAAATTGTGACTCCATTTCACATTAATTTGAATGTCATTCTACACCATTTTTTATTTCATGATTTATAGTCCCTTGTTTTAACTAGCATATATTAAATTCAGAAATCTTTGTATGTTGATAAATGCTGATTTTGCAATCATCAATTAAATTTACATTGTAATTGGTTATTATTGTCAAATATCCATATATATATGTGCATAAAATAGTATATTTATATTCATAATAACTTTAAAAATTTTGAGAATAATTTTCATATTTGTACCTTTTTGGTTTAACCCATTTCCCATCCTTATATTTGTACCTTTTATGGTTTAACCCATAAATCACTATTTCTTTTTGTTATATGGCGAATTTTTGCCATTGTAGAAAAAGAGCAAGCATAGTTAACATGGTATATGACATTAATCATGTCGATAATAAATGTATAGTGTTATACTAACATTAAGTAGAAAGAATTGGATCATGTTATACAACTATATTATACAATTTGTTTTCCGTCATGTTACAATCCAATAATAAAACAAAACGTGATTTATGAATTCTTAAAAGAAATCTTGAAAAATTAGTAAGAATCTTAATAAACCTCCAAAAGGGCAATATTCCCTTAGAAAAGAAAATTAAAATTCTAAGATAAACTTTGAAATCCCTAATAATTTATTAACTAAAAAATTATGTTTGTGTGATGCAATAACTAATCCCATTACACTATTGGGACATGCTGATGTGGTATACTTATTATATATAAGATTTTTCAATTGGATAACTTTGGCATTGGTTTTGTTGATTTTATTAGTTCTACATAGGTAAATCAAACTTTCCATGTCTTCAACTCATACTTGATAAACCAATTCAATACTATGTTACTCAAACTTTAGGTACATAAAAAGAAGTAAAGAGCTATATACTAGAAATTCGTTAAAATTAGTATAAGATGTTAACTCTTATAAAAATAAACTTCTCCAATACGTACATTATTGTTATATCACATCAAGATAGATCTTTCTATCCTTTAAAAACAATGCACTAAGCTCCGTTCAAAAAGTTTATATTTACAACTATATATATTCAATATACTTAAAGGTGATACAACTAGTATCTCTTTAAATACAAAAATTCACGTTATGATTGAAAAGTTTTTTTCACCCTTACATCACTCATCATCGATGCATTGTTTAAGTAAATCCTCTCATTAGTATTCTCACACTATATCCCACGAGAACTAGATTGAGTTTTATTGAGTTTTAGGAAGATTAAACTTCTCATATCTCCCTTTGCATTTGAGTAAGTGACACGTTTCTATGTTAATCACAATCATTGTAGAAAGATTTATAAGGTTATGCAACATCTTAACATGCAAAGAGAAATAGTTATATGTTAGAAACTTGTTAAAGTTAATATATAGTCATCATACCTACAAAAATAATATAAGAGAGATAATATTCCGTTTTCCAACCCCACAATTGCAATTAGAATTGCCATAGCCTGACATGTATTGTATTTATCCGAGGGAAGTTATATGATGGAATAGTGAAAAGGTTAGGTAACATATGACATGTTCATTTTTTGTAGAAGAATTTGATTCCTTTTGGTTCACTTGATGAGAAAACTTATTACTGCATAAGATAGAACCTTAAGGTCGGCAAGTGTGGTTGTTTGACCTTAAGAGCCAATCGACAATTTCTTCATTTGCACGTGTTGTGTGGAGTTATAGTGAAAGGAGCCACATGTGGTTCCTCGTCCGATTAGTGTAATTCTAGTGTAAAAAATTCAAAAACCAAGAGGCTTTGGTAGTGAAGGATCATGTGAAGGAGATTTAGTACAAGGTCAATTGATGGTAGATTTTTTGAAGAATAATGATTTGAGATACAAGAGGAAGCAACACTTAGTATGAGTGTCATGTGAAGCACTCAAGGAGCATTTGTGTTTCAGAGGATGAAGCATGTTCGTGAACAAAATGGAGATGTGAATATGATAGAAGATCTTGGTGGCAACAAAATTACTTTAAGATATTTGTTTACTTATACAGTATGAGCTATCCAATTGTTAGGGGAGCTGTAATGAAGACATGCTAAATAACAGTAGGAAGAGACGTCTTGTAATTGGGAGAGCTATAATGAAGATAGGAGAATAAATTGAGTATATTATTACCTACGTCAAGTTGATATTTCTTTGTGGAAGACTAATGTTGCATGAAGTATATAATATTATTGACTAGTGGACCATATCAAGGATTTCTTGAGACTAAAACACATGAGGAATATTACTAATCACAATTAGTGATGAAGAAGTTAACTAGGAAAGGTCATATGTAGATCTCCTTTATTAGGGTTGGAGGCGAAGATTGTTAAAGGGACAATTCCTAACTCATAAATTGCAATTGAAATTTAGACGGCTTTACATGCATTTTATCTATCATCTCTACCAATCAAGTGGGCAACTTGCCTCTAACAATTACTTTTTAATTGTTATTGTTATTCAAACTTGTCATAGGATATTAGCCATAAAAAGAGCCTTTGGCCCTCATTTGCTAACACCAAGCAATGTTGAGAACACCAACACACAAGGAAAGGAGAACTGTGTGTGAGAGTGTCTTGGAGAGTGAAAGGAAGAGGCGTGCGTGAGAGAGATTTGGTATTCTTACAAGAGTAGATGTACAAGGAAAATAGTAATTATAGTATCCTTAGGCCTTGTGGAGATATATTAATCAAGAAAATTAATATACTGCATCTTAAGGTAGAGAGAGGTGAATATTGTGAATATATTTTCTTGTATTATTTCAATTACCATGGAATTTATGAAAAGTGTCAAATTTTATATCAAGTAGAGATAAGGATAGAACATAATGGCCCAAACGTTGAACACACAAGAATAATTGATAATTTTTTATTGAGTTACTTAGAAAATTATATTAGATGATTAACTTATTTATATGCTCATAATAATAATAAAATTTAGAAATAAATAATATTAAAATATTAAGAGAATATGTAAATTAAATTTAGAATATTTTGAAATTTTAAACTACTTAGTTTATTTGATATTTAAAAAATATTTTTTAATAACAATATTATTAAAATTTCAACACTTTCCCTCAATATGAGCATGTAGTATCATGAGATCATCATGAATCTTGATATTCATGGCAACTTCGGTTCAAAGTAAACTTCGAATGTAAAGCAACCAACACCTATGGTCAAAACTTATTTTATATACGACCAGTAAAGTGATTAAAACTCGTTTTATATACCATTGACAAAGTATTCAATATATTGTTAATATAACAATAAATGTCTTTTTCTATCATGTTAGCATAGTAATCAATGCCCTTTTTATATTTCACCATGGGTTAACGTTGTTTTATATCCCATCGCATAGTGGCTACATATATGCATATATTTAAATACTTAGATTTCTCTTAAATTATAACACATGCAATGGACTCACTAGGAGCAACCTATTCTGATAATATGCCAAATTTATTTAAGTCAAGAGAATGAGTGGATAGAAGAGAATAAAATGTGGTGGCGCGCAAACTAAACACACAAGAGTAACCAATATTTTTTATTAAGTGACACATTGAATAACATAAAAAAATGTCTATATATAGGTTACAATAAGATAATCAATTATGGAAATAGAAATATCTAAATATATAATAATAACTAAATAGGTCATTAGAATAATCTAAAATGTATTTAACCTAAATGAACACAATAATCTCATTGAATAACTTAGCGATTGTTTTGCATGATAAAATAACTTGAATTTGAGCATTTGATTGAGATTGATTGTGAATGTGTGGTTTCTTTGCCTAATTGCAAAATAAAAATTGACTTAAGTATTTTCGCTTTAGAGGTCAAGAAATAATGAGTGACTTGAAATTTCTCATCTTCAAGTTTGGATAAATTGGCTAGAGTCTTCCTTCTTTAACTTCATAGATCATGGTAAACTTGTGTCTTTTGACTCCATCTTCATTATCATATCAACGACTCGATCATCCTACTATAGCTACAACTTATGTGCAGCAAACTCATTAGTTTTAGCCTACTCTAATACCACGTCAAATTTAAAATAAGTCATGAGAAAGGCCATAGGAAAGAGAATAGAACATGGTAGCCCAAAAACTAAACAAACATGAATAACTACTATTCATTATTAAGTGACTTTAATATCATGTAAAATTTTCACTAAATTTATAAAAGTAATGAATTCATTTCTAATTCAAAAGATTAGACAAATAGAATGGTGATACATAGTCTTTTATATATCATGATTTTTAGTCTTTTTTTTATTTTGATGTGCCTTATATGTGCCACACCATTTAGTATCCGCCCTTAACAACTATTCACGAGCTAGACATTCTTTTCCATGCTTGAACAAGAAGGTCAGCCAACTCGATAGCCAGTTGGGCTATCGGTCTCAACAATTATTGTGAGTTTGGTAATTTTTTTTTGCTAATATCAAATTTTAGTAGAATGTGAGTTTATACTGTAATTCGCTTTAAGACCATGTTAAATTTTATATAAAGTAGAGGAGTAATGGAGAGAATGATAAAATGTGATGGCCCAATAACTGAACACACGAGAACTGTTAATAATTTTTTATTAGGTAAATTAATAATTATATAAGATAATTTATTTATTTATAGATTTAAAATAATAATAAAATATGAGAACTAATAATACTAAAATATCATAAAAATATTTAAATAAAATATATGATACTTTAAAATATGATCTATCTAATATATTTGATATTTAAAATATATTTTTTCAATAACGAATAATATTAAATTCTCAAGCCTAATAGTGATGTTCGTGTCATTGATGATTACATAGTGGGTCCCTTACTCATTGACCCGTGGTTTTTTTTTTTCCGCACTACTCATTGACACCTGTCTCTTATTTTTCTTCGTTTAAGTGCTGGAAATGGAATCCTATGAGTGGTTTCACCTTGCGAGGTCCAACAAGTGGCATTGGAGCGTTTTCTGGCCCAACAAAGAAGTGTCTCAAATGCCCTAAAATACTAACCCGTTTATGTCAAATTAGATATCCCCATGAAAAACCCTATGAAAAGGTAGTTGTCATCCATAAGAAGAACAGTGGAATCACAGCTTTGGTCGCGACTGCTAAACTGCTAAAACTACATATTATTCATTATATGACACCTCGTATCACAGGATTTGCATATATATCTAGGGATTGTTTTGATAGACACTTCTTTCTTGTAAGATATTAAGTAAAGTGAATGAATATTGACTGTGCTGGTTAACTTTAGTTATTTAGTAGACGAAATAATGAAGAGAAATGAGGAAAGTGGAGTATAACGAATAAACTCATTGATGTCAACATGAAAATTAGTACATTTGATATTTCAATTACTCAATTTATTCGATACTCACTCAAAGTTGAATTCGCAGCACCCTTACAAACGGATCATTAGTTAGACATCTTATATGCTAAATGGGTCCCAGTATTAATCCTGGTGCCTCTATCTCATCAAGCAGTCGACTGGAGGAGTGGTATTGCTGGACGTTCCATGAGCTTTGATGCAGTAGGATTTGGGCTGTTTACCAGGAACAGCAGCGGTTATTTGGATGCTGTTGAGGTTAATGTTGGTGCATCCGATGGTCCGGCTGCAGTTCAGTGTAATTGCTTTTTCGTCGAGTGACGTCCCGCTAAATCCCGTGAACCAAACGTCACTGATATTCACCGCCGACGTCTTCAGTCCATACCATTCGTGACGTCAAAAAACAGAAAAAAAATAAGTATATTGCATATACTGGATCAGAAACTGCTTGATGGTGAACATTTTGGCTGTATAACGCGTACTAATTCAAAGTTCGAACTCGTATTACCTCTTCCTTGCAAGAGTCGTGGGGACAGTAGAACTGGTTGATGAAGATGGACTTGTTCACAGATTCAAGAGCTATGTTCTCAAATTTGATGTTTCTCGCGTATCCAGAACCCCCCTACACAGTGACGAAATGAATGTCTTATGGCTAAGCGTAAACCGAGTACGACTGTCGATTTGTAATTCGGAATCGGGGATCGGTGTAGTTTACCTGCCATGTCTTTATCCTGGCTCCATTCTGTGTACCAACAAAGGAGCAGTTAAACACATGTACTCCTTCGACCTTGGCGTATGATCCACTGATTCCTAAGCTTCCAACGCTGCACACCAACATTGATCACTCTTCAACTAAATGGTTTGCGGATTGGAATAACCGCATCAACATATTGTCGTTTTTCTTTCGTTAAAGCAGTGCATAAACCGATCAGTTATTAACCTTATGCCATGACCGGGACCACATTTTACCCTGGTTATGTTGATGTTCGATGTTCCACTGTTGATGGCAACACAATCATCACCTGAAGAGAAGACAGACCCGATGCAAGTTTTACTCGAGCGGTAAGCAGCAAATCGGGAGATCCGAATGACGCCAGAGTTGGAAAGGATGTAAAATGACCGTCCGACATCGACAACTAAGGTACATACCGGTGCTGATGATGCTCTGTTGAATCTGAATGTTGGTCGACTCGGAAATGTCGATGCCATCTGTGTTCGGACTTGTCATAGGGGCAGAAAGGTATATATCGGATACCTTGACGTTGTTGCATGCATTTATGGATATATGGTTCCGGGGGCTGTCGAAGGATTTCATTCCCCAGACTTGCAAATCGCTGCAGTTATGGAACCTTAATGCCTGACAATAATAACATTGAAGAATCGCTGCTTACAAAGTTAATTTAATTTGAGGGAACTGTAATTACTAATTAAGAGAAATTGATCGAAATTAATGAAAATTAAAAAGGCAAATATGTAATGAAGGAATTTGGGTGCTTACTGTGGGTCCTCTGCAATTGCCTTGCTGCAAAATTTATGAGAAAAGGGAAGGAAATCCATTTAGAAACTGTCTTGGAAAATGCATTAATATATTGATTTTATTTTAAATAAAATAAAATAAAATAAAATGAGGGTACCTCAGGGCAAGCCTGCCACCAAGCAGTCCCTTGACCATTGATTTGGCCAGTCGCGCTCACAACGAGCCCCTTTACACGGGCGAACTCGATCCAGCTAGATTCTTTAGGGGCATCCCATGGTTGTTTGGGTGCCGTTAGGTTTCCGTCGAGCTGAAATACTGTGCATTAGATATAATTGAACAAATTGAATTTCTAAATATTACCCTCTTTCAATAAATTAATGGCTGCAGCTGCAGAAGAAAGGGAGATTGCTGATGCTGAGGAACAGAGCTGAGCAAGAATATCAGGGGGCTTTCAAGCCTTCAAAGTGTATGGCGTGGAAATTGCTTGTCTTATAAGTTTTGCTTAGATGTGAACTTATCTTAATGCTGCAGCATGTGGTTTTTGAGAACACCTGTAGCTGGTATCGGCTGCTGCTTCCATATCAGTTAAAGGCATCTTCCCATAATACGCAGTAGGTTGACTGCTTTGCTCGTTGTCATTATTCCATTCATATGTCATTTTTATGATAGTGATAGTGGTGTTTTTCTTATGTTTTAATGCTATGGCCTTTCCGCTTATATTATTGCTTCATTGGATTTCAATGGTTAAAGATTGACAGTTTGCATTCAGTTGAATGTTTGTATCCCACTGAGCCGATGCAAGCCAAGGATCATTGATCGGGCAGGTGGTAGGCATTGGGATTAATCCACCTGGGATTGCCTATTGTATCTGAAATTGTAGGCACACAGGAAATTTCAGGTAGGCCTGAGGGCACCATGATCCAAGATTCATATATGGAGGGGGAAGACCAAAATGTGAGACAGTAGACTGGTTGAAAAATTATGTGCAAATCACTTGCATTGCTAGCTAATAGAAAAGGTGTCCAACATTAAGATTTAGTGTAAATCGCTATGCGGATGGAAGCAAGAACCATCTCTGTCGTGCTCATGCACGTGAGGAGCATATATCTGTAAGTTGCATGAAAATAGGAGACATGAAACAACAGACAACGAGGTGCTCTTTTCCATTTGCCCTCTAGCTTACGGGGCAGAGTTTCCACTTGTGTTGGGTGTGCTGTGAACTCACAGTGACATACTTTAAATTTTAAATATATTCAACTCTTATTTATCCAACTGTTTAAGCACACAGATAAAGTGTCAAACTTTCTTATATTCAATTCCAGTTACGTTCTTTACATTGGGAAAATCATGGGGAAGCAACAAGATAGTAGAAACCCAAGCTTCAAATTCAATCATGCACCCCCAAAGTTAAGCTGGGCACCCTCAATTGAGGGCAGCTATCTTGCGAATTGCACCAGCGCATATGCGAATCGGCATCTCAACACCGAGTAAGACAAACAAGGAAGGAAAAGACACAACACCCCGAGTAAGCTGTGAAGAGGCAAAATGATTTAGGTACTGTCGATGAACAAAGGAAACAGTCAATGTTGATTCCAAGACAACTGGTGGCTGCTCGCATGAAGAGCCGAAACTGCCGTGATATTATCAAGTAAAAACCCCAAGATATGACTAATCTGGAATGAGGTAAAACTTATCTAACTTGATTTTTAATTTATCTCCCTTATCTAATGTTTGCCCAGACAGAAAAAGGGTCAGGAGTCAGCTGGTACTTGAATTCTAGATTCTAGTCCTCCATAGCCAGCAAGTGCAGAGTACATTAACAGGGTTCTGATCAATCCTTTGAAGTAATGACAAGGAGCCCAAGAGCACCGATAAGGATATATTTGATAATGGGTTTTTCAGTCATTATGATGGTCACCCACCCGACATACGGTAAGAACCCAACAGCTCGGCCCATGATGTGCTGCCTCTGAAGCCACAACTGCCCTTGCGCATATAGGAGCCTGTCATCTCCATAGTTGTTGTCACCTACAAAGAAAAATAGCGTTTCATAATAAGATAATGTTCTTCATAATCCGTGATCTAATCCTAAATGGGAAACTTCTCATAATAACAGGATTGATAGGATTATTCCTTAGACACTATAAAGCCCATACCTTTTGTGAGAACATCGACTTCTCCAGTATCTTGTCGTTCATGTACCTGCAAAGAGAAAATGTACTATAACCTAGATGAACTGTCATAGGTAATAGAAGGACAAGTATAGAATGTCAAGTGGATGAGATCAGCAAAAGCTTCAACTAGAAGGCTCGGAAGAGATAATTAGATCAGCATGCAACCATCATTCATGATTATTTAAAATGAAGCTAAATTAAACACAAGGATGGCAATGCTGTATAAATTATATGTAAGAGTTGTTTAAGGATCTATTTAAAATTTGAAGGTAACCGGCAATTAGAATATCTGATGATGGACTATGCTTCTTTTGAGATTTATAGACTACTGGCGGAGGTCATACTACAGAAAGGAGGATGATAACCAAAATGAGAGACATTGATGCTACACCACACAGAAAAAGCTACTTCCGTGAATTGTCCATGCCCATTTAACACCAGACTCGCAGAAAATAGAACCTAAGATGAAAGGTAAGTCAAAATAACTTACCTTTATAACACGGTGGACTATTGGGATATCACGACCCTGAAGAAACATTCAGATGAGAGGAGCAAATTTGTTAATATTGCAGAAGATAGAAGATACAAGCTGAAAAGCCATAAACAAAGTAACATGGACAATGGAAACTAGTGATGGGTAAACAGAAGAACTAGATAAAACACTATAAGGCAGCTAGCCATCTTCTCTAAATTCAACTGCTATAGATTGGTTAGAAAACAATCACATACAACAAGGTTTTTAGACTTAATATATTATAGCATCAATGAAAAACTTTGTTATAAGAGGGATGAGCATGCTTACATCAACATTAAAGACAACAATCTCTCCAGCACGAATAGGATCCTTACTCATGTGCAAGAATAATATATCTCCCTGCATAAAACAGGCAAAGTTTCAGGTCAGACCACATTTGCAGACACTGTAAAGTAATCTGAGGTCTATATAACAATATTAAATACAAATACTTTGCTTTGAATTAAATTAAAAAACTGAACACATAAACAAAGGCACTCGAGCAGTCCAATACCAGAAATGCCAGATGTTCAAATTGATGCTTTTTCAGTAGTATTTCCCATCATTGATTAGTAGTTTTGCCCATCATTCTTATACCATATTTTTACAAGCCTCAAGCATAATTATTTGGATCAATTTGGTTAGAATGCAGTAAGCAACGTGGGATTATGACTGAAAATGATGTGACAAGTTCGAGAATGCATTTTCCGGGAACTGTATGGGCCAGAAGATGCATCTTCAATTTGAAAATCAGTTAACCCAAATTCCAGAGGTTTAAAAATCACATGCACGCAAAACTTCTACATAAACTGGACGATTTATGATGACTTACCCTCTTAAATCCAGGTTCCATGCTCCCAGATAGAACAACCACTACAGGAGATTCACTGCCAGTGATACACATCAATGCCTTCCATATTATTAAGGCAGATGTCACAATCATGCCTGGTGATAAAGCAGGAATAACAAATAAGAATGCTTATATGAAAAGAATTGTCCTATGAAAATGATAGCGCTTAATGAATCCTTTTCTCCTAAAAATTGAATCTATAGGTACTAGTGATGACGATGAAGCAATAATTCATTAAGTCCACATTCAACCAAAGACGTCATTGCACCTCCGTGATTGATAAGCTCATCTAGATCTGCCGCTCATTTACAAACCAAGCATCAGAATGGAGGCTCAAATGGGGAGTCCGCTGAACACAATTCGAAGTTGCAGTCAACTAGTCAATTATCCGAACCACAGATCAGATTAATATCTCAGACAGCCGAAATTAAACCGGGATATGATGAACAAATTACAAAGGTCTGCAAATTTTCGTCTTTCACGCTAAAAATCAAAACTTTGAAGAGCCCAGATGAAGTTCTGCGCATGAATCAGCAACATAACACAAAAAGGATTAAATCTCCATTAGCATCATATGATTTCCGCCTGTCGAGGACAGAATCTTTTGGGGCAAAGAAGGGGACCAACCAAGGCTTACAGCTTGAGAGAGGAGCTGACGGATCTGTATGGACTTAATCGAGTCGATTGCTTCTCCGATGAAACCCATTGCTAACGCTCTTCAATCAACTGATCCGAAGCGTCAGCACTTCGCCTCTGTTGGTCGACTGAAGCCCTCGCCGTCTATCGCAGCTTCAATGTTGACCAGACCTAAAATCCGCAGTTTTTAAAAACCGGACCGGGCCGGCCGGTTCGACGGGGAACCGGCCATTTACCCGGTCCGGTTCTCATAAATAACCCAATTGCACTTTATATTAGGTCAAATCCGGTTGAACCGGACGTGCCCGGTCCGACCGGAAAACCTAATTGAACCAGTAAAAAACCGGCCAAATTAAAATTTAAAAAAATAAAAACTTATAATAATGTACTTATCTTATTTTATTAAATTTATATTTATATTTTATGTTAAATGTAAGACTAATATAATTACTATATTAATAATTTTTTATAAATCATAATTAAATTATAATATTATGTCGATTTATCATAGTTTAAAAACCGGACCGGGCCGGCCCGTTCGACTGGTTCGACCGGGTACGGCCACTCACCCAGTTCGGTTCTCCTAAATAATCCAATTACACTTTAAATTAGGTCAAATCTGATTAAACTAGCCGGTTCCTGGTCAAACCAGTGAATCCAATTGACCGGTGAGAAAACCGATCAACTTAAAATTAAAAATTTAAAAATATTATAATATACTTATTTTATTTTACTAGACTTATATTCATATTTTATGTTGAATTTGAGACTAATATAATGACTTTTATTATAAATCATTGTTAAATTATAATATTATATCGATTTATTTGTAAGATTATATTATTAATATTATTTATTAAACATGCGGTTTAACCCATTGAACCCCCCGGTCTGACCCATGAACCCATACCTTGACCGGTTCCCAATCCGGTCTAATTTTTAAAATTATGAGATTTATTTGTAAGATTATATTATTAATATTATTTATTAAACATGCGGTTCAACCCATTGAACCATCGATCTGACCCATGACCCCATGAACCCATACTTTGACCGGTTCCTAATCCAGTCCGATTTTTAAAACTATGAGATTTATTAGTAATATTATATTATTAATATTATTTATTAAACATGCGATTCAATCCATTAAACCCATCGTCCAACTTATGAACCCATACCTTGACCAGTTCCCAGGCCGATCAGGTTTTAAAACTTATGATAAAATCTAATTAAAAAAAGGGTTTGGTATGAAAAAAAAGTTACATACAAAAAGATTCTTGATGTGATGATGTGGTAATTAATTTTATCAATTTCTTCTTGAAGTAACCTTTAGGAAGAAGTAATTTTGGTCGCAATATTATTTTTCCTAAATGCCTATTTTTATTATATCCTAGTGAGTAACCATTAATAAATCACTGTTGAAATAATAAAATTAACATTAATTATCACTACTATTGTAAATATTTTATGGTTTACGATTATAATGATCTCTTCTAGTCAGTGTGACTGATAACGTGGAAGTATGACATATAATCATTTTAATGTAAAAAATAATTTAACATGTCATTATTACCTCATATTAGTTTTGCATAATTTAACAGTCCGTTATGAGATAATTTAAACAAGTAATGAAAGTTGAATTTTATAATTGATAAAACCACCTTAAAAAGTTTTAGAATTTAAATTCAAAAAAGTGTACTATTGAGATTTCTATTATACTTTTCTTGATTTAAAATGACATGTTTGCTCTTGATAATTAGAGAGGCAAATATGAGTAATAAAAGACAATACAAAATTATTGAATTTGGCTAAAGGCTTTAGTTTATGAATTGTGACTCCATTTTATATTAATTTGAATATCATTTTATACCATTTTTGATTCCATGATTTATAGTCATCTGTTTTAACTAGCATATATTAAATCTAAAAATCTTTGAATGTTGACAAATGCTGATTTTGCAATCACCAATTAAATTTACATTGTAATTGGTTATTATTATCAAATGTCTATATATATATATATATATAACAATATATTTATATTCATAATAATTTTAAAAATTTTGAGAATAATTTCTATATTTGTACTTTTCTACTTTAACCCATTTCCCATCCTTACATGTGTAAAACTCTTCTTTTCTCGCCCTTATTTTTTTCATGCATGCACATTGTTTCTTTTTGTTCTATGGTGAGTTTATACCATTGTAGAAAAAGGGCAAGCATGGTCAACATGGTGTATGACATTAATCATGTGAATAATAAATGTATAGTGTTATACTAACATTAAGTAGAAAGAATTGGATCATGTTATACAACTATATCACATAATTTGTTTTCCGTCATGTTACAATCTAATAATAAAACAAAAAGTGATTTATGAATTCTTAAAAGAAATCTTGAAAAATTAGTAAGAATCTTAATAAACCTCCAAAAGGACAATATACCCCTAGAAAAGAAAATTAAAATTCTAAGAAAATCTTTGATATCCCTACTAATTTGTTAATTAATAAAATTATGTTTGTGTGATGCAATAACTAATCTCATTACACTATTGGGATATGCTGATGTGATATACTTATTATATATAAGATTTTTCAATTGGATAACTTTGGTATTGGGTTTTGTCAATTTTGTTGGTTCTACACAGACAAATTAAACTTTTCATATCTTCAACTCATACTTGAGAAACCAACACAATACTATGTTCCTCAAGCTTTAGGTGCACAAAAAGGAGCTAAGAGCTATATACTAAAAATTTGTTAAAATTAGTATAAGATGTTAACCTCTATAAAAATAAGCTTCTTTAATACCTATGTTACTATTATATCACATTAAGATAGATTTTTTTATCCTTTAAAAATAATGTACTGAGCTCTGTTCACAATTTTATATTTACAACTATATATATTCAATTTACTTACAAGTGATACTAATATTTTTTTAAATAAAAAAATTCATGTTATGATTGAAAATTTTTTTTCACCCATCATCAATGCAAACTTTTTTATTTTAATAGTTTTTTTTAGTGAATTCCTCTCATTAGTATTCTCACACTATGTTCCACGAGAACTAGATTGAGTTTTATTGAGTTTTAGAAAGATCAAACTTCTCATATCTCCCTTTGCATTTGAGTAGGTGACATGTTTCTATGTTAGTCACAATCATTATAGAAAGATTTATAAGATTATGCAACCTCTTAACATGCAAAGAGAAATAGTTATATGTTAGAAACTTGTTAAAGTTAATATATAATTATCAGGCTTACAAAAATAATGTAAGAGGGATAATAATCCTTTTTCCAACCCTACAATTGCAATTGGAATTGTCATGGCCTGACATGTATTGTATTTATTCAAGGGAAGTTATATGATGGAATAGCGAAAAGGTTGGGTAACATATGATATGTTCATTTTTTGTAGAAGAATTTGATTTCTTTTGGTTCACTTGTTGAGAAAACGTATTACTATATAAAGATAGAACCATTAAGGTCAGCAAGTGTTATTATGAATTAGCAACATAACACAAAATGGATTAAAAATCTCCATTAGCATCACATGATTTCCGCCTGTCGAGGACAAAATCTTTTGGGGCAAAAAAGGGGACCAACCAAGGCTTACAGCTTGAGAGAGGAGCTGACAGATCTGTATGGACTTAATCAAGTTGATTGCTCTCCAATGAAACCCATCACTTACACTCTTCAATTGATTGATCCGAAGCCTCAGCACTTTGCTTTTGGTGGTCAACTAGAAGCCCTCGCCGTTTATCACAGTTTCAATGTTGACCAAACATAAAATCTTATTAAAAAAAGGTTTGGTATGAAAAAAAAAGAGCTGCATACAAAGCATAGTTTTTAAAACTAGACCGGTCCGATCAGTTCGAATGGAAACCAACTATTCCTCCGGTCTGATTTTTCAAATTAATCCAATTGCACTACAAATGGGGTCAACTCCGTTCAAACCAGTCAGTTCTGGTTAAACCGATGAACCTAACAAAATTGGATGAATTAAAATAAAGTAAAATAAAACAAAATTTAAAACCCTTACCCTTAAGTTTTCGCAAGCCTCCGACGGTCCTCCCTCTTTTAGTTTCAACCACATAGGTTTTCAGTGAATATCTCCTTTCAACTCTACAGCAGGCAACAACAATGGCAACGATGGTGGACCTCTCCCTCATAGCAGGTATCAACGACAACCCTCTCCTCTATAACAGGCAGCAATGGCGGACCTCTCTCATAGTAGGCAACAGCGACAACCCTCTCTTCCTTAGCATGAAGCAGTAACGATCCACTTGTTTCCTCCATAGCAAGCATCAGCGGTGGCAGCAACAAGCCTCGCGGCTCCACAACAAGTATAGCAACGAGCCTCTCCTCTCCTCCACATCAGGCAATATTAGCAAGCACCCCACAGCAGGCAACAACAACGAGCGACAACACTAGAAATTTTCGTCCAAGCGGTAGTAGTAGCAACAGTAGCAACACTCCCAATTCTAACATGAGGAGATTTTTTTTAATTTCTAATACCTGATTTGCTCATGTCTAATTAAATGATAGGCTAGTCAAATGTATATCATTTTCTTGGTAGATAGTCGAGGCCCAATTATTCAAGTTCAATTTAATGATTAATTTAATGTATTCTTTCTTTAACTCCAAAGTAGTTAGACTAAGATCCATTGCATATTGTTCAATGGATGGTGCAATTGGTGCAACTGTATCCTTAAGCTTTTTGAATCTTGTTGCCCAAGAGATGCAATTGATACTGTCACATATCTCTATTAATGTCAATAACAAGTCTACACCATTAATCAAATATGGGGGAACTTTCTCCACAACATTTGACCTACTTGGATTTAAGCTAAATCTCTTAAATTAGAAAAATTAGCATATACTGTATTGATTTGGTATAATTTGTTTGGATTATATGTTTTTGGCTTAGTTTGGCATAAATATAGTAAGGATTATAATTTTTTTATACTCATTTTTTTGTAGTATGTCTTTGACAGGTAATAGCAATATACCAATATCTCCAGAATTAACCCTAAGCTCTTGCCCAAGAACTACAATTAGAGGGAAAAATGATCTAGCCTGGGCATATTGTAAAGAATTATCTTCATCTTCAAGTGGAAAAGGGAAGCAAATTCAATGGACCTTTTGCTTAAAGGTTTTTAGTGGTGGAAACATTCATAGATTTAAACAACATCTAGCGAAGGTGAAGGGCAATGCAAAGCCATACAAAAAAGTTCCTGATGATGTTTGCTATGTTATGCGACAACTTATGGATGATCATATACATTCTAAAAGGAGGATGTATGATATGTTGGATGAGCAAAATCCACATTCACGGAAGATTATAAATGAAGGTGGTAATGATGAGCAAGAAGTCAATCATCCTCCTGCTTTGTAAAGAGAAAGGTACTCGGCCTAATTCATCAATCCAAAATAAATTGGGATCTTATTTCCAATCAAGAACTACTCCTAGAGCTCAATTAACGATCAAGGACGTCTTACAAAACAAGCAAGTGGTGGAGAAATGTAATATAGCTATTTCCAAGTAGATGATTGATGCTTATGTATCATTTAATGCTATTAACTCCACTTACTATCAACAAGCAATTTTATCTATTGCTAGCATGGGAGTAGGCTACAAGGGCCCAAATTTGTATGCTATTCATGGGTATTTGTTGTCAAAAAATGTTGATATGGTAAGGAAATATGTTGAGAGCTTTCATGGTGCTTGGAAGGAAACGGGTTGTACTATTATTGCTAATGGGTGGATTGATCAACATTGGCGAACATTAATAAACTTCTTGGTTTATTGTCCCAAAATAACAGTGTTTCTAAAGTCTATTGATGCTTCAGAGATGTTGTACAAGTTGTTTAGGGAGGTAATCCAATTTGTTGGTTCTAAGAATGTTGTTCACATAGTTACTGATAATGCTGCAAATTATGTTGCGGTTGGAAAGATGTTAGAATGAGAGTTTAGAACTATATTTTGGTCTACACGTGCAGCACACTGTATTAATCTAATTCTTCACAACATAGGAAAGCTAGATGAGATAAATGATATAGTGACTTGTGCTTCAAAGATTACAAAATACCTATATAATCATTGTTGTGCATTGCATTTGATGAGCAAGCACACCAATGGAAGGGAAATACTTAGTCCTGCACCAACTCGATTTGCTACTAATTTCATCACTTTGCAAAGTCTTTTGGCTCAAAAGAATTCTTTGTTGACTATGGTGTCTTCTAAGGAGTGGACTACTTCTGCTTATGCGTAGGAGTTTAAAGAAAGAAAATTTGTTGAGCATGTTATCGACTTGACTTTTTGGAAAGAATGTGCAACTATAGTCTAGTTAATTGAGCCTTTAGTACGTGTTATGTGCATTGAAGATAGTGATGATAGGCCTAGTATGGGATATTCATATGATGCTATGCATAAAGCACAGGTTGAACCTTTAAGAAGATTTCAAAGAAGAAAAAAAAGGATTGACACTTATATTTGAATTATTGATGCTTGGTGGGATAAACAACTTCATAAAAATTTGCATGTCACAGGTTATTGGTTGAATCCAAGATATCAATACAATTCAAATGAAATGGATAAGAACATGCTCACAATTTCAAGCTTACTTGATGTCATTGAAAAATATGCTTTTGGAAATTTGGAGTTTTTATCTAAGTTGACTGGCGAAATCAAGTATTTCAAAAATGTTGAAAGTGATTTTGGTTGAGTTTGTGCTATAACTGATCATAATGTCATGGCACAATGTATATATTTGTTGTTGTTTTACATAGTTATACATTTACATTAATATTTATGATCAAATTATAATAAGCTTCATTATCTCAAATGAATGGTGGATGTGTTATGGAAGTAGTGCACCAAATCTTCAAAAGTTGGCAATTCATGTTTTAAGTCAGACTTATAGACCTTCTAGATGTGAGCGTAATTGGAGTGTATTTGAATATATCTCTCAAAGAAAAGGAACAGATTAAAGCATCAAAGATTGAATGACATAATACATGTTCATTGCAATTTGAAGTTAAAACAAAGGTATATTTAAGTTTCGTCAAATAGTTTTATCTTGATTTTAGTCTAGTTGTTTTAACATGTCAAAATGAATGTCCAACTGTTATGCAAGAATTATACAAAAGGTCACCATTACGATCCCATTAATCATGAGATGTTTGATATAAATGGTACTTGAGTATTAAAGAATGAGCCTCCGATTTTGACAAATGAAGAGTTAGAAACTTTTTGACGAGACTTAGAGAAATGCACCATTAAGGATAATCAAAAGGATGGTAATAATTTTAAATCTATCATTCCATCACATTTTTATATTTTGCTTTCATTTGTCTAATTATAATTATATATTGTAATATAGAGGAATTGAACTTCGATGAACTTGATGTGGATAATAACAAGGATGATGGTGAAAGAAGCGGTGCCGATAGTGCCAATAAAGTCCTTGGATGTTCCTTTGATTGGCATGAAGAGTTTTAATCATGGTATCAACACATCGAATCAAGACAAAACAAATACTTTTGGCATTAAATGGGGTTTTGGAATACTTGATTGTGAGACATTTTTGTTTAAGATTTTGACCATGCACTTATTTTATTTTACTAAATTTATATTTATATTTTTATGTTAAACTTGGATGATATGATAATTATGTTACAATTTTTTGTTATAAATCATGGTATTATATATGGTATTTTGTCTTTATATTATTAATATTATTTATTAAGTATATTATTCAATCCATTGAACCATTGGTCTGACTCATGGACCTATGAACCCATGTCTTAATCGATTCTCAGCCCGGACCTATTTTAAAAACTATGATACAAAGAGATTCTTGATGTGATAATGTGATAATTAATTTTATCAACTTCTTCTAGACATGACCCTTAGGAAGAAGTAATTGGTTGCTATATTATTTTTTTAAATGCCTATTTTTATTATATCCGAATGAATGACTGTCAATAAATCACTATTGAAATAATAAAGTTAATATTAATTATCACTACTATTGTAAGCATTTTTTGGTTTATGATTAAAATGATTTTTTCATGTTAGTGTGATTGTTGACGTACTCTTCCTGTTAGTATGAATGTTAACATGGACAAGTGTAACACATCATTATTTTAATGTAAAAAATAATTTAATATGCCATTATTGCCTCGTATCAATTCTACATAATTTAACGGTTCATTATGAGATAATTAAGCAAACAATAAAAGTAGAATTTTATGATTGATAAAATCACTTAAAAAAGTTATAAAATTTAAATTCAAAAAAGTGTACTATGGAGATTTCTATTATACTTTTCTTGACTTAAAATGATATGTCTGCTCTTAATACGAATTAGATTGGCAAATATAAGTAAGAAGAGACAGTACAAAATCACTGAATTTGGCGCAAGGTTTTAGGTTATGAGTTGTGACTCAATTTCATGTTAATTTGAATGTCATTCTACATCATTTTACATCATTCATGGTTCATGATTTATAGTCCCCTATTTTAATAAATATATATTAAATCCAAAATTTTTTTGATGTTGACAAATGCTAATTTTGCAATCACCAATTAAATTTGCATTGTAATTGGTTATTGTTGTCGAATGTCTATATATATATGTGTGTGTATGTGTGTGTGCATACTATTTATAATAACTTTAAAATTTTTGATAATAATTTCCATATATGTATTTTTCTAGTTTAACCCATTTCTCATCCTTATATGTGTAAGACTCTTTGCTCTTTCTTATTTTTTTCATGCACGCACATTGTTTCTTTTTGTTTTATGGTAAGTTTCTACCATAGTAGAAAAAGGACAAGCATGGTCAACATGGTGTGTGACATTAATCATATGGATAATGAATGTAGTGTTAATCTAACAATAAGTAGAAAGAATTGGATCATGTTATATAGCTATATCACACAATTTGTTTTCTATCATGTTATAATCCAATAATAAAATAACACATGATTTATGAATTTTTAAAAGAAATCTTGAAAAATTAACAAGAATCTTAATAAACCTCCAAAAGGGCAATATGCCCCTAGAAAAGAAAATTAAAATTCTAAGAAAATCTTTTATATCCCTAGTAATTTGTTTACTAATAAAATTATGTTTATGTGATGTAATAATTAATCCCACTACACTATTGGAACATGTTGATGTGGTATACTTATTATATATAAGATTTTTCAATTAGATAACTTTGGTATTGGGTTTTGTCCATTTTATTGGCTCTACACAAGCAAATCAAAATTTCTATATCTTTAACTCATACTTGAAAAACCAACTCAATATTATGTTACTTAAACTCTAGGCGCATAATAAAAAGTAAAAAGCTATATACTGGAAATTCACTAAAATTAGTATAAGATGTTAACCTTTATAAAAATAAGTTTTCCCAATACCTATATTGCTATTATATCACATCATGATAGATATTTTTATCCTTTGGAAACAATGCACTGAGCTCTGTTTACAATTTTATATTTGCAACTATATTCAATTTATTTAAAAGTGATACAACTAGTATATTTTTAAATACAAAAATTCACATTATGATTAAAATATCTTTTTTACCCTCACATCACCCATTATGGAAGCAAACTTTTTTTATTTTAATAGTTTTTTTAGTGAATTAATCTCATTTGTATTCTCACACTATATCTCATGAGAACTAGATTGAGTTTTGTTGAGTTTTAGAAAGATCAAGCTTCTTATATCTCCCTTTGCATTTGAGTAGGTGACATGTTTCTATGTTATTCACAATCATTGTAGAAAGATTTATAAGGTTATGCAATCACTTAACATGCAAAGAGACAATTATATACTAAAAACTTGTTAAAATTAACATATAATTACCAAACCTACAAAAATAATGTAAGATGGATAATATTCCTTTTTCCAACCCTACAATTACAATTGGAATTGTCTTGGCTTGACATGTATTATATTTATCCGAGGGAAGTTATATAATAGAATAGTTAAAAGGTTTGGTAACATATAACATGTTCATTTTTTGTAGAAGAATTTGATTTCTTTTGGTTCACTTGATGAGAATACGTATTACTGTATAAGATAGAACCATTAAGGAGGTTTGGTACAAGGTCAATTGATGGTAGATTTGTTGAAGGATAACATTCAAGATACAAGAGGAAGCAACACTTAGTGTGAGTGTAATGTGAAGCACTCAAGGAGCATTTGTGTTTTAGAGGGTGAAGCATGCTCGTGAAGAAAATGGAGATGTGAGTATGATAGAAGATCTTGGTGATAGCAAAACTATTTTATGGTATTTATTTACTTATGCAGTAGGAGTTATCAAATTGTTGGAGGAGCTGTAATGGAGACATGCTAAATAGTTGTAGTGAATGAATATAGGAGAATAAAATGAGTATATTATTATCCACATCAAGTTGATATTTCTTTATGGAATACTAATGTTGCATGAAGTGCATAATAATATTATTGACTAGCATACCATACATAAAGGATTTCTAGAGACTAAAACACATGAGAAATATTACTATCCACAATCAGTGATGGAGAAGTTGACTAAGAAGGGTCATATGTAGATCTCCTTTATTAGGGTTGGAGGCGGAGATTGTCAGAGGGACAATTCCTAACTCATAAATTGCAATTGGAATTAAGACGGCCTTCACATGCATTTTTATCTATCATCCCTACCAATCAAGTGGGCAACTTGCCTCTAACAATTACTTTTTAATTGTCATAGTGATTCAAACTTGTCATAGGAGATTAACCATAAAAAGAGCCTTTGGACCTCATTTGCCAACACCAAGTAATGTTGAGAATACTAACACAAGAGGAAATGAGAGTTGTGTATGAGAGTGTCTTGGAGAGTGAGAGGAGGAGGTGTGCATGAGAGAGATTTGGTATTCTTGCGAGAGTACATGTATAAGTAAAGTAGTAATTATGGTATCCTTAGGCCTTATGGAGGTATATTAATCAAGAAAATTAGTATATTGTATCTTAAGGTAGAGAGAGGTCAATACTGTAAATATTTTTTTTTGTATTAGTTCAATTACCATGAATTTATGCAAAATGTCAAATTTTATATAAAGTAAAGAGAATGATAGAGCATGATGACTTAAACGTTGAATACACGGAAATAATTAATAATTCTTTATTGAGTGACTTATAAAATTATATTAAATGATTTACCAATTTATAGATTCATAATAACAATAATATTTAGAAATAAATAATATTAAAATATTATGAGAATATATAAATCAAATTTAAAATATATTTTTATAATAATAATAGTAGTAAATCTTCAACACTCTCTCCCAAGATGAGCATGTAATATCATGAGATCATCTTGAATCTTGATATTCATGGCAACTCCGATTCAAAGTAAACTTCGAATGTAAGTCAACCAACACCTATGTTCAAAACTCATTTTACATATGACCAGTAAAGCGGTTAAAACTTGTTTTATATACCATTGACAAAGTATTTAATATCTCACTAATATAATGACAAACGCATTTTTCTATCATGTTAGCATAGTAGTCAATGCCCTTTTATATTTCACCATATGGGTTAACATTGTTTTATATCCCATCAACATAGTAGCTACATATCTGCATATCTTCAAATGCTCATATTTCTTTTAAACTATAACACATGCAATGGACTCGCGAGGATCAACCTATTATGATAATATGTCAAATTTATATAAGTCAAGAAAAGGAGTGGAGAGAAGATGATAAAATGTGGTGGCACATAAACTGAATACACAGAAGAAACTGATATTTTTTTATTAAGTATACATTGAATAACATAAAAAAATGTCTAGATATAGGTTACAATAGGATAATCAATTATGGAAATAGAAATATCTAAATATATAATAATAACCAAATAAGTCATTAGAATAATCTAAAATATATTTAACCTAAATAAACACAGTAAGCTCATTGAATAACATAGTGATTGTTTTGCATGATAAAATAACTTGAATTTGAGCATTTAATTGAGGTTGATTGTGAATGTGTGGCTTCTTTGCCTAATTGCAAAATAAAAATTGACTTGAGTATCTTTGCTTTAGAGGTCAAGAAACAATGAGTGACTTGAGATTTCTCACCTTTAGAGTTCGGATAAATCGGCTTGAGTCTTCCTTCTTTGACTTCAAGGGTTAGGGTAAACTTGCATCTTTTGACTCCATCTTCATTATCATATCAATGACCCAATCATCCTACTATAACTACAACTTATGTGCAACGAACTCATTAGTTTCAATATACTCTGGTATCATGTCAAATTTAAAATAAGTCATAAGAAGGGCTGTAGGAAAGAGAATAGAACATGGTAGCCCAAAAGTCGAACAAACGTGAATAACTAATATTCTTTATTAAGTGACTTTAATATCATGTAAAATTTTCATTAGATTTATAAAATTAATAAATCCATTTCTAATTCAAAAGATTAGACAAATAGAATGGTGATACATAATCTTTTATATACCATGATTTTTAGTTCTTTTTTTTTTCCTGATGTGGCTTACATGTGCCACATGCCATTTAATATATGCCCTCAAAAACTATTCACGAGCTGGACATTCTTTTCCTTGCTCGAACAGGAGGGTCAACCAACTCAATAGCCAGTTGGGCTATCGGTCTCAACAATTATTGTGAATTTGGCATTTTTTTTGCTAATCTCAAACTTTGGTAGAATGTGAGCTTATACTGTAATTTGCTTTAAGAACATGTTAAATTTTATATAAAGTAGAGGAGGAATGGAAAAAATGATAGAATGTGATGTCCTATAGATGAATACACGCGGGAGTAGTTAATAATTTTTTATTTGGTAAATCAATAATTATATAAGGTGATTTGTTTATAATATAAATTCATAATAATAATAAAATATGAAAATTAATAATACTAAAATATTATAAAAATATTTAAATTAAATATATATTATTTCAAAAATATAAATTATATAATTTATTTAATATTTAAAATATATTTTTTCAATAACGAATAATATTAAATTCTCAAGCCTAATAGTGATGTTTGTGTCATTGATGATTACATAGTGGGTCCCTTACTCATTGACCCGTGGTTTTTTTTTTCCGCACTACTCATTGACACCTGTCTCTTATTTTTCTTCGTTTAAGTGCTGGAAATGGAATCCTATGGGTGGTTTGACCTTGCAAGGTCCAACAAGTAGCATTGGAGTGTATTCTGGCCCAACAAAGAAGTGTCTCAAATGCCCTAAAATACTAACCCGGTTATGTCAAATTAGATATCCCCATGAAAAGCCCTATGAAATGGTAGTTGCCATCCACAAGAAGAACAGTGCAGTCACAGCTTAGGTCGCGAATTCCTAAAACTACATATTATTCATTATATGACACCTTGCATTATAGGATTTGCATATATATATCTTGGGATTGTTTTGATAGACACTTCTTTATTGTAAGATATTAAGCAAGTGAATGGATATTGACTGTGCGAGTTAACTATAGTTATTTAGTAGACGGAGTAATGAAGAGAAATGAGGAAAATGAAATATAACGAATACAACTCGTTGATGTCAGCATGAAAATTGGAATATCTGATATTTCAATCACTCAATTTATTCGATATTTACTCAAAGTTGGGTCCCAATCACCCTCACAAATGGATCATGAGTTGGACATCTTATATGCTAAATGGGTCCCAGTGTTAATCCTGGTGCCTCTGCCTCTGTCTCATCAAGCAGTCGACTGGAGGAATGGTATTGCTGGACGTTCCATGAGCATTGATGCAGTAGGATTTGGGCTGTTTGCCAGGAACAGCAGCGGTTATTTGGATGCTGTTGAGGTTAATGTTGGTGCATCCGATGGTCCGGCTGCAGTTCAGTGTAATTGCTTTTTCGTCGAGTGACGTCCCGCTAAATCCCGTGAACCAAACGTCACTGATATTCACCGCCGACGTCTTCAGTCCATACCATTCGTGACGCCAAAAAACAGAAAAAAAATAAGTATATTGCATATACTGGATCAGAAACTGCTTGATGGTGAACATTTTGGCTGTATAACGCGTACTAATTCAAAGTTCGAACTCGTATTACCTCTTCCTTGCAAGAGTCGTGGGGACAGTAGAACTGGTTGATGAAGATGGACTTGTTCACAGATTCAAGAGCTATGTTCTCAAATTTGATGTTTCTCGCGTATCCAGAACCCCCCTACACAGTGACGAAATGAATGTCTTATGGCTAAGCGTAAACCGAGTACGACTGTCGATTTGTAATTCGGAATCGGGGATCGGTGTAGTTTACCTGCCATGTCTTTATCCTGGCTCCATTCTGTGTACCAACAAAGGAGCAGTTAAACACATGTACTCCTTCGACCTTGGCGTATGATCCACTGATTCCTAAGCTTCCAACGCTGCACACCAACATTGATCACTCTTCAACTAAATGGTTTGCGGATTGGAATAACCGCATCAACATATTGTCGTTTTTCTTTCGTTAAAGCAGTGCATAAACCGATCAGTTATTAACCTTATGCCATGACCGGGACCACATTTTACCCCGGTTATGTTGATGTTCGATGTTCCACTGTTGATGGCAACACAATCATCACCTGAAGAGAAGACAGACCCGATGCAAGTTGTACTCGAGCGGTAAGCAGCAAATCGGGAGATCCGAACGACGCCAGAGTTGGAAAGGATGTAAAACGACCGTCCGACATCGACAACTAAGGTACATACCGGTGCTGATGATGCTCTGTTGAATCTGAATGTTGGTCGACTCGGAAATGTCGATGCCATCTGTGTTCGGACTTGTCATAGGGGCAGAAAGGTATATATCGGATACCCTGACGTTGTTGCATGCATTTATGGACACATGGTTCCGGGGGCTGTCGAAGGATTTCAATCCCCTGACTTGCAAATCGCTGCAGTTTTCGAACCTTAATGCCTGACAATAGTAACAAAATTAATGATCGAAATTAATTTGAAGGAACTTTAATTACTAATTACGAGAAATTGATCGAAATTAATGAAAATTAAAAGGGCAAATATGTAATGAAGGAATTTGGGTAATTACTGTGGGTCCTCTGCAATTGTCTCGCTGCAAAATTTATGAGAAAAGAGGAGGAATTCCATTTAGAAACTGTCTTGGAAAATGCATTAATATATTGATTTTATAGCCAAAAAAACCAAAATTAAACTGATTAAAAAATAAATAGAGGAGAATAAAGTAAAAATAAAAATAAAATATAAGTGAGGGTACCGAAGGGCAAGCCTGCCACCATGCAGTCCCTTGACCATTGATTTGGCCAGTCGCGTTCACAACGAGCCCCTTCACGCCGGCGAACTCGATCCAGCTAGATTCTTCAGCGGCATCCCATGGTTGTTTGGGTGCTGTTAGGTTTCCGTCGAGCTGAAATACCGTGCATCAGTTATAATTGAACAAATTAAATTTTTGAATATTATACGATTTTTACGAGAGAAAAAAAGATCAATAATTTGACACGAAAGCAGCTAGCATTTAGTACATAGAAGTGCTTTTAGCAAAAATTGAGGAAGGAATTTCATGCAATTACAGTTGCCCTCAACTTAATCAGAGTCGTAGATGTAATTTCGATTGCAATTGTCATGCGTGAGTTCGAATATCAGACCCCTCGCCTAGCTATCTCACATGAACAACAATCGTACAATAGACACAAAGGAATTACCATAGAATTCTCCGAATTAATGGCTTACCCAGAGGAGAGAAAATCAGAAGGAGAAGAAAAGGAAGGCAAATTGACAGATGGCTTTGTATTGAATTTGATTGAACATTCCTGTACTTGAAGGTGAGATGGCTTGCATGGACCTTTGAATTTCACGGGCACAAGAAGAAATGTCTTGCCTTCGGGTATTAGGAGAGTGGATTGGTTTGCCGTCGACCCACAGAAGTCATCCCATGCTTTGCCAAAAGCCTTTACAAAATTATATACGTGTATGACTAAATCGTGTAATATTATCGTGTAATATTCAGAAATCTAATTAATAAATTATACTAAGATATCTAAATATGCGATATATCGTGCATGAGATAGAATTCTCCATGTATGAATTTTCTCCGTATGTTTTTACACGGGACTTCACTAGATATGGATTATATATTGTTCTGTAATGAGTGAACGACCACGAAGAAAGAGTTATATACGCCTAAGCATTTTGCATCCTTCCCCACACACCTTCGAATCATCTGTTGCTCCATCTCCGGCAGCTCCGTAGCTCATCACGTCGAGCTGCCGGGGATCCGAAGATCCCACCTTTGCCACGCACAAGATGAATATTAACGGGACGAGAATCTCCTACAAAAGAATAAATAGGCCATTTGAGCAATGTGAACAAGCTTCTTTTCATCTCTGAACTAATGAATTTGCTCCTTGCAGCTTGAGAACATCTGCATGAGACAAGACATGTATATGTGTGTGTGTGTGTGTGCGCCTTTACCGTGCATCTAGAGAAATTTGAAGACGACATTTTCAACTGTAGCTAGATTGAGAGCTGAAATTCTGTCATATACAGTGTTTTGGATTATATAGATGCATATATATACATATACATATATATATTTCTGTGAGGAATGCAAATTTGTTTCCCGTTTTAGTAATTTCAAGAGTGTTAACACAATCTAGACGGGTTCTTGTGCCGTTCATTTATGACTTGGGGTAAGCTATGGTTGTTTACTATATTTATTTCGCTTATTGATAATTGACTAATAAATATAATTTCAATGCCGAAATTACCCTTTATTTTATTTTAGAAGGAAATTCTCACTATATTAATGATAAAAATAATTTCCAATTATGAAAATGTATGAATCTAAATATTATAAAAATAATTTAAAAAACGCCAAAAAGCATCTGAATTCAGAATTCTTAGTATTCTGAAAAAATCTTTAAAAAAATTCTATAGACCTAAAAACTAATAGATGGACCCGAAAATTTGTAAATTCTAAAACATCTACGAAAATCAGAAATATTTAAAAACTCTAAAATTTTAAATTGTAAAAGAATCTAAATACTTTAGCTATATGGAGTTTCCATAATTAGGATTTTAAAATTATATATTCAAAATTTCTTTTTCCAATGAATATGTAATTAGTTTTTATATTTAGTAGGAGAGCATGAATTATATACAAATTATTCCTAAAATTAGATAAAGGGTGTATTAGATATTCGATAATTAAGATTAGTCCAATAATGATTGTTGGATCAAATGTAGTAATTAATAATTTCTCATCATATTTTTAAGGATACAAAATAAAAAAATCCATTCTAGATATCCTTTCTATGTATAACCCAACATTTTCCATTTTTGTGAATGTGAACTCTTTAAAATGGTGAGTTATTCAAATACATGAACAGGTTACATTGGAAAGAAAGGCCAAAGAAAATCTTCCGTATAATTTCTCATAAATTATTAAGTTTGAACATTTTATATTTATCGTCGAGACTCGATATAAAATTGATTCCAACATTTTAGACAACCGGTTTCTACCCTATTAAATATAGGAAACGTACCTAGGCGAAGCAATAGTGTGCTACAAGTTCCGAGTACCCTATTAGAACCTATTTAATATTTTGTTTCCCTCTTTATAGTAATTAATTAACCACTATTACATAATGGAGTTTAGCGCAAATTTTGATAGATTTATGCCTCTATCATAATTTTGTATATGTACGCTATAGTTAGTTTTAAACAATTGTTTTGTGTCATTAAATTATTATTATGGTTATCTAAATTGTAGGGAAATTTGAATATAGAAGCTTCATAAATATGTATAATTATTATATCAAATGAGAATTTATTGAGTTAGGACTACAACGGTTCAAATGACACATGAATTGGAGTTCCAATGAAGAAATTAGATAGAGCCCATCCAAGTTAATTGCGCGACATTTTAATAGTTGGTTCTGGGGTACTATGCGTGTTGGACTTGGAACTGGAACCAGAGTCGACTAGTTCCTAACTTTTCTACTTGAAAAATGGTATGAATTTCCCTTACTCAAGATACGTTGATTATAATTGGATGAAAAATGAGTACTTCATTTTTGTCCTTTGGCTTGGACATTTCATGGACAAGAACAGAAGACTTTCCTCCTCCAAGTTGGACGTAGTTTGGACATAAATTGTGGAGTATATAATGGAGTTCTTCAAAGAAATTGACGTGTTACCTCGTCCTTCTGAGACATTATAGTTTTTGGGGTCGATCCAAAAGAAGGGAACCATAAAACCTGGGATTCAACATTAGTACAACCCTAATGATTAGACTGTATGTATCCATAAGATTTGATAGCAAAAATGTGCTACCAGTGGTTAGGGCATCGTAATTGGAGTTGTTATTCGGAATATAACGGAACGAAAGGCCTAGCAACGAGAGAAGAATGGGTGCAGCACCTTCGGTCAGTGATTTAGGCATAATTTAGTGTAAGCTAATTGAATTGATAAGGTCATGATGAACATCAAACATAGAACCCATTTCAACTTCCATGCGCCGAAATGAACTATTCGGAAGGAAAAGAAACAGAGAAAAAGAGATGACGCGGGACCAAACCACTAACACTAATTCCCAACTCAACTAGGGTAATTATGGAAAAAGAAAGAATTGCTGATCTCATTGTCTTAAGAATGTATACCAACCAATATGCCTGATTCCTCGTATGCAGACAAAGCACGAGAATTAGTTAGAAGCCAATTTCTCATCGTCGGGAGGAATTGGAGGATTCCTGCCCCGATTCCCATTCCCATTCCCATTCCATTTTCATCTCCATCACCTGTTCGTGGGAAATTGGAGTCGAGGTGGCTCACGAAGGTTGGGCGGCGCTTCATTCCTTGAGCTGAACTTTGAGCCGTTCAATGCGTTGTTTCCCCGTCTGATTCTCGTGAAATCGATCAAGAACGGGGTCGAGTTCCTCAACCAGCATCTCTATGAAACTCTTCCATAAATCCTTGAATTTTTTCTATCATCATATCCCCTTTACTCTCTAGAGCCACTGTTCACCATCCAAGGAAAGCTACCTCCATCATGAGCATGACTGATGGGATACGGGCACAAATTAAAAATTTTTGTACTGATTCGATACAAAATTTTCATTTTTTTTACTAATTTAAAATAATTTCGAGAACTTTTATATCACTAACGCAGTTAATTATAACAATATTATCATAATTTTGGCAGTTTGTATCAACGTAAAACGCATTTATAACTTTTTTGTATCGATTTATTTTTTTTCCAAAATTTCGTTTACCATTTACACGATTAACCCTAAACTTTTGAGGTAGGGTTTTGGTCATGTTCATTATTATATTATCATAAGATGAATCCTTGAATAATTTCCGACCACCAAGATTTAGCGCATTTTAGTGGAGGCGGTCAACGCGTCCATTTGGTGGAGGCCACCCGAGACGCGTGTCTTAGTTTTGCCTTTGCCAGGACAGACACCTTTTACGTGGCGTTCTAGAGGATTGGACAATTTTGTCCCTCTGTAAGAAGGAGATCATCTTAACCCCAGAAGAATTATCAAAGCTAATTATTTTAACTAATCTATAATTAAAGATTTAACATATCCAACTACCCCTCTTTCAATAAATTAATACGGGTAACTTTTGTATTTGTAAGACAGAATTAATTAACTATATATTGTTGCCAAAATTAGTTGAAGGCACAATACTAGATGATAAAAAAATTGACATTGGTGCATTCAGGGATCATTTTCACCATAAATGGAGTTGAATCATTACTGTCCAAACCGTCGAGTCGAACTGAGCAAAATCGAAATTCATCCAACGTTTGGAATCGGCTCTCCAGCGGTGCAATTTTTAGGAGGTTAGAAGATGATTGGTTAATGGTTTGATACCATTGGAATCCGATCGAGCCGAACCGATGAACTACGGATGCTCCTAATGAAAATAACACATGGTACGAATGTATCTAGGAAGTGTACATAAAAGCCAAATTCAAAATCGTTTTAAATTTACTCATCTTCCAATTAACATAATTTTTCATTATTCGTAGTAACCAAAAAACATGAAGCATGGAAGCCCACTGAAGGCATGACATGTAATACCCTGAGATCGCACTCAACGGATCCGCTCGACTATTTGACAAACGTGGACAATTTGTTGGTTAATAGTATTTATTTGATTATAATTGAGAAATTATTCTTATACGATAATTTTTCGAATTGATTGGATTATTCTTAATACTCAAATTTGTTGAATCATCCACTGGAATTCATTAAATCATTATTAATGATAAATCTACCATTTATGGTATTTATAAATGATTCTTAGAATTCATTCTTAATATTCGGATTAATGATAAATCAAGTGAACAGATTAATGGTAATGACAATTAAAGGCTATTTATGAATGATTTTTCATTCTTAATGGTCATATTAATTATGTATCAATCTTCAGTAGATAGATTAATGGTAATATACTTTTAATCCGATAATTAAAGACTATTTATGCATATTGGTATGCTAAGTCATTACCCCTATTTTCTTCTTATATATTAAGAAGATTGCTTAACAAAAAATAAATAAAGAACTCATTATCTGGTTTTCAAGCATAGTTTTTCGTCTTGGTATTCTATCATATGTTAGTTTGCCTCCGAGCTCAAGGTTTGATACTGTTCTCAACTTATATCATCGTTGTATTCTGGGAGACAATCAACCAAATTACCTCAACACACTTAGGAAAGGTCGAATTTGTCTTAAAAATACTGTGACTGTCACAGGTCTCGACTTCAGTTGTTTTTTCATTTCTATTAATTATATTGTCATATGAGTTTACTTTGTGATTAAGATATTATTGTCACTAACACAATTTGGAGGCGATAAGGACACCGGAGATGGTAGTAACATCAATTTATCTGAAATAAAAAAGAAAAACTCAATATCGTATTAAGCAGCTGGTGGAAGGAGTCGTGTGGCTCCAGCTTCCGTGGGCGTTGTTACAGTGAGCATACACCTCTTCGCCTGGAGAGGCCGCAGCTATGTAGATGTCGCTCAGCTGAATGTTGGTGCAGGGGACGCTGCTGCTGCAATTCAACTCAATGGCGTCGCTGTTGCCCGACGTCCCGTGAAATCTGGCGAACGTGACGTAGCTTACCTGAACTGCCTTTCCCTTCGATCAAACACGAAACAAGACAGAGATTTAGAATTATTCGTGCACACATTCGCGTCCGATGATTCTTATGAAACACGTTTGCAGATAATGAATTGCCCATAAAAATCAGCTACTACAATGTAATATATATATATATAATCGATCATTTTTACTAATGATTCTCCATATCTCTTTATCCCCATATTCATCCTATCTCTTCTAAACTCTTTATAACCAAAGAAAGTGTCGGGGTTCTCTTCATGTATAATCCTTCTTCTGTTTTTGATTTGAATGGAAAGTTATAGACGTAATAAAACAAGGGTTTTGTTTTTTCTAGTCTCTTACCTGGGTTTGGCAAGTCTTGCGAGGACAGTAGAATTGGTCGATGATGATGGGGTTCTTGGAGTTGTGCAGCTGGATGTCCTCGAATATGATGTTCCTCGCATAACCGGAGCCTCCCTGAGATTTTGAGGCAAAGAACATATGCATACAAGAGGGATGAAGAAATCAATTTTGTTAATCGATCGAATTAATCAACATTTAATTAGTGAAGAAACCATGTATGTATTTCAGGTTATACCTCCCATGTCTTAATCCTTACACCGTTCTCAGTTTCAGTGAAGATGCAGTTCTTCACACGTATATTCTCAGCGACATCGTAAGATCCATCTTTTCCTAAGCTTCCTATGCTGCAAACAATAGCAACAACAAAACAATTATCGCCTTTATGTTCCGAAGACCGATTTCCGGCGAAGATGTTCGGGTTTCTTTCTACTAAAATAGAACATAGCTCTGCAACCACACGATTGACTAATCGATGTTACTTCCGATTATGGCTATGGAGACTAACCTTATCCCGTGGCCAGGGCCGCAGTGAATCCCCGTGATAGTGACGTTGGATGAACCACTGTTGATGGCAATACAGTCATCACCTTTGGAGAACAGAGAATTTAGTGATTTAGCTTCAGCTAATCGCAAGTGAGGTTACACTTCTCCAATCTATATGTAAATATGAGAAGTGGAGAAGTGTTTTTACATTTTATAGAGAGAGAAAAAAACTCTTTTTAAACATGTTTTTTTTCTTAATTTACAAGTCTTCATTTCTGGAAAATTCTTTGGGAAAATTGGAAACTTCCCTTATATACAAGAAATCAAACCCTAAATAATCCTTATAAAAATGCTAAAAATTTTGATAGCATATTCTGTTTCCTAAAACAGTATTTTACATTCCATTAGTAAATTCTTGTTGACCACACCTAAGTATTTCTATTTAAAATAATATCATACAGTATATTATTTGGGTAAGAATACTATATACAGTATATTTTCTTGTAATATTATTCACAAAATGCGGTCACTTTGGGCACCATCCTAAGATAATGAATATTTTTTTTTTATAATTCTGGTAATTGAAATTTTGCAACATGAATTGCCAAAAAAGTACTTGAAGGTTCATCAACAATATATATTTGGAAATCTCTAAGTATTACTCACGAATTTATACTGGAAATATCGTAAATTTATAGAATTAATAAATAACCATAAATTCATCTTCTATTAGAAATTTAAGATATTAAACACCAATAAAAATATTTGTAAAAACTTAAATTTCTAAAACACTTTTTGTTGTTAATTTTTAATTGAATAGTGGCACCGGATGTCAATGTTGACGGGGATGTCTGTTAGCGGGCATTTGGCAAATGATCTTTGCTTCCATTTGGCCGAAACAAAAGGAGGGAGAAAAGGTGTACCGGTGCCGATGTAGGAGTCGGAGATTTGGATGTTGCTGGAGCTGGAGATGTCAAAACCGTCCGTGTTTGGGCTCTCCTCCGGAGCAACGAGAGTAACACCGGTGAAGCTCGCGTAGCTGCAGTTTGTTATGGAGATGTGGTTTCTCGGGCTGTTAGTCGACCTGAGTCCGCTAACCTGTAGGTTACTACAGCTACGGAATCTCAACTCCTGCCCATTGCCGGAAAACAGAAAGGCACCTTAACAAAGAGAGAAGAAGACAATTGCTCATCGTCGAGATACTCGAGAAATGGGTGAGAAGAAATGTTTGTGCTTACGGTGGGTCTCATGCAATTATCTATCTGCAGAAGAAGCACGAGCAAGAGTTCAGCTAGATTGCATTTCATAACAAGGGATATAAAAACCCTACCAAAAGAATAGAAAAGGAGGAGGAGGGTACCACAGGGCAAGATTTCCACCATGCTCCCCCTCGACCGTCAATTTCGCCTTTCCCATCGACAAGAAGCCCATCCACATCGGCAAACTCGAGCCAAGCCTCTTCGGAGTCGTCTCGGTCGCCTTCCCACGGCTTTGGTGCTACAATCTTACCCTCAATCTGAGACCATATATGTACAGAAAGAAACATCACGCACATGCATAAAAGTAGCCATTACCGACGACTCTTCTGGTTTTCGCGGCTCGTCACTTGATCAGATTCGGCGTTGAATTATCGATCCATTTACCTGGACATGAACGGAAGACGACTTGCATGGGCCCTGGAACCGGACGGGGCTGAGCAAGAACGTCTTGCCACTCGGTATTTGGAGAGTAGGGTTGCTTGCTGACGATTCACAGACTGCCTTCCATGCATCTCGGAAAGACTTCTCACATTGATTTTGTATCAACCAAATACACAAACTTAATTGAACTAATTTTGTAAGAGTTTCTGCAAAATATAGACTAGTTTCTTCGGAACAGACGGTGTAACGTGCTTCTGAATTAAGTCTGCCTATAGCTAGAACTCGTTATTAAACACTTACTTTCGAATCATCGGTCTTTCCATCTCCGGCAGCACCAAAGCTCATCACATCAACCGGCCGGGAATCTGAAGACACCGACCTCAATGAGCACAAGATAACGAGAATCCCGAATACTGTATGCTGCGATCAAATAGTGTGAAGCACGTGGTCAAATTTCTTGTGTGTATGTGTGTTTCGCGAGCCACCGAAGTGCCCAAAAATGGGGGCAAAAAAAAATAAAAAGAAAACAGCATTTCTCACCATTTCGATGCTGCTGAAGAAAATTATACGAAACTTAACAGTTTAGCTCGTGGAGTACTGATAGAGAACTATCATGTTCCTGTCGGATTGGTGAAGTAATACTGGATGTATTTATATATATATATATATACACACACATCTGCCGTGGCTGATTCGGTGAATCAAACGTATATCTCCGGTGATCTCATCATTTGATAGTTTCTTCTCTGATGGATTCATGATCAATATTTTCATTGTATA
The DNA here is from genome assembly GCA_900174645.1 of Sonneratia alba. Lineage (NCBI taxonomy): Eukaryota > Viridiplantae > Streptophyta > Magnoliopsida > Myrtales > Lythraceae > Sonneratia > Sonneratia alba. The sequence continues at coordinate 6,545,842 of FWPY01000060.1, forward strand.
TTGTTCGAATGCTTACAATTTTTTTTAAAGCAATTTTCATTTTTCGGTGGGTGATCCTTAAACTATTATGCAGAAGATCGAAGTGATAAAGATCTGATGATCAAGAAATTAGTAAAAGTGCGCAACTCAAGGGATTCAAGCGGAACTGGGAGACGACACTTTTTATGCGCACTGATATTAACGTAACATCCCCATCCGTAGCCACGACATTTTAGGCATCTTGCAGGCACGTGCTATTTTTGTAACTTATTTGCCTTTTTTTCTATGATTTAGTTTATTTTAGTTTAGTTCAGGCACATGAATATGAATATTATGATAAAATTATAATGGAAATTCTAAAATTATAAATTTTGCTAAATCGGTCATAAAACTTTTATTGTATAACTTATTCGGCCAAAAACTTTTGCTCTTTTAACTCATATAACCTCGGACTAAATTATCACATCAACGGAAACTTACGCCATCATTGAATGTTTAATAGTATGTCATGTTTATGATCTATATGAATTAAGGATATGAAATTTTAGGACCGAACAACTTAATATCAAAATACTCATCAATTTAGAGGTATCACGACTTATCTTCCTTCGTGTATGGGGAAATTTTCTTTATTCTACTTTTAATTTGCTTATATCTTTCTAAATTTATAAATATTTGTATAATAAAAAAATAGATAGAACAGCAATTTAAAAGTTAAACATTACCAAAATATAACTGTAGTAATTGACGGTGAATTAAACGCATTTTTTTCACCTTCTATAAACAAACCCTCGATAGTATGTTCAATCAATACTTATGATTTCTTCCGAAATCGAATCAACATATGTTTTCAAACACAGCCGCCACCGTCGATTGGAGTAATCAATTTATATATATGGGGGGATAATTATATCCGAATTCATGTAATTATGCCCCCTTTTTTTTACAACGAATCTAAAAAAGCCAACTTTTATTTCATAATTTCCATCAAATATGTGTTGGCTCGGGCATGATGATTGTGTCCATATGATATGAGGATATAATCGAATATAATATTACTGTATTAATATTTTAATACAAAAATAGCATGATATGCCGTTTCATGTCTTCTTTTCTTTTTTTTTTTGGCCAATGCCATCATATCAGATCTACATTAGTACGATTTAATATTACCATCCAAACTATCTTCCATTTAATGCTCCATGATATTAAAGATTTACATAAATTACAAAATAAAAGTGGGACTTTTAAAACCTGATATTAAAATAGTATAATTGTAGAACTTCCGCTATAACTTCCTCGTTTATTTTTTATTGAAAAAATTACAGGAAAAATCTTTCATATTTACTTTTTTTATACTTGAATCCTATATATTTCAAAGTGGTTATTTCAGTCCTATACATTTAGTTTCGTAATATACTTAAATTATAATTATAAAGATTGGCTGACGTGACATTTAGCGACCTCATTTAAAATGACACATCGACAGTTTTTTCTCATGTCATAACACCACGTCAATAGAATATTGCAACATTAGCATGCCATGTTGGCAATTTTTACCATATTAGCAATTTATCTAGTGCCATTATACTATATCAGTAAATAACTACCATGTTATTACATTATTAGAATTAGCACTCAAGTATATTACGGAATCAAATGTATAAGACTAAAAAAGTCACTTTGAATATATGATTTAAATGTAAAAAATATTAAATATATAATACTTTTACTATAATTATTTCTTTGTTTATCTATGATACGGCCAATTGGTATACTGAAACAAGTGATTTATGCTCGAAAGTCGTAACCATCATATGTCAATTGGTAGTATCAATTGCCAGATGCCTGATCGAGTGGTCGTTTCATGAGTTTCTGGAGAATTGCTTTGCTCAGAGCAGATTCCATCAATAAGATAGAGCCGACCGAATGATAAGCAGTGCGGCCTTACACGCAAGTGAGGAGGATTTCCTTATCGGTTAACGGCAGCCCGGTCGAGGTTGTGGTGGCCGTCGGAGTTTCTGTGATCCCCACCCTTATCTTCTCCCGAGTCCCGATTGGTTTTTCGATTCCTTTTTTTTTTGTATATTTTTGTTTTTTTTATTTTGTTTTTCTAATTTACAGATTTTCAAAAATAATGTTCTAAAACGCCATAATGTTGAGGATCAGAACTGACCCATAAGAGATTTAGGATCAAAACGCCATCTTAAGCCAATCCTCCTGCCCCTGCTAGTCCGTGGTCGCATTTTGGAGCCTCGTCAGTATTCAGTCAGCCTAGAAGTTATCGGTCCGGTCCTGCCAATCTCAATTCAATGCTACCTCTCTGCTGCCCATTCAAGTTTTCGGATGCAACTATGACTGCTCCATCCAATTCAAAGCTACTTGCCACATGAAACACCACCCCCGATCTCTCTCAAAGGGATGTGAAAATTCACAGTAAAAAAGAATGCTATTTCGCGATACCAATCAAAAGAATATAGCCCTAGTAACAATGCTCATGAAATCCCGTCATTCATTTTCCCAACTTTATGAGAGATTTTCAATTAGCCACGCCACAAATCACAGGCCAAAAGGAGAGATTGTTCCTAAACTTTCGAGATCAGTTTCCTCCATGTGAACGAACGCAACTTTTGCTTCTTTAATTGACAATGGAATTCACTTGCAGGATATGCTTTTGCACTGTAACTTATTCGGTAGACTCAGGGGTGAGACTTTGGGTGAAAATCAGGTATCTCGTATTGGACATTATCTTATATAGAGCTATTCTCGATATATATTAAGTATAGGAACTGGACCATACTTGAATTGTTTGCTATTTTCTCTATTTATTATTTGTAATTAATCAAATTCTGAATGAGTAAATCACGGCCGGTTAAAGTTAATTACGTGAAACAATTCTCTATATTTGGTCTAGTGCTGCTAGTCCCATATTCCCTAATCGAAACCAAAACCTAAACTATAACCTTTTTACTAGAATACTGAGATAGATTCCTACTGATTCCCTAATCGAGCCGAGGACAGCATATAGCATTAATATGTCCATTAATAGCGGATTTATCATTAATCTGACCATTAATGGTTACTCAAATGGTAAAAGAATTTGAAGGGTCATTCATTCTTAACCAGAAAGAAATATATATATATATTTATATATTTATATGTAGGAGAAGGTAAAATCCGGCCTCACACGAGACCCCTCTTTCTAGGATGCTATTCGAGTGTGTATGTAAGTTGCCTGCACACATGAGTTCAACTCAAATTAACCACAAGTTATAGGCCAAAAGGAGAGATTGTTGCTAAACTTTCAAGATCACTTTTCTCTCATTAATGTGGGATTTAACTTTTCATTATATTCTCTGTGAACTTCATGGGCTTCTATTGATCTTAATTTATAAAAATTTAAACTTATTTTCTAAATGAGTTTATTTAACTCATATAAGTCCCTTCAAATTATATAAGAATGATTTCTCTTTACTATTTTCCTAGACCTCTTACTATATTGGCACAACCAAGGATGCTGCAGTAGTGCTGGTTGATGATGATCGGATTTCCCACATTGTTGTAGTTCAGATACGCGAAGTAGATCTTCCGTACGTCTCGTTGTCGGCCTCTGGGTTTGATTTGCTCGAATTCACAATCTAAACTACAAGAAGCGGACTCATGGTTTCGTGTCATAGAATGTTAGGATATTGGTATTATAAAGTAAAGAAATTTAAAATAAGGTAAGAAAATGAGAGTGAAGGCATTAATAAAGATAATCATAACAAGTCACGTATCAAAATTATGAGAATTTATGAGAAACACTAGAGATCAAATAATGTATTTAATTTATAGGTTTTTCTAATAATCAATCATTGATATAAGCAACTAAATGATGATTTATTGAACCAATTTGAAATATAAAAGTAATATTGACAAAATTATAGATAAAAGGAACTTTTAATTATTGAAAATTTAAAATAATCAATTTTCTTAGGATTTTTAAAAATCTATGGATTTATTTTATTTGTTTAGGGTTTATTACTTCTATAATTTAGGACTTTACAATTTTTAATATTTAAAATTTTTAGGTTTTTAAATTTTAAATATTTTGAGAACACTAAAAACTTAGAATTTATGATATTTTAGTTTTTTTTAATTTGGAAAGATAATGTTGACATATTTTTTTTCTAAAATCAGATTTTTTTTACCATTAGTATAGTAGAAATTTGTCTTTCATTTTGACCGAAAGGGTATCTTTGTATTAAAATTATAATTATCTTTTAATTAATGATAACTAAGATATATATATTTATTTAGTACTACTGATCATGTGCTCTTAGTCTATAGAATAGACAAACCCAAAACAGGAAAAAAAATTGAAGAAGAAGAAATTAATTAATTGTTGTAATTGCCAAAGATAATGCGAGGTAAATTGTGTGCCCTGCCACAAACACGTCCCTCTCAAGGTTTGGACAATTCGTGCATACTAACTACGTGTATTTTCATATTTGAAAAATCTGCATGAATAAGAAAATTGAACCGAATTATAATATTAAAATAATCATATTTATGGGAAGACACTGTAAAATTGTATGCACATTTGCCACTCTTTGACATAACGTGTCCTCCATTACATACGCGAATCCGAATCATGACTAAGCAAGCCACACGTACGACTCAATATTAAAGAGTGAAAAACACATATACATATATCTATGTATGTATGCATATAAGACTTTCACAACTACATCCAGATAACATGGTTCACTCCACTCCCTTCAATGTGCAAATAGCACGTGAATTGGAATTCGAATGAGAAGTTACCAATGGTTAAAAGTTAATTATATAAGATTGAAAAATTATAATGAAAGTCATATGTGTTCAGAATTTTTTTGTAAATAAATGTTAAATATTTTAAAATAATTATTTCGATACTATATATGGTCAGATCGCTGACATGGACGCCATTTGTTTTCGCTTACATGGCCATTAAGTTATTTACGTTGATATTTTATAATCCAACGTATAAAGACATGTAGACATCTATGCCACATCATGCACCTTTCTTCCCCCAAGCAACTTGCCCGATCTTCCCCCGCCACAGTGCCTACCATCCCTGAAGCTGCCGCCCAACACCGCCAAACTACCGCCACCCCTCTAAGCTGCCAACCGTCCCCGAAGTCGCCGCCAGGCGCCAACACCCCCTAAACTATCGGCAGACCCAAGCTATTACTACACTCTTCTTCTTCTTCTTCTGACAATTTAAAACCCGTTGATATAGCCCAAGTCCATTAATTATATACTAAACCCATTCATTTCCTTCAATACAATTAGAATTTTTTTTTTCAAAAGGGGATAATCAGGTTATTGGGCCAGCACCTTAGTGGCCGGACACGCCCAATAGAATTATCAGGCCGTGTTAGCCCATTAGTCGCTGGCCTGATAACCCTAGGCTCAAGCAGGGGTTATCGTGCCGGACCTTAAGTCATGCATCGATCAAATAATGTCCTGATAGCATCATGGATTATCTCTAAAGTAAACGATCGTCTTGAGCAAAAGAGAAATATGACTACTACTGCCAGTCAGGAACTCTCGATACTCTCACATAAACCTCAAGATTTTCTCTAGAAATAGCGTTCGGAGAATATTGCTCAAGTCGGAGGATCGATAGGCCAGAAGGTCCGATGGAATGGGAAATTGATTGCCGGGGAGGGAAACAAGAGAGGTTAGGTCTAGGCTTTTATGCCAAACGGGACAAAATTCGCGAATTGCGTTGTTCCATTAGGTACTTTTGATATATTTGGTTAACCAACTAGTTAATTGAATCGAATGGTTTTGTGGAGAAATACTAAATGAAGAAAAAAAAATCAGAAAAAAGTGGAAACCCATAAAAAAAATAATTTCCATCATGCTTGTGTATTATTAGTAGAAATGTTTCATTCAATATATTTGCTTTTATTTTTTATTTGATAATTATCTTCTTAGTAGACATGTCAAAAATAGGTATGGCTTAAAAGTACAACCCGAGCACAACATGAAAAAAAAATCATATATGGGTTAAGTTTTTCATGATGTTCGAGAGATATCGAGCCATGTTGGTATAGTCCAAAAAAATTTGTGTCCGCTCAAAATATGAAAATAATGTTTATAATAAAAAATATATATATAATTATGAAAAACATATAAAATATTAATCAATTATATATAAATAATTATGTTTTCATTATTATTTTAAAATTTTCTTCAAATTAACATCAAATTTAGAATAATTATTTAATTATATTATATAAAAATTAATTTTAAAGTATAAATTATTTAAATATATTATTTAAATAATTATTTTATTCATTTCAATCTAATCAAAAAGTCTAAAATATGAAATATTCATGTGTAAGGTGGGATTTTTTTGCCATCCGGAGATTGTTGCTATGCCAATAAGATCCAAAAATAGATCTGTAACCTGAGTTAACATGCATACTATTTAGGGTTCATTAAAATCCTATGCAGTTTATTTATTTTTTAAAATTTTTTAATAATTAAAAAATTAATATCTCTCAATTTTTTATTAATAAATTATATCATATCAGCATATTATTCGGTATAACTATTATATAAGATATACTAACATACTTTTTTTGTTTATAAAAGTAGTAAAATTCTGAAATATGCGGATTGAGTTGAACCATAGAAACCAATTTACAATTCAAATCAATATATTTAAAATTAGCGATAATGAGACGAAGACAATATTCCGAGCCAAGCCAAACGAGGCGCATGCTTGTGAGTGTCCCATAATGATCTTGGTGAAACATGATAAGAAGAGGACAAATAGAAAAAGAAAAGAGATGGCGAAAAATAAAAGTGAAAATGTGAAAAGCAAAAAAAAACACTTGAAAACAAGATGTTTTTCCCGATCAAGGAACAAATAAACATTTTAATTGAAGTGAATATTATATATATATATAAACCCAAAAAATGAACACGTAGAATTGCAAAGAAAATCCAAATAGTCAAAAATTTGGACCAATTTCATATTTTATCATCTCATTTAAATTTTACGTAAAAATAGGTATAAAAATTTCAAAATTATTCATCATCGATCGTACTAGACCATTTTCATCGCGTCCACTGATTTCTCTCCGTTAGATTGTCAGAAAATAGTGACATGTTGGTACACATATCCTTATTATTATTATTATTATTATTTAAAAGCTGGAGGACCAATTTGATCTAATCCTAACGGCATTGATTGATGACGGGACGACTCGTCTTTTCAGGCACGACCACGTCGGCTGTTCCATTTCATGTCGGTGACCTGCTGACGGCGTTACCCTGTTTCGACATCATTGGCTCTTGCTTCTCTGGCTTGAATGTACCATTAGCGGCCTACCGTGAAGTTTGTTATTTAACCTGTCAGTTGTCATTTTCTCGATATATATATATATATATAAGATATTAATACTAATATTCACTTAAAAATATTTATATGTCACATTCCATATCTCATATCATTATATAATGAGAAAATTTTAGATATATATATATATATATATAAGGCTTAAGAACTCAAAGAGTAATAGAACTAATAGGCATAATTTTAAAAATCAGACCGGGTCGATCGGTTCAACCTATTCAATTGTGAACTGGCCACCACCTGATTTGGTTCCTATAAAAGATTCAATTGCACATTCAAAGAGGTTAATTCTGATTGAACCGGCCAATTTTCAGTCCGACCAATGAACTTAATTGAACCAGTAAAAAAATCGACCAACTTAAAATTTAAAAAAAATAAAAATATATTATAATATATCTATTTTATTTTACTGAATTTATATTTATATTTTATATCAAATTTTTATTTAATATAATGATTATATTAATGATTTTTATTATAAATTATATTTATAATATTATGTGAATTTATTATTAATATTATTTATTAAATATACGGTTCAACCCATTAAATTCTGGTTTGATCCATGAACCCATGCCTACACCGATTCCTAGTTCAGTCCGATTTTAACAACTATGCATTTGAGTGATTGATTCATGCTATTACATATGGTATTAGAGCTCACTTTAGCCTATAACCATGAGGATTGTGGGTAGTGTATCGAGTTTGCTCATTAGCCAGAATTAATAGAGATCTTGGTATACAATAAGGGATAAGATTCCTAAAATCAATCTAACCTAACACTTTTAGATGATAGGCCCGTGTGTACACTTACTCTCAGTAATTGGCTCCGAGTAAGATATTTTTCTCCGTAATCGAACAAAAAGAGACAAATGGGGTGTAAAAGGGATTTTTTTTCTTTCTTTTACAATGTAAATGTAAATATGTCTTGATATTAATGTAAAATTCATTGTTAGGACTATAAGTTGTTAGCATTGTCCTCCATCAAAAACCCAGATCTTGCATTCGAAATACTTAATCCACTCTCATAATTCTAATTCATATTTTCAACTTTTCAATTCGGGATCCTATCCTTAATAACACTGCTATCTTTTGGGGGGGGAAAAAAAGAACGCATTGGCCCTAATTTCCGTTCGACGATAGGGAAGGATCCTGAACCGTTCCGATTCCGAATATGGGAACTTCCCCGCCCTTCAGTTTATTTTGTTCGTATGGCTTCAGCAGTCACTAGTTTGATCATTATTGCATCTCTTTCAATCTCCCTTTTGCTGCTGCACGTTCGTAGTACTTATGCAAGCAATTTATTTCATCATTCCATTTTACTGGAGGAAATGTACCTGTGAGAGTTGCGGATTCCAGCGTCACTTAGGTATGCACGTTCAGTAGATTAAGGCAGTTTGTCATTTTTCTCCTCAAATAAATATTTTATTACATATCTTATAAATAAAAATAATTTTTTATTAGAAAGTATTTATTCTTAAATATACCAAATTAACTTGATTCTATATTTGTCTACTACAATAAATTTTTAAATACTATATGATTGAGATAAAAAAACCTTCAATATTATTTTCATGGTCGGGGTACCATGAAAGGACGTGCATTAATGGTTCTCATGTGGTAGGATTTATATTAAGAGGTACATACTTAAAGGCCGGCATGGGCGGTTTGATGTGGTTTTGAGCCATGTAGAATTGTTGGACTCATTAAATTTATTGGATCAATTTAATTATAGGTTATAATTTAAAAAATCATAAATCGACCTAGAATTGGGTCTGAGTGTGCGGACGGGCAGCTTGGGTTGATTTAGACTATGAACCACAACTGTTTTCTTCTTCTTCTTTTTTTAATATTTTTTAAAAAACAGTTTACCATGAATAAATTTTCTAAATTAACTCATATTTCTATATTTTATTTATAATTTAAAACAATAAATTTACTATTTCATTTCATTTTACATAAATAAAATATTATATTCTTTGGACAAATATTAAAATTTTTTATTATCGTGAATGATTGTGCAAATTTAGAAAACCGCCTATAGGCTCATTACTGAACTTACAAGATAACTCATTAACTAATTGCTGACATTGATGATATTTTTATAAAATTAACACGATTACAATGAAGATTGTATGATAGATTTGAGAATGAGCAAGAGAGATTGGAAGATTTTGGATGGATTGGAATTATAAGAATATGAGGTATTTATAAAATTTGAAAGTCAATGGTAAAAATGAGAAAAAGAGAACATTAGGGGTGAAAATAATTGCCATTGACGATCAAATTTTGACCATTACATCCACGGTCAAAATTTGATAGGAAATTTTTAGTAATTTGAGCCAGTTTTGTATTGATTATAATTTAATATTGCTGTTTCTTGTATTTAACTTGTAACTATTTCTTAATTTAATAAAATTATTTATATATTAATTTTATGGTGGTTCGAGCTAGTTTCAGTTTCTAATGAGTCAATTCTAGGCCAAACCGGCATGATTAACTTCCCTAGTCGCGGAGGGGAGAAGATTCGTTGCCAAGAGCCAGCGGACGAAAAATAAAGCCACCCCAAAAAAGTGTTTGATAAAAAAAAATTATTAAAATCCACATGTTACACAACAAAAACTACTATTGCTTCAACCAATTCAGTTTCTCATAAATACTTAAAATTCATCATTTAATTTTTTTTTTTATTTTGCAACTTGCAGTATTTCGGAATAGCTGAAACGTATCTCAATACTAGTTTATAGTCGTATTAGGATTCCTTGAAAAATTTCAGTTGACCCTCTTAATCTGATATTTGATTCTTGAATCACTCTTTTAGAGATCTAGTGAGGAAACCACTAATACATCTTCAAGTTGGTCATTTAGCACTTTAAGCTTTATCAATTAGAACTAAATTTCTCATAATCCATCATTAATTATATAAGCATCAGCCCGCTGATCGAAAGCATCTTACAAAAACCTGATGCTTCCATATATTCTTGAGTTAACGTACACGTTGGCCTCTCACGTTTGATGCACCAATGCTTTTGATGGTACGTGTTGATTTTTTCACCTCACGATGGACTAAATATTCAATCATTTGTACCAGTTTAGTTTATAGTTGAAACCACAGTTAATTTTTCATCCGTAATATCTTACATGTTCAGTGACACATAAGTAGTCATATAGTGATTTTTAACCAAAAAAAGACTAATGCAACAGTAAAATGATGATGTTTAGATTAAATTTGAGTGAGAAAAATATGAAAAATTGAACTGTTAACTTACAAAATATTAAAATAAAATTGTATATTTAAACTATACTTTTCTCGCCGTTAACCCAAAGGGTCGAAGTTACTATCACCTTAAATTATTTTTAAAGTTTATTTTTGCATGCACCTTTCAAAGTAATTAATTAATTTTTTTTCGGTGAAAGTAAAATGGAATTTTGACTAGTAACAGCCGACAGAGGAAAAGGGTCCGGCGGTAGCTCTGCTGCATTCACGCCATGAAAGCGATCTATGTGGGCCCACTCAGAAATGGCAAAAAAAAGTGACATTATTAATCCGTGCACACGTGTCTCATCTAGATCTTGCCGACAGGGGTAGATATGGGCCATGATAAAAAAGGGTCAAAGTATGGGGCCATATATTAAATAATTCAATTTGATCCTTTCAATGGCATAAATGGATTTGGATAGGAAACCTCAGCGCTCTCGATATGCCCCTTCACACGTCCCATAATTTTTTATTATTATATTATATAATTATTAAATTAGTCAATTGGTTATTTCAGTCAAACAGGATAAATTAAGTTGATAGGCTTACAATTGCTACACTAATGCTAGACGAGTCGGTTCAGTTCCTGTGGTTCAATTTCTCTCAAATAAAATTTTAAATTTGAATCTTGTGAGTAAAGAAAATTCAATGATTAAATAATCTTGAAGTATCTAAAAGTAAGGCACGTGTCTTTTTCTTATCAATAAAAGAGAATTCATTCAATAAAAGAAATACAATCCTAAAAAAGAATATAATTTGTAGTCTCTACCTAACATTCCTATTTGGCAGAGGCTATGAGTCGTTGAATTGTTGTGCCTTGGAATCCAAGGGTAGCTCCACGCATCAAAATTACCAATAGATTTAAAAAAAAGACAATATAAGGTTATGACAATTTTAAGAAGATATATATAATTTATTCATGGCATTAGACACTTCATATGCATAAAAATAAAAAGGAGACACAGGACCAAATTTGCTCCGATACAAGTTATGCAGCAACCAGTAAGGTAGTGGTTTCAAACTGTGCTGGAAAAAGAGAGTGACATCTCCACCGATTGCTGAACCATTAGGTGTCCAAGGTAACGTTGGACGAGTTCAAAAATTATAAAAGAGATATAGCCAAATAAAGTAATGGAGAAAGTGTCAGGTGATAAATGGAATTGTTGAATAGTTGAGGGGTCTAACTGCAAAACAGACAGTGAAAAAAACTTTCCGCCTGCCTTGGTAACACCGAAGTCGCGTTAGCCATTAATGCTCGAACCAGCCGACACCCGTTGCGGATGGAAAGAATATGACCCGTTGGACGTGATATCACGGATAATCCAACGGCCAAGCGCAGAGCAGAACTGGACATGTGTAATTTATGAGTGCCCAACTTGATATTCACAAAATAATAGAACAGAACCGATCGGTGGGACAAAAACATCGTAATTTTGTATTTTATATTATTTGAATCCAAAGATATTTTGATAAAATTATTTTAATTAATTTATATTATTAATTCTTATCTATTTACTCAATAATTTTTCTATTAATTTTCTAATTTATAAATTTAGAAAAATAATAAAGAATGATTGATATGAGTTATTTTAAATGATTTTTTTTTATATAAATTAACTATAAATTATAAATCATTAAACACATTAATTTTCAGTTTAAATCAGATTAATTTATTATAAATAAAACTTTTATAATATAATTTTTTTATTTAACTCAAATTGAAAGGTTACCTAAAAATAATATCAAATTATATCAAATAATTTACATTTGATACTTTATATGATTTAATCTAAATTAGATAATGCCATTAGGTATTTTGGATATAAGAAAAAAAAATTATGGATCGACTGAGCAGTCGCATACAGTGGATATCGATCAGGTCCTTATGTATGTCACTTCGTCCAGCTTCGTCCTCTCTACTGGCTCCTTTCTTTGCTCACCAGATCTGATCTCAGCTGCCGAGTTAGTCTATCTCTATGCATACTCTTTCCTCCTTTTCCTTCCATGTCTCATTGCTGCGATTCTGTAATCCTAGCTTCGAGATCTTGTCTAACACTGATTTTCATCTTCTCCTGATCAATCCCGAGCTGGCATTTTTTGTCTCTTTGGATACGGTGGCTGAGTTGGCTTTGTTCAGCTTTTCGTAGTTCTAGTTCGATTTTCCGCGGACGTAGAATGACTTGAAATTGCTGGTGAAGGTGGGATGCATCATTTTTACAGCTCTTGTTCTTTGGTCGATCCGTGCAGGTGAGAAATGGCTCAGATATTGCTGCACGGCACTCTCCATGCTACGATCTATGAGGTTGATAAGCTCCATCATGGTGGTGGTGGTGGTGGTCACTTCTTCCGCAAGGTAATATCGGCTGAAACTTTCATAGGATCGTAAGTGATTCTGCTTTAATTAGCCTCTTCAGTTATGAGAATTTGATTTACTCGATCCCCGTTTTCTCTTATTCACAGGTCATCTCTTGGATTTCTTGTTTTTGTTTGCCTTAAAATGATTGGATTGCTCGCATATGACCCAGAATCTGCAGGGCACGATTTGTTGTATGATCATAATAGAAAATTAAAATTCTCTTCTGGGAGCTGGTGAATTCCAGCTGATTCTTAACTATTACTGTCTATAACGTAGATAAATTACAGGGGACTGCTTTAACAGAACCAAAATATATAATTGCTGTAGTAATGATTTCTGCTCGTAGGATTTCTGTCATTTAGTCCTTTCGCAGTTCACAATGCATCGTTTTGTTTCCTTTTCTGGGTTTCAGGCGTTTATTTCTTCGCCTCGGCCTTAGTGCTGTATTTCTATTTGTACTTGCGGTACATTCTGCTGCAAGAGAATTGAATTCCCTGTATGATAGTGTAAAGGAGAAGGGAGAAAGGCTGACAAGGGAAAGACAGGGAGTTGGACTCTTTAGGATTGCGTGAGAACACCCGCGTTTGATTTACTTATTCCCGCGGGCTCTTAAGTTTTTCTGTTAGAGTCTCTGTTGGCTTGTCAATATTGGAGTACCCATTGGTACTTCGTCTTGCCGTTGCGTGTACTCCATAAATTTTCTTACCATCTGTCGATTCCTAGGAAGAATACCCGAAGTGAACTCTCATCTGGTGTTCTTTATGTGTGTCAGTGATTAATATGATGAAACTCAGGTCTGGTGTTAGTAAAAGCTTTGCGTCTAGGTGAAGGGTCAATTTTATCTTTTCTCATGAAATTCTTAAATAAAATTAAATATGAAAAATTATAATATTTACTATTTTTTGTATTTAACTTTTCATATATTTCAAAGTGACTCTTTTAGTTATATACGTTTGGTTCTATAATGTATTTAAATCATAATTCTAATAGTTCACTAATGTGGTATTTAACGGCGTTATATAACATGACATGTCGACAGATTTTTCATCACGTCATCACATTACATCAACAGAATATTGCTATGTCAGCAATTTATATCATGTCATTGTATCACATCAGTAAATAACTGTCATGTCATCGTATTATTAGAATTAGAATTCAAGTATGTTATTAAATTAAACATATAAAAATGAAAGAGTTATGTTGAAATGCATATAATTTAACAGTAAAAAATGATAAATATATAATATTTTTACAATAATTATCCAAATTTAAATCATGCGCTCTTATATGTGGAGCTGCAACATCCCTTTCAATGATATCTGTTTACAGTTGCCTATGCTCAATGTTCATGACTGGACATTATATCTACTTGTGATTTGGCCCTATGATCTCATGAAAAGATGGAAAAATCATCGTGGATAATCAATCCATCCTAGTGACAAAAGTTTATATCGTGTTGATGCGATTCCATTCTATCATTTCAATATATTAGTGGTTCTTTATTCTGAGTTTCTCTAACTTCAAAGTACTGTTACTCTTGTAGCTTGTCGAAAACGTTGAAGAAACCATTGGCTTTGGCAAAGGGGTTACCAAACTCTATGCAACTATTGATCTGGGAAAGGCTAGGGTTGGACGGACGAGAATACTCGAAAATGAAACCTCTAATCCCCGGTGGTATGAGTCTTTTCACATCTACTGTGCCCATATGGCTTCTGATGTCATTCTCACAGTTAAGGATGATAATCCGATTGGTGCAACTTTAATTGGAAGAGCATATGTGCCAGTTGAAGAGCTATTAAGCGGAGAGGAAGTAGACCGGTGGGTTGAAATCTTGAATGAAGATAAAAAACCTATAGAGGGGGATTCGAAGATCCATGTGAAGTTGCAGTACTTTGACGTCACCAAAGACCGCAACTGGGCTGGGGGAATTAGGAGTGCTAAGTTTCCAGGAGTTCCGTATACATTCTTCTCACAGAGGCAAGGATGCAAGGTATCACTATACCAAGATGCTCATGTCCCTGACAAATTTGTGCCAAAGATCCCCCTTGCTGGAGGCAAATACTATGAGCCCCACAGATGCTGGGAAGACATTTTTGATGCCATTAGCAATGCAAAGCACTTAATCTACATTACTGGCTGGTCTGTATATACTGAGATCACCCTCATTAGGGACTCGAGAAGGCCAAAGCCTGGGGGAGACATCACCCTTGGGGAGCTGCTGAAAAAGAAGGCAAGTGAAGGTGTTAGGGTTCTGATGCTTGTTTGGGATGATAGAACCTCTGTGGGACTCCTGAAAAAAGATGGGCTGATGGCCACCCATGATGAGGAAACTGAGCACTATTTCCAGAATACAGATGTGCACTGTGTCCTTTGTCCTCGTAATCCTGATGATGGTGGAAGCATTGTTCAAGATTTGGAAATTTCTACCATGTTCACTCACCACCAAAAGATTGTAGTGGTGGACATGGATATGCCTACTGGAGGATCACAAAAGAGGAGGATCATCGGTTTTGTTGGGGGTATTGATCTTTGTGATGGAAGATATGACACTCCCTTCCATTCACTCTTCAGGACACTTGACACAGCTCACCATGACGACTTTCATCAACCAAACTTTGCCGGTTCTGCTATCAACAAAGGTGGTCCCCGTGAGCCCTGGCATGATATTCACTCCCGGCTTGAAGGGCCCATTGCTTGGGATGTATTATATAATTTTGAGCAACGGTGGAGGAAGCAAGGTGGGAAGGATTTGCTTGTTCAGCTGAAAGAGCTTGATGATTTAATCATTCCACCATCTCCTGTTATGTATCCAGATGATCCTGAAAGGTGGCATGTCCAATTATTCAGATCAATTGATGGTGGAGCTGCTTTTGGCTTCCCCGAGGCTCCTGAAGATGCTGCTCGAGCCGGCCTTGTCAGTGGGAAAGATAATATCATTGATAGAAGCATTCAAGATGCATACATCAATGCTATTCGAAGGGCAAAGAATTTTATATATATCGAGAATCAATACTTCCTTGGGAGTTCTTTTGCTTGGGCTCCTGATGGCATTAAACCTGAAGATGTTAATGCTCTGCATCTCGTTCCCAAGGAACTCTCCCTCAAAATTTGCAGTAAGATTGAGGCTGGGGAGAGGTTCACTGTCTATGTTGTGGTTCCGATGTGGCCAGAGGGCATACCGGAAAGTGCGTCAGTACAAGCAATTTTGGATTGGCAGCGGAGGACAATGAACATGATGTATACGGATATTGTCCAAGCTCTTAGTGCCAAGGGCATCGAGGAAGACCCGAGGAACTACTTGACATTCTTCTGTCTCGGGAATCGAGAGGTGAAGAGGAGTGGAGAATATGAACCTTCCGAAAAGCCAGAGCCTGATTCAGACTATACCAGAGGCCAGGAGGCCCGCCGATTCATGATATATGTTCATGCCAAGATGATGATTGGTGGGTCGTGCTATCTTGTCTTATAAGGTTCTATTCATCTATCAGTCGTCTCTAAGCTATTCTCCCACTTTAAATGGTCATGTTCCTTAGGAGGATTGCTCCCTTAGCATTTCTTGAATCACCCTCAAATTATTTTCGTATATTTGTCGAGATTAGCCACTTCCAATTGGTCTCTGCATTATTATTATTATTTTCTACGTATCTGTAGCTCTTCTGCATAGCCTAGATTAGTTCTAATAATTTATTTTAAGAGATTTGGGCATGATGGAACATGAAACTTGCTTTGGAAGTCAATATCTAAAAGAATTTTCATCTGTGTTACGGGAAGCAGCTTTAACATACTTTTCTGGACAGAGTAGCCAAACTTCTTTTAGTTTTATTTCTAGATACACGCGCATTTTTCC
Source organism: Sonneratia alba (assembly GCA_900174645.1). Taxonomy (NCBI): domain Eukaryota; kingdom Viridiplantae; phylum Streptophyta; class Magnoliopsida; order Myrtales; family Lythraceae; genus Sonneratia; species Sonneratia alba. Next base: position 6,562,682 of record FWPY01000060.1, read on the forward strand.
TATGGCTCAAGTCAGTGTCAGTAGATCCATACTTACCCTTCACTTTTGCAGTTGATGACGAGTACATAATAGTCGGGTCCGCCAACATCAACCAGAGGTCCATGGACGGAGCAAGGGACTCCGAGATAGCGATGGGGGCCTACCAGCCCCACCACCTGGCCACAAGGGAGCCAGCGCGTGGCCAGATCCACGGGTTCCGCATGTCCCTCTGGTACGAGCACATGGGGATGCTCGACGACTCGTTCCTCCAACCCGAGAGTGAAGATTGCGTGAGGCAGGTGAATCAGATAGCTGACAAGTACTGCGATCTCTACTCCAGCGAGGCCCTCGAGCACGATCTCCCTGGTCACCTCCTCCGATACCCTATCAGAGTTTCCGGCGAAGGAGTTGTCACCGAGCTTCCGGGATTCGAGCACTTCCCCGACACCAAGGCCCGTGTTCTTGGCACCAAATCTGACTATCTGCCGCCTATCCTCACCACTTAGGTTGGCCCATCTACGTATTTGCTCGATACCTTTCCTTTTCCGTCTCCTTTACAGTCTTGTTCTAGTGGAATAAAAGGAACCGTGTGCGATCAGATCACTGGCATCTTTGAGGTATTGTATTCCTTCCAGCAGTACGCCTTTTTATCCATTCGGGTGATGTTCAGTGACAATGTACTGTGGTACTTCGATCATAGAAATCACTCTGTACAATTCAGCCACAGATGTCTCGATGTTCTTCTCTAGCTTGCCGTTTCATGGTAGAAGCCGATGCAAGTTTCTTGGGTCACTCATTTTTGCAGCTCAAGTCGCAGGGGGATTACGTACCTGGTCCGATCTGTGTCTCCCGGAGTCATTATAACAGTTTTTTCGGCCAATTGCAGCAGATTCGTCCCTGAGTGAGGGGATTTGATGGAACGGGATGATGGGTGATCCGGCAGCAAATATCCTTAATTGGGTCGGAACTCGCTGTGCTCGAACTGACAGTAGATACATGAGAACGAGACTATGGAAGATTGGGCTTGGGCTCACACAATATCCTCCGCTGACATCGATATGCACTGTTAAGAAAGAGAACCGACGACCTGCTCATAATAATAAAATATCGAGATCTCTCACTAATTCCATCCCTGCGATTCCCTCCCCATTAACTGCTAATTAAACCTCAGCCGAAACTCAGGCCAATTGTTGGAAAAGAAAGGTTTCGGGGCAGACAGAAGATGAGTAATTCCATTAAATTTGACGTTTTAATTGCATTTTTTCCGAGAACGGCAAGACGAATGGCTCTTGTGTTCGCATTGAACTCAACTTAACTTAACTTAATTTATGAGGTTGTGCAATATTGGTGGGACTGCATGGAATGAATTTCTTGTCATAACAATTAGGGTTGCACATAGAGGACCGAAGAATCGGAGCAAACCATGAATTAAACCGAATCGAACTAAAAAACCGTTTCGAGACTAACCGATTATCATATAATATGATTTTTTATTGTGAAATAGTGCGGTTCGTTACTAAATTTAAATGATTTGGGTAATGGATTCGAACCGGTGAATCATATTTTTTAAAAAATATTTAAAATATAATAAAAATAAAATATAAATACATTAGAAATATTTTTAAAAAATTAAAAAATATAAATTATTTTACTGTTATATAACATATTTTCTATAATTTCATACTAAATTTCTTTTTAAATAGACTCACTAATCTTAATCTTATATGTTTAATTTAATTTTAATTTTCATTAAAATTTTTATGATTTTAATATCTTTCTTTTTTATGTTTTTATTTTTTTATTTTCTTGTACAATTTTTATTTAATTTTAGTTTGATTTATATTTCATTTGTTAATTTTTAATTATTTTTTAAAAACCATACAAACCAGTTAACTAAGTCATATAACCGGTGAAACAATTTAGTTCGATATTTATGTAATAGTTATGATTAAAAGGTATTGTGCTTAGACTAAACTGAATTATTTTAACAGTTTGATAATAGAGACGTTTTCAATTGAAAACACATAAATTCATGAAATATGTAAATATATAACCTTCTACTTGGTCTTTCACCGTTTCGCTTCCAGATTACTAGATTAGGATTAAATTTTTTTGGGAATAGATTAGGATTAATTTTGTAAACCATTTCTCTTCTATTCCTCTCCTTTTCCGATGTGAATTAAGAGAGATAATATTTTGTACACGGTTATACCGTAAGTATATATCTTTTTTTTTCTTTTCATCTAATAATTAATTTCTTTAGAATTCATTAATTTTTTATGTTTTATTTATTATTTAATTTTTAAATAATTAAAAAAATTATACCACGCTTGCCTACTATGTGTTATAACTGCTGCATAAGATAGAATAACATTGGACAAATCCTATTTATTCCATATTTAAAATCATAGTCCCTAATGACAATCAAATAAGAATCATCTCCACCATCAACTTGAGAATGCAATTTCCTCAAGTTATCATGAATTATGATTTTCTTCATATAGATGAACCATAAATACATCTCTTTCACTGAAAGTACAATCTACTCTGAATTAAGGGGAATAAAACAATGCGAAAACTCTTATAATGAGAATTAAACATACAATATCTTGGTTATTTAGTCGATGGCGATATCACTGTACTAAAACCTCATTTCTTATTAATACAATTTACTTTGAATTATATGTTACCTTTTATTTCATTTTTCTTTTTATGTGGTGTATATCTACATCTATATCTATACTATTTAAGTAAACGTGACAGATAATTTGTCTTTTTTTTATTCTTAAAATATCATTAATAAAATATAAATTTAACTAATAAAAAATATTAAAAATAACATTCATATAGTAAAATTACTCTTAAAATAATAACTATCACTTAAAAAAATAGTAACTAATTATATATTCTTTTTATTATTATTCTACGCTCCAACTACTTATTCTCATTTAAAAAATTCATCGATTTGTATATTTAAATTAAAATTCTAAATTATCAAGCTTTATCCAACTAACTTCTACCCAAAAAAATCATATTCAATTAATCAAATTGCGCTTAGATCAATGTCTCTAACAAATTTTATCTAAATAATACGTACCATGCGTGGTGCAGGTCAGCGTCCAGTGGAGGGTGAACTCAAGCGCGACAGAAATATTTATCATCCAATAACTAAGTTATTCAACTAAAACAATTAAATTAATTTTCTCGAGAAATTGCAAAACTCACCAACCCAATCACGTTCCCATCCCCGTCATCGACTGAAAAAGACGACCCGTCAACTAGGAGGAAAAAGAGGAAATTAATAATGATTTGAAGCATGGTTTTTAAAATTGGATCGGACCAATCGGTTCGACTAAAAACCTATCATTCATTGGTCCAATTTTCAAAATAAGTCAAATTATATTGTAAATACGGTTAGTTTCGATTAATTAGCCAGTTTCTGTTCAAAATAATAAATATAATTAAATTGATGAAAAACCTAATCGAGTTAATTTTTTTTAAAAAATTATTATAATATAATTATTATCTTTTATTAAACTTATATATATTTTATACTGAATTCGTGTTAATATGATGATAATATTAAGAATTATTTGTTATAAATTAATATTAAATTATTATATTATATTAATTTATTAATAATATTATAATATTAATATTATTTATTAAATATATTATTTAATATCCCGATCTATTCAATCCTGAACTAATAAATTAATATCTTAATGGATTCTAACTTTAAAATCTATAACAAGGGAGAACTCAGAAAAAGAATAATTATTAAATGACTAATGTGAATAGAAAATAGAAAAATAAAGTGAAAAGGAGCTGCCTATCTTCATGGCTGCTCCAATAATCCGATCCCCCATTCTCTTTCTTTTCGGTTACCCAATAATACCAGAGAGGTGGAGGAGGAGGCGGAGAGGAGAGCTCCAGTTCCCTGATCGACCTTCAGGAAATTGAGTGGAAGACGAACCCATGAAACCAATTCGTAGGTAACTGATCCATCGAAACCCTTTTTGATCTGTCCTTTCCCTGTTCATTGCGTTAATTCGTTCGTGAATTGCTGGGTCCGTCTCAGGGGTCCTCTGATCTCTTTTCCCTGAAGGAAAGTACAAAAAAAAAAAGAGGAAAACGAAAAGGGTTTTCGATTGGATTTGCTTTTCTCTTCGGCAGAACTTTTGTCGCTTCTGATGGGGTAAGTCTTCTGATTCCCTGTTCCGATTCATGGAATACGTTACCTGTTGGAGTGCAATGGCGGTCAGGTTTATGGACTTTGTGAGATGGTCAATAATCGGGTTGTCTTCTTTTCAGTACATGTACATCTCTGAGGTCCGTTGGGTGCAATCTGTGCAAGCGTGGGCACACGATCCTACTTTTCAGTGTTGGTATAGTTGGGTTTAATGAATTTTCTGTATCTTGGTTAGATTGTCTCAAGGGTATTCATTTTTCATGATCCAGAAACGGTATTAGGCCCACATAACGTGATTTAACTTCTGTCTGCTGCTTCACTGAGTGATCCGTGATCTTTCCAGTTCTCTGTCTTGTGCAATCTTCGGGGAGATCTTCTGCATAACTAGTAGATTAATAAGTTGTATTGATGTGGTAATAAATTCTTTAGTGTAGGTGAACTATGTTGAAGCTGCTCTTATCTAAAAGCTGAACTTAACCTACTGTTTAATAGGTGATAGTGTAAATGAGATCCTTTAAAGATGCGATTGAGAATGTATTTTATAATTTTTCTAGTTATCCTTTTAAGTAATGCGACAGCTTGAGTTTAACCAAAAGTAAACAAGGCCTTCACAACAAACCAAAGTTCATCGCTCAGTAAGAGCAATGGTTTCTCTTGCATCTTAAGTGGGAAGTTCACTGGTTCTGGTTGAACTTTCCCCCCATTTAAGAGAAGGGGATCGAATATGGAGATTTCCTGATTAGGAAAAAGTAATTTATACGACTTTATCCCATTGGTAAGACTGCACATAACTAAATTTAATTGTGTCTTCGAATTACTTTGTATTCATGGATAAAAGCAAGAACAATGTTACAGCCGCTGCTTTCTTTTCTTCTAATAATTAACTGAAGGAAAAGAGTTTTGATCATGTTTTTGTTACCTTGTCAAACGTTGAGTATAATAGTCCAGTATATTATCCATCTCTTAAAATTAATGAGCAGATACAATCAGTTTGAGAAGACTCATGTGATTGATCCCACTCCAATCTATCCTTAGTCGTTCAATCCTTATCTGATTTTCTATGCTGTTCAAGTCCTTGATATTTATGTTTTTTTTTATTAGCCTCGAAAATAACCTTCAAGAACTGGATAGGTCTGTGAAATTTCAACCAGGCTTCCTTATGTCTCTTTATTTGCAGACTGTTGTTTCTCATGTACACTCACCTAAATGATTTATAACAGAATGAGATGTGATTTGTAACAGAGCAGTGGTTGTCTTGTATGCTGTTTGAAGCCCAAACTGATTCCTTCGGCTGGGCCTTTACCAAAGCAACAGGAAACAAAAGATCTAGTTTGTAAAAAGCCTACTAAATCGGAAGATTTTTGGAGCACAAGTTTTTTCGATATGGAGAATAGCCCTGTTCAATCACAGGGGAGCATCTCATCAATTAGCACATCAAATCAGACCCTTGATCCACATGGTGGCTTGGGACCTTCCAGAACTCCTGATTTTGTTAATCATGGTGAGTTCTTACCACAATTATCACATCCTTTTGAAACTTCTTTGACATTTTGCACTAAATTTGGTTTTTGGTCTTACCATTCGTCTGATTCTGTTATGCACGTGGTAGCATAGCTTTATATCAAAATGTGCTTTTTCTTTTTTTTTTTTTTTCCTTTCATAGGTTTTCTTCTCTGGAACCAGACTAGGCAGCATTGGTTAGGCAATAAGAGGAATGAGACTCGGTCACAGCAAGTCCGAGAACCTAAATTAAGGTGAGCAATTAACTGCATTTACAGTCAGCAGATTTTCGATTAGTTCTTGCTTCATATAGGAACAGATGAAAACCATTAATAGCTGTCGATGTAGTATAAAGTGCCCAGAATCTTGGGTGGTTTTAACCATCAGTAGCTGAATTTGAATAGATCTCGAACTGATAAAAATAATTTGAACTCACACTTCCTTTTCTTTGCAGTGATTCTCTCCCTTGCATTTTGCATGTTAAAAAAAAAATTCTTGTAATTTGCAGTTGGAATGTTACATACGATAGCTTACTAGGAAGCAACAAGCCATTTCCCCAGCCTGTACCTCTCAGTGTAAGACTTCCACTGCAAATTGTTTCTGCCCCGTTCTTTTGCATTTGCATTGCTGAACTGCTTATAACATCAGTGATGCGGTTGTTGATAATGGCAGGAAATGGTTGATTTCCTTGTCGATGTATGGGAGCAAGAGGGTTTGTACGACTGATGGCATGAGTGATCTGGAGTACAGCTGACCTAATTTGGCTTAAGAATTGTCCGTATATTTTTTAAGCATGTCAAAATTCCTCCCCAGTGGAATTTAGAGGGGAAGCCAGTTTTGTTCTTTGGTGTAACGCTGTTTGATAAACATTCCTTTTGCCTTTCCATTGTTGAAATTAATTTACAGAATCAAACTGCCTCTTCCTTTATGAAGGGACTTGGTATGGTTGGCATCACTCTCAACTTGGACCAAGAAGTCCTGAGTTGATTCATGTTAGTGAGACTCCCTTGCTTCTTTCTTAATAGCTTTCATCCTACTCGTCTTTTCTCCTACTTAAGTCCCCGAGCAATTGAGCATCCTACGTGACCAAGCCAATAAAGGCATCGTTTCTATCAAATGGTGTTTCATCTTATTACACTGATGGGAAGGTCGCCTGATTATTACTCTTGGTGGTTCCAAATATTCGGGCTTCCAATGGCATGTTCATGTCATTTTGTCAAGCCTCATTCAATTCTGGCTATGGCATTGGAGTGCCCTGTGGAAATTTCTTTGCCCATTCCTTTTATCAAGGTAGAAAAGCTCAGCTTTTGTGTCTCTCCGGTGACCAGTTAAGGAAATTGCAGTGGCAACTTGTCTACAACCGGCTGAAATCGTACAGAGATTGTTAATATGTGAGTGATCAGGAGCGTGATGTATAAACTGTCTTCATTAACTTCACTCAGCCTATGTTCGTAACACCCAGGCATGAAGTAGCCTATGCATGTCTCCTGGTTAATGCCTCTACGGATTTCCAAGTTCCAATCAATGAAATCCATTGTAGTGTTGGGGTGCGAAGTTGAGACGGCTTCTAAACTACGGGAAGTAGGTTGACAAACACCCAAGCCACCTATTACACACTGAGACTGGCGACAACTGAACTGAAAGGGGCAAACTGAAATTATGCAGCAGATGTCTGCCGGGCCAACTTAACACTCCTTCAATGGCTTTGGGCCGTTTTGCTTTAAGAATTCGGGCTCTCTGCCCTTCGTCGCCATCGATGGACAGTAGAAGTGTCAAGAGAGAGGACCCAAAGGGAGCTCGGAGGCTTTTGCGACTGATTGGCAATGGCTTACCAACTTTACCGCGGAAAAAGGCATCAGATGACAAGGAGGTGGCGGTGAGTGATGATTGCAGTCGCAGCAGGAGAAAGTTCAGTCTCTTTCCCTTGCAGGAACCGCTGGAGGAGTCTATGGCAGGGTGATGATTGCGAGTTTGCCCCGGCCCTCCGTGCTTCTGCCTTGACTGACACTGTCTCCTCTTCCGTATCTGCTTCCATGCTTTCAGCATTGATTGTCGCTACGTGTGGAACTTCATCGGCAAACAATGAATCCAGAAGGAGACATTAAGGTCTCATTCTCGTTTGAATTCGAGGAATTAGATTTGTTACGTTCCTGATCAGGAGGCATGGATGAGTTGTGAACTGGCAGATTACTTTCCGTAGTCAAAACATTTCTGAAGATCATAGTAGACACTGAGTCCTGCCTCAATGTCTATCGTCTCTCCGAATAATTATCTGATTATTACTCAGCCTTTTCCATCTGACGCATTTAAGTTTGGCCGCTTCCTCCAATGAAGACGAAGATCACAAGAAAGAGTAACAAGACGTTCCTCCACCAACCTGCATGTCTACTAGAAGGCCCTTCTGATCGGTGAACTTCTGCATTAATTGCTATCAGGGTGGCACTATCAATGTCATGGGAAACAGCCCCTCCAATTCGGTCCTGATATAAATGCAAGCACGAGGCCTCCCTCTCGACTCAAGGGCAGAGGATGGGTGAACTCGAACTCAAAGTCATATACATCCTCTCCGTCGTGAAGCAGATGACTACTCATGGCCAAGCAGTCGGTGAAATCAAACTCATAGTCGTGAAGAAGACAACGACGAGTACTGTCTTCTCCCTTGGAAGTGCAGATGTGGAGATAAGATCTTTCAGCCTTGAAAGGGTAATCACTCATCAGCGCCCATAGCACTGTCAGTGATAACAGCTTTCGTATTTAACGCTGTGAGAAAAGGATCTGATTCTCAAGGTTTTACTTTCACGGACCATTGGATAAGTACCTTTATCTGTGAGGCCCTCGCCTAAGTTTTTCACTGCTAATGAAACTTCCATGGCTTTCTTCTTCATCCCAGTAATGGGGGCAATCACAAATTCATCCACCGGCAAAACTGGTCCCGGAAGGGGCATCAACTTGCCCTGGTCACAAATTGCTGCCATCCTTCCTCTGTGTTTTCAACCCATGACTTACACGTAAAGTCTCCCGACCGACGAAGCACAGTTTGTCAGCTATCTCGTCTTACCGGCAATGTCATTTCAAACATGAGACAAGGACACAGCTATGTCGAGGTGTGGTAGCTCGCGGAAGCTTCTCAAGGCCAAGCACATACGCGGTGGAGCCAGAGAAAATTTTCCATGTCCCTTAATTCCAGACGCCTATTCCAATTTGAAGCTCTCGTTCGTTGACGTTCCAGCTGGTGGGTCCACTTATTAACTCAATTCTCGAACTTGAATTTTCTGATTTCCGTGAAGTCGGTCTTGGGATTTTTTCCCCCCTATTACTTTCGATCAATTTTTCATATTTTCCCCTTCAAATTTCGTCTCATTATTACGTTACACACAAGACTTTTTCCAAGTTCGGTGACCATTATATTATTTTTCGTGTAATTGTGCTTGCTATATCGTAAATTACCGATTAATTAAATGAAAATTCCTATTAAATCTACAGTACATGGAAGCTTTTCTTGATGATCATGGAAGAGCACAATCCTCGGTCCTAAAAGATTTGAGATTATGAGAGAATGCAGTAATTTACTGTTTAATATTCCGGCCTGCCGATAGTGGGCTGTGCTTCTTTTTTTCCCAATTAGGAAATTAAATATTTAGAAAAAATAAGTTAGTATGTTGTATATTTGATATTATTATGATATCTTCAATTATTTGTTTCCTAAATTAAGGGGTAGAGATTGATTATAAATAGGTTACTTGTTTATTTATGTAATTCCTTGAATTGATGGAAAGTACTAATCAGATATTATTAGACTCGATCTCGGTAATCTTGATGCCATGCTGGAAGAATGACAAAAATATAGCTTAAACATATCTACTGAGCTGACTAATCGAAAAGACTATAGTAATATCCCTTTAAATTTGTTATAAGTTCATAAAAAATTGAGTTCGTTTCCAATCAAAAGTCCAATTTCATAAATGGCGACATCCAACATTCTTATATTTGTACTCTTGGTTGTCCGATATGGGATTATTTTTTTTACACCCGCCCTCGTGTAGTGACGTGGTTCACTTGGTCACGTGCCGTTAAACACCTACTGTTAATATTGTTTACAAATTGAGTATTCTTCTTTTAATATCGGATAAGGAGAACAGTTGGTTATAAGTCGGGTAATTTTCTTTCATACTCGAACTTGTATAAATTGAATATGAGCTAGGTTTTTGGACTTGGGTCGGACCGACTTAAATTCATTGTAAGCTTGTAAAAGATCGAGCTCGTTTTCAATTAAAAGTTTAAGTTAATAGATTACGATATTCAATCTTATTATAAGCTTATAATTTTTATCTTCATTGTTCAATATTGAATTCATTCTCTACAATCTCTAATAGAAAGCACTATTAAGCGTGTGCTTGAGAACCAATTAAATATTATTAAGATTTTATACGGTAACACTACTCGTAACTTAACAATTAAAAGATATATTTAATTTTTATCATAACACTCTTCGTACTTTTTATTATTTCCCATAATACGGTTTCCATTTGTAGTTTTCCTGCTAAGCTGCTAACTAGGCAATAATAGCGGCAGACCGAGTCCCTCCGCACGTAGAAAGCCAACCAGATTGACCGGCACACCCAGTTGATGGAAGACCAATCCCCAATGGCCTTTCCATGCAGGTGAAACCGGTCAACGTTCTGGTTATGTAGTCAGTCCTAGATTGCCTATACAGTCTCACATGTAGTAAGACGACCTCATTCTCTCAAATCGATGAACTATCTTGATAACAGTATCGGCCACAACCTAGCGACTGATATACGAACGTCATATGGAGATGTGCTGGCGTATCTTCTGCCGTCCGGGTTGGCGCAGACGGCTCATGTGGTGGGAGACAGCCTTGGCTGGGCCATCCTGCAGGGAGGTGCCGGTGCTTATGTCACATGTGCTGCTTCCAAGACCAGTCAGCACGACGTGCTCGAAGTGCCGAGAGCGTCATTTGACTCATGCAGCTCGGCAAACGCCATCGGGTCAGTCATCACTTCCGGGCCCGAAAACATAACCCTCGCCACAGCCGGAGACCATGACTACATCTGCAACTTCAGCCAGCACTGCTCGCTCGGGCAAAAGCCCAGCCTAACGGTCTCCACCCCCGGTGCCACACTGTCGCCGAAGACAGCTCCGGCCCTAGTCCCTCCACCCACCGACAACACAGTTCCAGCAGCGTGGCCTCATGATTTGGCCCCGTCTCCCAGCACGGCTGGTGGCCTGGCTGCTCCTCCTCCTCCTCCTCCTCCTCCGGGTTCCTCTTCGTATGCCATCACCGCTAGCTTCCTGTCCCCCGTGTTCTCCCTTTTTAATGGCTGGTTCATGTAGGATACGCATGATATACATATTATTGCTTCATCATTTATGCAGAATTTATAAGTTATTATTGTTGTTTTTCCCTGCGGTTTCATGTAATAAAATAGTACTTTAATTTGTTTTTTCTTCTCTTATGTTTTTTTTTATTTGATGTTATATTAGGGTGGAATGAGTGTTAAACTAATGATTATAATATCATATTAAATTTATTTATAAATTTATAAGAGGATGGATCTATAAATAAAAAAATTAAAATTAATAAATAGTAATATTTAACATTCTTCTAAAATATAAACCCTCAATTTTTATTTAATTTCTCGCTGAAAGATCGTAGTCTCGGCACTTTTGATCATACTTCCGATCGTGAAATTCTTTAAGTGATATGACATCCATCAAATCCATGATCAATATTTATTTGGCTTAATTGATCGATTTGTTTCTTAACATTAACGCGGCATACGTAGAAATGCTCATGGTTTGGTTCACCAAACCAAATCTCCACCAACTTTAAAAGTGATTTGATTTGGTTCAGTTCAATTTAATTAAGACATTATACCCTGAACCATAACCATTATAAATCCATTAAATCCGTAAACAATATTTATTTGGCTTAATTGATCGATTAGTATCTTAACATTAACTCCATGTAGGGATGCTCACGGTTTGGTTCGCCAATCCAAATCTCCATGAACCATTAAATTAGTTCGGTTCGTTTCAATTTAGGTACTATATCTCGAACCATAATCATTACACATCCATCAAACTAGTTCTATATTTCAGTTAACTAGTTGAAAATTTTTTTTCTCAAAAAATAAAAATAAAAATAAAAATTGAATATAAATTGAACCGAAACTAAAGAAAAATCATATTAAAATATAAGAAAATAAAAATATATAAAAATGACAAATAAATAAATAAAATCACAAAAATTTAATTAAAAATATATTAAACATCCAAAATTAATACTAACCGTCTATTTATGATGAAATTTAGTATGAATTGTTAGAAAATATACTATACTATATAAAGGTGAAATAATATATATTTAACTATTTTTTAATTTAAAATATTTATATTTTATTTTAATATATTTACAATGTTTTAAATATTTTTTAAAATTTTGGCCAAGCATTTGAAGTGTTAATTGAGTCATTTGAACTTAGTAACAATTCTATCACTTCATCTTAAAAAAACTACACTCTATAACAACTTGTTCTTCTTGGACCAAAATTTTAAGATTTGTTTGCTGTTCGATTTTCTTTTTGTGCACCCCTAACTCCACGTCGCTAAAATGTGTATATACATATATACATACACCTTGTTCTCTTTAACAGTGCTATTTCCTTTTACATTTTGGGCATGGAGTATCAATTGAAGCGACCAAGCCAATGGTAGACCGACATCGAAGCAAATCGCGACCAAAATGTTGGAAACAGAAGAGCTAGAAAAATGTCGGTCCGACTGATATGGGGGCCACGCATGCGTGCGGGTAAAGTGATTGCGAAAAAGGAAAGAAGGGAGAACAATCGATATGCCATTGACAAAAGCTTCTGTGCTGGACAATACAACGCGCTGTCATCTTTTACGCGTTCTTTCCTGCTGGTAGATGAAGATCTGTTGGAACTCTCAGCCAGCTTTCACGATTAATGAGACATGAATGATCTGTGGTCTTACGAGCGATCATGAGGAGATGCGCTGATCCTGTGGACAAGAATACGATCCGGTGTTGGTGACAGATCAAAGTCAATTAGAAAATTATAAAACATGTAAAAGTTCGGTACCATCTATTATCAGCTTATTTTCAATATTCCAAGCCCTTATTCATATTTATTGTAAATTTAACGGTGGCATATTTCAAAGGAAGGGCAGGGAGGAGGCAATTATCTTTAGCAATGGGAGTGCCACAGGTTGAAGTCGCAGGTTAAACTATGAATATGCCGTGCGAGAGTTTTCCATTTCCAAGTGATTAGAGCAAAATCAGAAGCCAAGACCATAACAGCGTTGATGAATATTGCGTTATTCTCCACGTTGTCTGAGAAGATGGGTTAGGTGTTGGATGAATATAATGGGTGAGTTCGTATCCGTACTAATGCACTAGATCCCAATCGAAATTTCGAATTTTAGAGTGAGCATATGATGCGTAATTTTCATTTCTATAACGTATTACTAATCACTTTATATTCAAAATCGAAACACATTATATATTTATATTACAATCACTTTATAACTACTTTATTTAAACATACTAAATTTTACAATTAACTTTACGCCCTCTCATTTAATACAAAATCACCTTACAATATCAAATTCTACCCCTATAACCTTAACTTTTTCCATAATTTAATAATTCTCCAATCTAAATTTCCTCCTTTTTAAGTGAAAGAAAAGTCGAATGCAAGACCTAGCAATGGGACGTGACTAGACTAATAATAGGCATAGACAAAAGCAGATGTTCCCTTATAGCTGTGGATTTTCCTCTGTCTGATCTTCTGTGTTTGAGTCCTTAAGTGAACTTTTTGTAATTGTCGGAAAGCAGATTGACGCCCCCGAGCTCTTGTGTGCTTTTATAACATGTGGAAAATGTGTGGCTCTTGAGTGATCATTGTTAGGGACACAACTGAGAAGACATTCTTGGTGGTAGGGGTTGACATGTGCCATCTCACAAGTCCATGTCCACGGAGTCATGGAAATCTCCATTACTTGTTCATGAATTGACATATTTGCCCCCGTATTACGAGCTAATCCGTGATACATACGGTACATTTTATCTCCATTAAGCTTATTATAAATACAAGCTAGCATGTAATTAATTATAATTTATTTTTTGAATAAGGATTATTTTAATAGTCAAGATTTGAATGTCCAATATAAGTATAAAATAAATAAATATACAATATAAGATTAAAAGGTGCACACGACTTAGTAAATCAAATCCTCTCCGTGTGAGAAAGGAGGGGATAATATATATATATATATATATAATATGAAATGATCGGTACTCTAATAATTATAATTTTTAATTTTTAATTTTTACCGTAAAACTAATATAATATTTTTATTATATTAATTATACGACAGGCTAATAATATATTAAAAAAATCTTATCAGTCTGAGGTTGCAAATCTGACCAGAAATTACGGAAAACGTCTCAATTGGAGCGAGGCGAACACAGAGACGGACAAGAGGTTCCCCCGTGAAGAGATAACTTCCAAAACCCCAAGCCTCCGGTTACCAATCCTACGGGAGTGACTGTCCCTCCGGGGCTGGGTGCACTTCATTCCCAGCGTACGCGGCGCCGGCGTCGGCGTTGGCGTCGTCGCCGGTGATCTGGTCTAGCACGAGGACGACACCCATGGCGAAGGCGGTGTCGAAGCCGGGCTTAAGGCAGAGGGAAAAGACGTCCTTGCCGAGGGTCACGTGAGTGGAGGGGTCCACCTTGCGTCTAATCTCAGCCACCTGCTCCTTGTCGGCGTTGAAGACGTTGCAGCACCGGTGGACGAAGGACCCCTCCACCTGGTAATCCTGTCCAGCGCTCCCGTACACCTGCACCGTCACGTCCGACCGCCCGATGATCGATGACCTCCGCACGCTGAAGATCGGCTTCTGCCCGTCCGTCCTCTCCCCGTGAAACCCCTCCCATCGCTGATGCAAGCTCGGTCTCTGTAACCCAAATCACCATCATCGTCATCACTTAAACAGAAAATGGTTTTTAAAAGTTCACAGTTCCCGAGTTGACTCGATAAGGAGGGAGGAATCGCTCAGTCCCGAGCTAGCTAGGTGAGACCAGACCGTTTTCTTAACTGAATCGAGTACCCATTCTACGAAATCAACACGATTCATGGTAATAATCCGGAACCAGTGAGCCAGTGGCTAACCCACTCATTCCCCCCAAAAGATCAACCAGACAACACAAGAAAAGATGCTGAGATTCTGCTTATTCAGTACCTTCCGGCGGACGGTGAGGAGGCAGCGACCGTGGGCATCCATTAGGACCAGCTCATCCTTGTCACGGATATCGGGGCCGTAGGAATCGACCCGGAAGACGAGCTCGCCCTTGCAGTCGTAGGCAGAAAAGCCGTCGCCGGCGAAGAAGAGAGAGGTCTTAAGAACGGTCAGGTAGGTCTCTTCCGCGCAGACGAACTCTTCTCCCACTAAGCCCCCAATCATTTTTCTGGTCTTCCGTATCTCACCAGCAGGGGGGGATCTTCGAGCTCGCTCCTAGTGATGCCGGATACAGAAGAACTAGAATCGTCGGGAGACACAGACAGAGACAGAGACAGAGAGAGTTTGTATTGGTTTCTCAGGATTCGAGGCGAGATCTTTTTTCTCTTTCAACCTTCTGGGGGTGGGAGAATTCTGAGAGAGATTTGAGGGTCATGAATGTGGCCGTTACAGCAACCCAAGCGTCGATGGGGAGATAAATACGACGCTTCTCACCCGGCGTCGGAATCGGGGAGAGGACGCGCAGGGGCGGAGAAAACGAGTCGAGCTCCTCCTCCTCCTCGGCGATGTGATGGCATCTGCCCGTATCGACGTATAATAATAGTTCTTGAGATTTTCATCGGAAAAAAAAAAGAGAAAAATTCGGCCACTAATATTTAATTTGTATCATTGCTTTTGGTAATTATCATTTCGTGAAACGTGGATGGATTCAGGAGGGCTTTGGAACGATCACCCCTTAAATTCAAAAGATATTATAAAATATTATATAAGTTACATTTAAATTTATGTATATTTCACTAAATAACCTCAATATTAATTTCTAAATTTGATCATATATATATATATATACCCATATTAAATTTAGCACCTGTGAACTAAAGTTTTGGATCCATCGGCAGAAATATATCAGACACTGCTAGCACGTTTAGATACGTAGATAATTTTTACTTGCAGAAAGCTTCAGATTTTGATAGTTTTTTTTTAATTTCAGAAGGATACTTTGCGTAGATGGTCATGAGAATAATGAGAGAGGCAAGCCATGGTGGGAAGGTTTACACTTAGCAAGAAAAGTGCGGATTCTACGTCTAATTTTACATTTTTGTTAGTAATCTTGCGTCCATTTAAGTTTGTTTTATCCGCAATTTAATTATCAAGTTTATATAATTAATCTTTCATATATTAGAAGTCTTAAAATTATTTAATTTTTTAAATTTAAATAACAAAAATTTTAAAATAGATTCTCCATATTAAAATTTTTATTCTCATAATTACTCAAATTTTTATTATAATAAATTATTAAATAGTATTAACGTAAATGTAATAATATTGACTACTGTATTATATTTTAATGTAAAATAATATGATGGGTCATGGCATTGCACTCAGTGTCCTTATGTCCACGTCATGAAAAAAGAAAAATCTTTCTTGTAACAGCCGCAGGAAATTGTTCCCCGGTTATTCTTTATATATATATATATATATAAATTGGAGTATTTTCTTTGATGAATTAGAAAAAATAAATTAAAATTTTGCCTTTCGATGAAATGTGTATTGATTTTGTGAGTAAATTCTATGTAAACTTCATATCACGAAGGCATAAGCTAAACATTTATGGAATGTGTGTGTATGTATATATATACACATGGTAAATGTCATCCCAATGAAATTTATTAGAAATATTAATTTGAACATCATTAAAGTTAGTAAACATAATTTTTTGAAAAGTTGATCAAATAAAATTGTGAAGTTTAATTTAAATTATAAATTGATTGGTTTTGTAAATAAGAATAGATAATTTGAGTGTAGAAAAATCAAAATAAAATATATAATTAGCTACATTTATAAGTGTTAATTAAGATTATAAGAGTAATCTTACTACTCATTATTGTCTCTAAATTCGTATTTTTTTTTAAAAACTATTTGATCTAAT
Organism: Sonneratia alba; assembly: GCA_900174645.1. Taxonomy (NCBI): domain Eukaryota; kingdom Viridiplantae; phylum Streptophyta; class Magnoliopsida; order Myrtales; family Lythraceae; genus Sonneratia; species Sonneratia alba. Next base: position 6,579,568 of record FWPY01000060.1, read on the forward strand.
TAATACATGCCTTCCTTAGACAAAGGATGTCTGGCTTAACCAAGAGAAATTGGAGACAATGAGTGGAAGCAACGTCTGGTGAGAAATTAAAGTGAGCCAAAAGAAAAGCAAATCCTCTCCCCATTGTAGAGTCAGACAAAGACAACTTAACTGCAATTGGCTAGCATACTCTTTGCGGTCTAAACCATCTAATGTCTCGAAGCTACAATGGATTCTGATTAATTTATATTTGAGTTCGATCGACCCACTAAGAAGTAAAATCTCTGAGTATGAATTATCTCCATTTACAATACTTGAACATGAGATCTTGTTTAAAGGGAAAGAAGTATCGAATTATTTCAACTGTTCAGAACCGTTGTTGGCCTTTAAAATTTGATTTGCATGATGTACAACATCAAATTCAAAGATGCACCTCATCACACCTCAAGCAACTTTGTTTTAAATTCCATTTCTATTATATAAAACGTTAAAATCAAATTTATTGACTTCTAATATCAAGTTTTATGGTATACACAAATTTATCAAGTTTTAAATAATTCATATTTAAACACAATTGACCTATGAATAATTTTAAGTTCTCTCAATCTAATTAGTATATAACAAGAATCTATCATTAAAAAAATGGATATAGGATTGGGATAACTGCATAAGGAGGCCTAATATTTTGTGGTCGGTCGAGGGTCTACTCCAATATCAGGATCGTGACAAGAAATTAAGATTTCAAATCCTAGAAAACAATAGTATTCAGCCTCACAATTCTCCATCGACTGTGGCTCCTCACTTGATATTTAGATTTGGTTGTGTGGCCCGTATAATCTACCATTGGATCCATGGGAAAGGGTGCTTGACTTTGCCGATGACATCGACGGTAGAGGACTAGTTAGTTGCTCGAGTGATTTATCTATGTAACAATTGGGCTCGAACTTGGATTTTAATTCCAAGTCAAATTTATCTATGTAACCCTAACTTGTGGACAACGTTGCGTGTTGACGTCCCACCACGGTCGGTGGGAAGGAAAAAGGAGCATATTCATAAAGTTGAAACATTCGGACCACTCGAAAATCTCGACGTTGATAACTTGCTTTCTGCAATGTGTGGGGGAGGCCTGCCCTACGACTTTTTCTCCGTGGCTGGTATTCGACGATTCAATCAGATCTTTGAACTCGGAGGCGATAATCGGTCGGTTTCACTTCAATTGGGTTAGGACGTTGCCGGCTTTGAAACCATTTTACACGAGAAGCATACTAACATAGTATAATCATCGGATGACAATTGTGGAGGATCTTCCTATTCTAGGATTCAGCAATGTCAGATTTCATGCTCATACATATCTTCTTATAGATCTGATTCCTAATCTTATAAATTGGAAAAAAAGATTCAATCCTAAAAAGAATTTCACCCCATGTTCCTGACTTGAACTTGAATGGTGCGAGACCCATTCAATTACGAAATACAGATGATAAACTCGAGAAAATTTGAAAGTTGAAGTCAATTGGAGCAGGTGTATATATACATATATATATATGGGTCAGTGTTTGGTTCATTGTAAAGCGGAATGTGTACGGTCATTTTACATTACCTTAATTTTAAATTTCACTGTAATATAAGAGGTTAGAAATTTTGCATAAAAAATCTATACAATTATTATAAGGGGCCTTTATATTTATTTATCATACCATTCAATAGAGAGAATTATAATTTCTTTAAATAGTTATAATAATCTTTTTTAAAGAGTTGTAATATTAAATTATAAGTTTTTAAACTAAAATTACAGTTTTTTTTTTAACGAGAGTTGAACGTATAATGTATAAAATTATATATGATTGAAGTCAAACTATCCACCGAAAAATCTTCCCACCATTACATTACAAAACTTTACCACTACTTCACCTATATTTACCAAAAATTACTACCGACTCTATAATTTTTTTGGGGTCAAATGATATAAGCTCACAACACACACGATTTCAAAAAGTTGCATCACCACTCACAATTTCCCAATAATTTTTACACCTTCCACATAAAGGCCTCATGCAACCCATTCCCCCCCTCGCAGTGTGAAACGGAGAGGAATTTGAAGCCATTTTAATGGAAGTTCAGGGACCCATAACTCCCCGAAGGACCACAGCTCAGCTCCCCAATTCTCAAGTTTCCATCACCCACACTCGGAAAAGATAACGTGGTCTCAACTCTCCGTCTGTCAAATCAGCCACATATTTCACACTCGAGAGGGGAGAAAAATTGGAAAGGGGTCGGTAACTAAGGTTTTCTGTGCTCAGAATCATTAGCGGGGGGGGAGATTTCTGCCGACACTGCAAAATTAAACAAAGCTGATAACCTCCTCAGAGCAATCCACATACCTTTACAAAATGGTTTTATATGTGCATATAATAGATGTATATATGTAATGGTATGTTTCCTTTCCATTTCATTCTTAGATATTAAATGCAATATATTGGGACGATTTCACAAGCTCAGAAATAGCTTCACCCTGATCCCAACAAGGACCAAATATTCAATTTATGATACGCATCATCGAGGGAATGTAAAGTGCATTATTTTCTAGGGTTTGTAGATTTTTAAAAATATTTTAACTATATGTAAATGACATTCTCTAGATTAGTTTTAAATAATAAAGGTATGCATTTCAGCAAATATTGGTCCACCCGAGAAGAGATAAATGATAGTTATTCAACTTATTTTACTGATGTCGGGCAAAAAAAATTACTGGTGGTTAGTTATTACGCATTCAAAATGAAAAAATAAAAAAGAAAGAATTGCCTAGTTTATGTTCGTGAATATTAGCATCCATATGTCGTACAATGGTAATTATTTTATGCTCGAAACCTACTTAACCAGTTCTCCCATGGCTTGTTGGTAGAAAATAAGCTTGACTGAATTTATGCCATGGTCCGGGTCCGGTAGGAGGAATGGAGATGGAAGAATCAAGGTATTCCACAAAAACCCTTTTTTGATTAATCCCATTTTTGTGTTGATATTCAAGGAGATCGTGCTGCGTATAATCTTTTGTTTCGACCCCACCGCACACAGATCGATCTGGTTGAGTAACGGCTGTTCTTGATATCCGAACCAGTGCTCCACGAAGCATTTTCGTCGGTCGCTTCGTGCTTCTAGCTTCCAGGGAATCCGCTCTGAGCCTTTCCTCGTTCAAACCTCTGGCAATGTCGTCAAAAGATGCGGCTAGCTAAATGGAACAATCTTCGATCCCTTGTCATACGAAGAAGCCAAAAATAAAAAACCGCAAATCAGCACAAGATGCGCCCCCATGGATCAAAATGCCATGGCCCAATGTGGTTTAGCTGTTTTGAGGCCCATGGGTCAATTCCGGCCCCGGTCAATTTCAGACTCCCCCTCGACCATCTATCTGCCCGGGATCAACTTGATGACTGTCTTCTTACCTTCTAGGATCTTTATGTGTTCGGGTCAACAAGAACAGCCAACTGCCCAGGTTCATAGCACATCTCTCGTGGGGTGTGTATAAGACGTATGTGTAGACGTTTACCGGTATTTAAGGATGTGAATAGAGATAACAATTCAGGTCGGCACAGAGTTTTTAGACTACACAAAAATGGAAAGAATTTGCTATTGAGCCGTGCTAGCAAAGTCCACAATGTTGGACAATTTGAAAATTCTGGCTCAAACGCGAAAATTTCGTACTTTGGGCAGTTTGGTTCTGATAGAAATCAAATAAATAATTATTTTTAAAAAATAAATTTAAATATTTTATATTTTAAAATTATTTTTACTATATAAATTATTAATTAATTTAAATTTTGTATTAATTTAAATAAAATATTAAAATAATTATTAACATATATTTATATATATAATTAATCAATTTTAATTTTTATTATAATTTTATTTTTATTATAAATTTTTTGCATGTTTTCGGGTTGGCACAACTTGATCTCTCAAACAACCTGAAAATACTGGTTCATGCACAATTTTTTCGTGCTATATCAAGACCGTGCTTTCGAATTGTGCTAAATTTTACCACCTATAGATGTTAAGAAATTTAGAAAAAAAAAAAAAAGAGGACAAATAATATAATACGAGTATATAGAAATTAGCTAAAATTATATTAATCAGTGCATCCCACAGATACCCTTTAAAAAATGTAGTTTCTTGATATTATGAACGGTCAAACCAACTCAAAGGCGGATTTTTATCTTTTGGCTCTGTTGTTCTGGGGGTAGTATCACTATATACATATATATGTATATATGCATGACAGATTTGCATAGATATAAATATATTATGATGGAGGGAGGAAAAGGCTGAAACTTAAATGTATGGGCTAAAGAGACGAAGGGAGAAGATAAGGTTAATGGAATTTTGGGTGGTGGGGAGATGGAGACCGCTGCTGAAGTGGTCTAGATATTTTCTATCTTCTCTTTCACACCCCCATCTGGGCTCTCCTTCTGCCCTTTTTTTTTTCCATGTTATGATCTGATATTCATAAGTCCAATATATTGAACCTAATAGTAATTCGAGCCATGTCATTCTAATGATGGATAGGACTCTCATTTTTAGCTGTATGTCTTTTGGTTTTTGTCTGCATTGAGATATTTCCTGCAAGATTCACTGCTTCCGAATCCTTTTGTGTGTACACTCTTTATATCTCCATGCCCTGACATTCATTTGGTTGAAAGCTCAACCAGCACTAGCACATAAACCCCGAAGTGTAGCTTAATGGCTGCAGCAACTGGCTCAATGTTCTCCTCCACTGCACGGACTCTTTCAGGCAATTGGATAATCGAAGTTCCTTCTGGGTCGAATGGTCTCGGTAACTTCATTTACTCTGCTGTTTTGCAGCCAGATACGCTGCAGTCTCATCAACTTGATTATCCTATTGTTTGAATCAACATTACACAAGAAGGCATCACTACTGATGCAGGAGCTCGATTAGTATTGTTCTAGGCATTACGGTCTGATCCCACCTTGTCAGTTGTCATCGTAGATGACGGCAAGCCCATGGATGCAGCCATAGTTTTGCTGAATAGTAGATCCGGTTTATAATTTATTGCTATTTCAGCTCGTATTTTGGTTCGGGTTATAGAAGCAATGCCACAGAACTACTCAAGTTTGTTAGTTTTGCATAGTCTCTTTAAGTTCGAAGGAAGCCTCAATTTCAATTCTCGAACTTGTGCCAATAATTGCGAATAATTCTGCAAGATCAGACTATAGAATCCGAGGTCCAGACTGGAACCTCTCTAACAATCTGCCACGCTACGCAGTTGGTAGTTTCATGGGAGCCTCCGTGCGGAGAAACTCAGCAAAGAAGGCTAAAGCTGTTAGGATCGTTCACAGAGTTCGGGCAGCTGCTGCTGTCACGACAGGACTGGTCGAGCAGATTAAAGAGTAACTCGAATTTCTCTACACCTTGTTGATTATCCTGCTTGTGCCAATTCGAGAGCATGTTACCAGTTACCTGTTTCTGTTTCCCCTGTCCAGGTATGAACTTCCCTCCTGGGCCAAGTTCGAGCTCGGGATTTCTCCCGTGTACTGGAAAACCATGAATGGACTTCCCCCTACATCGGTACATCCGTCATCTGTGTGCACTATCAGCTGTAGCGTCTTCTTCGGTGCAAGACGCAATACTAATGTCAGGAACTTTGACAGGGAGAGAAGCTAAAGCTTTTCTACAACCCAGCTGCAACAAAACTCACCCCAAATGAGGAATTCGGCATCGGTTTCAATGGTAACTTCTCGCTTAATCCTATTACTAACAGACACATTGATTCCAGGCCGACAACCCAACTTGAGCCACCATGTTCCATTCGACAGGAGGGTTCAATCAGCCTATAATGTGTGGAGGCGAGCCGAGGGCGATGCTCAGGAAAGACAGAGGAAAAGCCGACTCACCGATATACACCATCCAGATCTGCATCCCGAAGCATGGTACAGACAGCAATTCCTTCACAAAAATGTTTAGAACATCGGCTCTTTTATTTCTTGTCTGATTGTAATATCTTCGATTTTGTCGCAGCACTGAACCTCATCTTCTCATTCACGAACGGATTCGACTGGGATGGTCCTTACAGGCTTCAGTTCCAAGTCCCCAGGGCGTGGAGGAACATGCCAATCGAATTCTTTAATGAGGCAAGCTTACATAGCACGATCTCGATATGATCAAAATTCGAAAAGCAATATCAGTCACAAGCACAGCTCGGCAGCATACGCATCGTGTTCAACTCCGAAACCGGATCTCACAGGAAACGCACCTTTTTTTTTTTTTTTGGTAGGGATTGGCGGAGGAACTGAGCAAGGAAGGAGCTTGCGACCGGGCGATATTTCCCGACACAAACATGGTCATCACCAGATGTGCTATGATCGGCAACTTGTCCACTCAAGGAGTAAGTACACATGATTCAAGATCCATCACCCGGAAATCCTTTTCACCGTCCTCCTGCAAATCTTTCTTGAAATCGAACTCAGTGAACTTCTTGGTTGTTAACGCAGGGAGATCGCTGCGATCTCAATCTTGTACCGGGATGCATGGACCCGGGCTCGCCCTTGTATGATCCTCTTGCCAACGTTGATGATGGATCATGCCCACCTTATTCAGACTCCGAGAGTGAGGACTAGGTGGAGAATTCCTTCGCAAACGAATAGATGAAAGAGTGTCCAAACTCCAAGCTTGCATCTGGTGATGTTCACAGTTATATAAACATCTAGTGAAGAGCTTGTAGCCTGATCATATTTATGGTAAACATGTACACTCTTTTTATTTCTGATATAAAAAATTAATTATTAACTAATTTGAATTCAAGTTATAATAAAGTATTTTAATAGAATGAGTGAGATGGGAGGGAGATGTTGTATGATGTGGCATTACATAATCAAAATCAACAAACCGAGCGGCCGGGACTCATGCTAACTCAACAAGGTTTCCTCAAATCTCGTTCATCCTTCCCGATTAAATTCACTTGTCGGGGCCTGGAGTCTTCACTAGTTACTTCTGAGCAGCTAATTCGGCTCTGCGATTTCATGCTAGTTTTAGTACAGGTTAGGCTTTGCGTTTGCCAGCTGGTTTCTGGGCTAGACTCTGGTGGATGCTTCCCCTGAAATTGATCCGGTCCAGAAACTGTGGTTTCCGAAGAAGAAGAAGAAGAATTAATGACAATACATTGAACCCCTTAACCATGAGAACCCTTTCTACTTCCATTTATCCCATTAGCGTGTAATACATTTCTCCTCGTCCTGTGACTTTCTTCGTACTTGCCAGCTAGAGAATCGAACAAGATTCCGGCACCAAGCCCGACAGCTAGGTCAATCGTGTAGTGGCCTCTGGTCCCCAGCAGCCTCACGGCTTGCAGCAAGTTGAGGGCGTCAAAGGTCCACGCGAGTTCCCGCCTCTCCATCCTCCTCATGTCGAGCGAAGCGATCACCGACCCAGCGACGTGGCCGGAGAAGAAGAGGAAGAACGAGACGTTGCCCACCGGGAAGTCAACTCCCGAACCCAAGAATCCCTGACCGCACAAATTACGAAAGCATGGCATCGGATAAAGATCTCCACCGTTGCTTTATTTGTCGGCTCGTGAAATAGGACGACCTTTAACTGGCAGAGAAAGTGAATGACTTGAATAATAACGAAAATACCTGAGGGAGAGGGAGCTGGGTGGAGCAACCGAGAATGCCTCGGCAAGTGAACATGAAGAGCGCCGAGATGGTCGCTCTCGGCCGGCCCTCGACCAGCCACGCCCAAAGAATATACGCCGTTTGCATTCCCACAAATACCTAGTAAACCAATCTTAGTATTAAACGTCGAGCAAGAGGAACACAAAATTCATGCTCCCAATCATTTTAAAAATATTATATTTCTGTTAAATTAATGGGAAAAATATAAATATTGAATAATAAAGCCGCACATAAGGTAATGCATTGAGATCTCATGGAAACCGTCCATTTTGTACGGCCACATATTCCATTCCTCCAGCCGGCCTACCGTATTCAAGGCGGCTAAAAACGTGTTGAGCTCTGGCCAAGTGGAGAGCAGACGGTGGAGCCGGCGTGTGGCCACGAATCCCAGGTCAAAGGGCGGCGAGTCGGCTGGCACCATGAGGAGCGTGTACTCCACGCCCATGAAGAATAGCAGCCCCGCCGCGAAGATGAACAGGACGCGGTGATACCGCGCCACGCGCATCACGTCCTCCCTCGTCCACCTCATGAACGCCGCCGCCGCCGCTACCGACTTTTCGTGATCGAAGTGTCCACCGCCGTTTATGAGGGTCCCCTTGCCGTTGGCCATCTCGGCTCCACGGTCCGGCACGGAGTGGTTAGAGGAGGGGCTCGGAGGAGAACTACGCCTGAGGGTGGCCGTGGTGGATTTGGCTCCGTTCATCGCGGTGGCCGGTGGATGAGAGGGAGGAAGAGGAGGGAGACGTGGAGAGAGACGGGGGAGAGGGAGAGGGTGTGGATGCTATAAATAGTTGCAAATGACGGGCCGGAGCGGAGTTTCCAATGACTTTTGGGTACAGAAATTATAAGACTTATTATCGAAAGAATTGTGTTTTCCAAGGTGAAATGGAAACGTAATGATGAAACATATTCACCCTTACGAGCAACCGTAAATAGCTTCACTGACTTTCGTACAATACAATACATTCATCTGTTAGAATTTAATATTTTACATATATTTATATTTTCAGAATAATAAATATGATTTCTTTTATATAGTTAAATATTAATATAATATATCTAAACATCCGTTATACACAGTTAGGAGGATTAAGGACGGGTTATGGGTAAGCTCGGACAGGTGAGGATATCCATGTAACAAATTCTAAAGTTTTGGATATGGATATACTTTATTAATACAGCAATTATAATATGCTCGAAACTTATACTGTGTCTTGTATATGAAAATTGATTATGCATGCCTGGGGTACATTTGTTCGATCACATTGCTGAAATATCCTACCATGAACATCATAACGTGAGAAAGTGCATATTAGTGAAATTATTATTTTTTTAGTTGAAGTATAGTGTGAGGCATAATTTTGAAATGAAGAAATTATATGTTGTTTTTTCGTCACCACAAGAGGATTGGGATGATTTTGAAATTTCTTCTAGGTTTCTTCTATGGAGAGATTACCCATTTGTGTAATAATATAAATAAGTAGAGATAATTCAACACCTGTTTTTTTATGTAAAATTTTATATTTAAATATTATAAATATAAATAATTTATATTAGAAGAAATTTACTCTATAACTATATCAATCCAATTTAAATTAGATTAATTAATGCTAATAGTTTGTGTATGTCAATTGATTTATAAAAGAAAAAGAGTGATATATATATATATATAGTCCCATTCTTGTACGGATTTCTCATTAGATCCTCCACCAGGCCCTCCTATAATCTCTTCCCCCTTACACAGAAAGAGTGGAAGGAACCCGGATGAAGGTATCGACGATAGCATCAAGGTGAGAGGTGACTGTTTAAGATCTTTCTTATAAATGACAAGGCCACTACAATCACGATCTTTGGCACCAATCCCTTAGATCATATCTTCACATTTCACATTGCTTCGCGTGTTCGAGATTCCAAGGTATAATTTCATCAGGTTAAGAGGGTCCAAAACGGTTTCCATAACTTCATCAGATTCGCCATCTCGTACGGCCAGTACAAGATACGACGTCTCGTGTTGTACGCCGACCGCCGGCTAAGGGGAAGCCGATGCAGTAACATTTGTCATCAGTCCGATTCTGATGCATACTGGGTTCGATCGTTCGGAATGTTTCGGCCATTGATTGTAAGTATTCGTGTTTAAATGATGGGTCCGCCTTCCAGGCCGATTAATTGGGGGGAGTGGATGCGTTTGTTCGAGTTAGGTGGGAAATAGCCATTTCGTGATCTAAAATTAAATTCCCTTTGAAGGCCTCGCTGTTTCCTCTGACAAGTATGTATAGATTCAGCTCTAACTGTTTTAGGGTTTGCCATTCCGATCCCGCATTTGGTACGAATCAATATGTTAATTAATTACTGAGTAAATGCGTTAGTTAGGACGACAGACTATGACACAACACCCCAAAATAATTGAGGCACGCCTCGCCTCTTCTTTGCCTTCTTCTCGTATCTTACCACGTGTAATGAGAAAGATACCAATAAAATCACATGATAAATAGTCATCCGATCAATCATCGTGAATGTTGTTAATAAGAATAAATCGATTGGTTTTTCTGTGACACATCATTATAATGTACCTTGATAAAAAATTATATGTATCCATAGGCATATGATCCACCGGGTCAATTATATTGTTCATCGTCGTCCTAACCATAAAAGTGCATTACCCGCAAGATTGCTTCAATAATATAATATGACGGTATGAAAGCGATAAATTGTCAATTTTTTTATTGATATTTTTATTATCATGGCATTGTCCCGCAAAAAGGTTATTTTTGAAGTGACGTAGTCAAGGTTTTTTCTTTCTTTTTCTAGATGTGGCAGTTAAGTTGGACGCCATGTCGTCTATCAGAAGAAGAAAATTATAATTCTAGAAAAATAGAAAATTAAGGTCCTATATCCACCGACCCACCGCTCACAAATTTTTACTTTTGAGGTATAACAATCCCGTGTTAAAAGTTTGAGAAAAATATAATGCAATATAAGGAAATGAGTATCACTCATATATTATCTTACACTTTTATCTCATAAATGGATTCAGCTCTCTCATAAGTTCTGTAAGAATTTTACACGGGAGCTTGCGAGAAACAAAATCACAATATAAGAATTTGGTACTGATATCCTATAAATTTAAAATTTTGAATTAGAAATGATTTCGTCTGGAGTTGAAATGGGCTATTTATTGAGGGGGACTCCACTTGCCTACCCCATTCATCTATACATTTTGAAAGGAGTGCAAGAAGTGGGGTCGGTGCGCTGGCTATAGTGGCTCTATCATTCCACACACACACACATATATTTATTTAAATAAGCTTGGAAGTCGGAAGCAATCACATTTTGCAGTCATGAGCTGGCAAATCGTGCTTGACACTATGTAGACATGCATGGAGACTATCACAGGGGTCGGACTTCACCCGAATTTTTCTGATCTTGCGATGGTGCTGAGCAGTGTCCCACACACTCTCAATCAATCCAAACACCCGCAACAACGTAGCTCGGCGAGGTTTAGCAACAAAGGGATAAAACCGAATGATACAAGGTAAGGGAAATCTCACTCGTATTCACAATCCGAATTACAAGAATATAAAACCCTTACACGATTCCACATGGACCAAATAGGAGATTAAGTCACGATGATCATCGCCGTAACTGTCATATTAGCATCACGGTGAGCACCGTCGAAAACCGGAAACGATGAAAGAAAGAAAGAAAGAAAAAAGTGTTGATGTATGCGGTTATCTCAAACACCCCCATGTCATGTAATGGGAGCATCACTGAAAGGAAAGAAAGAATTATCGTGGAGAAAGAATTGCATGTATGAATTTTACATTAATACCCATATACGATTTTCGAGAGTTTCGAATTATGTAATTAGCTATTTCTTAAAATCTTAATGTGTAATCGGTGGGTCATTTTGAAAACTTGAGAGAGACGAAAATCACCTATGGGATTCCATATAATAGTACAGATAGGTGTATACACATCCATCTGTCCTATGGAAAACAAGAAAAATGTATGATACACCTAATCAATTTAATCTATTGCAAAATCGGAATCAATATTTATAATTTTTAAACTATCTTATCTATTCAACATTAAAAAGTTTATTCCGTACTAAAAGTCGAACTAATTAACCATATTCAGGAATTTACATTAGAAAAAAAAATTATGTTTTATTTTCTTGGATTATAGATGGATGCCTCATAAGTCATAATCCAAATTTTGACATTCATTTCTGTGTTCGATCGTTAATTTTTCTAGGAATGATTATGTTTTTTTAATTATCTTTTAATTTTGTGGTTAATAATAGTTAAGAATTTGATAATATCCAAATTTGATTGATTAAATATCGCCACATGGAAACACTGAAGTAGAAGATACGTTCTCTTTGACATCAGCATTGTTTGCTGGTGTCAACAAAGGTATAATACCTAAGTACATCAGCGAGTTCATGAGGGAATTCAATTTTAGACCGTAAAATACGAATATAGATAGAGATTTAACATTGGTGGTTTGGTATATGCCTTTATAGCGGTTTAAAATGAGTCTAAAATTGTTTCACTCAATTACAGTTCAATTTCGTTTTATACTTAAAAAAAAAAAGAAATTATCATTGCTAATTGTGAGTAATATTTCTCCTCTCATCTACACTTTATAAATATTTGGTATGTAATGTATAATAATTTTTTTGATAGATATAGAATTTACAATACATATTTTATATAAAATTTATTCAAAATATAATACATATCTTATATTAATTAGTCAAGACCATAACTTTTAAAACTGGATCGGATTGGGAATTAGTCAAGGCATACGAGTTCATGGGTTGAACCGCGTATTTAATAATTAATATTAATAATATAATATTACAAATAAATTGATATAATATAATAAATTAGTAATGATTTATAACAAAAAATTATGATATGCGCATTATATTAACACCAAGTTTAACATAAATTGTAATTATAAGTATATTTTTATTTTTTTAAATATTAAGTCGATTGATTTTTTCACCGGTTCAATTAGATTTGCCAGTAGGACCGGGAGCTGACTGGTTCAATCGGAGTTGACCGCATTTTGATTGCAAATTGGTTAAATTTAGAAATCGGACTGGGTGAGTGGCCGGTTCCCGATCGAACCAGTCGAACTAGCTGGCCCAATCCGATTTTTAAAACTATGGTCAATATTGTATTGAAAAAATGAAAATTTTATACTCTGAAAATCAGAAAAAATCTGGAATTTTATAGTACATGTGTGTTATAAACGCACAAATTTTTAGTTGATTTCGTTTCTCCACAAATGCACAAAATTAGAGGGCTGGGAAAGAAATATGAAAGGGTCTTATTTGCAATGAGTATACCATATCAACGTATCTCAATGGTATAATGCGTTAATTAGCGCACGATATGTGTACAAAATTAATATTTGTCAACAAAATCTTAAGACATAAGTTGACTGAGATGGTTTGACACATTTTTCATTATAAATAAAGTTTCGGGTTCGAATTTTTATAAATTGAGAGAATTTACGGTAAAAGAGTTTTATCCTTAAGTGGGTTGATTTGATTCAAAATTAAATCGGTCAACATTTAGTGAGTTTCTAGATATCGGACTTAGACCGGAAAAAATGAAGATGAAAGTTTCGAGATTCTAAAGATTTTTTTTGGGTGGCTAATATTTATTAAGATTACTAATGCTCTTTTCAAAGATATTCACTAAAGATCTTTAAATGATCTATCAATTGGTCATCAACTTATGATGCTGCATGATACAAATTGACATGATATACGTATTACAAACAAATTTTTCTCATTTTCCTGCAGAACTGAGCGCCCCAGCAGACTTTTGCATCTCGTCCTATCACATCGAAAGTGCTCTTAAATTCTTTTAATTTTGCAACCGAATTGATGCATCAGTGTCACAGGCGGCCCCTTGCTTCGATTGTTTGGAAGGGACACGCCCATCTTTATAAGACCAGGCCCCACCCACCGAAAATTTCGGACAACGGCATCAATTCCATGGATGTCAATGTGCCACTGACTCGATTTCTGAGATGATTCGGTGACCCGATAGGCTCAAATTTGGGTGACTCAATGGCCATTAAATTTTTGGACATTATATGGTGTATTGAGAAGGAATTTGACCACCATAAGTGGACTCCAAATCTCAAACTCTAGGATCATTCGGACCCGACTCTGAAGTGCTAGTTGTCGTCGAATGCACAAGTAGTGGGCAGTTGATCGGAGGGAAAAAAAGAAGAAGAAAGAAGTCATTCAACCAAGGGACGTAGCACGACGTCCATCAAAAGTCAAAGATTATCGTTCCGATATGAAAAGTTTATTCGTGAATTGTCATCAATCGAGAGTAGGATGTTACAATATTATAATTATGATGGACATTCTAAATGTGACAACCAATCCAGCTTACCTCTACAGTGCTCTCCTTGGTGCCGAGAACAGCCTCATCCACTGTACTAGGTCAGTATAGATGGATTCAAATACCCAATAGTAGAAAAATGAGGTCTAATATAGTGATATTATTATCATTCTAACAATTAAGATATTGTAAATTTAATTCTTATCGTAAAATTTATTATATTCATTTATTCCCCCACCTCTCCCATTCCATTGTAAACAAAAAAAAAAAAATCCAACAGTAATTCATTCATAAATCAATATATAACGTATCTCATTCAGATTTTCTCCCTATTTTTCTCGCGGAAGAGGTCCTGTGAGCATGGAAAAATCCACTTAAAAATCGGGTCATAAGGTTGCACGTGTAAGAGTCTCACGGATTTGAAATGGATAAAATAAAGAAAAAAATATAAATATATAAAAATTCTAATAATAATAATTGAACGGAGAAATTCTTGATCCTAAACTCTAAGGACCAACATTAAGAGAGAAACTTAACCCCCACCGACCTGCTTTTCCCTCACCCTCTAACAAATCGCTTGGAGTATGAATGAGAAGATAGCAACGGGCCAAAGGCAAACGGAGTGGAGAAGGAAAGAAAATCCTAACTTATACACGGTTTTTTTATGCGATTTCGAGATCAGTTTTTGATAGGTCTAAATTCCAATGATTAATAGAGAGAGAAATTCGAGATATTGCTGGATCGGTTATTTTCCAAAGTCTTTCCATCCCCATTAGATTGGGCCGTGTTACATCCGCTGCCCTAAGCCTAACTTTCTGGTCTTCGATCTTGTTGGGAACCCACCTAACCTAAATTCCTTCACCATTATTATTATTGCTACTACTATTATTGTGTGATTGGTATCTACGGGCCCCGGAAAAATCTTGGACGGGATGGTGTCACTCAGATGCGGAAAACTTGTGGCTGACCAACTCCGTTGACGAGTTGGATTTTCCGTCTTCTCAGATTTAATAGCAGAGGACGCGTGTCTCCGGAGAAGTGGATTAGAATCCACCCAAATTAATTGTACACGTCAGGGACACACGGGACGTTGGTTGGTAGTTAACCTTTGCACAAGGAAGGATTCTTCAGGTCAGGTATATATTTTTACCGGACTCCGCGGTCTCTTTTGAATCATTAAGATGGAGATAATTAATATGAAAATCTTATATATTTAGTTTTTTTTATATTGAAGATATGTTTTATATATTTTAAAATAATTCTTTCAGTCATATAAATTTGGTCCCGTAATATGTTTAAATTTTAATTATAACGACATATTAATATAGTTGTTATTTAATTAGTGTCACAATGATATGTCAATATATTATTGACATAACATGCTGATGTGCTAAAGCTCGGTGACAAGGAGAAAATTCTACTAATATATCACGTCAAGTGTTGTCACAGAGTGACACGAATTATTAAAATCAAGAATTAAGCATATTACGGCATCAAACATATATAAGTGAATGAGTCATTTTAAAACATATATAATACAAATACAAAAAAAGTGATAAACATATATGATTTTTCACAATAATTCTGATTCTGATAATTAAAAAGACATAATAATTTAATGGATGACTCGCTAACAGGAACAGCACTAGTAGTCCACACGATCCTCTCGCACCCGGTAGGTCCTCGTTGTGACTGCTGTGAACTGACTTGCTTCCTTTGCCCGAAACTGGAGCACATGAGGAAAAATAAGCTTGCAATGCCATGAAACAAGAACTGAAGGCTATGAGATGAAAGAAAATAAGTATCAACACCTGTTTCTTGATTTCTGCAATTTGCTGTGTTTGTTGAGAAGGTGGACGTGTCAGGTCTCTCCGAGCAACTTCGACCCGTAGGAAATGGAACTTCAGCGTAGAAAAATTCTAATCTAAATAAAAGCAGAATACAAGCACCAAAGTAACTAGCGTTATAACCTTCATCCATTGGTTGTCTGTCAGTGACGGCCAAATATGGTGTGGTTCTGTGACAATAGTCTTGTCAGGTTTCAACATAATCTTGGCTTTCTCATTGTTCACATGAAGCGCACGAAGGATCAATATAAGACGAGAGAATGCCGCGTATCATGAGATGCTCTTCAACCAATCATGGTAGATGTTAAGCAGAGCCATCTGGGGTTCTGTTGCTTTCAGAATCAGATCTCCGAATTTCTGTGTCTTGAAGCAAGCCTGGAAAGGCAGTTGCAGCTCACTTCCCTTAATAACAACGTTGGAGAAATCAAGCAAGTGGACCTCCTCCGGATCGAGCATTCCTTTCCTATTGACAATAATCTGCTTCGGCTGTGGCAGAGACCGCGCAAGGGCAGCAACTTCTTCTGCTGTCTTCCACTTAGCCAGCTGACCCAGACGCTTCTGCCCGGCCCATACAATTGTATGAATGACCTGCACAAGAACCCATAGTGAGATAAATTGTGCTCAAAGCTGAGAGAAAAGATCTGAAGATAAATATGCCCTTGAACACAGATTACCTTCAAGAACAGCTGGCCAGTCCTTGGATTAAAGATAAAAGTGGCACCATTAATTGGTTTTGTTATGAGATTTTCTTCAAATGTCTTATGAATTGTGACACGATACATATTGGTGTCATAAACGAACTATATTATTCGGTTACTGAATATTTCTCCACAGTTCTGGGATGATAATTACGGTTCAGTGGGCTCTGATGAGTGTAGACCTTTCCTTCTACGTTCCCTCGGAACATAATAGGGCGGGGTTTGACTGCATATAGAACAATGAGAATCAGCATCTAATTTCACTAAACACACATTTCACATATTTAAGAAAGTATGTGCCATGAGCAGAAAACTTCACCTTCCTTATCTTATTCATAGCCTGAGCAAGCAGTGGCTTGGAACCAGGAAACCAATTACCAAATACAGAATGCAAATTATAAGCAAGATCAATCCCAGTCATAACCCATGCAAAACAGAGAGATATCACTGCTTTCAACTAATCTAAAAGAAACCTCATGAAATCAGTCTGTCATGGAAGTTTGAGCAAGTACCAGTCGGAGAAGGGTATATAGAAGTGTCTGTTGGGTAGTCCATGAACTTGGCTCTAGCGCAACGCTCTATATCATGAGAATCATAGTCTCCCCATCGAAGCTGAACATCTAACTGGTACTCATTGCTCGCTTTCTGGTCGAAAACATCTTTAAATTCAGCCGCAAAGGCTGGGTTTTGACATAGGCCACCCATGAGCTGCAAACATAAGAATATCTGCGCATGAACTGTTCATTTTGTAACTCTTCCCGGGATGAATTGTTTCCTTCTGCACGGTTTCTATTTCCAGTGCATCAAGCTCCTGATCCAGAACTTGACAGAGATCCATGACAACAATCTCGTGAATCTTTTGCCAAAGATGAGCACGGAATATCTGAATCAGAGAAATCTTCAAGGTAGGTATCTTTCCATGCATAAATTCCCCCGTTAGATCCAGCGGGGATTGGAAACCCACATAAACGTTGGCCCTGTTAATGGTGGGCGACCACCAGAGGGTGAACCTTCGATTGGAAATCTGGTTAAGACCAGATCTCTGTGCATTTGTTAATTTCTTGTACTTCATGGAGTCTTCGAAACCAGATGCCTTCTCCCAGAAAAGAACCTCCCGGGTGGGGAAGCTAAGATTTCAGGAACAAAAAATGGAAAATTAGGCAAGTATTTCCATGGCATACTTCAGCTAAGTCATGAAGAAGAATGATTTCACTTTTTCTCCAATGTGCTAAACTACCTTTCCTGAAATAAATGTAGTATAGAAATGAGAAACCAGATGAACAGTGTACTTGCTATGTTCCTTTGAATAAGGTGTGCTCAAGGATACCCTCTACAACTCCATGAGCTTGGATGACATCAGTACGATAATTATTCAAATTCCATAGTTTCCCATCATGCCTCTGGTGTGTCCACCAGAAGGGGTTCAGTTTCAGCACCTGGTACTGCTTGAAGTCAGTACGCAGCCTCCATCCCTTGTCATATTCCAAGGTATGCCTATCTTTTTGAGACAAAGTATTAATACGAGGTATCCCTCTGTCCCATGCATCCTGTAGAGTTGGGATATGAACATCACTAGTACAAAGAGAATGTCTTCCGATCTTTAAGATTTAGTGGCACATAAATCCTTAATAGTATTAACCCATAGCTAATCCAGTTAAGTGAATGTGAAGAGAGGAGAACAATTTTTTTTTCCATTTTTTTCTGTGTATGAAAGATGACGAGGGTGGAGTGCCTGTTAGGAGAACAGATGGTTATTTGCAAATCTTCCAATGTTAGCCGCCTATTCTGGGCTTGTGCTTCTTGCCTCTTCAATGCACACTCTTCCCACACCCTTACTGAATCTATAAACTCACTTTCCCATGGCTGCGAGACAAAATATATACATATACATACATATATTATATATTACTATGAATTGGGCAAAAGCATAAAGAACACCGTATCAATTAAAATAGCAATTAAGATACCGGTACCACCTCTGGTGTTGCTAAATGCCTCCTGAGTCATTCTTATTTTAGGCAGTATATGCACTTCAAATCCACACCTGCACCAACAGATTCAGTTACCTCACGAAGGGATAATGCATAAAACACGAGGAGGAAAAGAATAAGATTTCAAGGCGAAATTTTTTTTTTCAAATTGGCTAGATACTTACATGCTAAAGAGCAAATTGGGATAATCCTTGCTACACACAGAGGCTAAGCGGTTCTCCCATTTCCAAGGTAGTTATACTCCAAGGTAGCCCATTTTTCATATCCCAGAAAACATTCCTTTCGAGGTTGACTGAGCAAAGGAACACAGCAAGAAAGAATGATCACTTTTAAGTGTTCCACTTCAAAAGTAACATATAACTAGCATAAAGACTAAGAAGTATCAAGGTATAACCATCATGTTTCATTAGCCTCATTCTTACATCTCTTGGCCAGCACTTCTAATTATTGTTCTATCCAATGATGTTCTCATTGTTCAGGTTAGGATGCTCGGTAAGATATCGTTGTATTAGGTCACGAGCCTCCTCATGAGTGAAAAGGAACAATATATGGACTCTATCGATATATTTGGGAATACAGCCTTACTGGATTCTGAGTCACCACTATTGAGTCCCAGTAAGTGATTAACTCATTAGGCTTTTGTGGGCGGCAAGCAATTTCACTGGCACGAGTTAATCCGAGAAGCAAGGGGTCCAGCACAAGTCCGTAATACTATACAAAAAAAAAATAAAAAATGAAGCAAACTGAAGACCCCCTATAAGACCATATGAGTTCATGTGGCTCACATCCTTGTACGAGAGGAGAACATTACTCTTTGCAGTTACGTAATCAGCAATATTGTGATCCAAAACTAAGTGTAGTAGCCTGCAAGCCAAGACAGGTTTGTTCATGAACATGCATCTCAACAAGAGATTAACAAGTTTACCTGTTTAACATAGTCAAGTCAATCTTTTCAAATAACTTTTCAAACTTCGTGTGAAGCATCATCACGACACGATGTCCATCACTGGTATCCCAAATGCCCCGTAAGTTGTTTATACCCTGACACCATTTATATACCAGGATTGGAGGTGGCTCTAAATCCGCAAGGTCAATCCAGTTCGGGAAAAGATGGCACTCGTCACCACCGTACCACTAGTATTGATTGAGATATGCATCAGTGATTTTGTCAAGAGGCTCAATCTCGTACACTGGAATCAGATAGCTATATAGATCCATGAACTCAACGCTGACCTACAAATCAACATGCACAATCAAATCCAGTCTACTCAAAGGAAGTAAGAGAATTTCAAGCTGACACTTATCCAAATATTTTCAACCAACTTACTTCGTTTGAAGGCATGTCAAGTCAGCAAATGACACTTAATTCATGACAGAGCTTCATGAGGATTTCATATGCTTGCTCAATGAGACCCAACTCTTCCCTCTGTGACTGATTTAGTTTTACAGCTACACCGCAAGACTCCTTTAACCTCCCAAGGGCTAAAATAAGAAGCTTCGTATCATGTTTGTAAGAAAGAGGAGCAAAAGGGATAGGAGAAAATTTCTGAGACTCTAGCCAGCGCATTGTAGTGGTATATATTGCAACAGCTTCGTCTGGGGTGACATATGGACCATCTTTCAGATAATTGTGTTGATGCTCTTGAAATATTGCAAACCAAATCCAAATGAGTTTAAAAGATGAGCTAATTGGCTACTACAAACACATGCAGGAGCCATTTCAAACAAATAACCTGTTCTGCCTTTAGCCAGAAGCGAGTTAATCTTCCAAGACTCTTGCTACAAACTGTCTTATGGACACTTACACCTCTTCTTATATGTTTATGATCATAGTGAGCAGCATTAGTCCACCAATCAGCTTTGGATTTAACAAAACGAAGAATCATGTTTTCAATAGAAACGGGTAGACCAGGCACCTACAGTGATCCAAGTGAGACTCCCAAAATGAGGAGAGATATAGGCGCACATATGACAGCAATCAGAAAACGTGTTCACTACCTTCCAAGGGATATTTGCTTTCCAACAATGCCATGCTTCACTAAGATGTCGCAAGGTAGTTCTCGCCTTGATTTGTTTATTTCACCTTAAGACAATGTACTCCTAATACTACATGATAAGAACAGTGTATCAAGATTAATAGATAATTAAATTACTACCAGGCATGGCATCAAGAGCATCATGCATCACTGTAGCACGAAGCTCCAAATCAAAATGGCTTTCCACGCCTCTACTTAGTGACAGTTTTAGTAACACCTTTTGAATGGCATCCTTCAAACTGGTGTGCCAACAAGTTTCCCAACCACCTTTCCGACAGAGGTATAATGCCATGCTGAAAGAACAACCAAACCCTCCACGTTGGTGCCCAAAAACCACATCCAGATCCCTTCCCAACCGAACCAGCATTAAATCGATAATAGATTAAATGCTTCAAGTCTTTGCACATTCTAATCTATCTCAGAAGCCTGTACTTATACCAATACATTCTAGTCAAATAATGACATGTATGTTGCAATCTATTAGTGAACTGGAATGCATCGACGTTACCTAGCTAGAATTGTACATTAGCATCAACAACAAGTTTCGTCAGTCGCAGTATCTTACGGTAGAGATGAAAAGTATTCTCAAACTGTAATTTCTTATACTCTTTCATTGACTGGCTTTCGATTAAAGTTATAATCAAGGTGAAGATAATTCAAATTCTTCCTTTGTATCGACAGGTTCAACATGTCGTAGCCCTTCCTATGAACTTGTAGGCTTGCTTTAGCCTGGTCAAGCTTAGCTGTTTGGAAAAGCCTGATCACCTGAAGGGATTGAAATAAATATTTCTTCCTTTGAGGCTTGAGGATAACACTCGAGATCTTAAGTTTCAAATTCAAATAATTTAGTCCAAACATTTGCATTCCGTCTAACACTTAGATTACTCTGCTAAATTCTTCAATGAAAATCTGATATGGCGAGATAACATGTCAGCACCACGTTAGATTTCTGTCAAATGATTTAACTGTTAGACGGAGCGCAATATTTGGATTAAATCATTAAAATTTGAAATTAAGGTTCACAAGGGTTTGTGCTTGACAAATTCCGGGAACAAAGTTTTTGATTCATGCATGCATTTTATACTCTACTGCATGTAGATAATTCCCCACATCTAAGTTGTGTTTGCTACAGTGTAAAATACATTAGTTGAAAGTTTTGTATGGCTAATAAAAATTTTGTATCCAAAATACGTGTGATTTTTATAGATTAGATCTAATTGTGAAATAATAATATCAATAATTAAAAATTTTACCAACAAATTTTGCATCGTTTTAAACAAAAAAATTCACATACATAGATATATTCCAAAAGATTTTATGATGATTCAAATTATAATTTAAAAAAAAAATAAAAACAACTCTTGTGATTCACACTCGATGGTACAATTTTTGAACGTTGTGGGTAAGATGCTTAGATACGATCCCTCCATTTGAGGTCAAGAAAGAATAACGATCCACTGGCTCATTCTTAGAGGAGAGAATATATGCACACACACCATGCCTGCCCTCTACCTTAGTTTCAAAAATCTAGGTCCAAAACTTCAATCCGATTGAGTTATATGTGACTAAATATTCGATACGATGACACATACGCGATTTTTTTACGTAAAATTCATTCTCTAACAAACTGGGAAATTAATTGATTTTTTTAAATCTCTAATAAGACCTTTTAGTCCTATAAGGATCAAATAATTGGTTTTACTCTTTTTGATCAACAATCGGTGATCTCAATTCCTCCTCCTCTCCAATCCAACTCGAATGCTCGAGTTTGACTGCTTCTTGGGGTTTCTGATCCTTTTCTGGGTTGTGCCAATTGATTATTATTCTAACTTTTCAAATCCTTGAGGTGGGATGGTGATGGAAGACGAAATAGAAAGTTGCCATGAAAGATGACACGAACAAATCCTCCAATGAACAAACACAAAACAGAGAAGAGATTTTTTTAATGTTTTTAGAATTTTGTTAGAATTTTTAAAACATTTTAAAACTTCTTGAAAATTTTCTAAAAGTTTCTTGAAATTTATTAAATATTTTTGTCAATTTTCGTTTTTTTTTTCATATTTTATCTGTTTTCCACTTATTTTATTTTACTTTATTTAAAAAATTACATATACTTGCCATGTCAACTCATGGTTACAATTTTTTTTTATATCGGTGGTATCCGGTGCCGTAATAACCGACTAATCCACTGGACAGTATATTGTACAGTTAGGGGTTTGCCAATTAAACCCAAATAACGACTCTCGAAAGTTTCAAATCCTAAATCTAGTTTACTGCACGTTGTCAATTTATCAATAGGTTGTCATCCTCGAGAACAATACATGGTTACACATGACTGTCACTTATTTTGGTCAAAAAAAGAATAGATCCTTATTTGAGATTTTCCCAAAAATTTAAACCTTAATTTGAACATTTAGCCTTTAACTAGAGAAGATGATTCGGTCAGCTCACGATCTAAAAATAAAATAAAATTTTATATTTGTATATTATAAGAAAATAAAAGGCTAGACTAAAACTGCATGTTACTAATTGAAGAGAAAATATACTAAGTGGTCCATAAGAAATATACCGTACATCAAATCTATCCTTTTTAGATTTTGTACATCACTTTCGTCCTTATGTACATCAATTTAGTCCATTTACTTATTAATTTGATTACTGATCTAGACACCAATTTAGTCCCTATATACATCAATTTGATCCCTTTACACATTAAAATAGTCATTAACCAATTATACATCATTGTCAATTCAACTATTAGCCTCTATTAATGTTGCAAATACATCTTTATCTTATAGGTCCAAATAAACATTTCTCTCTCTTTCTCCTTACTGTTAAAATTTAATTACTATTCAATGTCTTTCCCTCCTTTTTTCTCTCTTTTGGCACTTTCTTCACTCTCAATCTACCTTCCCCTTTCTTTTCTATTGGAGGGTCCTGAGATCGAAGGGAGATTGAAGCTGTGGCTCAAAACTCTTGTGACATCGAAGTACTAGAACGAAGGAAGGCCCTCCCGAAAAGCTGTACTCGTAATGAAAAATGTAAGGGGTGAAGCCCACCCCCACCCAAAGAATATATATATATATATATATATAAAGCCCTAGAACAAACTCAAAGTTGAGGCTCAATAAAATTGAACACTGACAATATATGATCTACATCATGCAGCAACCTTCAAAGACTATTGAGTAGGTCAGTTGTGCAATTAACAAAGAATAACTTTTCCTCTATGGGAAAGTAAACCCACAATGGTTCTGTGGATGTAGAAGGAGGGATATGATACTTACTTTGACAACTATTGAGAATAATGATGGACAATTTATTAGGTGACCTTTCTCCCAGGTAAATATGTCTATTGGTTAAATGAAATTTGCATTGGTACCAACCAGAACAAAGCGATCACAAGTGGTTACTTCCCATGACGGGACGGGTTGGTAAGCTTAGATTCTAATTCAAAGGTTTGGAGGAAGGAGCAATGAAAGCTAATGGAATTTCAACTTATAAGCTAAAGAAAAGAATGTTGAAGTATAAAAAGAGAGTGAAGAAATTGGAAATGGCCATTTTTTATCCTACCTTTTCTTTTATCGTTGCTTTTTGTTGGAGTTGTGGTATTAAAGATTTGATGGTTTGTAGGAATATAAGGTCACAAGGAGATCAGTAGTTGTTTTTTTGTTGGGAATTATTATGTCTGAATCGCTCTTGAACAATGCAATTTTTCAGTAAAATGCAATTATGCTCTTTAGTGACTTAACTGATGTTCACTATGTGATTGTGAATAACTACCTTATGTATCATGAATTATAAAAGATTAACTTAATTGATGTACAATACAAATGAATGGCTACAAAAATGTTGAAACAACATCACTTCAAGACTTGATTACACATATAAGTTATTGAAATATGATGTGTCTGATATATGTTTAGTGGGTATTTCCACTAATAGGACCTTAAGAGAAAGGGAAACTTGCACTGATAATGTGATGTGGATAACTTGAGATGGGAACCCGACTATTGATCAATCTCTGCTTCCTCCTCATCCTTCAGAAGATCTTTCTCCACGGTAGGCAATTCTCTTCAACCCTTTGCAAGTCAATGAATCGCCCGCTGGGTTGGAAGTGTCTTATCTTGTCTGCTTTAAATGTTTTTGCTTTAAAAGTGTGGTAGAGAGGAAAACGGGTTAGGAAAGAGAGGAAGTTATATTTCAATGCAATTACTTATTGTAAGAGTTAAAAATATGTGTCGTATTTTGAAAAGAATATATGTGTATTAATTTGGTGTTAAATTAGTGATTAAACTATTAAATGAGTAATTTCATAATTGAATTATAAGTTGAGAGTCGGTAAAAAAAAATTTTAAAAATTTTAATTTAATTACATATTAATTTTGAGATATAATTAGGCGGAAATTAAAAATGTGGAGACTGAATTAAAAGTACAACAGTTAACATTGGAAACGAGTACACTGATGTTGACCCATTTTGTATTCAATATTAACGGTTGAATAGATGATTGGATTATACTAACATGTAAAATTGGATTAATTTGATATATAATTTTTTAATAATTATTGTAATTTGTAGAGAGATTTTATTAATATGTAAAATGACTAAATTGATGTATAAAGAGGTAAAATTAGTAGTGAAAATAATGTATTTGATGCAGTTCTTAGGCTATATTTTCTCTTAATTTAATTAACTTAAAAAGAAGAAAATGGGGAGAGAGAGAGAGAGAGATACAAGCAGCGGTGATAAACGCACAAAGGAACGAGAGGGAGAAACGGAAGCTAGAGCTGCTATATGTTAATGGCGGAAGATCGGAAGTAGAGAGAGAGATCCAATCTCATCTCCCTCTCTTCATAATTTCGTCCTCTATGCATGACCTGATTCCGTTCTATTCCCTTCTTCAATTGCCTGTACGCCCGGAAATCGGTGACCGAGAGACCTCCCGGGGAAGATGGATATATTCACGCACGACCTGTCTCTCTTTGACTTCAACTTGTCGGATACGATGATCGAGTCTCTCCCACACCGCCACGATTCACCTCCGTCCTCACCTTCGACGTCTTCAGCTGCCGCAGCTGGCCCTAGCGGTGAATCTAACCACAGGGCCGTCAGCCCTCCGCGTCACCGCCACGACGGGAGGTCGCCGCTGCCTCTTGGGATGGACTGGAGTCTGCCTCCCAGCAAATGGGTGAGTGAAACAGCTGAGGGATGTCCACTTTCTACCTTTATGATCGGGATTCAATCTTGTGGGGGACTGCCTCGGTTATTATTTCTGAGTTTGTGGATGATCTGAAGTTCATGATTTCGATTTGAATATATAATTTCGAAATCACGGGATCATGGACTCAGATTAGGAAAACTCTGAATTTTCTCCCACGTGGAAAGATTCTAGAATAAGCTTGAATCTCCAGAGAAGTGTTGATTTTTGTCACTGAAATTGATTCCAAAAGCTGTCGCTTCCCTAATTGGGTTTCTGCAGTGATGCATGTTGTTGATTCCTCTATCTAACGGGAGTTAGGGAATTATATTTTCTCTGCCAAGGATTGTGAACTATAGGACTAGGTTATCTGTCAGAACTTCGTAAATTTTGACTATGAATGAAAGGTGTTTCGCCATACATGCCCCCATTGAAGTTAGTAATGTATTCATTATCGTGTCCAATGATATCCGAATCAAATTACGTTGTTTTTTACTAAAAGCCATCTCTTTATCTCAAATTGAAGGATGGGAGGAACACTGTGTGGCCACATGATCCTAGCAAGGGTTGGAGCTACTGCGTGACAATCCCTTCTTGGACTGTCCTTCCAAAATCCAGAGGTTCAGAACCTATAGTGGTAATATGCCTCTTATCCTTTTGAATTGAGTCTATACCTACGATGTAACAGGTATCTGCTTTCAAGAATCATTTTATGTGGAGTTTAGACTGGACATAGGAAGACGTCAAACTTATTGTACCAAGGACAATTACTGTGTACGTGCTTCTTGCAATATTTTTCTGAAGGAACATTTTACTTGAAAGATGAGCTTTGTCTTCCCAAAAGGAATGGATCTCTTAAGTAGAATGGGTGCAGTTAATGGTTGCCTTTAATTCTTGAAGAAACATCTCTGCAGTGTAACTTGAACATACACGTAGGGAGTTTTTCTGACAGAAGTTAGTTTCATATGTTTTTGGTTTTAACATTCATTGAGGACAGTTTTACAGGGTTCAAATAGGTATACAATCTCCAGAAGGGGTCACTGCTACATGTGGGGTGCTGCATAGGTTTAGCGATTTTCTGAAGCTCTACAAGGAAGTAGGTGATATTTAATCTCTATTCCTTGCTGGTGTTGCTATGACTTTCTTACAGATTTCTAATCTTTGAATATGGTTGTTCTGTCAAAACCTTTGCCTATTGGAATGTGCTGCATCCACTTATTCTGTTGCTAAGATAGGCTGTGTCTTAATGCTAATCTTATCTTAGGAAATGCTACTACTAATGTTCTTGAGACATGTCATTTTCATGTTTGCTGGAAAATTTATCACGAAGAGGTTAACTTATTGGACCAATTGGATGCTTCAGAAGAAACAGTTGGTGTCATCATACCTTTTTCTGTTAATTTTCTTTTTACCATTTTTTTGTTAGCTCAAAAAGGAATTTCCAATGAAAACGCTGCCTCCACCTCCTCCAAGGAAACTTTTGTGGATGAAAAGCCGGATACCATTGGATGAGGTACAATATATTGTCATCTCTGTATTTTTTATTGAAATTTCATCATCGCTTTTCTATTTTCTACTTGAATCAACAGTAGTGTCGTTCACATTCTAATTTTCAGGACACAAAGAATGTCCTTTTCTTTGAGTTATTTGTATTTTCTCATATTTTCTACAAACATTAGCAGTATGAAATATGATATATGTCTTTATATTTATGCAGATGTCTTGTGTGAAATATTAGTCAAAACTAGATTGACATTGTGAATATTCAATTTTTTGGTTTTTAACTAATAATAGAAACTTGCCACTTCTAATTATATGTCATTGGAGATTCAATCTTCTATATGTTATTATTCTCTAAAGTGATTATTCAAACATTATCTCTTAATATTGTCTTTGGAATTTGTAAAGATTAATTACACCCCAAAATGGGAGTAATAATATTCTCAAAATGGTTAGTTTTCTGCAGCGAAGGTGTTCTCTAGAGGATTGGATTGAAAATCTTTTATCAGATATTGATTTGTCAAGAACTGCCATTGTTGCAAACTTTCTTGAGCTGGAAGCTGCTGCAAGATCAGGTGGGCCTTCTCTAATTAGTCCAGTCATTCAAAAGTATTTGTTTGGCACCAGAACAGCTTCCTGCTTTATGAAAATAAGAGCTGCTATTCAAATAGCTGTTTCTCTAATAGCCATCTTCACATTTCTTTCAGCTTTTAACAGCATAAATGAGCAAAATCTCGATTGGAATCCCATTACCACAGATATTTATCCGTCAGTTGCTTCCGTTGGTGTTGCCAGTCCATCTATCATGTCTGATAATGGAAATGATTCATCATATCAAGTATCTGAACTTGGAACTCCAAGACATACGCAGAATATTTCAATCGACTTTGGCATGGAAGCTTCTGAACATGAGTTAGCCAAAAGAAAGGATTCACTGAAGTCTGGTATTTCCAGCAGAAATTTTATTTTGGACAATATAGAGAAATATTCCAGGGATAAGACACATACTGGAAAAGAGAGCACCAATGCAAGCGGCAGAGAAGCCTTCAATGATAGTATTGGAGTTGCATATCAAGATGAAGAGATTCCATTAGTAATTAATAGCTTTAAGCCAAACAATCATGCTCGAAGGCTCTCAGCAGAAATCATTGATAGTGACATAGGTTCTGTTAGAGCCAGTGAAGTGTCACGATTTAGCATGCCTAATTTGTTTGCTGATAACTCTCTGGACCACCCTGAAGATACTGAAGCAGTTGGAACTGTGTATCCTGTAAGTTCTGACTCACGAATGCCAAGAGAATTTGTGATTGCCCTTCCATCGGAAGAGCAACAAAAATTGAACAGGGTGCTTATGACTGCAAAACAGAGGTTATCAACAGCAAAAACAGACATGGAGGATCTAATTGCAAGACTGAACCAAGAAGTTGCAGTAAGACAATTCCTGCAAACCAAAGTATGCCATTTTTTTGTTTTTTTTTTAGCATAATAATATGTGTGTGCATCTATCTCAATCGATCTCTTTATATATTCAACTTACTATTTGGAGGCCAGAGGCCAGGATACGTCTATACTTCTGTGTTGCCTTTTCAAAAATGATCATTATGAAAGAAGCATAAACCCTATTTATGAGATGCCTTTGTATTCATTCAAAGAGGAAAAGAATATTGAGATGTTTTTTATGTTCTTCAATTTGTTCTATACATGAAAGGATGATCCTATGACATATGTTGTTGAATTTATAAGTATTTCTTCTGAAGGTCAAAGATCTGGAAGTGGAGCTCAAAACCACAACGCTTAATTGCAATGAAAATATGCAGCAAGCAACATTAATTGAGAAAGAGAAGTTTACTCAAATGCAGTGGGATACGGAGGAACTCCGATGCAAATGTTTGGAGGTGGAATTGAGATTGAAAACGGAACAGGTTTGGTTACATATTACTTATAGGTCCTTTGTAAATTGCAATTTGGCATTAACTGATCAAGTAAATGATTTTCAGGAAGAGAAGGCTCTTCTTGAGTCAGAGAAAGTGTCACTCATTCAGGAGAGAGAGATGTTGTTTCATGAGTTGGACAATGCTAGGGAACAGCTTTCAGATCTGCATAAACATTATGAGGAGTTTGAAGCAAAATCAAAAGCTGATGTCAAGCTTCTTGTTAAAGAAGTCAAATCTCTTCGAAGCTCTCAGTCAGAATTAAAGCGGGAGTTTAGCCGGTTGTTGAAAGAAAAAGTAGAAGTGGAGGTTAGTGTTTGCTTTTCATGTAAGGGTTTTCATTTAGTTTGCTGCTGTCTTCCATTGTATGCATTTCAATTATTCCATTCAAGAGTAAGCACTTGGAAATACCAGTTTTCCTTATTTGATGGGGCTTTATGACTTGAGGTTCAAACAATTGATATACACGGTAAGCGTATCTCTTGGTGATCTGATCTCGAGTTGATTCATTCAGAGTGGCAAAAATGTTTTTGGGCTACATTTTGTAAGGTAGTAAGTATTTATTGCTGATGAATGCTTTGACTCATCTTTCCTTGGAGATTCTCATGTCTCCTTTTAACATTGATCTGGGAATTGTGGAAAGGCTAATTTTTTTGTGAAAACTTATTTTCTGAGCGCCTCCTGTAGTCACTCTTCTTGTAGTCATTGAGCAATAGCAGTAAAGCATAATTTTCAACTTTCTTTGTTCAAATTAGAAAATTCCATTGCCATGATTTTTGCTGCTCGTATTTATTTATTCTTAGCATTAACTTCTAAGTTTCTTCTGATTTACATTCCCAGCTGTTGTTGCATTTTTTTTTAAAATCTCAGAGAATGCTACAGAAAGAAGAGAAGCGAGTGGAACGTGCCAATGCTGCAAATTCAAAGTTGCTTCATGAGTGTGGAATTCTTCACGATCGGCTTCAAGAATGTAGTGTTAATTTCCTCAGTGAGGAGGAAGATAGGTTAATTGTGGACACTTCTTCCCCGTCTGACGCACTAGACATCCTGACAACCTCAGACAATAGAATTGGTCTTCTCCTCGCAGAGGTATCCACTACCCACTAAGTTCTTTTACCTCTTAAATCTTAAGATGTATGCTTAAATTAAGACTTGAAACTTTCTAAACTTTCTGAACGTGAAAAGCCTATAATAATTGCCAACAGGCACAACTCCTCGCTCAAGATGTCGAAAATGCCACAATGGCACCGGATGAGACTGAAAATATTGGCGGAGGTAAAGGAAGGAGAGCTGACGACGGGCTGAGGAAGATGTTGACAGATACTTTGATTGACAACGCGACTCTGAGAAAGCAGGTCAACTCAGTAATCCGGTGTGTCCTGAATACGTATGCCAAATCCGAAGATGAGGAGGAAGAGGGACAGGTACCTCTGAGAAAAACAGTTTTGAGCAAGTTCTTGGATGGATGAGACAGGTTGTAGGTATTCATGTTGTCTGTTGCTTTCAATGCAGAGAGCTTCTTGTCCATTATGCCGATTTGTAACGACGAACTCTTAGCTTCGTTTACATTCATATCGTATGCTCATAGATGGATTAACCTTACTTTTCTTTATAATAAATTTATTATATTTCTGGCTGTCAGATTAAGCTTAAAAGCAGAAACCGGCTTCGAGTCCTCAGGAATGCACCCAAAAAAAAACTAAAAACTTCATATTTTAGTTTGGGAAGAATCGATTCTTATAGTACAGTTTTTAGTCTAATTGGTGTGATTAGTTATTAAATTTTAGTGGTTTGATTAATTAGTTTAAATTGATGAGCTATTTTCTTAAAAAAAATAAAATATTGTAAATCTATTAAAAATAAAATATAAATATATTAGAAATATTTTTAAAAGATTATAAATAAATATTTATTTTCCATCCATTTATTTTAAATTTTATTTTAAATTAGTCCATTAATCATAATCTTGTATGTTTAATTATCTTAAATTGAAATTTTTATGATTTTAATCTTTTTCTTTTCATTACTTTTGGGTATTTTTTGATTTACTTGATATGGTTTTTATTTAGTTTTAGTTTGGTTCAATTTGTTAATTTTTTATTATTTATTAAGAAAATTGTTTGAACTGGTTGACCTAACTATGAAATCTATTTGAAACAATTCGATTTAATAGATGTGTTAGATTATTATAGTTTGGGGTATAATATCCGAACTTAACCTAACCACTTTAATGGTTCTGCAATATTCAGTCCCCAAGCATCCCTGACCTGAGCCGCAATTCCATGGCTTCAGTCGTTAATTCCATTGGTTTCTAAGAGCTCTTTTATCTGGTGAGGAGTATTTTTGGATGGCGTCACTACATCAAATTCATTTTTTCCATTTCTATTGGTAGCAGCTAAATGGTTGATCACTATTAATTTCCGAGTGGACTCATACTTTGATTCTCAAATTTACGAGTTAATACATGAGAATCCGAATTAATTTTGCTATCAAAATAGTCCCCCAACTTTCTTCTTCATCTTTTTTTCCCCTAATAAACTGACACCAACATACGAGCAACAGGATTTCTCCCGCAGCCACACCAAGTGTACAAGCAGGAATCAGCAGTTTAATGCTGTCTCCCGTAGAGAAAAGACCAGCTGTGGGGCAGGGTCACTATATGAACAAGCAGCCTTCACAGTAACTAGAGGGGCGATCCTAATTCCCGAATAACAAAATTATGTTCTACAGAAGCATGCCTTACGAAATCTTGCCTAATCCCATCCTTTGACTTCTGGCAAAATTCGGATGGCTGAGTCACAGTTGAATCTCCTAGCATCTGCTTACTTGGCTTGTCTTGTCGACCTCCTCCGGTTCTGACTGGATTCAGCCTCCTTCTTTGAAGTCCTCTCAGGGGCTACTTTCTTCTTGACTGTCTTCCTTGTCTCCTTTTCCTCTTCAATCTCATTGCTCTCATCATTCTCAGAGTCATCGCTCTCCATATCATTATCACTGGATTTCTTCTTTACCGGTTGTTTTCTACCTGAAGCTCTAGGCTTCTGCTGTCTCTTCCCTTTCATACCTTCCTTAACTTCCTCTTCTCCACTCACAGATCCATTCAGCTCATCTTCGCCTTTCTTTCTCTTGGGAGTTTTCCTTTTCTGTTTGTCATTAGATGTTGCAGCTTCAGCCCCTCCGCTTAGTTTTTGCAATTCAGGTACATATGCTGTTGTCTGTAAGCAAAAGGTAACACCCAAATAATCAGATTGTAACCAGAAATATAAAATTCCGGAATCGTACAAGATCAGCTGATCTTAAATCACATACCCTGCCACCAGCAGAAATGAAATCAATCTTCTTCCCTGTGAGTGCACAGAATATCAATAATATCAGGGCCCACTAGAAAGATCTCTAAAATCATGTAACATGAAATGATACCGAGCACAGTCCCATCATAGACATTAAACAACACTGAAGAAAACAAGTTAAAGCAGCAGAATCTCGCTTGAGAGAGGGGGCAAACCATCAACAAAAGCCTTTCCAGGCTTCTTTTCCCGGTAATGGAATATCCAATTACTAGGGAATTGACTACTATCTGCCTCAACTTCTATTGCTTTGTCAATGACCTGTAAAATCAAAGAAAGTGTCAAGGAATACACATTTGAATTCGGGATGCATCTCCTTACCATTAACATTTCCGGGCTTTTTGCCCCATCGATAATGAAACAGCCATTCCAGTGGGAAGAGGCTGCTTTCAGCATCAACACGAACAGCAAACTCTATAACCTACACATATTTCTCTAGATTCACAAGTATTACCAGTATACGCAAAGATGAACTATTATAAATCAGATATTTAGGAACCCACCTCTTTGATGCATTTGTGGAGTGTTGCACATTTTTCTTTGGATAAATTTGAAGCGGCTTGTAGCGGATGAATTCCAGCCTGACAATGCAAAGATTGCACATTGAAGCATAAGAAAAAGAATATATGATGTAGCATATACTTATAGAGAGGTCATATGATATTTTAGCTGTTATGACTAACCCATGAGAAAGAAATTATAGCTTTAAAAATTTTCATCAATAGGAAGGTGAAGGTGAGAAATTTTTATTTGTTTTACATATGAGCAATATATATTTATAACTATATCTATATAAAAAATGCCTAGCCTGAACTCTAAAGTCAAAACAGATATTAGATCAAAGTTTGCTTGATAAAGACAACTTCAAAAGATGTAGCTGAAACTACAACTCAAAAAAGGGTCAAAATCCAACTGACCTGGTAAAGCACTTCATCTGCAATCCAATTCCCTATACCAGCCATAAAACTCTGCAGAAAACGTGGAGCAAATATCATAGACAAAAAGAAAAAAAAAATGGAGAACCACAGTTCAAGGAAAAGTTACTACTTATACCCTCATTCCTCTAGAAGCCACTAATTCAAATCCCTGAATGAACCAACTACCATCACAAATGCAGGATTTGGGTTCAACTGCTTTTTCCTTAACAGAAGCAGTCCAGGTAACTTCACAAAACTCTGATTGTGGAAAGAGAAATAAAAACCTGATCAAGCAATAGAGTTTTTATTGCGATTTTCTTCTTGCTCAATGCCTCAGTAAGTTCATCAACTGTCCTAGGATCCAGTAGGGCATCTGGGCCGAGCTCCGATATTGGTGGCACAGAAGTTGGCTGAATGAACAAAAGGTTAAGGCATTTTATAAGCTCATCTTCACTTTATAGGACCTCTACTCTACACGAAAAAAAGAATTTCACTGAAACAGGTAATCTAGTCATACATCTTTGAGTAGGCGAACTCTAGCAAACCGCCTCTTGTCTGTGAAAGATAGCTCCAAACCGTCATCTAGCTGCAGAGACAAGTTTCTTAGCTTGAGTAAAAATACCAATCTTTTATGTGACAACCAACTAAAAACTGTCGTAATCATTACTTGGATAAGAAAATTCTCATAATCAGATAGAGCTTATGTCTTTCGAACTCAGACAGATTTGATGGGATGGATGCAGTAAGTCAAATTACATATTCAGGACAAAGGGACCAGAAGAAACATCAAATGATAAGCAGCACTGCAAGTTATCATCCATGACAAGTGAATTAGTTCTTACTTCTATAAATATTTTGGAATATTTGGAAGGCCACTCATCAGTATCCTTTACAGCAGACCTATGTGCAACATGTTGAGGTTAGTCAGAACCACAAATTGTTCATAATTGGAGATATTACAGGTAGTCATAAAGAAACTTATAAAAGCAGCAATGAGTGTCAAAAGCAGAACAAGAAAAAAAAAATCCATAACATATGAAATGTCCGAGTATATCTTAACTTCATGTAGCAAAGCACATAACTAGCCTCTCTCACCTTTTGTATTTTGTGACTGCGACCCCTTTTATATAGATAGCACCTGCCATCCCTGAAATAGACAAATGATGTTTACTCTTCTTAGATAAGTAGCGCGATAATCTTTAGTTCCTAAGTTGTGAAGAAGGTTAAGCCCATGTCGTAATTTCCACCACTTTAGCAAGCTCTACATCGCACATCACACAGTATCAGTCAAATTTTGGTCCTTCCATCACATGGACCACACAGAGTCGCATTAAGCCCATTTCAAAGCAGATAAAGCAGGGCAGCAGTCGAACAGAAGCAACCGGAGAAAATCATGGAAGCAAATTTTAGAGATAAAGATTGTGACTTTACCGAACTGAAAAGAAGGGAAAGGAGGAGAATCAAGCAGGAGCCACATGTTTTTTCCCTTCCTATGGGCACCCACAATTTTCTTCCCCACAAGGGCAGCCTCAAATTCAGAGGAGGAGACTCCATCGATGACCTTGGGGTCATCAGCTACAACGGCTCTCTTGATCTTCTTGCCCGAACAATGCTCCTCAACGGCTCTCCTCGCCGCCTCCACCTCCGGTAGCTCTGGCATTGCCGGAACACTGAGATTCTTCTTCGCGCCCTTTTGGGGTTTCCCTACGCAGAGAGAACCGTACCGCAGTTGTCGCAAAGCGTGACCGAGGGAGAACTGAGGAGCTAACGCTACTGGTCGATGGAGCCGGTTTGACTCGGCAGGTGCCTAAAACGACAGGTCCGTACTGTCGTTTAATGCACAAGCTCGAAGGAATGGAGCGGTTTTACATGAGGACTCTGCATGAGATAGGTTTTAGCCAAAACCGCTCAGAACCCAAACCGGAATCGAAACCGGAACTGAAACCGGAACCATTGTTCACTTGATCGGTCTGAGCTTATTGACAAATTGTCTGGGCCAAGACACCATTAGCAGTCCTGCTAATCTTCCTATTATGTACATTCTCCACCTTTGCAGGTAGTGAACGGATATCTTCAATCAGCGGATTGATCTTCCAGTACACGTCTACGTCTTCCTCTGCAATCTCTTGGTAGTGAACCAGCGAACCAGATTACTCCGTTGCTTTTCTATGGCCATTAACAGACCATTTCTCAATGCCAGTAATCTGGACCTGGACCTGGACCTGGACCTGTCTTCCCCTTCCCTCATATATCTATTCTGCAGCATTTCTTGCAATCACACCCCCCTAAACCAGCAAGTTCACTAGATTGATTCACAACTGCACCCCAGTTTATTTTCTTCTGCAGGTCCAAGGGCCTCTCCCAAAAACTCTTCTCCTTCCCTTGATTTTCTATCCTCATCCTCCTCTGATATTTTATCCTCCTTACACGGGATGACTTCATATTTTGCTATTACTCCATCAGTATCCAAGATAGCGTTCCTGGATTGCAGCCATCTTCCTGCAATAACTGTTAGACACCTTTCTTTACAAATGATCCACGAAGAAAAGGCAACTCTCCTCCAGTACCGTTGTATTTCTTCACCCTTTAATTTGTGCTCACTAAATAATCTGTTCAGCCACTCATCAAAGGTTGTAATTGCAGCAATCTCCGTATTCAGCCCCGGAGATCCAAACCAAACGAAAACTTCTTCTGCTCCATTTTGCATTGCAGCTGAGCATGCTCAGTAGTCTCCGTTATACGACAAAAGGGAAAGCATCCATCTATCACAACGCGTCTGCTCTGCAAGTTCTTCCCAACAGCTAAAGCTGTTGTATACTCCTCAGAGTCTTCCACACTTGTTCATCGTCAATCACAGTGGAAGAAGGTTTATAATCAATTATCCTCGATTGCTCCTCCTCTAGGAATGCATAAGCAGATTTTTCAAGTAATTGTCCATTTTAAGCTTCCATTTCTTCATTTGCGATCTTCCCTCTTAGACAACAAAGATCCCAGTCAAAACTTCCTCTATTGATTAAATTAAATCTTCCACTCTCAAATCCCATTTCATGTTACTGTCATCATGCACACTTAGCTTATCCTGTTTGATTCGAGGAATCCATGCATCTTTCCATACCCTAACATTCTTCCTTCCTCTAATCGACCACACTGCCCCATTCTTTGTCACCTTCCTTCCTTCTAATATGCCACTCCGGACCCATGATGCTCTAACTCCTTTCTTTGCCTCTAGAAAAAGACTCATTAGGAAAATATCTGCCTTTTAGAACTTGAACGCACAGTGCAAATGGATTATTACTATATGCAAAGTCTGCAGATCTTTGAATCCTAGTCCTCCTCGTCCTTTTCTTTGCCTTCTTTTTTTTTTTTTCTCTTAGTAAGGTCTTTCTACCTCTTCCAGTGTCTATGCCCTTTGTCGTATCCTGCATTGCTCCACCAAAACTTCGACACAAGAGCATTAAAACTCTTTACAAGATTCCTCAGGGGGCACTCATGGTGTATGTAGGGATAGCAAAATCAATAGCTTTAATAAGCGTCTCCTTCCCCGTATACCATAGGAGCCTTGTCTTCCGTCCTTGCGATTCCCTCCATTCCCCTTCACATTCATTATAATTTACAAACCAAAATTTCCCCACCCATTATTTTCCCTTTCCCTCAACTCCCATTCATTCACTCCAACCCAAGCAAAGAATTAAGAAATCTTTCGAATCCAAATCTTATAAATAAAATTAAATTATATTTAAAAAAATTTACCAATTATATATATCCATCCGATTCAAATACAAATTAATTAAATTTTAATATTATGCCTAGTATCCTCAATTTGGAAAAAGCAAGACCACACAAAAAGACAGGTGGTGCATCTGTACGTGTCACCTAAAGAAAAAGGCTGAAGAGGGTACGTACGATAGAGGCAGTCACATGAATTCCGCTCCCTTGTCGACTGATCCTCAGTTCCATCAAATCAAAATCAAATAAATTTCACCGCATTTCGAGACTCAAAATAATTGTCCCAAGTTCAGTCTACTTCACCTCGCGAAATTATAAGGTGCAAAGATCCAATTTCTATCCTATTCTCCAGTCCAGTTCGATTTTCTCCTACTCGTACCCTAGTAGGCTTCTTACATATCTTCACGTGCTCTGTTTCCAACATTAGTGGTTAAGTTCCCTAATTTTACTAAGACACTGGGGAGGGTGTCACGACTCGACTCGTTTCAGTGTTGCACGTGCACAGTCGGCGTCTGACGATATATATATATACATACACACTCTGACAACCACCACTCGATAATACCAAACATCTTATGGACTATAATTATTGTTAACCATGTAATTAATCCCTATTATCATTGATACTTGCACGAGTAAGTGATGACTTCATGTCACAGGTGAATGCGTAAGCGCCATTATCAAGCAGTTTTTTTAGGTTAAATGATATGAAAATATATAAACTTTTCATGTTTTCTTGAATTTATCACAAATTTTTATATTTCACTTTCTACCATATACATTGATTGCATCAAAAATCTTCACGGAAATGAACAATTTCCCATAAAAAAGTGGTGTTGATTTTTGGGATGGAAGTTGTGAATATGGATGGTATCATTGAGCTTGAAAGTTGGTAATAGAATTAGTAAAACATGCAAATTTTGGGCATTTTTAAATTAATTGTCCCTTTTTTTAATCCTTTTAAAGGCGGGCATTAATGCTCATTCAATAGTGTAGATTTTTGTTATATTAGATTTATGAATGCCAGGCGGTGATGCAGCAAAACCAAACGGCGAGCATAAAAGAACAAGCACTAGATTACCAATGAAGTGTGACAAAATTGAAGGATTCAATCGATGAACTCAAACCTCCAGGAACATGAACTTCGAAGCCGCTGAGATGGTGGGGTTCTCAAGGTTCTGCCCCAATCTTCCAAACCAGAAGTCCCACCGGCAGATCAGCTGAGGCTGAGAATGAGAGGCACGAGAGAGAGAGAGAGAGAGAGAGAGAGAGGCCCCATCGCCCGCAAACGCCAACAACCGATAGGACAGAAGTCACTCGGCCGATACCCTGCAGCCCTGCCACGTGTCTCTCTCACAGCCGTTCACCCCCCCGCCACCCGCCCCGGCACCAGCACGACTGTCCCAGTCCCCTGTTCTGGTTCTGTCTCAAATCCACGGCCCTCTCTTTGGGCTTCCTTGTGATCTGCAAGCCCATCCTCATGGCCTCATTCTATAAAATTATTAGGATAGAATATTGTGCAATTCACCCCCACAGCATATTTTGGTGGCCCTTATATTAATCAATTGAATAATTACATATGGAAACTAAAATATACAAGAAAGTTGAGTATACACGGGAAGACTAATAATATAGAAGGTGCCAGATTTGCTCAATTATTCCACTATGAGCTATTAAAAATAAACATTAATAAATGGAGCGGGAAATTGTCGGATTTCACTTCATCATTCTAGCAACAAGGAGAGGTCAGGATTGCTCGCAAAATCCACAAGTCAGAGAAAAGAAGGGTAAACCCCAAAACCCTCTTCTTATCCTATCTTCTCCTCCTCCTCCTCCTCCTCCTCCTCCTCTTCTATTTGCCTTTCTCAAGATTTCCTTCAAAAGGCTCCTCACCCTCCTCTCTGTGTGTCCTATCTCATTCTCTCTCTCTCCATCTCATTCTCACTTCTATCTTCTTCTACATTTCATGAAAGGCCAGCATGATTAACTAGGAATCAGAATCTGCCCTTTTAAGTTGAAACTCTCTGTCCACTGCAGCCTCTTTTTTATCTTCTTGGTGAGGAACCAGTGGAGAGTGGGTGGAACCAGCGGAGGGTGGGTGGAACCGGCGATGGCTCCAAGATCGGGGAAGGGCAAGTCGGGAAAAGCGAAAGCTGAGAAGAAGAAAAAGGAAGACAGAGGTCAGAAGAGCAGATCCTTGGATGAAGCATTGTTACATCTGCCTTTTGTGGATATTAATCAAACAATGTTTATGTGCGATGAAAAAGGAAAAAGTCCCCCTTTTTTTCTTACCATTTGTTGATATCTGCTTGCAGTGCCCAGTGTCCTCGACATAACCGTCATCACTCCGTACGACACACAAGTTGTCCTCAAGGTACAGGATGCTGCAATATCGCACTTCCTCTGCTCAAACAGCAACTTACCGAAACGAAAGAAATCAATGTGATATTCAATCTTGTTCCGTTTGGTTTCTTCCCAATTCATTAGCTGATTGTTGCTTCTGTTAACCCGATTCCTTGAAGGGCATATCCACGGACAGGATCCTGGATGTCAGGAGACTGCTGGACAATCACGTCGAGACATGCCACCTGACGAACTATTCCCTATCCCATGAGGCAAGCTCTCCTTTCTCCGATGCTCTGTGGGGATGTTTCATTTTCTTAGTTGTTTTGTCGTGGAGGGAATCTAACTAATTTGGTCGGGGGTGTGGGTCATTTGTTGCTTGCCGAAACAGGTCAAAGGGCAGAGATTGAATGACAGAGTAGAGGTAGCTACTATGAAGCCTTGTCTGCTGAAGATGGTTGAAGGTAGGTAAATGATTTCATTAGTCAATAATTCAGCCAAAAAGGAAACAAATAAAATGAAGATGTGGGCTGCGTCTCAATCTTTACTTCCTAACTATTCTAGTCGGGCTTTGCTGCATTTAGCAAACAATTCGACACCTAACATCTGACTCTCTCTTCTCCGATTAGAAAGGAGATCGGTTTCCTGAAAAATAATACAGTGAAATGGAACAAAAGATGCAAAGAGAGTTCAAAATTAGAATCTGATGGTTGTGCCACTGAGACACACAGTATTAAATCCTAGTTTCTGAATAATAACCACTTTTTCTTGACTTTAAGTTGGTCCTTTTTGGTATCTTCCCCCTTTTCCCGTAATCGCAGAATGACCTAAGCAAGCACCCAGTGCACATTTCTTGCACATGGAAAACGGGAACACGGAAAACAGTTTTTTGTCCCCAACGGGAATCTATAAAAATAAAATAATAATAATAATAATAAACAAAAACCATTTTCTCGATCCTGTAAAAACCGACAGCTAGGCTAAGGGTCCAATCAACAAAAAGAGGAGCTGGAAAACGGTTTCCCTCTGTCGCCCGTTTTCCACATTGAAATTCTGGACCGGAGGTTAGGAAGAAGGCACTGTAGATTGCTTGTACCACTTGAATGTTGCTTCACACGTTTTTCGACCGACTTTTTTCGTTCTCTGTCGTGAAGTCCAACGTCCTAAGAATCGTACTGAGTCAGTGATTTTGGATGTATGTATTCCATAAGATGTACTCTCACTCACAAGAGCTTTTTACCGCGGACGTACCTTGTCCTCGGGCTTTTTACGTCTCGTTTTCTAACTAATGCTACGGCCTCGGTCGGTATGAGACCGACGTCAACTGAAAATCAGTGTTATCCCTCGTATGTTCTTAAGTGAAGTATCGGATTTAAGTGTGGTGAATGAAATAGAGGAAAAGTGTCGGATG
Organism: Sonneratia alba; assembly: GCA_900174645.1. Lineage (NCBI taxonomy): Eukaryota > Viridiplantae > Streptophyta > Magnoliopsida > Myrtales > Lythraceae > Sonneratia > Sonneratia alba. The sequence goes on from FWPY01000060.1 coordinate 6,620,548, forward strand.
TTTACGGTTAAAATGTGTTATTTGAATTTGGGCCGTCGGTTGGCCGACGAAATTTGTTCAATGCAGAGGATTACATGGAGGAGGCCCAGGCTGTGGCCCACGTACGGCGGCTCCTCGACATAGTTGCGTGCACCACGCGCTTCCCTAAGCCCAAGCCCACTGGCAAATACCCGTCGACGCCGACGCCGCTCTCGCCCTCCGACGCACGTGCGAAGAAGAGCAGGGCCCACAACCAGGCACCGAGCCCACCCTCGCCGGCCAATGGGAAGGCCAGTGGCGGGACCCCGTTGGAGCCAGCCGTCTCGGCGGTGTCCCCGGACCTCAACATGGCGGCGATCCACCCGACCCCGAAGCTCTCCGAGTTCTACGACTTCTTCTCCTTCTCCCACCTCTCGCCTCCCCTTCTCAGTGAGCTTCTCTTGCTCTCCCATTCTCAGTCTCTGCTTCTGTTGTATGATAGTCTCCCAAACATGAACAAACAGGAGGTGAGGAAGGAGAATTAGAGGGTCAAAATTACAAAAATGCCGTCGAAGACATTAACTAAGTGCCGCCTAAACAGAAGTGGGCATGTTGGAAGTTGTTCCTTGGCAGACAAGTTATAGTGAGATCGATGTTGTTTTCAGGTTTAAATAGGTGTGAGAGGAAGGACATCGCAGAAAGGCGGAAGGATGACTATTTCGAAATGCAGGTGGAACTTTATCTGCAGAAATTGTTATTTGCTCCAGTTGATAAATTTTTTTTTTTGGATACATTTTGAGATTCAATGGCACGGTTGCAGATTAAGATATGCAATGGGAAGCTGATAAATGTTGTTGCATCAGTCAAAGGGTTCCACACAGAGGGGAAGCTTTTCCAGCACAGCCACTCGCTGGTCGACCTTCTGCAGCAGCTTAGTCGAGCTTTCACCAATGTCGGTAACATTGGGTTGAATTTATATCAATGAACTGGGCATCTTTGCAGTTTTCAGACTTTGTCCCAATCAAGTTTGTCTAATGAACTGGGTGGTGCACAATTTTCAGGCATATGAGTCGTTAATGAAGGCTTTCGTGGAGCGCAATAAGGTAAGATTTTGGCTCATGCCTTGCAACATCGTCTTTGCCATCCTAGTGTAATATCTCTTTACAATGTTTCCCTTTATTTCCAGTTTGGTAATCTCCCATTTGGGTTTCGGGCAAACACATGGCTTGTCCCACCTTCTATTGCCGAGTCACCCACCAAATTCATGCCCTTACCAGCTGAGGACGAGACCTGGGGAGGCAATGGTGGAGGCCAGGGAAGAAAGGGTGAGTACAACCTACGGTCATGGGCAACAGATTTTGCAATTTTGGGAAGCCTTCCGTGCAAGACGGAGGAGGAGAGGGTGGTCAGGGATCGAAAGGCATTTCTACTGCACAGTCAATTTGTTGATGCATCAATTTTGAAAGCTGTTTCAGCAGTACGTGGTCTCATAGATTCTGACTCGAGAGCTCAAGATATGAAGAGTTGTGGCCCAGGCATGACAGTTAAAGAGGCACGTGTTGGGGACTTGTCTATTATGGTGAAACGTGACGACAATGCTAAGCTGAACAGTAATAAATCATCCAATTTATGCTCAAAAGAAGTTGTTGAGAGGAATCTGCTCAAAGGGATTACAGCAGATGAAAGCGTTATGATTCGTGTAAGTTATTGCTCCCATGCTTTGATTTTCTCTGCACGTCCACAAAATAGCAATGCTTAGCAAAAAAAAAAAAGAACTTTTTTCCAGGACACAGACACGCTTGGAATTGTCATGGTGAGACATTGTGGGTACACTGCACAAGTAAAAGTTGTGGGCAATCCAAAGAAGGGGAAGCATGAGGCTCATGAACTTGAAGTTGAGGATCAGCCAAATGGAGGATCTAATTCCCTTAATATTAATAGGTCTGCTTTATCAGAGACTAATGTGTCAAACTCTTAGAACTTGGTATTTAATGTGGATTAATATGGTGGAAGATTTTTTGTTTGCAGCCTCCGAGTTCTCCTTCACAAACCAAACGTTGCTGAATTATCAGGAGGAGGGCAGTCAGAGGAGTTGAGCCTGGATGAGTCCAAAAATTTCAAAACCCGAATTTGGAGCATAATGGAAGCAAGCTTGACTGCACTAGAGGAGGCAAGCCCTGTTCCTTCTGAGAGATCTCTTCGATGGGAGCTTGGCTCTTGTTGGGTGCAGCATCTGCAAAAGAAGGAAAGTGCGGGAGAAAGCCAAGCTAAAAGCACTGAGAAAGGTGATGAGGCTGAACGAGCAGTCAAAGGCCTTGGAAAGCAGTTCAAGCTGTTAAAGAAGAGGGATAGGAAGCCAAACACTGATGCTGGTGATGGGGAAGAAAATGGCCTCAAAACTGTGGGCACTGGGTCTGCATTGACTGAGCAGTCCAACAGAAATCTGGGAAATGAGGCCGAGCTGAAGAAGCTAATCTCCGAGGAAGCTTTCTTGCATCTTAAGGAGATGGGAACTGGTCTTCATTCAAAAGTATGCATTTGCAAACTGCTACTTCAATTATTAGTATAAACGATTCTCTGATTTGTGATTGCTTCTCTTAACAGTCCACAGAAGAACTTATTGAGCTGGCATACAAGTATTATGATGAAGTTGCTCTACCAAAGCTTGTATGCTTGCTTTCATTTCCTAACCCATCCATTACAAGTATCATGATTGCTTACTTCTTGATCAACAGTTTTCTTTAAACTACTTATGAAAAAAAAAAAATTTCAGGTTACAGATTTTGGGTCACTGGAGCTCTCTCCAGTAGATGGTCAGACACTGACTGACTTCATGCATCTGAGGGGACTACAGATGCGATCATTAGGTCGTGTGGTAAGGAAATATGCTTTAGCCTTTATGAGACATCCAGAGAAAGTAGATAGTCCTGATATATTTTAATTTTTTTTCATTCCATGAATCAGGTTGAACTTGCTGCCAAACTCCCGCACATTCAATCTCTTTGCATTCATGAGATGGTCACCCGAGCTTTTAAGCATATTCTGAAAGCAGTTATCACATCCGAGGAGAACCTGGCAAACTTGTCTGTGGCCATAGCTTCAACCCTCAATTTCCTTCTTGGAAGCTGTGGAGTGGAAGATAATGATGATCATCTCCTTAAACTAAGGTGGTTGAGGACATTCTTAGAGAGAAGGTTTGGGTGGATGTTGAAAGACGAGTTTCAGCACTTCAGGAAGTTCTCCATCCTCCGAGGACTTTGCCATAAGGTAGATATAAGCCTCTCGACTGCTCAGAAGTTTCCATGCTCAACCCATAAGATTCTCACTCGTAAGGCATTCTTTTGTATTCAAGGTCGGGCTGGAGTTGGCTCCTAGAGATTATGACATGGAGTCTCCAAACCCCTTTGGCAAATGTGACATCATCAGCATGGTTCCTGTGTGCAAGGTAGGTAGATATTAATTTTATGAACAGTATGATCAATCTATATTTTCCTATAATTTGCTATCAGAAAAAACCACAATCAACTTGTGAAAACATTGACATTATCAGATGAGTATACATTATCGTTTAACATTTATTCTTTCCACAGCATGTAGTATGCTCATCAACAGATGGACGGACCTTATTGGAGTCATCCAAGGTCGCCCTCGATAAAGGAAAGCTCGAGGATGCTGTTAGTTATGGAACAAAGGTACCTATCAAGGAAATTCAAATTATAGAAAGAATTATACTTTTTCCCCAATTAGACAGTAATTTCCTGCTTGTGTTTCATCTTGAAATGAAGGCACTGGCAATGATGATCTCTGTATGTGGGCCCTGGCATCGAACAACCGCCAGTGCTTACAGTCTCCTCGCTGTTGTTCTGTATCATACTGGAGATTTTAATCAGGTAGCTCAAATTTCCAACACAAATGCATTGACTCCATGAGAGATTTTGTGTATCTATCAGACTAAGAAACTCGATCTCTTTCTTAGGCAACGATATATCAGCAAAAGGCTCTGGAGATCAATGAGAGAGAACTTGGGCTTGATCACCCCGACACGATGAAAAGCTATGGCGACCTCTCGGTGTTCTATTACCGACTTCAACACATTGAGTTGGCTCTTAAGTAAGTTATGACTATGATCTCTTCTCTCACTTATTTTGAGACAAACTAATCTTTTGTTTACTGATCTTATTGCTTTATTTGCAGATATGTGACTCGAGCTTTGTTTCTTCTTCATTTTACTTGTGGGCTTTCTCACCCAAACACTGCTGCCACGTACATTAATGTGGCTATGATGGAAGAAGGCATGGGAAACGTTCATGTAGCTCTTCGATACCTTCATGAAGCTCTAAAGTGCAACCAAAGATTACTAGGAGAAGACCATATACAGGTTTCCCCTGAACCTCATAATTTTAATTTTTTTACCTAAGCAGATCAAGCTTATTTTTTCCATAATGGGATCATCACAACATGCAGACAGCTGCAAGTTTCCATGCTATAGCAATAGCTCTCTCACTGATGGAGGCATACTCTCTGAGTGTGCAACATGAACAAACCACTCTTAAGATACTCCAGAGCAAGCTTGGGCTTGAGGACCTTCGTACTCAGGTAAATTAAATTTTATTAGGCTAAATTGAAGATTTAAAAGGATATGACAAGCTGTGATATATGGTTCATCATCAGGATGCTGCTGCATGGCTTGAATATTTTGAATCGAAGGCTCTGGAGCAGCAGGAGGCTGCTAAGAATGGAACTCCAAAGCCAGATGCTTCGATTGCAAGCAAAGGGCATCTGAGGTATTAGTTAGTAAGGGTATTTTCCCGTAATAACAGTTTTTTTAAACTCTTTGTATCTTATCTGGTAAATCTATCAAAACTGTTTTCTTTTGCTGCAGCGTCTCTGATCTCTTGGACTACATAAGCCCCACTCAGGAAATCAGAAGGACTGATGTTCAGAGAAAGCAGCGACGTGCAAAGGTGTGGAACTTTTTGTATTTTACTTCTTTCTTCAGCAGTTATATCCCTCAGACCTACAAATCATCATGATCTCTTACTACTGCGTAAAACTTTTGTCAGGTGCTGCAGAGTAGCCATGATTTCAATCAAGCGCATACTGATGCAGTTGGTGGAAATATAACAGTAGAAAGCAATATTATGAAAAATGATGCCACCTTAGATGAAGCAATTGCAGCAGCCCCCATTCAACAGAATGAGCAAGAAGAAAGCGTAGATGTTAGTGCCAGAAATGAACCAACTATAACAAGTTTTGGAGAAACAAGAAGCATTGAAGAAACGACTTCAGATGAAGGTTGGCAAGAGGCTGGTTCTAAGGGCCGATCAGGCAACAACAATAACCGAAATTCCAACCGGAGGCAGCCTTTCCTCACAAAACTGCAAATAAGTGGATCAGACTACTCAAATGCTCACACCAGCAGTAGCTCAGGGAGGGAGACCATCTCTCGGGCTAGAAAGTCAGGACCAAGAGCCCATCTGATAGATCTGTACTCTCCATTGAAGCAGCAGGTGAAGGAAGGTGCAAGTGGAGGAGAAGAGTCAATCAGATCAGTGCAGGAAAAAGTTCAGGTTCCTTCCCCTAAAGTCTTGACATCTACTGCAACAGTTGCTTCAAGATCTCTGTCATACAAACAAGTTGCTCTAGCACCGCCAGGTACAGTTCTGAAGCCATTGTTGGAGAAGGACGTAGAGGAGGAACATAACGACGCAAAAGTTGAAATGCAGGTGCCAGATATTCATCCACTGGAGAAGATGCCTGAGGAAGATAAAGATGCAGAGAACAGTGATTGCACTACCAAACATGAAGTCGAAGAACAAGAACAAAAGGCGGACAAGGGTGCTGAAAATAAAGAGGTTCCTGTTTTAACCGCAGATGAGGAAAAGCCTAAAGAAACAAATGGGAGTAAGCTTTCTGCTGCAGCTGAACCATTTCATCCAATGACCTCGATTACAATTACTGGCATTTGTGATGTACCAATGGGGGTCCCACCTGTTGCTGCTCGAGTTCCGTGTGGACCAAGATCACCCTTATATTACAGAACAAGCCATGCTTTCCGCATGAAACCTGGTATTGGGAAATACCATGCTCCTAGAATAATGAACCCACATGCTCCAGAGTATATCCCAAGGAAAGTCCTGCATGCTGACTTGACTGATCAAGGATCAAGATTGTCTGAGATGTCTGAGGAAGAAACAATTGACGAAGCCACCAAAAACAGTGATTCCAAGAACGGCAGCTCTGAATCAGAAAAGTCGGAGCTTGCTCAGCAGATTCTTCTAAACTTCATCGTGAAGTCAGTGCAGAATGGGATGGAGTCAGTAATGAAGCCCACACCTGCTGAGAAGAGTAGCGTGCATGAAGATAATTCCTCAGAGGCAGTTGCAAATGATAGTGCAATAATAAAGATCCTTTACGGAAACAAAGAAAAGCCTCAGTCGAGTGAGAGTGAGGAGTCAAACACAGTATCAAAGGCAGGAGATGGTGAAGGATTTACTGTGGTTACAAAGCGGAGGAGGAATCGACAACAGCTTCCTCAGGGGGTGGCCGGTTTGTACAATCAGCAGTCCATCTGTGCTTCGGTTCGATGAAGAAGAGATGAACAGGAAAGAGGCAGGCTTGCACCACAACACCGAAGAAATTGTTGAAGGAAATGGGAGAGAGCTTCACTGATCAATCTATTATTCATTCTATTCATTTCAGTTTTGGACTTCCTTGCTGGGGCTTTCCAAAAGTTCATAATGTAGAAAGTTCCATTTTCCCCCTTCTTGTTATAAGTTATGATTGGTATCAAGAAGAGGGTTTGGTCGATATTCACATCTGCTTCAGTCTCTACTTAGCTTATGCTCAGGATTATGTTCTTAACTCAGGGTCCAAGTTCTCTTCCCTTACCGTTTAATATACTTCATTTCTGTGCCAGAGATTCAAATTCTCAAATTAGATATCAAGTCAGTGAGCTTGAGAAAGAGCTTATCATGCAGCTCTCCTGACAGATGGATGGATAACAACATTAGCAACTGTAAACATCACCAGGAACCAAAGGAGCAGCTCATTATCTGATTGATGATGGTGATAATGATTAGTTGATGCTGATGGCTGCTACACCAGGAAAGAAGAATTAAGGTAACGTTTCAGTAACGGGTGTTCAACTTCCAGCAATGTCTCACCAGTAGGTGCTCTGCTTTCCTAATCTTGATTGAGAGACCAACCTACCGCAATCAAGAGTTTGACTGAAAGGGGTTAGTGTTACTTGTTCAGAGATGTCACATCCCTGTGGATAGTGAACTTGCAGAGATTGTGAAAAGGCACAGATCTGCAATCATTGTGATCATCATTCATCATCATTACCACTTGATTGTTCGCACGGAGACATTCATGGAGCTCCAATTGTCTGAGATAGCCCACGATGACTCGAATCTCTTAGGGTAGAAAACAGTCCCAAATCAAGTCTCATTTTCTATTGAACTGAGCAAAGTCTTTGCCTTGTCTAGGAAAATTCTTGATGCCTTTAAACCCCACGATGGAGGCCAAACTCAATGTTGAGCAACAAACAACTTAGGTTAGATGTCAGTATCTATTATAGATGATATGTGCTCTGAGATCTGTGAAATGTAAGGCTCTAACAGCTTAAACCAATAATATAACGAAAGGAGAAGGATTCTATCAAAATCTAAACTTATGCTATATTGATCAGTAACACAAACAAGAGAGAGGATTGTATAAAAGCTAAATCATTGCTAGTGCTTTAGAAGCTCCGCATCAACAGAGCAGAGACATCCACCACTGCAAAGCAGGAAGTCTGCTTCTCTACTAGCAATCACGGAACCTAGTCACAGATTCCACTGCAGCAACAAGCCGACTCCAGCAGGGACCAATCACAACACAAAACAGAATCTGGCGACAAGGAGAGAGGCTGCAATTGCAGCAAGACAGCTCTAGCAGGAGCACTATGATCACTAGAAACAGAAACAACGCTAATCCTCACCCAATCAGCAGTGACACGGTAGAAAACTCAACCTTTGACTTAGACTTACCACTGCACAGACCCCCTTTCTCATTTCTATTATTAATAGTCAATACGTGAGGACAAATCGTAGCCGCTCTTTCCATTAATGTACCGCAATTCGCCTCCATGGTAATTAAATCCGACGGCTCCCATCTTCGGCTTGCATTAATCCTTAGGAATTATTTTCCTGTCAAAAGCAATAATGTCTAGTAAATAGAACTGACATTGCTAATAAGTATTTATGTATTTATATAACATGTGTAGGTATTTATATTTGCCTAGAAACTATTATTGCTATAAAGTTTAAGGCATTTTCATTTTCCTTCATGTTTGAAATATTCCTCAAGAACATAGGTCTGTTGTAATATTATCAGTGACCATCATTCTTGGGTAAAATTATTTGTAAAATCATCACGATTTTGAAAATTCTCTAAAATATACATGATTTCTCTACTTATATATAAGATTTAATGGTTTATTTGCGAAATGGAAAGCGTACTACTACACGTTAAAAATTTTGTTTGTTAATGATGTTTTGGTGATGATTTGACACATTTTTATACGTAACATTCTATATGAGTTGACACGTAGAGCCACATGTCAAAGGAGCGTGCACAATGGGCATAATATGGTAGCAGTTAATAGAAAAAAAAATTAATGACTTAGTTTTCATGACATTTTGTAAAAAAAATAAATATATATAATGTCAATTTAGATGAGGGTTGAAATTCGTATATAATATTTTAGGAATAACATTATGTTCTTCTTTCAGTTCATTTATCCCCATTCCTTTTATGGGTCTAGTTTTTTTTTGATAAATAAATGTAAAAAAAAATCTATCGTCTGATTATTGTAACATTATGAGAGGTACAGAAAATTTATAGGAAGCATCGGATGATATTTTTCTAATCTAATTTGCTGAACCTCAATCATCAATTAAGTTGTCTATAACTCTATCAAAAAAATTAAGTTATTTATATAATTTAGTAACTGCTTCGTGGAATTACCTCTAATAACATACAGTATGTTAAGTATATTTGAGATTGATGGTAAGTTTCAAATTTATAATACACTGTTAATTGATGAATTAGTCCGTTATTATAGTATTAGAAACTGTTAATATTAAAAAAAAACTGCTCCATTGAATTTCCTACCCATATGTGTATGTTATATATTATATACGTGCACGTACCTTACGTTCCCGTGACCGGAGATTGAATGAATTCTGATGTTTTGCCGTTGCAGAATTTCAGTGACCGAGAATCTCATGATTCGCTGCAGATCACCGCACGATTCAATGGTTACTATTAATTGTTAAATATTATATATATATTTCTATTATATAGAAAATGCATACATTTAAAAATCTCACCGCAAAAATGTTTCCTTCAACCAACGACTAAACCGAAAGTTCCAAAGGGAGCACTTGGCTGCCGGAAAAAAAATACAAATAAAAAAGGGGATAATTCATCACGTAAAGCATTCAAATTCTCCAAACTCAGCAAGCACGTTGAATTAAAAATCAATGGCCTAGACAAGAGCATAAGCCGTTAACACAAATTTCTTCGTATAACCATTTATTCGAAGAACTCATAAAGTCATCACACCCCAAATAATGGCAAATGAGACGTACGCTAAAAAGAACAATAAGAGTCAATCGCAATGCTACTTTATACAATCGGTTCGGTTAGGAGTGAGTCGGACGATTAAGCCCGTCGTCGTAGATCCTACTGAATTAATAATCCTTTGAGGCTCCGGGATGGATTGGCCTACGACCTTTCGCGATGGGATGATGCTCCCGTTGTTCGAACGGACTCATCATGACTTTGAAGGTGACTGCTCCTTTATGTAGATGTCACGTCGGCTCGATCAAGATGTTGATTGAGCAGCACAGATCAGGGCCGTTCGTCTCGAGGGGAGTGGAGCGGGAAGAGAGGCAGGAGCTCGGGCTCGGCGCCACGTGGCGTGCTGCGGGGGCTCGGGTGCAGGTAGAACCCTTTCTCAGCGATGGCTTTCTCCTCTTGCTCCGAAGGGGAGAGCAGCGACTGGGTGGCCCCCGGGCTCATCCTGGTGAAGAGATCCAGCGGCGACACCGGGGACACCATCACCGTCATCTCTCCGCAGCCGTACCCCCGTGTCCCGCCGAGATACAACGGCGAGGTGGAGGATGGGGACGGGGCCAGGCGGTGGGCAGGCGCCGCGTCGGAGAAGTAGTAGACTGAGGATGGGGAGGTGATCATCCTGTTGGAGTTGCTGAGCTGGATCTGGTCGAGCTTCCGGTGGCGGCGCTCGTGGAGCTTGAAGGGCTGCTTCCGGGGCCCCATCTCAACGGTAGCGGAAGGAGGGCAGCTTGCGGAGGCGGAGGCTGATGCGGTTCTGTGGATGGACCGGGAAGGGAGGGTGAGGGGGAGCTTGGGGGAGGAGGGGTCGTCAGGGGCTCCAGTGAGCTTCTGGACGATGGAGCGGAAGTTGGATGGGTCGGCTTGCACGAACGTGGTGTGGGGAGTAGTCGGGTCGGATCCGTAATTCAGCGGCTGCATGTTTGCTCTGCTTTTGTTGTATGCCTGACACTGACACAGACGCAGACACACAGAGAATGGGATTCTTAGGAAAGGCAAAAGCGGGAAGGCAGAGGAACGATGCGTGGAGGGTTTTAAGGTTGGAGGAGACGGTGTGGGTTCGGACCTTAAATTATTTTTTTTTAATTTATAAATAAATTTCCGTTTTACCCTTGGGATTTGCCTTGTGAGTTTTGTTAGTTTTCAGTTTTCGCTTTCTTGTTCGGCAAATTTACGGTCATGAAAACAGTCAAAACCATGATCTCTCCGCGTACGGGTGGGTAGGGCCAGGGATGCATATAGAGAACCGGATTTAATTGTGAATTAAACCGAACTCAACCCAAGAAATTAATTTGAGACAAATCAATTCTCATATATTATGATTTTTTAAGGTGAACGATGCAGTTAGTTATTAAATTTAAATAGTTTGATTAATTGGTTTGAGCTGTTGAATCATATTTTTTAAAAATTATTGTTAATATTATAAATATAATAAAAATAAAATATGGATACATTAGAAATATTTTTTAATTAAAAAATTATTAGATATAGATTATTTTATTGTTTTATAGCATATTTTCTACCACCTCATACTAAATTTCCTTCCAACTAAGTACACTCATCCTAATCTTATATATTTAATTTATCTTAATATAATTTTTTGTAATTTTAATTTTTTTGTTGATTTTATGTTTTTTTCATTTTCTTGTATTTTGATACAATTTTTATTTGGTTTGGTTTATATTAAATTTGTTAATTTTTAATTATTTTTAAAAAAAATGATTCAAATAAGTTAACCGAATCATAGAACTAATTCGAAATAATTCAATTTGATAGCTATATAATAGTTATAATTCAGGAGTATAGTACCCAAACTCAACCGAACCCCTTTAACAATTCAGTAAGATTAACCGAACCGAATCATGAGTATCAGTGTGTATGGTTTGGTTCAGGTTGGAACGCTTTTCTGTCTATTTTGGTTTGTGTAAAAAAAAACCCTTACCACTTATTCTATTTATCAAGTTCGAGAGGATACGAACCGCATATAATCAGATTATTGTAGCTTGTTATTATTTACAATGTTATAGAATAAATTCTTGACCGCTTAAAATTGTTGACGGTTAATATAAATATGTTTAGCATAAACTACGAGTTTTTGCGACAGAAAAAAAAATCCCCCTTTTTTATTTAAATATTTATTTGAGAAATTATAGAAAACAAATTAAATATTAATCGATCATATTAAATAATTAACTGAAGGTCTTTTTTGGTTGTTGTATCCATTCCTGGATTGCAGCCTCACTCGCGCGGCCTCCTCCTCGTGTACTTTAATAATAATTATACCTATGAGTGATAATAAATTATGATGATTATGTTTGGATAATTAATAATTATTACTATTTGGAATCATAGCAATTAGACGATAAGCCCGCTCATCACCGACTGACCGATGACAATTGTGAAAAGTACCACAAGAAATGAAGCATAATCGCGATAGTCAGCGTGAGAGACAGAATATCGTAGGCTGTTGAATCCGTAAAAAATTTCATTATTACTAATGTAATTTTATTTATAAAAATTAAAAGGAATCCTTGTAGAATATATTAGGTGGGGGGCACCCGACACTTATTTTTAAGTGAAAAAGAGCAATTTGATCGAGTACAAGTTAATTGAAATGATTTGATATCTATTTTTTACTTAAATAAGGTCTTAGTTCAAATCTTGTAAATTTGGAGAATTTTTACCCCTCTTAAATGAGCTGTCTAAGACTCAAATCTAAACTAGTTTATAAATGGATCACTTTAATTAATGGTGGCCAAATTCAATTGTCCCGACAAGGATAGATGACATTGAAAATGGATTAGACTCGCTTGACTTTATTGGATTGACTAACTCTAAAGGAGCACATAAGGTGCGCCTACCTATTTGCTGATCGACGTCCTCAAATTTATTCAGTTAAAATAAAATTAAACGATGATAATATAGTTAATCATAATTACCGATTTAGCCAAATAAGGTTTTGCTATTCAAATTATATACGTACATATATATGTATATGTATATAAGCTACGCCATGTCAATTTGGTCGGTGAAGCTGCAAAGCGTGGAAAGAAACCTGAACTGATCCTGGGGGAGTCCCTTTATGTATCTTCTTCGAAGAGGTTTTGCGTTTTCCCTTCCTCCAAGGCATTAGAGACACCAACGCAATGACATCCATAGTATAAATATTGCTTCTAAGCAAGAAATGTGCACAGGCGGCTATACGAGAGAGAGAGAGAGAGATTAGGTACGGTAAATCTATCAACTAAAATTACTTGACTCACATCTGGTTAGAGCCAAGCGATTAGAAGAAAAATTACCCGACTCATGGTCGATTGTTTATTGAGACTTGCGCGTGTGAATTCGTGGTTGAAATATCTTGCTTATCAGCGGCGGTTGGTCGTGAACAGTTGTTGGACCCGATCGGTTGGATTAATGTGTCAAGATCACGCCCATAATTCAACTCCCCGGCTAAAGATCACCGAATTGTTTCTCCATCGGGCTCGTTAAGAATGTGTTCCATGATTTAAGTGACAAAAGAGAAAGGAAGAGACCCAATGCTTTCTCCTTCCGTCCACTCTGGTCCTATCACCCCACTCAAACATTCTATATTTCTTACCTTCTGACTCCCTTTGCGTGAGGGAATGAACTTTGACATGCAGCAGCCGGTTGCCGTTGCTTTCAGATCTTCACCACCAGAGGTCTATGCGGTGCGTGTTCTTTCGGGGGCTGGGCTGTAAACCAGTCACCCATCTCTTTTCTCTACTCTTCCTCTCCCCTTCTGAATTCTGATCGGTTGCCTTAGTATGGGCAGTAGTCCCCTCTTTCACACCTCATGAATCTCGTCAAATTCAATTGAAAAGAACGTGGCTGTAATGATGATTGAGACATCCCTCTATGCAGTGTTTGGGTTTCCGTGTTCAACAGTGAAAGTACCCGACGATCTGAACAACCGGTACTCATAGGACTGTTCCCATTGCTCGATCATTGGAATTTCATTGCCTTGCGTGAGTCGTCGTCAATCTTGAACCACCTAGAAGGTTTGATGACATTGATGGGAGTGTTAAGTCATAAAAGTCTTGCTCTGTATGCATCAAGTCAATTCTCGTCATCACATCTTCAAATTGCTTCGTCCACTGTCTTCCAAATTGCCAATTTCAGCGTAATTTCCTCGGCAGGAAATTTGGACGGCAAAGCAAATACGAAGACAACCACATGTAGCATCATTGACAATTGCATTAGGCAATCATCATCCCCCGTGTTGGACAGGCACATTCACTTTAATTCATGTAAGCATGTGAAGTGGCCACACCGATATATATTGGGAAAATCCCTCCTATATGGGAGATAGAATCCTACAAGTTATTGTTGAGTTCAAATATGGATACAGAATATATTCATATATTATAAAAGAGAATTAGATATTAGAAAATCCCTAATTAATTCAAGATTTAAATTATATGCCATCAGGGTTTTAAATACTCCAATGGAGAGAGATATTGATGATCTCAACTCTCGGAAAGAAGTTAGCTGAAACTTCATGAGGGATGGCATGAGATCCACAAGCGAGCAACCATAAAGAGACAATCCCTCATGAGGAGCATTCTGAGAAATGACAAGAGATCCACAAAAAAAAACTCATGATTAGGAGATTCCCATGATGAGAATCATGAGAGAAGATGTAGTGAGACAACTGTGAGATAAAACCGTGCAGGAGAGCACATATTGCAGCAGCATCTGATGTTCAAGGAATAGGGAAGCTCCGCTGAAAAGGAGCAGAAAAATGCAGTAATAGAACAGTAAAATAGAGGACCAACATAGTAGTTTCCTCGAGCACGCAATCTAAAGATCAAACGTCGATTGAAATGGCAAACGAGATCCGATGGGGACCAAATTTTGACAGTGGCCTCACGACTTTTGGGCTAAATTTTGAACGGTGGAGATCAAATTCAGAGCTCTATAAACGTTGTTTTCCACGACATTTGTGAACCACCACCTATATAGGTGACGAGCTTAGGTAATTTAAGAGAAAGAAAAATGTCTGTTGAGTTGTGGTTGGTCCGAAAATGTTTCATTAATGAAAAATTATTGTAATCCTCATTGAATAGCGGAAAGTTGATTATATATTCGATTCTATAATTTTTCCATGCATTGAGATTTTTCACATAAAAAATCTTGGTGCCACCTTTTCATTACTTATTGACATTATTTGATACCATCTTAATTGCACTAAAAGGAAAAGGTTTATTCGCTGCGTTATTAGACTCGTGCTTCCCCATCATTGTCATACACAACTAGCCCGTTCAAAGACACTTCATATCTACAATTTGAACTCAAGACACTACTACGTGTGCGGGATGAACATGTCTTTTAATTCCAATAGTAAACCCACCAAAATTTTCATGCCCAAGCTCTCAAGATTGAAGAAGTCGACAGTCCCCGACTTATTAAATTCAAATGTCTCTTTCCCAAGTCCATAAAACTTTCATTTCTCTTTGTTTACAAATTCTTTTTATGGTTAAATCTATATTTAAATATTGATTATATATATATAAATGTGTGTGTGTGTGTGGAATCAATGAATGCAATTCTCCCCATAAGGAAAAGACATGTCATCGGTGCTTTTATTTAAGCTTTTCCTTCGGCTTTCTTCTCCTTTTAATGTCAAAAGTTAGATAAATCATGATAAATGTACTGATTATGTCAATTTTTTAAGTAGTGGGGTCATTATATTCATAAATTTTCTCAATTTACAAGACTCAAATCCAATATTTGTTCAAGATGTGAGGCATTGAACTAATCTAAATTGCTTGTATTATTGATAAGTTTGCAGATGCCTTATTATGGTCATAGTATTGTAATGCTCTCCACCTCTGGTTTAAGTGACTGCGCCATTCCTCTCCACAATTAGTTAATGATAGATAGACGTATCTGTCGTCGTCCCATTCAGGACCCCCCGTTCATGCTCTCTTCAAGCATATAGACAGACATACGTAAATTTATGCTCAAGAGCCTCATTGAGGAGAGTGCACGCAGTGAAGAATTATATTCACGATCTCATGACCATCCACGAAGCATACGTACGGACACATTCTCTTAACTTGAATTCAGGCCCGACAAGTTTTGACATGACACGGTAGCCCGACACTACACGGCATTAGATGGATTTGGGCTGAGCATAAACGTGTTTCATGTCTAATTGAATTGAACTCGCGTAACCCATTTAATTAAACGTGTCAAGAATGAGTTGAATATGTATAACCTGATATGATACGATTAAATCCGGTTAACTAAATGTATTTAAATGTGTATTAAACTTATTAACTCTTTTAACATGTTTAAATGTGTATGTGCCGTGTTTACCATGCTAATCGTGTATCGTGTAAATGTCATATTTAAACATATTTAAATTATATATGTTAAACGGATCGTATACGGATCAAAGAGTTTCTAATACGAACTGTTTAAAATATAATACGACACCTATTGCTGAGCCTACTTGAACTAACCATATATGTGTATACATTGTGGGACTTTATTACGAGCTTACGAGTCAAAAGTGATATCGTTCTCGACTTAGAACATGCGAAATCATGGGGGAAAGGCCGAGGACTGAAAAGTCAATCAACATATGGTTGAGAGCGAAGGGAAGTGTCACTACCCGCCCGTGGTCGACAACATCATTATGAGTTAGGACTCTGCCATTTTTTCTCCCTGATAAATGTGAGGTAATTTACCGGCCAAACAAAATGTCAAATTTAAGGAAAAAAAAGTGAGAACAATATTGAGTTCCATTTTTTTCCTGTGACTAGGAAATTTCAAAGGTAGGATTTTATATATATATATATATATATATGAGAATTTTCATAAACAACAATACGATTCAGAATAGGTTGATGCCGATGATAATGATAATATTACGCTTTGCTATATCATGTGGCGTTTTTAACTAACAGAGGGAATACTTGCACTTAATGATTGATTAATTAATTAATTAATTGGTTTGCACTCCAATCTTGATTAAACAATTCAGCAAGTGGCTACCAATCTAACTAAAGCGATTGATGATCTGATCGCCCATCACGCGCGCTCGGCTACTGTCTCGGAACCTTCTCTCGATAAAGAAACGCAAGTTTGCTCCCCGTGGAATGACTGAGACTCGCGGAAACCGTGTGGGACTCGGGTGATCATTCGGCGGATCTCATCGGAATGAGTGTAAATGATTCACAATCGACGACGAAGACTGCGGTGTGTGGTTGGACGTCTACGCAGACTAGAGATGGATATGATTGATGGGCGTTTGATTATCCGGTGGACTTTGCGAGGGAAAACGTGTTTCCCTTTTTGCTTCTTTGAGGTTTGGATTGGATGTCGCTGAAATTGAAAAACAAAAAGAGGGGCAGAAGTGGGCGTCTGACTTCAAGGCAATGCACAACGCGAACATAATGCTTCCAAGTTTCTCCAAGGAAAAAAAAAAAGAATATCGTATTTAAAAATTTAATCAAACATGATTAATTCATAATTAAATTTAATCGATTTATTGAGCGATAAAATTATCATAAACATGACATTCTCTCCGGATTTGGTTCGAAATTTTAGTTAAAAAAGAAAAAAAGATAAGATGACCCATTTAAATAAACCTAGGTGGGCAATCAAACATGGCACCCTTTTTCTAAATGTTAGTGGAGGACCAGCTTCCAAGTGGAGGAAGCAGTCAGATGGTCCGTAGAAAACAGGGAAAGTTAAATGCGTAAGCCTCGACCTAAATCACTCACCGGGGGGTGGCCATCACGCCTTTTCCCCGGAGCTTTACCTTTCAAAAATTTTAAGCATGCGACCTACGCCCGGCCATCGAGGCAAGTGCTAAGCCTCGGAAAGCAGAAGATGAGCGCCTAGAAGAAATCTTTTCAAGAGAGGAAGTCCCTAATCAGGTTTCGTCATGGGCCGATGAGACTCTTGCCGCCCTTTACGTTGGATCTTATCGCCGGTGGGCAAGGATCGTGTCACAGATGGCTGCTCCCAAGCTGGTGGATCTTTCGTGATGACATGTGTGATGAAGTATCCATATTGCCATGATATGAACACTTAAATCTGCGGCGGCTGGTAGGAGGAGGGTAAGCACCCGAGCACACAATCTATCTACCATTACAGGCAACGAGTAAGATATATACCTATATATATATAATATTTGCAGATAGAAGGCACGGGTAACAGTGTTTTTGTCACTCTAAGCAGGAATTTAGATCAGTTTCATTCCTTATCTGATCTCGATGAAGCAACATGGGCTAACATGAAAGTGGAATGTCTCGAACATAACAAAACAATGGGTTTATGTCAGGGAGAAGCTGGATCAG
This sequence comes from Sonneratia alba, assembly GCA_900174645.1. Lineage (NCBI taxonomy): Eukaryota > Viridiplantae > Streptophyta > Magnoliopsida > Myrtales > Lythraceae > Sonneratia > Sonneratia alba. The sequence continues at coordinate 6,638,463 of FWPY01000060.1, forward strand.
ATATCCTTCCACGTCTGGCCAGCTGGGCCTGGTTTGATCAAAGAAATTTTACACTCTAGCCCTTGCAAAAGCCCAGATGGCGCGACCCGCGTGTGCACCTTTGTCATACGTATTACACACAATTCCACCAGATCAGGTTGGTTACATCAACATAAAAGTTAGAGGGTTCAATTTATACCTGTGACATTTAGGCCGACGATGTAGATTAATGAGTCCAGCAAACACTTGGTTCAATCCCCATAGATAGAGATGTTAAATGGGCATTCTGGATTGATTTAGAATAGATCTAAAACTGCTTGACTCATTTATAATTCAGTCGGATAAGCATAATAGGTCAGTCCAGTTATGAACTACAATTAAAAAAATTATAAATCAGCCTAGAACCGAGCCTAAATGGGCTGGTTCACGGTTCAAATCAATTAGAACAATAAACTGAAACCTTTCCTCTCTTTTTTTAAATTTTTTTTCAAATTATTTATAATTACTTTTTTTAACCATTAATTGCATAATTTTTGATAGTTCATGCCAATTCAATAAGAAAGCAAATCGTGTTAGTTCAGATTCGATAACCTTAGTTTTTGAATTCAACTGGTAATTCAATAAGAGTGGTTACGGATCAATTTAGGAGTGGTTCGGCCGGCCCACTTAACATCCCTTCCCCCAAACTCAACATCTTAGAGCTTTGCCTTCATAATGAATTGTTTTCGATGTGCTCGGGACATCCGTGAGGTAGACCCCACCATCAAGACACCTATGTAATATTCCCGATCACCCACCCATGTGGCTACAGCGTCAAACAGAGCACCCCGCTGTCTCCTCAGCCTCCAGTACTTTCGGAACATTCTCCACCAGCCAGATGAGCTTTCTTGCAATGGAGTGAGTGCTGATTGACAGCCCGCATCGAATCTCCTGTTGACTAGGAGCCAAGAATATCATGAATACAAGCTTGTTTTCCAACTAACATTGAACCATCAGGAATGTTCCAACTAATCCTCAAATTGCTTTGTTGTTGTAGCTGTGTTTTCATGATGAAGGGATGGGTTACTGCTAGCTACCTGTGGGAGCTTGTAAGTCCAGAATATCCTATTAGAAATGGACGCTAAATTGGTTATTTTCGTCCCTGATTGGTTGGACATTCGATCCCACCGTAACCATCTGCGTCAGTCTTACTGGTGATTTTGCTACACAAATCATTACATTATCCAGTATGTTGCACCACCCACGTAGCACCACAGAAAGATCAGATAGAGGCACTCTTGTTATATCTTTCACATTATGCCACAGTCTCTTAAGTCAAACATCTGCTTCAACCAACAGTAAACATTGCAGGGCATATATCAAAGATTAGTAAAAGAGCCAGGACCAGTCTGTGATACGTAGCACAGTAAGGGCATATTTATAGAGAAACTAGTTATCCACTGATAGTATCAGCAGAAGTGATGAGATAAGCACAGTAATAGCTTCTGATAAAGGCAAGACAGAATAAGATGACAACATCACGATGCATACTGCTGGGCAGGATAGGAGTCTTCTTACTTAACCTTAGACGAACCTTTTTTGTTTTTTTTTAGTATAAGCAAACACTCACTAAATATTAAGGAACTTGGGACATTCCTAAACTTTAGCCACATGGATGGCTCTCATGCCTTGCTGGTAGTACTCCCAGTGAATATCAGAGTAGTCCTTCATGATCTTGTAAGCCCTTGGCTTGGCCTCATCGATCAGGCCCTCTTGCGGTCCAATCTCCCTCCCGGCCTCTGGTGTATAAAACACGGCTATGGAGATCCTCTCCCTCTCTGGGTTCGTCAGCACCCTGTGCACTGGGCTCTTGAACTCTCCGTTGGTCATTATCTGTTAAAAATTCACGATCATGAGCACTTTGAAGCATCAACTTTCAGTAAGTGACTCCGATAATGGTTTCCGTAATTACCTCCATCTGATCTCCCATGAGGACAAGGAGAGCATGGGGCAGAGAAGGGACATCGAACCATCTGCCTCCTCTGAGGACCTGAAGGCCCTCCACACCATCGTCTTGCAATATGATGGTGTAGCCTGATCCATCGGCATGCTGCTTCACCCCGAGGACAAGGTCAGGTCGACTGCAGGGAGAGTAGTAGTTGAACCTCGCCTGCAGCAGAGCTTCCTCCCCAAACTGGTCCAAGAAGCATTCCTCTTCTAGGCCCAGAGACAGCGCCATAGCTTTGGATGTCAGCTCTGTCACTCTCTTGATCTTCTCCATGTACTCTTCTAAAACGTTGCTGCACACAGCCATGAACATGTAAGTAGAGGTCACTCTGTCCATCCCAAGTTATTTCCATACTATCCATTGGTCCAAGTTAATATGTTGCTTTAAGATGTAGTGTAAGGTATGAGCAGCAAGTGAAAGAATCAGATGAGGGTGGCTATGGCAGTAAGATTATCGGATGCTCTATATGAACAATCTCGGGGGAAGCTACAACCAGTCCCTTGTAACTTACTGGATCCTGCAGATTTTCTTCTTATGCAGAGAGAAAGTTTGATTTACAAAGGCAATCAAAATATTTTTTTTCTTGGTACCTGAAAGAAGCTGGAGTTTCAGGCCAGAATTGGGGCTTCCTCTGACTAGGAGGATATACGCTGAGAAACAGCCGATCCGACCAGTCAAGTGGCTGACCTTGGACAGGGACAGGATCGCCTCCGTATCCTTCCATGTCTTCCACTCCTTTGGAGACTTTCTTCTTCTCTTCCATCGGCTGCCTGAAGAACTCTCGGGCCACTTGCCTCAGCTTATCCAGAAAAGATCCCGATATCCCATGTCCTATCGCCTGAAACATGGACGACATTCATCACCATCAAGTTATGTCTCTTTGGACAAACTTAAAGCTAGTAAGGTGAAGTTTCTCAGTGCCAAGCTGCAAGTTTAGGCTCAAATACCAAAGACTATAATCGATCGAACTTCTTATTGGACCTGTTTTTGCATAAAGAAACCCTTCCGACTTCTATCTCTATATTGCAAGGTGAAAGAAAAAAGAACATGTTTTCCCTTTTATGTCGGAAAACTCAAAATAAAGGAGAGTCTTCTGCAAGGCGTCTCTGCCTCAGTTTAGACCTGGAAGCAGCCCCAAGACGAGAGAGCCGACCGCAGTTTCTGCAGCTCCTCTTCTCTTTCATGTTTGCTGTGCGCTGTAGTGGAGTTTTCCGGCGAGATTATAATGTCAAGATCGATGATGGGAATAGTCGGATCAGGGACCAGGTTTTCATCAGGATCTAGATCAGCAGCTTCAGCTTTCCTGCAGATATACAGGTGATGTTCTCCTGAATCCGGGTCAAGAACCAGTTCCTGAACCCTCCTCTCCAGCAGCTCCTCCGCCGAAGGCAGGCAAGCAGAAGCGCCCGACATGGCTTAGAAATACGGCAAGATTCTTTTTGGAAGCTGCGTTCACTGCCACGTTTATAAGCATTATCTTTGTCTGTGCTGTGCGCGTTACAGGTGGAAATTATTGGGGTGGGCTACGCTATACTTGACTGCATGTGCTGCAAACATGGAGCTACCGAACTTCACAGGTAATAATTTATTACGCCGTGATTTTAAGTTGTTACTGCAACTCAAATTGATTCGTTGCTTCTGTTCCTTTTTTTCCCCCAAAGAAAGACGGAAAGATCAGTATGGACTTGCAGGAACTTTATCGTTCATCGGATGAAGATATCCTTGTACGCATATAGCCATCAATTGTATATGGACCATAGAGCGACGTCACCACTCAGGAGATAGAATGTAACGGACAAACGCGAGTGGGCAAATTTTGTTCGTACTAGGACAAGGCATTGCAATCACAATTACTGTGGCCTCGAACCTTGATGTTAAGTGGAATCTCAATTTCAGTTTTGACTTTTAAACCCTTGCACTTGTAGAAGAGATATTATTGATCAACATGGACGGCTATAATTCATCCATTTTAATCACACTGGAACACATCCCCAAAGAAAAAATTGTCACTGGAGAAGAGCAGCTATTATTGTTATTGTTATCGTGAATTTTGAGCGGTTCTCTTTAACTTGGGCATTCTGAATGAAAATGAGAATAGCTGGTGGGTTCTGACTCTCTGGGATGAAATTATTAACAAGTCAGCTCAAGTTTCCTTTGCCCCTTTTGGTTTTCCTCACCAGCTGTGTTACAGTAATTGGTGAATATGCATAATACGTATCAGATTTTTGGAAGTTTCGACTTCAAAGAGGAGGTTGAAGTGCCAGTGAACTAAAGCTGCATCTCCGTGATCATGATGGAGAGTACACTGGAAGATCTTGGTGAAATACGTCGAGTTGACATACACCTAATAGAGTGTATTATATGTTCTTCTCTTGGCTGATCTATCCCTTGTAATTGATTGATTGAAACAACAGAACCGTGTAAATGGACATGAAACCTCAAGTCTCACGGTAGATGAGCAGGGAGACACTTCAATTTTCATTGCCAGCTTGTTTTGCCCTTCTCTTTTTCACTTGAAACTCGAGCTGACAGTCTCAATGTCCCTGAAAGTTTCTCAATCAATAGTAGATATGAGCAGCGGAACTATAATAACTTCAGAAGGACTTTAACATGCATGGAAACCGATGAATATCCTTTTCAATATAAGCCACCACTGAGGGGAAATCTTAAGAGAGGAGAAGAAACAATCAGCTATAGTGTACCTGTAGAACTTACTTAAAAGATTCTGGACTCCACTCCTGATAAAAGCACCAGTCCAGGACTAGGAGGGCCATGAAAGGCCACCGGCCCTTCTATCACCCTTTTTTAGGAGGAGGCTGATCTAACACCACGGCCTCATCTTCCAGATCTTCACCATCCTCATCACTGTTGTCAATGTTATCATCACCACTTTCGCCATCACCATTAGCCTCAATGTCACCTTCATCATCGTCACTGGAATCATCAGGCAAGTTGTCATTGCCATCGTTGTCCTCGTACTGCCATCAGCTTCGTCATCATTGTCCCCACCATCACCATTATCCCTAGCTTCATCAGTAACCTCACTCTTTACGGCATCTCTCACTCTACCAATGTCAGAAGACACATGCCAACGACTGGTTACATTTTGTCCCATTCAATTGTCCATGATGATTTAATTCCCCGTGGTTTTCTTGAATTGCCTTATCTCCTGTTTCGCAGATGCCTCTATAGTTTTGGAAAGAGATCCATAATTCGGTCAATTGGTTAAAGAAAAAGCAATAGGAGTAGGAAAAGACAACACCCCATACCACTGGTCAGTAAGTACTTCTTGCAATCGTAATGGAAGAGTCACCAAGAACAGGACGATCCAATCCGAAGGAAGTAACAGCATATATGACTATCTTACTTGACCCCTAGGTATGCAGAGAATTCATGTGGATTGTGGGAATTAGTTGGGTGAAAAAGCCAAAGATCCCTCATCATCCATGACGGGTAAAGTCGAGCACTAAGTGATTAAGTGTTGTAGGACACAATCTCAAATTGAAAGCAAACCAAAATTTCATCTTGGCCGGCAACTCCTTTAATTAAATAAGAGCAAGGAGGTGTTGCTTAGTGAGGGCGCAAGGCCAGCAGGGGATTAAATAAAAGAACCAGTTTCTAGACATCGAAGGTAAATTAAGGGTGTCCCACCATATCGAGATAAGCAACTGGCAGGCATAAAGTCTACAATCGACCACCACCGCCCCCTTCAAATGGCTCAAGAATTATCCATAAGAAAGCAACTTTACCCAAATCACGGAAAAAAAAAAAAACAGAAAACTACATAGGCAGGAAATATAGCTCACCAATCACATCGAAGCATACGATTCACGTTCAACAAAAGGCATAAAGAAAGAACAAGAGGGAACAAAGAAAGTGCAAAAATCATTCCAAAACCAAAAATTGAACCTCATTACCGTTTCAGCAAAGATAGAAACGGGTATTACCCCTAATCAAAGAATTAGCATCCTTAACAACGACAAATACTTCAGTTTGCTGCAGCGAGTATACCCCCAATCAAGAATCGTTAAGTGTACCCGAGAGAGAAGCAAATAAGCGCTCCTCTGAGCAAGTACGATACATTCCGCCATTGAAAGCAAGGCAGCGCTGACGTCGACAGCGGCAAGGGAGACATTCCCCACAGTGGGGCTCTCAACAGTCAAGTCTGTTCTACTTCAGATTCTACCAGTTGGAGAGACGGAAGAGGTCTTTCTTTTTTCTTTTTTAATTTTCCCCCCGCTTATTTGGACATGTGTGCTGCTGACCCTGCCACGTCAGCACAGGTCCCTCAATCAGTCAATCTCTTGAAGAGGAATTGGGCCTTGTGGGGTTATGGGGGCCCATGCGCCTCATTGAAAATGACAGTGGGCCAAATCGGACCACCAGGGAGTGCGCCATGTGTGATCTATGTTTGTCAATACGCTTTTTCCCACATGAAATGGTTACCTTATTAATGAAATACTGGGCCAAATGCAAAATTAGAAACAGTAACAGAGCCTAGTCCATCTCCTCATCCCCATAAATACTTGATGAGGGATAGTGGATGTTGGTATAAGCCCTTCCAAAGGAGATATAGCTGCCCATTTGGCCAGAGTGTGAGCTAGAAAATTCTCAATTCTTGGAGTATAAACAAAATTCCAAGTACTAGAGGAGACAGGCAAGTCATGAGCTAGATGAACAATATTTCCAAGTGCTGCAATCTGAGGTGAATCTCAGCAAGAAACTCCTCAACAACATCTTGTGCATCCCCTTTTAGAAGAAGATGGTCGAGATTCAAGGCCATGTCACATTGGATAGCTAGCTGTCAAGGCGGCACGAGCTTAGGCTCTCGCAGGTAAAGTCGAGTTGACTTCATAACTCCATGCCTGGAGTAGCTTGCCTCTGCCGTTGACACATATGATGTCGAGACATGCTCCACTTGGATTGACTACAGCGACAAAAAATGGAAGGCCACTTCCTGTAGGCTCTGTTTGCTGCTCGTTCCAATGGACCAGAATGCTTTGCTGCTGTCATTTGTTGATATCAATAGCCGTCTGTTCGCTGGTTTTCCCGGGCAGTGCTTGAGGAGGAGGGCTTTCCCATTGCTTGCAAACTCGTCCATAATTTGATGAAGAGGGTCGAGGACTAGGTGGATGATATGTTCTCCTTGCCTGCTGAATTGACGATCCGATACCACCTGAAGAGATTCCAGGGTCCTGTGCCATTCTCCCGGGTGCTCAGCTTTCCTCACTTTGCCTGACCAAGCTGTCAATCCAGGTATTAGGATTAGAGTCCTAAACCTAATTGTATAGGATATAATTGAAACTATTTTACCTTTATAACATTTTATTTATCACATATGGTGCATTTGATTAATTATGATGAAACTTGTAAGTTATAACAATAGTCTTATTATCATGATAATATCATATCAATGAAATCTAAAATTTTGAAAGTCTTAATTTAAAATTATTCACAACTATAGAATCATTGAGTTGGAAATCAGTAGATTGGTAATACTAGTACACTCGTATAACTAATTTCATAATTATTTATAAGCAGTCACTAATATAAAAGTATACGTATTCGCAGTAAAATGAGTTTACTGAATTAACTTACTTAAGAAAAATCAAATGGATACTCGTGTAAATATAAGTGTACAATTTCTTTAGTGATGACATATATAAGTAGTCATTACACCTCATTTTATCATAGCACATTTGTAATTTTGGTTTATTCATTAATGTGACTATTTCAAATACTTATATGGTATTTTGAACTCAAAGATGCTCATATGAAAGTTACGAGTAATTAAAAAGGATTCAATTACTGCTAATGAGAAGATAGAATGTTCCATGCATTTTTCTTAGTTCTGACTCAGAAAATCTTTGGCTAAGAGAAAAAAAAATTGGAAAGGAGTTTCCAACATTTTATAATTGATGACAATACTTAATAATTCTAATGCATGCAACTAAGTATTAGAACTTGATATTTTATCTGTACCCTAATCTATTTGGAGTATTGTACAGATAAATTATTTAATTACACGGAAACTAATCACCAAAAAATATTTGATCTTTTGGTTGATCATCTAATTAGAATTCTAAAATATTTTTAGGTGATCATTAATTTCAAGAATTAATTTCTTAAAATTTGCGTTCTCATAGTGTTACCCGTTCTTAACGCTCGGGTCATCATACAGACAAGATGCAGAAGCTGAGTATTATTACTAAGCTCGTGCTTTGCACGTGTCGAAAAGATAGGATTCATGTCTGAGCTCAACTCGGCTTGATATCACATAAGTATGCTTTAAGATATAATTAGAATCCGAGCAGCACGAGGAGTCGCAGAAATCAAACAGTCTTCTCTAGAGCTAAGCTTCCTTAACAAGTTCTAATGACAAATAATTAGGAACTTGATTTCACAATTTCAAACTCTTAGGCGTACCGTTTAATTTACCATCCTTTTATAAGGGAACATGACGCTTTTAGTTCTCAACTTTTTGTGATTTTATCACCTTCAATATAAACTTTTATTTTCTTATCATTTTTATCCCTAACATTATCCATCTCTGCCACTTTAGTCTTAGGTTTAGATTTTCTGTTGGCACTGCTGGCATGACATTTTAAAGATTAAAATTATTCCCAAAAAAAACTTAAAAAATCAATTATAAAGAATTTTATACCAACTAAAAGTCAAGCAATTTTCAATGAAGGAAAAATGTAGGTGAAGGGATCACTGGAAATTAAAGACACAGATGCTGGGTTGAGAGCTGGTTGGCTCCGGAACGGAAACTCGTGGATGAGACCTATTCTTTCTTTTTTTGGTTGTCAGTATTCAAGCAAGCCCCACCAGCGGTGAGACGGCATTTTTCAACCAACTATATTTGACTAATCCGTTGGTCGCTCTGGGTTGCACGCTTGGCATGATGGGCGAGACTCCCAAAGGGAATGTCATATGCGAGGTCTCAATTCAAGACCTTCTTAAACGATACTACTTATCACTCGGCTCAACCCCTTGGTAATGAGACCTATTCTTTCTTTCTTTGTTTTGTTTCGTCTTTTCATTTTTTGATTTCATGCTTTTTTTTCTATTATTTTTAATCTTTTTGTCACATTATTTGTCCATAAAATGCCATATCATCGGCACATAATGAAAAATCTCACATAGGACTAAAGTGGATAAAATTAGAAAGGTTGAGAACAAGAAGATAAAAATTAAAAATTAAAGTGGTAAAATCACAAAAAAAAAAAACATTTTTTCCCATTTCTTACCATCCCCTTCTACATGTGCAACCTCTGTTAACAAAGAAAAAAAAAGGGAAAAAAGATTAGCCAAACAAGTATTTGTCAATGGCAACCATATCCAGAGCTTGGAACAAACGACTAGTGATTAACTTTCTTCCACCTTATCAAGTTTAAAAAATGGACTGGTTCTGATAACAGGTGGAGCTTTCTTGCATCCTTGGTGAACAAGGTAATCTGCAGTAATTCTCGAACCTCCCTAGTCCAATCATCTCCTGCTAAAGCTGGTGATGGTGAAACAAGTCTTAACAATAACAAGTTAGGATCGACCTATCCTGCTGTCACTTTTTTTTTTTTTAAGTTTACTTCTGAGAGAAATTCCACGGTCACCCGAGCTCGCAATGACCCAACAAGCCATAATTAAAAGTATCGGGATGAGCCCATCAAACTGTTCCTTGAGTAGCCACAAGAGTTAATGGAATAGGAAAATCCATCTTTTCTCAGGATTTGTGCAGCAAAAATATTTTCAAGTGTTTCATGATTTGTGTCATTTCCTTAATGTTGAGAGACGAAAGCCAGGATTACTAGGAAATGATGACACTGTCGTGGATGTCTGTCTCCTGTCTTCCACTTGTTGTGTTACCGCTTTTGCAAAAAAGGGGTCATCTAAGTTTGAAAGGTTTAATCAAATTCAGTGCTCTGTCATCAAATTATGCGTGGCCTGCAATCACCGGCAGCCCAAAGAGAAGGGGAAGTCGGAAAAGGAGAGGGAGTCAACGGTTTATGGGAAAAGACTTTTCTCTGCTTTTATAACATGCCGTGATTGAAGGAGAATAGATTTGCCCGTGAAAGTCCCTTTCGGCCCTCTCAAGTCTCAACCGCAATCTCATCTCACGATTGCCCTGGTCTACTCTCCCGTCGTGCATAATGTTTTGTGGTCCACTCGTGCAGATAACAGTTGCTGTTCTCATTGAAGCTACGGTGAATTATTACCCAAAAGTGGGTTGCCCAAATGTACCGGCATTGCTAGTTGTTATAATTTAAGTCATGTTTTCACGGTTTCACCTTCTTGCCTCCCCTCCTCCTTAGTATATATGCGTCTGGTTTTTATGTACATAACCATCGGTTGAGGGAAAGATCTCCCATACTCATTGAATCCGATGGATTGGTTTTCTTGGCTGTCGAAAACTGATCTCAACCCTTCTCTCGTCTACGAGTATGGCCTCTCTTTCACCCGCAACGAGCTTGAGCAAGAGGACATCTGCTACTTCACCCATGAGTTCCTGCAAAGCATGGGAATATCCATAGCGAAACACAGGTTGGAGATCCTCAAGCTTGCCAGGAAGGAGAACAAGGAGCTGGCACCGAAATTTCCTCCAGTCTCCAGGCTCTTCACGGTGATCAAGAACGCGAGGAGCTATTTCGCGAGGCACATGAGAGCCGTGTCCCTCTGTGAAGACCCGGCTCTTGCTATCGTGCCAAGGCAAAGGGATCGCAGTACCGGGCGGTTGAGAAGTGCTGCGCTGAAGAAGAGTCAGAAGCTGGGATTGGTTGGTAACAGCATGCATGGGAGGCTGTTGCTCACGAATGGGAGCGAGACCCCGAAGGTAGTTTCTGCTCCGAGGCCTCAGAGCTTCTCAAGTCCTCTTGTGTATGCCATCAGCGAAGGGGAAAAACTCGATGCTAGTGACCAGTGCTGGTCTGATGCAGGTGTCGAAGAGATGAGGTGGGATAGTATGTTCCAGGATCTGAAACCAACATAAACATTCACATGTCCTGTCTTGCTTGTGCCGATCTTCATCTGTTGTCGTGATCTCTGCTTCATCTAGAATTCGAAGTTAAGAGATGTCTATTAGTTTTATTCAACCATGGATTTGTGATATTTGTGTCTGTGGGGATATTAGAGCCATTTGCTTCTCCTTCTTTCTTTTGGTGCGTTTAGAGCATGGTGGGTCTTGCAAAAGAGAAACTTTGGCTGCAATCTTCCGTATCAGCGATGAGATTGTCCTACAATGCTTCTTGCATCATCCATCATCGTTACATGAGATGCAAGAACTCTCACCTGTTCCTTAGAAAAGAGGCAAATCTTGACTGCTGAAAGAGGAGGTCGCCTCAGCTGTCTAGCATTTGTTTTCGTAAGAGTTACTGTAAATTGATTGACAGGAGATAATTCTTTTGCCAGTAAACGCAGACCCAGAAATGCAGTAACTCAGTGAAACCATAAAAACCCGAAAAGAGCATCTCAATATAGCTCGAGAATTCAGCATCTCCCTCGACTCTGCATCAGTACGGTTGGATCACTTGAGGGCACAGCAAAAACTAGAAATTCGAGGCAGTTCACTACAAAAAGACGCAGCATCCTTAATACAAATTCACCGCGAGAGCAGATCCAATCCTTGATCTTCTGATATTCATAAGGCGATAAACCTTGCACAGTACTTCTGGTACGTGCTACATAGTATACTATCGATCTAATTAATTCAAATTTGAATCCAATAAAGTATAAATTTATCATAAATTTCCTTCATTTTACAAGTTTAACATTACTTTAATTAAGTCGATCATGTATTAAACTATTTCATCCGACCTTGTATTGATGATCTTGTTTGCTTTTTCCACTAATCCAGTCTATTCTCCCTCTCTCTGTTTTTTTTTTTTTAATCTCTCCCTTTTGGGTTCCTACTATATTCAAGTCCTCCCTCGTAACTCCACTGTCGGATCCAGGATTGGTGAATGGTGGATCCGTGCCAGTCACCGCAACCCCCAAATGACGTTGCAGGAGGCTGCAGATTTCCTTGTCCTCTTAAGATGGATTTTCAACTCGTTACGCGAGACATCAGATCTTCAAACATGCAGCTTAACACAGGGTTATCTCCAACACAGATACCCAGCTACCAGTACATACGTCTGCAAATGGTGTATTTGGAGAAAAGGAGGGCATGGATGAGTCCTGACGATCGAACGTTATCGACAACCGATCCTCCTTTCATTATTTCTGGGTGGGAAAAAAATGTTAGATCAACTGCATCGCATGATCTCGAGACTACGTTGATCAATCAGAGAAGTTCAGTTCAGTTTAGTATACACATCATCATAATACGATTTCCACTGTATGCTGAATCAAGTCATGTGACTTTGGCGCCCATGTACGTATAGAAGGGGCAGACCTTCTGGCCTAAGCAAACGATCCGGAGATGCTTCGGGCTTGATGTCGCCCTCGAGGTCACGATCCTTGAATTGAATCACCCCGACCATGCTCCTGCTCCTCTCGATGCATTTCTAGTACATCTAAGTAGGAAATTTGTACCACCAAAGGTAACAGAAACCGAAAATAGGACCTCACTTCTTAGTGTCTAGAGTTCATAGTTTTCGAGAATGTTCCGGAGCAAATTAGATGAGTTCGTTATCTCCCAACATAAATTCTCTCCATTCACGATATCTAAACTCGAGATATTATTTAAGAGGAATAGATGACGAATCATACTAACCAACTTATCATAGTCCGTCTATCTCAAAAGATATCATATGTTACTTTATTTTTAGAATAATAAATATTTTCCTTTTCCCAGTTTATTTACGGAACGAAACTGGGCCTAGATTTAACACCGACAGGCCCAGCCCAATTTCGGCTTGCGCTTACGTTCTCACACGTTTTTTTGAGTTTTTGCTTTCTTGCAACTTAACACTTCCCAATTTTTGACACTTGCGGGTCCAAATAAATTTGTCATGCTGGTCGGTTTAATTATCTTTATCTGCTGCAATTTTAGGACCCCCCGTACATTTAAACAAGTATTTTCTATATTTTAACCCGATGAGAAAAAAGTAATTTCAATTTTTTTAATTGTACTACTGCTATTCTCAATGAATTTCTTTAAAGAAAATTAGAAATCAAATTTACAAATTTGAAATTCAAAATTTTTTCCCTTTAGCTTTGCTGGACCTTGTGTTTTGCATGCCTCAAAAAAATTCAGTTGCAATGTTTTTGCACGCCTTTCTATCTATTAAAACTAGGGCAGTATTTAGATGTTCAGGAAACAACTAAATACTTGATGAGTATGTTAATAAAAAAAAAACTAGTACGTATACCATATAAGATGATTAAGATAATCTAATATCTCTTTCTTTTTCTTTAGGTTTAAGGTCTTATGTAGACCTGGCAAAATTCGGCTCGACACGATAGCCCAGCACGAGCTTGGCAAAATAACACCGTGCTGGGTTGGGGCTTATTGTGCCATGCGGCCACAACCTAGTAATTTTATCGGGCGTGTTGGGCCCGATGATCCTGGGGTCGGGCCAATACAATAGTCTGATTAGGGAAATTAAAAAAAAAAAACTTAATAGACTATCGGACACTATTTAATTATAGAAAAAATTACATTTGTGAACTCACTTGTAGTTGTTTATAAGCTATGCTCAAACGAGATTATCGTGCTATCGGGCCAGGCTAGGACCGCCCGTATCTTATTGTCTCGTGCCGACCCAACATGATATCCTAAAGGGTTGTACTTGGGCCATCCCTTATCGTGCCCTCTCCTTTATTGTGCCGTGCCGGCACAACCCAATAAGACCGGTCTAGCACAGTTTGCCACCTCTAGTCTTATGTTCGAATCATATGGATGGAAAAATTTTATATAGGGGGATTTTTATTTACTCTTCAATTGGTTAATTAGACTTGAGTTTAGATTAATTAAAATACCGTATACTTTTCCACACTAATCATAAGATGATATACTTCACTAAAAAAAGTTCAATATTTTTCTTGAAAGCAAAAGCGTATTCACTTTGCCAAATGATAAAAATAAAAATAAAAATAAAAATCACAGCGACATAAAATATGTTGTTCCTATGTACTTTACAAAGTGTATATATATCAGAGTGAATTTGGTTCCAAATCTGATCCACTCTGAACCGGCTTCTCATGAACCCCTAATTTGTGTGACACGAAAAGGGTAGACTAGGGCTCGGAAGAACCACTTGGAAGTGGCAACATCGATTTACTCGACACAAACCAATAATAATAATAATAATAATAATAATAATAATAATAACAACAAATCGTTTGTGTGCGCTACTGCGCTATGAAACTTGTGCAAAGGGGAGTCGAAGAGACAAAGCACACAACTCCAAAGTAGAAGCACATCATATAGGTAGACATTTCTTCCCTCCTGTCTTAGTTCTCTCCTCCTCTTCGGAGAAAATCTTGTATATGGACCTATATGTATATATATATATATATTATATAACACAAATCTTGTATTTCAAACCAAAACCAAAAGATTTTTAGTATGTAAGTGTATATATTGCTTCAAATATTTTAATTTTTTTCGTACATGGGACGCAGATAAATCTTTAAAAAAATTTATTGTCGATAAAAGGAGTCATGGTATATATATGAGACTGTATACATATATCACCGAACGTTATCCTAATCTTTTGGATAGTGTGAACATGGACCGGTGGAATTTATTCCATGTGTATGAACCGGATTAAACCTTCTCGTCCCAGGTCGAAGGGAATGCAGTTGCACTAGACTTGATCAGTCATATACTCCGAATGCGTGAGGCAGTATCTTTTTTTTTTAAATCATAATTTTCAGTCTATTGTAATCATAATTTAAAAAACCGGACTGGGTCAGCCGGTTCAATTAGTTCAACTAAGAACCGGCCACTCACCTGGTTCAGTTCCTATTTGCACTTTCAATAAGGTCAACTCCAGTTGAACCGGTCAGTTTCCAATTTGACCGATGAACCCAATTAAATCAGTAAAAAAATCAACCGACTTAAAATTAAAAAATAACAAAAATCTATGGTAATATACGTATTTTATTTTATTAAACTTATATTTATATTTTATATTAAAATTTTATTTAATATAATAATTATATTAATACTTTTTATTATAAATCATATTTATATAAATTTATTAATAATATTATATTATTAATATTATTTATTAAATACACTATTCGATTTATTAAATTTTTGTTCGATTTATAAACTCATATATATACCAATTTTCGATTTATTTCAATTTTAAAAACTATGATTGTAATGTAATGGGATGTAATATACCCATTAAATACAAAACATTCTATCTTTTTAATGGATTTTTTCTCTTGCTGCATGCAAAATCTTACATATGTCGTGCACGGTCGCAATTACAACCCCAGGGCTGGCAGGGGTTCTTCGTTGGCTTGCCATGAACCGTACTATTAACTTTTAAAGATGAGTAGATATATAGTGTTGAATTTTTTTGTTATATAAGAGATTTATGGATAAAAGAAGTAATAAAAAAAAATTCTCTTTTTGAATTCATCATCATTCGTGCAATTATATAATTATTTTTGGATGTTACGTTGTTATTAATGTATCGTCATCGTATACGATGAGCAAGGCATAAAAACATGTGCCCTATTGAGGGTGCCGTTTAACTTAATCATAGTTTAAAATGGGTCTAATGACTCTGTTCATTTGCCTCCTCTTGATTCTTCGATTGCATCAAATTAATTTGTACTGGAGAAATAGTTTAGTAGGCTTATTACCATTTTTCAAATTCAACGAGATTATATATATAACATATAGACATCAACAACATCGTTCTTGGAACACTAAACAACGCACGTCCCACCTAGCTAGCTAGCTCATATAGAAACAGAGAAATCTCATCCCCCAAAGGTAGACATAGATACCTACAGATATATAATATATAATATATGCATACGATGTGTTACGAAGTTGCAAAACACTAAAACCCCCTTCGCGTGCTTCACAGTGGAAACCGGAACCCTCCTTGGGACACCATCAATATTCCCTCTGGTTTCTCAATAACTTTTATCATTTTACCGATCACAGGCAGACGACATATGTGAGATGATAAGAACTAAGAGGAAGAGCAGATCGAATTAGGAGCATGAAATAGGTGGGTACTAATCAATCAATTTTTTTTGTTTTTAAAAATTTGACAATGTGCCTATGTGTTTTGGGGGGGTAATTTAGGCCTTAGGGTTCACTTAGACAGACATTCTCCTTTGCTCTTAGCGAAGGTCTCTCAATGTTTTTCCCGCAAACTATCAAAACAAGGTGAAAGCACCTCTCCCGACGAAACCTTGGAAGTTTTCCCGACCGTGTCGGCCCAGCACAGTATCGAACTAAGAGCTAAAACAAGTACAGTTTTTGTTTTTTCTAAATTCAGTTTTTTTTTTTGGGGTCCCTTCCCTTCCTCCATGGTCTTATTCGTGAACCGATTTGAAAAGTTTCATAATTGGGTCTTTCAAGAGGAGCTTGTGCTTGTGCTTGTGCTCGAGCTCGGCTTTACATGGTTGACTTGTTGCTGGGAAAGTTCACAATCGATTGCCCCATAGATCGGTTAAACAAATTAACAAAAATCTTCGCACCTAAGCCTCCTCTTCCTCATTTTTTATCTTCCTTTGCAAGATTACTTTCACTTTAGTGAAAATTGCTTCTGTCAAATTGTGTTAAGTATTTTATCCTCCGACCTTATATCTCATTGTTTAGAGGGTCCTTCAAACTATGAGTTTGTACCCCGTACTTATAAAAGACTGTCGGATCAGCGCATTCACAACGTATTATATATTAATAGCATTTATACAGAAGACATATTCATGTAAATACCTAAAATTGATAAATGGTGGCGCATGTCTATTTTTTGTGGTAGTTGGTCGGTTGGATTTTAACACAGAGTGGATAAGAACAGGATATATATGCCTCTGCCCCTTCATGGGTAGGCCATGGTTTAGGCGCTAGATACTTCCCTCTACATGTAACTTTCAGTAAGATTTATATATGAAGTAGTATTCTGAATCCATGAGTACGTGGAGTTAGCTTCTTTACTTATAATTTCGGTCCGACCCAATCAATACCATCACCATGTCAATTTGTCTGCTGGGTATAGGAGGAAGAAGGACCGATTAATCTTCTCTTTATAAACCAGTCCTCTTCGAGAAAGAAATGCACAAATGGCATTCCCCGGAAAAGGATTAGAGAAAAAGCATAGACATTTATTTTAATGCAAAAATTAGTCTATTGTATGCATTTGCGCTTGGTGGGGATCTTGTAATCAATCAATCAATCACACGCTGGTCAAGGAGGAGGAGCAAAATACAGACAAAGGAACCTGAATTTTTAATCCATTCATTGTCTTGAATTCGTGTCGTAACAGCCAACGTTTTTGTTCCTTTTCCAAAGTCCAACTCTTCTCAATCAATCCACTCTATAATTTGGAGCTGATTCGTCCAATGAAATTTTCCAAAACCCTAAATCGGGGTTGGATTGAGATGAAAAAAGAGGTAAACATCCATATTAATCCAGTTAAGAACTTATTATAGTCAAATAACTTTAAAATTTCCCCATCCGTTCCCCCTCACTTGCTTTTCCCTTATAAGTATTATCCAAATATGATTAAAATTTCAGATCCCCGTTTGCTTCCCCCTCCTCTAACCTCCGTCCACACAAGGGTAACCCTAGGCCATTAGTTACATCCGACACGGAACTATTAGTGCGAGTAATGCGTCCTCCATTAATTTGGCTACTGGAGAGTACCAAAATCTCATAGGGCCATATCTTGTCATCCACGGCTTCCAACTGACTTCTACATACATTAATGCTAGCACCGGTGTAGATTCTGGTGGGTGAAAGTAATTTATTAGGTAAGTCTTTTATAACACTTAGATTAGATCGATAACTGGTCAAAATATGAGTTTATTAGCTCATAAACTAGATTATATGTTTAATGGTCAAAAAATATATTTAATAAATAATATTAATAGTATAATATCACTAATAAATTGATATAATACTGTAATTTAAAATTAATTTATAGTAAAAAATTCTTAATATAATAATCGTATTAATCTAATTTGAATATAAAATATAAATATAAATATAATAAAATAATATATAAAAATTATAATATATTTTTTACTGGTTGAATTGAGTTGACCGGTAATTGAGAGTTGGCTAATTCAATGAGAGATGATTCCACTTATAACATAATTAAATTAATTTAAGAAACCGGGCAGGATGAACGGACAATTTCACCGGAGGAATGGCCGGGCGAACAGGGTCTTTCGTGCGTCATATCTCAGAGCCGGGGAGACATAAAACTCGCCGGATCAGGATGCACGGAGGCTCTTCGGGTGATCCGTCGCGGGTGCAACGGTGTTCCGCGTTGCACCTGATCCGTTCCTCGTCGTCGTCGTCGTCGTCCTCCGCAAGGTCGAAGGCCGCGGCGGGATCATCAGATTCAGATACACCCAGCAGCAGTAACCTGGTGGGAATCAGTCAAAACAATCTTGTCCATCGACGACACCGTGACGCCCCCCATCCCATCTGCGGGGCACCTCTTCACGTTATCCTACGGCTGTCAATCCCCTCCCATCAAATCGTCCAGATCCACTCCGGCCGTGCGTTTCCCCGTTTTTACCCCCCCAGAAGTACCCGAATTTGAACATCCACGTCCTCGCCTTTACCCAAAAATATATCACTTCATTCCTCTTAATAAACTTTCATATACTCGCGCTATACGTGAAGTCCATATGACTCGTGCCTTTCGTCTATGGTGCACGGCTTATGGATTCTGTTTTTTTTTTTAATTGCAGATAATGTCCATAAATTTAGAAGTGAGTGAGAAGAACGTAACCTAAAAAGGACAAAAAAAGATCTTATCATCACAATCAAAATAAATATTGATTGAGAAGCAAAGACTTTTAACCATTAGGTCTAAGATAAATCACATTTTCTTTTTCATATTAATAGTATATAATTAATTAATTCATTAAATGATATATCATATAATTAATTTTCAAGTAACAAAAATTCTAAAAATTTTAAATCCCATATTTAACCTACCACTTATTATTAATTTACTGGTTAATTTTTGCAAAGGAGGTTAAAATAAATTATATAAGAATTTAGTAGAAAGGTGTACATTTTATTATGAGATTTAAAAAAGACAAAAGAAAAAACGTTTGAGAAAGAGGGGCAGTATCGACATTGTGTCGGTAATATCCGTTCCTGTTCTGCCTAGGAAAGGAGAAAGCTCGTAAATATGGGGTGGTGATTTACGGTCGCGTCGATATTGACAGGAATATCTTTAATGCTTCCGTAAAATCTTATTCCCATAAGTAAGACAAAATATTTATTCCTGTCGGTTATTATTATTTATTATTATCCTTATTTTAAATATATTATTTAAAATTAAAATAAAAAATTCATTTTTTTCACATATAAATACTCTTCTGATCACCATCTTTTGTTATGCTGCTGGATCGAACTGTAAACCACCATGAACGGTCAGACTCTGCCCACCGTTCCGTTTCATGCAAGCCTCTTCCGGCAGGCGCAGACTCCGAACGAAACGTTTCGGATCATGGCCGAAACGCCCCTCCTGCATGGCCCTCTCGTTCCAACGACAAAGTTATTGGTCCCAAACCTGCAGATTGGCCAGCCGCTATCGAGTCCTCCGGCCCACGTTTCCGTCAAGACCGAGGCCGAGGCCCCGCCGCGGCTCGACGGAATCGCCGCTGTCGTCGGGGAGCACGTCCTCTTCGGGAAGAAAGAGACGGAGAAGGCGGGTGAGCGCTCCTCCTCACCAGCTTCCGTCATGCCTTGTGTAGAGACGGTGAAACCCCAGAGGCGGACGATTGTCAGCGAGGGCAGGCGTCGAAGCGGGTTTATTGAGGAGAACGTCATGTCGGTGCAGAAGAGCTACCGGGGGGTGAGGAAGCGGCCTTGGGGGAGGTGGTCGGCAGAGATAAGGGACAGGATCGGTCGGTGCAGGCACTGGCTGGGGACCTTCGACACGGCCGAGGAGGCGGCCCGGGCCTACGACGCGGCGGCGAGGAGGCTCAGGGGCTCGAAGGCGAGGACGAACTTCGAGATACCACCGATCATTCCGCCGCTGGCTTCATCCCCACTGCAGCAGCCTGGCTCGCGGAGAAGGAGGGAGGCTGCAGCGTCCGCAGGCCGTGGGAGGAAGTGCTCTGTGGTGACTTCGGTGGAGCAACTGTTCAGCGATAATCTTAACGTTGTCCACAGAGACGGAGTTAACAGGGGCATTAACAGTAACAGCAGGAGCAGTGGTATTAGCAACGGTTTGGAGCTTGATCTGCAGCTGGGCGTCGGGTTTGTTGCTAAAACTGGTAGCACCGCAGCCATAGCTAGATCCGTGGTGGTCTAATAGCTCGTGACTGCCTCCTCTATACTCTAATCCTATCTGGGTCTGTTCGTCGTTCTTTTTGGGTCAAAGTTAAAAGGGGAGTCTTCTTGAGCTTAATGGGAAGATCATGTAAGTGCATGCATGCTGCTCTATATGAAAAAACTACTGTTAAGTGATCTGTAATGCTAATTGAGCAAGAACTTTTTGGGAGATGAACATGAACGTACTGAAGACTTCCTCTAAGCCGTACTCTCTCTCTCTCTCTCTCTCTCTCTGGCTGCATCATTTTCTTTTTAAAATAATGGTGATCGATCAGTCACATGAACATGATCTGATGAACTATATTTATTTGATCAACTCGGTTTTGTGGGCAAATCCGCCATTGCCTTTGAACTGGCATGAGGCTTCACTCATGCATGCTCGTAATTCGCTGGTGGTCTCTGCCATTGGTGAAGTTTCTCATACATTCCATGAAGGTCGTAGTCTCGAGGTCGCAATGGTGCCTTTATTTCTATCAGTAAACCCTTACTATACTTTCACCCAAAAAAAACCTTTAATGGACTCCGAAGAGTAGCTTATTATGCTGATGGTTTCTCGCCCAAATACATAAGTGGGAGGAAAAGAGAGGGGCACTGCCCCAGAGATTCTACACAAAGCTGCTCATTCAGCTACTCTATGGGCCAAAAAGATTTGCTGTCTCTAGGAATATATTGAATCTCCCATGTACCTGTCGATGCCGGCATAACCGGCGTGAACTTTTGCTTGTAGTAAGTGCGTCAAGAACATCTTTGAAATCTCCTCGTAGAAGTAGAGCTGCCGCTGCTGTGGATGTGGCGTGTTCAGTAGCTAGCTGAGCAGCAGCTTCTGCTTGTCGTCCAGCTGTAACTTTTGATCATGCAAGTATGGAAACGAAATGTGGTGTTCCCACTGTTGTCTCTTCCCTGAGATCGACAGAACTCAGTTTTATTAAGCTTATAAGCTGTATATTTGCACAACTTGTATTCGTGTTGGACTTTAACCAGCTCACCGGTTGATATAGTTTTGCCATAGTTTTCATGAAGAATGTGCTCTCTTTCTTGTTTTATAGAAGCAGGGCCATGCCTGACGTTAAATAAAATAAGAAATTACCATAAAATGGAAATAAGTAGTAGGGTATAAATCATTTGAGTCAAGTGGATATTTTATCTTATTCTATAGTCCCGTCTAATATTTTTTGTTCAATTTTTCCAAGGATAAAAAATATACCAAAATTATTTAGGTGATTTAAAAAATCACTAATTGCCGACTCAGTGTTTTTGGTCCCGAAATTTTTATTCCCGACATTTTTATTGTATAGAAAAAAAAAAAGAGAAATTAGATAATAGTGTTAAAAATATATGATTAATTCTATTTTTATTTGAAAAATAATAATGTAAGAACATGTCCAACTACACTAACTTAGGGATTAAATTCATTTCAAATTATAGGATCTGACTTTTCAAAAATGATTTTATTAAGACTAAAATATCATCAAAAATTTAAACAAAACTTCAAAAAAATCCATATTTTCAAGTAACCCAATTCAATTTTTTCAACTTCCTAGTTTTCTTTTTTTTTTTTTTTTTTTTTTACTTTCACCCATAGTATCGTGATTTGCTCACTTGAAACGCGGGATGTGGGGGAAGGTTATAAGGCTGAAACACCTGGGAAGGGTAAAGGTAGACTGTCGAGATCTTCTGCTGTGTTCAGTGTGCTGGCAACAATTGAATCTGATGGGACGGGGAGGTCATTTTCAGAAAATCTTATGATATTTACCTAAAATTTAATTAATCGATTACTTACTAATTTGACAATGACTTAAAAATTAGTAATATAAATTGAGGAATAAATTTACCAACTTATTATGATTATTTTCCTACTTATAAATGATTCTATGAGGGAATGGAAAAAAATTTTATGTGACAAGAGGTGACAGTACCAACACATCTAGCAATCATCATTTTATTAACTCACATCAACTAATTAATTATTAGTGACCCCTTAATCACCCTCTCAATTATAGTGATTTTGTACCATAATTGTAATTTATTATTTTTCCTTGTATAATTGTAACAGTTTCCCATTACAATCGTATACCCACCTAAATATTGTACTCACTACAAGCAATACATTTGTGGCATTCCTACGGCATTCCAATATTCCTTAGGTTTTTAATGGTATCAGAGAGTAATATGAACACTCCATCACTCATCCTACCTTTACCATCGGCCATTAGATTCAGTCTCATCGAAATGAACAACTAAAGGTCCACCCACACAGACAGCTAGATGCCCACTCACCACGAAACAGGGCAATCAAGTTGTGATCACTTCCAATTCGGATTATCAGACATGGAGAACGTATGACCAATTTTGTCTTACCTCCATCTTTGTGTCCGTGAGTACTGACACTAACCTGCAGCTTGTAGGCATTCAATTAGCAGCCGAGGCATGGTGAAAGCTCCCGACACTATTTGACTGCCAAATACATGCAAAGAAAGGCCCGCTCGATGAGCAGTGGTGATACATTGAGATGGCAATAAAATGATGGTTGATTAACTCAAGGACGTGTCCAATCTATACACTTGGTTTACTCAGCTCGGGCCCCCCAGATACGATTTGCAGATCAAAGATTAGATTCGCACTGGCCTCGGAGATGATTGGTAGCCTCTTTGTCTTGCTATCGCGCCCATAATCATCTCTATGGCAGTCGACTCTATCAATTCCCTTATGTTGAATCAGGACCACTCTCTAGACAGCTCAGAAGTTCCACCAGAGTCGCTGCAGTTGTCAGCATCGCCCGAGGTGTTGGACGAGGAGCACGGTTAAGCTTCTTGAGCAACATTAATATGCAAGGATCGAAAGGTAGAAACAGAGGAAGACGCTCCTTCGAGTTGTCTGCGTTCGGCAACTGGGCCTAGATAGATTGATTGGATAAACTAGTCACAGTTTGAGCGTAATCTTCATCAAATTGGACCAATTCAACTAGACCGACTCATTCTGCAGCTCCGGTTCAATTTCCTGTTTCACAAATGCAATCCTATCCTCTGTGTCTGCTTTGTTTTCAACATGGACACCTTGCGGCATACTTCCCACATCTACTGCAAAATCTGCAACTTCCTCAAAAGTGCTGCTTTTGGTAGTGACCCAGGGAATAGAAATTTGCACTGGTACATCAATTATGGAAGACACGTATCATATTACAATTGATTATTTTAACCTTTCCATTTAGGAGGACCAGCAGGTCTTGAGCAACTGATGATTGGTGATGGTTCAGGTATATCCATTATCTCCACTAGTTCATCCACACTCAGTAATACCCATAGCTTCCATTTAAATAATGTTTTCTGTTCTCCAAAAATTTCCTTAAATTTACTAAAGATAATTCAGACATTTTTTAAAACTTCATCCCATAACTTTCTAGTCCTTGTGTCATTTTAGGCTATCCTTCTGAGTATCATGGCTATCGTTGCTTTGATCCTCACATTGATCGCCTTTCTTACTTGTTTAATGAGTCTCAGTTTCTTTATGTTGCACAGACATCTAACAAGCTTCATTGCAGTGGTTCTTCTGTGGTGTCTCCAACGGCTGACACGCCCTCTAGCCCTACCTCTAATCCACCTTTAACCTCTCTTCCTTGACTTGCCATTGCCACTTTATTATTTGCTCCTAAGCCGCCTACTCATGTAGAGGTAAGTCTTGTTGATAATGCTCCTAATATTACTACTACCTCCGGTAACAATGATGTTGCAGCCATTCAGCAGACACACTGAATGATTACATGCTCTCATGTTGGTTCTCTACCACCCCCTCCCCTGGCGTTTTGCCATCTCTAGGCACCCGACCACCTTTGTTGTGCCCTCTATCATACAGGAACCAAAAACCTTTGCCAAAGCATGACATGGTCCTCATTGGCAAGAAGCCATGTGTGAAGAATATCACTCATTGCTTGCTAATCATGCCTGGGATCATCTTGTTCTCCTCTTTTAGATCGACATGTCATTGGCTGCAAGTGGATATACAAGGTCAAATAGAAGCCTAATGGCTCGGATGATCATTTTAATGCTCTTCTGATGGCGCGCAGTTATTCTTAACGTGAAAATATTGACTATGATGATACATTCAATCTTGTTTTGAGCCCATAACTGTTCACGTTGTTTTTTCTTTTGCTGTATCCATGGGATGGCCCATTCAACAACTAGATGTTAAGAATGTGTTTATCCATGGATATCTCAACGAAGAGATCTCAAACCCTAGGGTTTGTTGATCCCATAAGACCTGTCCATGTGTGTAAACTACGACATTCCTTAAAATGAGGAATCATCGGATCTCTTGTAGACACATCACTTTTTATCGTGTGCACGTCCTCTTATGTTATGTTTATGCTTGTTAATATGGATGACATTATTCTTACGGGGTCCTCGAATGCTCCCTTTGATGATTTACTCTCCTCTCTCTACGAGGGTTTTGCTATAAAGGATCTTGGCCCTTTGTATCACTTTCTAGGCATTGTGGTACATTCGTGCTGCTCTCAAGGGATCTTATTAATGTAGTATAAGTATATTCATGATCTTCTCTCTCAGTTTCTTGTAAGCCCTCATCTACTTTGGCCACTTTTGGATCTTGCCTCTCGGTCCTTGATGGTGATACCCTTATAGATCTAACTGTCTATTGTCAAATTGTCTGGTCCTTACAGTATCTTACCGTAATGAGGCCTGTATCTCTTATGTTGTGCAGCAGGTTTCTCAAATAAGGTATGGATTGTCAATGTCTCATTGAACTGCAGTTAAACGAGTTTTATGCTATTTGAAGGGGACACTTCATCACGGTGTAATTTCTACGCTTTGAATTTTATTATAATATAAGATATAATTTAATCTAATTATTATATACATATTTTTTATTAGTATGATAATTTAAGGAAAAAAATTATTGAAAAGATGCAAAATAAAAAGAAAATAAAACAATCTTTTTAATTGTTGTATACCTTTTAATTTTTCCATATAATATCACCGGTATTAAGGCTATTAGTAACACGCATACATGAATGTAATACGTCAGCATATCCCGTCAGCACTTAAATGGTGATTTTGAATAGAGTTAAAAATATAATGACAAAAATGAGAGGATTCCGGATTTGATACTGACAGATATAACTCCCTATATCGCCTTTGCCCATCCCTTTCTTTGTAACCGAAAAACAATGAGAAAAACCACTCTCCCAGTCATCCATTAGCACTGAAGACCGCAAAACACAGAACATTATGGATTGGCTATTCAACTCGATCACAAGATGTCCGTTTTTCCGAGCAGGAGAGAATGATAGAACTCACCCATGAACAGAAATTAAATCTGCAGTAGTAAAAGGGAAAGTGTATAGAGAGATCTATAAAACACTAGTGTACATAGTTTCTCAATAAGCAACAAGCATTTCACCACATCTTATGCTGCAGCCTCTCCATCCAGGGTATTGCTTTTGTCAGTTGCCTAGCTATTATAGAGATGGCAAGTAAAGACTCATACCATTCCAATTGGTGTCTCCACTGGAATTTTTCCTCCTAAAGAATGAAAAGATGTGAAGGGCACAGAAGCCGGAGCTCAGTGTCTGAACCCTACTGCCTTGTCAGGATTCTTAAGTGATTAAAAAATTATAACCTGTAAGGCTCAGCTGAAGAAGCACTACAACCGACCTTTAGCCCTTTATTCTTCTCATCTTGTTCCATGGTGGATCCCGGCCCCACAATGATCTTCGACTGGTGCATTGAGATCGGGAAGCTCAAACACCATCACATGCCTTTCAACTTCACTCCGCTTAGATGTACTATCAGTTGGAGGATCTTGTTGAGTGACTACACCATTACTTTCTCGACTTCTTGGTAAGAGTTCTGTGGGTTCATGACCAGCTGTCATGTTTTTTGCTGCAATCGCTTGTGTGTGCTGCAATTGCAAAACAAGCTGAAAAAAGGACACAAAGTAGAATCAGGATCTATGTTTCTCTTTCCAAAGTCGACAAATTTGAAGACGGATTCTATTGAGGATACGGTAGTACTACATTGACGAACTCACCTTTTCCCGCTTAAAGATTTCATTTTTGGCTCTTTCTTGTGCAAGAGTCAGGCGCAGAGCTGTCAATTCCTGCGTATAGAAGGAAAAAAGAAAGCTAAATATACAATTCAGGACTGCGATATGAAAATATTCCCAGAGATGGTAATTAGGAAGGTTGAAGCATACATGTCTCAAGCTTCTCCTTTCCTTCATGAGCGAACTCTCCTCATGCTTGAGTTCAGCTAATGTCTGTGAGCACCAAAGCAACCAAGCTTGAGATGCGAATCACTGAATGACAATTTACATTATAAAGATAAAAGGAAAGGGTATACATGAAGTCTACAACATAACAGCAACTAATCACAGAGAGAATAAACAAAAAGAAAAAGGTAATATCATTGCAGTAGTGAAGATAAAGAAGTATTCTTATCAGGAAATTGGAGAAGTTCATGTTGAAATGACGAATGGAATTAGCATCAAAGAGCTTCTGTAGCGTCATGTTATATGGCAGAGACTAGTCCAAGCTTAACAATCACCTTTTTCCTCTTTGCCCTTCTTGTCGTATGGGCTGTGGAGTTAGCCGTTGCTGTGAAGATAGAAACCTGAAGGAGCAAATCTTCTGTTAGATATGCTTCTGGTAAGAAGGCCTCAATTGAAGAATTAGTAAATATAACATAGACAACGAACAAGGAACAAATGGGAGAGACAGCAAAATCGTATTTGCTCCACCATCTTTATGGTCATTCGTTCATTCACAAGGAAACGTATCTCTGACTGTTTAGTGATTTTTTATGACCTTTCACTCGAAGATTTTGCCAACTACACACATGCGCGCACGCACACACACACACACACACACATCATGGGCATAGTTAAAACTAGGCTGTTCACATGAATCCAGGCTCGACACTTGCAGATAGAATTTGAACACCACAGAGTAGAGATGTCAGGCTGAATAAACAGCAGCAAGGAGGGTGGTACAACTATAAAGCATATCCAGAGGTAACATTTGAAAAGATGGGATTAATTGCATCTCCATTCCACGCCTTTATAACTCGAGATTCCCATATTATATCAGACTTAATAATTAGAAGACTCTTCGACTAAAGCTACATTTTGCACCACCACAAGGCTGCAAACTCAACATAATGAATGATCCACAGATAAACGGCAATCAAATAGACAACTTTGGATAGAACCGCAAGATGAAATAATCAACAAGGACAAGCCATTTTCCCCGGAAGATTGTCTTTCCATTATCCAGTGGTTTTTGGTGTTTCAAGTACATGAGAAAATGCTCTTCCATGTGAAGAGTCTCCATGAAAAAGAAAGGCACCCCCCAGGTCTAAGACCATTGGCCATTAGCTGATTCGAGGTCCATTTTCAAGAGAAACCCCTTAGTTGAAACAAACACCTCAGCTTCCTCACAATTGGACCACAGAAAAGTGAATTGACCATTGCATTTTCATTCTATGTAATATTAAAAACATAAGAAAAGGAAAATGGTTATGGCAGCAGCAGAAAATGCAGATAAAACCCCAGAATAAGGAGAAAATATTAGATGACACTTATACAGGAAATTACAGTGTCATGTTTAGTACCCGTTATTTGGAAGCGGTATTGAATGATTCTGCTCATGGATCCATCGAGGTTGGGTATCAACTTCCCAATCATGATCTAGTAAGTTACTTCTTTGACATTTTAATTGGAAAATAAACATAACTTTGGTTTATTAGTACAATGTAATCTTCTCTCACAGAGTAGATCATACCAGAGTCAGTCAAGTCTGTCAGCTTTATCAGGGAGACAAAAGTGGACCCCCAGCCTGAGAGCCACTGTCCAGTCTGCACTGATTCCATTCCATTTCCATATCCAGAATCCTCTTGTCTTCATTAGCCCCTCCTTTTTGAAACTTAATACAATAGTGTAACACGTGAATAATGGCTCCACCTTCACCCTATCACCTAACAAAAACCTATTCCTGAAGCAAAATTTCTACTTTGACAACCCAATATCCTAAATTTCCTTTTTCCTCTTGCCACAACAGCCTCTTACAACATCCAAACTCACACCATGTCGAACAATACCAAACTATTACGCCCTTACAGATAATATTAATGAGTCAAAACTCTCATCATCAAGACTTGTTCAGGAGAACTTAGGGGTAGGAGGGGCTCAACTGACTTAGCAAGTTAAACCAACTCTGATTTTAGAAACTCTTTTGTATTAAGCGATGGTCCATTGTGTAAAACTTACAAGAATTCTAATAAATATAAAATATTAAAAAAATTCTCTTAGACTATATGTGTCATTTATATATATATATATTTTTGCAGCAAGGTACACTTTAGTTTTGACAGCCCCCCTCTATTGCCGAGACCACACGTCAAACATAGAACATGTTCTTTGCTTTGCAAACCTCCGACGACGAAACTGCCCCTCCGGGGCAAAGGGGCTTTCAGTTCTTGTTGGCGTTTCAAATTACGGGAATACCCCTCTGAAGTTGGGACGCGGAAGCGGCGAAAGCGAAAGGGGAACGAGATAAGAGTGTCGCCGTTGCCCATTACCTCTTTATCAAACCCCAAATAAAGGAAAATTAAAAATTAATTAATAAAAAATTAACCACTCGACCAGATGGATGCATGTGGGAAGGGTAAGACAGTAATTGGAGGTCGAGGGGGGTGGGCGGGAGGAATAAAGAGTCCTGCAAAAGGAAGCTGGAAACGAAGAGACATCTGACAGCTATCCAGTTTTTTTTTTTTTTGTTTAGATTGGAAGGAGAAGCAGAGAGAGACAGAGGACATGATGACTTTCTACGGGGGGTAATTTCGTCAACCGGTGAAAAGAGCTCCACCAAACGCCACCGACCTCGAAGCTGCTCAACCGTTCTTCCACCACTTCTTCTCCTTCATCCTTCATCGCCTCCCAGCGGACGTAAAAAGACCCCATGTTGTCGACTCTCATGTCAGGTGCATATTTCTTTGACTTTATTTTTTCTATACACTAAGCAAAGCAATGAAAGAAACGCCAAGTTCACTTGGCCATGGAAATCGACTGACATGGTTGGAAGAGCGGCAGGACCAGACCTTAGATCTTGCGTTGCTCGGTGGCCTGTAGGGGCGGCTCGACTCCTCTGCGCCTTCGACGCCGCAGCTGGTGGAGGTGGCGCCGCTCCAGGACAGCGGCGTGGTGGGGCTGGCGCGTGTCGGCTTCGCAGCCTTCTCCGCCTCCTCCTCTTCCTCCTTCTGCTGCTTCTGCTCACTCTTCCCCTTCCTGTCCTCCTGCTCCTTCCTGGGTCCCCCGCTCCTGGGGTGACGGACGCTCCAGTCGAGCGGCAGGGCCGGCCCGGGGACGGATCTCCGGGACGGGGGGACGGCGCGGCAGAGGCGCAGGAGCAGCTTCGCCACGAGGTGGTCGTCCCTCGCGGCGAGCTCCATCCAATCCTCCTCGGCGGCGGTCGTCATGTTTTGGTGCCCTCACTCGCCTACACACACACACTTTCTATAGAGGGAAAGATAGAGGAGAGGGGAGGTAGGGAGGGTGAAATGGGTTCGTTGGGAGCTGTGTGTGAAAAATCAACCCATTGGATGAGAACGCATAATGGAGGAGGTTGCTGGTGCGTTGTGCATCCATGAATTAAATATAGGGTTTTTTTAAGAAAAATGAATTTTATTACAATAATAACACCCTTAATTTTTACTTTTTCATATTTATTTTTTTTAATTTTTATATCAATTTAAATTCATATATCTCTTATCTAATTAAAAATAATAATTAATTCATCTACTTTCATGTAAACTGAGAGAGAGAGAGGGGGGGTGACATGTACGTGGCCCGCGTGGTCCTGTGCAGTGTCGGAGCTTTTTTTTAATTAAATTACCTGATAGATTAATTGATTTATAACCGGATAAAAGAAATAAAAATGAAATAAAATAGCATAAAAATTTTATAATAATAATTAAATTTATAATTTTTTAATTATTAAATTATAAATAATATCATTATATTAAAATTTATTTTCTGATAGGAAATACTTATTGACAAATGATAACTCCGTCCACTTCCATGTCGTTGGTATCTGACTTGACAGTCGGGTCGTATCACACGATGAATTTATTGTTTAAAATTTTAAATTCATGCTTTTATTCTCCCTCTCCACCGGAATACATTAGAGAGTTGAGTGGGTGGTATCAAGTGGAATTAATATTTATCTTTTTTTTATTATATATGAATCTTATAAATTTATAATAAAATAATAAAAATAGAGATAATATAAAAAATAATAAAAAATTTTTAAATAAAAATTAAATTTATAAAATTTTAATTATTAAATTAAGTGACAAAATCTATATATCCCTTCTCACCCCCTCATCTCTCCCTATTTTCCTTTTTCTTTTTTTTTTCCATTGGACCCACCAGTCAACGGTGGCATCGCTTTTTTCTATTTTTCCTTTTCTTAAGATTATAAGATGGCTAAACAGGTAATATGTCCGGACTAATTAAGGTATAAGTCAACTTAATCTCCTAATAATAAATATATCTTGATTATCGATTTTTTTCATTTACAACATTCGAATTTAGCACATCATTTCAAGGTGAAGCGACTTGGATCATTAGAATTTCTCTTTTCCATTATTCGTTCTTCATTGGCTCAACCTTACGTGCATGCACATGTGTGAGTGGTTTCACCAAGAACTACGCGCTTAGTATAATAATCGAAACCACAATCTCAAGAACTACTCGTGAGTTGTGCGCACGCTCCAATGCACTTAGAAGAAAAGCAAGCAAGATGTGCTAGGGTAGTAGTGATGTCTGATTGAGTTTAGGGGTTCATGAGTGTGATTTTCAATTATAATCTGTTCATTCCATTGACGAAATCTCATACACTATCCATGGGTGTTTCCCTCGACCTTCACGGTTTCGAGTATCACGTATTTCGTGACCCTCACTTTGATCATCTCGCTCAGGACATCAAGAGATCTCTTCATAAATTCCCGATTTATCCCGTGCTCATGCCCCGTGGAAGATTCTTCATTTGATCATGGCAGATCATTAGTTTCTTACCAAACCCTAAATCCCACCAAGTTAAACACAATTAAGTCCGAAAAACTAAGACTTTCCCTAAGAATGATAGAGTCCGTCCTACTAACGAGAGCTCTATCCCAGGGTTCATCTTACGGGCATATCTCTATCAACCACATTACATGATACTCGAGCGCAACGTGTCCCCGGCATAACGAAGGACGGCTCGATCCTTTCTTATTATTGAAACCTGTACGAGATCATAATTGAAGTTATGTACCTATATGGCTTGGCTCTGGGGTGGGGTCGGGGTAGGGGTGATTGTACTGTACACCTCCCCCATTTTATGCCAGTGGTCCGATAACCGCTGGTCCGGTCACGGTCCAATATACTTATGAACTCACCACCGGGTCTGGTCCAATTAACAAGAATTTATCGATTGATTTCTATTGGAAGACTTCTTCTTTTTCTTCTTCTTCTTTTATTGGATCCGTATTAATCATATTATTAGGGTAATAAAAAAAGGGGTTACTTTTAAGAACTTATTGGGCTATCGGGGCAAGCCTGGCATGAATATTGGTGGCATAGATGCAGCCCGAAAAATTATCGGGTCCTGCCAGCCCAGCATGATGAGTAATTAGGCCTATAAATCTTGGCTCAGGGCGCTGTCTTATTTAGGTCATGTCCAATTTTGCCATCTCTAACGGACCTTAACCTCTCAGTGGACCGATCTTGTTCGAAACTGAATCAGCTAGAACTTGGTGGACTTCTTAATGTAAGGTGATTTATGCCGCTTTTTTCCCCCACGCGTATGCATGCATTTTACGATGACTTACGTGATGGAATATAATACCCAATTGGACCCACAGAGACAGGACATTTTTGGTCCAACTCGGATAATTTGAACACGAAGAGAGGGCTGATGGTTAGCAACATAATAGACAAGCAATTTCTGAGACTTCCAGCTGTTTGATCAAATGTAAATTTCAGACCCAATTGAATTAATTATATTTGATTCATTAAATTATATATTTTATGAAAGCGCCTTATCCAGTTGACTGAACTGTAAAAGCCAGTCTTACATGGTCCCCCCATACTTCGAGTTAGAACAGATCCAATTTGAATTTGCGATCTCAAATCAAACGGAACAGGATTTTAGCACGGCCTGGTCCGAAGGCCGAACCATGAACACCGCTAGGACTCAGCCCGCAACTGATGAAGAACTGAAGGGCCACTAGCCATCGTAGATATAGTAGGCTGGGGTTGGGGCCCAAGAGCATTGTGTTTAGGGTTGCTAGTCCAGTGCCTGGGAGCCCAAATCCAGCTACGGTGAGCCATTTCCGGCTCGATGTGGTCACGTTTGGTACACCAAAGGTCCATGCTGTGACGCTATCAAGAGTTTGCACATAATTTTACCTCAAAAGAAAGACAGGGTTTATACATATAACACCTGTTAAGTTTAGATTAGCCATAAATGGTACTCTGGCGCCGATCCTCAGCATCAAAAGCAGGTGATTTCAAGCACTAACAGCAGTTTCACCTACAAGCAAGCTGCAAAGCCCTCACTGTTGATTGTTGGCAGGAGGCACAGAAGTTTGCTTCTATCAAGTGGATGGGCAGGAGGTTTGAAACTCTTGCATGTAATATGACATGGATTTGTTAAATAAATGGATGGAGAGGAACCAAGGAGTTCTATGAGAGAGCTGATGCTGATGCTTTACCAAGAAGCACAACCAGTATAGTTCGACATAAAGCGGACTCTCTTCCCAGTCTTGCCAGAACACTTGGATTGTTCTCTTTCTAGTTTAGATTGAGAATGTTGTAATGATTCTGTCAAGAGTTGGTGGGGCTGTTTCAGGTGCACAGGTTGACAGTTTTTTCCTCAAATTGTTGAAGCGTCAAATAAAGCATTGTATAAATGTACAGAAACAACTATTCTCTTGTATTACTTCATTAACTATCAGAATCGCTGTACCACCAATTGTAATCACAATTTACCTTCAAGACGCAACTGCAATCTCCCATACAAAAACAACGTTGAGATCTGCAAAAGGGGAGAACCAGAAGTTCAGCCCGCCCCTTCAACATCCTGATGGAAATGTGGTGTCTTGTTCTCTTGACCGTTTAAATACTTCTCTGTCCAAAAGCTACGCATCATCGATGAAACATCCATGGCGCAAGAACAAGTTCCTTTGATTCTCACTAAGCTTCAAACTGTTAGGTGGATTTATCTTCCTTAGAGATGGCCTTGAGAACACCAACCAGGGTACAGTATGGACACTAATATCATTGCACCATCTTAAATTTATTTCCCTCAAGTTCCTACAACAGCCCACAGCCTCCTTCACATCTTTGTCTGACATGTTGAAACAGCCCTGCAGGTCTAGAGACAGTAGATTGAAGCATCTCCTCCCAATTGTTGGTAGAAACTGATTATGGAGTCTCAGCCCCCGTGCATGCAGAATCTCCAACCTCGGCAAATCAAAATTGATCACAAGATTGTATAACCCATCACAGTGACTGATATCCAAATGCCTGATCTCAGAGCACTTCTCAAGTATAGCTGAGACACCCAGGTGGGTTATTGAAGGGCACCAATTCATGTCAAGGAATTGCAATTTGGGGCAAGCGAGTGCAAGCTGTTTGATGCACCAGTCATCGCACAAGTTGCAGTTCCGAGCTAAGTAGAGAGACCTCACCTGGGAGTTTACAAGCTCAGTATTCTTCCCCAAGAAATCTACATTCCCTAGTTCTGTTTTCTCCATTCTGATTTCTTCTAGCAGAGGACAGCTCCTCATGATGAAGTAGAACGTTGAACTGCCAATCTTTGCGCATGAGCTCAGGTTTATCAACTTTAGCTTAGGAAGGAACTTGCACAACTCAATCATATGCTCATCAGTCAAGAAAGAAACTCCTTCAAGGTCCAGAGATTCAATCAACCGGTTGTTGGACAAGAGCAACGAAATCCCATCGAACATGAACCCTCTCGAATAGGACAGATTGACAGCCCTCAAGGGAAGATTCGCTTTAGCCACTGAAGAAAGCAAATCATCACCGAAATACGAATATGAAATTTCGAGACTGCTCAGAACTCTAGCTTCAGAAAATAAGTGAATCCACATCTCGTCCGCAAGATTAAACTCGACATTCACTCTCAGACTGACCAAATTGGGCGCATTGCGGATCAAGAAATTGACGCCCTTCGAGGTTATAAAGGTACAGTCTCTAGCAGCAACGTCTCTCAACAGAGAACAGCAAGTGGACAAATGCCCGAGCGACCGATTGGTCAAGAAATGGTTACCGGAAATGTCGATCCTGCGGAGATCCAGGAGGCTTCGTGACAGGACGGAGACCCCTTCATCCGAAACCTGGCTGAGGTGCTGCGGGTAGCTGATGTCGAGCTCCTCGAGGAGTGGGAACAGCCTCCCGATCTCGAACAGGTCCCGATCCTGCATATGATGCAGCTTCGACAGCACCAGGGCCTCGAGGTGCTTGATCCTCGATCCGATCTCGACCAGCCCGTCGAGGGGGAGGCGGCGCTGGTTGGATAGGTCAAGGCGGCGGAGGTTAGGGCAGGAACGGGAGATCTGCAGGAGGATGTGATCGGGGGAGGCGAGGAATGAGGAGAGGTCAATGGAGCGGAGGTTGCAGAATCGGGCGAGGAGGGAAGGGATGGAGGGAGCAGAAGGGGTGGGGAGCGACAGGGAGGTGCGGAGGGCGTCGGAGATGGAGAGGAACTGCTTGCAGGCGAGGGAGAGAGGCTCGAGGCGGCGATGGTGGTCGAGGAAAGAGAAGATGAGTTCCCAGCACTCCCGGGGCAACTCCATCGCCGGATCCTTCTCCGTCTCTGCAGACTTCCGGTGGAAGGATTGAATTTGAGAGAGTAGCGAGCGAGTGTTGAACTACGCGGAAGAACTTGAATTGAAGAGATTGCCCATGCGGGCCCCACGCAGGCGCGTGGAATCAGAATTTATTGAATTTGTTTGGAAGTACTTTTACAAACATGGACACATATAAGATGGCAAAAATTTAGTTACCAATTCAAAATTGAAATGGGCAATGTGGTAAATAAAATCAGTCAATTACACATCATCTTAATAAATAGGTAAAATTTTGGATTTAGCCATTAATTTACAATTTTCGTTCTAAATGTTTTTAAGAAAGGTATAATTTTTAATCTTTTTATATTATATTCACTTATTTAACCTTTTTATTGATATGATGGTCAAAATATGTTATATTTTAAAAAGGGATTGATTACAATTATACCGTTCTCATTTTAACAATTAAAATATTATAAAGTTGATTATTACCGTAAGATTTTTTGTGTCATTTTCTTTTCCTCTTCTTCTATTTATTTCAAAACTTATGGATCTTATATATAATTAAAAAAAAATACAGTGCATCTAAGCCTCCCTCAACAAAATGGAGGAGGGGAGAGTAGAGATGTTAATTGAACCGTTATATTTAGTTATTAACGCCCACTTGACTGTGTTACGGGCTAATGTATTCAAGGTTTGTGGCATATATTAAAAAGACCAAGATCTGAAGGATTGTAAAGAGTAAAAAACAAGTTGAAACTTGTCTATTAATTGGGGTTGTAGATTGTGTGGTTGTGATTGAAGGGCTTTGACTAGGTCTGCTGCATCACTGCTCAAATGGAAATGATATGGAGGACTCAATGATTGAGCAATTTCCAACAGCTCTGAAGATGCCAATTGTGAAGGTTCTTCAGCAACAGACTTAAATGTCCACGCAGCAGCTAGCAGTGAACCAAAAATATTTGTGCAAGCTATGCCCAGCCAAGCTTTCCAGTCCAGTCTATGAATGCCGCGTTGGTGTGAAACTGGACCGCTTCACCTTGACGGTTGGAATTAGACGGCAGGATGGGTAGAGCTTTCTTCCTTTCCCAGGCTCGCTAATAGATCTTTTTGCCTTCTCGATATTTCCATTGCTGCCTCGAAGGGATCTAGCTTGGGAATTGATCTTTGTTTGTATTTCTTTGCTCCCAGATGTGATCCATTGATGTCATTGCCTGCAATAAAAGGTAGCGTTGTAAATATGACGGAACATCTATGGTATTATCTATGCCAAAGATCATCATAATCTAATCTAGTACATTCTTGTCAGGTAGAACAACAAGATCTAATGGAATATTCTGGTGAGACCAAACAATGATAATATGTTGGCAGTGAAGGAAAACATGAACTACTGTTTCAGTAACATTACAGCACAGAGGGCAACTTGTAGAATTTATATGAAACCGAGCAGATGGATTGGAGAACGTGGGAAAGGCATTCCATATGATCTTCCACATTAGGAGTTTATGTCTTTCATGCGCTTTGGCTCTCCAAAGTTTTTCCAGCAATGAAAGCTCAGGTGCTCCGCACTTGCATCTTGGCTTCTTAGCACTTGTAAGCGGTGTGTCTTCTTCCCGTGCGTTTGGGATGAGTGATGGAGTGAGCTACCAACGTTGGAAAAGTCTCCTCTAACATCTGTGCATTCCAGGAGTAGTCAGAATTGATTAGCTCACTAACTTTGGCAATACTGACGTCTGTCCGATCTGTACGGAGAATCTTTGCTGTAGGGGTGGAGTTAATGATGTTTGAGACCCATGGGTCGTGCCAAACATTGATTTTATCTCCTTTCTCGGCTCTATATGTTGCACCTTCAAAGACAGTCTCTCTTGTTTTACAAAGACATCTCCAAAAATATGAACGTCTAGGCTTAGGAGAGAGTGAAAAGAATGGTTGGTGTTCCAAGTACTTGGATTTAAGGAGTTGAAGATGCGGTTTGTGATCTGTGGTAGCAAGTTGCCATGCGTGCTTGGTCAGCAAGGCAATGTTTTGAGGCCTAATCCTCCTGATTTCTCGTGTATACACAGTATTCCAAGCTCTCAAGTGTAATTTTGGCCTGCCAGATCGGTGGAACCCGCCAGAAACTGGAATAGTGTGAATCAACCTTGTCGAAGATTGATTTTGGAATGAAGAATGTAGACATGGCATAGAGGGGGAGTGAGGAAGAAGCTACATTTGGAATGAAGACACCTCGGTCGGGGTCGGCATGGGATAGGACTTTTGATTTCCATGGGGCCAGCTTGCCAGTTATATTAATCTCTATGATAGGCGAGAAAGATTGTGTCCTAGCTTTTTGTGTGTGAAGACGGAGTCCTAAGTGTTTTGAGTTCCTCACTCCCTTCCCAAGGCCCATTAGTGCACAAAGAGCTTTTCCTCCTCCTGTTCGGTGTCTTGTTGCTCAAAAACATGGCGGATCTTTGCCCATTGACTGTCTGACTGACTCGACCATTCTAGGCATTCATGAAGCACAGTGGAGAGAGCTAGGAGACTTTGATGATCGGCCATCGCAAGCAAGAATAGATCAGCAGCAAAGACTCCTCTAGAGATTCTAATGCTTGTGATACGATCTTGCAACTCTGGCCTCTCAAGATTTCTCGGTAAATCTTCTGTGGTTAAGATGAATAAGGAGGGGGAAAGTGGATCTCCTTGTCTTATTTCTCTCGTCAGTTTGAAGAAACCAGATGGGCTCCCGTTTAGGAGTATAAAATATGAGACGGTGGATATACATTGACTATGAAGGGCCATTCAACTCTAGCCAAGGCTTTTTCCATGTCTATCTTGACTAGAGAAACGAAAGGTACATGCGAGAGAAACCATTTATGTCCTCAATGGACCATCACCCTCACATTGCCATCCATCAGTCGATGTGTATTGATTATACCATGTATATTATTCTTACATGTACATACACACGAGTTCGTATATGCCGAGCAAACAACTATGTGTCCGTATATGAACATTTATGCATTAATGAGTGTGTTGAAGTAGGGGTGCTCATGGTGAACCGAACCGAGTTGAATCTTACCGAACCATTAAAATGGTTCAATTTAGTTCTGGTACTATACTCCCAAATTATAACTATTACATATTTATCGAACCAAATTATTTGGAATTGGTTTTATAGTATTGTTAACTGGTTCAAATTGTTTATATTAAAAATAATAAAAAATAAATAGATTAAATATAAACTAAGTTGAAACCAAACAAAAACTATGTCGAAATATAAGGAAATAAAAAAATTAAAATAACAAAAAGAAAATATTAAAATTACAAAATTTTCAATTAAAGATAAATCTAATATGCAAGATTAAAATTAGTTGACTTATTTAGGACGAGATTTGATATGAATTGATATAAAATATACCATACAATGGTAAAAAAAAACACATATCTAACTATTTTTTTTATTTTTTAAGTATGTCTAATATATTTATATTTTATTTTTAATATATTTACAATATTTGAAATATTTTTTTAAAAAATATGGTTTGATGGTTTGAATCGATTAACTAAATCGTTTGAACTCAGTAATTGACCGCACCACTTCATCTTTAAAAACTACACTATATGACAATCGGTTTTTTAGGTCCGGTTCGGTTCGGTTTAGTTCATAGTGTGATTTGATTCTTCGGTTCTTTTTATGCATCCCTATGTCAAAGATCTAACTATTAGACAAGGAAAAACCAATAGCCACTACACGTATAGAATTAATTATAGGATGGCCGAGGGGAAGACAAAAGGATGAAAGCACAAGCAATAGTCTAATATTTCATACAAAGTCAGTCAATGGCTCAGTCAAGAGAGCCCCTAAATTAATGGGAAGCCACAAATTGAGAAACAGACCTAAATTGATTAATTAATAACGGCGACAAAATAGAATAGATCTGAGAGGAGCCAACTAGTTGCTTACAGATTGACCTAGCTATATCCAGCCACGAAGCCATCGACAAGCCCTCTCTGCCTTCCGTCCCTAGCAACCTTTTCTAATAATGACAGTGTTCGTCCTCATCATCGATCAATCGTCTCCATGCATCTCTTTGAACCACTGGTTAGCTAGCCCCATTCCCTATCCTCTACTGCCCACTCTCTTTCTATATATACCCTCCATCGTTTCTTCTCTCATATTACGGTTATCTTAGTGTAAAAGAAACAACATGGCTACCAGAATCAGACAGATTGTGGCCATCTTCGCTGCCCTCACAGCAGTGGCTATTGCCGACGACAGCGTCCCGATCCCAGCTGACAAGTCCCAGTTGAACGCTTGGTTCGATAACAACGTCAAGCCCCTCATCTCTCGTAAGGGACAGCTCGACCCCAACCTAGAGGTGGCCGAGGCCGCCCCCAAGGTTATCAAGGTGAGGCAGGATGGTACTGGAGACTTCAAGACCATCGCAGAGGCCGTCCAGAGCGTTGAGGTGGGTAATAGCAAACGTGTCATCGTGTCGATTGGAGGTGGGGTTTATAACGAGAAGATCAAGATTGAACGCACCAAGCCTTTTATCACCCTGTATGGGGCCCCCAACGACATGCCCAAGCTCACGTTTGCTGGTGATGCTGGGCAATATGGCACTGTCGACAGTGCCACCTTGATTGTGGAGTCTGATTACTTCGTGGCTACCAACCTCATTGTCGCGGTACTTTTTCCCCCTCTAGCGACCTCCTCTCCCTGCTCAGTTTCCCTGGAATCTCTTAGGACATATATATACATAACTGTGCATTTATATATACACACATAAATTA
Source organism: Sonneratia alba (assembly GCA_900174645.1). NCBI lineage: Eukaryota > Viridiplantae > Streptophyta > Magnoliopsida > Myrtales > Lythraceae > Sonneratia > Sonneratia alba. The sequence continues at coordinate 6,678,508 of FWPY01000060.1, forward strand.
TCCCAAAAAAGAGCGTTACTGATTTTTTGGGTCTTTGGCCTTGCTGTTGGCGGTTTGAAGAACACGTCACCGAGGCCAGATGGGAACACATCGGGAGCACAAGCGGTGGCGTTGAGGATCTCCGGAGACAAAGCTGCCTTTTACAATTGCCGGTTATTGGGTTTTCAAGACACCCTCTGTGACGACCGTGGCTTCCACTTCTTCAAGGATTGCTACATTGAGGGTACTGTGGACTTCATATTTGGCTCCGGCACATCCCTCTACCTGAACACTGAGCTTCATGTGCTTGGTGATAGCGGCCTCACTATAATCACCGCTCAAGCAAGGGAGAGCAACAACGAGGACACTGGTTACACCTTCGTCCATTGCAACATCTCTGGAACTGGCAATGGCACATTCCTGGGACGGGCATGGAAGAGTGCCCCTAGGACGGTCTTTGCCTACACAGAGATGAGCAGCGTTGTCGCTCCTGCAGGCTGGTCCAACAACTTCCATCCCGAGCGCGAGAGGTAACGTTGGTCCTTGTGACCTTGTCCGTCCTTTGATCCTCTAAAGCTCTTATATATATGCAATCAAAGATACTGATCTGGCATACACTTTCGACTCCAGTGCATGCATGCAACAGTTTGTTGCTCATATCTATCTATACTAGGTCATACACAGTTTCTTCTGAATCCTCTAATGGGCTTTCTAGCTGAATTTGGTATAGTCCTATCACTAGAATTTACATGCAAATAGCCACAGCTTATCTCTCCCCAGTTAATACTATAATATTATACAACGAAGAGAATTAATATCGGTTGAACTACTAATTGATTTGATGATTAAATGGTGAACACAGGACTGTTGATTTTGGAGAGCACAAGAATACGGGTCCAGGAGCAAATCCGGCTGGTCGGGTCAAGTATGTGAAGCAACTGAGCGACATAGAAGTGAAGCCCTTCATCTCCCTCTCCTATGTCGTGGGTTCCAAATGGCTGCTGCCACCTCCCCAGATTTAAGATTGATATGCACACTCTTCATTTATATTATTGTATGGGGAGAGAAAGACGGTTTTCGTCTCATTTTTGAGATTTCGAATATAACATTTACATTATTTTATTAATTTATATCTTATTTTCTTTTCACATTGAAATTGGTTACTCCTACGAAAGTGGAAGCTGCCCACTATACCTCTCCATATTCATATTCATATTTTTCCCAATTCAATCAATGCATTTTCCCTGAGAAAAAGGGTCAAATTACCCAATGGACATTAGGTCAATTCCACGTTTTAGCACATCATTTCAATTCCGCAGAAAACGAACACGAACTTTTACATTTGTCCATTATCTACAATTTTCTTGAGAAATGCATTGAAATTCAAGATTTTTATGCTTTAGTTTTCTAATCACGAATTATTTGGAAAAAAACTATTAAGTTCGTCATAAATTTTGTAAAAATAGTTAAAATGATTGTGGAATCGATGTATAGTAATCCGGAATTTTGTGTTAGCTTGTTACCATCAAATTTGGCCATCCACCAGTGCATTACTGCGGGCGGTTCATTTCACCCAACCGAGCAAAGTCCAATATTGCGGGAAAAATATCCAAGACCAAGTCGCATAGGCATAGACTTCGTCCAACTATCGATGCATGAGTTCATACGGCTGTTCATTCACTCCCAACAAGTAGAGCTGCCAAAATGGATTAAGATTGGGTTCAGCAAAGTTGGAGAAAGAATGAGACGAGAACCCAGATAAAAACCTGTGCAAATAGTGCCGCAAAAATCTGTCGTTTTGACAACCCAACACTGACAGCTCGTGCTCACTAAAAGCCCAGGCAGAAGGTGTAACAAGTCAACTATAAGAACATCAACGTACATTTCACGACAACACGACAATCTCCATAGGCGAAAATAGGCTACTTCCTTCCATAACACAGGTTTGCTAGCTTTCTTCGCATATGTGAGATACGAAAATCGTGGAGTAATGTAGGGATTACGTATCCTTCTCCTTGCCTCATACTGGTCACTCTCTTCCTCCAGAGCTCGCTGTTATTCCTCCAATTCCATTTAAAACTAGAAGAGCAAGAAATTTATAACAAGAGAAAAGGTAATCGAAGGGAAACCATTAAGGATATCAATGAGGAAAAAAAGGTGGTCAATAACTGATTTTCAGTCCTTCCTAGCTCTGCATTCTCTAATGGCTTTCGTGTATACTCTGCAAATCAATTGAAGGCCTTTCCTGCTCTTCTTCCATTTCTTTTAAACTCAAAGACGAGCCTCTCATGTGATAATCCTCGGCTGCTTCTAGCGATAATTGATCCGCTCCTTTTAGCACTCTGTGCTCTATATTGTGGAAGTAAAAGGTAACCTACTAGGAGGAGTATGGTGAGGCTGACTGTTCAGGCCAAAGATGAAATGAGATAAGATGATCATTTAATTCCAATAAAATGATGATGATGACATACCAAAAGAAGAAAAGAAAAGAGGTTGGTGATACTGCTTGTTGTTTATAGTCTTGCCTGCATTGCCTGGCTATACATCTGTTGATCGATCACATTATTTAACAATTCTGATGCCTCATGATCGTCATCATCATCACCTGGGATTTTTCTCCTCTTCTGCGTGATCCGTGCGCCTGTTATTTGGAGATTCAGTTCTGTTTTTGCAAGCATCGAGAAATTGAAGGTTTTATGTGGAAAGAGGCTGACTACTCTCACTAGCGAGCAATCATGACTTACAGCTCAGCTTCCTGTACACGGATCATGTTATTGTTGCTGGTGGTAGTGGTGGTGGTTTTTGGTAGATTTAATGGTGAATATATACGGGTTATGGAACAATCTTCATGGCTGAGTTTGCCGTTGATATCCACTTAATATTATATATATATATATATATATATAAAGCCTCCTAATTTCAAATGTCATATCATTCTGAGGCTCGGGAACTGGGTTATGGCTTTGGCTCCAGGACAGGGTTGAGAGCTGGGTTTTGGAGATGGCTCTGGAGGCACTGGGCTCATGGTGGAGGTTACGGCTCTGGGTTTTGTTCTGGGAGCTCCGGAGGCGGTGACAGAAAAATGGAAACCGGTGGCCTGGCACCTATGGAAGCCACCTTCCTCCAGACTCGAGAGATAGAGTCCGCCATAGTCAATGTGCTGGAAGACAGAGAAACGGCTGTAAAGTACAAATTACGAGCTTAGATGATGTATTACTCTTCCTACGGGATGGTTGAGCCTTGAATTATATGTCCTGATCTCCTAGTCAAACTTAATGGTATATAGCTTTCTCGTAAGAAGCTTAAGATATATATGCGATCATTATAACGTGAGGCAAGATTGAGATATTAATATGTTGTGGTAACGGTGCTCTACTGATGCCCTGCAGAGAGGCAGACAATAGAAAAGAAACTAAACCACCTATGTACGTAACAGGCAGATACGTCTGCATGCATCACTTACTTCATCTCGAAGGTATCACAAACATGAGGGCTTCTCTCTATGTACGTGTGTGTTTTTCCTTGAGCCATTGTACAGGACAGGAATATGGAAGAACCATGATTTGAATAAGAAAGTCCCGGTAGCCCTTCTTGTTGCTTCTACCCATCTCGCTGGAATCATCTCGGTCACTCTTCTCCTCTTCTGGATCTATAGGCATACTGATTCAAAGCACACTGACGAGAAAAGCATGGCGATCGAACTCAGGTAACTTTGCCTTCTCTGAGAATTATCTTTTCTCTCTTTTTTTTTTTCCCTCTGAATGGACTTGATGAGCTGACTCAGGCAACTCTTTCATGTGAAGATGTTGCACAATTGAACCCCATAACAGATAAGTTGAGGTCTTCATCTGTTGCTGTTTGCTGAGTATTGAATGCTGGAAGCATGCTACTAAGTTAGGTATACTTTGAGCTAGATCAGATGTCCACAAAGTTGTTTCTGACTTCTATATATCCATCCTTACACAATACAAACTGGCCATCAAAGCAATAGGGTGTGATAATGCTCCTGAATTGAATTTTGCACAATTGATTTGCTGCAAAGGGCATTATGCCCTATCATATTCCTGTGCATGCACTCCTAAACAAACTTCACTTGTTGAAAGGAACCATCAACGTATTTTGAATCTGGCTCGAGCATTACTATTTCAACCTTGCACCCCTCCAAATAAATCGACCTTTGACGTGTTTCACCATAAAAAGCCTACACGTAGTTATGTTCAAGCCTTCGGATGCCTCCGTTATTAATCTACTTTCCCACAAGATTGAGACAGGTTTTCGCCCCGGTTCCAGGGCGGCCTGTGTTCTTCTTGGCTAGCCCCTTGGGTATAAAGGGAATAAAACTTCTAAAAACAGGAAGTTTGCCGACCTCTAAAGTCAAGATGCTCGAATTGACTTTCGTATCATCATTTGGGCAAGAAGTCCTGCATTACGGTCAAACCCGATCAAGTGCTCAATTTCAAACATCAGAGTGCAATATGTCCATAATCTAGAGGGATGTTAAAAATAATAACCAGTCGTTTTAGAAAATCTTATATTTGAGAATTATAATGTAATTCATGATTAGAATATATAGCATTATGTGATGATTCTGCAATATTCAAATAGAATATTGAAATAGAATTATTTGGTATGATTGATTTCTTATTTTTATTTTCCCAAGCTCATATAAATAGGCATTGTATCTTGAAGTTAAATACCATAATAATATTTCTGTGATTCCAGACCACAATACTAGTACTTCTATAATCTTTACTCTCCTTTCATAGTCTTATTTTACTTTAAAAATGTATTACCTTCCACATCAAATGAAGGCCGGGGGAGGGGGGGTGGTGGACCGGACCAGCTTGGCTAACTCGACCAATTTAACTGAAATCGGTCACTCACCAAATTTAATTATCATAAAATAACCCAATTACATTTTAACTTAGGTCAGATCTAGTTAAATAGTCGGAACGATAAACCCAATTGAATGAATAAAAAAATTGGCCGACTTAAAATTAAGAAAAAAATAAAAATATATTATAATACACTTATTTTATTTTACTAAACTTATATTTATATTTTATATTGAATTTTGGGTTAGTATAATGATTATATTAATGATTTTTTTATAAATCATAATTAAATTATAATATTATGTCAATTTATTAGTGATATTATTTATTAAATATACAGTTCTACCTATTAAACTCTCGATCGTATCTATGGACCCATAAATTCATACCTTAATCGGTTCTCAGTCCGATTCGATTATAAAAAACTAGTTTCTTTAGTGATTAGAAAATGGACAATAATTGAAACTATTATAAATTTATTATAAAAAAGGAAAAAAGGCGCTCGCTGCTTCGGCCTATCTGACAATTTGGGTTGACACGAATTTTTTGGGATTCCAGGAATGCCAGCCTAGCATAAATTGTATAAATAATTACTTTAAAAAAATAAATTTAAATAATTTATATTTCAAAATAAATTTTGTTATCGTATGGATTAATTTAAAATTTATATTTATTTAAATAAAATAATCAAATAACTGTTAAAATATAATATTATATAATTAATTATTTTTTAAATATTTTATAATTTTTTATTATAAAATATTTTTTCGCACTTTTAAATTTTTTTTCCTGTATTGTACTAATACAACCTAAAAAATAAGACAACCTGAAAATATTGACTCCAACATTTTTTTTTTTTGTGACGTGCCACTTTTTCTCAGCTCCATCCTGATGGGCTCCTATCAGCATCCGAAGGGGGATTGCATCGAGATGCCCCCGCCGGCCGCATCCCCACACCCAATCTCGGCCGTATCCTAGCTAGGGCTGTTTATCTGGTGAAGTTATATCTTGCAGGGTCCCAGGCCGGAAAGTCACTCAATAATTTTAAAATCGTTCGGATCGTCGATCCAACGACGTACAGATGCGATCTATCTTTTGGTCTGCCCCACTTCTTCCTGTCCGTCTGTCAACAATCCAATTTGAATTTCCACGTTTCACATGTGCCCCGGACCTTAGAAAATCTAAGTTTGTCAATTCGGGCACTCTGACGATTTCCGACCCACCATATGGGATGGCTTAAAAATCCTAATTCAGATAAGAATATGCCATGCTTCGGATCAACCAATTCGGTCTGAATTAAACAAAAAATAAACTTAAATAATTTAATATTTTAAAATAATCTAAATATTATATTAATTTAAATAAAATATTAAAATAATTATTTTATAAACTGATCATTTTAAAAGTTTTCTTATAATTTTTTATTATAAGTTTTTTTTCATATTTGACCTGATATCTCTATCGGACCGTACTTGATTCAAGATAATAGTTTTTAAAACAGGACCGGGCCGAGAACTGGTGTAGGCATGGGTTCATGGATCGGACCGGAGGTTCAATGGGTTGAATCACATGTTTAATAAATAATATTAATAATATAATTTACTAATAAATTTACATAATATCATAATTTGAATATAATTTATACTAAAAATTATTAATATAACCATTATATTAAACAAAAAGTTTAATATAAAATATAAATATACATCTAGTAAATAAAATAGGTACATTATAATAGGTTTTTATTTTTTTTAATTTTAAGTCGGCTGGTTTTCTCACGGGTTTAATTAGATTCACTGGTCGGACCAGGAACCGGCCGGTTCAATTGAAAATTTTCTCTTTAAATGTGCAATTGGATTTTTTTGTAGGAACCGGATCGGGTGAGTGGCCGGTTCCCGGTCGAACCGGCCGGCCGGTCCAGTTTTTAAAACTATGTTCAGGACAGTTTTTGCCAGGTCCAAGTTCAGTGGAAGCGTGTTCTCTTTGCTCTTAAAAATCACTAAAACACTCACGTGGGTCAACAATAGTTCTGCTAAAAAGAGATCTCACATAATATAAAGAGAGGGTCCAACCGACGAGGGTAGGATCCACAACCTGTCATTTATAGATCGAACGATACAGTCCACCAATCCCATTCTGCATGATGGTCGATAATATAATTTAGAGACAATGTGCAGTCTAAGATTTGAATAAGGTTTTTGTATATTCCGAGAAAAAGGTGCAAAAAAGGATTGACCTGTCGGTCAAGGGGCATCTTTGGTAAAAGATGACGATTATTTTTATATAAATATGGTGATATCAATCCCATATATATATATATATATATACACTGTGTATGTATGTGTGTGTTAATCGTGTTGCATTGCTCCGTACCGTGGGGAGCTCACTGAAAAGGGAGAAGGAAGAAGGGAGCGAGGAGGGAGACGATGATGGAGAAGGAATCATCCAGTTACTTCGTTCAGCAAATGTTAATCTTAGGATGTGCTATAATCCTGGGCGCAGGCGGCCAGTCTGTCTGGGTTCGAGCCGATGTCCACTACTATGATTTCGTGGTAAGCTTTGTTGGCACGAAGTTTCGGCCCCATTGTCCAATTCTGTTTCGTGGTAAGCTTTTTCCTGCACACTTCACCCTCACCCAGCTGTTTCCATGTTGGGTAATTTTCGGCCGCCCACTACCATTAACGTGCATCTCTCTCTATACGTCATTCATAAATGTACATATCTCCGATGAATCCATGAAAGGGTTTTTGTACCTGCTCCTGGCTGGCTCTTACTTCGAATGAAATTAGGAAAACGAAATGAATAGGCACACCGCAGTTTTGGCATCGCTGCTAGTGTCCACCCCTCAATCGGGGTTGTCCACGATCTTATGGTTAATGGTGATATCGATGGATCGATAGTGGTGGCTGATAACGCACGTATCACACCTCCTCGGCTGGCAACTATTCCTATATTTAATTTTTGTTTTTGGTTTCCAATCTTCAAACCGAAAAGTCATGTGTCGTTTTACCCTCGATATCAGTTCGATTGATTGCATTTACAACGTGGGTAAAGCCTCGAGGAGCACGAGTCTCTTGATTAACGTTGCTAAACTTAGCTCTAGAATGGGCTTGTGTATGTATTCTGTTGTTTGCCTTTTCAGCTGAAGGAGATTGAAGTGACAAAGCTATGTGTCAACGAGAGCATCTTAACCGTCAACGGTCTCTTCCCCGGACCGGAGATTAGGGTTCACAAAGGGGATACCGTCTTTGTTAATGTCGCTAATCAAGGAAATCACGGTGTTACCATTCACTGGTAAGTATTTAAAATATTGTTATATTCGGCTCTAGGCTATTGTTATATCACTTTAATAAACTTTTCAATAAACATATTGCTCTTATGAAGAGTAATAAGTAACTACTGATTAATTCAGATTCGAGTTGGATCACGTTGCTCTCTAACTATTAAAACTGTTTCAAATTATGAATTTTATGCATACTTGAATCTAATACCTTATTTATGGAGAATGTGTAATGGATTATCTCAGCCATTTATCTTGGCTCCTAGGGTTTGCTTTTAGCATGTGTAAATTTTCTCCTTTTAAGTGCCAGAAGGGACTAGTTAAGAGCAATGCCTAAAGTTGGATTCTAGCTTAAGATGTGATCACATAGAAATGTGAGATGTTGCTTTTAACATAGCATAGAATTAAACACATGTACAGGTTAATTAAAACTTGCAAGCTTCTATAGGCACGGCGTGAAACAACCTCGGAACTCATGGTCAGATGGACCCGTATTCATCACGCAGTGCCCGATCCTACCGTTTTATTCTATTGACTCCCTTGCACTATACCATTTTATTCTATTGACTCCATTCCTTTCCATTCTATTCTATTACATTTTACGAAACGCGTACTTAATCTGAAGGATCACCTTTTGTACCTTTGTACCTATACCTCAATTTCTCAAGTAAATGCAATTACGGGTTCTTGGTATAAGGGGGACCTGCATGCGGAGGTGGACTTGGACTTGAAGAATGGAAATGATATTCCCCATCCAAATGGCTACTTGATCAACGGAGAGCTTGGAGATTTTGCTAATTGCTCCAAAGGTACGTTTATATGGACTAGCACCTCTTCTTCTCCTTGTCGAAGAGTTTTAACATGCTTCTATGTTTCTCATGCATGTAGAAACGACACATCGTTGGTTGGTTGATCACGGAAAGAGGTATCTTCTTCGCATAATCAATGCAGCCATCGATGGCAAGCTCTTCTTTGCGATCGGCGGCCACAACATCACAATAGTAGGAGTGGATGCCGCCTATGTGAAGCCCGTCACGACGAGCTGTGTCATGATAAGTACTGCACAAGAATGTTCATAGTGATATCAATGGGCGAGCTATGCAAAAACCGTACAGATTGCAATGTGACAGCGAGTGGAAATATACACGCATCCTCCATGAATAACATCAGCTGGGTCAACCCGACGGTTGATGTGCTCGAGGCTTCCTACAGGCAATCCTCTTTCTCTGTCTCTCCCTGATGATTCAAGCTGTACTTTGATCATATTTCGATATTGTCCTATAACTGCTCAGTATATATCTTATCTATATATATATACCCTTTCAAGATATTGTGTTCTACTTATGCAGTGAGCTTCTCAAATGAAGAATCATTGTCAGGGTCTTTAATTAGGACTCGTATGTGTACATAATCATCTGGTGAATCAGAGAAACCTTGTCCCATTTTGCAGGAATTTAAGTGGTTATTACACTACGGACTTTCCGGATTGGCCGCCGGTCACGTACAACTTCACCGAAAGTCTCAACGACCAGGATGTTTATATGACAGGTCAAGGGACCAAGGTCAAGGTTCTGAACTACAATGAGTCGGTAGAGGTAGTATTTCAGGGCACAGCTATAATAGATAGCTCAGGTGATCACCCAATGCACATGCATGGCTACAACTTCTATGTGGTCGGAATGGGACATGGGAATTTTGATAATGTGACGGATCCTCTGACATACAATCTAGTAGATCCTCCAAAAGTAAACACTTTCATGGTCCCTAGGGATGGATGGCTAGCCATCAGGTTTATTGCAAATTTACTTCTCTTGAACTCTAGTAAATCAGTATTAATATACTAAGCAACAGATCATATATTTATTTGGGTTAACCTTGTCTAGTAAAAATTTATAGTGACCACAAACAAAGTCTACTATAATATTAGAGAAGGGATACGAATTTCTATACACATACATTCATACTTAACTATATTTCCAAATGATGTGACTCCAGCATTAGTACTGAGTAATTAATAGTGATATCATCCGTTGAAATTTACATTTTAAAGCTAAAAATTATGATAATAAATTATCATAAGTTGATTGAGATGGTTCAGTATTGTCTCTTCTTAAATAAGGTTTCATGCTCGAGTCTTGCAAATTGAGATAATTTATATGTGGGAGTTTTACCTTTTATTATACCGACCTAACTCAAACCCAAATTAGTTAGGAGTCAATGGGTTTATGAATAAAATATGATTTACATTAAAAAAACTTATGATAAACTCAAACCGATATTAAAATTAGTTTATGTTCTGTTCGTCAAGTCCCGATCGAAGAAATAATGACAGAAACTCTGAACAGGAATTCAATTAATACAAAACTTATCTTTGGTAGGCTGATAGTAGACTTTAGGATTTGATTACTCAATATTTTTTTTTACTGCAAACCCCTTTTATTAACATTATAGTTATTTTAACTAATGTAGATTTTGTGGGAATTAATTAAATTTTCATAACCTTCAAGGATTTTCAAGTAAATACTATTTGCCTTTATTTTGTGTATACAAAGAGAGAGGAGAGTGTACGTATAATTTGTCCATAATTTATAAAATCGGGAGTTTGATTTTTCTAATGCTTAACCCTTATTGATATCACCCATGTGTGCACGTACTTGTCTATAGATTTACACGATCCATAGATTTTGTGAGATGTTTATCGACAGAAAGAAAATAAACTATTTCTAACAGGAAAAACTCCTCAAAACGTGTATATAAATATCATCCATATTATGATAGATTAATTTTAGTCGAGTGGATTGATTCTTGAACTGCAGGCGTTTGGTTATGGCACTGCCACTTCGAGCGACATCTCAGCTGGGGAATGGACACAGTTTTCATAGTGAAGAACGGAGACACCGAGGAGACGAGCCTCCGTCCGCCTCCTCCCAACATGCCTACCTGTATCGGTTTCCCGAACATCACGATTGGGAAATGGAACAGCACAGCCATTGCCCGACGCAGATCAATAATGACGTAGGAATGTCGACATCCGCACAACCAACCCACTGATCTTTAAATATTAAGTGCACTTTCCTACGTTGAAGTGAGCTATTAAATGCGCTCTTCTTGATGAATCAGCTATCAAGTGAGCCAGATGCCAGTCAGATAGCATCAAATTCGTCCAACCTGTGCATGGGAGATTGTTCCCCGCACTCCTATCTATCGTCAGTGTCCTTTCCATTTTGAGGAAGTCGTAGTCATTTGTGTTTGAACAAAAAAAAAAAAAAAACTCTTTTGAGCTTTTCCTCTTTTATCTCTGTATCTCTTGGATTTCATCCGAGGGTGTGGGTCACATTTAGGGTATGTATCCTTATTTGTATGTCTAAAGGATGGTGATTTCTACCTTCTTCTTCTTCTTCTTCTTCTTCTTCTTCTTCTTCTTCTTTTTTGGGGTGAAGTCAAATTTGATGGTCACCTTGTAGGTGCCCTATGCCTCTCATTCATCAAGTTCAGTTCTTCCTCTCCATTCTCCTCTGGAATCCCATTTCTTCCATTCCCGGTATCCCAGAATAACCTTTAAATTGCACTTATCTTAATCATTCATAATTCCATTGAAAAAGTAATTCGCAGTTATTGATTAATCCCCACTAGCTGTTACATGTAAAATGAAGCAACCAATTTATATTTTTTCTAATTACATCGGATGCTCATGAGTCTAAAATGGATAAGAGAAGGGAGAATAATAGAGCACGGTGACTCTCACAATGAGAATCGAACTTACAATCTTTTGATTATTATGTCGAAGGTGATACCACTCTACAAAATCCCTTTTCTTAGCAAATTCATATTTATATATGTGGTGCATGGCCGGTGATTTAGTGTTGGAGCTATTGCCAATACAACATTCTATATATATATATATATATATACACACACACACAAATATACATGCAATTTGGCACTTTTCTCTAAGAGCATGTTTGGCTCGGTGTAATTCATTCACGAAAGAGTGTCGAGATTACACTCAATTCTATGCTGTTTGAGTAGAAAATGTAATGTATTTCAATTTCTCCGAATTGAGCTGTATTTATGGGGCCTTATGTCTTTCTTGGTAATTGCTTTACCGAGCTATCTAAGGTGGAATATTTCTTTTACGGGTGATCCACACGCTTGTCATAATTTTTTTTTTTATTTCAGTGGTATCTGAACCCATAACAATAGACTAATATACCGGACAGTGTATTATACAACCTGAAACCCGCTAATTAAATTTCAAATACCAACTCTTGAAATATTAGAATCCTTAATATAATTTACTGCATACTTGCCATAATTCATTTCTACGCATTTTTGCCCCCAAGTTTCTTTTTTTTTTCTTTTTTCACGTCAACTTCTCAAATTTCTTGGGGGCACGTGAGGGTTGTATGGTAAATTTAAAATTTTCTACCACATCAAACATTAAAATATTAAAATTACACGTACTATTTCTACTATTAAAAATATTTATCAAACACAATAATTTTAAATTATAATTTACATAATCCGTAAAAATTAAATTCTCCTATAGTTTAACTTTATATCGTAATATATCAAGCTAAAGAACCAAACGGACCATTTCTCTCATCCAATTTTAAAGGATTGAAAAAAAGTTCTAATTCGAAGATTTTTATCTCTAACGGGTTTGAGTTTAATCAAATTTGAATAATTTAATGCTCATTAAATCTACATATAATAGTGGAGTCAGTGAGTGTTGAAGTCGCATAAGGTAAGCCGATAGAAGATTTGATCCGACGGCTCGGAGTGTGAGTGCCTCAGGAGATCGGATCCGACGGTAGGTATCGCGGCAACCATGAAAGCTCAGCCCAGTCGTCATGCTCTCCATTGAAGATTTATCTTCGTGCTTATACATTGAACCTTAATTTGCGGCGCACCGTTGCTTTACGTGACTGTCCTATCTCACCCAACCGTAAGATTTGCATCTAAAATTCTCTTGACAGTCCAGCATCCTAATCTCTGGCTTTTGGGGGTGTGTGTCGATATATAGATAGTTTGACAGTTAGATGGAGGCAAGGCAAAGGTGTCAACTAGGGTTGCACACAAAGAACCGGAGGAGCCGATAGAACCGCGGATCAAACTGAATAGAACCAAGAAAACCGGTTTGGAACAAATCGTTTTTTATATAATGCAGTTTTTTAAGGTAAAGCGGTGTAATTAGTTACTAAATTCAAACGATTCAGTTAATCAATTTGAACAAACGAACCATATTTTTTAAGAAATATTTAAAATATGGTAAATATGATAAAAATAAAATATAAATTATTATAATTATTTAAAAAAATTAAAAAATAGTTAAATATAGGTTATTTTACTATTGTATATTATATTTTATACCGTTTTATACTAAATTTGTTTACTAATTTTCTTTTTGTTGTTTTTATGTTTTTTTTTTCATTTTCTTGTGTTTTGATGTATTTTTGTTTGATTTTGGTTTAATTTATATTCATTTTGTTATTTTTTTAAAATTTTTTAAAAAGATGGCTCGAACCGGTTCTAAACAATTCGGTTCGATAGCTATGTAATGGTTATGGTTCGGGGATATAGTGCCTAAATCGAACCAAACCACTTTAATGAATCAACAATATCAATGAACCAAATCGAACCATGAGCAACCCTAGTGTCAACTAATAAATGAGTACATTATTAGATAATTTATGTGTATATGCAACGATTAGGCGACTTCATCAAGCATGCCTCAGTCACATCACGTTTATAAGTTATGTGGCACTTGTTGTACGGTCTCGAGTTGGCATCCGAGTTCGATTTCGTCGGCCTAAGTCTTTTTCTCCAAGGTCCAGCATTTGCTGGGCAGCGAGTGGACAGCTCACCTTGTGGGGGGAGGCAATTCGTGTCGGCCCGGTCTTATTAGGCTGGACCAGTGTGGCCCAACAATATCTTCATGTCACGGCCCACTATGAGCTTGGCATGATAAGACCGGTTCGAATACTGGTTTGCTACAATTGGATTGACTAGTTGCAGTGTCCAAATGAGAATTGTATTTGGCGAGCGATGACCAGTAGATTGAGAGAGAGTAGGGAAGGAGAGAATCAATCACTCACAATATACGTGATTTTGGGTGATTTTGGACGGTGATGGTCCATACTCCATGGCCTAAACAGACTTAGCGGGGGATCTCACTATTTCTGTCGAGCTCAAGAGATCAATCTTTTACAATGGCACTCTTAATGACCTTGCACGGCTGCATAGTCTATATATTAGGATAGCATATAAAGAAAAAAAATATTGATTAAAATGAATATCACATAACAAGTAAATAATAAAATATTTCAAAATATTCGAGATCTTCTTTTTTTTTTTTTTTTCTTTTTCTTCTTGTAGAGTGCCGTGGCACTGAGGAAGGATGTCCCGAGTTTATGTATGCTGATTGATTGACTTTTGACTTCTACTGCCATGGCGCCTAGAAAGTCATGACACTGCACATGCTCATTATTTTCTGGCCTTTAGTGTCATGGCACTCTATGCAACATTGTGCATTTCAACTTTAGCTTCATATATAAGCGCACGATGATTCTACCACTCATCTATCTGGTCGACAATCCCACAAATATGAGCCACACACCTCTATAGAATTAGCTGTGGGGGAGTTATCAACGAGAGGAAAATCAGATTTTTGTGTTATTTTTTCCCAGTAACAAGGAAACATGGAAAATGCTCATTAAGGAATGAAAGAGGGAAAAGAGGGCGGAAAGAGAGGCCATTTGCACTAGAGTTGTTAAATGGGGCGGGCTAGCCCGGAATCGGTATGGACCAGATCATCCAAACCTTGAACCGGTCCAAACCACCCCTAACCCGGCTCATAACCGCTCTTATTGGGGCTGTTATGAGCTATGTTAGCAATATAGGCCCGTTGAACCATAACCGACACAGACTGTTAACACACAAAATCGGCTTGAAACCATTACAAACCAGCCCGCACCGGCCCAGACTGTGAAATATAGCCATTTGCCCACCAAGCGTCGCAATCTCCTACAATTTGTTGAAAAATCAATGACCACAAATGGCGAGGCATCCAATCATATTACTGTTTATCCAATCCAACCAAATTACTTCCACCCAATCAAATTCGAAAGTAACGGCATTTTAAAAAAAACCGTTCCGTTCATAAAATATTCATTCGAAATAATTTTTAAAAATAATTAAAAAGATGAACGGTTCATAGATCAAACCAGTCCAAACAGTTAACTGGCACATTTATAGACGGTTTCAAACTGATTCATATTCGAATGAACTGTGATCCATAATCGGACCGATCCATTAAATAAACAAGCAAATCGTAATTGAATCTAATGGTTCTAAACTTATTTTGAATCTCTCATACTGCACTTTTTAACATTACTCATTTGTGCAGAGAAACGGAGCAGACGGGGAGTGGCAAAACGTATAATAGCTCAGCCTCACAACTGTCAGCTTCGTATTGGCTTGCTACGCTAACTCACTGCTGCGGCTCTTAAGCTCTTCTCATCGTGTCATCGGGAGCGGCTCATTAGCGCGATGAAACACAAAACACTCTGAAATTTATTACATTAATCCTTGTGATGGTTGAAGATATTTCATACATTTTTTGTGCTCCATCGGTCTTTCCTATGAGAGAAATAGGAGGAGACTAATGGGTGAGACTCAAATTCATTACGGGCGAATATTCAACGAACTCAGTAAAATTTTCTGATACTTACGTCCCCAGCTTCTATTCCTTCAAGCACGTTGGTCTACCATCTCGTTTTTCCGTTGTGGCAAGGCGAAGGCAAATTGAAATGTCAAATGAAATGAAAATCAGGTATCAAAAAGGATATCATTGACGTTCTTACCGTTTAGCTCGTGACAATTTTTTTTTATTAATAGTTGCATGCCTCAATTTTCATTCCGTTAGACACCAAGAAAATGAGACGGCGAAACTAAAATGTTCAATGCAATGGAGGGTTAAGGGATATAAGTGATTAAAAAATCCATCAAGGACGAACCTTTCTTCCCCCTTGTTTAATTTAATGAGCCACCGATTGTGCCTAACCCACTGAATGTCTTGTGGAGGAATAAATTTATAAAAGATTATAATATATTACCTATAATAATAATTTTTAAAACCGGATCTGACCGGGAACCAGTCAAGGTATGGGTTCATGGATTCATGGGTTGGACCGGGACTTCAATAGGTCAAATCTCATGTTTAATAAATAATATTATAATTTAACTATAATTTATAATAAAAATTATTAATATAGTAATTATATTAGCCTCAAATTCAACATAAGTTGGTTGGTTTTCTTGTCGGTTCAATTGGGTTAGCCGGTTCAATCGGGAACCGGCTAGTTCAACCAAATTTGACCTAATTTAAAGTGTAATTGAATTATTTATGAGAACCGGACCGGGTGAGTGGCTGGTGCCCAGTCGAACTGGTGGAACCGGTCCGATTTTTAAAATTATGCCTATAATGGGATCGACCTTTTTCTTCGGGATCTCTGGAATTAACTAAAGGAAAGAAATTGGGTGCCCATATATAGTAATATAATTGCTAAATAAACTCAAAACCATCTTTATTAAAATAAAGGAATCTAATCATACACTCTTTTTATTATTATTATTATTAAAAAAGATAGGGTGGAAATGGTGGTGAGAATCCTATCATACGACTTGGATTTCTCCTATCCACTCAGTACGATTTAAGATCAATTGAATAATCGGTGATTAACACTAATACTATCGAAAACAGTACTACCGAGAATGTAGAAAATAGTTTTCTTTAAAAAATCCGGTATCTTTCGGGGACACTTCCTTCCAACAAGCGAAAGGGGATTTGAATTTGTAATCCCAAACTCATTTGATGATCACATGGAAGCTAATTTTAATCTATGGATCTAATTATACACCAAAGGTTCAAAATAGTTGACACCCAACAAAGATATTAACCTAAAAGTCCACACTAATGCTACTATATTTGGAATGGCAGCTACATATATATATATGTATATGCATATGCACTCTCTATGTGTGCCTTGATAAATAGCTGAAATTATGTCAGATATGCAGTAGGCATTGGACTAGATTACTAGCTAGGGTCTTGATAATTGAGACGTATAATTAATATAGAGTAAATACATATATATATATTTTTGGTCCCAAATAATTTGGTCAGTCAATTGTTTGGTCTCTATTTTTTTTTATATCATCAATTTGATCTGAACATCTATCATTTTTGCACCAATTTTGTTCGGACGTCAAAATGTCATTAAAAAAAAATCCAATGTACTGCTAATGTGACTTGACGGCATCAAATATACATATGATGCCATGTTGGTTTTTTTTAAGGAGTTTAAATGTCTAGACTGATATGGCAAAATGATGGATGGTTGACCAAATTGGTGGCAAAAAATATATAAAGGAACCAAACTATTGAATTGACTAAAATTATGGATGAAATTAAAGATGTTAAATGAGATATTTGGGTTGATTCAAAACTTGCTTGAAATAGTTTGGTTCAGTTATGATTCGGCCCATTAAGCATAATGTGCAAGTCTAGTTACAAGCCACGGTTCAATAAATCATGAATTAGCTCAGAACCGGTTCTTGGTTTTGGTCGGTTTGAACCATGAATTGCGACCCTTTCCCTTTTTTAATTTTTTTCTAAGTAATTAAAATGAATAAATTTTTAAAATTGAACAATAGAGAATTAATCGTTGATTACAGGGTTTTTAATTATCTAGGTTGGTTATGGTTTGGGACCGGTTTCCAAACGGTTTTAATGAAAATATGTGATAGATTGGTTCCGATTCAATAAGTCTATTTCTTGAACTATATTTATAATCGTCTCTTAGCATAATAAGAGTGGCTTTGTGCTAATTTAGAGGCGATATGAGCCGATTATGAAATATAGATTTAATCTTTAGTACCGTTGTGAAAGGAACATTCTACTTTGGTAGGATAGCTCGGGATCCCCAAAAGAGGAAAATAACCAATTTGGCTTTTCTGAACTTTTCAGGGGAAAAAAGGATAATAATAAAAGTACTTTAAATCATATTTTTAAAAACTGGATTGGGTCGGTCGGTTTGACCAGTTCGACCAGTTCAACAAGGAACCAGCCACTCACTCGGTCCGGTTCTTACAAAAAACTCAATTGCATTTTAAATGAGATCAACTCCAGTTAAACTGGTAGGTTCCCGGTCGGACTGGCGAACCTAATTGAAATGGTTGGAAAATCGGCCGATTTAAAATTAAAAAAACATAAATCTATTATAATGTACTTATTTTATTTTACTATACTTATATTTATATTTATGTTAAAGTTTTGTCTAATATAATGGTCATATTAATGTTTTTTTGTTATAAATTATATTTAAATTATGATATTATGTAAATTTATTTGTAATATTATATTATTAATATTATTTATTAAATATGCAGTTTAACCCATTAAACCCCTGGTCCGACCCATGAACTCATAAACCCATAGCTGCACCGGTTTGACCTGGTTTTAAAAGCTATGCTCTAAATTGGTTATTTTTTTATGTAAAAAATTAGATATTTTTAAAGGGATAATTCAGTTAGAAAAAAATTAATTATTACCATATATTTTAGCCCGTCATATAATTAATTAACTGAATAACGTGACAATAACACTGTGGTCGGGGCCTCCACCGGATCTTCCCCCTCCCCCTCTCGCCCTCCCTCTCTCGGAAGGATAGGTTAGAGAGATCTCGCAGGCAGCATGGTAGCTTATAACGAAATATTATTAGCGATAATAAATTCAAACCCGCAAAGTAATAAGAAAATATATAATATAAAATACCAAATATATATCATCAACTAGGAAGCTTCTATTTTAGGTGTATAACGGGTCCAACTTTTCAACTATAACATTTGTTTGAAATTAATTCAGAATCGAGTCATGTCGACCCATTAAATGATTAAACTTTCTTATTATAAATTCTCTCTATTTATAATATTTGAATTTAAATATTATTTTAAAAAATGTGTAAAATTATTTTAATCAATACTGGTTTAAAAAATAAATTTTATATGATAAAAATGTAGAGCTGCTAGTTGTAGTACACTAATCACAGGCCAGATGGTCTCAGCGTTGGTATTAGTGCTCTAAGTCTGATCTTAGTGTTAGTATTAGTGCTCTAAGTCCAATCGTATATGATGTAATTGGAGCTATTTTACATTCATAAAATATAATTGAAGCATTTTATTCATCATATGTTACATATTTTCATAAAACCTATAAATCAGGATAATGATTTTAGGGTCATATGAAATCATGCTAGTGAGACTTAAGATTCCAAAAGTCCTAATCTAAAATTGCTCATGTTTGTAGGATCACTGAATCAGAGATTAGTAATCTGATAAAACTAGTACACTCATTATATGCTCTATCGTAGAGGGTAACTAATCTTACTGTTACTTGTGAAGAGTCACTAATATAAGAGTGTATGTGTTTTTTTTATAAAACAAGTTCACTTAATTGACTCGCTTGAGGAAAACCTAATAGGTACTCGTATAAATGTCAATAGGTAATTCCTTATGTAATAGTAGGTGTAAGTACTTCTCAGATATGAGATTATCATAGCACCTTGTGATTGTTAAATTGAGATTTTGGTTTATCCTTTAACGTGACTTTTACAGACATGTGCATGTTATTTTGGACTTAAAGAGACTGTTATGGAGGTGGTGAGTAATAAATGAGGAATCGGTTACTCTTCACGAGAGGAGAGAATGTCTTATGTGTTCTACTTAGTATTGACTCAGGAAATCTCTAGCCAGAGTAGGACGAAAATTGAAAAGGAGTTTCCGGTATTTTTCATGATTGAGTCTAATATTTGAGAACAGTAATACATATGAATAAATATTGGGATTTGACAGTACATCCATATCCTAACTTATTCGAGATATTGTATAACTGAAAGATTTAATTACATGGGAACTAATCACCAAAGAGTGTTTAACCTTTTGATTGATTATCACCATTCGGGTAGTCATGATATGTTACTAGACATTAATCTTGATTTGTAGCTTTAAATAATTAAGGGATAATTTGCTAATCTTATTAAAAGGTTTAATGATATTGAGCCCAATGTTGACTTGGTGTGGAGTCCAATGGGTCACACAAAATATAGGTAATTTTTCGTAACAAAATTTAAATATATTAAATTTCAAATTGAATTTTAGAATTTGGTTAGTATGAATTAAGCTCATAATTTTAATATGTCTTATTGAATAAGAATATTATGCGATTAAATATTCGATTGCATTCTTAGAAATCTGATTAATAAATATTTTTCAGTAATATATTTACAAAGGGGAAGATTTTGATATTTCAAAGATTTTTTAAAATCATATAAGATTAATTGAAGATTTATTTCATGTGATTTGATTTACTAAAATAAAAAACAACTCCGTTCCACCGATTGTGATCGACAAAAAACGATTTGACGAAAAGGAAGAGGAGAAGGAAGAAGAGAAATCAACCCCACCCTCGAAATAGCCCCGAGAAAAAGAAAAGAATAATACTTATCTGTGTAGTGATCATTTGTGAGAATCGTTCTCAATTTGTATAAGAAAACCTAGTGTAGATACTGTGGAGAGGGTACATTTACACACCTGGTCAAATGATTGACTTCAAAAAGTTCACAATTGGTGGATCTAGATTTGTTCAGACACGATATCAACATCCAAATTTAAACACAAAAACTAAACATGATTTTTGTTAAATATATATCATAAATTTATTTTAGTTAGAATTCTGAATTATTTCAAAGTAATCACTTATTTTAAGAATAAATTTTTAAATTTTACTTTCGGCCACAATATTGATTCCCAACCCTCAAACGTCAGCTAGCAGCCCGGCAAAGCTCCTGTCCAATGCAACGAGACCAAGTTGAGGTTCATGGCTGCATTGTCGACTTTTCGCTGAAGAAATGTCTTGGAGTGGGTCCAGGGCGTCACTCACCAGAAAGTCTCTCGAGAATTCAAACTTCGCATCGTCGATCCAAGGTCGAACATGCGATCTCTCTCTTGGTCAGGCCCCACGACTTCCTATCCGTTGGTCAACAATTCAATTTGAATCTTCAGGCTTCGCATTTGTCCGTGACTGTAGAACCTGTGACATTTAGCTGAAACAGGACTCATGTAGCCTCTCTCTTTTCACTAAATGAATATGAAAAACGTATGCGGGCCAGCAATTTCTTGGGTAATGGACATCTTTTTTTTAGTACACTGCCTGATATGATAGAGGAAAGAAATAATAGAATATGAACAATATAATTAAATTTTATAAATACATCGGTTTTAAACAAAACTCCCTTTTGATTAATCCATCAAGAATATAATTTGGACTTGGAAGGGTAAATGCTCAGGTGTTTTAAAAATATTTGGAGGAAAAAGGCAACAGCAAGTGACCTGTCGGTCTGGCGGTCTGAGGTGTACGATCCCGTAGAGTCTATATATATATATGTGTGTGTGTGTGTGTGTGCGCGCGCTCCATTGCTGCGCACCCACGAGAACTTCAACTGAAGCAAAGACGATGGAAAGGAAATCCTCCGATTATTTCGAGCAGCTGACATTCATTTTGGGATGTCTTTTCATTCTAAGTGGCAGCCATTCTGTAATTTGGGTTCGAGCCGACGTTCACTACTATGATTTCGTGGTAAGCTTTGATGTTGCCCCACTCTGAATCTTACTATTTTAGGTAAATCTTGGCTCCATTGCTGACTACATATCATGGTAAGCTTTACGTACAACGCTGGCCATTTTGAGTAACTTTTTTTGCCCATCATTACCGATAGCGAATACCTTTCTACACAATACCTCATTCATAAGTGCATATGACTCCTAACCTTGCACATATACATGTATATACTCGATAGACAAGGTTTCTGATTATGCTCATGCATGCTTCGAATTAGTGGGAATTTACGACTTTCAGAAGGTTAATGGTCTCGGTGGCCGCCACCATCCGACCATCATCATTGTCGACCAACTGGACGTAGTAGACATCGATAAGGTCTCATATAACTTTAATGGTCTCCACTCCTCGACCGAGATCCGTTGCGACCTTGCGGTCGACTGTGATACCATCGCTGGATAAAGTGCGGCGGCTAATAATGCATCGAGTCCCCACACTCCCCTCTAAATTATTTTTCTATTTTAGTTTTTTAATTCTCAAAACCCTATAATTCACGAACATGAACCAACTCAAGAAAATGGAAGCAGAAGGTTAGACTCTACAGCAGTTGGAGTAATTATTACATTCATGTCGTATGCAATATTTTTATTATATTATTATCTAATATATATATATATATACACACACGCACTTTATTATCTAACAGCGTGCATATTTTTCCAAATTGGTCTTGGAGGATATTAACCCGATCATATCCCTTCATCGGCCAATTATACTAGGTGATCTTTCATAGAATGAAATGGTCCTAATAAAATAGAATCCAAAGGGAATAATTAGTACCGATTCAATATCATATTTTACATGAAAATGGAATCGGATATAAAATACTGTGGTGTGTGTGTGTGTTAACATTTAATTACTGATAAATAATCCAACTTAACATTTTTTGTAATTTTATTAATTAGATATTGTTTTTTTTCTTGGTAGTTAATCGCGTATAGTTATTTAATCAAATTTTTGTATATTATATTCAGTGATTCTGATGTGGTCGGGAATTCTGTTGCTGTGGACAGTGATTCACATCGACAGAATTTCCGTCGACTGGCCAAGAAAGTCAATGATTGAAACAAATTACACCTAATACTTTATTATATCTAATTCCAATTCCGGGTAACATGCGTGTGGTGACCGGAACCGGAAGTGAACCATGCGTGCCGACCTGAAACTTTTATACCCTGAACTGCACCCGAATGTTGAAATCTATCAGTTCTGATGCCCTTGTGCACCTCCAAAGATTATGATTCAGTTATTTTTCTTTTATAACTTGAGGAAGAAATTAAGGGTAAAATCGTTAAACAGTATTAATGACATTAGATATGCGACAACAGTCAATATTCCTTTATTTGACAGATGAAATGATGAGACGGGGAATGATTGGGTGAATGTGATGGCCATTCTGGTAGCTTTTTGTGCAATTATATATGAAGGATGCAATGCGTGTTAATAGTGGTGACAATTTCGATTTCCCTCCCAATTGGCCGTAACAGCCGAGGCTTTGCAACATCGGTAAGGTCCTAAAATGGCTCCTGTATGTGTATTCTTCTGGTATCTTGCAGTTGAAGGAGATTGAAGTAACAAAATTATGTGTCAACAAGAGCATCTTAACCGTCAATGGTCGCTTCCCTGGACCGGAGATTAAGGTTCACAAAGGGGACACCGTATACGTGAATGTCACTAATCAAGGAAGCTATGGCGTTACTATTCATTGGTAAATATTTTACAATATTGTTATTCATTAAAGAAAAATATATACATTCAGAATATTGTTATGTTTCGTTCTTGATTACTGTCACTACAACAAATCTTTCTATACATTTTAAAGCATAGGAAATATATAGTGTATAAGATAATTATAGTAAAAACTATATATATTTACTGTTTTTAATATATCAGTCTTATATGTTTTAAAATAATTATTTTAGTCATATTTATTTAGTTTATGTAATGTATTTGAACTCTAATTAACGTAATATAGTGACATAATAAGAAGTTATTGATGTGACAAAATCTTGGTTGGCATAGTACTATGATATGATGAAAAGTTACTAACGTGCCATGTGATATCAAGTTAACACATTAGTATAAAAATTTACCACCTAAACATATAACTATTATATAATATTGTTAAATTATATATTAGTAAACGGTTAAAAGTAGAACTTAAATATATTGTTAAATAAATGATATGAGACTGAAAAAAATCATTTATAAATATATGAGAGTCCTTAAGTGTAAAAACAAATTAAATATATAGTATTTCTAATAGAATTCTACCTATATTACATGGTAAATCTATTTGAACTCACTCACTACTGATTAATTTATATTTGAATGAAACTAATTTATTAGAAAGTAAAAGTATTTTAACTATAAATCTACTTGATATATTATATAATACTTGAATCTAATATAATATTAATAAAAAATATAACAAATCATTCAAATTCCTTAGATAAAGAGTTTAATTCTTGGTACTGACAAGAGTAAATAAGAATATAGGTGAAAGTTAGCTGAAAGTGTGGCCACAGGAAAAATGTGAGAGCTTACTTTTACCGCAGCATTCAAAACACATCGTACAGGTTCATTCTTAAAGCTAGCAAACTTTTCATAGGCACGGCGTGAAGCAGCCTCGGAACTCATGGTCAGATGGACCCGTATTCATCACGCAGTGCCCGATCCAGCCCGGATCCAACTTCACCTACGAAGTCATTTTCTCCGAGGAGGAAGGGACTCTCTGGTGGCACGCCCACAGCGACTGGACAAGGGCGACCGTTCATGGTGCCATCGTCATCTTGCCTAAGGAAGGAGCCACATATCCGTTTCCTGAGCCAGATGGAGACAAAGTAGTTGTACTAGGTCAGTGGATCACATGGTGATTTTATTTCTAATAATAAAGACGCGATAGTACTGCCGATGCTACCTCATGGCCGGTTACCGGTCCATCACATAATGAACTAAATTATATATGACAATTATTGTTTTAAAGCCGCTTTAAACAATCTAAAATATTTAGAAATTTATTAAAAAAAGGAAAAGAAAAACCTTTATTTATAGTGGTCATATCACCTCGTAAGTCTTAGAGGTGTAATGATTGACTTGGCATAAAGAGTGAATTATTCATTACCCCTGTGCAATTTTGATATCAATCAATAAATAATCATAATTAGTAAAAAAATAATTTTAAAGATTTTTTAGGGTTTCTTATTCATTTTTATGGTTTATTTATCTTTTCTTATGGCTTATTAAGCTTTTTAAAGATATTTTAGAAATTTAATGCCGTGTTGTTTGATTATTCGATCGAAGACATCATGTGGTACAGATGATGTTGTCGGTAAGTTACACAGAGCACCTTCTCAAAAAGTGGCAAACTTATATATCTCAACTACTCGGACCTCATCAAACGTATGAAAATGGCAGGTTCTTGGTATACGGGGGACCTGAACGCGGAGGTTGACGAGGACTTGAGGACTGGACATGATATCCCCCATTCAAAGGGCTACTTGATCAACGGAGAACTCGGAGATTTTGCTAATTGCTCCAATGGTATACGGGGACTGGCACAGTGCTAACGTGCATCTATATGTGCATCTATATTTTATAATATCTCCTCGCTGGACAGTGCTAACGTGCATCTATATGTTTCCAATTTATGCAGAAACGACACATCGATGGCCGGTTGATTATGGAAAGACGTATCTTGTTCGCTTAGTCAACGCAGTGGTCGATGACGAGCTCTTCTTCGCAATCGGCGACCACAACTTCACGATAGTAGGAGTGGATGCTTCATATGTGAAGCCCGTCACGGCGAGCTACGTTATGATAAGTCCAGGACAGACGATGGACGTGCTTCTCACGACGGATCGACCTCTGGGGCACTACTACATGGCCAGTCGGCAATACCTGACAGAAAATAACGCAATTCCGGATCTCAATATCGGTTCTGCGATCATCGAGTACACAGGAGAATACAACTTCTCGTCGTCCCCGATTTTTCCGGACTCACTCCCTGACGATGTCGATTCGGACGCTGCCATAAGATCTGTGAGCTCTATCAGGAGCCTGGCGAACAAGGATTATCCCATCGACGTCCCGATGGATGTAACCACAAGAATGTTCATAGTGATATCCATGGGTGAGCTGTGCCGGAACCGTACAATTTGCAATGTCACTGCAACTGATAACATACTCGCCTCGAGCATGAATAACATCAGCTGGACCAACCCGACGGTTGATGTGCTCGAGGCTTATCACAGGCAATCCTCTTTCCCTATCTGTCCAGGATGATTCTCCCTGATCGCATTCGATATTGTGCTGTAACTGATCTGTATATATCTATCTATCTATGACATTCAAGGATCGATACTATGTTCTGGCCCGTGCAGTGTGCTTCCCAGTTGAAATATCATTCTGGGGTCTTAGGACTCATATGTATACATAATCATCTGGTGCTATTTCGGGACAATCTAACTTATGAATGAAAGGTTCCTTCTTTTGGTCTTGCAGGAATTTAAGCGGTTATTACACTACGGATTTTCCAGATTGGCCACCTGTCATGTACAACTTCACCGAGGATCTCGACGAACCGGATGTTTACATGACAGATCAAGGGACAAAGGCCAAGGTTCTGAACTACAACGAATCAGTGGAGGTCGTGTTTCAGGGCACCGCTATAATAGACGGCACTGGTGTTCATCCGATGCACATGCATGGTTATAGATTCTACGTGGTTGGAATGGGTCATGGGATTTTCGACAATGAGACGGACCCTTCGACATACAATCTGGTCGACCCCCCAAAAGCTAACACTTTCATTGTCCCTCGGGACGGATGGCTAGCCATCAGATTTATTGCAGATAACCCAGGTACTGCTTATTTCCGCAACACTTTAGTACATTACTATCAATATTAATTAATAATCCAGTTGACATTTTGGGGTAAATGGTTATAATAATTTTAAACTTCATTATGATGTCAAAGCATGTGTTTGACCCATCAAATACTCACATTCCCTATTTAATTAATGCCGTGCAACATTCCTCCAAATCTAATTTAAGCCATACGTGAGATGGAGTATGAGCATAATTGTAATAAACCATATTATTAATTATATATAGAAATGAATCTCTTAGGAATGTTTGGTACGATGAAAAAGAATGGAATGAGATGGATATAGTAAAATATAATAATATTAAGAATTGAATTTTTTATATGTGCGTAAAATACTATTAATTATTAATAGTATAAGCACAAGAAAGTTCACCCCAAAAAATGTAGAACGAGAATAAAATGTGAATTGTATTTAATCTCACCCCTTTTTGTTTTTTTTACCAAATATGTGGAAATTAAACCCATAATGTATCACTAATACAAACCATTTTGACGTACCATTGTCACCGGAAAGAATGTGAAGAGTGGGACTTAAACGGTTCATCATTGTGACCATACATCTTTTTGGTACAAACAAAGGTATTCATAAGTCATTGAACTCCGATTAATTAAGTTCGAATCGAGTTGATCCATTAAAGAGATAAATTTCTTTCACCACAAATTCTTTTAATTTATGATGTTCGAACTTAAAATTTTATTTGAGAGAAAAATATGTCGAATTATCTCAATTAATTTATATCGATAATTGTGTCATTATGCTCTCTCGTATGTTTTATGATTCTCATTTATAGATTAATTAATGGAGTGGGTTGCAGGTGTTTGGTTATGGCACTGTCACTTCGATCGGCATCTCAGTTGGGGTATGGACACTGTTTTCATAGTGAAGAACGGAGGCACCGACGAGACGAGCCTCCGCCCACCTCCTCCCGGCATGCCCGCTTGCGCCGGTTTCCCCAGCATCTCTGCGATATGGAACCGCACTGCCAATGCAGATGCAGATCAATAATACCTTCAAATTTCTCAGTTATCTTAGTATTTCATAAATCTATTGAATAAAGCAATTTGCAGTTACTGATTAATCCCCACTAGTTATGTGTAAAATGAACCAGCAATTGCGCATATTTATATTTTATATTTGCCTATGTGCTGGGCTGGTGATTTAGTGTTGGAGCTCTTGATGATATACATAAATATACATAGAATTCGGACTTTTCCCTAAATACAGTTTCGGATTCAACTTCAGCGAATGAAAAAAAATATGTTATAACCCGAAGATATTTATTCCCGAAAAAATTGAGTCCATTCAAATGTGCAAGTTTTAGTACCTATTAAATATATGTGTACTGGTTACTCTTAAAAGAAATTATAATAGAGTGTCACCCTCAAACAGTTGCCATTTTCCCTCAATTATATTTAGCAATATTTAAGGATGTCTGTCCTTCATCACGTTTACATTTTAACAGTTTATTACGATAATTATTTAAAAATTTAAAACTAAAAGTCTTAGAATTTAAATTTTAAAAAATTACATAATTTTAAAATTCATGTTTATATTTTTCCCAACCCAACCCCTTATTCCCGGGGAGATTCCACTTATCTAATTTAATTCGACAGTTCGACAGTTTGTTGGAGCCACGCCTCACGGTCGACTGACGAATAACAATTAGTACAGTAGACATTTTGATGGGTGCTGTCACTGGTAACCCTTTATAAATAGGGTTATTCTAGTGTAAAATTTTTTGATATATATATTTATGTTTTTTTAATTAAATTCTAATATTTTAAAAATAACTACTTTAACTCTATATATTTATTACCCAAAAAAACTTTTATATACGGATTACTGTTTAGGTAGCCAATTTTTATGTTGATAAGTCATGAAAACATGGCATGCCGTGACAATTGCTTTGTTGTCATATTATCATACAATGTTAGCATATAACACATTAGTTATTTTTGGGCATGTTATTATGACGCATTAGCAGGGATAAAATTATGATTTAAATATATTATTAAACTAAATATGTATAATTAAATAAGTTATTTTAAAAAAAATACAAGACGAAATTGCCAAAATCATTAAACATATAAGATTTTTGTTATAATTATCTTATTTATTAATAGTTAAGGACATCTGAGTTTATCTTGAGGACCCGTTTGGCTTGCGGGAGAGCTTCGGTTTACTTCCTATGGATACCGAGAAATGAGAGGGCCTTCAAGGGAGTGACCCCATCTGTCGAGCAAATCCTTACGTGCATTCCGACTTGCAGATTGCCGTCGAGTCTTGGGAATGAGTGGCGAGTGGAAGAAGGTGGTCTCAGGGAAAGTGTATGTTGTGCAGCAGTTTTCCATTCTTTCCTATGATCTCATCAATGGGTCGATTTTTCATGTCCTTGAAACTATCCGGAAAAATACTTTGGGCTCTAAAACATCAGGATTTTCAGCTTGGATAGGGTCGGTGTCTTCTGTAGTTTTCGGCTTACGACACTGCTTATAGCCTCTGCTGGGACTCCAAGCAGAAGGCAATACACACACTGACCCATTTAAGCATGTTTTTTTTTTTAATCCTATACTCTCAGCTCAACAATTGGACCTCCAAGCCCTCGACTCGGCTAGCAATGAGACATGATAGGACAGCAGCTCAATTTGATGACTAATCCGAAAGTCACGCCATATCAGATCTTACTTGGGTAAGTTTCGTGTCTTTTCCACCATCGAATATTCACCCATCTCTCTTCTCAGACCTTTCATTTCTTGGGTTACCGGCCCCAGAATGGTCTGCACTGAAGTCTGTCGGCAGACTCTTCAACCAGCCCAGCTCACAAGTCACTTCGGCCGTGGCTCGGTATTCAGCCTCTGCTTTTGAACGT
Organism: Sonneratia alba; assembly: GCA_900174645.1. Lineage (NCBI taxonomy): Eukaryota > Viridiplantae > Streptophyta > Magnoliopsida > Myrtales > Lythraceae > Sonneratia > Sonneratia alba. The sequence goes on from FWPY01000060.1 coordinate 6,708,094, forward strand.
GCAACCACTGTTTGTTTCTTTGATTTCCACGACATCAGAGATGAGCCTAAGGACACGCAAAACCAGCAGTTGATCGTCTAGAGTCAAGGACACGAAGCCCAGTTTGCGTGTCTGCAAACGATTTGAGTTGCAGGCTCGAATTGGCCCTAGAGAAATAATCCCTGGCCAATCGTGCCTTTCACGTACTGTAGCACTTTTAGAGCTGCCTTCGTTCATCTTCCCAGCGGGCTTGTGAAAACTTGTCCTTCGTGACCCATTTACCACTGCTAATAAAAGGATGGTAGTCGGGGCCCAGAGAAGAAAGGATCGCAGGCCCGGAGAAGGGGGAAATGGAGAATCTTCTGTCCGCTTAAAATCATTAGAAATCTTGGCCTAGAAGTCCAATTGCTGACGTTAGAACTCCATGCCCGAGTCTTACTAGTTTTACTACACCCGTAATTTGCTTTAACAAGTTCCTCTTTGTGCATTTTGGGTATTACTTTCATTTGCCTCGATGTATATTTTGTTTGTGCAGTAATTTTAACTATCAAGACATTGTTTGGTATGCAGAAATGAACACGGAATTGGAATGATTATTTCACTCTCCATTCCATTCCTTATATTTAGTTGCACAAAAAAGAATTACAATAATCATTCCGATTCTTCTTCATTAAATTTCATTTCATTTTTGAACTAAAAAATGACCATTCATTAGTATGCTATTAAATTAAGTAGTAGGTTCACAAGATATTGAGTTCATTTTTAACTAAAATGGTAAGTTATAAGTAATAGCACTCAATTTCCTTATAAACATAAGTTTTTTTTTATTTGGTTAATATGACATCACATTTTCAATACCCTTTACTCATTTTACCTTTATAAATATTTTTAAAGATAAAATTAAAAATTCAAAGGTAATTCATTCTTAAAATGTAAGGACTTATTTTAAAATGATTTTATATCATAAACAAATAAAATGTTAAAAATAAATTTAGAAAATTCTAAAAAAATCTACAATTTTATTAAGCTTTTATAAATTTCAAAAATATTTTTTAAAATTTTCAAAAAATTGTTATAATTTTGTTGAAAAATGTCACGTAACACCTCCAAACAAAAAATTTGGGAAATTTCAAAATTATATTTTAAATCATAAAAAAAATTAAAAAAACAACAATGATAGAAATTATAAATAATTTAAAAACATTACAAATTTGTGGATGATGGAGGGCAGTATAATTGATAAAACAATTTTATATCAAAATCGATTCTATTGATATTCAAGAAAGTATCAGATGGAAGAATGATAACATCAATTTCTTTTTATTTCATTCAATTCCATTTTTAATACTAATCTGATTTCGATTCCAAATCCATTCTTCATCGCCAATCGAGGTCGAAGAGTTTTGTTATCAATCAACGCATTTATTTTTTCTTCTATGTTATTATTTTAGTACTTTTTCCCACAGGCTATAACAATCCCAAATTAAGTCCGAGATACCTGGATGCGGTATTATACGAGTGATCTAGTCCTCACTCACTACCAGCCCGACATGGCAACATAAGCTTCTTTCGTGGATGCGGGACAACTCCCCGATTGTTTGGATGGCCGCACCTGAACCATGTGGGAACGTGATGGAAATGGGCACGTTGTTACTGTAATCATGGAGCAGGCAGCTTGACCATGTGGAATGTGACATGCCTGCAATTGGGTCCAGCTCTTCATGTGGATTTGAAGATGGAGGTGGTCCATTCTCAAGAAGAAGAAGAAGATGTGAACTGCGTTACCATCTAAACGCAGGTAGGTATTAAGGGTCAATCCCACACCATTTCTATTTCATTAATTTTAACCGCTATACATGTCCATAAAAAGTACATGTAATGGTAAAATGATTTTGCATGAGAGTACTCAATCCCCTTGTATCTAAATCAAATGATGGACCAGATCCAAAGTTAGGAACATGGGATATTGCAATATATGTGCTATGAATATGATGGAACATTCATTGCTAAATGAAACATAATCATATCTGTCTCTTGCTGCTATATTGCTCCCTCATCATACTTGCAATTGATTTTGACACCCCCCCCTTATCACTTTCTCTTATTTTTAGACAATACAATTAAATCATTTGATGGCATGCAATGATTTTGCTATTTGTTTGTGGACTCATTCTAGCATTATTGTGCAGTAATCATATTCTTCCTCCAGCAATTAATCATCACAGAAACTGACAATGGCTCTCCATTTTCATTTTCAAGCTGATCACTGTGCTGTGTGTGATCAGCTTTATCGACTACAAGAAGCAATTACGTGAGCGTAGAGATGCATCTACTCGCTCACCTTCGCCGGAAAAGTTGAGAAAAAGCATCGGGGTTTATTCTTCGAGATAAAATATATAAGTGCCAAGGGTCAAAAAGTTGTTGCTTTTGGACAAATCAAAGGATCTCTAAACTGGAAGGATACTTAACAAAGTGGTCTTTTAAGGCACCAACCACAATGGCGATCTAACGGTCTAAGACATAGTTCTACGATTCGGTGAGTCCGAGATTTCAAGTTCAAATTGCTCCTTGCACTTGTGTTAAGATATCTGAAGGACACTGGTCCCTTAGGTTACATAAGATCTTAGATGGTACTGCATTGATGAGTAATGATGAGCGCTGGATATTTAATTCATTTCATATGTTCATGATCGAATTTCAAAGCTCAAATATCATATGATAAAGATGGATGATAGATTGTCACTATTGCAACTTTTTTTTCCCTTATTAAAGAGGTGTGCCTTCGGGATCTTAGCAAGCACTAGTTAAAAAGCCAGTGAGAAAACAATATGAATATGTATACGTCCGCTGAAATGTAGACGACGCCCCCGTCACAGCCCCCTACTTTGGAAGCCTTGTTCACACCGAGACGACCAGGCTGCTCGACGCTTTTCGGACTCGCACGCAGGCAAGGGATCGATGGTGACATAAAGAATCACCCTTTTGCCGGTGACAATGGATCCTTGGGATGGAAATTGAAGCCAGCAATCCCGCGAGAAAGAGAGCCCAACTTACTGACAGATTTAGGGACGGATTTAAAAGGTTTCTTCATGTGGGGGCGAAACTGAGCAGAAAACAGAATCAAAGAGGGTGAGTAAGAGGAATGATGGATTTAACAATTATGGGAATATATTATCGATTTTTATCATAAAATTTCTCATACCCATTTATTTTTTCCTTCTCTTATCTTATTATAAAATCAAAGAGGGTGAATTAGAGACAAGGGCTCGGTGAATTGGAGGAAGGATAAATTTAATAAATAAGATATTATAAATTTGATTTTTATTGTGAGATTTTTCATATCTATTTATTTTGTAATTCTCTTATCTCATTATAAACTTATAAGGTAACTAAAAAAAGTAGATGGTGGATTAAGATAAGTTAAAAAAAATATGGAGAAAGAGGGTGGATTAAGATAAGTTAAAATAAATAAATAAAAACTATGTAGTATATCATAATTTTTTCCAAGTTCGAAGGGCGATCATTCGCAGGCCCTCTTAAATTTATCCCTCGACTGATCAAGAGTAAGATACATTTGGCAAAAGAGATTGGATAAACAGTTCTCCTCTGTTTTCATGCACAGGGTAGGCTTAGCTATTTGAAAATTTTATATATCCGATATTAATTTTGGATCAACGCATTTTCTTAAGGTAAAGAAGAGGATAGCAGCACTGGTAATCGTGTCCCAGCTTCCTCATCCGAGCATAATCGAACATATTAAATGGATTGAAGGATCAATGTTCAATATTGGTCCTGTTAGCATGGTACCATTGTGAAAGGCCCTTACCGTTTAAGAAATCAGTATCGTCTGGGGAAAAAAAGTGTGATTAAAGTGAAGTTTTGATAGAAATACAAGAGGAAATTTTGACTCAAGTTAGGATATCGGATCCATCAAATCAATCGCACGTAAATGAGTTTTTGACTGCTGAAACACCATTTGTGATTACTTTTGGAGCATGCATTCGCTCATAATGGAATATAAGAGATTGGTCTATATTAAGCAAAGTAGAAGAGAGTTACATTACATTAAGTTTGCTAGTAGTCGAGAGAGCTACATTCATCACGAGCCGCAGCTGGCATTGGCCTAATGGCTACATCCAGAAGTGTCTCTGCTTCTTCTAATATCGAGGGTCGCACTCGACTGAAAACAGTTTTTATCTGTGAAACCTATGTTGGGATGGCGGAGCAGAGCTCGACGGACCCGTAATCGAGCAGCTCGTCTATCATCTGCTCAATGTGGTCGTCTTCAAGCGGCCTAACAACCTGCTGCGATCCCGAACTGCTGCCATCCTCGCTGCTACTATCCCAGTTCATCTCATTCCATTCAATAACGGCTGGCCCATCTCCCATATCAGCGACTTTCCTGGCGAATACGGTGTCATTGCCATGAGATTTCTTGGGCTCCTTAGCTGAAGTTTTCTCGGTCAGCTGAAGCGACGCCATGTGGCATTTATGCAACTTCGCCGTCAGAGCCGCCGAGAGGAGCTTGGAGGAAGACGAGTGGTGATCGCTTGGGTCGTACTGGAAGTTGGTCCTCGCTTTCGGCCCGCACATCAGCCTCGCGGCCTCGTCGTAAGCCCGTGCTGCGTCCTCGGCTGTCTCGAAAGTACCCAGCCACACTCTCGTCTTCCTGTAACACCCCCAAAAAAAAAAAAAAAGACGGAGCCAAAAGCATCTCTCTTCAGTCCCAACGTTATGACATATAAAAGCATGAAAAAACAGAGCACGAAGAGTTCTTTACAGTAAAGGGTGGCGAATCTCGGAGACCCAGGAGCCCCAGTGGCGCTGCCGGACTCCCCGATACCGCTGTTGTGTTCGGGTCATATCCGCGCCGTAAATTTGGAAGGCTTTGAGGAAAGGAAGGCAAAAGATTTGGGTGGTAAGGGCGGAGACTATGAGATTGAGTGGGGCATCGGTTTTGCAAGTGTTCCGGTTTCCCTGCTTCTTCTATATTTCTGTGTTAAAGTTGAAGACGCGAGAGATGGGCACTTCATATAGGAGCAGTCTTCCGGCCTCCTCCTCCTCTAGCTACCAGAGTAGAGTTCTCAGTGGAGCCCGCCAAAGGCTCCTTTGGCTTTTGCTTTTCCCTCTCTTTGCTTTTTTTTCCATTTTTTTCTTCCACCTTTTTCTGTTTTTTTCCATGAAAATATCCTCTAAAACTTTAATTTTAACCCATTCAATTATATACTCTATAACACATATATAAGTTTTAATTATCACCGATAGTCAAATACGTGATGACTTGAACACGGTAATTGACATAGCTATTTGTAAATTTACTACACTAGTTTTCTGGTGTAACTGGCCAGGAGTAGGTCTCTTGGTTTTAGGCGAAACCGGGTTGGAGAAGAGTCTGAACTTATCATGCCTGAGGCAACTTGCCTAGTTCTAACCACCAGGTCAACAATCCTGATTGAGTCCATCTACTAAACAGTGGCCTTGTCCCTTCCTCCGCCTAAAATTTCCATAGAATTTACCAGAATGGATAAGCAATCTAGTTAAAAAGGCTAAACACTCACCATTATCTACATGTAAACATCGATTGGGATCATTTAATATCATTTTTTTAAAAGAGATATCGAGTTTATGTCTTGTGAATATAAAGAATTTAAGTGGGAAAAGTTTTACTATTAAGTGAATCGATTCGGTTTAGGTTGGATTGATATAAATCCGATAGATTTTTTTATATCAAGTTGTTTAGGTAGAAGGAAAAAGACAAAGCAACATGGGGGTGTGAGTCTCCTAAATCGTGGAACCGGATTTTTTTTTTTTTTTTACTCTCCCATTACTTTATATTGAATTTCACCTCTTAAATAAATATTTCCTTGTTTAGATTGGCCCTTGTTGAAAAGGAAATATGAACACGTAGCCAGACAAGGGGCATGGCTTATGGAGATGGTGGGGTTGGGACTTATTCGCGGCTCAAATCAAAGTCTGCTAAAAACGTAGGCTACCGACCCATGTGGTCTCTCCACATAATCCATGTTTCTACATAATTTCTCGGACCCACAAACACAATACGCGTTGCCTCCGGCTCCGGCGTGGGGAAGGGTTGGCCGCCGAGGCTAATGACTCTAGGAGCATCGGGATCTCATTGTTCGAACATGAGCAAACTATATCATATATAAAATTTTTATTTGATTTATAAGAGTGATAGATTCATATCTAATTAATAAAACTTAATTCAGTTTGGGAGAGTCTGAAATGAAAAAAGAGAAAATATAATTTGAGACCATATGCTGCGATGATAATGATAAGCATAAATTCCGAGCAGGACAAAACCGATCCGACTCTTTTTTGTCAGAGGAAGGGATCTTCTTGGAGTATGGCAGCTGCTATGTTTGACCAAATTGCATCAATCTTTTTGACAGCTGGCACACCTCAGGCAAATCTGGAGAGCAGACATCATGTCTCCCGTGTATGATTAGGTCACTTTCACATGCCCATGCCGTAGCCATGCTGTCCGAAACCTTCGTCCGAGAAAGGTGAAACTTAATGGAAGACTATCGAATGAATTTGGGAGGAAATGAGATAAAATTGAGTAAATTTTGTATAATTTTTTGAAGAATTTTTCAAGTCCAAGGGGAAGTCGTCCCATGGATTGATTGGATATGAGTAGACTTTGTAATTTTTTTATACCACTCGAATCTTATCCCGACTTCACGCTTTTGAGCTTAACCTTATCTCGTTAAATGTATGAATTTGATTGTGCACAACTAATTCTAGGTATGCTATTGGAATATGTGTGCCATCATCAATGGATACACCTCAATGAGGAATTAAACTTATAATCTTATAAATTGTTTATGAGTTATATACGCTTGAATTAAGCCTTAGGATTATTAGCAGGGTCATTTCATCAAAATTTATGGTATGATAGTTAATTTCAAGGAAAATTATTACATTGGATGTTTTTCATTAAATTCCTCTAAATAAATCATTGAACATTTTCTCTTTGATAAATTTGGTGAATATAAATTACGTCAAATGAATTGTCTAGTTACAAATTCAATGGTGTGTAAACTTCACAAGAATTAGAGTTTGAACAAAAAAAAAAAGTTATGAAAAAAGTTAGTTTTCAAATTTTTAATTCAAATCTATCCAAATTTTATCCAAGTTTTACACTGAATGTGCACTGTTTTTTTGATAAATTCATCGTGAATTGCTAAACAATATATCTCGCATATCCCAAATTTTGTGTCTAAATTTTTATTGATTCAAACTAAAGAAACGGAATGGTGGCCGGAATGATAATTCCAATTCCATCACATTCCGTCCTACCAAGCATACCATAATATTACATAAATTGGTAAACAATATACTACAGCATGCCAACGCACAGCTGACACTTCGATGCATAGTTTTTAAAACTGGACTGGATTGAGAACTGATGTAGGCATGGGTTCATGGATCGAACCAGAGATTTAATAGGTTGAACATCATATTTAATAAATAATATTACTAATAAATTTACATAATATCATAATTTGAATATGATTTATAACAAAAATCATTAATATAACCATTACATTAAATAAAAGTTTAACATAAAATATAAATATAAATCTAATAAAATAAAATAGGTACATTATAATAGGTTTTTGTTTTTTTTTTAATTTTAAGTTGGCCGGTTTTCTCACGGGTTCAATTAGATTCAACCGGTTGAACCAGGAACCGACCGGTTCAATTGGAGTTTTTCTCTTTAAATGTGCAGTTGGATCTTTTGTAGGAACCGGACCGGGTAAGTGGCCGGTTCCCGGTCGAACCGGTCGCCTTGGTCCGGTTTTTAAAACTATGCTTCGACGTGATAACCGGTACGACAACATCCATAGCCGGTTCAAGGATCCTTATGTCAGATTTAACGAGGAATAAATTTCGTCTAATCTCAACAACAGCGGCATCCCAAAGCGACCACTTGCAGAACCAGTTCATGCCGCGAGCAAATTCAGCACTTATCTTACTCACCATCCACATCTACTGAATATACAACACGCCATCATCAACTGATAAAAAGCTAACTCCGGTCGAGACCAATCTGATCCTCCCTGCGAATCTCTGCATCGTTGGGACACAACAATACATCCAAACCCTATTAATGCTACACTATCGTCTCTAGTCAGTCACGTCCAGTATGTGATTAATTATAAATATGGTTAATAAAATATAAAAATGATACTGTAAAAGAAAAAAAAAAGGAGGATAAGAGCTGTTGAAAGTTAAATAGCGACTAAATCCAGAATTTCTCGTGTCTTTGTGTTACCTTGAGCGAGTACTACAATAATGTTTCTCAAAATTTCATTTTAATATGGTTGATTTTTCGAAGTCCTACTAGGAATATGATAATATTGCATGTTTCCTTCTCTAACTCTTGGACAATGGAATAGGCATTTTGCTAAGGAGAGGTTCGTTGGGGATAAATTGTATTGGCGACACTGTGACGAAGATAGAATAAAAAGACACAAGTTAATCCCAGTCTCCGAAACCAAGAAGAAAGAGGCTCAAGCTGATCCACTCTACCTCTGGAGGTAAGAAGCCTTCAGTTATTTCTTGACCTCTGAAGCAAAATGCCCAGTCGATTTTTCTCCTATAATTGGGTCAAGAAGCCACTGCTCGACACCAAATGTTAAGTTGTACATCTGCTGTGCAACATACTCATTTTGAAGGGACAAGCAAGAGTTCATTTTTTCACTTTTTGAATAATTTAATATTTAAATTTTTAATAAATTATACTAAATTCACATTCAAATTCAAATGAGTTTATTCGAGAGCAAAACTTTTATAATTATAAATTATTTATTCATAGGACTTAAAATTGGGGTTTATTTAATTGGAGATGCTGCTGAAATATTTGAAACAATTATTAGGATAATAAATGACAGTCATGACAACGTATCTATTAACAATAAAAATACCCTACATGTAGCAAGTCCCCAGAAAGGGCATTCATCAGCTATCATCTACCTTGGCTTTTGAAGCAGTCCCTATCTTCAATCATGCTGGAAAAGTGATTTGAAAGGCCAAAAAAAAGAAACGAAGAATTCAATCATAGTCGATGAACAATCCAACATGTTATTATGGAAAATGGTTTGTCGGGAGACCCTATCTATACCTACCCAACTATAAAGATGGACGGAGTACGGTGTTCTAAGGTCGAAATGCAGACGAACCCAACCAGATTGGGACATGGAGAAGATTGGATCTTATTCAATTTCCATTACCATGCATGTCCAAAATCCTCCGCGCAAAGGCCTCTATTTCAGCCAAGGAAGGGCTCATGACTTCGGTGGGAAAAGTTAGTGGGGGAAAAAAAACATCGCGTGCTTTGATACAATCATGCAAATGAGCCCAAAAGCAAAGATGGCTATCATTTTTCCTTCTGTTTTTTGTCCCATCTATCGATGGGAACATACCTTTTTGATCGAGGGTTGATTTGACAGAATACGCATACAATCCTTTTATTCTTTTCTTGACATTTACTCGCCCTAGATATAAGAGAGACTCTCTTATTGCTTAACTTGAGAAACAAGTAAGAATATTATCATAATTTTATTTAAATATAATTATGTTTGAGTTGTATTAGTTATTGATCAATAACTTTGAATACAAGTTTATTTATATCATAAAAGGGGAAAGAAAAAGAAAGAATAGGAATAACAATAATGGAATATTACGTCATTGCTCATATTTTAAATTATGATTTAATATTTTTTTTAATTTAAAATTTAAAATTTAAATATTATAAATTAAAATAATTTATACCATTTGAAAGGACTCGTTGAATTTGTTGATATCATATAAATCCTCTTCATTTTTTTCCCTGACCATATGATTGGATCAATAAAAATCATGCGCTCATATTAGCAGTGACGTACAAAGAGCGGAGACTTCGCATGAAGGGGTGAGCCGCAGGGATTTGTGTTTTTATCATACATGGATTCTACCCTATACAATATCGATTTCTAGAGTTTTAAAATCAGATTCTACCTATATGAATTCAAAGGGTGGATCCTAATTGAAAGTTGTATTATAGAATAAGTTTTAGGTATCCTTGTATGAATTTAATAATTCTCAAGTAATTAAATTTATGATAGGTTCTACTGGTTTTAATTTAGTTTTTCTTAGATTAATGCACGCTAAATTCTTGGAACATTCTGGGCATGATAAATTGGTTGGCGAAAATTTATCGAGTTATAAGTTCACAATAGAAATTGAACTGGAACTGTAGCTTGAACAAGGAGGGCTTGTCAGAGCCAATCACGTGTATAAGTTTACCTTTATATATCTGGTAAAAATGCTGGTTTCAGGTTTCCTTTGTGTAGAAATGGAAAGCAGAAGAGATTCTGACAGGCCATTAAGGATCCTACCTTGTAATACCTGAAACTGTTCGAAATCTTGGGGCAGAGAAAAACAGTATTGTAAAACGTGCTTCTTTTGCCAAAGTAGATTGGTTTCATAGTCCGCAAAATGCATGTGATTCAGAAGGGGAAGGGCAGAAGCAATTGTTCCCGTCGAAGAAAAAGAAGAGAAGCAAAGGCCCCCGAACCCACACCGTCAATGCTTTTACTCTGAATAGACTTGCATGGAGATGGAGCTCACACTGGGGCAAAATGCCTTCATTACGCCCCAGTTTCTCCCGTCCCTGCATCAGGGGTTCGTTTGCCTACTCGACGGTCGTCTGACTACTACTATCTTATAGAAAATTCCGGCTAGGGAACATAAAGGATCCCAGCTATTTGAGCTGAGTTTGGGATTTTACGGTTGGGAGATTTGGTTATGGGTTCATAAAGTTCTTGGTGGAAACAGATGTTAGCTGGGTGAATTTGATTTGATAATAAAGTTCAGCAGAAATGAAACAGTCGTACACAAAGAAGAAAGTGTCAAGCAGCTGTCGGTCAGGCCCTGAACAAGGCTAAGGTGACTTAGGCCTCTTCTGGATGCAAACCGGCCTATCCCGGAGACCCAAAATGAAAAAAAAAAAAAAAAAGAGTGGATGATGTGGGTGCTAAATCGAGAGCAATCACCGAATGACAGGGGGCCATTTTGTTTCGTAAGTTCTCCGTCCAGCATTTTAGCAGATTTGCATTGAATAATGATGACGTGGAATATGATATTTATGAAGAGACCTCCATTGAGACCTTGCTGAGCAGAGCTGAGTTTGCTCACTCTTCCTGCACATCTCAGTCTCGACCCTGCTAGAACGAAAGTGATGGAACCGCTGATGTTCCCCAACCCCTGCTGAGGAAGAGTGGGTATCAGTTGGATAAAACTCTCCTACTGCCGTTTGTGCATTAGATCTAACTCAGGTGGCTTACGTATTTTGTGAACTTCCATATTATATTGTTAGAGCCTTCAGAAGAGGCCAGTGTTACATGAAAGAGACGCTTCACGACATTGAGCGTGTTATACCAGGTTATGGATGGTCATAGTTGTTGTTTTAAATTTATTATCTTGGGATTCTAGCTCTCTCAGACGATCTTCTCTGCTGGCAAAACAGGCATTAGACTTGGTCTTCTGTTTCCTTCACCAGATATAGGTAAAAGAACGTAAGGCCATTCTATTTTTCTTCTTCTTCTTCTTCTTTTTTAATCTTCATTGTTTTTGGCTACCAGGAGGCATGATTTATGGGTTTTTGATAGTTGGATCGGAGTCAGCTGATTTCCGGACTTCTTGATGAAATATCATTTTAATGGACTCATTGCAAGGATACAGGTCCAGAGTCTAGACTTGGTGTCCATGTTTTCTTTCACTTTGACTTATGCAAGGATGTATGAGCTGCTTTACACAATGTTGAGGAATCTTGCGGAGTTTTGTCTTTTCTGTTCAAGAGTGTTAAGACTTCAGTATCACATTCTCTTGAGGTTGTCGATGGAGGTGTGTTCTAACGACCTCGACCAATTCAATCTTTTCCTCTTCCTGCCTCCTGGTACAAACTATACTCCTTCATTCAAGGCTCTTTAGATTTGGAGAGAGAGAGAGAGGGGGATATCACAACTGAAATCATCAATTGGAGGTGAATTGAGATAAGATTCGCAGATGAAATGTTAGCACGAATATGTGATGACAAACAAAAGAATGACAAAAGAAAAAGTGGGCTATTGTAAAAAAGTCTGATTTCTTTTCTTTCTTAAGGACAATGAATCAAAGATCCTCAGGGCACGCTAAAATGCGTAAATTTTTGAAGTAGGAGAACTGTGGATTGAGGGCAAGGATGGCCAGTGAATTCATCTAGTTCTGCTTCTGCTTCTACCTTGATTGCTCGAAGGGGAAGAAGACGAAGAGGAAGAGTTTGATGGGGTGCATCTGTTCGAAGTGGATGTTAGTTTTGTCCTCTCGCCTTCCCAAGTCTTGTCTTCTTCTCTGTCAAGCCTGACCTCTGCAGAATTTAAGGTTGCCGGCAGCACACAGTTACAGAGAAATCCTGTAACAAAGGGAAGATAAAACATCACAATAAGGAGTAAATCCGTGCCATCTTTTCTCGATCTGAATAGATCTATATTGTTAAGAGGACCATTGCTGATTAAGTGAACATTTAAAATTACAGATTCGGATACCTTTTGCCTGGCATATATTGCTTTAATGATGAAAACAGTATATAGGCAGCTCAATCATCTACTCAAAAGATGCCTACTTTCTCACTTGAAGATAAGCAACAGCAAAAAGTAGTGCATTCCCCCTTTGATACATAAATCAGGGAGATAAAAAAATATTGACATTCTGAGTGGAAAGAAGATGGGCAACAGAGGCAATTGCGAACCGATTCGAGCGAGACGATTGACCCAGCTGGGGATTGGATTCCCGGTCAGCCGAACACAGGCATCGTTGCAGAAATGGTTGCAGTTCTTCGTGATGAGATTGTATGCATTCCCCCGGTACTCGTCCGCCAGTTCCTCCATCACTGACCTCACCTGAGCAGGCCCCATATCCGTCTTGCCAATCAAGATTGTCTTCCTAAATGTGAATCCTTCACACTGCTTGGGTTCTCCTTCGAAAATCCCTGTGGTTGGGTACTTGTGAGCTCCAAATGCATACTCTACCCTGTGAACTGCAAGCTCAAGAACACAAGCAGATTGATATTTTACCAGAGCAAAAGAGAACACAGCACCAAGCATAACACCTCCATCTAATCCAAATGGGCAATGGCCCCTTCAATTCATTGGACCTCAAAAACATCTCCAAACTACATGTTTCGTGCTTGACCCCAAAAACCAAGGGAATCAACAGGTGCCGAATACAGAGAACTGTAAATGGACAGTACACTAGATTCAAAAGGTGGATGAGATCTAGACCTTTTACAGTAATCCAAAACCATAAGCTTTCAGAGGCTCAGACCACAATCTCAGGCATTGAAATGCTGCAGGTTTCTGGACGACCCATTTGCAACGACACTTCACAATCAGTCAAGAAGAAGACACTCAAAACTATCAACAGAGCAGTCAACTATAAGATTCACTCGGCAGAACTGACGAAAGAGAGGGGACATAGACAAGTGGAGCAGAGAACAGGCCAGCAATGAGCTGACCTTGCACGCCGGAGTGATAAGCTCCGAGACCGAGCCAATACGCGTAGTCATTGATGGGAGACAGATCGTACACGTTGAGGTAGACCGGCTCAGATCCTCTCGCCTCGACGCTCAGACCTCTCCGGCAAAGCATTTTCCCCGCAGACCACGTCACGACAGAATTATCCCCATAACCATGCCTCCAGCTTCAACAAGGCAGACCCACCACTGTAATCATCCGAAACAACGTTCATTTGCAACAAAATTTTAATTGTTCAAAGAAAGTATTTGGTTTTGCTTCCTTCTCAAATCTGACAAGGGACTGAGAGCCTCCTTTCTTCTTCCTCCACTGCTCCTTCCTCAGCAAGCTAGTGATGTTATCATGACTGTCATAATGATGATTCGAATTATGGCATGGATCTACAGGCGGCAGGTGAGTGCCGCACCCCGCGCTGCCCGGCTCTCTTTCGGAACACCGGTGAATGAGACTGATTTATACGTATAATCTCGGACGTTGCTGAAGACTAATGACGTTATCTCCGCAATATAAAATCACCCAAAAGATGCCCGCTCTTCTTTCCACAGGTTAGCTGCAGGGGAATTGAATTTAAAAATTCGAAATTCGTCCAGAGAGCAACGGACCCCAATTATGCTACCCAGCGGCGAAAATCCCGTACTTTCTGTATTTCAGGGATTGATTCGTTCTTCAATAACGTGATCTTAAAAGCCGAACTACTGTATTGGTGCGTCCATGCGGGACCTCGGTTTTGCTGGGAGGAAGAACATTGACGGCCATGACTCTTTCGAGGTTGAATTGAGATAAACCAGCCCAATCAAAATTTATATATGTAGGAGGAGGAGGAGGAGGAGTTCAGAGAGGGGGTAGAACGTGGTGGTGCAGACCCCAAACGCATAGGAGTAAAGCATAAAACTCTTTATCAATTGACTTGAATATTATAATACTCAATTTCATTATTTATAAATTAAGAGATATTGAAAATATTGAAATAGAAGATATGCTAAAATAATTGCTTAATATTTGAACTATCAAATAAATTGGATATATTTATTGCTTAATTTTAGGCTAAATTACACTACAAGTACTGTATGTTTAACTTTTTTTTTCAATTGGTTTTACATATTTAAAAATAATTACTTCAATCTTATATAATTAATTACATAACATATTTAAATTCTAATTTTAACGATTTGTTGACGTGTCATTTAATGAAGTCAAGCGGGAATTATTTATTTACATGACATGCTTGTCAGCAATTTTCCACCACATTAGTCGAACTTTGCATATTGATATATCATGTTAGTAATTTATGGATAACGATCACATTAGCGCGCTGTTAAAATGAGAACTCGAGTACATTATGAAATTAAACACATGAGATTGAAAAAATTATTTTAAAACATATTATATTCAAATATAGAAAACGGTTAGTTATAAGATTTTCACCATAATAATTCCCTCAATTATTTATTTACTATATAAAAGGATCTTTCTTTTATATGCCCAAAGATGGATAATAAACAATCAATGCCTATTAAGAATATTTCAATTTATTATTAATCAACATATATATATATATTCAATGACACAAATAGCATTTTTTTCCCAATGAATATAACTTGAAGGATCACTAACAGGCTGGAAGAAAAGCTCATTTCCTGACCCATTGCAACCTCTAGAACGAAGGCCCACTGAAACTCCGAGTTTGGAGTCCTGAGTTTTGAGAAGTGACCGGATCCAAAAAAACACTCTTTCAATGCGACTTTACTTATAAGGAAAGATTATAGAGTTGATATATAATATTTTAATATAAAATCTTTAAAATATAATTTCACCATGCATTTTATTACATTCTGTCAGTTTTTAACTAATAGAATTGATTATTAATAACGTGGATGGTTTACGTGGAGTACTTTTATTACGTGGCTGCCTATTCCGATTGAGTGGATTTCCAAGTGGCACAACGCGGGACCCCCTGCTCTCTTTCTTCCCGACTATTCCCTAGCCTTGAATGTGACTTTCCTGACTTACCTGCTGGCCATCACTTTAACCCCTTGCATCCCCGATTGATTGAAGGAGTGTTCTTCAGTTTTTGGGTACTCGCCCATCTCAATTTCTCTCCTTTGGGTCTCCATAAAGCCCCCCTCGAGTGCAAATCAGGTTGGGGGATCATTTCAACTCTGGTGAAACATCCCTTTTTTCGATCTTTAGAGAAATTCCTCATGCCCCAAGTTACAGTAATTAGTTCTAAGTTCCCAAGTTTGTGGTCTCTCTTAATGCAAGATCCCACCCCCAATGCCAACTGTATAATGTTTTCTTACATACTGTTGAGATATACGATTCCACATCAATTAAATGAAGAAAACATTGTGGGCTTATTAGAAGATTAGGCACCGCCATCTATCAGCTTGAATTTTTAAGTGGAAATAGGCCTGATTCCTTATGGGCTCACAATGAATTTAACATGGTATCAGAGCTCGCACCTCACCTGACCCAAGTCCAGAAGCCTGGCTCGTGGTCAGTTGATATAAGCCCGAGTACGGAAAAAAATTGCCCGACTTGTGGCCGATTGTCCTCCTCGTCCGAGATCGGAAGAAGAGTACCTGGCTTGTAGACAATTGTTGAGGGCCGGTGTTTAATGGCACGTGACAAAGTAGACCACATTGTCACGTGAGAGCGGGTGTTGAGATATATAATCCCATATTGATTAAATGAAGAAAACGTTGTGGGCTTATAATAAGGTTAGGTACCGTCACCTATTAGCTTGAACTTTTAAGTGGAAACGGCCCGATCTCTTATGGGCTCACAACAAATTTGACATGGTATTAGAGCCAGTAGGCTTGCATCTCGCCCGACCTGAGTCTAGAAGCCTGGCTCGTGGTCAGTTGATATAAGCCCGAGTATGGAAGAAAATTGTTCGACTCATGGCTAGTTGTCCCCCTTGTCCGAGAATGGAAGAAGAATGCCCGACTTATAGATAGTTGTTAAGGGTGGGTGTTTAATGGCACGTGGTAAAGTGGACCACGTTGCCACGTGAGGGCGAGTGTTGAGATATACAATCCTATATTGATTAAACGAAGAAAACGTTGTGGGTATATAAGAATATTAGGTACCGCCACTTATCAGCTTGAGCTTTTAAGTGGAAACGAGCCTAATCCGTTATGAGCTCACAACGAATTTAACACCTACAATACACGTTTTTGACACATATTGTTAACACTGTACGAGGCCTAATAGTCCTAGCCTTGGATTATCTCCTCCAGTAAGTTGTTATCATCACTGAAATCTGTGCTGAAGGAGAGAGGACTCTCAGCTAGATCCTCCCAGAATGAAAAATGAGTGAAGATGAGTGCTGATTTGAGTCTTCGACATGTAGATGTAGAGAAGATGCAGTATGTTCTCCTGTGAAGCTGATCGGCCGGCCAGGCTTGCGGGCTTATACTGAAGTAAATTAGGCTGCCTTCATGAAATGAGAGGAGACAACAAGGCATATATGTTCAGAATTTCTCATATTAGTTTACTTGGAGAGAGGTTTATCGAAGCACCTCCGGCATTTTCACTTGCTATCTCGAGGCTGTTTCTATCGCTGAATCTCGTTATCTAGATGTGGTATAGTACTGGATCCATCTCGTGTTTTTGATCTGGTCTGCGAGTGAACTTCTTTCAGAATTCTGCATCGCTTCCAGAGGCTTAATGTATAGCCATGTTCTCTGTAACTGATGAGTTCTGTCCAGTCCTACTAGGATGGATAAGTCCATTCAATATTGATGTTTATCTACAGCAGGGGATCTTCGAGGCGAGTTCGGCAAATCACCAGTTCAAGTGATCTGGGACTTCCATTAACTGATCGCTTGTGGTTACCGGAAATCTATACTAGAAGAAGCCGCTCTATGTAGGCAAGTTGCAATTGGGATTTTTGGTATGTCCTATTTCGGCCGGCAGAGAATCAAACGTAGCTAAAATATAATGGCTTTTAACATCATTTGGTAGACCTGCAACATATATATTTAGTATATTTGAGATCTTGTAGTTTTGGATTGATGATGTGTAGGGCGAGCAATTTTCTGAATAACACGACAAAGCCATGCTTTGAATGAACCTTCCAGGACCAACTTTGGAAAGGGATCGAGAAATGTCATCCGAGCCCTGCTTTTGCTGCACGGTACAACCATGAAGCCCAATAATTTATCATACTATATGGTCGATAACATGATATGTGCCGGCATCGAACCGACATTATCAAGCCATCATGTCAATAACATGCAAATGACATGTGAAGGTATTCAACATTGTTGTTTTCCGTATCCTTCTTGGTCTTGCCCAGCGAGACGTGGAGGGCCGGGACTTGTCGGCGTCCACCCTAAATGTGACGTGGTTTGGGGATATCGATCGTCAATTATCTCGGAATGATGATTGTAGTGTATCCCGAAGGCATATCTTTTTACCATTACATCGATGAGCATAGATCCTTAGTCACCTGTCGACTTTTTGCTGGCAGCTGAGACACTCATGCAGCAATGTTAGTTCGATTACATAACTATTTATTCAATCATGAAAAACCTCCAGCATTTCTTCCCATGGAAGACATGGTTGTTGCCCAAGGTGCTGAAGTAATTCAGAAGAAAGAAACTTGAGATTTACCGAATTACTGTTATGTGGAATGTTGCAAATGCGCTTGAGATTGCATTAAAAGGAATATATTAATAGTGAAAATCTAATTATTTTAGTTACATGCATATTGATTTCTACCAACATATCATACAAACTAAATAATTACTGCTCAACACCAGTCTCATTGGTGCATTGTAATTGACGATCTAGAAGTCAGTATTTTTTGGACACAAGTCAAGGAGCACACGTCCGACGGCTGTTTTAATATAAGTAGGAGAAGGAATTTGAAGTTAAAATACTAATTTACTAAAGTATATGAACGGAATTTTGAATAATCAAATGGCAGACTAATAGTAAGTGAACACTGTGACATGGTGGAGTCAAGTTGAACCCCAAATCAAATCACCCTCCTATGCCCATGTTATCATGTCCTAGTCTAGTCTAGTCTAGTCTAGCTATTTTCCCCTACCACGTGTAGATATTCCATCAATTTTACCCTAAAAGTGGGGGAGTTTGGAGGAACCTATATATTCTCACACAGAGAAGCTACTAAAACTAGGTGGTTGCACTTGCACATGCTGTCCTCTTCGTGAACTGTGGCCTCTCGGAAAATTTCCTGAGCTACTTGATCTTGACATTGGATCATGATTTCTTACAGGGACCACGACTTTTCTCCGGTGCAATCACGACGTGCAATTAGCCTGTTTGCCAAAACCAATCTACGCTCGACCTTCGGCTTGGTCCTCGGTATCCATACTTCTTGTACATCATTATCAGGCCTGGTGGGGGGTGATTCTGGGGTTCCTTGATCGGGGGGCAAAATCAAATCCCTTCCCCCATTTTTTTTTATTAATAAAGTGAAGGAGACTAAGGCAGTCTAACCCTTCAAAAATGGACTGCCCAACAACATGTAAAGCGAGGGGCTAATCTCTGTGTCTTCCACCTTGGTCCTTGTTGATGTGATTTCTGGTGTAATTAAAAGTCATCATTGTCTGATTTCCGTTACATAGTGGCTTCATTCCAGGTGATCAATGACGGATTATGACTAATCAAATGATTAAGATTCTCATGTGTAGTTTGTGCACATCAGGCTGATATGGACCCACGCCCCTCCACGCCTTGAATTTTACTTGGCAACAAATCAAAACCTGATTAGGATTTGAATTAGGAGGTAGTATATGTGATGTGATGGCTTAGCTGTGGGTCATCATGACCAACAATGCTCTTGGGGGTTCACTGGGCACATGTGAGCGGCTCAAGTTGCCAGAAGTACGGGTGAGCATCGGACATATGAGTCGGATCTTGCACACAAGTTTTATGATGGCCGTATTATGATACATATTACCTTCAACATGGCTCATTACGCTAACCTTAACACCTCATATGAAAACTTCAGTTTGGTCTCTTTTACTTCCATGTATTTTTTCTAGTTTGTATAATTTGATATCTGAAAATTAAATATATTTATCATGATTAATCCACATTCAACTTATATTTGTCTTACAGTGAATATCATTTAATCATGAATTATATCGGCTAATTTGAAATTCTTTATTTAGGACATGGATGGGTGTTTATTAGCTATTATTACAGCATCAAACAATACTTGCATTATCCCTAATCACTCAAGAGGACCATGCCTAGCCCTATCTAAAAATATTCGAAATCCATGCTCTATGATTTAAGCACCGTTTTCTCTATCCCCTTATCCCTTCTTTCATCCTGTCCTTTCTTGCTATAGTGAATTTCAGTTTAGCAAATTTAATCAAATCACAAGAATATGAATTATGAATTAGCACACGAGAGATTTTAGGACTGATTTAATGCGGAGTTAAATGCATTGCTGAGACAGATGGACAATGTGTGGAAGTTCAAATTAAGAGCACATATAAAGGATAAAATCACTGAGACTGGATTATATCTAAGAACAATCTTTATTTTGAAGAACTGAGCATAAAATTGACCAAGAAAAAAAAATATTAAAACTAGAAAGGAGGAAGAGGGGAAGAGAACGAAGGAAGAAATGTAGTATTAGAGCTTGAGGGACAAGTCAAGCTTCTGCAGCTCATTTTCCCTGCTCTTCATATGGCTAGCAGTACCACGCCACGAGAGTCTCCCATACCACTCGGGACCAACAGGACCGCTCGACTTTCGGATTGGACCCATATTCCCGATGCTCATCGATGGCTGTTGGATACCCGGAAACCACCCTGTCATGGACCCACCAGAGGGATACTTTCCATCACTCGGTATTGTGAAAGAGGAGGCTGGTGGCTTGTGGATCATGGAATGCAGCTGAATCCCCGGAGCCGAGGATCTGCTACAGCCACCGTGAAGGGGGAGTGAAGCCATACTGGTGACCCGGCTCAAGTAATTACCGAGCGGACCAAACTGCTGCCCTCGTTTGGCGAGCGTCCTCTCCCGCTTATGAGCGTTCTGGTGCCCTCCCAGCGCCTGCGAGCTGTAGAATTTCCTCTGGCAGTAGTTGCAGGAGAACACCCTCGGCTCCTTCTCACTATTCTCCCCGTCATCTTTGGATCTGGCGTCTTGGCCTGCCGAGTCCTGGGCGCAGAGGCTCAGGTGGAGCACGACACCATCTTCCCGACTGTTGCCGGTGCGCTCCATTGAAGACACGGAGGAGGTTTTTGAAAATATGTTTGGCTCCAAGTGAGATTGGGAGCTGTCTATATAGTGTGTGGAGACGGGACATCTACGGCCGAGAAATTAAGGAGAGAATGCTGTAGCTAATTGCTTGGTTCTCAATTATTGCCTTCGGTGACAATTATGGAATAATCTATTCATGCGTTAGACTCACACGGGGCCTCGATCTACTAAGGAAAAGTGAGAGAGAGTTTTCTCTGTTTATTTTGTACTATGGGGGATCGCAGGTGAGTTGGAGAGATTTCTTGCGTGTGGTAAGCTCTCTAATTGGAAGTGATCACATGAGAAATACTTGGCACCCTCTTTTCGGTCCTGTTGCATGGGCCTACCTACACATGAACGACTTATTTTTGTCATTTTATGGCTGGAACTATGTTTTCCCCCCACAAATGTAAACTTGGTCAGGTGCAGCAGTACTCCTCCGATTTAACTAATAGATTTTAGATCTGAATTTCATGGATGGGAT
The DNA here is from genome assembly GCA_900174645.1 of Sonneratia alba. Taxonomy (NCBI): domain Eukaryota; kingdom Viridiplantae; phylum Streptophyta; class Magnoliopsida; order Myrtales; family Lythraceae; genus Sonneratia; species Sonneratia alba. Next base: position 6,729,367 of record FWPY01000060.1, read on the forward strand.
TATTCCTACTCATCTATTACCTCTTTTGTCATACTTTTTGTTGGGTCTTGGATTAGTCCGAGCTTAGATCAACAAAATGTTAATGGAAAACAAATCTGTAACGTTTTGTACTGATCGGGCACAAAAATTTCTTTTTGTACTTCTTTGAAACTTTTCCAAAGCTTCTTGTACCATCATGCAATCGACCCCAAAAATATTACTGAGCAGGGGAGGAGATACAGGACATACATGATTTGAGACATATATGTTCACGGGTTAATTGAAGTGTTGTATGGATCTGAACAGTCGGGCAGCAATTCCGAATTTTCCGAAGCTGAGAACTGATTTCCTAGTTGTCTTTGGTCTTCGTCTCAACAAATATGAATCATGGTGCGACATTGTTGGACATGTAAATCTCTTTTATAATCAGATTTCTGAAGCACATTCCAGCCGACAATTAGTCTTGACGAGTTTATGTTTTGCGGAAAATTCGAGTCCTTGACAATACCTACGTACCTCTTTAAAGGTGACATAGGGCAGTTGAATTCGGAAATGTACTATGATGTTTCTGTCCACTTATTAGATCGGAGATGAAGCAGTGGACAGTCCATGCAGTGGTACTTCTCTGGGGCCAGGTTGTCGGCAACAATTTCTTCCGTCGTACCGGAGAATAGTGTCCTCCACGCCGTATGGGAGTCTCAGGATCAGTGCGTTGCCGTGTATAACAGGTCAGTACAACTCAGGTCCAGCGTAGGTAAACTTTGACGGACCATGATTGGCAAGGGAATCATGGCATAAATCATGGCATAACATATTAAATTCGGATCTTGAATGTTGGATGCCTCCAGCAAGAAGTCGGAATCCATAATTCCAAGATCAGGAGATTCAAGTAAGAACTGAATGAAGGATAGTTAGTTGTCAAGATTTATCTGAGATTTCTTACAACATCAAAATCTATTTAAATAAGGAAATATTATAGTTGAATGCTTCATAAATTTTAAATAACTATTGCAATATCTTTAAATACATTAGAGAATATTCCTAGGTTATTTGAGGTTGGAATTGGATGGCATCCCTGATGAGTGTGATATCTCGTTTTATGATCCAGTGGAATACCTATTCCATCCATAATTATTAAATTTCTCATTTTAATAACTCGAAGAGTTGAGTCCAGACTTCTCGAGCCGAATGAGTGGCATTAATTAGAGCAATGTTCGGGTGGTTGGAGATATCCGTGCGAGATTCCAGAGAAATGTTATGGGACCAAATTTTGGATTAGTGCAAGCTGATGCTGGTCCAACACGACCTGGAAAGAGCAATAGGAGAAAAAGTCTGGTCAATCCTAAAGATAGAGCTTGCGGTTAACGACCCAAAGAACCACATCACACGGCCTGCGGTTGTTGAGGCTATTCAGACGGGTAAATTACACAGTTGATACAAAATATTTTACTAATATAATAATTTGGTATAAAAGTTTTAAAATATAATTATGTGATATATTTTCTTTCAAATATATTACATTTTAATACATTCTGTCAGTTTTTTACTAGCGCCGTTAATTTTTTATGACGTGAACGGTTTACGTGGTGCTCATTGATGATCTGGCTTCATGTTTCAAATATGTGGATGTCACATGACACATGGTAGGACACACTATTTCTTTCTTCTTTTCTCTCTCGACACCTCTCTCTCTATCTCTCTCTCTATTTCTCTCTCTCACTCGACTCTCTCTCCCTCTCTCTCTCGGCTCTCTCTCCCTCTCCCTCTCTCTCTCTCTCTCGGCTCTCTCTCCCTCCCTCTCTCTCGCTTGCTTCCTCTCTCTCTCGCTCGGATCTCTCTCCCCCTCTCTTGCACACACTCTCTCTTTCTCTCTCTCTCTCTCGCTTGCGCTCTCGCCCCCCTCTCTCTCTCACACTCGCACGCTCTCTCTCTCTCTTTCTCGATTTTTATGTGGGGGGCTTCATGATTTGGGGGGAATTAAAATTAGATGAGAAGAGAAGAGTGAGAAGGTTCAATTAAATGTCACAAAATTTTAACGCGAGAGAGATCAAGAAAATATTTATTACTAATTTTACTATCTTATTATCAAATTTTAGCTTCTTTTGAGTTAATTTTTTATTATAACATTTTTTTAAAGATCAATCTTGAGATCGAATTACGTGTCCATTACTCTTTATTATACTATTATGTTATATTATTATCATTTTATAAAAAAGAAAAAATCATAAATAAAAGACAATTAGAAAAAATTAGATGTTATTAAACGGTAAAAAAAATTTAATTGAATCTAAGTTGAAAGACAGAGAAAGAGAGCGAGAGAGAGATAGAGAGCATGAGCAAGAGAGAGAGCACGCGAGCAAGAGACAGGGGGAGAGAGTGCAAGCGAGAGAGAGAGGGAGTGTGTGCGAGAGAGAGGGAGAGAGATAGAGAGAGAGGTGTGGAGAGAGAAAGGAAGAAAGAAATAGTGGATCACACCATGTGTCACATGGTAATCCACATATTTGAAATATAAAGTCACGTTATCAAGGAGTACTATGTAGACAGTCCACGTCATTAAAAATTAACGGTATTAGTAAAAAACTAAGGGAATGTACTAAAACTTAGCATATTTGAAAGAAAATGTATCATATAATTACATTTTAAAAATTTTATACCAAAGTGTTATATTAGTAAAATATTTTATACCAATGGTGTAATTTACCCCTATTCAAACCATGGGAAAGAATACCCTATGGAAATGCTCGCTAATACGGGGCAGGTAGAGTGTGCTGATTAAATTGCGCAGATATTTCAAGCTCGCTTAAATTCAAGATGGTTTCTTGTGCACACAACAGAAATATGGAAAATCTGGCATTTCAAAATGTCAGTAGAAATAACGCTGAGGATGCCCGACACCTCAACTAAAGAACATGAGCACCAAGCACCGTGTGCTTGAGATAAGATGGAGCTCGAGAAGGGCTGAGGCAGAGCAGTTGAGTAGGGACTAACTATATTTGGCTTAATGTGAGCCAAGGTGGGATATTTGGGGTTATCCCCCAATAAGGTGAAATTTAAAACATAAAGCAAAAGATTTGAGGAATGATTGGCTAACGGAGAATCATGAGAATTTGTTAGGAATTTTCTATTAATCTGATAGCTACTTTGATTCAGGAGTAATTCTAGTCAGATCTTTCAGATGATTGCTGATATAATATCTTTATAAACTACATCAATACATTCTTAGGTTGGTATTCTTATCAGTAAAGAACATACCTAGGTGGATGTAACATGAGTTGGGAAGGTGTCTTAACGCCCAAAACTCCGTGGCCCTAGACCACTTAAGAAAGTCTCCATCACCTAAAAGGCTGGTGAAAGTGTGATCTCCTATGAAGAGTCTTCATGTTGCCTTTTCTGTGACTCTGAAATTTGGAATGTGAAATGTGAGCACTGATAGATTGGGTTTAGGCTTCAGGGTACTTTTCTGTGTGGGTCTGTAGTACAGGCAGTGATTAGATACAGCCAATATCAATGGACGCTGCCCATTATTGTTTCACTCTACATCAAAACAGGTAGATCTTGAATTTCGCGTTTCATCATCTCCCAACATCAAAAGATATGCAAGATCTACCTGCAGAGCATAGTTTTCTTCGCTCGTATTATAATAGTTAAAGCTCTACTCGCATTATTTTTATTTTTCTACAAGCAGAATAGTGTGGGGAACAGAAAATACAGATGCATAACAGTACTGGCTGCTCATAACCACCCGTGTGCTTGCACGGAGTAATCTTGTCTGGAGAGAATTGTCAAATCATGATTACACATGAAGCTCGGCATTGATTTATTCGATGGAAGAATTCGTTTGTCGTGCTGACGAGGTAGGAAGATGGCATCGATCACAAAGCTCCAGGAAATCATCACTATCAAAGCGAATGAAGCTAATTAAGGTCGTTCACGTTCGACAGTCGATCGAGACCAATGATTATAGAAGAACATGGTGGGACATACGCATGAGGAATCTTTCTGTTCATTGCTCGGTATGATGTCAGTAGACATGCTCTCGATTTGAAGCGAGAAATTCGAGATTCTCATGCGTGACAAATGTCAACTCATAGCTAATTACATGTTTGGGTGAAATTTCATGAAAAACCTTTTTATCGGGTTTGAGATATGACATTTTTGCCTGGAGTTTGTCGGATATATTTTCCACGAGGGTCTCTGACAATTTCGGTTGATGAAAATCTGTCAATATTTTGTTGAAAACGTGCTATTTTCAACAATTTTTTCCTACTTTACCGATGAAAATTTTGCCAAATATTTGATAGTAAATCCCAAATTTCGTATAGTAAGGTGCGAGAAGGCACTTGTCATATTACTTAAAAAGAGAAAAGGACAGAACAACTCGTTCACAAGTACTGCGTTGAGATTATGAGATGGCTGTGAGCATTTACTCATCAAGAAGACTGAGATCTCAGACTCATCCATTATATATTGCCACTCTTTTTTTTTTTATTATATGGAAGGCACATATATCTAGAAAGAAAAGGAGGATGGAAATTAAGAATATGAAAAATTTTATAATAAAAATTAAATTTATAATATTTTAATTATTAAATTAAGAGAAGTATATAACTGTATATGATGATGATGTGATTTTTCTAATATGAAGGGATAAAAAAAAGCAACTGTGGGAAATTACCCAAGATTGGGCCAACTACTAAAACCGTCAGATGGTGAGGAGAATCAACGGCGAGCCACCATTCTTTCCCGGCCTCAAAATGATTGGGTGTTCTAAAAATTTACTTCTTTTTAATTTTTTTAATCTTAAAATTTGACTAATTCAATCCTAAAATTTCCCCTTCTTAATGCGGGTGAGTCATAAGTGGATGGACTAGCAGATCATGATATTATCATGCTGACATGGTAATTTAATTTGACATGTTATTATCATGTCATTATTTTAATGTAAAATTAATTTGGTATGTCATTATCACATGGGCTCGGGTTGAAATGCTATGTTAGTATGGCACTTAAGCAAATCATAATACTGTTATCCCTCCATTTAATATTTCGTCACCTTTAATACTTACATGAGTTATATAACATAAATTTTAAAACTGATTACATTATAAATTTAAAATTTTAGAACTTAATATAAAAGCATCAAGATTTGATAATCTCTGTTATAATTTATTGATACTATTGGTCTCTCCATTTTATAACGGTAATCCTCTATTATTATTATTTCTTATCTATGTAAGTGAGTCAATGGGCATAATCCATGTAGATGATTATCAATATCCCGAGATTGAGTAGGCATCAATTGTTCTAGCACAACATTCTACATGCAGGCTATCAGCTTAGTAATCTTTCCATTAAAAACGTTTCCATGTAAACATTAATGCAAAATGCATAGAATCATGACGATCTAAGAGAATAAGAGATATCACATACCTAAATTAAAATCTACACTAATTATAAATAGTCCTTCAAGCATTGACATTCACATGGTGTTCCAATTGCTGGTAAAATTATTCTGCCAAATTTCATATAGTTCATCAATGGGCCACGTTTCCTTCACCAACTTGGTTTTCTTGGCGGCCTTGGTCACCCTATGCGGTAAGTTTATGTCTCTATTTTAAATTACATATGTATGCATGTTAGAATGTAAAAATGAGTTATTTCTAATGGTAAAATTTTGAGAAAATTATATTAGAAGATCTAAAACTTTTTAAATTTAAGTCATATAACTTTCAAATAATTTTTCTGTCCTAAAATTTAATACAAAGTAATCTAACAACCTCATTACCTTAATACATAATTATCTAACATGTCACTGCTATATTAGTATTTTACTAATGTCATTGTGATTATATTAACATGATTTGATGGTATGTTATTATGAGAATTTAAATAAGTAATGTAAGTAAAATTTTAGAACTGAAAAAAGTCATTTAAAAGATGGTCATTTAAAAAAAATTTAGAGCTTAAATCTAACAAATTGGAAGGTTTTATAACTTTTGTTATGAGATTTTATGTTGCAGGTGTTGTGATATTGTCTATTGAGGTTGAAGGTGCCTGTCATGAAGATAGTGATTGCATGAGTCAACTAGTGTGTCCACAAAGGGCAGCTTTCCCCCTCTGTGATACAAATACTGGCGAGTGTTTTTGTACTAAACAAATACTTCACAGACGACTTATGTTAAGTCAATCTGTCTGTTCTACTGATTCCGATTGCATAAAAGTTTGCGGCGAAATTCCACTCGTGCAATGTGAGATTACATACTGTATTTGCGAATCGTAGCAACGTACAATAGGTATTGCTGATAATCAATTATTTGCCAGGGATTTTATTGTTAGATTTAATTTCATTTATTGGTATTTGGAGATCTCATATGCATACATGAAATGAATGAATGACGGATCTAGGTTTTCGACCAATGAGCAAAACATATTAGACTATAGCATATTTATTGCAAGGAAAAAATATGATAGGAGTAGTAAAAATATTAATTTTTGAACTTAAATTCTAAAATTTTTTAAATTGTATTTTTAGTCATAAAATTTTACTTCTATGACTTATATAAGTTATTAGCGTAATCACACTAATATTATCATTATTTGCTGAGATGGTACAAAGACGTAACTATAAGTCACAAACGTGATAAAATTTAGTTAATGTAACATGATGTTGTACCTGAAAAGTTATTGGCGTGTCATGCCACATAAGCTGATAGCCAATTTATGGATGCTATTAAAAACATTAAAATTAGGGTTCAATTATATTATGAAATTAAATACATAAAATTGAAATATTTATTTTAAAATATATACAACTTAAGTAAAAAAAATTTCTATTATAATTTTACCTAAAAATAATATACTCAAATTCAAAATTTTCAATTTTAACTGTCACGATTGACCTTTTTTCCAATTGAATCAATCTAAATTATAGGTAAATAAGCATAATAAATGTGTAATACTTGATCAAAAAGCATGGGTAGCCTTTTTCTCTTGATCAAAGGCAACGATTATGGCGCTCCTTGAGAGAGAAAGTCTCTCCTGAAGACAGGGAAACACCAGTGAACCCTCAACGGAGGAGGAGAATGAACTCCATCGTAGTACCGAGCAAATGAAGGAGGACCATAGAAGCACAACAAACTTTCCGACTTCCTCGGGAGCCATGTCATACAGAGAGAAACTAGCTGGACAGATGCCAGGTGCTTTTGAGGAAGCTTTTCAAATAGACAACTTCTATGAAGATGAAACAGACGATGATGTCGAGTCTGACGATGAGGAAGATACTCCCACGATCCTTCTAACCTGAGAGGAAAAGCTGAAGATTAGAAACCGTTGGAGGGGATCCCTCTTTGTTAAACTCTATGGGAGGCCAATGGAATATAATTTCTTCATTCAAAAGCTGCGTAACCTTTGGAAGCCAGTAAGTGAAATGACCTGCGTTGATGTTGGGTGTGGATTTTTCAATGTGTCCTTTCAAAACAGGGAAGATCGGGACAGAGTCTTGCGGGATGGACCATGGTTCATAAACTACCGCTTTCTAGTCATACGACGGTGGGAGCCAAAGTTCAATCCGGAAAAGGCCGCTCCCTCAACAGTTGCACTTTGGATTCGCATGCCCCAACTCCCACTTGAGTTCTATAATCAAGAGATACTGAAGAAGGTAGCGGATAAGATAGGACCCTTACTCATAATCGATGAATGGACAGCCACAGGCATGTGAGCAAACTATGCTCGCATGTACGTACAAGTCAATATCAATGAGCCTCTGCCAACTCACGTCCGAATTGGGGCATGGAAACAAGGAATTTAGTATGAAGGAATACAAACCCTGTGCTTCCAATGTGGTATTATGGGACATAAGAAAGAGAACTGCCCCATGTCCCAGAATGGGAGTGAAACAGAGCAACAAAGGAACACTGAGGGAGTCTCACACAAGGAGTTCCGGGGAAATCCTAATCGAGATGGCGAGAAGAGTGAGCAAGAAGACAACAAAAGGGGACCATGGATGGTGGTTACTTGGCGGAGAAACAAGCTGCCGGTAAGGAATCACCGCTTGTTGGGAGATCAGAGGAAATCAGGTGAGGGTACAAGTAGACGATTGCATAACGTCATGGGTAATCATATGTCTCTTGAATAGAAACAGATAGTTGAGGTCGTACAAACGGCTAGTAAATCGAGCGGGTCTGGCCTGAGTAGTGTGGTTGATGGGATGGAGGAGGACCGGGTCTCCACATAGTTGCCAATGGATTTTGATAATCAAGCAGCCCATATTACCAACACAGAGGCCCAAGCAAAGCAAGAAATGGAGATGGAGGGGGGTTTTGCACCAAAACGACAAAATGACCCAAGAGGGGCCCAAGCACAAAGGGCTTATGGAATAGGATTCACGCAGGAAGACCTTAAAAAAATTACGGATCGTCAAGCTGAAAGAGGCCCAATAGAAGACTACGGTCAGGCGCAATAGATCAAAAAGTCGAGTAAGGGCAAGGAGACCCAAATTGAGAGACAGGCTGCTAGGTCACGGCTTCAGCAGAGGGTATGTGGGGATAACAGGGGGAATATGTGGGCGAAGAAGACACTCCCCAAGGATGGCGATTTGGAGAAAGCATCAGCCGCAGTCGTTGAGGGAGATGGAGGATCCCTAGATTTAGAGGTTCAATCATGCCATGGATCTCCTAGATGCCGAAGTCGCTCTCCCGTGAAGGAGGGTATCCCCAACATTATTTAATGATCAAATGTAAAGTTTTACACTCATCTTACATTTGTCCAAACATAGCATGAGTTAGCAAAAAATAATCCACCAAATAAGGTTGTCCCTTGTCAATGTTAAAACTGAAATGCACAAAATGAAATAAACTAAATGAGATGCTTTCCTTCATGTTGTAAATATAATGCAAAATAATTATGAAATACTGATATTCAACACTACTACTCAACATTTTTAGCAAACTATTTTACAATTTTATTTTTCAAAGTTAGCAATATATTTTACAATTTTTTAAAAGATATCAGAGTCATTGAAGATAGAAATATCTATTTAAATTATTGAATATAGTCCCTCACAATGTTTGTCATCAACTTAATAAAAAGAAAATCATTTTCAATTTTGTTCCGTAGTCATGTCTTCACAATTTTCATAATTGAAAATCTTATTTTGTTGTTGTTGTAGATAACAAAAGGGTCAACATAAGTCGAATGATTCTATTGACAAGAAAACAAATTATAAACTTTCCAATCTTTGCTCGCATTTGATATAATTTTATAGTTATTCATACTTTCTTACTCTCCAAGTTTTAGTGGACTACGATTTCAAAATATTTCAATTAAATCTTCAAATGTTGCTTTTCTTAATGAATAAAGTCATTTTAATAAATTTTATTGACATGTCTGCAAATATCTTTGACCTAGAAAGATTTATAATCATCTCATGTATCTAAAGCAAAGTTTAAGGTGATTAACTCCACTATGCTATCCTTGAACTTAAAGTTTATTTCTTGCAACAATGAGTTTACAAAAAAAACAAATATATCAAAGTGATAATGATGCTTTATTGTAAAGTTATTGCTTTGATTATAAGATTAACCTTCACAAGTTTTATATCATGCATTAAAATTTGAAACCTCTATATCATTTTTTTTCAAAGAATAACTTCACCTTCTCAAGTAAAGGATCCCATTCAAGTCTTTGTGGAAAAATACTATTAGCCTTGCGTTCAATATATCTTTAGTTTGATGTTGTAAATCTTGATTTCGATTATTAATAATTTTAAGCATCTCACCCATAAAGTGAAAGATAAATGTATAAACAAAAGATATGATCGTATCATGAAGTTTATCAACTTTAATCCTTTGAGTTAAGTCACCAATTTGATGATATATTGTAACATTGCACAAGTTGAATCACACTTCAAAGAGAGTTAACATAAGAAATCCATTGAGTATGTTCCTGACATTGGAGAATGCCCAACTTGATTTTTCTCTTTACTAATCTCAATGCTACCATTATCTACCAATTCTACAATATGAGATGTCTCAAAATCTATTAATTGATCATTTTGTTTGCTTCAACATGCAACCAAATTGATTATGATACTCACATATGAAACAAATTAATTGGCAAGAATAACCTCTTCGGATGTAGTGACAAGTTAACACCAATGGACAAGACAATGAATGTATTATGCCAATGAACATTTTTTTAGTAAAAAGATGCGATCCCCTCCATTCAACAAACATATTATTTACACCAATATATTCTTGATTTTGAATATCATTCATATTAAGATAACAATGTAAAAGAACCTCACAAATTGCTTTTCCTAAATAATGTAATTTTATTTACATAAATTTAATTAATGGATCATTGATATATTAAACATTCTCAGTCAACAAATGTCAATGCATTTATTATTTACTTTCTCTTTGATTCATCATGAACTTCATCAATTATGATGCAAAATTTTGAATCACCAATCTCTCCCCCAAATAAATCTTCAGATTTTAGTTGCAAAAATGGAGAGAATCTCCTTTCGAATTGTTGAGTAAACATATAATGTATTTTTTAAAGCATTTTCTAAGGCAACATTTCCTACTTTTTCATTGTAAGATGTTAAGGGTCTTATTAATTTGAGAAAGTTACCTCTATTTCTTAAATTTTATTTCTCATCCCATCTTCCAAATGCACAATCTTGAAATATAAGTTACTTGATAACATCTATGGATACCTTGAGTTGCAATCAATTTCTTGCAATTTGCTCTGAAGTTGTTTTCTCGATATTACTCTCAATATATAGTAAATTATTTTTAAGATCAAGATAACTTTTCATTATTTTCTTAAGTGAATAATTTGTTTTTATACCAACATGAGTGACAAAAAGGGGACTAATTCATACAAATGAAGTGGGTGCAAACTCATATAAATCCATTACTCTAAATAAAGAATATGTAATCAAATTATATATACAAATTGTTATTTTCAAAATTTTTAAGGGGAAACACAAATTCATCCTAGAACCGAGGCTCTATTTCAACACCTACTTATAATTTTACCTTATCATTATAATTTTTTCTCCAAAATTTTTATTTTATTCTTTATTTTACACATATAAGGAGAAAATTACATTGAAAATCTCATAAGTTTGTCTATTTTTATATGTGAGTCCTATTGAATCGTATGTTAAAATATGTTATGACATTAGTAAGTCCAAATCATCATTCATCATTAGATCTTAGATTACATTTATTAATAACAATTTATCTATGCCTACATGGTCGACACATCATGCTAATATGGCTTACCATTTCAAGCAATTTTTACCACGTATCATTACACCATGTCAATCAATTCCTGTTATGTTAGTATGATACAACAATATAAAAATTATTATGTCAACAAATAACTATCATATTAGTACGATTATTAGAAGAGTGATGAATTAGTCACCAAGTAAATTGTGAAATCATATATATAGGAGTAAATATGATGCATTTAAAGTTATAGGATTTGCTTATAAAAATGGATAATTTTATAGGATTTCTACTGTTACTTTTGACATATATATAGATGTATCTATAATGGAGAAGCTTATAGATCTTATTTCAACATTATAGGCACAATGGGATAACACCCATGAATTTTATTTTATTTTTATAAAAGAAGTATAATATTAGTTAAATCAATTGAATAATATGTTGTCAATAGACACAAATACTAGAGTTATATTTCCAACACAATCTAAATGTATACTTGAAGTTTGTCCAATAATTAGGCAGGGATAAAAAGTAATATAATTTCGAGTTGATTGAAAAAAGAAAGCCAAGCAACTCGGGCAAGGTAATCCATGTGCTATTGCCATTCTACCAAGTGGATCAGTTGCTACATAGTCCTTATCGCAAATTTAATTTCATAGAAATGATGCATTATTGTTGCAGTGTGGTTTATACTTATTAAGTTATCGACTCAAGAGGTGATTAAGAGAATCACTGTTTGCTTAAATATGAAATTAAGTTGAATTCTATAAGTTTGCATAGAGCGTCACACTCTATTTAGAGTGTTATGGCACTAGAAGGTAGAATGCATTTGATCATTCAACACCATGATATTGGAGGCTAAAAACTAATAGGCATATGCATTCTTCCTTAGTGTCACTACGTTTTGTCGAAAAAATAAAACAAATATTTTGGAATATTTTATTGTTTCATGGGATTTCTTATAATCAATATTTGTTTATATGCTATTCTAATATATAGGATATGCCAATCAGTTAGATGGTGTACCACAAATACCTTGAGATTAGGACAAACTTAGTAAACTACTTTAGTGTCATTTGTCAAGTGTACATTTTGAGAACATTTTTGTGTACATTTATGCAAATCATTGGAATAAAATTGTAATTTACCAAAAACAAATATAGGATACATACTTAGGTCTTTTAATGTAGAGCAGTGTGAGGTCATTGAAGTGTACCATTGTAAGATGTGTGTTCTCTTGTACTCTATAAAATAGTGAGATCCTTCGCTTAGTCTCCTTAACTCGTGGAGTATAGGCTACCGTTTGTCCAGAATCACGTATGTTGGGGGTGTGATTCTCTCTTCCCTACTCTCTCGGTCTACTGTTCATTGTCCGCCAAGTTCGATTCTCATTTGGACACTCGTCCAAATTTGCAAGTAGTTGATCCAATCACAACATATATAATAAAAGGTATGATAAAATTTTAAATAAAAAATTCTGATGCTTACTATCCATTCATTCTTACTGGTAAAAAGCAATATACGGAGGTGAATGAAGAAGGTTATTGTTCTTTTAAGTCATATGGAATGTAAAAAGGTGAATTCCATTGGTAATAACAGTTATTGGGAAAATGATGTATAAAATGCTTGTTATGGACGTATTAATTATTTTACATGGCTGTTGTTCCTCAATTGCAAAAATAGAGAGTTGGAATATGCTCCGCAGGTGATAAAATTCTTAAATAAATCTTACTTCACGGATAGTGAAGATTGAGAGAGTAGTTCAATCACAATCCCATAAAATTATAGAGCTAGTCGCCAACCCAGTCGCACGGCAATATTTTCCCGGTACGTGCTACACGTGACGAATGTCAAGCCTCTATCTCATTGCTCGTGCATGTATCTTAATGTGCGAGGTAGAGGTGGTGGCAAATCGTGCTAGCCTGGCCTGATAGCACGATAATTTCCATTGATCGTAATTTGTTTACAACTACAAGTGAACTTAAATGGGGCTTTCTTCTATCCTTCAATGGTGTTTGATAGAGATGTTAAATGGGTTAGGCTGGCCTGTAACCGAACCGTCCAAACCTAGAACTGGCCTAACCCGCTCCTAACCCAACTCATAACCGTTCTTAGTGGGTTTGGGGCTGTTACGGGCTGATTCAGAAGTATGAACCCGTTGAATCGTAACCAGCTCGGACCGTTACCCTATTGAACCAGCCTGGAACTGTTGAAAACCGGTCCGGATTGCCAAAAATCCTACAAATTAACGGTTGGATTTTGTCGGATCAATTTAAAATTTAAAAAAAATTAAAAAATATTCATCCAAAATAATTTTCATGGGTCAAAACGGCCCGGACCGTTAACCGGCCCGTTTAAAAACCGTTCCGGGTCAATTCATATTTGCCTGGACTATGACCCGTAACTGGACTAACACGTTAAATAAACGGGCCAAACCGTAACTAGGTCAAATGGTTTCATGCACGTTTTGAATTGGCCCAACCCACACTGTTAACAACACTAGTGTCTCATAGTCTATTATGTCTTTTTTTTTAAATTTTCCTAATCGGGCTACCGTGCTGACCCGGCCCAAGGATCATCGGGCCCAGCACATCCCATAAAATTACTAGGTTATGCCGGCACAACACAATAAGTTTCTAGCATGATAAGCCCCGGCCAAGGCACGGTGTTGTCGTGCTGGGCTAGATTTAGCCAAGTCTAGTGCGAGGGTCTGTGTTAGTGCATGTTGTATAATGAAATATATATGACTAAAAGGCTTTATTGACAACGTGCAAGGGTCAGCTGATAGTGCTTGCTCAACATAGACTTGATAGATAATACTAACCATAATTTGAGTATATTACTGATAGAAATATGTATGAATAAAAATATCATTTTGAAACATATGGATATCAATAGTTAAAAATAACAAAAAGTACAAAACTACTGTTGTATAATTATACTGAATGATCATTCACGTACATTTTTCAACTACGCATCATTACCTCAATAAGATTTTAATCTCATCCCTAAACATTCCCAAATTTGTTTGAAGAAGTCCTCTTAAATCATCATAATTTACAAGTCATCAACAACCCATTATTCAATTAATTGAATGGGATTATTAAGAGAATTTACAAATTAACAAAATTGAGGTTAATTGGTCCGACAAGGGGGATTTCATACGCTATTTATTTCCCGCTGTTCTTACCAATCTTTTCATGAACTATGGGCCTACTTTATGACGATAGTGATGGAGTCCCTTTTTCCATTATTAATTTTTTCCTCTGTAAGTGAGTTTATCGGTTTCCATGTAAATGAAGACGAATATGCTTACCCTATAATGATGCCTCGAAAGATATTCATTGTCCAATCTCTTGAATAATGTTTATATATATATATTGTTTTTCCTCCATGGAGGCAGGCATTCATTTCTATGTGGATGCTTTATTCTTAATGCAGGAAATCTGCTGTTTTATTCCCATTATGTTCGGCGCAATCTAAACATCAATGCAAACTATGAATCAAGACATTTATAGAATAATTATATTTCATTTACATCTTCAGAAAAGTTAATTAAAATTTCCAGTATATATAAATAACCCTCCAGGCAGCTGAGGCATCCGCATAGAACTATCAATTGTCGTCAGCAGATTCAGTCTGCCAAACTCTAAGGAGGGCCATCAATGGAGCATTCTTCTGTCAATAAGCTGGCTTTCTTGGTGGTCTTTGTGACTCTATCATGTACGTATTCCTGTTTCATGATACATGTCCTTTCTTCCCCCCTTGCAGAGAACATCATCGCTTTTTTTTAAATTTTTTTTGAAACAGGTGCTGTGATACTGCCATCAGGGGCCGAAATTGCCTGTCTCAGAGACGATGACTGCGTACGACAGCTGGAGTGCCCGGAAAGTTTGAGCCTCCCCGTCTGTGATGCGAGCAAGGGCGAGTGCTCCTGTGCTAGAAAAGTGGCTCGTAGTGATCCACTGACTACTCCTGATGATCCCGTCTGTACTTCAGATCCCGACTGCATAAAAATCTGCGGCAAAGGCCGAGTCATAAGGTGCCGGGTGACGTACTGCATATGCCAACCACACTAGTGTGCAGAAGCCTTTCGTTTCTGGCATCGGTTCCATGGATTAATACTGTGAGAACTCATAAGCACGTTCATGGAATGAGTAAATAAAGAATAAAGAGGCTAGGGAAAATGCCGATTCTGCCTCAGCAACTGTTTTCCCTTTTCAATTTTTTACCATATTTCCGATCGTTGATTTTCTTCAGTTTTTTCGTTATTAATTCTTTCTTATTATACATACATACATACATATATATATATATATACCTAGAAAGAAAAAGCGTACGCACATTGGTATTACTCTAACGAATCGAAATGGTAACAACACATCCATGGACACACAAGTCTCGGAGCAGTAACTCCAATGTAAAATATGGAATTAGACAGAGAAGTTAGCCCAACTGAAGGTGATTCGAAGCACAGGAGATACAAGTCGGTAGAAATGGAGTCTCCGACAGTTCTAGCAAGACAACTCGTTGCTGCCATTTTCGCGTGGTGATCTGGTGCCACGTGTCGCCTGGTACAAGTCTTAACCCTCATACAAGCAGATGTTTTTTTTTTTTATATAAACCGCCGGTATCCAGTTGGATTTTGTCCAGTTGACTAATCCGAATCGTCCCGGGTCGGCCCATTTAAGGGGTTAAGAGCTCTCCACCGCAGGTGAGACTCGAATTTGAGTCCTCCCGTGGAGATGATAAGTGTCGAACCACTCTACTATGCCCACGGTGGGTAAATATCCTATTACCAAGTAGAGGATTTTGTTAATGCATATGTTATGGCATTTGAATTAAATTTAAATAGTAATATGGTAAGTTGATTTGTTAGACAGATCGCATGCTGGACAGAGCTTATCCCAATAAAGAAATATATATATATATATATATAGAGCAAGTTTACTGTAGATAAATAGGTAATCTGTGGGTGGACTTCAGAAAAAGAGAATTGCAAAATCAAATTTGATATTCACAAAATTGTTTTAACTAATCCAGTTTATTAATATTATGAAAATATAAAATTAGAAATGTGTACTTTATGGGCTAACTTTCTTCGAAGTGATAAATAATACGTACTTTTTAAAGGTAAAAATATTATGACTAAGATCGATGGTAAAACTTACATTTGTACGTTTTGGTGAATCTAATATATTATGTTCAAATCCATTCCCGCACATTCATCTTTGGCTTTTAGTGTGTTAGGTTGATAGAATAAATATTGAATGCTATTTATTCAGTTTATCCTATATATTTGTAATTAAATATTAAAGTTTGAACATTCCATAAAGATGATAAACTTGCCATTATTGCTACTTCCTTTTATTTAGCATTAAAAAAAAAGAATTGTACCAATAAAATTGGTGTAAATGTCTGGCAATTTGGGACAGCACTTTTTTGACACGGCCGGTCATTCAAGGCTGCCCGAAATTGCAGAGCCCATGCATGGATTGGCTCGGGCTTCGAATTATCCAACCTGAATTAAGAAAAATAATTATTTTTAGAGATAAATCCAAATCATTTTACTTATAAAATCGATTTTTTTGGTGTTATAATTGACCGATTAATACCATATTTACTTTAATTTCAAGAAAATATTGAAATATAATTATATTTTTCATAATTAACTACAATTTCCAAATTTTCCCTTTTATTTTAACAAATATTTTTCATTTCTTGGACAGGCACGAAAATCACGGCCCCACATGTCAGCTGGCCCGAAAACCTTGGCTCAAGTATGTCTTTTTCGGATTGTGCCATTTTTCCCGGCTCTACAATATACCCACAGAACCGACTGTGAAGATAGGAAGAGCATGACACTGTCCTGCGCAATTAAAGCGGAAGACAGAGAGTTCGGTCGGCAACCCACCGAGGCAGCGATTACCTCTCTTAGGTTTCGATGCCCGTTATTATAAATTCGTAGATTTGATTTGGTAACTGAAAAGGAAGTCCTCCTTTTCTTGTCTAGGTAAGTAAATCTATTTCCTTTTGAGATGGCATTAATTTCTACTGTGTATATATATATATATATATACACGTGTCCATGATGCAGAAAATCTGTAGATTCTTCTCATTAATTACGTTACCATGTAAACATCAATGCAAACAATCTGAAATCATGACACCTTGAGGGAATAAAAGATATTGTACTAAATTTCAGTATACATAAATAAATATCCATCCACAAAAAAATTTTAAAAAAAAGAATTTATAAATAAATAACCCTCCATCCAGACAGAGACATTTGCCTGGAACTATTGTTGTTGTCGTCAGGAAATTTAGCCGTCAAAATGGAGCATTCTTCTATCAATAAGCTGGTTTTGTTGGCGGTCTTGGTGATTCTGTCCCGTAAGTTTACCTGTTCCATGATACTTACGGCTCTCTTGCAGAGAACAATATCGTCTCCCCCTCACTTTTGTTTTTCTCTTATTTTTTCTCGAATCATTCCAAAGTCTTGGATCGTTTTCGTCAACTGAACATCTCATAAGTTGTGTTCCAACCCATGTTTCTTCGCTTTTCCCCCCTCCAAAATCGTATATTTATGTCTGTGAGACCGTAAAAATGAAGTGCTTTGTTCTAACTGTAGATATTTTTTGACCCAGTATCGTCGCGTGGAATCGAGGGTGTCTGTCACAGAGATGGTGATTGCACGCGGCAGCCGGAGTGCTCGAAAGGGATGAGTGTCCCGTCTCGTGATTCGAGCAGGGGCGAGCGTTCTCATTCGAACAGGGTGTCTCTTGTTGAAGCAGCACCAACCTGTCGCAACGATTCTGACTGTATAAAAATTTGTGGTGAAGGTCACGTCATAAGGTGCTTGGTACCCTACTGCATGTGCGAGCCCAAGTAGCCCTGCGACGACAGCCAGTTGCCATTGGAAGCTTAAGCTCGTTGCCTTGGTCATCATTTCAAATCTATGAATCCAATCACTGTGCTTGACCTCCGATTTCCTCCTTCTGTCTTCAATTCTCAACTCTGGTCTACATATTCCATCTTCAATCACCATGTCCGACCTCATATTTTCTCTTCTCATCTCCGATCCTACCATCTCTCTATTTTCTTCTCTCTCTCTCTCTTCAAAACTTCTCATAATTGTCTTCTCCTCTCTCTTACCAGACCCATATTTACTCATCACAACCATCATTCTCATGTCTCCCTTCTCTTTCTCAGTTGCTGGTCTCTCTAGTTGGGTGGAAGTTGAAGTTGTCATAATTTTAAAGACAAAAATTGGGACATTTCCTCAATGTTTTTAGTCTCACTTTTTTTAGTACATAAACGAGTTTTGGCCATGGAAAGAATATTAAATTAAAAAAACTAAATTAAGCTAAACAAAAATTGGTTAAGGCAGCACTAAATATATTGCCAGCAACGCCGACCATTGGAGTATAATAACTATGTAAACTCAAAGATAAGATAGGTGCAACAACAATCTTACTATCTTGTTGTTCATAATGATCTATCACTTTTTAGTATATATATGTGTGTGTGTGTGAAAATGTTGGGGATTGGATCGCATGAACAACAAAGGTAAAGCAAAAAATAGGAGAGAATTGTGCACATGATATATGTGGTTCAGGACAGTGGTAGCATGGCATCCATATGTCCACATCCAAGGGGAGGCTTAGTAGTTTCTTCTTCATTGAAAAACAACGAGGAGAGTACAAGATAGGATAATACAACACACGGCCTAATCCTCAAACCACTTAGGCTCACTCATAAGAGGAATTCAAGAACTCCAAAGAACACATCTTTCACACGAACTCTCAACACCTATTGTGTGCACCAAGCACACCTTCCAATAGTACTCTCAACCCCTATATATAGATCCATTAGAATCTACATAGAAATTCTTATTTTTTATTATCTCTATATGAAATATCCTAAAATCTAATATTCTCATATATAATCTTCCCAAGAGTATCACTTTTAGAAATATAAAGAAATCAAATTGGGATTGTAATCACTACTAGAATTCAAGACACAATCCCAACAAATCTCCACGCTGTGTTGAATTCTCCAAAACTCCAAAAGCAATACAAATAGCCTCCTTTTTCCCCAATCAAAGAACACCAAGTGAATCCATGATTCACGGAAGAGGCATGTTAGTTGCTACTACCATCTTTTCTATGAGAACCTCCTACATCTGAACTTGTTAGATCTCCAAATCGTGTTGCGTCAAACTTCGTTATAATATTTAGCCTTGGCTCTGATACCACTTGTTGGGGATTAGATAGCACGATCAACAAAAGTAAAGTAGAAGATAGGAGAGAATTGTGCACATGATATATGTAGTTGAGACAATAGTGGAGTGTCGTCCATATGTCCACATCCAAAGGAAGCTTGGCAGTGTCTTCTTCATTAAGCGACAATGTGGAGTACAATATAGGGTAATATAGCATATAGCCTAATCATCAACTCACACAAACTCGCTCATAAAAGGAATGCAAGATTCCCAAAGAACACATTTTTCACAATAACTCTTAGCACCCATTGGGTGTACCAAGCACGCTTTACAATATTACTCTCAATCCTTATATATAGGCCCAATAAAATCTACATAGAATATCCTTTTTTTATTATATCTGTATGAAATATTTTGAAATACAATATTCTCATATACAATCTTCCCAAGATGGAGTTTCACATCTATAAAAACAAGGAAATCAATTTGGGATCGTAATTGCCTTTAGAATTCAAGACACAATCCCAACAAGAACTATGCTTTTTGTTGGGCTTAGGTTGTGGCCCTCAACATGTAACTAATGTATTTGATCTTTGTTGTGCATTGAATGACATATTGCAGGTAATCAACGGCCACAAGATTCAAATTTGAATTTGAATCCTGCTAAGGTTGTGACCCTCCTATCAACAAATTGAAACAAAGTGCACAGAGTAGAGCAACGTGTAGACCAACCTTAGGCATTGACCTTGGCTGCATCCCATGAAATTGCTCCAAATGGTCTCATTTTTTGTGGAGTGTTTACACTCTATAAAAGGGTGTCATTCCTTGGTTTTTGAGCACTCTACAACCATGACTTTTCTTTGAAGCCCTACCTCTTCTCTCTTCTCTTCATTGCTTAATACTAGTCATCTTCATGCATCTCTATTCGTGTTTCCAAAGTTCGGCACACATTGAGCACCACCACAATGCATAGTTAACCCACAAGGAGGATATGGCACATATGGTCATCAACCCATGAGGGGTCTTTTCTTGGTTCCCTTTCCCTTTCTTTTTCATGCATTAGGGACAATGCATAGTTTAGGTTTGGCTAGTTTGTGATTGATGGTTATATTTGTGTGGCTTGCTATTTCACGTTTGCATTCATCTAGGTTGTTTGCTTTGCATTGCATGTGGACTAGTTTTATGTTTTGATTTGCATCTCTATTTCTTCCTTGTTTTCATTCATACATGAAAACCCAAAAAAGTGAAAAATCTTAAAAATTTTCAACAAATTGAGTGTTTTTAAGGCTACCAATGCTTTAATAGTTGTATCTGGGAAAAGAGTTTATCCTTGTTTTATGATGATATAATACACCTATTGTTGTGATTTTGGCTTAGTAGGATGTTATGGTTTTGCTTGAACACAATCTTAGACTTATTGTGTTTGAAGTCCTAATTCCACTCTTTACACGAACTTGCACTTAGGATCGAGTTTAAAGTGAATTGATTTTTGTACATTTCAATTTTTCAAGTAATTGCATGGTCTTCATGAACTTGGATTTCACGTTAGAAAAAATGAGAGTTTGAAAAAAGAGATATGATTGAATTCAAGTGGAAAAATCATGATTTACATATAGAAATATGCATGAAAATTCATGAGTGGAAACATGTGTCAAGACTTGAGTATTGCTACTACATTTTGAGGTCAAACTCAATCTGCACTTGTGTGATGGCAATAAGACCCAATATATACTTATCGTGGCTATTAGTCCATTTAACAATGCCCGAGGATAGACCCGAGGGGTGCTTCATCACCTAATGTCTTGGATCAATTAGGATGGGAACCATCAGTTGATTCCTCGTAGCATGGGCTAGCTTCGGGACGGACCATTTAAGGTCATGCACCACCCTATTTGGGGTTAAGAGTTGACAAATACGAGAGAAAAGGTGAGCTAAGTGTATCTTAGTTATTGTATAAATTTTATTACTTGTTTATTCTCTAGGTGCAAATTCTTGAAATGAAAAACTTGAGTCTAAGTGTAGGGAATTCACACTTGCACAGATCAGGATGAATTGCATGAGAAAGTTGAAAGTTGGGCTAAAAGTAGATCATTGGCTGAATTGAAAGTTAGGTAATAAGAAGGAAGTGTTCTTGAAAACTTTAAGGGGTTGACTCCTTAGTATCAAAAGGATGATGAGCTTTGATACCCTACTTGTTTGCCTTTCATCGCATGCCTTGTTTTCAAGGTTCATTTTGCTCGAGGATAAGCAAAAGTCTAGGTTTGGGGAGTGTTAATTCAGTTAAATACATTAATTTACGTGCCTTTCGAACCTCAGATTTACACTTTTCCTCGAATATTCTATGCTTTTTTATGCTAAATTGTCCTTAGTGTTTGCATTCGCCCAATTTAGCTCATACTATTTGAATTTGAGTCTTTAGATATGTTTTTTTTAGGTTAATATTGCCTTAGTCTTATTTTGTTTTAGAGTGGCGAAGGCTAGAGTTCCATATAGAGAATCGGAGAACCGAATTGAATTGTGAACCGAACCGAACCGAACCCAAAAAATTGGCTTGAGACGAACTAATTCTCATATATGGTGGTTTTTAAGGTGAAGTGGTGTGGTTAATTACAAAATTCCAAATAATTTAATTAACCAGTTCGAACCATCAAACATTTTTTTAAAAAATGTTAAAAATATTGTAAATATAATAAAAATAAAAAATAAATATATTAGAAATATTTTTTTTAAATTAAAAAATAGTTAGATATATGTTAGTTTACTATTGTATAACATATTTTCTACCACTTCATACTAAATTTCATTTTAAATAAGTTCATTAATCTTAATATTATATTTTAATTAAAATTTGTTATCATTTTAATAATTTTCTTTTTGTTGTTTGTATGTTTTTTTTTTCAAATTCTTGTGTTTTGATGTGATTTTTATTTGGTTTTGGTTTGGTTTACATTTAATTTGTTAATTTGTTAATTATTTAAAAAAATAGTTCAGATTAACTAAACCATAAAACTGATTTGAAATAATTCGATTTGATAACTATATAATGGTTATGGTTCGAGGTATAATACCTTAATTGAACCAAACCATTTTAACAGTTTAACAAGTGCCATGAGCATCCCTAGCAACGACACACTAATTCATGCTCAAACACTTGAAGAAAATAGAGGAGTGCAATATATTCACTTGAATTGCAGCCCAGCCCATTGGCACTGCAATAAATGCTAGAGCAAGCCCAGCTGTCTTAGGCCACAGCCCCAGGGTCGCGGCCCAACCATCCTCCAGCCTAATTAGATCTTATTGATTAGATATATTATTTAATATATTTTGAATTTTTGAATTTCTGTTTACCATTTTGACACTTTAAATTTGTTTTATTTTTAGTTTAGTTTCTTATCTAAGCTTACAAGTAGCCTAGTC
The DNA here is from genome assembly GCA_900174645.1 of Sonneratia alba. Classification (NCBI taxonomy): domain Eukaryota; kingdom Viridiplantae; phylum Streptophyta; class Magnoliopsida; order Myrtales; family Lythraceae; genus Sonneratia; species Sonneratia alba. The sequence goes on from FWPY01000060.1 coordinate 6,752,233, forward strand.
TTTCATGTAATTCTTGAATTATTTTGGTCTAATAGTTGTATGATTTTGACACATAACCTAACATACAAACATATATATATATATTTCTTATATCTCTTTTGCCATTCACTTGTTTTTTTTTAAATTTCTTCCACCTGCAAGCCTTCTGATTTTTCTAATCTTTTTCTTTTTTTATTACATATTATTTAATATCCAAAATTCAATAGATCATCATTAATGGAGATTCGGTTTGATGATCGATTTTACCAAACAAAAAAAATGTTTGAAGATGAATTTGAATTGTTTTCCTTTTATGGTAAGTGCATTTGTGGATATACTCCACGTAAGTAAATATGCTGAATCATCGCCCCCTCCATAACCACCACCACTTCCTCCGATTCCCTCCCTCCATGGCCATCCACCGCCTCCCCATCTCTCCCTCCCTCCATGGCCACCGGCGTCCTCCCTTCCCCATGTCCATTCTTCTCTTCCTTCTCATCCCTTCCCAAATCCCCGCCACCTCCTCATTCTCCCTCCTCCCATCGTTGTCCCCATCCTCCGCCCACCATTGAATATTAAACAGATGAAATTTGAACCCCACGGTGGTGGCGGAGGAGGAAGAGTGCGTCCATAGTGGAGGGAGGACGAGATTGGCCTTGAAATGGGAGAGGATAAGGAGGGTTACCAAGGGGAGGGAAAAAGAGTGCGTCCTAATTTTGTTCCATTACTAATTAACCGGGACAGAACTATCAACATAGGCAAGTCTGTCCACGTATCACTGAATCTTTGATTATGTATCTCATGTTGCACGATCATCGGTTGGAATAAAATAAAATAAAAATTAAATTAATTTGGGAGAGGGATTCTAGGTTAAGTAAAAGAAAAGGAAGTGTATATTAAATTATTTTGGAAAATGGAGTCACTCATTTGAAGTATGGTAATATAGCTAATCACCTTCATTACCCAAATAGAGTTGATATATGAGACATTTTCGCTTAATAGTTGCTTACCAATAGAGTGAGGAAACCGACATTTGGAAGGTCGATTATTGTGTAGGATATTGGGAAAAGAATCGAATATAGATATAGGGCCAGAGGAAGATTATCGACTAAATCGTTCAAAATTTTTTTCCTTTTAACCTTTTAATGCTTCAATTTGAATTTCCGAATGAGGAGAAGTTGTCTTCTTGTGCAGGTGGTGACATCGATTAGAAGAAGGTATTATGAAATATCATTAGATTATTAAACCGTGATATCACGTGATAATATGGTGTAATAAATTCGTTACACGCAGTACTTTCTCTTATAAAGTGGATGTGGACAATGAAAAAGGCCATTCATCGAAGTTAAAATCTAAGGAATAAACAAAGGGCAAAGACGGTCCGAAAAGTAGATAATGAAGTTCGAGAGCACACTCCACAAGCCTATGAAATCTACATGGTAGATATTTTACATATATATATATATACAAATAGCCAAGTCGGCAAGCCAATCGATGCAGCAGTTTCCCTCATGGCAAATGCTAACAGCAATCACCTGAATATCCACACTTACGCGGTTAAAACTATGATTCAACTATATTATGTAATTAAATATATATGATTAAAAGGGATATTTTGAGACAAATATGATTTATACACAAAAAAAGTAAATATATACAACTGTCACAGTAATTATTCCCTGGATAAAGAATGACAAGGACTCGGAAATGAAAGTTCTTGAATCATAAGACAAAATCGTATTCCCTCCCATTCAGAAAAATAACATGCACTTGGTTTGGTAATGACAAATGAGATACTAAGAATGAATAATGAATTTGAATGATGAGAGTTCAAATGTCATCAATCCCCTCATTGAAAATAAATTATTTCATCTTTGTCCTCGATTTAAGAAGAATGTATTATGTAACGGTTACGTCACTTGATATGTTGATATGATGTAAACGTTTAGTAAAAAATTTACAATATTAATTTGTTATATTATAAAGATTTTAAGAATATTAAATAAACTCAAAAAAAATATTATTAAACATGAAAGAAAGTAACAATTAAATAAAAATAAAAATATCATTAATTAAATGTTATCATGTAAACATAGATAGCAAATAATGACAAAATCAACATATGAATCAGAGATTTGACCCAAAGAAATGTAATATCAGTACAAAAGATATCTTCCCATGTTTGTCATAGAAGTATTAAAAAGTAGTACTATTAAACCTAAAAGAAAGTAAGAATTAAATAAAAAATAAAACTACCATTAATTAATTGTTGTCATGTATAGATAGATAGCAAATAATGACAACATCCACATATAAATCAGAGATTTGACCCAAAAATATATATAATATCAATCAGATAACAAAAGATATCTTCCCATGCTTGTCATAGAAGTATTAAATTTCGAGTGAATATAAATAACACTTCAGACACAAACATTAGCTGTTAAAAAATTCAGTCTATTATTGAATACCAAGGAATTATCAATGGAGCGTTCTTCTCTCAATAAGTCGATTGTCCTGGTGATCCTGATGATGCTACCCTGTAAGCTTTTCTCTCTCTTGATACTATTCCATTGCAGAGAATGTCGCCTCCAATTTTGATTTTCCCTAAAGGTTTTCGAGAAGACTGATTTTCATTTGGAGAACGTCTACTAATGCTAGTTCCTTTATTATTATTTTTTTTTGCTTGCCGGAGTAGGTCTTATGATGTTGTCACCGGGGGCCGAGGGTGTTTGTCACGACGATGCCCACTGCGCACAGCAACTTGAGTGCCAACAAGGAGCAGGCTTCGCTTTCTGTGATAGAGACAAGGGCCAGTGTTCTTGTGGCAGTGAAGTGGTCGACCAGCGTCTTGTTGTGAAATCACCCGCCTGTTTCAGCGACAATGACTGTATAAAACTCTGTGGCGATCATAAGGTCGTCAAGTGCATGATAACCTATTGCCAGTGCGAACCGTAATGTTTATTGTACGCTTGGCTGAGATTAAGTTGTTTGCATTTATCAAAATGAGAGTAAGTTATTTGTCGTGACCTTTTTGTTGGGTTCAATATATTAAGGAGATCTCATTGCACATCCTTGGAATGAATGAACAAATAATTAGAGTCGGGCTTATTTGATGTCGATTATTTTTAGTAAAATCTTTAGTTTAAATAATGTGAACTGAAAAAATATTTACCGTCTAGCGAGTCAACCTTTGCTCGACTATAAGTAATACCCAGTTGTACATATCGGTAAAGAAAAGAGAGAGGCTTATGCATATCTTTTTTTCTTTTTTGAATAAATAACACGTAGGTTTTATTGCCTCAAAAGATAGCTTGCTGGTCCTGAAAAATACATAGACCTAGAGTTTTAGTCTGTCTACCCATTTGAGCTAGATTATGGGCAACATGATTCTCAATTCTAGGAATCCGGACACAAGACCATCTCCTATGGGAGAGTACAAGATCAAAAAAGACATCAACACAGATCTCACAATCCTAGAAAGGGTACAACTCCCTATTTACAAAGACAACAACCTCATAAGCGTCTCAAATGAAAACCATGTCCTATCACCTATATGGTCTGGTAATTTGAGCTGCCAATCGGAGGGCATAAGCTTGTGCTTGTGTTGGAGAGTGAGCATCACAACTTTTCAACCAGGATAGGATGCATTGCTCTCTTGTGTATGCCACCCCAGCCACGGAGGCCTCGTTTGGTGTCCATGTTGCATCAGAAAAGATCCTAATTACAATGTCAAGGTGAGTAGTGCATTGTGTTGATGTAGTTGGTGTAGGATTAGAGATTGAAATAGAATTTGAGTCTATAAGATTCATGCATTTATATTCAAAAAATCTTGAAGAGGTATAAGTAATAAACTTAGCCAATGGCTTTTTAACTCTTGTGTCCGTCACGGCATTCCTTTCCTTCCAAATATGTTGAAATAAATTTGCAGCAAAAGTGTGAATTCCCTACTCTTTTGAACCTCTTTGTGACCTAGGAATATAATGTATCAGTGCTTTTCAATCTCCATTCCAATTCAATTGCAGATCATTAATGACTTTAAGATCATCCTCTCCCCAAGTGATTTGAGCATAAGCACAATAGCCAAACAAGTGTTCAAAGTTATCCAGTCCCATTTCACACCCCTTGCATCAGGTAGCATGAGGAGATGTTGGTTGTGCTGCACTGCATGGCATCAGGTGGTGCGGCTTCATGAGGTACTGCTAGTGGGAACATGTCATTGATCAGCAATGCCAGTAAAACTGTAGTGGCGGGGTCCACAAGCTACTCTTTGATCAACACCACATTCAACAATGGGTGGCACAGCCTTAGTGGCTCGTTGGCAGGAAAGCAGTGGCAGGACTGTGGGCTGCATCCTCAATCTGTGACCTGTGGTGTGCCTTTCGAGAAGCATAGCTAGCTAAAGAGGAAGTGTAGCTTCGAGGGGTTACATCAGCAGGAGAGGCAGCGTGGCTGTGTGCTTGTTTTGTGGCACTCACTCTTGTGTATGGGGCTTCAATGGCGAGCCAGGTAGCCTTGTGGCCGAATGGCAATGAAACCTTTATCAGCACGATGCATCACTAGCAAATGGGTGTGTTAGAAAATGAGGCACTGGCTTCACGGCAGTGCAACTGATTTCATGGTACTGTGGTGTGCTTTAGTCTGCCATTGAGTAGAGTGCTTGCATAGTGATGTGGCTAAGGAAGACACATTGCAGTGGCATTTGCTCTGCACCTCAGAACTGCAATGCAGTTCAACTGGTGCAGTTGGAGTTGCATTGTGTTGGTGCTCCGACCTACAGCAAGGAATGGCATTATGATGGAGCAACACAGTTGAAATGGAGGCGTTCATCATAGGAGGATTCCAATAAGATGTGGCTAGCTGAGTTGAAGGACTTGACATATGGATTAGGAATTACCAAGTGTATGAAGATGTGGTTTAGGATTCCTAAGCAGTCAATATCTAATGGATTAGTTGAATTTTATGGAGATGGGGATGTGATGAGGATGGCATAGCTTGGGGTTAACCATCACTGTATCCTTGTTAACGTTGAAGCAGATGATTTAGATAAGTGCAAGGAAGGAGAGGTAATTGGTGCAAAAATGGATGATGTTGATGGAGTAGGGTCTGCTTCTGCTAAAAGTGAAAATGAAAATGAACAGTTCGAATCCTTGAATTCATATAAAACCGAACAAGATGATGAAGAATAGGATGATGCAAGGAGTAAGAGGAGTAACTACAAGGTAAGAAGAATGAGAGGTGCCCGTAGCAGAGGAGCTGAGAGCAGCAGAAAAGATGTTGGCGATGATGATGATGATCAGATGATGGCAACACATGGTTCTTCTGATGATTCTTCATCAGGTGATGACCTCACTACACCTAATTCAAGCAAAGATGAAAATGATGGCAAGAATATGAGGAGGAAAAGAGTAAGGCCAAAGCACTCCATTTCTAGGTTGATTAGAGATTTGAAACTATAAAAACGTTCAAGGAAGCCATGTAGGAATATGCAGTCCAAGCTGCAACGAATACTTGTTATAGAGCCAAACAGTGAATTTCAAAATTTTTATTCCCAAATTCATTATTTCCTTAATATAATTTAAAATTCAAGTACGAAAAAATAAATAGAAAATATACCTATAAAGATTATGAATTGGCCATTGTGCTTGATTTCTCGATTTGATTGTATGCCATGGTACCTACATGAATGGCTCCAAGAGTCGATGTTCCGACTAGATGCACACTGTGTAGGCTCTCTATGGTAGCAATACTCGTTCACACACAAAAATGCTCAGTATATTCTAGATTTTTTTTTCTTTTGACTAATTCAGCTAGAAGAAAAAGAAATTGGCAGGAGGGATTTTCAAATGCACCAGAGAGAGTAAGATAACACTGACGCCTGCCCTGTGTTTTTTATGCTTTCAACATAGCGTATTTTGACCTATCTCTTAATTGATAGAACCAATACAATATTGATTTCTATTTCGATTGCAAAAGTCAAGCCATTTAATTCCGTATTGATTAACACATTTAAAACCAAATTTTCTATTAACAATCAACGGGTTAGCCAAGGAACGAATAGATTGGCATGATCCCTTCTGATCACGTGCACATATGTGTATAGATATATGCACTTTATTCAATCTTATCGGATAATTTAATATATAAATAAATAATCAAGAATATAACTATATTTCTATAAATATAATTTTAAAATCATCTTAACCAATAAAATATGCATATAATTGACGTGGGCTATTCCGTACTAGCAAAATTTACTTACCCGAACTAAAATTTAAACTATCAAATCTTAGTTATAAAAAATAACTTATATAATATGTGACTCGTTGATCTCCACACAAAGTCAATAGCAAATTAATATTTCTTATTAAACCATTTAATAAGATTATCTATTAACTCTCAATAAAAAAAATCCACAAGTCAAGATTGATATTTAATAATATATCATGATTACCCAAATTTAAGGATTTTAATTGAAAGGATCGAATACCCTTTAGTGATTAATTTTCATATAATTAAATCATTCAGTTATACAATATTTCAAATAAGTTAAGGCATGGATAAAATATCAAACTCATTACTTATTCATATATATCTCAATTTTCTAGCAATTGGCTATTATGAAATAATAGAAACTCTTTCCCGATTTTTCATCTATTCCTACAAAATATTTTCAAGTCAATACTAAACAGAATACATAGAATATTCTCTCGTCTTATAAGGAATATCTGATCCCTTATTAATTGTTCATTATCTTCATAAGAGTTTTATTGGGTGCAAAACACCCTATAGATAATTTAGAGAACCGTGTTAAGGGCTAAACAAAAACTGCAATTTAACTCTCATAAGATACTATGGTGATCTTAGATCTAATAACCAATTATACCATACCTAAGGCGTAGGAAACAAAAGTTGGAGCTTCGGCCTTCATGGCCAAAAGTGTACTCGGTGGAAAGGCATCCACATTCCAATGCGCTCCAAGAGAAAAGCCCACATGTGAGCATTGTGGGAAAGAGGGAAGTTGCATGGAGTGCCAAACTCGGCTGGACGACAGAGGTGGAGGAAGGGCAAGTGGCCCATCTTGCCTGGGCCTCTACCATGGACTGGTGGACGCATATCCAGCCCATAGTAGAGGCCTTATGGACACCCTTTATGAGAAACACGGATTGGGAAAGTACATATTGGGAGCAATTTCCTCTTGAATGATGTGTTGCCTGTACTCGGCTTTAAATGCAACTTAATATCTATTACTCGATTGATCGATCAACATAATTGTAAAGTGACCTTCTCTCCCAATGTTTATCTGATGCAGGACCGCACCTGGAGGAGGACGATTGCTGTGGGTGAGCTCCAAGGGGGGTTTACTATGTGCGATGTGTGGTGCTCGTGACATTTGCATGCGAGAAAAGTAGTCACAATGATATATAACATCACAGGCTTGGGCATCTCTCACGTCGACTTAAATATTAGGGTATTAATTTATGTTCAAGTGGCGGTTCAAATAAAAATTGTGAAGTCCATTATAAGACTAAATAGAGTCGTTTGAAATTCTCATAAAACTTGAATAAAGGTAATAGTTTGTTCGACTTGGTACATTACCATTTATGGGGCCCTACAAAGTTCCTTCAACCTCTTGTATCCATTACTTCCTTACGATCATAGGTTTACGATCATAGGTGGTCACAACAGAGCAGTTTGGCTATATCTCTTACGCGACAAAGCAGAGGCCCACAAATATTTGACTGGTCTTTGCTCTTTGGTACGCAACCAGTTTAACCAATACAATGGCATGGAATTTTTATCAAAAGAATCACGGGATTTTTTTCTTGGCAAGAGGTACTATCCACCAGACTACATGTGTCGACACACCCCAACAAAATTGGTAAGTAGAATGCAAATGCCGACACATCTTAAACATTGCCCGTGTCTTGCTCTTTGAGGCTTCACTTTTAGTGAAATTCTAGGGGGAATGTGTATCGGCCACGGCCCATTTAATCAAACCTCAAACCAACTACGATCCTCTTTGGCAAGAGCCCATTCGAAGTAATACTTGGCAAGTAACTGAATTATTCACACTTACAAGTATTCGGATGTTTATACTATGCTCGAGTTTGACTGCGAGACAGGTTTGGGGAGAGATCATAGAGATGCATTTTTGTAGGATACCCATATGAAAGGAAAGGTTGGCGCTTGTTTGATGTTCGCTCTGAAGAAATTTTTACCTCATATCATGTTGTCTTTTATGAGATGATTTCCCATCTAATTCCACAAGGGACAGCCCACAGCCAAGAGACATCCTCTTGTTTGTTGACGATCACCTGGTTCTGTTGTCGGGACCAATTGAGAAGGATATCGAGCCCGTTGTAATTCCAACTGCTTGGACTGAGGGGGAGGATGGGCCCAATATGAGAATCCCATCTAGGCCACCCTCTCATTTAGTTGCTGACGAGGAAGGAGCCCAAGTTAGCCCTTGTCCAGCAGTTTTGGAGGAAACCAGGCCCACTTCAGAAAGCCCAGCTGCTTGTATAGATCAAAAGTTGAAGAGTATGGGCTTCCTTAACAATTGGCCACTGCACAGGCTGCACCAACCGATCGACCTTCTCCAAGCTCGTCCATTCGGTCTGCTCGGTCCACTGATGACACCTCGAAACAAATCAAACAACTCATTCACGAGCAACATGTTTCAAGATGCCTCTGTTGACCGAAGACATTTAGATAGGCAATGCTAGACCCATGTTGGCGAGCTGCCACCGCCGAAGAGATCCGTGCTTTGGAGCTTAATTAAACCTGGATAATTCAATGACTTCCCCCTGATAAACACTCAGTTGGTTGTAAGTGGGTGTTTAAAATCATACACCAAGCTAATAGGACCATCGATCGCCCCGCATTGAATATTAAACCGAATGAAATCTGAACCCCATGTCGGTGGTGGAGGAGGAGTGTGTCCATCGTGGAGGGAGGATGAGATCGTCCATGAAATGGGAGAGGATAAGGAGGTGGAGGAGTTAGGAGGGTTACCAGGGGGAGGGAGGAAGAGCAGGAGGAGGATGGGGGCAACCACGGGAGAAGGTAAAAATGATTAAGGTTACGATGGAAGGAGATGATGAAGATGATGTACAAGTTCACATATGTACTCCCTAAGTGTTTTTAATTCATAGATGATGAGAGGAGGGCAAATATGTCATTTCACAAAGTAAGAGACACGAGTCACATATGTTAATTCCACTTAGGTGACCATTTGACACGCAAATTGTAATATCGTGCCATTTAGGACGATGCCCTTGCTAATGAACAGCAAGTCAAACGGGATATAAAAACAAAATCCTAGAGCTAATTGAATCAACCGACAAAATTCATGCCAAAATGTTTAAAATGGTGAAAGTTTGTGCTTTTCTAGCTTATAAACCCTAAATTTTATTTTTTTTAAATGATAAATTTCAATAATTAGTGAAAATTATGGTGTACTTCTTTTATTTTTTTCATAAAATGTCACCAGTACTAAACTTAATAATAATATGCATAGGCGGACAGTATGAACAACCATATAGTATCTACATGGCACAAAGATGCCTTATTAGCTTGCATAATGTAATTTTCTGATAGAATTAGTTATAGTGATATTATGTGAAAAAAAGGGCAAAACACATGTCAATTCATGTGACTGATGAAACACCCGACAACATAGGAAAAATTGGAATTTGACATAATTTTATAGGCTATTTATATGAATAACAGTTCAATGTTGAGGATGATGAATGAACAAGAATGTGAATTAGGACAAGATCCGTAAAATGAACTAAATGCTGAGGACAAAAATGGAATTTCATTCAAATAGAGAATCTGACAGAAGCATGAAAACGGAGAAGAATCTGAGTTGTACATGAACTAAACAGACAAAAGGAAAATAAGGGACTAAAACATAAAAGCGTGAAAAGTTACAGAGTGAAAGCCAATCAAATAAGGACTTAATCTACTCGCTCTTTTTCACTTCAGTCCTTTTTCAATCTTCACCCAGGAGTAGGAGCCACGTGCATTACCGGTATTTTCCATCCTCAAAGCATATATGTTTCACTGGCCTAGTTCAATCTATCATACCATCAAACAAGTTGCGCAAACGTACTGATGCTGATGGATGCGCTTGGGTCGGTGTACGACAGTCATATACCTCCACGACCAAAGTCAGGGATCGAGACTGTCCTCTTGATTAAGCATCTGCAGTACAGTGAGTTTGCAGGCAGAACTAGGAGGAAGCGGGGGCGGCATTGTGGTCCTCATGAACGGTGTTATGACAATGTCCCCATGGGTCATAGTGTGGTGCCTCTTTCGATGTAATCGGGCAGCAACTGGTCCTTCATCTGCTGTTGTAATCTTTTCTCTGCTCCTTGTCGCCACTTTTGGTTCCATTCGGTTCCTTGGTGTCTCAGTCGAACGATCCTCGGCCATCTCCGTGACCTTCAACTCAGCGATGTTTGTTGTCGGATCAGTAACAGAAAGGGATACATATGGAACTAGTCATGCATTCAATTCGGTTTCCTTTCCATTCACATGAAGTTGATAGCTTCTTCGTTCTTCGGTAGCAAATGAAGAAGGGCGCAGGACTAGGAGGGTTAGGAAAAATCGGATCAAAAGAGTACGGAAAATCTCAATTATGAAGAGAGATGGCTCTCCAATATTCTCAGAACCTACTTGAATCGACTATCCATGTTCCTCTAAATCGCTGTTCATCAATGCTTGCTTTACTGTTATTCTGGCTTAAAGCGAGGGGCATCCAAAGTATGCTCTCCGCCGGTGACACAATAACGTTGCCCCAAGCCACTGATCTATTGCAGACCTGACCAGACTACTTACATACCTATTTGCAAAGAGGCAAATCTCCAGTATCCGGTCTCAACTCTCAAGTCACCGTAGAACTGCTAACAACTACAGTTTCGTGCCAGTAGTATGATCATATGCATATGGAGATGAGGTTATTCTTACTCACATTAACAGCAGAAGAATCAGACATTGGGCATTTCACCGGCCTATCTTCATCCGATGGCTCTGTGGGGTGCTCCAGCGGCCAGAATTCCATCTCAGTGGCAGAAGAACTACTGTCACTGTCACCGCTCTCTCCGACCTCAGGAAGAATTTCACATTCTTTCTTACCCTGATATCACAATACAACTAATATTTGTTTCATTAAGAACTCAAAGTACAATAATCAAGGAAATTCTGGTACCACATAACAATCCATGCACCGAGACGCAACCACAACGTACTTGTCAGGCGCATGTTACAGAGGAGAGGCAGAGAAGAAAGCCATTTACCGGGTCACCTTCACATGGAAATCCCATGGGAAGAGGGGAGGATGAAGGGACGTTCATAAGAGCTTCAGAAGGAATACATGTAGTCTATCTACTGCAGTCAAAGGGTATAAGCTCAGTGATAAAAGAGAACATAAAGGGACTGAACTATGTCATTTCGAGCTCATGGGAAGAGGAAATAAAAGAGAATAGAATTGTCCCATTGACAGAAATCAAATACCAAATTTCTTAAGATAAATTGAATATCCTTTACCAAATTCTTGAGCATAACCCTCGATATGTAAAAGGAAAAAAAAACAAATTCATTCATTATCATTGAATTAGTTGTTTCATATCAACACAAGGTGGTTGAACTTGTTTGGCAGCCATTTCCTTCAAGTTATATCCGGACTCAAGTATTTTGAATGGAGAAAACTTATATCGGTAGGATTTTATACTGAAATGGGCCAACCAAATTTGAATTTGAATTCATATCAATTTTATTGTGATTGTTATGGTTGCCCACTAGTATACTGACCTTTTATGGGGGAAAAAATGTTATACCTTGATTAAGTAATCAATTAATATGCATTTTAACCGATTCAATATTTGGTCCAACTCAAAATATGTTGTTTGTGAGGGTTAAGATGCCCATCGAGATCTGGGAAAAGAAATCAGAAACCGAGGAGCCTGGCTTAGAGTCAAAAGTAGTTAAATCGCACCATAAGACCTACAGTGGGCATCCGAGATTGATGTCCTTTTTTACATATAAGAATAAAACTATGTCCGCATTTTGTGTAACAGTTCCAATCGACAATCATGAGAAGAAAAATGAACATGAAAGAGCCGAAAAGGGGGCAAAATGGTGCCATCGATGATATATTTTCAGGCGATCTTATCATTCGACGAGATATGAGAAATTAATTATAAAAAAAGTGATAAATAAAAGATTGAGAGTCAATTAATTTTCATACTTTTCTTTCAAGGTAATTATCCATTTATTACATTCGAGTCGGATCGGCTCACTAATTAGCATATCTCTCTTAACATGATCTCTATTCATCCACAGAATTCGAATCCAAACCTTATTTAAGGAGAAGGGTATGAATCATCTCATACCAATTTGTACAGGCTAATTTTCTTTTTTTTTTATCAATATGCCATTGTGATTGATTTTCTCGTTTGTTATGATTGCGAGATAGGAGGATTTGAATTTTTACAGAGAAAGATTCCATGCCCAATTCCTCCCCCACGATTAATTAAAACAAGACTTTACCTTACATCTGTCATAAACTTTAGATGTTATTAGTAAATTATGCACTCTTCCTTTATCGGGTCCCGTGTTCTCTTTCTTGTCCCACCGCCTAGAGACAGCTTTTTCTTCGTCACTTTGAAGCCCTCTTAAAGACATTCACCGGAAATGACATCTTTCATGTCTGGTTTCGGGTTCAAAAACGCTCAGTAACTCGTCTGTGAATGTCGTCAATCGAGAACGAGGGCATTAGATACTAATAATAATTCATAAAATTAGTGGTGACCGGTTGATGACAATTGAAGAACGGCGCAAAACTAGAGGAATAAAATTCAATGATGCCGATGGAGGAGGTATGTGAAGAACATGCCATTGGGTTACAGAGAACGGGAGGGGAAATGGAGATGAAAAAAAATCAAATCGAAATATGGGAAGTGAGCTACGATGCATATAGCAAAAATAGATATTCGAAGTGATTTAGCGATTGTAGGTAAGTAGAATTAATTGGTTGATGTGATCGAGTCAAAAAATCAAAATTTTCGATGAAAGAGTACACATTTAATACACATACAGACAGCCAAACAAAACATTTCACGCTTTTGTTCGACAGAAAATCTCGTGAACGTCGGCTGTGTTTTTCCCTTGATTCTTGCAAAAGACAAATAAATTGGCAGGTAGTGGCCGGGCTTTTGGAGCTTTTGCAATGGCCGTTCGTCGTCCTCTTCCTCTTTTTGCCCCCACTTTTCCTGTACTACAATTCTCGACTGCACTGGATTTCGCGTTTAAGACTCCCCTAGTGAAAAATTTTATATTTCGGTCATTGAATGGTTCAGTCATTAAGACTCCCCTTAATTTTTCTTCTTCTTCTTCTTCTTCTTCTTTGATTCCTTTTTGAAAAAAAAAAGATATTATTAATTAGTTGAAATGGTTCAATACCTTTTTTATTTAAATGTGTTTTGAAATTGAATTTTGTGAACATATATTTTCTTGATTATGAGAATTTTACTTTTTACTAATCTAATCATGCTCAAAACCGAGTCAGTCAGTACATATTATATTTATGAATACCGCATGATACACATTGTAAAGATGGGTCATGTAGCTCAACCATCTATAAATGGAGATGTACAACAAATTCACTGTTGTGGGTAATTTCAGTGTATACCAATAATTTGGTCCCTCAATTTATGAGGAGTTAATATTTGAAATATCGATTTCAAATTTCACCAATTTAATCATTCAATTCACATTCTATCTTACATAAGGGTCCTTTTATCAATTTAATAAAATGAAAATCCCATGTCACAGCATGACCTACAATAACGACATCAATTTTATTAATTTTATAATCTCTAGCAATAGATAAGAAGAAAAAACGGCAACACTGTTGCTCATAAGGGCTAAAAATCCCAAGATTTCAAAACCCTAAATGGAGATTTTAGAACAACCATTTCAAGCCCTATATCCCAAATCAATAGAAAAAAAAAGAATCCATGGAGAATAGATGAGAAAATGAGAGAGGAGCTGAGAAAAAAAAACCAAAATTTCGTATTTCTCAATTCATATATCATGAAAAATACCAGTAGTCTACAACCTTGTTCTTTTATTCTCTATGATGCATAATAATGATAGTAAAAACCATAGTTTTAAAAACTGGATCAGGCTGACTAGTTCGACCATTTGATGGAGAACCAACCACTCACCCGATCTAATTCCCAGAATTAACCCAATTGCACTTTAGATGTGGTCAGCTCAAATTGAATCAGCTAGTTTTCGGTTGGACCGGCAAACCCAATTGAACCGATAAAAAAATTGGCTAACTTAAAATTTTAAAAAATAAAAACCCATTATAATGTACTTATTTAATTTTACTAGATTTATAGTTATATTTTTTATTAAACTTAAGGCTAATATGATGACTATATTAAGGATTTTTGTTATAAATTATAGTCAAATTATGGTATTATGTCAATTTATTTATAATATTATTTATTAATATGCGGTTTAACCCATTGAACCCCAATTCGATCTATGAACCCATAAACCCATGCTTTGACCGTTCCTGGTCTACCTTGATTTTAAAAACTAAGGTTAAAACAAACATGGTAATTGAGGGAAGGTCATAGCTATACATGGCAGTACATGGTTAGTCCACTCTATCAGCTCAGCATGGATTATGATCAACAAATGTCCAACTTACATGGGCAAAAGTGTTTAAAAAATAATATATAGGGGTAAGAGTGGCAACTCACTGATTTAAGGGTTGGTGGTAATATCATATTTGAATAATAGATTACATGAGCAATGAATCCACATTTACCAAAAAAAGGAGTAACAAATCCACAAAAAAATGGAAGTTCATTAATTTCTTAGATATGGATTCTCCGAGTAAAATCTGAGAGACCTATGAGCTTAGTATCATATTTTTTCCCTATAAATACCATTAATTCTAGTATTACTTTCAGTCATTTGTTTGTTTGATCAACCACATACACATATATCCTAGTACAACAAGTACCATGGGACGTGTTTCAACCATCTTGATGCTCTTTGCTATCGTGGTGGCAATATTTGGTCAGTGAATCTATCTTCTATTGCATGAGTTTTACTGGGCACTGCTTGTAAGATCATTCGAAACTCTCATCATGTGACATTCAAATAATGTTTTATAGAACATGTGGTGCATGCAGGTGTCACACTACAGGGAGTTGAAGCATGCAAGAGGGACGTCGATTGCCTTTCGCAGTGCCCAGTCGGGACCAGATTGGCATTGTGCGACATGAAAACTGGCAAGTGCTTCTGCACGAGGAATGAAGAGAGCCAGCCTACTGTCGAAGACAGCAAGGGGCAGGATGGATCAGGACTGTAGCACATATTGTAAGGGTTATGTTGTCCAAGGATGTATTGGAGGAGATTGCTTTTGCTCTAAGCCTTCAACCATCGCTTGATTTGACAACGTTTTTCATGGCTTTTAGGAATAAGGCAATTGGCAATAAAGCAATGATGTTATCAATCCATATTAATGAAACTAGAAAGAAATGATAGTAATGCCATGAGCATCTCTTTGCAATAAATCTTGTGTAATTTTGCACATGATTATTAATTTTCTGAGTTTGTCTGATTGAATTGATAGCCAATGGCTTAATATTTAATTTAAATGTCAATCTTCAGTTATGGGTGTAAGTAAGATCACCAAATAATAGCAAATATTTGGCTAACCAAATTGCAAGAAACAATTATATATAATTTGATTATTTTGAAATAAAACAAATAATAACTTGAATTTAACATCTCAAATCAGATCGAACCGAATTATATATTTAAACCAAACTGAAAACACCTACCCCACTTATCTTTGCTTTGTCACCAAGGATGAGAATTTGCATATCCACGACAGTTCAAATAGGAACATCCAATAAAATAGAAAGATAATTTACTCAGTAGATTTTATTCCATCTCATTCATCCCTACCAAACATAATATAAGTTATGCCCTATGTAACTAATTTGCATATGATATGATTCATTTCTGGAGAAAAAATAGGTTATTAATTAGTTGAAATGATTCAATATCTTTTTTTCATTTAAATGTATTTTGAAATTGAATTTTGTGAAAGGATATTTTCTTGATTATGAAAATTTTACTTTTTACTAATCTAACCATGCTCAAAACCGAATTAGTCAGTACATATTATATTTATAAAAATTGGTCATGCAACTCAACCATCTATGAATGGAGGTGTAAAACTAATTCACTATTGTAGGTAATTTCGGTGTATACCAATAATTTGGTGCCTCAATTTATGAGGTGTTGATATTCACCAATTTAATCATTCAATTCACATTCTATCTTACATAAAGGTCCTTCTATCAATTTGATAAAATGAAAATCCCATGTCACAGCATACTCGACAATAATGACATCAATTTTATTAATTTTATAATATCTAGTAATAAGAAAGAAGAAAAAACGGCAATATTTTTGCTTATAAGGGCTAAAAATCCCAAGATTTCAACCCTAAATGGAGATTTTAGAATAACCATTTTCAAGCCCCATATCACAAATCTATAGAAAAAACGAATCCATGGAGAATAGATGAGAAAATGAGAGAGGAGCTGAGAAAAAAAAAACCAAAATTTCAGATTTTTTTATTCATATATCATGAACATACCAGTAGTCTACAACCTTGTTCTTTTATTCTCCATGATAATCATAGTAAAGATCATAATTTTAAAAATCGGACCATGCTGGCCAATTTGCCTGATTTGATCGAAAACCAACTACTCGCCCGATCTGGTTCCCAGAATTAACCCAATTGCATTCTAAATGCAGTCAACTCCCAGTTTCCAATTGAACCGGCAAACCCAATTAAACCGATAAAAAATTAGCTAATTTAAAATTTTAAAAAATAAAAACTTATTATAATATACTTATTTTATTTTACTGGATTTATAGTTATATTTTATATTGAACTTAAGGCTAATATAATGACTATATTAAAGATTTTTGTTATAAATCATAGTCAAATTATGGTATTATGTCAATTTATTTATAATATTATTTATTACTATACGGTTCGATCCATTGAATCTTCAATCCAACCTATGAACCCATAAATCCATGCCTTGACCATTCCCAATCCACTTCGATTTTAAAAATTATAGTTATAACAAACATGGTAATTGAGGGAAGGTCATAGCTATACGTGGCAGTACATGGTTAGTCCATTTTGTGAGCTCAGCATGGATTATGATTGACAAATGTCCAACTTACATGGTCGAAAGTGTTTTAAAAAATAATATATAGGAGTAGGAGTGGCAACTCACTGAGTTAAGTGTTTGTGCTAATACTATATTAGAATAATAGACTACATGAGCAATGAATCCACATCTACCAAAAAAAGGAGTAACAAATCCACAAAAAGAATGGAAGTTCATTAATTTCTTCGTTATTGATTCTCCAAGTAAAATCTGGGAGATTTATAAGTTTAGCATCATATTTTTCCCCCTATAAATACCATTAGTTCTAGTATTACTTTCAATCATTTGTTTGTTTGATCAACCACGTACGCATATATCCTAGTACAACAAGTACCATGGAAGGTGTTTCGACCATCTTGATGCTCTTTGCTATCGTGGTGGCAATACTCAGTCAGTGAATCTATCTTCTACTGCATGAGTTTTACTGGGCACTACTTGTAAGATTATTCGAAGCTCTCATCATATGACATTCAAATAATGTTTTAATAACATGTGGTGCATGCAGGTGTCATACTGCAGGGAATTGAAGCATGCAAGAGGGACGTCGAATGCCTTTCACAGTGCCCGGTCGGGACCAAATTGGCATTGTGCGACATGAAAACTGGCAAGTGCTTCTGCACGAGGAATGAAGAGAGCCAGCCTACTGTCGAAGACAGCAGGGTGCAGGCACCATTGTGCAAGACGGATGAAGATTGCAGCAAATATTGTAGTGGTTACGTTGTCCAAAGATGTATTGGAGGCAATTGCTTTTGCTCCAAGCCTTCAACCATTACTTGATCCGACAGCGTTTTCCATGGCCTTTTAGAATAAGGCAATTGGCAATAAAGCGATGATGTTATCAATCCATATTAATGAAACCCGAAAGAAATGGTAGTATTGTCATGAGCATATCTTTGCGATAAATTTTGTGCAATTTTGCACATGGTTATTAAGTTTCTGAGTTTGTATGATAGGATAGATAACTGATAGCTTAATATATAATTTAAATTTCAATCTTTAGTTAGGGGTGTAAGTAAGATCACCCAATAATAGCAAAGATTTGGCTAACCAAATCACAAAAAATAATTATATATAGTTTGATTATTTTGAAATAAAACGGATATTGACTTAGATTTAATATCCCAAATTGGATCGAGCCGAATTATATATTCAAACCAAACCAAAAACACCTTCCCTTGGTGGGAATTTGCATATCTGCAATAGTTCAGACTGGGGTATCCAAGGATCCAGATTGCAAGAAAAGATAGTGGCATGGCCTGGAGCGTATGAATTAGTCCTTCAAAGGTGGTCTTGAAGTTCAAGCCATTTAAATAGATAAAAGTCTTAATTGAGACAATACTATTTTTCAGTGACATAACAATATAGTACGTATTATTCATATGATGAGACCACTTGGTTAGTGTGTTACGGTATTTCTTAGCGGAAAATAGCAATAATGTCAACATTGGTGGCAATTCGTGGAAAAAAAACACGTGCAAGTTTAATAATAATGTAGAAAAAAAATGAAACGGACATAAGTAATCCTAAATGCATCCGATTTTTTTAAACTTCAATTCAAAAACTTTCAATGCGGTGCTTTTAATCCTAGAACTTGCTCGAGAACTCATCATAATGGAATGTTAAATTGTGCTAACATAAACATGATGATGACAACAAAATATTGTTGTGACAGTGATACGTAAGATTATTTTGCATTAAAATACGGACATATTATCTAATATGTCACCGATACGTCATTATTTTATTAACGTCATCATGTCCACGTCAAATACGATTTAATGGCCCATTGTTGCAAGAATTTGAGTTGAGTCACAAAAGTAAAGTTTTAGGACTAAGACAGTCATCTTAAAAGTTTTAAACCTTGAGTTCAAAAAATTGAATAGTTTTAGAAATACTAATGTATTTTTCAAAATGAAGATTTTTATCATATTTCTTTGGGCTAATCTTCTCTATTCTTATAACTTTAATTGTAGCCAAGCTCACTTCTATAACAGTGATATTACTAGATTAAGACAGTAGACTAAAATGGGTAATGTTTCCATTAAAAAGGTAATTCATTAATTTATTCAAATATGATCCTCCAAATACTCTAGGAATAGAGGTGGCAAATCATGCCGGCCTAGTCTTATCAAGCTATGCCGACACGACACGATAAAGGGGAGGGCATGATAAGGGCTGGCCCAAGGACGGCCCTTTAGGATATAGGGTCAAGCTGGCACGGCAGGATAAGATAAGGGCGGCCCCAGCCTGACCCGATAGCACGATAATCCCTTGATCGTGACTTGTCTACAACTATAAATGAGCTCACAATGGGTTTTCTTCTATCATTCAATAGAGTCTGATAATCTAGTAGGTTTTTTTTTTAATTTCCCTAATCAGGCTATTATACCGATCCAACCCAGGGATCATCAGGCCCAGCACACCCGATAAAATTACCGGGTGGTGCCGGCATGGCATGATTAAGCTTTGGGCACAATAAGCCCCGGCCCAACACGATGTTATCATGCTAGGCTGGATTTTGCCAAGTCTATCTAGGAATGCCCATAAATTTCATAGCATGCTTATCCCCTATAAATATTATGAATTCTAATCGATCTTTCAACCATCTGCATAATCAACTACACATACATCCTAGTATTGGACCATGGGATGCTTTTCTACCATTTTGATATTCTTCCTTGTTCTAGTGACAGCATCCTGTTAGTATATCTGTTTCCTACGACAAGATTTATACTAGCAAATTCGATCATCTCACTATCTGGTTACAGATATAAGACACTGCTGAAGTTATTATATTGGAGCTCATATGACATTTATATAGACAATACATATGATTAGAAGACAAATATGCATGCATTGCAAGTGTGATATTGCACGGAGTTGCAGCCAAGTGCAATAGGGACATCGATTGTGTTAGAGAATGCCCGATCAGGACCAGGCTGGTCTTATGCAACATGAAAACGACATGTGTTTCTGCTAAAGGAAGGAAGAGGGCTGCCCTATGTCAAATTTAGCTGGGGGCCGACACTGCAAGCTGTTTTATGTAAGATGAATCAAGACTACGGCAACAGTTGTTAGGGTAAAGGTATCGAAAGATGCATCAAAGGCAGTTACTGGTGCATCAAGCCTCAAACAATTGCTTGATCTCGAGCCTTTTAGCTCTACTTGTTTCATAAGCTAATTTCAAGGTTTTTGTAATAAGGGTTGGCAATAGCTTGTTGTTCTCAGTCCATATGAAGGAAAGAAATAGTGAGAATCTCATTCTCACACTGTTTTGATACATTTTGTGCAAATTCTGCGCATGGTTATGAAAATATTTTTACATGGTATTTGTGTAATTTGATAAGCTATTGATAATGTATGCAATGCAACCCCAAAATTATATATATATATATATAGTCTGATTTCCAAAATTAATCCAATTGCACTTTAAATACAGTTAGCCCTGATTGAACCGGCCAGTTCCCAGTCGAATCGACAAACTTAGTCGAATTTGTGATTTTAGTAGGCCTATATTTATATTGTATATTGAACTTTTGATTAATATAATTGTTATATTATAGATTTTGTTACAAATCATTGTTAAATTATGATATTATGTTAATTTATTGATAATATTATTTATTAAATATACGGTTTGACTTATTGAACTCTGGTTTGACCCACAAACACATGAACTCAGTCTTTAACAGTTCCAGGTCTTACCTATTTTAAAAACTATGGTGTATATATATATATATATAATATAATATTTTATGTAAATAAAATAAATTAAAAATAGAAGATGAAAAAATAAAAATAATCGATAAAAATATTAAATAATTTCCCAAAATCTTTTATAAATATTTAAAAAGTTACAGAAATGAAAATGTTTCTAAACGATTCTTTATATTTTAAAAGAAATTCCACAAATATTGAAAATGCTTTTAAAAATCCCAAAAAATCTCGTCTCCTCAGTATTATGTTCGAGTGAACAGTTGGAGTTTTGGACAATTAGAGGAGCTTGCTCTCTACTCTCCTTCACCGCTTCTTTGAAATCAAAGATGCGAAGCGGCGGAGCCTCAACATGAAGGAGCCTGTTCGGGAGATTTGGAGCTCTAGACTTTTACGCCCAAGGTTTAACCACCGAGACTGCTGGGAATCGAGTGCAGAATTAGAGGCATCCCGTGTCGATCGCCCCCAAGCATTGCCGAAGACCTCGCGCACGCCGAGAGAGGAAGATGCGGCTGGTGGCTGCTTCATCTTCTTCTCACCAGATTCACCCTCTTCTCAGCCGTCTTCTTCCTTCCTTTTTTCTTTTCTCTTTTAACTTGTTGATTTTTTTATTGGTTCAACAACCATTCAGATGCTTCTGATGGTTTTGCCACATGCGACTAAATGAATCGGGTCCATGCATGTTCAGCAATACAACTGAGTCAATCAAAGGATCGAGCTAGACAATCCTGTAATTTCACACACCCATAATTGCAGTGTCAGCCACGTTCCGTTAAGTTAGTCATGGAAGCCCTTAGTTGAGCTACTGCAGAAAGATTTGGTACTTATTTGAGTAGAAAACTAGATTCGGCCCTTAATTGAAGTTTTACGAAACGTTTAGGCCCTAATTTGGAGCTCTACCTCGATAATGTATTTTGTCAACTCTCCTTTGACATTGCGAGAAGATTCCTACGTGGCACATGAAGTGTCAAAATTTTTTCCCATGTGGACTGACACATGGTAATAATAGACGGGTGTGAACTAAAAAGGCACGTGCTTTCTCCTTCCTCTTCTTCCCCACTTTAAAGTGTCAACTTCGCCTCTCCAGGTTCTAATCTACCATGGACGTGCGAACTTACGATCGAACATGCTTCCTTTCCACCTCTGGTGAACCCTGTTCCAGGTTGAAGTCCACCTTCTTTCCACTTCTTAGGGTGGTGCCGGCACAGACTTGCCTTGTTCCTCGACCTTGGATTGGCTTTAGTAGTGCTTGGAAGTGCGCCTTGATGTCAGGGAGGTTCAATGCTTGTGCAATTATCCCTACTTGAGCCTCCAAATTCCTGATATGCGATATAGTAAAAGCAAAACTATCAGTAGCATTTCCTTGAATCACAATTTGCGTAGCCTTAGATGGATTCATAATTCAATAAAAATGTTCTCAAGTTTGGCAAGTTTCTTGTGGCATGGCCTGGAAGCCGAAGGTTGGATCGACCTATTGTTGTTGCAGGAGAGGTTGGGATGATTTCTGCATTTTTAAGAAGTTTTTTCAAGTATTTCTTGTGCTGTAATCAAGTAGCAATTAGTAGGCTCATCAAGCCAGGATTCTAATGCATCAAAGGGGTCATAAATTAGAGTTAAAATAGCTTAGTTATGATGGAAAGGAGGGAATCGAAGAAAACGGGAAATCTTATAATGAGAATCAAACCCATAATCTCTTATTTATTAGGTCGAATATAATACTATTATATGCCAAATCCTTTTTTTCACCGCTTTAAATATTTTATATTATTAAAGGAGGAGTATATTTTGAACATTTTTATTGCGCACTAAGTGCAAAATACCATATTGCACACGATGAAAGATTAGCTAGTTTGCTTGGATTACAGTAAATACTAAAATTACGGGAAATTTTTTATCATATATCAAAATGCATCTCTCAATTGTTTGGTAACGTGTTTCAAATATATATATATATATAGTTCTTTATTAATCATACTATGAAATTTTGACACAAATGATATCATATTACAATATGTAATTTGTGATATACATGCAATATAATCCGAGATTACACTCCATAATAAAAAAATATATATGTTGTTTCTGTGAGGTAATTTTGATTAGGAACTGATCGCATACACGGTCCGATTTTACCAATTTATTCCGTTTACATATTAACTGCTATTTAACCTACAAGAACCGGTTGGGTTTGTGCATAGAGGTTTTCCATTCCTTTGTATGCTTTTTTTTCTATAATATTTTAATTTTTTTAAAATAAAAGTGAAAGTACAATGATAAGAGTGAATTGCCTCAATTTTGGACCTATTGAATGCCTGATTTCACTCATGAATGAAGTGACATGATCTCAGTCTAATGAATTATGGACTTAACCATCCAAATATAGTACGAAGGTCCACATATTCCACTGGTTGTTTGTCCTTACAAATGTTATCAATTAGAACCCATCTACGTATACATCGTAGTAAGAGAATAATGGACCATGGCATGTTTTTCAATTCTGTCGAACTTCCATCTTTCTGGTGTCAGCAGCATCTAGCCAGAAGATCTCTCTCTCTCTCTCTTTCTCTGCCATGGATCGAATTTCATACACGCTAATTCGATCTCTTTTTTACTCTCTAGTTATGCTTATAGGAGAATGCTGAGATTATTGAAGCCCATGTGACGTTAATCAGATGTATGTGCCAAATTGGAAGAAGTCGAAGCCTTCTGCATATATGACTCAGAGTGTATTGCATCACACCCACTCGGAACAGGCTACTGCGACTTCAAAATCGACCCATGTATGCAAGTGAAGTGATATCCTTGGAAGCGGAGTAGGGGGCAATGGAGTCTTCAAAGCGAGAACTGCGGGTCCGACTCAATCCAGCTAGTATACCAGCTAAGTCCGCCTTGGACTAGGCTGCCTGGTCATTATGCTGCTCGTCCAAGCCAATGAACACCAGGAAAGAGAAGTGAAGTCGAGGTTGAAAGTCTGATTTGACCCTCAAATGTTCAATTCAATCACTAGAAAGATATATGATGTTATGAATGAAAAGTATAGAGGAGTAAAAAAATATATAGATGGTACCTTTGACTTTACCTTGAGATTGTTTATAGTAGAACCGAGTTGCAACTTCGTAGATACTTCGAGACATGATTGATGGCCGCCACGTGTCAAGTAAGAAAGGGTCAAGATTAGACTTATGTAAATGCACATATATATATGTGTGTGTGTGTATGTGTATAATGAGAGACCTGTACACACAGAAAAGACCAGCTTGTCTTTATGCTAATCTGTTCCTTATCATGAAGGAAGAAAGCCAGCTAGCAGCCAACAAGGTTCAGACACCACCGGGAGTAGGTGGACAGTGGGGAATATTGAAAGGGCTACAGCGCTAGATGTGTCAAAGGTTATTGCTTTTGCTCTGGGCCTTCGATAATCGCTTGATTGGGAGCATACTTAGCTATGTTTCGTTCAATAGGTTAGATCCATGGCCTTTTAGAGTAAGGGATCTTGGCAACTAAGCGATCTTGCCAATCCATGTGGAGGAAAGAAATAGTGATAATGTCATTCCAAGTTAGCAATCTCCCAGCTCTACATACGCAGCGAAACTTATACATTACACGTTGAGTATTTACTCACTAAAATTGATAAAATGTGAACTAATTGGTACTGA
Source organism: Sonneratia alba (assembly GCA_900174645.1). Classification (NCBI taxonomy): domain Eukaryota; kingdom Viridiplantae; phylum Streptophyta; class Magnoliopsida; order Myrtales; family Lythraceae; genus Sonneratia; species Sonneratia alba. Next base: position 6,776,876 of record FWPY01000060.1, read on the forward strand.
TAAAAGGAGAGGCATTTTCTCGAGCTGAGCATCGTCTCCATGGATCTCCCGCTGCGTTTCATCATTTATGGAATCTCCGGCAACTGCATACTCAGCACAATCACATCTGCATGAATGACTTTGAACAAAACTTTGAACAACGTTGCCGGCGATGGAGAGTACAAGCTCAAAGCGGAAGAGCTCGACGCAAATAGTGGGTTCTATTGCAGACTAGCAGTTTGAACAGTGGGCAAAACGTGTGATCCAAGGGCTCAACTACAGAACGAACCAAGGGTGGTCTTCCCTAGTTCAGTTTACGGCATATTTTGACGTAATCGAGAATGCCTTAGATGGAGATATATGATAGATGATCTTTTGACCCATAGGCATCAGAAGTTGCATAACCATCACAATCCAGACTAGGTATCCATGGGGCTTGCTTGCAAAAGGAGGTAAATGCATCCCCTGGAGCATACGAGTAAGTCCTAAAGTTCATGAAAATTGAAGTCTTATAGCTCATACCGGGGAGGCCAATATAAAAGTAAACAGCAATTTTGGAGGTCCAAGATGAATCTCGTCCTTTGGATGAAATTGGGAGTAGGTTCGAATGTGAATGTCAGATTGCTTCACATCCTGTGATGCAGTCTCTCGGCTCCTACAAGTTTCGACGTGCTTGCCGACAAAATTGCTATACAGAAGGGAAACCAACATGTTCTTAGAAAATTCCTCGAGATTGATCTCATGAGAAAGATAAATCTAGCTGTGCCTCCAGAAACTTCAGATAAGGTTGTTCAAAATGTTGTAATCTTATTGCTCAGGCATCGAACACCAAGATTTAAGACCTGTAAAAATCACTGGAAAAAACAGTAAAGGACATGGCAGGAGGACAAGGGCGGTAAATCTCGAATAAAGTGCTTTTTCCATTAACATAATCTCACTTCCAGTGACATTAGAATTTCCTACATTCATTTGAACAAAGTAGGTCTACCAGTCAACTTTCGAAACCTAAGCCATACAACACACCGGCATACTTGTCCAGTGATCCACTAAAGAAATTCTCTTTCAACTTCCTGAATGTACAAGATGTAAGCAGACTATCAGATCCAGCCTGATGGCAAATCCCAACTCTCTCCACTTCCAACAGCTCTGCGAGTTTATTGAGACCTCCATGGAGGCTGTTACAGAACTTCATTAGATGCTTTATATCGTACAGGGTCGGGAAATACATGTTGATCATGTTGAAGAACCCGACCTGTGTATCTGGCAGGTTCTGGCATGTCAGCAGTTTCAGCAGGTACCCAAAATCATAACCACTGTGGAAAGTCACCCAGTGGACATTATCATTCAACACGACTCCTGAGGACATGAGCAGCTCCCCGAAGCGCACTGCATCGATGCCCCTCTCACTGTTCTTCTCAAAATCAATCCCACTCTGTTTGAGAAGCTCAATTGACTCGGCTGCAAACACATCCTTCCCCAAGTTGAATTCCCGGAAATTGAATTGCCAGATACAGTACTTATCCGTCCCACAAGTCGGCAAGTTCCCTTTCTCATCTGAGAAGGTGAGGCCCAACTGAATAAGCTTCAGGGTGTCAACGTTGACTTTGAGAGTCTGGTAGTGATACTCGTTCAAGATCTTGAAATTGCCCACAGGGCGGAGTACGACCCCAGGGAATTCGGTGTCCATTGCAACATAAGGGTACTCGTCCACGATCTCTCGTATCAGCTCAAGCTCGTGGTCGAGATTATCGCTCCAAACCTCACGGATCTGAATCGAATCTGTCTTCAGAAGTATCGACATTCCTAGGGCACTGAAATTGGGATGTGGAGAATGAGATCCTTGTAAACCTCTAAACGGGCAGTTCACACAAAAGTCAACGGGCAAACGATGACCAAAACCAGACAAATAGCTGCAGATCTGCACGCGACCATCACGAATCCATCAAATTTAAGCTCAAAACCCATGAAAAAGCTATCCAAGAATAAAAATAATGCACGAACCGGATCATATCAAAATGAATCAAGCACAAAGATACATCGATCAAGAGGTGTAGGAGATGAAACTGACCTGATAACACGAATCGATGGAGCATCGAACCGTGGACCTGAAGCTGATGGCAGCGGGACGGCCACAGAGAGAGAGAGAGAGAGAGAGAGAGAGAGGGGGGGGAGAGAGTAAAGACAGAGAAGCAGAGGACAGGAAGAGGACGACCAGTGTCTCTCTCTAGGGTTTCATTATAAGGCGAAGACGGCTATAAGCTTCCCAGAACGTGACGATGACAGGGACTTTTCCTTTGATTTTTCCGGGTTTAAAATTACTTTCATAATATTTTTCAAATATTCGGTTTTGTACTCAAACTTATGATACGTTTTCATTTTAGTCATGTTTGTAGTGTAAATTAACTAGTTCGTCCCGAGAGGTACATTTTACATCAATTTGATCCTTTTCTATATTTGTACAGCATTTTAGTCCTCTTAAATATCAATTTGGTTTATTTACACATCAATTTCATCATCACTGTGTCAATTTGATCCTTCAACATATCAATTTCATCATTTTACATATCAATTTTATCCTCCGTATCAATTTAGTCCCCATAGTGCCACCCAATGTATAAATTTCATCTTTTAGCATATATCAATTTAATCCCTCCATCATGTATTCCATTAAACATGGCCAGAAAGAAGGGGGAAACCTACGTATTGGTCCTCTTATCCATCAATTTAGTGACTTAGCAATTTGATCCCTCAAATAAGAGAGAGAGAGAGAGAAAGAGAGAGAGTGAAGAGACAATAGATCATTCAGTATTTTTTTTAGATTAATTGAATATCAAATGCGTTATTTTTAAATTTTGAACATCAATTAATTCGTTGATAATAAAATGAATTTTATACTAATTTTAATATTTTTAGATATATTTATAATTTTATTGTTATATCCTCCTTCTACTCCTCTATGCACTGGATTGTACCCCCAAACTTACTCGAATTCAATAGGTGCACTAAGGACAACCTTAATCTTCTTCTCCCTCCCTCACTCCCTCGTATTTGAATCACTGAAAACCTAATGATAAACGCCTCGGAGCTCGTCGCTTAGCTCTAACTAAAAGATCCATCCCAATGTAATAGAATCAAGACAGGAGAACATCCTCCCACGATGACAAGCTTTGCAGAGTTGGTCCTCTCCTCAAAGGTCATCAAATTCGGTGTTGTCGGTGTCTCTACAAACCTTATATCATTATGGGATCTATCCCGTGCATCGGAACGTGCTTCCATTGTGCTCGATTGTCTTCTTGATTGGCAATTTCAACCGGGGCTTCGATCTGGGGCCTTCACCTCGCAGCACTAGTTGTGCCTTCGATCTGGGGCTTCAATAATGCACCATCTGTGAATCTAGTAGCTTCAATAGTCCACCATCTTCGATCTAGGGCTTTTTCGAGGACCGTGGAACTCTAAGGAAAACGGGAAAGAAAGTGCTAGACAAAGCAAGACAGTGAAGACACACGCTGAAGATGAAAGAGGGCATTTCTTCGTTATTATAAATATTTGGTTTTTCTAAAATAATTAATATTTAAACAGATTAAAATTACAAAACAGTACATTATAAGAGTGGATGACCTTTTTGATAAAATTAACTATGACCATTTTAACCATATTACGATGGAGAACTGAATTGGTATACACTCAAGGACGAAATTGATGTGCGGAGAAATAAGAGGACCAAATTGATGCATTGATGATGATACTGATAATAGGTAGACAGAATTAATGTGCGGATGAACGAAATTTGTGTAAAATGACAAAGTTTATACATTAAAAATGAAATTGGTGTGTAAAAGGATTAAATTAATGTGCAGAATAATCAAATCGTGTGCTTAGGAAGACGAAAGTGACGTACAAATTTTTAAAAAAAAGGAGCAAATTGATACGAAATGCATCGAATTTACTCTATTTTTTTATATACTTTCAATCTTCAATATTTACTGAGGAACTATTTGGTAATATTATTATAGTCATATTAAATAATTACCATAATCATGATTGCACCTGTTCCAGCATTATGCATGATATTTCATAAAATTTTGCATCACGTGCGCCATTTCAATTTTATTTTTGAAAATATGAGTGTATCACTAATAGTTAGAAAACTGTCTTACTAAAGCAATGATTAAAAAAAACTTGGTTGTGAGTTTCAGTACATTTACTTTTTTTTTTTTAATAAATAGGGTTATTAGAATTTTATCAGCAGATCTGATTTGAATTTGAATTAATAATAGTGAATGATTTACTTTAGATCAATCAAAACAAAGATTGAGGAATCTTAGTAGTATGGAGTTGTCAATCACACTGGGGGTCACTTCAAGTCCCTCCTCCATTGGTTAAGAGGATTTTTTTTTTAATTAGTTTGTGCATATATCATGTAGGAGAGTAAGTAGTGAGTAATTAGTTTATAAATATTTCTCCCTCAAAAAATATAATGTGAGATTTTCTTTTTCCTTTCTAATTCTCTACATTAGAGTAATGCATGATTTTGCGAGTGAAAAATACGGGTTAGACATGCGAATAAAAGGGAAGGTATATTTTGTATTTTAATTAATAAATCTTACATGTACAATATTACACCTATCAAAAATTGACTCGTCTCATAAATATGATATGAGCACACAAAAAAGTTATGCCAAATTAACATGTGGTGGATTGTGGCCACACGTGCAGAATTCATAAGTTCAAGGCATATTATATAGTTTAAATTTCACCATTAATCCTGATATATTAATTCCTAAAAGATTTTAAATATTAATTCTAATATACTACATATGGTAAAAAGCATATAATCTTAACTTACACTTACTGTGCAATATTCTGTCTTTTTTTCTAATTAAATTCATTTTATTTATACATAAGTCTATCTCCATGCAAATTTTGGCTCAATGTCTGGTCATTCTCACAAACGAATCTTCATCCGATTTCCGGCCTTTTTTTTTTTCTTTTTAGAAGAACACTATGATTCAAGATGTCGGAGTAACTAGCCACGCAGTCATCTGACGGATTAGATGACCCCAGTGAGCCATTCAGCATCTGGAGGAGATAATTTGTTTCACTTGTCATAATGAAAGCCTATAATTAAAAAAATAAAAAGAGGGTTGTCGATCAATCATCTAGTAATGTAATGGCAGACAAAGAAAAGTATGGCTCCATGTTTTCCTGCTATATATATATATATATATATATATGTACTCTCATAATTTTCTATCTTTATTTCCCTTTACATTTCATAATGGAGCTGTTGGCATCACCCACTTTTACCAATAAAATAACAATACCTCCATGATTTGTGCAAGATTGCGTTGATTGATCAATTAAACAGTGGGTCTAGATGGAGGGACATTCACCTACCCTCTATGTTCAAAATGGGACACCTTACCATCTGATAAGACGACTTATCAGTATGATCTGCTGGGTTCTCTCCTGTGATCTGCACAGCTGATATATGGCATAGTAATTGAACTGTAAAAGCCTGCCTGTGTATTACTTGTGTGGACCCTTGCAAGTCCACATCAGGATGGGACTGAATCATACAGTCGTATGTTAAGAATAATGAATGAGCTTTGCCACTAGTGAACCTACTCGAACCTTAATTAACCGAGAACTCTTGTACTAGATGATGCACCTAAAAGAACAAAAAGTTAGAGCCTTTCCCTGAAAATCAGCAGATACACATTTGTTGATAATACACAAAGTACAAATAGTGCATCCAGTTTCAAGAGTCGCTCATAGTACATCAGCAGTTTATGGCCAAAAGAATAGAGATTTAAGACCGACCGCGTCAACCATTTATACTTTCCTCCAGGGATCATCATTTTCTACTACACGTACTAGCATGCTTCACTAGAATCCCGAAGACCCCTTTGTTGACACCCTGAAATGGAAGTAGATGAAAAGAAATTTCATGTCAAGCGTGGGATGGCATAGCTTTGTACACTGTAAACCATCCATTTGTTAGTCCCAGGCACTCTGAACAATAAACAGATAGGACTTCGTCTGATTAAACCTTTGAAGACTCAAGTTCGCTTGCGTTTTGCGGATTTCATGCTCTTCACGATGAAGCTGATAACCTCCTTCTGTGTGGCCTTCCGATTTTCTTTGAAGTTCCAGAGCTCAGTAATGACATATCTTCCACTTGGGTTATACTCGTTCAGCTCCTTCAAGGCGACAACTACTGCTTCATAGACAGCATCACCCCACTCCTCCTTGAGATTCTTCAGTTTCTCATCCTCTTCATCAATGAATTCCTGCAACAAACAGTCCCAATGGTTCCCACAAGTCCAAAAATCAGTTGTCTGTCAACAAAAGATAAGGGTAAACAAATTCTTTGAACAACCACAAATTATGCTTGCTTGTACAGAAATTTGTAACCATTGAATTACGTGCAAGCTCATTCCACCAGCTGCCCATGTAACTACCTTATACATGAACACTAGACTCTAAGATGAACAGATACTGGCATGTCATACCTCGGCATTTCCGTTGGTCTCAATGACTTTGAATGGGTGCCAGTTGGAATCTGTGATATAAGACTGCCACAACGAGATTAGCGTGCTGGCCTGTATTTGTGCTTCTTCAGTGGAAAACTTCTGTCTGCATGCCTCCTGAAAAGGCTTGTTATCAAGATCACCCAACCTCTTGAGCCCAATGTTTGCTCGTGCCCCAAGCAAATCTTGTAAGCCCTTCATAGAAACCACAAAACCTTTAAGGAACCAATAAATTTCTGACAAACCTCTTAAGAAACTCAGCAGAAATAACATCTCTTTCAGGCTAATCTTCAGCCAGAATTAAAGACACTGCACACGAGATTGTATGTCTAATTAGGATAAATAATGAAGTATATCAGTACCGCAATCAAAACTTTACGAGATTCCTGTAGCTCATCATTGCTCTCTCGCTCCTTGCGGATAAGCATTGCATTTAAATCCTCACCCTCGGCCAGGTTCTCAACCTTCTCGTTCAACTCCTCAGTCATTTCCTGCATTTTCTTCTGAACAGCTTCATCATTTTGATCTTCAAGATGCTTCATTACTTCTAGTTTTCCTTTTAACTCTTCAATTTCCATTTCAAGCTTTTGCTTTGCATCTAGCTGCTTCTCAAGTTCAAGTATTTTCCTTAAGGCAGCCTCTTTTTCCCTCTGCAATTACATTATTATTTCATTAATATCAACACAAAACTCCAAAGAATGTCAATCAAATGTCAAATTCTCACACCTTCTGCTCTTCTACCAGCCTGAGAACGTTCTCATCAGCCTTTTTCTGCTCCATGGAAGCCAACTGAAGTGAACTATTCCTCTCTTCATTCTGCAAGGGAAGAAGAAGAAAAGTGTACATCTTCATGCAATGTCTTTCCAGACATGCCACATATCCAAGAACTCTACCAGAACTTCGTTCTTGCATCAAAAAATACTTCAAACAGAGTCAAAATAAAGTCACTTTCCCCTGAAACAACATTAACCAGAACCTTGACTTACAATAGACACATAGAAATATGAAATTTATGATGGAAATATTTTCATCAATTTCTGGGAGTAAAAACAGGGACCGCTAATAGAACAAATTTCTGCTGCCAGAGAGTCACCTTTTTCTTATCTTCATCCAGCTTCATTCTTTCACGCTCAGTGACAGCTTCGCGTTTATTGAGCTCCTTATGCCATGATTCAATTTTTCTTCTCTTCTTCTCCAACTCATAGTTCATTTTTTCTTGCTCTTCCAGTATCCGTCGAATCTTATCACGTGCAAGTCGCTGCAACTTACTCGATTCTACAATATATTAGATAGCAAAAAAGGTTAAGTGTTTGTTGTCTCAGCTTCTCAGGTTAGTGAACCAGAAACCTTAAGTAAATCCCACATCAACCAACTTCTCTTTTGGTCACTGTTTTGATCAAATAACTAGGTTACACAGACAATGCACATAAAATATTCACTACATTACAGGGAAAATATAGAATCATGAAAATCCTGATCTAGTAACAGGAAAAATAGCTATAACATCATTTGGAGATTATGCAAGCACTTTCTCTGGGTGATAATTTGGCTGAAGCATTAATTCATAATAGTCCTCTCATTTCCTCAAGAGTGTGGCCATTGGAAATACATCAAATGGATGAAAAGAGCAAAGAGAGACCTTCAAGGAAAGCATAAGTCAGCCTGTCCTTTTCTTCAAGCATCCTCGTCAAGGACAATGATTTCTCATTGTACTTGTACTGTAGTTCATTGAGAGTTTCATTAGTCATGTCAATTTTGTTAGTCAAATGAGCAACTATGCTGTTTCTACTTTCATCAGCTTCCTGCACAATCTCCCTTATACTTCTCAACTTCCCAACTTGGCGCAAGTTATCACCAATAGAGCCCTCAGCTTCATAATCTTCTGCTCGAGCACACCATGCATAAATACTTGGCCCAGGGCTTGTCTTCTGAGCATCCCAGTCACTCTTACTGTGGTGTTCAGCAACAAATGTCTTCTCAAACTGCGTAGCATCAAGGAATCCATTCCAATCTCCATTGAACTTCACAATGGCATTTGCCAATCTCTTATCTTCATTCCAAAGTAAACTAACTCCAAGAGGCTTGAACTTGGAGAACTTGTTCAGCCAATACCGACAATCCCCAATTTCCTTGATACTATTTTCATCCACCACAATATTCATCACTATGCCCATCCAAGGCCAAACATACCGATCATCCTTCTCAGAAGATTGTGGAGTGGGTTTTGAGGAAATTGAAGGAGCGGCTACATCTGATTCATTCGCAAGGTCAACCTCAAGGTACTTTGCGAGAGCAAGGTGGTTTGCCTTCTGTTTGGCACTTCTGTTGGCTGACCCTTTGCCCACTCCAGAAGCATGCTGAAGCAGGTCTTTAAACTTATAATCCTGCTTCTTCTTCCCAGCACAGAAAGGGCACCTCAAGGTGCCATTTGGACCCTTCACTTTATAGAACCCACTTTGAAGCTGCTCATATGGTTTTTCCACATATTGATCAATCTCACTATCGCTGTAATCTGACTCTTCCTCGCTAGTTGAGCCCATCTCCCCTGCATTGCAGCATCCAAAGCGTTCAGCTTCAGAAGTGGCAGTTTCCTAATATATGTATAAAATACAATAAAGGAACTTAATTAACAAGAGAATGAAACCCAACAAGTTCAATTCATTAAGGTTCAGTAGTAAGTATCCTGTAGAAGATCAAAATCACTAAAATGAAGAAAGAAAGAAACATTCAATTCCACTCTATTTGAGCATCATGGAACCCAAAAGATCATCACTTCAACCACAAATGTCCAGCTCTTAGGAACGTGACAGCCCTTGAGATATTAGCATAAAAGTCTGGGAAAAAAAAACTAAACAGTGATTAAAACCCAACAATGCCAAATTCATGAACCACAATAAGAAATTCCCAGTCGAAGTTTTCAATTTGTAAAACAGTGACAGGTGGGACAGCTCCAAGGAACTTGCGCATCCTGGATCTCATGCACCAGAATAAACCATAGAACTAAGCACATGTCCAGGGTCAAAAAGACCACTGCAATGAGCTCGCTTTTCAAACCTAGGAAATGAAGAGAGGGGACCGCGTCACCCGTATCCGATCTACTTGGAGGAATCAGGCAAAGAAAGGAGGACACTCTCTCAAAGCGAGATCATCTGTACGGTCTCCGAGCAGAAGGGATCCCGGTGACAAACCTTAAGGAACCAGCAATGAGGCAGCTTGAAAATCTGAAACAAGAGCTCGATGAGATCCAAGACTCCTCCGTCAAGCTCGGCGACACCTGTACGGAAATCTTAGCAGTAACCCACTGCTATGTAAAGGAAGCAAAAAATGTCTCTAGTCTCTACCGATCTTTTGACGAAAGATGACGAGGATGACTGGACAGTAATATGGATTTTTTTCTTCTTTTTTTTTAATTTCGAGGAATAATGAACAGGAATTAGGGTTTCTGTAGACACAACAACACCGTTGGATCATATTGGCCCCACTTGAATCGACGACTGAATGACTCTGATTGTCTGCCGTTGCTCTGCTCTTTTCGTAATTCTCACTGCCCTTCGCTTTTTTATCGCTTCAGATAGACAGGTTGGGTACGCGGAAAGAGTATTTTATACCGTAATTACACCATATTAATATTTTTTATTTTTTATTTTTTATTTAATAATTATATATTCTAGAGTTTATTTAACACATTTTATTTTTAATAATTAAAAAAATTGACACTCGTTTAATAATAATTTATATGTTTTTCTTCTTTAATTTTGATATTTTAAAATAGATCTTATTTTCAGGAAAAAAAATTGATAAATCGCAACTTCAAAAAGATATCTCTACTATTTTATGAAAATCCAAAAGTGATTTTATCTCGCTCTTAAATTTCTGCTTTTACCCCTCTTCCTCTACTCACCGTCATCATCAAATGTCAAATAAAATGGAAGCTAAAAGGCAGCGTAGGAGATGATAGTTGCAAACGACAATATGTTCTCTCTCTGTTAATCCCACAAATACGATTTCTCCCTCCAAGAGAAAAAGGAAAAACATCAAAGGAAGTAACCTAGGTTAGTGTTATTAAAAGTAATTTTCAGGCCGGTTCAAAATGGGTCTACAATTGTTTGACCCAATTACAGTTCAGTCCATTTACTTAACGAGTCGGTCATGTTATAGGTCACAGTTTAAGCAAATATGAACCAACTAAGAACCGTTTATAAATGGTCAGTTAACGGTTCGGACCGGTTTGGTCCGTGAGCCGTCCGTCTTTTTAATTTTTTTCAAAAAATTATTTTAAATGAATATTTTTTATTTTTTTAAATTTTAAATTAATCTGACAAAATTCGACTGTTGATCTGTAGGATTTTTGATAGTCCAAGTCAATTTTCAACGATTCCGAGCTGGTTCAGCATGGTAACGGTTCTGAGCGATTATAATTCAACGAGTTCATCTTTTTTGAATCGGCCCGTAACCACCCTCAACCCAATAAGAATGGTTACAAGCCAGGTTATGAGCAATCTGGACCAGTTCCAAGTTTGGACGGCCCACTTACGGGTCAGCCCGACCCATTTAACATCTCCACCTGGTAGATGCAAATCGTAATATCTTCTCAATCTATTATTCGAAAAGCTGATTTCTCTCTTAAAAAATTAAACATATTAAAAGAAGCTACTGATAACAACAACATTTACTATTTTCCTACAAGTTTTATTCTTCTTAATCTCGCTTTCATTTTTCAAATATAATATGTCCATTAAATATAAATTCCAATTTTTAATCCCTATTAGATTTAGAGAAAATTACCTAAAAAATTATATAATATTTTTCTATTTTTTTAAAATATATACGAGATTCAATATTTATCTAAATATGCATAATGTTTACTTATTTTTTGACAAAATATCATGAGTATTGACGACATTAATTTTTCCCTTAGCCATAGGTGTGGTATGTCCATATGTCACCCACTTTTTATACACGGTAGCTTACAATATGTGCCGTATATGAAAAATATGTCAAATCATCACTGTCATATCAATGGTTAACAAAAAAATTAACGTTGCTAATACTTATACTATTTCATAAACAGAACATTAAGCGTTATATATAAATAGTTTAATATTGGATGTGATATATGTTTTAGGAAAATTCAAAAAATGTAATGATTTTATAGAGAATTTTGCCTTATACTTATTTTTCAAAAAATGTGAGGGTGTAATGTTAAATTCATGACATTGTAATTACCCACTCACAACTTTTTTCCTCACCCACTTTCACCTCAATCTACAATTAAAGTCATTTTCATCCTCTCTTTCTTTAAACATTACAATATCAGCTAACCATTTTCTTCCTACTTTATTAATTTCAATTTTCAATTTATAGAAAAATCACATATTTAAACATTAATTGTAATTAAAATTTTCTTTAATCAATTATAAGTCTATTATTATTATTATTTTATTAACTCAAAACCCATGCATAATATGGGTTAGTCTCTAATTTTTCAAAATGCTACATATTATGTTAAAGGATTATCTAACTCAAACTCCAAATTATCACCACTAATAAATCGATTTAAGACTGACTCTCACTATCCTATTGGATCATGTCTTATTCAAACCCATGACCGACTTCTCTTGTATGTTGGCACCGTCCCACTAGCTGATTCTTAAGTCCCCCTTTTGGATTGATGTAAAGTAAGAAGATTACGTGGAATCTAATATGATTGCTGACTAAGGACCATCGACTAACCAAGTCGTCCAGGCCCGACCTCAGCCAGAAGAGGCGGTCGGATCAGACAAGCCAACACAGATCCTTCTGCTAGTCTCTATTGAGTACATATAGAGCCCATGTAAAATGGTTCTCCGCCCGCACCCATCCCTCCAGCTAACCATCCCCAAATGGAAGTCAACCCTAACCATATCGGTCAACATGATTGAGTCACCTACTTAGTCGGCGCCCCTCAAGCCGGCTGCTACTCGTTAAACATTCCTCCAAACAGGGATAGTCGACCACCCCGAAGGAAAAACCTAGTCGGCCTGTGACACCAGAATCACTATAAATATTTCCCACAATGTGGGGTAAGGTAAAGTCAGTCATTCCTTCCTCTCTTTCCCCTCAAACATCCACTGTTCATCTTCTTCCTCCTTCCTCAGTGACTTAAGTATTTAAGAGTATTTCCGGACAACTCAACCTAGCTCGACTTTCTTACAGGCACCCAAGACGCATCACAACTCACCAAACCGAAGAAGCCAGGGTTGCACTGGGACCAGACCAAGCTCACCATTAGTCTAGTCCATGCCCGTGGAACCATCAGAATCTTTCGACTTCCAACCAATTTTACATTGTTTAGATTAAAATAAAAATGTTTGGGATCATTCTTGTTAGCAAGAGACAATGTTATGTATTCTTGCAAGCATTCCATGAGCCAGTCTAGAATCCAGACTAGCCAAGATCAGCACAAAATCAAATCAACTCAAACCGAAGATCGTCCACCTTTTACCAGCTAAAGACCAAGGAACCGGTGGTCGAATAGAAGTACGCTTTTTTGTTTTTATCAGTGAAAAATAAAAGTTGGACTCCAATTGAAAGTTGGACTCAAGATGAGTATACTTGGCGGGTGACACTAACTCCCCTAGAGAGATCGAGCCCAAGAGATTGAGCGGACCTAGCGAAGGGTGTGACAAAGCCTGGCCCATAGAATAAAGGCTTGATTCTAATACAGTCAGAACTTGAAGTTGATCATGGGAGAACAGTTATGCAAGTAAGAAATTGTAATTAATTGTCACAAAATGAAGTCAAGAATATACTATAAGCAAAAGAATAAGATATCTTGAGAGTAATTTTGTAGGTTCCTAGATTTAGTCAATATTGATTGCCAAAGTGTGATCATTTTATTCCAGTTTCGTAGCTTCATGTACCGACCTCGAATGTTTGTGCATCCTTTTCGGGCCTGAAGATTTCTAGTTTATCCAATTTTACTCAATTTGATCATTTGGTCCCATGCAAATCATATATCTCTATTCTAATCCTCAGCCTTATGCTATAACATCAATATGGAGATAGCATACTAGAAGTTCTAATGAGGAACCGATAATCTTCTGTCCTACTCGAACGTAGAAGGCATTATGTTACCTTTCTCTGTTATGGGCCGGGGTTTCTGAACCCTGGTTTTGCTGTGTCAGGTGGCTTCCGATCCCTGGTGCCAAGCTGAGGGCGAACTCTCTTCTAGACAATGAGCCTTCTGACAGAGGTGTGGGCTTGAGAGCCATAGTGACAAGGAAGATGTCCAATCCTCTCCTTTTTTTTGGGGGGGTGGGGGGTACTTTCCATCACTACTCGGCATAATTTGTGTCATTTTTAGTGTTTGAAAAACGAAAGCAATTGTAAAATATGTCTATCAAGAGGGAGATATTTTATATATATATATAAAAGTAATGTGCGTTTGGTTTAACAAAAACTGCACAAAATTTACATCGATGAGTTCTTGAACTTTAACAAATCAGCAAGAAGCTGGCCTAGATGCTGAAGATGTGATCCTTCTGTCTTTGCCACTAGGTGGGGCAATCATGATCTTATGCGAGCTTTCATGAAATTCATTACCGCACCCACCAGCATACTTGAGGGGGAGAACATACTTTGGTTATTCCTTTCCCTCCATATGGTATAAACAAAAACTGCAAAAGCTATCTTGTAAACCACGCAGCCTGGATATTGTTCCCTCTCATGGTCGTTAATGCCCAGTTTAGTTCGTGGCTCCAATCTCCAGTGAGTCGAGTAATATGAATCCTTGCTAGGATAGATCTCCAGATATTGCCTGTGAAAGGACATCCGAAGAATAGATTGTCCCCCCGTGTCTCAGTGCTTGAACTGCAAAATTCACATTGTTGAGAGAAGGTAGGGAGCTCCATTATTGCAACCTGTATTTGGTGGATAACCTATCCAAGGTAGTGAGCCAGCACACAAAAGGGACCCGCGGGAAAGGGCTCGAAAACCAGATAAGCTTACCCCAGTGGGACCTCAGGGCGCTCATGCCATAAGCATAGGTTAAGCTATTAGTAATTATCATATGAGACCAAATTATATATCTTTTATTGAAATAATTTGAATATTTTGAAGGCTCAGTATGCCATTTATTTAATTTTGAAAATAATAATTCACATCTAATTAATCCCCTATTAGCAAATATAAATAATTATGGACATAATAATTACGGAAAATAAGGAAGAAAATGCCAATGATTTTAGAGATGAATCTTTAAATCATAGCCATGGAAAAACTTGAACATTAGAATTTTTGTACTTTTTTTAAAGTTCTTGACCTTGTAGAAGTGGATTTTTTTAGGGATTTTAGGGATTTTAAAGTTTTCATTACTTAGGAATTTTAAGCAATTTTTATATTCTTATTATTATATTATTCGAGTATTGTTTCTAAAATTTCAGCGATTACAGAATTTTACTTTTAAGAATTTCTATGGTTTTTAAGTTTTTCTAAGAATTTATTTTAAGATTTTGAAATTATAATCCACTTATTTTTTTCCATGATTGAGTTTGATTGTGTTTATATTTGTATTAGCCTTTATGATTAATTTATAAATTGGAAGAAGGATATTTCTAGTAATTAAAATATAATTGCTTATCATCGATGATAATTAACACATATCAAGTAATAATGGTCAAATTCATGCCCTTAAGGTATAGGATAGACAAACCCTAGGAAAAGAAACAACTAAACTCCCGGTCTTTTTTTTTTATATTACGCAATATTTTCGGATCAACCGAAATGTACCTTGAGACTGATATGCGATCAAGCCTAAAACTCTGGAAAACTTTCTGTTGATCCTTCCAACTTGAAATTCGATTATTAAATCATCTATTTGTAACCTACTAAGGCAACCACTAGTGCAAACCTAAGTCCCGGTCTCACTACAAGCATTGATTGTGTTGAATGATAACTTTATCCTTTCCAAATTTGTCCATACCCCCATAACCCCATAAATCTAGAGTATTTTATATTCATATATATGAATAGATGGTCTTACCAGGAGTTACCCCGGTAAGAGGAAATCAAATTCTCAACTCACAAAATATAGTCACGTCCCATTTTTTAAGGTTTTATGATCGAAATTTAACTTAAACAATAGGATTTGAGTACATTATAATTTTTATGATACGTGAATTTTAACGTTATAGAATCAGTTCCAATTTTTTCGACTTCTATTTTGCCCCCACCAAATATTGAAATTGGATCCTACCCTGAACATGATTATACCTTTTGAAACATGTTCATTATTTTCTTAAGTATCTAATGGTTGGTAAATATTAAATTAAATTATCATATTTTTAATATTTTAGTATAGTTATTTAATTTAAATTTAGTGTATAATATTTCTTTGAAATTAATATTTTTATATATTATATTTTTCAAAAAGGATCCCCTAAATTATATATATATTATCATTATTATCAAATGACCATTTATTAAATTTATGTATAATTTAATTAACCTTATCATCCGAGAATTTCTCAAAAAAAAATCCCCACTCATTCCCTCTCCCGTATTTCAACGAGTAGACTTGTCAAAAACTAGTCTAGCTTGAGTACGACATAAAAAACTGTCTAAACCAAGGTTTGCAACTTATTAGAGATAACAGACTATACTGGCCCAAAAAATATGAAAAAATATTTGCAAAAAAATTATGAAAATTGTTTAAATAATTAATGATATTTTAATATCTCCTTTAAATTAATATAATATTTAGATTAATCAATCAATTATATTATATAAAAAATTAATTTAAAATATTAAATTACTTAAATTTATTTTTTTAAATTATTTTTATTTGATTTGGGCCTAACTAGTGATCCAAATCACAAAATATGTTGGTTGGCCCAAATTGACAGATCCATAAACAAAAGACCAATTAGCTTCTTTGCTCTTTTATTTTGATCAATTTTCATTATTGCAACACCCTATCTCCTTTTTTTAATATAGTTTCAAATTTGAGTTCTCTCAATAGAATAAATTCATAATAACATAAATCTTATCCTTTAGTAGATCGATTGTACACATATTTAAACCTGATAATCCTATATTAGTATTTATCGGTAAATACTTACAGAACTTATCTATCCATAAAAAATAGTGTTCTAGTCATCATTTATAAATGAACTCTTACACTTTCAAAAATCACAATAAATTATTATATTTTTTAAAATATAATATCAGAATTTCTTAGTGAAAATTATTATTATTATTATAAACGAAAATAGAAGAAAAACGGGGAGTTTTGCTGGACTCCGCCTTGCAGGGAGGGAAATTTGCACGTGTGCTCGATGTTGGGCAGCATTGGGTCCGAGTCAAACCAGCGCCAAGTTGACCCCGTGTTGTATTTGTCGTGTCCGGCAAGACACACTGCTCCTACTACGGCGTCCCCTCTGTTTCTTGAATTTGTCGACTCAAATTCAGCCCCGCCATGGAGTCTGTTCTCACTCCTCATTTGTTCAACGTTTTCCTATGATTATTTAATCTTGCTATACTTAATTTTAATAGCAAAGAGACCCTTTCAATAATCAAATATTGCTTGCTTATTTTATTTTATTTTTTTATGTACACCTTATAATATTTAAATTGATTCGATTAAAGCATACTAATTTAAATTTAAATCCGGTCAATTATATTAAAAAGAGTATGATTTTAGAGTGGAAGCACATATTCCAATCTAAGGTGGGAGAATCACCTAGATAAATTCCTTCATGGGATCACTCCAATATAAAATATTAATTCACCAAAAACATTCCTAAAATCCTCCACATTTTTCCACAAGTTCTCCTAAAAGTTTCTTCTAGGGTGACGGAAATTTTTTTAATTTCTAGAATAAAGTATTTTATGTAACGATTATTATCATGTGGTGTAATGTCTAATAAAAAATTAATAAATGTTAATTTTTAATTATTAGAAAACTAAAAAATGTGTTAAATAGATCATAAAATTTTTTAGTGATTTCACCCTTAAAAAGGTTAATTACTATATAAAAAATGAAAGCAAAAATATGTTGACATGATCATTATATAAAATATTTTCTCAATTTTTTAGAGTGATAGTTAATTAAATAAAATTATATTATATATATATGTAACTTTGTTTTAGTATGCACTTCTAAAAAAGTCATCCACTATTTATCAATTTGACTAAGAAATAAGGATTATATGAGTTATAAAAATATTTTTAAAATCATAAATAGGGCTAAAACATAAATAACTTTTCTCATTATTCCTTAATCTTCACCCTTTCAATTTAAACTTTTTATTTTTATTTACTTTACACTCAAATTGGGCATTCCAATCTTTAACAAATCCACTCAAAAGAAATTTCGACCAAATCACATGTGGCAGTGTACCCGCGCCATACTCCCATGAAAAGCCAGCCCCATTGAGATAACTGAAGTGATATTTCGAATTATCTCTTCGAAATAATGACGGTTTGAGAAGAAATTAATAAAATTATTCGAATCACTTTAAATTACGACGTGTATAATTGTTAGTGATATTTTCTTATCCCAACCTCTTACATATGATTATCATTGAAATACTTATGGACGGTGAGGTCGACGAGTCATGGAGTCAATCGGTTAATACCTACCCACAGTTAAAACTAATGGAAGCTGCGTAGACTTTTCGGGGCCAGAATCTAATTTGAACGTTGAAAAGAATAGAGGACCTTGACCACTCTGTCTCGTCGGCCTCCTCCTAACAATGTGCGTGCTAGTCTACCACACACCTCAAATAAATATATAAATATATAAAATAATAATATTGACATAAAATAATAGAAAAAATTGATGGTTTTTAATTAAAAAATTCCGGGAATTTTCAAAGTGATGAGAGGTACGTGAATGGGCTAAGATTGAAGTCACTTCAGCCTCACAATCATGACTGTCGTTCTCGTTTGGTGACCTCACGGATGGCATCATCCTCCAATATTTTCCCTCTTTGCATATTTCGTACACTGAATCGAAGTAGAACTTCTTTTTGTGCACATATTTCATCGACCCTACAACTGGCTGTCTTGAACGTGTACTGGATGACGCTGATTCCCATATTAAAATCTATCTAATCCTGAGCACAAGCTATCTTTGGACATCTGGCAACGCACCGGAGCCACTTTTACATTTGCCCACGACCCGAAATTGACTCTCGGAATCCACTGTAAAACGGCCGGCACCGCCAGATTTGGCAAATTCGAATGCGTCTTGACCTTTCATTCTCTCTGAAGTCGAATGTTCTCAGTTGAGATTGGGAGAGGCGGATCGAATCACTACCTTCGTTTCAACTTCCTTTTGTGTTTCGCGTTTGTGTTCCGTCTTCGGGTTGGCATGTTTACCGAGCGGGAACAGAGACCGTCAGCCAATCCATGGAACATGTTCGACCGTGTCTAACCATTCTCGAATGCATTTGCTAGTTTTGGTAAGTTAAGACTTGGGCTAAAGTTCCTCCACCCAAAGAATTTGGTCTATCTAATCTACGTGAGATGAGCGTATGGCCAGATTTGAAGCTGAACAGCGTAGAAGGTTCTGTTCAAAGTGCTGGGCGTCAGGAAGCTGACAGCCAATGGAGCAGCAGACAAAATCGATTACCCTCCAGGCACGAATACTCTCTCTAGAAAATCACGGCATGACAAGAATTTTCCTTCTGATGTTGATCCTTTGCCACAAATTTAGGTCGGATTAATAATGAGTAGAATTTTTTTAATTGTAATTTTTTTCAACAACAGTGTTTAAATTTGAGATCTTATTATTTAGAAAAATAAGATATTAACTCATTTCAACTAGTACATATGTTTTTTTACGGTATTTTATCTTTCGTATAAATAAGATGGTATTCAAAAATTTAATAAATTCTCACTAGCTCAAATTTAAGTCAGTTCGACCAATTTACGAATAAAGTTTTCCCGAGCATAAGTATTCTCGATTGAAAGGACCCGCACTAAGATCTTAGATCTAACCCCCAAAAAACAAAAACTAAATTATCCCATTCTCATCTGTTCTTCATGGAGTTTGGATGTGGAGAAACCGTGTCAAAGTTTTGCTCCACCAATCAGTATGCATATATACATGTATATGTATACGTGTGTGTGTCTGCATATTATATTAGTTATATTCCAAACTTCAAGGGGTACACACGGTCAGATGCACACTGACTTTCTAGACATCCAATCCCTCCATTCTCCCAAGCCGAAGTTCCAGGCATTATTGCGTCCACTAGTTTTTTTGTCCTCTTACTGTTCTATATGTAATGGCTCGACACCTAGGCCCTCTGCGTTACGCGGGGCGCCCACAATTTCCGCGCTCCGTCAACCAATTCACTCTGATCCGGATCGGGTTGGATGCCGAGCCGGCCATCGATTGAAGTTATTGATTATTATAAAATGAGATAAAATAGATACTATCTTTTGAAATGAACAAAACTATGTTGTCCTCAAAACATAATTGTCCTGATTTTTAAAATTAGACTGGATCAAGAACCGGTCAAAGTATTGGTTTAGCGGTCAGACTATGATTCAATAGGTTAAATAACGTATTTAATAAATAATATTAATATTATAATATTACCAATAAATTAATATAATATTATAATTTAAAAATAATTTATATAAAAAATTCTTAATATAATAATAATATCAAGCTCAAATTTAATATAAAATGTAAATATATATTTATATAAAATAAAAATAAGTATATTATAATATATTTTATTTTTTAAAATTTTAAATCGGTTAATTTTTTCACTGATTCAATTGAGTTCATTGATCCGAAAGGGAACTAGTCGGTTCAATTGGAGCTAACCGTATTTATAATGCAATTTGGTTAATTTTAGAAATTAAACCAGGTAAGTGATTGCTTCCCAATTGAACCAATCAAACCGACCGACCCAATCTAGTTTTATAATACTTCCTCAGAAATTACCAATTGGGACGTACAGATTATAGACACAATTATATTGGGGAAGTTTAAGAATGAAAAAAAAAAAAAAAAGAGGAAGCGTAGAGGGCCCGGTTCTTCTGGGGGTTAGGTTTCTGGCTTTCTAGGTTTCAATGATGACGTGCAAAGTGACGTGGATAACTTTGACTGGATATCAAATGAATTATAAGATATGGAAGTTTTATTATTTTCCTTTTTAATTTGAAATCATAACCACCTAAGTAACTTATTAAAAAGGTCAAGTACCCTCATGTCGACCGGTTCTTGGATTTGGTGGGATCTTTATTCCCTATAATCCATTGGTCATACCAGACCATAATTATTTATTTTTAAAATAACTAAATTATACTAATTTTTAATGGCAACAACCACTTTCGAAAATGTTATTAGTGTCGATTTTCTTGCTCTTACTATTATCCCTTGTTAGCAAGTTGCGTGGATTAGGTTGGCACGGTCCCATGTAGTGTCCATAATCCTATCTCCGGTTAGGATTAAGTCACCGTCCCAAATCTGATAAAAGGACTCAATTATTTTTCATCCTTTCCTACCTACACGTCATTTTTCAATAGAGGAACCCAATAGCAACAGCCAGGGCCATGAAGAAGAAGGGTGATGGGTTTCCATTATTAAGAAATAAATAATTTTTTTTCATCAAAATGGAAGAAAAAATCATTTTGCCATAAAAGTAAGATATTATATAAATTTTACTTAAATTTATTTATATTTTATTAAATCATTTTAATTTTATCCCTTAATTAGATCATATACTATTAGGTTAAATTTAATATTTTTCTTGGGTAGAAGGTCTAGATCCGACCCAGTCTGAAACTGAGCCAGGATAAGGACATCTCACCTTTTTCCATCCCTCCTCTTCATTCCTCGTCCCCTTTCTCAATTTCTCCCATTTCCTTCTCTCTTTTACCAAGCCCCCCACCCCCAGCCTTTTCCACCGGTTTCCTCGTCAAGATCCTCCTCCAGTTAACCCGCCCACAAATCAATGTCCCATGACGCGCATGCTGACGGCACGTTCTCACTGTCGCTTGGGCTCACCGTGTTTACACTGCCGTCGATTTCTTCGGCTCTCCTTGATACGCAAACACATCGTGTCTAAAACGTCTTTGTGCCCTTAATTGCTTAAGGGAGAACCATAGTTTTTAAAAAATCAGACCGAGTCAGTCAATTCGATCGGTTCGACTGGGAACCGACTACTTACCTGTCTGGTTTCCATAATTAATTAAATTGCATTTTAACTGTGGTCGCTCCGACTGAACCAGCCGATTCTCGATCAGACAAGCAAACCCAATTGATGCAGTGAAAAAATTAACTGACTTAAAATTTTAAAAAATAAAATTTATTATAATATATTTATTTTATTTTATTAAACATATATTTATATTTTATGTTGAGTTTAAAATTAATATAATAACTATATTAAGAATTTTTACTATAAATTATTGTCAAATCATGATATTGTATTAATTTATTAATAATACTATATTATTAATATTATTTATTAAATATGTGATTTAATCCATTCAATATCCGATATAACCCACAAGTCCATATCTTAATCAATTTCTAATTCGATTCAGCTTTAAAAACTATGGAGAGATCTTTCTCACTGCCATTCATGTGCCACGCACGTGACACCTTTTTCCGTTGACGGACGGATCTCTGTTATTTCTCCTCTTCTCTTAATAGTGGCTAGCACCCAGCTTGCGGTAGTCTCTATAAACCCTACACGTGTCGCCTTACTATTCTTCTATATTACTTCATAGACAGTCTATTTACCGGTCAAATAGGACAGTCAATTCCATTTTCGCTTTCTTAGGTGCTTCGAGGCTAGGAAATCTGGGGCGTCAACTGCATACCCCAGTTGCCGACCCGTGAGGACATGCAAGGGCTTATCGAACCCTCTCGCGACGAACTCACGGGATCCGGTTGACATGACCATTCCCTAGGGCATCAAATTCCGACCCCCATGTGGGCGCCGGGGCAACCATGTGTCAAGATCCTTACTATAGGTTTTAAAATTGGACCGGATCAGAAACCGATCAAAGTATTGATTCATAGGTTTATGGGTCATATCGGAGGTTCAATTAATTGAACCGTATATTTGATAAATAATATTATAATTTAATTATATTTATAATTAAAATTATTAATATAGTCATTATATTAGTCCCAAATTCGACATAAAATATGAATATAAGTATAATAAAATAAAATAAGTACATTATAATAGGCTTTTATTTTTTATTTTTTATTTTAAGTTGGTCGGTTTTCTCACTAGTTCAATCAGGAACCGACTGGTTCAACTGAATTTGACTTAATTTAAAGTGTAATTGGATTATTTATGAGAACTGGACCGGGTGAGTAGCCGGTTCCTTATCGAACCGGTCGAACCGGCCGGCCATGTCTAATTTTTAAAACTATGATCCCTATGCTAGCTAAACCCTCATTGTCGGTCGAGAGGCCATTTAAACCATGGATTTTGATTAGATGATAATGACCAATATTTACGTTACCCCTAATCAACCGGACCACTTGACCAGTCTCCCTAATCACGAGTCCCTAGATGTGTGTAAAAAGTACATGAGTGGATGGGACATACCTACATAGAAGAACTGTAGAGAATTAAGTGACACTAAATCAACGGCACGTGGAAAATGCACAAGAGCGTGTACGTTCACCCTGCCCAAAGGCAAGCGGAAGAAGATGGGAGGGTGAAGAGGATGATCAGGAAGGACAACCGCCGGGTCAAATAGAAATTATTCACAAAATTCTAATTTGGATTCATCCATGCCTAAAAATGAAAAATCATCTAAGAAACATCTAGAAAATGATACCCTTATATTTTTTGAAAACATTCTAATTTTAAATAAATAATAAATAATTATAATAAACCTTACCATAACAATTAAACTTATATTTCCTTAATTAAATAGTAACATAATACCAAACCTTTCTCCCTCCTAAACGGCTCCACACTCATTTATTGTATAAAAAGTGGTGCTTTTTAGAATCAATCCAACCAATAGGAAACTACCAGGAACCATCCCTAAGAGGGCTTGGCTTTATCCAGAAGATGGAATAAGGGCAGCTCTTTTCCTCTTGTCCCCTGGGAAGGCTTGACTTTGACTAACGGAAGGTCGTACGCTTCTGAAGACCGACATGTCTGCTGTCACCGTCCCACGACCCTTCCTCTCTGTCACCGCCATCCAGAAAAAAAAACGCGTGCAAGCACAATTATTTTATATGTATATATCTATATGAGAGCTTGTACAAGCTCATTTACAGCTGCTAATATTAAGTGGATGGAACATCTTATCCCAGTTTCTTCCTGAGAGCTCATCACTGGCTGCTGCTTCCTCCCTCTTTCCTCAGTCTGTCTTCCGAGACCCAGTCCCCTTTTCTTCTCTCTTCTATATATTTGGGGCTCGTTCTGGTCAATTTCAGACTATTTGGCTGCTGAGTTCTTGCTCTCGATAGGGTTTGAGTCAGAAAGCTCGGGCGCTTCTCTTGTCTTAACGAAGGAGAGGGAGAAGAATAAGAGTGCAAGGGAAAAAAAAAGGGGAGGGAAACTTGTTTTGCTTCATTGGTTTTGTTGGCGTAGGCGATGGACTATCCGTGGATTAACACCTCGCTCGATCTCAATATCAAGCCGATTCCTTTCTTCGATGAAACCCCAGCACAGGTACGCAGTGGAAGCTAATGCCCCATCATATAGCAGGAGAGAATTGTTCATTGAACTTGTGGAAGGTAGACGATTGAGATTTTTGTTTGTGTTGTAGAAGAAAGAGGCGGGTAATGACTTCTTGAAGCTAGGCAAGAAGGACTCTACCAGGGAAGAGGTGATTGATTAATTCCCATTGAGCTAAGAATTTCCTTTTTTGTTCATTTTGTTCCAGTGAAAATCGTGATCCAATTTTATCCAACAAGCTTATAAAAGGGATGTATTCTCAGGTAGCGGCCTTGGTCTTGGAGTTGAATCGGTTGAACGCCGAGAACAAGAGGCTGACTGAGATGCTGAAGGTTGTGTGCGAGAACTACAACGTTTTGAGGAGCCATGCGATGAGGCACATGAGCAAAGATGCTGAGAAGTTGGCCGACCTTAGCCCGTCAAGGAAGAGGAAGTACGATAGCGCTAACAATGATGGGAACAACTACAGCGCTGTGGTCACTAATGGGGCTTCTGAGAACAGCTCGACGGACGAGGACTCACCCAAGAAGCCCAGGGAGGAGAGTATCACGGCGAAAATCTCGATGGTCTATGTGAAGACAGAGCCATTAGACAACGGCCTCGTAAGTATAGCATAGGCTTCAGTTTACGCAAATTGTCAGTGGTTTTTATCGGATATGATGAACTAATGGCATGTAATCTGTAGATAGTGAAAGATGGATATCAATGGAGGAAATACGGGCAGAAGGTTACGAGAGACAATCCATGCCCAAGAGCTTACTTCAGGTGCTCTTTTGCTCCGAGTTGCCCCGTCAAGAAGAAGGTAGATATTATGCTCATAGAACCTTAACAATAAGTTCTCTAATTGATTAGATAATCAGTTTGATGTTTATTAATCACTGCTGAAATTTCTGTTGCCTATATTTTTTGGATGTATAGGTTCAGAGAAGAGCGGAGGACCAGACTGTTCTTGTTGCTACCTATGAAGGCGAACACAATCACCCAAAACCTTCTCAGGCGGCTGACCAGGAGACCTCAGGATCAAGACGTTGTGTGACAACTCTCGGTTCAGTCCCCTGCTCGACCTCCCTCAACTCAACTGGTCCCACCATCACTCTGGACCTCACAAAGTCTAAATCTGAGGACGACAAGGAGTTTCCTTCACGACCAAAGATTGAGTCTCCTGACTTCCAGAGGTTCCTGGTGGAGCAGATGGCTTCTTCCTTAACAAAGGATCCAACTTTCACATCGGCGCTCACTGCTGCCATCTCTGGGAGGATACATCACCAGAACTCGACTGAGAAGTTGAAATGAATGTTCCACGATCTGGATTGGCATTCTTTGTTGCTTTGGGTATTTGGGGATTGGATTTTCACTGTAGATAAATCAGATAAATAGATAAAAAGGTAGGGAAGGGGAAGGAAGGAGCTACTAGAATGAGTTGCCAAACATCATCTCTGGAGCTGTTGAGCTGCCTTGGTTGAAATTAATGAAGATAATCTTTCTCATATCTCCAGGCTGAGAATGCTCGACCCTCTCCCTCATGAAGGGCCAAACCATTGCTTGGAGGTTCTTCATTACCAATTTGGTCCTGAAAGTGTAGCAATGACGTAACAGTGCCTGCAACTTGATTCCTGGAAACAGGAGAAAGCCTCCGGTGAATTTTAGTTGCATTTGAAGGCCTTCAGGATCAGATTCTAGCAGTTGGCAACAATGACCAAGCTCCTCATTCTCTGTCAATCGCATGAAGTGGAGGAGCCAGTGGCATAGGGATATGGACTCCGTAGATTGATAGAATTAAAACCTCATTTGCTCATTTAGATGTCCAATAATTATATACAGAAAAATGAATAGCCAGGAGCGCATTCCTGGCTTTCACCTGTCCTAGGATACTGCATCCGTTGCTTTTCCTGTCGCGCAAACTTCATAGTGAATGGAAGAAGAGAAAAAGTTTCAGAAGTGTAGTTTCTTGAATATCTGTAACTGCTACATAGATGTTCCAACTTCCAAGTTTCCCATTGATATATTTATCAGTATCCATCTCGAACTTTCGATTCATGAAACTGGGATGAACGTTCAGAGAAGGCATTCATGTAAGTGTCAAAATGTTCACAACAATGAAGTATGAACAATATGGACATAGATAGGCATATCATCCATAGCTTTACATGGAAACAGAAACATCTCCCACAGCATAGCTGCCAATGCATGGTATATCAACAGCATTCATATACTCGAACACATGAAAACTGCCAACTGTTCATTGCAAGACGAATTCAGTTACTCACGGTGGCAGAGACAATTTATTCATGGCTTTTGACAACCCAAAACCAGTCATTTCTCCGTGCTTCCTCACCTCAGTCTTATTGGCTCTAACTTGGTCTAGTGTGAATGATTCTTCTCCTGCATTACACTGGTGGAATCTGAAGCAACGTATGAGATGATCATTTGTTAGCCCAGCCACCTGCATGAATGAGTAGATGACTGTTGGGCTCACACTTCGGAACCCTCTCTTAACCAGGTCTTTGCTGATAAACTCTGCCTTAGAAGTTTTTGCTGGCACCTGGCGTGGATACCTATGCTGGCTCACTATTGGTTTACTGTTTACAAAGTTCCAAATGTACTTGTTGAAGGAACCGAACTCTTCAATGACCTGAAAGAATAAATTATGTAGACCATTCAGGGTGAGACGCTCTCTGAATTGATATCACAACTCTCTCCCTTTCCATCAGGTTAATCATGAAGTTACAACAGAATTTTCTCTATTTCATTCATGACAGAGAACAAAAATAACTAAGGCCCCAGAAGATGCAGCAACAAGAATCCATATTTACCTTGCAAACTTGACGTGAATTTTCAAGAATGGCTCGAAGCTTTGGCTCTGAAAGCAATAAACTTGCAGGGCTTCCCTGTGAGACTATTCTTTTCTCATTCAGTTTTGAAACAGCGAGTGGATCAAAGTCCAAAAAGACCTCCCTGTGAAAGAGACATGCAACGGTAAATTAATTAGTTTTCCACATTGTCTTGAGTTGGTCTTATGCACAGCTCAAAAAACACTACTCAGCGCCTTGGTTAACTGGGGAAAGAGATTCATTCTGAGCATGATTTTACCTGAACAACTGTCTTTTGCTAAGAATTGAAGGCCATGTAAATTCAGCCAAGGCGCCAGATAAGCATAGTAGTTCAAACAATTTCCTGCATGTGTAATGAAAAAATTGATCCAATAAAGCTAATGAGTACAACTTGTCGAGTGAAGACTGATATAGGACAGAATGGAGATTTCAATGGAATACGCACTTGTCATCATGAACTGGAACTCCCCACTCTTCATCATGAAAAGCAGCATAACTTGGATCTTTTTCACCAAAAGTATCAAGAGAAATCAGTACTTCAAGAATGTGCAGGATAGAAAAGAATATCACAAAAACTATCTGCAAGTGCACTCTAAATAAATAAGCACCAACATGATAGAAATTACAGGGAATCCTCATCTGTCTGTAGATGGGAAATCACTTCTAAGAAATGACCATTGAGAGGCAAGATTTGTAATAGGCATATCAACTTAGGGATATAATAGAACATAAAACCGCATTATATAGTCCCTTCAAAGACATTCAATAAAATTGGAGTGTTAGAGAAAATACATGATATAACTCACCAAAATGGGCATAATGAATATTAACAAGACCAATGATATAACACACAGAATGATTGTTTTTTCTTTCACAAACTAAATAAGTCAGCCCCTCAGAACCTTCAGCCTTCAACAATTGTTTCTTTGCTCTAAAATTTGAAATGGCAAAATGCACATTAAGAAGAGAATGGAGCTGTAATTGCTTCATAGATTCATAATATTATAAAATATATGATTTATTGAAAAAGGTTTTCTCAAATAATTGCACTTGGATTTTCTTTAAAAAATTGATTTTGTTGACTCAGTTCAGGGCAGAAAATTAAGCCAAATATTATTAATCAAAACTTTGCATATCATTCTATTATTGATTGATTCATCACAACTGCAGAGCAGAAACTTCTTAATTTGATTGCACTTCATTCCTTTTTTGCCGAATGAAAACGAAAATAGCACCAGATGAATTGAACAATCAGATTGACACAGATCCAAAAAGTACACTTCTAGCAGATGCTTTGACAAAAGTGCAAGAACGGACTTGAACCAGGACTTAGGCTCACCAAACCATACAGGAGTGAACTTTGGACTACTAGATCATTGCCCTTGGCGGTGATTGCAGTTTATTCAATGATTGATGATGACAGATTTGTCTCAACTGTCTATCAGTTCATCAAGTGTTTGATGGACTCACAGTAGTAGCCAAACTGATGTGTAAAGTTTAAGGTTGGTTCATGGCAATCAAATTATAGCAGGTCAAACAAATTACAACAGCTCAATGTTAAGTAGGAGGAGTATATCTAGAAGACCCAGACCACTCCCTTCTCACCCATAATGCTCCCATATCATGTCACCCAAAGATTGCATCTGCATAACACCAAAAGTATAGCAAGCAAAGCATTTTTGCTAATGATAAGACCACTCTGCTATTGAGACCTCCAAGGTTGAAGCTTTCTATGTGAGAGAAGCAGAAGATTCAGACCAATTACAGAAGAAGATGCACCATGCAAAATTTAGAAAGTTGTGTAACAGGTTATGCATAATTTTTTGAACAAATTTCACCTAACCATATTTAGTTAAAAGCTGCTTCTGCAGCTGGGTAAAAGAACAAGTTATTCAATCAATTTACGCTGGTGCAGCTTCTCGGTTTATGTAAAATTTGGTAGTCCAATCATTCCGGAGATCTTCCATTAATATGATACAATAAGAAGTTACCCAAAGTGGTAATGCCTCAGAGTAACAGCTTATATCAGCATAAATGTACCTCCTCCAAGCGCAAAATCTCAATAAGCACTGGTGCAGGAAATGTTAGATATAGCACATCAGTTAAAGAAATACTGCCTCTAAAATGGCGCAAACACCTACATGCACAGATTGCATGCTAAACAGAGACGGTAACTGATGCATGATATGAACATCTTCGAGCATCATCATTACATACTGTAAGCAGATTCCTTCTCTCATTGCCCACTAAATTTTATGCGTAACTAGTTCCATTCAGAAGAGAGCTACCCGAACCATAAAATTATAAACAATCTCCAGTTAAAAAGTGATAGAATTGAAGCTTATCATATTCATTAACCAAAAAAAGGAAGAAAAAATCGAAGCATACCATAAATGCACACGGTCAAACAGAATGGTATTATGAAGACGATGAAACATTGAGACATAAGAACGCACCGGCGTTGGGAGTGACCCAACTACATCTTTTCTTGCCCTCCAAGCCATCAATAGACTCCACAGCTCCAGAATCCTCTGAGCTAGTCTCAACCTTCTCAGTCCCCAACACACATTCCATACTCTCTGCCTTTGAGCTGCATTGCCTTCTCCTTCCCTGAACAACCCCAATTCTCCTTCCCACCAGCTTCCCACTCGAAGCACGGCTATGCGATGAATCAGAGGATGAGGCATCTGACGAACAAGAAGCATTCATTGCCAAATTCGACCCCAGTTTCATCTCTTGCTGCAGAAGAGCCGCCCTCACATTGCCTGGCTTTCGCAGGCTTGGTCGAGATGAAATTACCTTGTCCTTCGCATCCACTTCTTGCTGTCTAAGACTCTCTGTTTCCTTCTTGTTGAGCTTCGAGGTTGGCTTCCTAGAGTAAATAGAAGACGCATTGTTAGCTGCAGGTCTCAGAACCAGGCGTGCAGGTTCTGTCTCTGAAATGTTGGTCAACCAGTCTCGAGGGGGACCCGACATTGCAAGAATACAGCTTTAGGGTTCGAGTGGATGATGCACTGCCCGCAGAATTACGAACTCAGCGCTCCAAAGTTTGCACCTTTTAGAGCAAATCAAGCCCTAATCCAACGGGTCATTCCTGAAAAATCCACCCAGTCCTCCAATTGGTTTCCCACAAGGGTGACAACGACAGGAGCTTAAACGTAGCAGCAAACGTAACCCCGAATCAAGAACGACAGGCAAGTCAGGCAACTGGGGGACTCAAGACTGGTGAGGACTGCAGAGCTCTGGGAGTTCAAAATGTGGGCTTTGAGGAAATAATGGTGCTTCAAGAAAGGAATGCTGCTACTTAGAACAAGAAGGATCGATGATGAATTTGGCGTGGGAGAAGAGAGTGATGATTGGAAAGAAGGAAAGTGTGGGAAAGTGGGGAAAGAGAAGCAGCTGTCTCCTTCCCTGTAGTTTAGGTGAACTTTGGGGTGGACTTTTGCTGAGCTGTGACTTGTGAGGGTCCAAGAGCTTAGCTAGCCAGGTTAGCTTTTGAGCCAGTGGAGAGCAACGAATCACAGAAAACAGAGGGAGGGAGGAGGAGGAAAAGGGTAAATTTGTCCATTCACAAATACGACCAGGGAAAAAAACAAATAATATGCACCTTTTAAATTTTGTATATAAGATCTATTAAAATTAAACTATTCATAATCTTAAAAATCGGATCGGTCTAACCAGTTGAACTGGTTTAACTGGGATCGGCTATATATCCGATCCGGTTCCTATAATTATTTCATTTGCAATTGAACTCGGGTTCAACCCACATGAACCAGCCGGTTCTACAAAATATGAGCGAACCCATTGAAACCGGCAGTCAAACCAGTCAATTGAAAAAAAAAGTCAAATTTCAACGCAAGCTGTAGTGCATTTCCTTCCCATTTGAAACCCTATTGTATTCTTCAGAAGCAATATCCGAAGGCGGCTTTGATGATGGGAATTGCGGATGGTAAGGAACGGCGGCAACGACGTCGATGGGAACGGTGAATGATGGGAGTGGGGTCAACTACAGGAACGGTGGTGTAACCAAGGAGAAGTAGTACAGACCATAGTTTTTAAAACCGGACCGGGCCGGGAACCGGTGTAGACATGGGTTCATGGGTCGGACCGGGGGTTCAATGGGTTGAACCGTATGTTTAATAAATAATATTAATAATATAATATTACTAATAAATTTACATAATATCATAATTTGAATATAATTTATAACAAAAATCATTAATATAACCATTATATTAAACAAAAGTCTAATATAAAATGTAAATATAAGTTTAGTAAAATAAAATAGGTACATTACAATAGGTTTTTGTGTTTTTTTTTTTAATTTTAAGTCGGCCGGTTTTCTCATGGGTTCAATTGGGTTCACCGGTCGGACCGGAAACCGGCCGGTTCAATCGGATTTTTTCTCTTTTAATGTGCAATTGGATTTTTTGAAGGAACCGGACCGGGTGAGTGGCCGGTTCCCGGTTGAACCGGTCGAACCGGCCGGCCCGGTCCGGTTTTTAAAACTATGGTACAAACTCTCGTATCTCTCTTGCTTTTTTATTTATTTATACCGTATAATTTTCTCGGGTCAGGCTAAGTACATATCGAGACTAGTCTGCTGTCAGGTTAGAATCCTTCAAAAAATTTTCATATGAAAACCATCATCAGAAGGAGTGGAAATAAAATTTTTGCTCTCAAAAACTCTGTAGGCGAATGGTGTTTTGATTTGGGAACTCTGAAGGAACGAGTGAATAACTTTTTCAAACAATTATACTCCTCTGAAAAACTCCTCTGCTCAAGATCTTTAGAGTTGGAAGTAGGCCTCAGTAGGCCTTTGAATGGTCAGGCCTATGAGGGTCTAGAAACCCATGTATCTGACCATGAGGTGTGGCAAGTAATGAAATCTTTGAAACCCCGAAAAGCTCCTGGACCTGATGGATTACATCCAATCTTTTTTCAAAGGAATTGGGGAATTGTGGGTGGATCTATCTGCAATTTTATAAAGCACATTTTTTAGAATAGATCCATTCCTACGGGTCTGAACGATACTCTCATATCATTGATCCCGAAATGTGAAAATCCGGACAGTATAGATCAATACAGGCCCATAAGTCTCTGCAATACGATTTACAAAGTTTTAACTAAAGTTTTGGTCAAGAGAATAAGGCCCCTCCTAGAACATATTATCTCACCTTATCAAGGCAGCTTCATTCCTGGCAGAAGAAGCTCTGATAATGTTATTATCCTTAGAGAGGCCTTATCTAGGTTGAAAATGAAAAAGGGCTTAGTGGGTACGATGATAATCAAGCTAGACCTTGAAAAAGCATATGATAGATTTGAGTGGCAATTTATAAAACAGGTTTTGGATGTTTTCCAATTTCCAACGAACTTCATAGAGTTGTTGATGAATTGCATCTCCACTGCAACTACTACGGTGCTTTTCAATGGGGGCAAGTTGGAATCCTTCCTTCCCTCTAGAGGAATAAGACAGGGAGACCCAATTTCCCCTTATATTTTTCTACTTTGCATGGAATATCTCTCAATTTTAGTTGAGTCCCAGAAGGAGCATGGACAATGGAAAGGACTGAATCTAGGGAGGGGGACCATGTCTTTGACACATTTACTTTTTGCAGATGATATAGTCCTTTTTGGGGAGGTTGATGAAGGGACAATAGCCTCAATGAAATCTGTTTTGGAAAAGTTCTGCACCCTTTCGGGACAGAAAATTAGTATAGCCAAATCTAGGGTTATTTTCTCGAGCAACACACCACAGGAGCTTAGGGAAAGGGTCTTCAATGTGTTGAATATTTCAGAGGCACAATCTTTTGGTAAATACTTGGGGTTTCCCATGGAAATGTGTTCGGCGAAAGCCTCTTCTTTTGATTTTCTCATTGATAAATTTAAAAATAAACTTTCAGGATGGCAAACTAAATTTATCTCAGCTGCTGGTAGAGTGACTTTAATTAACTCGGTTTTAAATTCCATTCCAAACCACATTATGCAGTGCACTTTATTACCACAGAAAGTTTGTAACTCAATTGATAGAATTAATAGAAACTTTCTTTGGGGCTCTACGGAGGGGAAGAGAGGACTACATTTGGTGAATTGGGAGACAGTGACCCTCCCTAGAGGCAGCGGCGGTTTGGGGATTAAAAAAGCTGAAGGTAGGAATTTAGCTTTGTTAGGTGGACTTGCATGGAGAGTTAGGGATGACCATAGACCTTGGGCTCGACTACTTCGGTTGAAACAGGCTGGTGTGAGAGGTAGGAACATCAATGCACAAAATAGGGTGGCAATCGCTGCTGGGTCGAGGGTGTGTCAGCTGGGTGAGAAATGGAGTGTAGGTAATGGGCGAAGAGTGAACTCTTGGATGGATGACTGGAGTAGAAAGGGTCCCTTGAGAGGAGTTGTCCATGGACCTTTGAATAGAGGAGAAGACCTGCTAACTGTTTCTACAGTTATAGGCGAGAATGGGCAATGGGACTTGTCTAGTATTTCTTTTGATCTTAGTACAATTGCCTCAGTTCTTCTCTAGCATCCCTAGGAGCTTAGATGCTGAAGCTCCTGATAGAAGGATATGGGGAATGGCAACAAATGGTAAGTTTTCTACCAAATCTGCTTATGACTTAATATGCAACCTGTCTGACAAGAAAACAGATCTGGAATGGAGTTGGGTTTGGAAAAATAAAGCCCACCAAAGGGTTTAGTTCTTCCTCTGGATTTGTGCTCACCATAAAGCACCAACAGCAGAGCATTTGTGCAGCAGAGGTATGCAAGTCTCCCTTCTTTGCAAAGCTTGTGGCGACCAGGTAGAAACTCTAACTCATGTTCTTAGGGATTGCCTCATTGCAGCAGATTTTTGGCGCAAGTTGGGCTATCCAAGCTCAAAGAGAGCTTCTTTTAATACTCCTGTGATAGAATGGTTACGAATTAATGTTTTAGCCTATGAGAAGCATTGCCTAAATATCCCATGGAGTATTGTTTTTACATGGGCAATCTGGTTTCTCTGGAAACAAAGAAATACAGGCCGGTTTGAGGGCTTGGAGGCTAGCAAAGAGTTGCCCCGAAGGGTGCTCGAAAGAGCAGCTGAATTCTTTGCTTCCTTGGTCCCTAGTAAAAGAGTTGAGAGAGTACCAATCCAAATTAGGTGGGACTGCCCGCCAGCAGGTTGGGTAAAGTTAAATGTGGATGGATCGGTATCCGACAATCAATCGAGAGCTGGAGGGGGAGGAGTGCTGAGAGACTCCAATGGACTTTGGCTAAATGGTTTTGGTAGATGCTTGGGCGCTGCAAACAGCCTAGAGGCTGAAGCGTGGGCCCTTAGAGACGGCCTCTCACTAGCTCGGGATTCAGGCATCACACACCTTTTTTGTTGAATTGGATGCTAAGGTCCTATTCGAGCTGGTTTGGGGCACTGTCGAGGCTAATTTACTTATTGCTCCAATTGTTAATGATTGCAGGAAGATTTGCCAAGGCTTCCAAGGAATTCGCGCACGCCACATATATCGAGAAGCAAATGCGGTGGCAGACTTCCTAGCAAAGCATGCACGGATGAAGGACGATTATACTCTCTAGTTGATAATTTTTGTGCACCCTTTTGATGTAATTCCTAACCTGCTATTCCATGATCTAATGGGCATTCATGAGCCCAGCCTTGTAAACGTGGAGGTTCCACAATAGTAGAAAGAACACTTTCCTTTATTACCAAAAAAAAAAAGTTATTAAATTACCTATTTAAAATTTTAATAAGAAAGGAAGTTGTTCACTTTTTTACTTTTCTCTTACCTTTTTTAGTTCTTGACTTTCAAAATTCCATTGATTTTTGGTGGCTTCCTTCGGTATAAAAAAAAAGTTCAACATATTATTTTTTATTTTACAAATTGAGAAATTATTTTTTATAGCTATTAATATATGGGTTTTCATGTATTTTTAAAATTTATATGAGGTTTCATTTCATTTTTAGATTCAAATTTATAGTTTTTACATTAACTTAAATATTATAACCGTTAATTTGATAAACTAGAGTGATTTATTCATATTTAGGATGTAATATTTTAACTAGTCAATTTTAATATTACATTATATTATCATTATTTTACAAGTCCAGTTGGACCAGAAACCCATGAATCCATTCAATTATCGATTTTCAATTTGGTTCAATTTTTAAAATTATGCAATTATCATCTTTTATATATATATATATAGTCTTGACCCAAACATATTTAATAGGACTAGAATATTACATGTCTCAACAATGGTATAATCAACTTTCCTTCTTTTCTTTTCTTTTTTTTTTCCAACCTAAGGGACAGATTAACCTATAAAGGGATAGGAGGACATGGAAATTAAGAAATACGGAAATTCTCAAAATAAGAATTAAATTTATAAGATACTAGTTGTTAGGTTAAAAACGACATCACTGCACCAAATCTTCTTTTTTAACTTTGAGTAATTATTCACTATCAAAGGGAAAATTCTACAATCTAATAAGTGGACAGCACATAACATATGATTGATTATCAAATGCTAATTAACGCGTTATATGGAGGGGAAAAAGAAGACAGATGAAAACGAGATGCCTGCACTGGAGCGTGCAACTCGTCAGCCCTAATAATATCCGACAGAAGTGTATTTGGATGTGTATGGATTGGGCTTTTTTGCTCCTCACTGTGGCCCATTAATCCCAGCCCGCTTCAGTCCATAATGAGGGCCCAATTGTTTATTAGCAAGTCGAAAAATGAAGCCCAAGCTTAGGCGGGGGGCGGCGGAGTGAGAGGAGAGGAAGAGGGCGGCCATGCGGGGCCGGTGGGGGAGAGGAGGCAGGCGGCCATTGAAGAAAGGATGAGGAGGAGGGAGGCCGTAGAGGGAGAAGATGAAGTATGATGGACCTGAATTTCATATATTTACCTCGATTTTAATTTCTAAATTATTTTAATATTCGAAACAAGCAGCATTGTCAAGTAAATAAATGACCATTATACTTGGAAAAAAACTTTACAGTCCAAGACGGTTTAACATATATTATGAACGGTTGAGTTCATTTTCTTAACATATATATATATATATATCATTAGTTACAAGTGATTTTATTAAGTTGCCGTACCATTATAGGCCTTAAAACTTTCATCATTCATTTATACAAGAAAGTGGGTGGAGACCGATACAAGTTAATTGATGTGATTCGACATCTTTTTCCTTTAAATAAAGTTTGGAGTTTGAGTTTTGTGAATGAGAAAAATTCATATTATGAGAGCCGTACTCCCAATGAATCAATTCTGCTTAAAATCAAAATTAATCATACTTCACTATATTTTGAATTAAAGATGTTTTACATCTTAAAAAAAAAAACGAGGAAGGGGTTGAGGAGGGCAATGATATCTACATAATTTCTTTTGGGCCAACATATACATAATTAGATACATAGGGAAACGAAGTAAGGATTCGGCTGCTTCTGCATGAGGCAAACATAGCAGCACTACTGACCTAAACCCAATTTTTGGTCGACAAAGTGTCCTGTTAGGCCATAAAATAAGGACTTTAAATGATGTGGACTTGAGCTTACAGGGTCTACTGGACACTTACATTAGCTGTTCCCCTTTGTGACACGTGGACCGCGACGATGCATATATACCATATATACTTTACCTACCATGGACAAAAAGTGGGGGAAAATGAGGAGAAGAGATTGTTAGGCGGCTTAACATCATCAAGGAAGCCAGTTGTATTTGTCCTGTACTGATTGTAATTAAAGTGTTCCTGACTAGATTTTGGTTTCTACATATTTTATGAGTTGTGATTAGTTTTGACCAAAGAATGGTTAATTTATGATAAAATTTTATTTATAAAATTCGAATATGATACATTAAAGATAAAATATCATATCAACTAATTCATATTAGTGTTCCGGTCTAATTTTCACTAATAAGATTCATGTAATCTTTTATTTCCAATTTCCATCTATATATGCATCACGAACAGTTTGTCTCTTTTGTATTTATGTATCATGATATTATTTTAACTCTATTTCAGTTTAGTTCGAGTACTGTTAAATTAAAAATATATATAAGTATAATAAAAGTTTGAATTAGGGTAAAATTTCCTTAGATTATGGCAAAATGTGAGATTGTATTGTATTGTATTGTATTGTTTGCATATTCTTTTCTTGATCAATGTTTATAGTTTGAACATGATGAATTGAGAGAATTTATGTGATGAGATATTTACACATTAGTAGGCTGGCCCGGCTTAAACACGATTTTATCAGTATCTATTGATCTATTAGATATTAGATGATTTATACAAAAAAAAAAGATTGTAATTAATGTTTGGAGAAAATGTTGATAGTTGGTCATAAATTTTGGTAAACATGGAAAAATGATAGTAAAGTCGATTACAAAATTAATGTAATATGATAATATCACATGTTTCGATTTAAAGTCTTTAGCAAACAAGATTGTAATGTCTTGATGCCTATAATCTCATGTTATAGTGGATCTCATGACGAAATGATTGTAATTTGTAATATGTAAAATACAATGTTACCATAAGCATTACACTTCACAATTTACATAAGACAAAAAAACTGCCTGGTCAAGTTCAATTCCACCCACATTTGATCTCTTAACGTCGAGCGTCCTTGCCAATTGTGAACCGACTCTTCTAGAAATATGTACATCGAACAAACAAGTTGATACTGTCGATTGTACAGTGGATGTCATGTCGTATATTTATTAGTATACTAATTAATGGCAGGGTTTAAATTAATCCAGCATTATAGTTGCATCCTTTTATCGACAAGAACACTGAAAAAATGAAAGCGGGGTCATGTTGTAATGGCAATATATTTATTATATGCGTATAGTAACTATAAATAGCTGGGGAGCCTGATGGTTATAGAACACATCAAAGGTCTCTTCTTCCAAACGCCATCTCTCTCTCTCTCTCTCTCTCTCTCTCTCTCTCCCCCAGCGCTTACTGGAACATATACACAATATCATCATGTCAGTGAGGATAGCTGCTGCAGAGGAGCCATCGAAGCCATGGGTGGTATCGGAGGAGGAAGAGGACGTGAAGGAGAAGGCGGCCGCGTCGGTGGTGGTTAGGGAGTATGATGAAGAGAGGGACAAGGCGGAGGTGGAGGCCTTGGAGAGGCTCTGCGAGGTCGGTCAAAGGGGGAAGCCCACCCTCGTCACCGACCTCCTGGGAGACCCCATCTGCCGCGTCCGCCACTTCCCCCTCCACATCATGCTGGTCTCTCTCTCTCTCTCTCTCTCTCACCCATCAATCTTTCCTCCTGCATACATACTGCCTCCTGTGTTACGATAAACACCGCCGACATTAGATTTCTCGATACAAATCGAGTTGCGAATAAAACTCCCTGTTCTATTCTATAGTGACCGATCGGAACTATACCACCATGATGTATATACATACATATAGATAGATATATACGCATATTATCTAACACGCTTACGATTTGAACAGGTTGCAGAGTGGGGAAAAGGTGGAGAAATTGTCGGGGTAATAAGGGGCTGTATAAAATCAGTGACAAGATCGGGGTGCTCCAATTACGTCAAGGCTGCAAATATTGTCGGGTTGAGGGTCTCCCCTACCCACAGGTACCGATTCTTCGTCATCTTCGACACATAATTCTTATCGAGAAAGCCGGTTTAATCTGAGATCGCCCTCTAGGTGGGACTAATGATTTTCTTTATTTAGAGACTATACAAATAATTTGGTATTGATAATTTCTCCTTTCATGATTATACGTATACAATTTTTATTGTTTTTTTGCTTTTGCCCAGAATATTTGGTTGCGCTCTTTTGGCATTTCTTTGGAGTGGTCCCTTCCTATGTTACACATTCTATTCCTTAGAGCCCCCACAAGAATATATTATGCGTTCAGATGATTTGATAGAGTTCAATGTAAAATCGTCCTCTGGTCACATGCGGGGGATATTGTTATGTGCATGACTGATTTTTTTTTTGAGGTACGATTTGAAAATATTCCAAGATCTATATAATTGTTAGCGTGCGAGCGGAAATGAGTCAAGGTTTTCATTATTATTTTTTCACAAGTCCTGGACCAAGCAGACGGTGTTGAGATCGGAAAAATATAATAGAA
Source organism: Sonneratia alba (assembly GCA_900174645.1). Lineage (NCBI taxonomy): Eukaryota > Viridiplantae > Streptophyta > Magnoliopsida > Myrtales > Lythraceae > Sonneratia > Sonneratia alba. The sequence goes on from FWPY01000060.1 coordinate 6,815,991, forward strand.
GTTCTAAAATTATTCGATTTTTTGAATTTAAAATCCTAAAATTTTCACTTCCTTAACTTATTTAAATTCTCGTTATACTGGACTGTTAGATCATTTTAATATGAATATGATTATGTCAGGAATATATTAATGTGACAGTGACACCTCAATTCTTTCATTAAAATAATAGTGTGACATATGACATATTACTTTCATGTTAGTATTTTTGTTTACATATATCCATATTAATATTATTTAACGGTTCATTATGGTGAGAATTTAATTAAGTTATAAAACGTAAGAGTGATAATTTTATATTATAAATATTGAAGTTCAACCATCCTTCAATAAAAAAAAAGAGAGATAATTTTAGATTATACATTTATCCGTCATCTTACTATAAAAAATCCCATCCACTCTTCCTACGGGATGTAAGAGTGATATTGAGGAGCTTATATTATTCATGTTAATCAGAGAATCATTACAAACATGCATGGGTTGATTTTTATTTTTTTAACTTACAAGATATTAAATTTAAATCTTATATAGACAAAATTTATGCTTTAAATAACAATAACTCTGAATGGGCGAATCCTTAATTAAAATTTTTGAAAAGATCAATGTAGATAAAATAAAATAGTAATTTATCATTAACATTACCATACGAAGAAATGAGCCGTCAGCCACTGTCACAAACTTTTACTGCTTTGAGCTACCATGATCCCACACCCACCTCACTCCCCACTCCACAACTTTGGTTTAATTTGTAGTTCTCTGTGCACGTAAAACCTGAATTCGCATACTTGATTTTGTGCAGGAGGCTGGGCGTCGGCCTTAAGCTAGTCCAACAGCTCGAGGAGTGGTCCCGGAGGAACGATGCGAAGTACGCTTACATGGCCACCGATAGCAAGAACGAACCATCTGTCAATTTGTTCACCAGGAAATGCGGATACATGAAGTTCCGAACTCCCACGGTGCTGGTGCAGCCAGTACATGTTCACTGCAAACAACTTAGCTCGGACACCGCGATTGTCCAGCTCCTCCCTAAATTCGCCCGGTCCATATATCACAGGCTTTTCTCGAACTCTGAGTTCTTCCCAGAGGATATAGACACCATCCTAGGTAACAAGCTCAATCTGGGCACATTCATGGCAATTCCAAAGAGGCTCCTCCCACAATGGGACCCCAAAACTGGAGCTCTGCCCCGGAACTTCGCCATCCTGAGCATCTGGAACACGAAGGAGATGTTCAAGTTTCGGGTGAAAGGTGTATCGGGTTTCAAGAAAGCGTGCTGCCTGGTGAGCAGGAAGATGGATTCCATGCTCCCGTTCTTGAGAATCCCCTCCTTCCCGGATGTGTTCCATCTGTTCGGGATACACTTCTTGTACGGTCTCCACATGAAAGGTGAACTCGGACCGACCCTGATGAAGTCCCTCTGTGCATTTGCGCATAATATGGCTACAAATGACCTCGCCTGCAGTGCCCTGGTCGCTGAAGTTGGGCCGCAGGATCCGGTCAGGGCGGCAATCCCTCACTGGAGGAAACTTTCATGGTCAGAGGACTTCTGGTGCATCAAGAAGCTCGGGGGTGATGGTGAGAGCTGTCGACAATCCGACTGGACGTGTCAGATTCCATCACCTGTGCTCTTCGTCGACCCTCGTGATGTGTGAATTTCTTTTTCTCAGTTTTGTCGAAGACAGCAATGTCCATCCACTCCCTTTGCTGTTGCAAAATCTTAACTTGCAGAGTTAATGCGCATATTACGTATCTGTGGTGATTTGCACATCTTCTTCTTGACTCTAATCTTTGTACAACGTATTCTGTGTTGCATGCCTCGGCAACTAGGGACAATCAACGTGTTGGTACACCAATTCTATTTATTAATCTTTATATCCATAGAACAGACCCTCAAACAAAGAGGGTTTTCGATGATATTAAGAACCCCTAGAAAAAATCTCTTATTTTCTTTCCTTTCTCTTTGTTTTTCAGATGCTCCTAAACTGGAGTGCGTCATGCAGCAGGTCATTGGATGAATTCTGACGACGCACACGACCTGTTAAACAGCACGCTGACCCTAGCATACAGTAACACACGTCAACTGGAGAGATGAAGAGAGAAATTTTACGCAGTAGTCTTTGTCAGTAAATGATTCTCGGAGAACCTAAACTCGATTTCTGTCGGTCAGAAATTGGTGCAATCGGAACATTGAATTGGGCGTGGAAGAACCCACATAGAACCTTTGCATATTTGATATGATAATCTTTCGTGGCATGGTATAAGCAAATAAACTAATCCGTACCAAGCAAGAAGAGAGCATAACAATCTGAAGATGCCATTAGATATATACCATGCAAAAGAGTTTTTTTGAATCCCAATCAAAAGAGACTTTGAAGATTGTGTTAGACTTCTCTTTGGGGATTTTTAGGGTGTCTATTGGTTGAGGTGACGATACAATGATATGCTTCACTAAATCACATGGGATAGAACCACTTTCTTGAGAGTTGTTAACATTCACATCACATCCCTTTCCAATAAATATCAGATTTTAATTTTGTAAAAAAAAATATTAATTTATTTATTAATGAATCAACATATTTTAAACTAGCTTGACCATTAAACTTAGAACAAATCACTTTTCCCTTATTTCTTTTCCTTTTCAAAACTCCATGCCACTTATGGAAAGTTGTAATCCACGAATTTGCATGGTGTGTTTTCACGGTCTGCTTGAAACCAACGGTACAGTTGAATTTGGAAAAAAAAAAAGTGATGTCGCGATCATTGTGACGGAATCTTTGGTTTAAATTTCACCCCATCAGTGGCCTGGGAAGTCCATCTTTACTTTTTCCCTTCTACTACTCATCATGCCCACCTATTAAATCTTGACCCGTATTCATCCCTGAATGCACCGACATCCAATCAAAGAGTGACCGTCTGATGTGTGTACGAAATCCATCATGTGTGTTCCGTCGCAGAAATGGTTGAATTTGCACTCGATTTCATGGGTGAATGCACTGGACCAACTTGAAAATTTAAGCTGAATTTTTTTTTTAAGAATTGCTCACTAATTCTCCAACGCAAAACTTGGTAAAATTTAGTGCACTCTCAGGTCTATCTGCCTTTTCACTTTGGAATAATATCAAATGAAGATAAAAAAAAAGGATTCACTTACCTTCACTTGAGATTATTACCGAGGATAAAACAGATAGTAGGAGCTGTGGAACAGAACATGAAGAATAAAATAAAAGGGGGGGGATGATTTAGATCTTATTTAATTTTCTTGACTCTAAAAATGTATAATCCGTATATGCTCATTCGACTAAACGGATGTGTAGACCACGTCCACATTGACCCATTGCACAAGTTTACAGAACACTTCGCAGGATAAATTCGGGTTAAGCCGATAAAATTCGAGACCTTGCACACATAAAAAGAACATATTATAAACGAGATAATATTGTGGGAAATCTTATACGTTTTGAATATCTAATAAATGAGTGAGTCTTACGGTTTTTAAAGTGATCGAACAAATCCTATATATTTGTATGTACTGAAGTCTACCCAATCACTTTCCTCAGTGGAAATGATAACATGTACTTATGTTGGTGTTTCTGACCTATGTGTCATTGCCACTTGCTGGGTTGGGATAATTTTTTTTAATTGACATGGGTGATATGGTGATGTATGATCAACAAGAGGGAAAGGAGCAATTAAAATTTCAAATGCCCATTGAAATGTTTCCCTCGTTAACTCCACATCATCATACTGTCTACATTAATTAAAAACATTATCCAAATCATCAAGTGATAATAACATGTAGGGACCAACTTGGGATTGAACTAGTGGTTCCTTCACTAAACTTTTAAATGGGTGATCTAAGGATCGAATCCTAGGTTGGGAGGATTAACGAGAATTTTTCCATAAATTCCGGCTTGACTGTAGACTAGTCTCGAGGTACACTTCGGCTGATCCGGAGATATTGCGTGGTGCAAATCAAAAGATAATAACATGAAAGGTAAAAATAGTGGCACTAAATAAACTTTGGCATTTCCGTGAAGGAAAGTGGTGGATCGGACTTCAATGTGTAAAGGAGAAAAATATATAGGACTTATTCAACCGCTTCAAAACTTGTAAAACTTACATATCAAAATTTTAAAATATAAAATAAAAAAGAAAACATTTTATATTAATTTTGTTATGCAAAAAATAACCAGATCAAGCTTGACCTAGGAAATTTGTACGCGTGTTAGTGAGACTAATTAGGAGCCATGCTCTAACTCCACCGGCTAAAGCCTTAAAGCTGCAAAGGAAATGTATACACATCATATAATTGTCATATGTCAATGGAGATGGATAAAGATGACACATCAAGAGATTTTTCTGTGAATTGATAAATCAAATAATCATGAAAGATTTACTCTTTAAATGGACCGATTCTTCTCAAATCTGAAATTTTCCAAATGTCATATGGTATTTGCTAGATTAAAAAGGAGGAGGAGGAGGAGGAGGAGGAGGAAGAAGAAGAATATGTCATTCTCATTATCTTTTTCATTAGCAATAACAAGTAGATCAGCAATGTTATTACTTCAAAACCAAGGCTATTTTGAAATTCTTTGCCTTAAAGGGTCTTGTAGTCCCAATCGATTAAAAGAAAAAAAATGATGCAGTAACCTCTAAACGTCTTGTAAATGGAAAAAAAGGACATACCAACAAGAAGATGTTAATCCTTTATTGAACGACTAATTTCAAATATGAATCAATCAAACGCTCATTTCAGATATTTTTGTGCCTGAAGTATCCCTCAACTACATGAATTATACAAATGTGCTTTTCCTTATCAGTATTGTACAAATTTCCGTAAATATTCAAAAATACAACCATATCATATGTATGGATGATAATTCTTTTTTTTAAATGAAGAGGTGTGTGTTTTTTCTGACCAAAAAAATTATGTAATGAGTATATCGCATAACATATGTTGTAAAGTGACAAAAGTTGATCATAACTATCACAGTCATGCATTAGATACTCATTGCCCTGTGAAGTGATATTATTATGTAGTATGCTCGTTATATTAAAAAGCCTCTAATGATTTTCAGTACATGCGTCTGGCAGATAATTAAAGATTAAAACTGAACGGAAAAAAAAAATCAAGAACGTGAAAGAAAGTATGGAAACCTTTCGGCTCGAGAGCCAAATAATGAATCAAAGGAGGATTAAATTATGAATTATATTAATGTATGAAATTAATATCAAGAAAAGGATGAGTTTGAGCACTTGATTGAGGTACCTCAGAGATCAAGGCATCAGTCTCCCACTCTGTATTTTGGCCGCAAAGCCCTCTCCTCTTTGCAGGTGCCAAACTCCCCCAGCTTTTGTCTCACGCGAATAAGGGACCACCTTGCAAATGACCCCCCCCCCCCAAAGCCCACCAAATGCTTCCGGATGTAAATAAAGGAATTACCCATATCAAAATCTCCCATACGGTAATATTATTCTCAACTCAATTATCAAGTGATTATAAGTTTGATTCTAATAAATGAGATTCTTGTGTTTCTTTGTTCTCTTCTTGATGCCATTCTCTTTCGTTCATCTTCTTTTCTTTCTCAATTTGAACTTTTTGATCTCCATAAGTCCAATAGACCCCCCAATAATCGAAATTCGAGCTGAGTTGACTCGCTGAGGAGGTAAAACTCTAACAATGTGGGTTCTCTCAATTTACAATAATCAAATTCGAGACATTTTTTAAGAAGAAAATACGTGGAATTATCTCAATCAATTGATATTATTTTAGTATCCATTTCTTAATACATAGTATGTAGAATTTTCATTGGGTTTATAAGAGTAATGTGCTTATATCTAATACAAAAGTTTAAACTGATTGGATGGTGATATTAAGTCGATTATATATCAGAATCTTTTTACTTATTTTGTAACTATGAAATTTCATTTTTCAAACAACTGTCCACGAGCAGTGCATTATGTTCGATAACTAATCCAATAGCTAATCGGGCTAACGATTTTAATAACTACCGTGAACTGGTATTTTTCTTACAGTCTCGAGTGCATCAACAACTGACCTCAAATTTTCTTTCGGTCTCAAGTCTTGGATAAGTATGAGCTCATACAATAATCCATTCTCATATTATATAGAATTTTTACTTGATTTATAAGAACGATTGATTTATAGCTAACTCAAAGTTTAAATTGATAAAATTATGGTACATAATCCCTTATATATCAATATCTTTTTACTAATTTTTTTGATACTCAATTTCATATGTATTTTTTATAATGGAAAATTTATAATATACGCATATGCTTGGGATGATTCTTGAAACATCAAATTAGATATTAATATAAACTCAGCTAAATTCCATGAGAAGGGTGCAAAGAGAGATTGGTTCTTGTCCCCGGTATTCCAGCTTCAGTTAGATGTTGAAGGGTTTGGCGCTAGCGGTGAAATGATCGTGCTCATCACCTTAGCCTTTGGCTCAATTCATAAAGAACGGTCAAATCATAGAAATATTTACAATTGAATACAAAATCCTGAATATTATTACGTAGTAGGAAATAGCTAGATCGTCACCATCGCCGCACTCCCTTGCTATTTGGCAAAGGTAAATGTTTAATGTAGAACAAGTCGGTTAGTCTGACACTTCTTAATAGGAAAAGGTTGGGAGTGGCCAATGACACGAATCATTGGGCTTTAGGATCAATTTAAATGAGAGCCCTTCTCTTTCCCAGAAGTGTCACTTTGATGTTTGACCATAGCCGCCGCGGTCATGTTCTTTTTCCTCTCTTGCTTTGCCTATTCCGCTCCTCCCTGTGACATTAATGTATAGTCTTATCAACTATCTACGAGTTGAACGGGTATTTTTTTAATTCGTACCTGAAACATGAATCCGAATCCGGCCAAAAAAAAGTTTGACCACGAATCAAGTTTTTTTTCCCCTTTTTATAGATGGTACTTGGGTCTATTAAAAATGATTCACAAGTGGAGGAATTTTTCTTCCTAACTCACATTCACGACAGCTAGCTCCATATTCGGCTCATTGAAACCGACTAGGAGCAGCGTATTTTTCTCTGCGAACTCGAGTCTGATGACACGTGACCTCACACGAAAACCTACTCTTACACCATGTAATATGTGATAGTGACTGTATAAGAAATTAAACCTAAAAGTTTAAGATATATGGTGATTGTATTCTAATTTTTTTATATTTTAGGATTATTTTTTCTATTATTATGACTCTCGGGGTATAGCTATTTTTCGACCTTTCATAGATGAAATATTGGTATCCTCTGGCTTGCTCGGTGATTGGGCGCATAGAATCAGAATCGGTTCTACGAGAACATAATGTAGCTTTACGTCTAGGGTTTTTGGACCATGCTGACGGACTTATATAGCTTCAGAATAACCACTTCTTTTTTCCGATTTTATAAAAAAAACAAATATATTTGGAATGGAACAGGAGAGACAAGAATAGAGAGGTAGGAGAAATCTCACAATAATAATCAAACCTACAACTTCTTATAAGTTGTTAGATCAGGAGCGGTGACACTGCACCAAATCCCGTTTTTTCTCGTAAGAACCACTTAATTATCGGATAATACTATGGCCTACCCCGGATAAATCTTGTAAAGCTCAGAAACGTGGTCGACCTTTATTGAATGCACCCCATTCCATTGATCCGAAGCTTTATTCCGTCAATTCGAGAAGCCGAATGCTTCTCAGTACCAAAGTGGGAGATTGTGGCCAGAGAATTAAAATCTTCCCATTGATACCGAGAAAAAAAAAGTCTCTGCATTATCCCTCCCTCCCTCTCTCTCTCTCTCTCTCTTCGATGAAAGTGTCTGCATGCTCTCAGTGTTCATAATAAAAGTTGCCCAGCAGAGGCGAGGATCAATTATATATCTTCAATATATTTATTTAGCATATATGTAAAAAGAAATGGAAAAGTAGTGGGCATGATATCAAGAACGCGGCCCATCTGACCAAAATTTCTTTAAAATTTGAGGGTTTCCCCCCACTAATTCTATAGATATAAATGAATATGAGTACATAGAGTATATACATATATATAAATATGTAGTTGTATTACTTTGTGTACCCACATTCATATATATATATATATGTGCATGGGATATGATTAATATTTTGATATTTAAATTCATTAGGCGATAGTAATTAATTAAGAACTTGAATTTCACATTTTACCAATTTAATCCAAATACTTACATTCCAATATCTACAGCTAAGGTCATTTCAATAAATTGCTTCAATAGAAATGTGAGGTGTCGGGTGGCACGTCAATGCCAGGTGGGACGACACGTTAGATTTCCATTGAATCAATTTGAAGATCCTCTAATGTAGTCCCTTCAATTAATATAGCCACCATTTCGATCCAATATTTTTCAAAGACCCATCAAAATCATCCTCCCATCAATGAATGGTGTGACATGAACCTAGAGGAAATCTGACTTGGTAGTCCACATTGCTTAACGCCGTCTAATTCTCACATAAACAACATTGTTTTTTACTGAAACGAAGGGATGAAAATAGCGTCTTTTGGGTGAGAATTAGATGGTGTTAAGCTACAAACACTGCAATGTCAGATTTCCGTCATAATGCATGTCATACCGTTGAAGAAAGGGCCATTTTGATGGGGATTTGAAAAATGTTGAATCGAACTGATGACTAAATTGGTGGTTGGCAAAAAATTGGAGGACCATTTTGACAAGTTTCCCATTATTAAATGGAGCGTAAACAGTTGCATTAGATGGATGAAATTATAAATTCAGATTCTTTTAAGTATTAATGTCTTATAAATTGGGAGATCAAAATGTTAGTGGACTCTGATGAAGAGTATGCGCAAAGAAATTGAGGAAAATTCTCTCCCTTGAAAGTGAATTTTGAGATGATCTTCATATTCATTATAAAAAAAAGAAAGAAAGAAACCTCATATTACGCAATTTCTAGACATGGTGATATCTATCTCCAGTCCCAGAAGCTTCTAATCCAATGTGTGAGAGAGAGGAGCCCAAAGTTCGAAAATATGTCAATATGCTCTCATATCGGTTGCCAGAGGAGGAAACCTTATGCATATTTATGTGAGATTCGATTATCCTAAGAGTACCTAAGTTCATTTTCTTTCGAATAATTGTTATGTATTACTTACAGATAGTAGTAAAATCGATTCCCGTCCGCGACCGCGGGCATTGCTGCTGGTTTGCATCTGGAGTTGGAGTGTACCCATGAGCTAATAGTGAGGAGTAGTCTGGATCATCACCTTGCAACTGCGAGAAATTATTTTGGGCTCGACCCAATAACTCAGCAAGCAGACTGGGGGCTTGGAGACAGGCCATGCCCCCACGATCACATATAAGTCAGTAAGGAGTATATTTTGGGGATACTCGTATGATTCAATTATCTCCCAAGAATAGCAAAACGAGCAATATAACATGTATGTATATATATATATTCCCAAATAAATTTTTTCTTAGAAAATTGTCATTTTATCAGGGCCGCATGCTCGTCAAAGATTTGCCCAGAAGAGTATCCTGCAATCAAAGTAGAACTGAAAATGGACCTAATATGGCATTTAGTTTTGGGGACATTCGTGTGGGGTGACATATCCATGACAGCAGAGACTGATAAAGTGGCCGGAATTTAATCATCATCATCGACAAGATATCAATTGTTATCCATCAAGAGCCTTTAGTGCAGGAAGAGTGAATCGGAGGGCGTGTTACACTGTCAAGCCTTCGCAGTTCCCTGGACGTCGACCTGTGGAAGGACTGCACAGAATCTGTGAGTCAGAAGCCTCTTTGTGCTGCAACTATTCGAAGTCTTGGTAAAGCCCATGTAGTCTGTAGGTGGATCAAACTTGGGTGGAACCTCGATGAAGTCAAAGATGATGGTGGTCAAGAGGGAATTAACTTCGTCGTGATCAATTCCACATCTTAAGGGGGAGTTGCCTAAAATGCCATGACAAAATGCCATCAAATTGAATTAAGCTAGAAGGTAATCGGATATTAGGTAGCTAATCGGACTAATGCTATTAGTTCCTTCATCACCATGCAACTATGAGTTATCACTGTCTTATCAATCTTAACCAAAATCATGAACGAATCCAGTCAGAAGCGCAGCTTGGATCGGGTGGCTAATCTGCCTGCCTTGCAGCTCCGCTAAGCCTGCTCTGTAGCTGGCTTCACACTCATAGATACATCTCCAATTGCCATCACGGAGAACTCGGATTTTTGGGACTGTAAAATACTCATACGGTGACGCTTGAAGGTAAAGAAAGATGCATGAGGGAGAAGATGTCAAGAGGAGATATCATCTCAAAAAGGGGTTTGGATTAATACTCTATCTATCTGGTATAATTAGTGCAATCCCTTATTCATTATATAAAAATAGACAATTAATGATTTATATATGCTGCATAATTCATTGATTAAAAAAAAGTATGTTTTTCGGAAAATATGTGTATAAAGATGTATATATCTGTACTATTATATGAAAATTCAAAAGTCGTTTAATTTCATTTTTTATTTTTCAAAATAACTATCATACATTAAGATTTTCATAAATATATATAGGTTAATTTCAGTTATTAAAAAATAAACATGTATTTTTCAACCGTAACCCCCTAAATTCCAATTCCCATAAATTTCATCCACCGTGGGTATGATAGAGTGATTCGACACTTATCATCCCAATGGAAGGATTTGAGTTCAAGTTTCACCTACGGCAATGAACTCTTAATCCCTTAAATGGGCCGACCCCAGGGCGATCTGAATTAATGATCTGGATACCGGCAGTTTATATCAAATTTAATTACATGAGAGTCCCTCATATTTTCTTCGCCCTTATCTTCGGGACAGTTACTATAGTTACATTTTTTTTATACTGCACAGTATTCCGGATCAGTCGAAACGCATCTCAAAACTAGTTTACAGTCGGGTTGGAATTTCTAGAAAAATTCACGTCAACTCTCTCAGCCTAAAATTTAATTCTTAGATCATCTATTTGAGAATTTAATAAGAAAACCATTAATCCAACTCAAGTTGGTTACACCTTATTTTCTTATCTCGTGATCTGCCCCCACAGCATGTGGCATGAGGAATTCGTAATAGTCACACACACATATATATATATATAAAACAATTATTATTATTATTATTATTATTATTATTATTATTATTTTCAATTCATTGGGCTCTCATTGCGTGTAATATGAACCGCTCTCTAAGTACTACTTTATACTCTCATCTTATTATAAAAAATAATATTCTTGTTATCTTTGAAAAACAATTATTTTATTGTTGCCGGTACAAATTGAAAATTACTCCTTTTAGTATTAATTTATCTTTTTAAATACTTAAAAGATTATTGCTATTAGACAAAAGTTACACCAAAATTATTCCTAATGATAAAGAATATTTTCAAGTAGAGGGAGAAAGTGAATGCCTTTAGAGCCGAGAAGATTCTCGTGAAGAGAATCATAAAAAATGTATCCATGTAATTTATATTTAAAATAAAAATAATATAACTTTATCAAACTCTCTTTCTTTTTTACATAAAAAATTGGATGAAAATGTAGACATTATCTTATGTCCATATTAGTGAACGTAAATTAGACAGTATTTTTTTTTTGTTTTTGGCTACAAATAACCAATTTTCTTGTGGTGATTCCGAATAAGAACAGTGGAGTCGACCAGAACCTTGCCCTGGAAACCCCGGCCGGGCAGCTTTGGCCCCGGTGTTGCACTCAAGAATCGCCATTATAGCTCTTCTAATTCAGGCTACCAATGCTTGAGTCCCCTGACACGGATTACTGAAATTCCACCGCGTCACGATCACGACTACTTTTTCTCATCCTCCCAGTTTCGTTCTGTGGCACAATCCACACTCTCTCCGACGAACTGAACTCGACAGAAGTAACCCCGGAAATGTTACTCAGGAACTGCAAATCAACTGGCAACCAAGTTCTCATGTACAAACCTCAAAACCCATCAGAACAAAAGAAGAACAGCCTTAACTCTCGAGGCCACAACTTGACAGCTTATCGTGACATAAACAGACTAAACTCGAGTTACAATATCGGTACATGCCTCAGAGAATCGCAATCACCAACTAACAATCAAGTTCTTGGATGCAAATAAAACCAACCAGAACAGAACCGTCTTAAACCATAGCTGGACAACGAACTATGAGGATAATTAATATCACTAGGTGTTGAAGGGGATAAATTTCTCAAATCTCAAGCCAAACCATACTCACCAATGTATCCAAGCGTGGGACTCCCATAGATGAATTGAAAACGAACGCGAGTTTCCTTCATGTAGAGATGAAACCTACGTTTGCTAGCATCAGAAGCAGGACGATCAACATTGGGACGATCAACGATGGTGCTGCCGAGGTTCTAGGGGGGCGATGGACAATATTGGCACCCCCATTGACTCCCCTCCCTTTCCCACCTTTCCTCGAAACAGAAACTATGTCTTCCTCCTTGTCTTTGGCCGCACCACCTTCTTCTGACAATCCACTGGCCACGCTCAATAAGCAGGTTCGATGTAAAACTGCAACACTGGGAATGCTGGATAAGTAGAAGATCATACCTCGAGTTTCTTGCTGTTGTGTGGACGTTGATGAGTGCTCGATCGCCAAGATGAAGAAAAGAGCCTGAGCGCAGAGCAACGACAAGAGGAGACACCCGAGTAGTTCTGCTCTCTTAGTCATGTTGTACCTGTCTGCCTGCTCAAGATCCCTTTTACTCTTTCCCTGGAAAACTTTCAGTGCACAGCCTGTCTAGCGAGGATAGGCATATGTCTGCTAATATCGTAGAGAGCTGATCCGTCTGGTGAGATGTCAGAGGAATATATATATACCAAAGCAATGCAGAAATTTGTTGATTGTGGTAGAAGAGAATAAAACAGAGCCCCGCACGTAATGAAATAGTTGCAGGTTTACTACATAGATATGCATATTCATATGCCAATTGCCAAAAGAAGATGCCGGAGACATATCCATTGACAATTTTTATATAAGGTGGAAGAAGGAATAAGGAAAGCGGAAATCCAGCTGTTACACTTAACTGATAAAAGTATGACATAAATTAAAATCAACGTGCCCGTGTAGAATAAACCAATGCTCCGCATGAAATAGATATCACTAATCAATTCATATCTATGAGGAAAAGAAGCTCCTTCCTCGAAAGGTCCAAAAAGTCACAAGAGAAATCTGTTCTCATCTCAAATAAAGCTAACAAGCACTTCAGGGGAGCCATAAATAAGCCACTAACTGAGTGAGAAGTTCTTTTCCCAGCTGGAAGAAGAACAAGATGCCCCGCCTTTTGCTATAAGTTGGAGGTACTGTTTTACTTTCTGGTCAAGGAAGCAAACAAACATCAGAACTAAAGCATACTACAAGAGGCCAAAGATCAAGAAGTTTCGGGAAATCAGCTTACTGTATGCCGAAGCCAAGATCGCCAACCTGAAGAAAGACAGTCCTCATATGTTAGATCTACCAATCAAAACACTCATCCATGGCATACTTTATGAGTAATGGCCTATCAGCCTTGACAGGTAAATTATTACCAAATTATAAATGGATCAAAAAACGATTACCAGCATTTACACGATATGCAGGACATGAGAAAGGTCCGGTTAGACGAAAGTGGAACGAACACAGCACATCAAGCACATTGTCTTTGAGGGTTCTTCCTCTCCTCACGTATAAAGGAGAGGCACAGATTTGAAAACACAGCTGCCGTTGCTGATTACAGTATCTTCATGCAGTAGAATGCACAAAGCATATGTGACTGAAACAGAGTCATAAAAAAAGGTATGTGCTATGACCGTTTTTTTATAATTGTTTTGAGCATGGATGTCCTAAGAAATCTTAAACAAAGCCGGTGGAACCCAACAAGTCATTAATTAAATGGCACAAATCAAAGTTCAGCCAATTTCGAGCAAAGGCTGGAAGTGGCAATAGCGACCCAAATGGCACAGACCAATCGCCTGTCAGGGACAATCTCCCAGAGGTACATGTTAAGGGGAAAAAATGGGATAAGTGGACATTCAACACGACTAGCCTGCAGGGTCCAATTTTAAAGAACAAAATTACCTGTGCACAGTTCTCATTTCTCTATCGTCGATTATTGTGACCATCTTAACAATTTATTTAGTTATTAGCGATATAGTGGCCAATAAAGGAAAACCTGAAAAATGCAAAAGCCAAGTTTAAAGAAGGGTGGAAACAGAGGAACCGCAAAGAATTGCTGCTATACAGACTTCTGTTAATCAAAACTGAATCCGCAGAACGAGGCAGGGATCTTGAAACTGCAATAATGGACAAGCTCCTCCCATTACTAGACAGTTTTAAGCGCAGCTTCGACTTGGGGATGCCTTAAATTCATGGTACCTCGATCTGGGCTCTGAAACAATCTTAAGATGATTATTAAACGCTCCATGTGTCTTTACCTAGTAAGGCTCTTGAATACACAACATTCAAAGATCACAAACAAAATTTCATCATGCGCGCCGTTTACTTAGACGCCAAGAGTTAGGCTCGTGGTATCTGTCATAGAGGGGTTCTATGCGCTCCTGACGCTTGCGCTTGCTCATCTTGGTGGGGTCTGCAACCTTGAAGAACCTTGGTGCCAGCTCCACGAGCCACTTGGGGTCAATCACAGTCACCTCCCGCATGTACTCTTTGGTTGTCATGACCAGCTCGTGGTAGATCACCCAGTCAGGCTGCCTCTGGAAGAGGGCACTGCTTGGGTGGATGTACACAGGCTGGTTCTCAACTAAGGTCCGATACCCTTCCTGTGGATCCTTTCTTGATGCATGGAAAAAGAACCCTGCTGTAATTGCTTTGCGAATCTTCGTGAAGTTCTTGCCAGCACTAAAAACATCCAATTTGTACCTAAAATTTGTAAACATAGATGATTTAGAATCTTCATTAAGCTTTTACAAATACCAGAATAAATATAATAGTCAAGCATCCCAATCATATCAACTGCAACAATATTACTAACATCAATGGACTACAAATTAAAACCACAAATACTCATCAGGATTAAGGAACCAAGACGCATATGTATTCCAAGCATCAGGGCATCACCAGCATGGTCAAAGCAATCACCAGCAAGGTGCAAACCAAAAGGACAAACTAAAAATGCAAAGCCGATATGGAGGGCTTCAGACCCACAAGAGCATAGTCAAATTTAAAATATTACTTCCCGAAGACATGCTAGCCTAGGCCACTGTCATCATCCTCTCTCTATAAAATATAACAGTGTGCTTGAAATAATATCCTCAAATGTCTTTGGGATCAAAGGGTACAAAATGGTAACATAACCACAGGATACAACAAATGAAAATGGCTGAAAGCATGAGTTATGCAAAATGTGATAACAATAAACCATCAACAAAGATGAAGGAGCTACACACTGAGAATACAGGTTCGATGAAAGTCAGTAGCACAAACACAAGGAAAAACTAAAATGCATCCTTCAGATATATCCATCTACCAAGTCCAGGACATTGGCACAAGATAAGAACAGAGGCATAAACTAAAAACCAAACAACTAGAGGTAGCTGAAATAAATTAAAACAAAAGAAAACCATACTGTAGATATGGTATGATAGCTCAGAGCAAAACAAAGATACAAGTAGAAATAATGGGATTACATACTTGTCCATGATTGAGAGGAGCTGCTTTCGGACATCCTGAGCCCTCCTCAAAGATCGAGACTGGACAAAATTCTCAAAGCACCAAGGCCCAGAAAAATTCTTAGCTTTCCATGCCTCATATACAGCTAGCAGAGTCAGGTGGTCCCCCTCAGGCTGGAAAAACTTCGCCCTCTTCTGATCTGCCTGTGCCTGCTTTTCCCTAGGCCGGTAGAATATATTGCCTGTCTGGATCATCGCAATAATCGTTAAAATCTCATCACTGCATCCCAGATCCACACTAGCAAGAAGCATCTTTGACAAAGGAGGCTCAATAGGAAACTCTGCCATTTTCCTACCCAACTTAGTCAGCAGGCCCTCCTCATCAAGGGCTCCTAAACTGTACAGCTGCTCCATGGCTGAAATCAGAGCTTGTGGTGATGGAGGGTCCATGAAATCAAATGATAATAGATCATTTATCCCCATAGCCTTCAGAGTGAGAGTAGTCAAGCCGAGATTAATCCTTTGGATTTCAGGAATGGTTGTTGGGGACATTTCATTCCGATATGCACTCTCAGTGTAGAGACGGTAACATTTCCCTGGCCCTGTGCGACCTGCACGTCCAGCTCTCTGCTTGGCCGATGCTTGTGAAATTGGAGTTATAACAAGTGAGTCCAGTCCCTGCTTTGGATTGTAAACATTCTGCTTGGCAAACCCAGGATCAACAACATAAAATATCCCATCAATTGTGAGGGATGCTTCTGCAATATTAGTAGCAACCACAACTTTTCTCTTCCCAGGAGGGGCAGGGTCAAATATCCTTGATTGCATTTCACTAGGCAGTGCACTATATACTGGAAGAATAATTAGTTCAGGAACGTTTTTGCCTAATCCTTTCATCCTCTCATACAAAGACTGGCACGCAAAATCAATTTCTTCCTGACCAGTTAGGAAGAGTAGAATATCACCTTCTGGCTCTGTCAAGTGAATCTGCAATACAGTTATGAGAGCTGCATCCAAGTAGTCACTCTCTGGTTGCTTTGTGTACAAGATCTCCACAGGAAATGTTCTCCCTGGAATCGTGAAGATGTTGCAATTAAAGAAGTATCCTGAAAACTTCTCTGCATCTAATGTGGCAGATGTCACTATCACTCGAAGATCAGACCTCCTTTTCACTAATTGTTTAAGAAGTCCAAAGAGTACATCAGTGTGAATAGTCCTCTCATGAGCTTCATCAAGCATGATTACAGAGTACTGGGACAGGTTCTCATCTATCAATATCTCCCTCAGAAGCATACCATCTGTCATGTACTTGATGACAGTGTCAGGTCCTGTGCAATCCTCAAATCGAATTGCATATCCAACTTCCTCACCTACACGACAACCAAATTCTTCGGCCACCCTCTTGGCCACAGATGTTGCAGCCACCCTCCGAGGCTGTGTACACCCAATCTTTCCCCTAGTGGTGTAGCCTGCCTCAGCTAGATACTGTGTAACCTGAGTAGTTTTGCCTGAACCTGTCTCACCAATGACAACAAGAACCTGATTATCATGCACGGCCTGCACAAGCTCCTTCTTCAACTTATAGATAGGCAGACTCTCTCTCTGTTCCTGAATCGAGAGCTTCGTCCTCTTCCCAAAAGTCACATCTTTACCAAAAGCATCCTTCTTCCACTCAGGCTCATTATATGCCGACAAGCCAACACCTCGAAGTTCCTGGGCAAGATGCCTTTCACCTGTCTCAGGCATAGGGTCTTCCCACGGACGATTAAGATCTTTAGGTATAGAATCAAGCATCGTTCGCTGTTGCTGCTCCCGCACTTCTCTTCGCTCTTTTATAAGAGCAGATTGAAGTGCAGCAGCACGACTCAAGGAACCCTCAGGATTCTTGAAGATCTTCACAGGCGACATGTCAACAGAGTACCTAGTTTGGCCTTGTAGAAATGCAGGCTCATCCTCATTCAGCTCAATCTCAAGCTCTTCCTCGGCACCCTCTTCTTGATATAACAATCCATCTCCATCTTCATCATACATTGGGTGTTCACTTAACGACAAAACCCCTGAAGCTACCAATTGTGTTGCCTCCCACCTCTCTGGTGAGCTCATCCTCTTCAATGGCCGCCTGGATGGTGCCACACCATCCTCTTCAGTAATCCTAATCCCCGAAAGCCCAGTTCTGGTAACAGGAGCCGCCCTGGAGCCAGAAGTGGGATTAGTTCTAAAAACATCATCATTCTCACTCTTCTTAAGCGGCAGCAAGTCCTTCCCTGTGTTCTGGTCCACATCTCGCATTGAAAGAGACAGCTTTTGACCGGAAACAGAAATAACCTTCACATAGACCTCCTGATCCCGCTTCACAACATCTTTTGCGTTGCTGATCCTCCGAGTGGCTATCTGGGAAACGTGCACTAGACCCTCCTTCCCTCGAAAGTCATTTAGCTGAACAAAGCATCCTGTGTCCATCACTCTGGAAACCCTTCCCTTGTACACTTTGTAAAGCTCAGGTTCATCAGACCTGTGCCCTCCATTTCTTCTCTCTTCTCTATCATCCCCATAATTTTCCCCATAACCACCTCTCCTGCTTCTCTCGGATTGGTAATTGTGCCTTCTTCCCCTTCGATCACCATCCTCCTCCCTATAATCCCTCTTCCTATCTCTATCTCTATCCCTGGCCCAGTCCCAATCCCGGTCCATTTCTCTATCCCGGTCCCTTTCTCTATCCCAATCCCTGTCCCTGTCCCTTTGCCTAGCCCTATCCCTATCTCCATGCCCCCTTTCACTCCTCCGATCATATCTATCCCGGTGTCGGTCTCTCCCATCTAAATCCCTATCCCTACGCAACTCTTGCTCTTCATTTTCCATGCGGTGCTGCTGTGCCTCCAATTCCAACTCCCTCTCAAGCTCCTTCACTCTCTCACGACCATCAGCTATACCCAACGCCCGAAACATCGTGTCAGCTTTCCCACTGACGCCTTCTTTGCCCAACTGCTTCTCCGCCTTGGACTCTGACGGCAAAATCGCGTGAATTATAGTGAACAGCGTCCGCACCAAGTAATCGGGCATCTCAAATTGCTTGAGCTTCTCCTCAAAGTCGTCCACCGACCGGGAGCTCTTGCCCAGGTCGATAATGTACGCGGCCACCACTTTGTCCCCCAAACCCAGGTGACTCTCAAGCTCCGTGCAGACCTTGGAAACGAGAGAGAGCCTCTCCAATTCCTTCAATTCATCTTCGGTTGATGTTGGGGTCGGCATGGCTCTAATCGACTGGCGCAGATAGAAGGACTGAACAAGAGAATTGGACGATTTCAGGTCCCAAAGATGAAGAAATCAATTCTGACTTTGAGGACCGTTCCAGTCCCCGAGATTACCAGACGCAAACCCTAACCTGCCGTACTACAGGGTGACCTGCGAGCTCTGTTTCGGTTCTCTGGTAGAGACTGTACCTTGCAATTTGCAACCGACTTACTGGACCAGAGAGACTTACTGCAGAAATTGGTTCATTAGGCCGATTAGTCGGCCTGACGGGCCTTCGGCCCATGTGAGCCCAATTAATTGTTTCTCTTCCTGACCTCAGAAGAGGGTCCATAAACAGGATAGGAGGACAATGGTAATAAGAAAAGACATCAGTTTTTTACTGAATTGAATATTGAACCTCTTGGTTAAGTACAAATCCATAAAATTTATCCAATTTGGTGAGACATAATAAAGAATACAAATGACACATGGGGATGGAATTATGTAATTTAGTAAAAGGTATATAAAAAAATAAGTAAATTTCATCTAATATATTGAACGGTTTTCTCGAGTTTACGGAGTCTATGCACCCCCTTAAATCCACCCTTACTCTTGGGCGCCAAATCGAGCACGGCAACATCGGGGGAGAGTCGATTTTCTCTTGTTAATTAGTTCTTGGACCATGCTAATGAGCGTGGGTTGTAATAGAAGAAAATTGATCAAGAAAAATAAGGGCAAAATGAGGATAATGTCATTTCTCCACATGCACGCCTGCTGCACCAACTCACGCAGCCTATTTTCTCTCTCATGCCACCGGCACTGACTTTGAATTTGGGAGACCAAACTGGACTTGCAACCCCGCCTTCGCTCTCATCGAATGTGCAGGGTCAGTGAACCATAGTTTTTTAAACCGGACTAGACCAGTTGGTTCGATCGAAACCAGCCATTCAGTGGTCCGATTTTTAGAATTAATCAAATTATTTTTCAAATACAGTCAGCTTTGATTGAACTGGTCGATTCTCAATTGGACTAACAAATCCAATTAAATTGATAAAAAAATCCAATCGACTCAAAAAGAATAAACATATATTATAATATACTTATTTTATTTTAGCAAACTTATATTTATATTTTACGTTTAATTTATGGTTAATATGATGATTATGTTAAGTATTTTTATTATAAATTAATGTTAATTTATGATATTATATCAATTTATTAATAATATTATATTATTAAATATGACTTAACCTATTTAACTTCTAATTTCACCCATAAACTTATAAATCACATGTTGACCAATTCCCACTTTGATCCGATTTAAAAAATTATGTTGTGCACAATTGCCAGCCTCACCTATCTATTTGATTCAACACTTCATGTTCCACATAATTGACCCCGTATGCTGTCAAAATGTTAAGACCGTATCAATTCAACATTTTAGTCCTCACAGTACGAGGAAGATAAGATAACCACTCACTTTTTTTTCATTAGATTATTGAATTATAATAAGATATTAAAAGGAGGGAAAGAATAAAATATTACAGTTAAATTTCATAATAAGAATTGAACTTACACTATCTTGATTATTAAATCGATAACGATACTATTATATCAAATCATCTTCCTCATAATCGCATCACTTTAAATATTAAGATGATACAACATTTTATTTTTATTTTTAAAGCCAATATAATTAAACTCATCACTATATAAGAAAACTTTAGTCAGCTGAAGCTTAATACAGCTGCAACGTTCACACTGGGGCATGTGCCCATATGACACCGATGGATCAATACTCTTGACCAAACAAGAAGAGAACCATCTGCTCTCTGAAGAGACGAGCTGTGTCTGCAACCAATTTTAACAGTTCGCGAAAATCGAATGAAGAAGACATCAACCAATGGAAATTCGAACTGTAACGGCTTTTGCTTATTATTGACAGCCCAGATCATACATTCAACACGGTGAAGTCACAGCACCTCACACCCTCGGTTCTACTTTCTCCAACTCACACGAACAACAAATACACCAAGAAGACAAAAGGCCAGGGCAGCCTGAGACACCAGAGACCATCAATCGACCTCTTCGATCTTGGGGCCGGGCCCTGCAGAACCCGACCCAGTCCCTCCATATCCTCCGCCTGGCATGTTGGCTCCGCCACCACCGCCGCCCATCGGCACATCTCCAGCTCCACCCTGGTACATCTTCGCGATGATCGGGTTACAGAGCCCCTCCAGCTCCTTCAGCTTGTGCTCCAGCTCGTCCACCTCGGCCAGCTGGTTCCTGTCGAGCCACTCTGTCGTCTCGTTCACTGCCTTCTCCATGTTCTCCTTGTCGGCCGGGTCTAGCTTCCCGGCGAACTTCTCGTCCCGGATAGTGTTCCTCATGTTGTACGCGTAGTTCTCCAACGAGTTCTTGGCCTCGACCTTCTTCTTCACCTTCTCGTCCTCGGCCTTGTACTTCTCCGCCTCCTGCACCATCCTCTCGATGTCATCCTTGCTCAGCCGGCCCTTGTCGTTGGTGATCGTGATCTGATTCTTCACCCCTGCCGTCTTGTCCTCTGCCATGACATTCAGGATCCCGTTGGCGTCGATGTCGAAGGTGACATTGATCTGGGGCACCCCCCTTGGCGCTGGAGGGATGCCCTTAAGCTCGAAGGTCCCCAGTAGATTGTTGTCCCGAGTCCGAGCTCTTTCTCCTTCGTAGACCTGAATCAGGACTCCGGGTTGGTTGTCGGAGTAGGTAGAGAAGACCTGTTCCTTCTTGGTTGGGATTGTCGTGTTTCTCGGGATCAGGACGGTCATTACGCCTCCGGCCGTCTCGAGGCCGAGGCTGAGTGGGGTCACGTCAAGGAGGAGCAGGTCCTGGACCTTCTCGTCCCCTTCTCCAGTCAGGATGGCCGCCTGGACCGCCGCCCCGTAGGCCACCGCCTCGTCGGGGTTGATGCTCTTGCAGAGTTCCCTGCCGTTGAAGAAATCCTGCAACAGCTGCTGCACTTTCGGAATCCTCGTCGACCCGCCAACAAGCACTACATCATTAATCTACAGACAAAATAGTGATTCATGTTACTGCACAAAGAACGGGTTAAACCACTAGCAATATTACAACCCAAAGAAAATGGAATGCTAGTGTTACAAAATGCTGCTTTATGAACATTATTGTACAGGCAAACCGTTTCGAATGTTCAAGAATGTCGATATTGCCTAAAACATTACAAGAACATTGGATTAGACCTTGGAACACACCTGACTCTTGTCCATCTTTGCATCGCGGAGGCACTTCTCGACGGGCTCCATGCACTTGAGGAACAGGTCCATGTTGAGCTCCTCGAACCTCGCCCTCGTGATCGTGGCGTAGAAATCGGTCCCCTCATACAGTGAGTCAATCTCGATGGTCGTCTGGGTGGTGGAGGAAAGGGTCCTCTTGGCCCGCTCGCATGCAGTCCTCAGCCGCCTCAGAGCACGAGCGTTTCCGCTGATGTCCTTCTTGTGCTTCCTCTTGAACTCCTGCACGAAGTGGTTCACCAGCCTGTTGTCGAAGTCCTCACCCCCGAGATGGGTGTCTCCGGCCGTTGCCTTGACCTCGAAAATCCCCTCCTCAATCGTCAGGATCGAGACGTCGAACGTGCCGCCGCCAAGGTCGAAGATGAGAACATTCTTCTCCCCTGTGGAGACAGGGAGACAGCTGAAGTCAAATCGAATCATTCAAGCAACTAAACTAGCAGGAAAACATCCGTTGCGTCCATCAAACACGCCGAGAGACGTTACCTGTCCTGGACGCCTTCTTGTCGAGCCCGTAGGCGATCGCCGCAGCAGTCGGCTCGTTAATGATCCTCAAGACGTTCAACCCTGCAATCGCTCCGGCGTCCTTTGTGGCCTGCCTCTGGGAGTCGTTGAAGTACGCAGGAACAGTAACGACGGCGTTCTTGATTGGGTTGCCCAAGAAGGCCTCTGCGACCTCCTTCATCTTAATGAGGACCATGGAGGAGATCTCCTCGGCCGAGAACTGCTTCTCCTCGCCCTTGTAGGTGACCGTGATCATCGGCTTGTCCCCGGGCCCTGGAATGACCCTGAAGGGCCAGTGGCGCATGTCGCTCTGCACGGACTGGTCGGAGTACCGCCGGCCGATGAGGCGCTTAGCATCGAAGACGGTGTTCCGTGGATTCATAGCGACCTGGTTCTTAGCAGCATCACCGATCAACCGCTCGGTGTCGGTGAAGGCCACGTAGGAGGGGGTGGTGCGGTTGCCCTGGTCATTCGGGATGATCTCCACACGGTCGTGGTGCCAAACGCCGACGCAGCTGTAGGTCGTCCCGAGGTCAATCCCAATCGCCTTCCCTTCGGTCTTAGACGAAGCCATCTTACGGATGCAGCTCAGAAAGTGCGGTGAGCTGTCGAGTCTCTCTGTCTAGGCAGTGATCGGAAGTACACAACTTTAGCTACGGCGTCCGCGGAGCGCTGGTGCGGTGTCGTATATAGAGGGGGAGCTGGCGGCCATGGAGCCCATCTGCTGGAAGGCAGTGGGAAGAGCCGAGAGGGAGACAGGTGGAAGGCTGGATCAGTCGAGAAGATACAGAAGGAGCTCATACCAGAGTGTTCCAGAATCCTGTTCTGTTTTTTCTTCCCCCTTTTTTCTTCTTACCCGATAAGCTTTCACGATAACTCCACACCATTTCTAAGGGATTCAGCTCTTCATTAGTCGTCGCAGATTCTCGCCGCCCTCCACGAAAGAAATTACTGCTTCTTTTTCGAGGCCATGCACTTTTCGTCCATAGATTCTGAGCGGATGCCTGTCAGATGTGAAGTTCCACTCCAATAATAATTAATAACAGTAACATACTTACAAAAAATTATAAATTTAAATTTTATAAATATAAAAAATTTATATTAAATTTTTTTTAACAACTTATTTAACTCAAGTAGAATTATTTATAATTCAATAACTTTTTAGTGTAATTTTTTAGTATTATAAAAATATTTTTAAAAAAAAAGATAAAAGCCCGGGGCTTTCATGGAGAAGTTGTTCTCCGTCCCCACCCTTGCAATTCCATTTTACATGCA
This sequence comes from Sonneratia alba, assembly GCA_900174645.1. Taxonomy (NCBI): domain Eukaryota; kingdom Viridiplantae; phylum Streptophyta; class Magnoliopsida; order Myrtales; family Lythraceae; genus Sonneratia; species Sonneratia alba. The sequence goes on from FWPY01000060.1 coordinate 6,839,945, forward strand.
TATATTCCACTCAATTATCGTTTCCGGTCCCGAAATTTCAATCTTGCCATTTCCCTCGTCTATTTTTAATCGATTTTACTTATTAAATAGAGGGTATCATCGTAAATTCACATTCATTTTCCCTATCACACTGCCCAACTTAGCACTGCATTCCTAATGGCTCAAAGCACTACCAAATTTAACAATTTCACGAATGCAAAAAAAAAAAAAATTCTACCTGCAAATGTGACTCTACAACGTCATCTGATAATACTCGAATCACAAATACTTTGTTATGGACAAAATTAAGGAGAAGTGTATTTGTTGTATTGAAAAATATAATAAATATTCATTAATGATATATTAATATTTATAGTAACGGAGCTTAGAATAGAAAATTAGCGGTAGGTCTTTTGGCTAATAGGGTAATTATCGGTATGTTTTTCTCATAAAATAAAATACTAAAAATTTTAAAATATATATCTAAAAAAATAAGATAAAATTTGCTAAAATTTAGAAAAACATCAACTGTGGCTTCAGGCGAGAGTCAACTCCGAATGGGACGTTGCTGCTCGTATCGCTGTGCAGGTTGCTGTTCTGGGTGGTGAAGGGAAACGGGTAAGTCCAGGATATGCTCTTGCTTGGATGTCACAGCCCTCGGTCTCTGGAATCGAGACCGCTGTTGGTTTGATGACTGTTTCAGTCCCTACGAATGCCACCACCATTCCCAGCAAGAAGGAAAAGATCTCCTCCGCCTATTCCGGGAACTAACCGGGAGTACTAGTTCCAGTCTGTATGTGAGAGAAAGGTCTCGGACCACAGACGACAACCTCCTTGGAAAATTCGTTCTCACAGGCGTAGCGTATCCCTCCTGCCCAGAAAGGTGTGTCACGGATCTGTGTGAGTTTCGATATTCATGGGAATGGTATCTCAAATGTCTCAGAGGAGGGACAAGACTGCAGGTTTCAAGAACATTATTACGATTACTAATGAGTAGGGCTGGTTGAGCAAGGATGAGATCGAGAGAATGGCGAAGGAAGCTGAGAAGTAAAAGGCTTAGGATTAAAGCAGGTGAAGAAGAGATGGAGGCGAAGAATGCCTTGGAGAACTACCAGATGAGAAACACTACGAAGAAGGACGAGAAGTTTTCGGGGAAGTGCAATTCCATAGACGAGCAGGAGACTGAGAAGGCAATAGATGATGCCATCTGAGTGTTTCGACAGGAACCAGCTTTCCAGGGCAGGGGAGTTTGAAGACAAGTTGAAGGAGCTTGTGCTGGTGAAATACCAAATGGGTACAGCAAGGCTACCCCTAATGGCACTGGACCAGGGGACGATGATTGAGGAAGTCGGGGCGACAAAAGAAGAATTCAAGATTCAGTGCTTCCCCATCCCCACAATAATTCATAGTTTTGAGTTCATATTATTGAGATATTGCATACGCAAATGTTTCCACATAATAAAATTCTAAGCAAAATTTTCATAATTTCTCTTTGGATCTAATCACTGATTATAAATTTCATCATCTTCCTATTTTATGTATCCAAGATATAAATCCCAACTTTCTTTTTGCAGAAAGCTTCATTCACCTGATGGAATTTTTCCTCTTTCACATTTTGTGGCTATATCTCCTCCACCCCAGATGGCACAAATGAAAAGACAACAACAGCACCCAGGTTTAATCTGTTTTCTTACCTGTCTCTTATCCAACGTAATAGCTATTGAATGAAGATTTTGCTCGTTTCACTGTTATCAACAATAATAAGAGATACTGATGATTTGGACATATCCTGCAACAAAGAAAGGAAGAAATTCTTAGCTAATCCCTAGGGCCTGAGCACATTTGTCTTCTGATACACTTCAATCCCTAGGGCCAAATTCTTAACAGTTGGGTAATCGATTCATGGCTGGTACGCCAGGTCATAACTATCCATCCTCAGAGAGTACTGTCCTGGTGTAACTGACAATACCGATCCACTCTGCAGCCAACAGAAAGGAACTTGATTCTGCATGTTTTTAGCTTGGATTGGGGGCCTCGTGATTCATAATTCCTGTGGGATCAGGTAATAAGAAGATTCTTTGGGTTATCTGATCCATGACTTGACACTGCAAAGATTGAGGGCATCCTAGGATTGTGAGAGATGGATAAGTTAAGGTCATCATCATGATCTTTCAATGAATATTAAAATTTTAATATTTTCAGATTGCTTTTCATTACGATACCTCAATTGTTTGCTGCATATAACTAGACTAATGGGCTACCAGATGATATCAGTCCTCAAAAATCATCTTGTTAATTGAGCAATGGTAGTCATTTTCGTGGGTCGGTTTGAATCAGATATGGCATCTTATATCCTTTCAAGTGTTTGCTTGCCTCCAAAATTATAGCTTGGTACCCTAAGTGTCAACTGGCATGCCTTATATGGCACAATTTATTACGTGAGAGGAGTGACCAAGTGAGAGTTTCCGAGCATGAAGAAAAAGCACAAGGGCCGCCTCCGTTTCGTCGTTGGCCCAACATTTCCATGGTGTGGCCCAATGAAGCACTCCCATTCACGGCCTGGATCCAGCCACGGAAGCAATGAATAAATCACAGCCGTCGATGACAGAAAGGCAAAAGCATAAGAAGCACTGTGGAACCCTAGCTTCTCCCCTTCCACCTCCGTCGGCCCAGCGAGAACCTTTCATCGGAGGCGCCGGCTCAGTCGAATTCGCAGCCCACCGGAATCCTCGGTGAGTCTTAGAACCATTACCGAGTGTCCTTTCTCGAACCATGATGTGAATGTCGCTTTCATCTCACGCTCAGTGTACTGGCCGTCCATTTGATCTACCGATCCAAGCGGCTAAGGTGCTGGAGATCGTTTGCCCGCCTGCTGAGCATTCCATTCGTCAGTTTCATTGCATTGATGCGCTTTGTATTTGATTTACACCTTCTATCGGTTATGAAGGGGTCTCTCTGTAATTTACCTACAGATTCATCTGTTGTTATGCATTTTTGGTGTGCGAGCAGCTTAAAGATTGAAGCTTGTTCCACTTGTTATCTGTGCTTCGACTCTGCTTATTAGCCTCAGTGCTTTACATATTCACATGCTTCATTTGTTGGTGGAAAATGTGTCCAAGTCTCATAATCAGTGAATGTTGTGTCATACAGGAAGAGATGGGTGGACAAGAGGTTAAAACAGTCATTCCCGAGTCGGTGCTGAAGAAGAGGAAGAGGAACGAAGAATGGGCATTGGCAAAGAAAACAGAGATTGAGGCTTGCAAGAAACAGGCTAGGGAGAAGCGGAAGGTGATCTTCAAGCAAGCAGAGAAATTCGCGGCAGAGTATGAAGAGCAGGTTTGTGATCTCGTGTTACTTTGTCACTGTTCTTGCTTCTCTTTTCAGGTCAAATCTTATCATTTATTTTTCTCCCCGTAAAGTTTAAGTCATGTGCTAAACTTGCATATGGTGACGGTCATCAAGGAAAAGGAGCTGATTCACTTGAAGCGTGAAGCAAAATTGAAGGGAGGTTTCTATGTTGAGCCTGAAGCTAAGCTTCTGTTTATTATTCGCATTCGGGGGTATGTTTTTGTGCTTGCTGGTTTTAACAATATCACTATTAGGTCAAGTTTATCATTCTGGTTATATAACAATGTCACTCTTTGGACATGTCAGGATCAATGCAATGCACCCGAAAACAAGAAAGATCCTGCAGCTCTTGCGTCTGAGACAGGTAAGGTCATTACAGCATTCAATTTCTTACGTCAAGTAGTAAGATACCAAGAGCACAGACGAATTCATTGTGCTGCACGGTTCCTTGTAGTAAGAAGTTTTAGCATGTTGCTTCTCAAAAGGGGTTCTTTAAGGTTATAAATGGAATTCATTTTATCATGTCAATCTCATTAAATATAGTGAAAATGTCTTGAGGACAGTCAGAGGCTGAATTTGCTGAGCACCGTTTTGATTGTCTTGGTATCCAGTCAAAGTGCACAGTTCTCTAAAAGGATAACCAGATTCTTGCAGTTCATTGGAAAAAAAATCCTGATTTTTAAATGTTAATTACTCCTGAACAGATCTTTAATGGCGTCTTCCTCAAAGTGAACAAAGCTACAATGAACATGCTTCACAGGGTTGAACCTTATGTTACTTATGGGTAAGTGCCGCCCCTCAATGGAACTGGGTAATCTCGTGCTTTTCAGGACTTTGCTTAACAACATGCATGCATGTCTTTCAGCTATCCCAACTTGAAGAGTGTGAGAGAGCTCATCTACAAGAGGGGATACGGCAAGCTTAATCACCAGAGGATTGCACTGACTGATAACTCAATTATCGAGCAGGTTTCTTCTGCTCTCCCTGCTTTGTTTCCTAGGCTTTAACATGTTTTCAGATGATCTCACGTGGGATGAGAACCTTCAGGCTTTGGGGAAGTACGGAATCATTTGCATGGAAGGTCTAATCCATGAAATAATGACCGTTGGACCTCATTTCAAGGAGGCAAACAACTTCCTGTGGCCCTTTAAGCTCAAGGCTCCACTGGGTGGCCTGAAGAAGAAGAGGAATCACTATGTCGAGGGTGGAGATGCCGGAAATAGGGAGAACTACATCAATGAGCTCATCAGGAGGATGAACTAGACATATATGCTTTGCTCTTTTCTTTTCCGGGAGTTGGAATAGCACTGTATTTTGGACTGCCCCTCGAGTAGCTAAATGGTTCTTTTGGAAGTTTGATCAAAGTTTCAACTGTTGCAAGATAGTTTCAATGAAGTTATTATAACATTCAGTTGTTCTTTCAGTCGACTGAGTTAGGACCTGTCTGGACGTCACACTTGTCAGATATTTACAAGGAATAACTGGGGAATACCTCCGTTGCTGGAAAAGAGGGAGACCGTCAGAAAAGCAATCGCCAATTTACCGGCCAATTCTACAGTGGAAAATCGGTAGGCATTTCCAGCACAACAATGATTATTTCTCACCGTCCGAATTGAACTTAATAGCTCTGATTTTATATTAAGAATGATACTGATATGAAAAATATATATTAATTTCCCAGTACTGTTGATAGTTTAATTTACATGTTCCTTACCAAGAAAGACAGTTTTGCCCTTTAGGAGGGGCAGCAAAGCACCAAAAGTACAGTTTTAAAAATCAAATTGGGTTGGTTGATTTAATAGTTCAATCAGGAATTGGTCACTTACTTGATCCGATTCTTATAAAATATCATATTGATCTTTTAATGAGGTCAACTTTGGTTGAATCAGTCGGTTTGTGGTCTGACTAGTGAACCTAATTTAATCGGTGAGAAAATCGGTCTACTTAAATTTTAAAAAAAATAAAAATTTATTATAATATATTTATTTTATTTTATTAAACTTATATTTATATTATATGTTAAATTTTTATTTAATATAATGGTTATATTAATTATTTTTGTTATAAATTATATTTAAATTATGATATTATATAAATTTATTAGTAATATTATATTATTAATATTATTTATTAAATATGCAGTTTAACTCATTAAATCCCAAATCCAATCTATAAACCCATGAAATCGTGTCTATACCAATTCCCAACTCGGTCCAGTGTTAAAAACTATGGGCTGAAAATGTTGCAACCTCTTCTTTATTTTATCTAAATGCCAATTCACCTCATTAATCCTCGCAGGTATAATTTATTTATTTTTCATTATGAAAGAGGTCATGAAAGATAAAATGTAAATATAGAAAAAGGAGTATTAAGAAACACTGAAAATCCTACAAAAAAAATTTGAGCATTAAATTTATTAATTCTGAATTAATGGTGGTATTATCACGTTTTTTTGGCCAAAAAATAGATATTATTACTCGGAACAAACACTCATAAAACAATCCTCAATTAAGGCGGATAGGGGTGTATTGAGAGATGTTAAACAGGTCGAGTTGGCTTGGAACCAGCCCAAACTGTCTATAAATCAATGCATAATCGCTTCTATTTGGTTGATAGGTAGTTATGAGTCGAGTACAAAAAATATACATGTTAAACTGCAATTGGCCTGACACGTTTTCTCGTTGAACCGATCTGGAACCGTAATCAATCCAAAACCATTGTGAAACTAGACTGAACCAGTCCGAACAAGCAAAAACCTACAATTAACTATCAATTCTTCCACAATTTATTTGAAAACAAATTTCAAAAATAAATAATTTGAATTTTTAAAAAAAGTTGAAAATGGTTGCGGTTCATAGTTCAAACCGACACAAACTGTGAACTGGCCTACTTAACCCAGTTTCAAGCACCCATAATTGGACTGGTCTATGATACTTAACTGGTCGAACCATAATTATGCCAAACCATTCCAAGCCCGTTTTGAATCAATACTGATTAAGGTCATTGCAAGCACGGAAGGAATCGGATTCTACCACGATCGAATCCCATCGAGAATTCACTGTTATCTTGATTCCTTCCTTGAGGGAATCAGATTCAACCACGACAGAGTCCCACTGAGAATTCAGAGTCATCTCGATTCCTTCCCCAATTGCCATTGCTTCAGCAACGATAGGAAACTTCAGCTGAGACCTTACCTCCTATACCATCACAAGGCTTCCTTTGGCAGGCAGTATCACTCCATTAAATATGCCCATTTTCTCTAATTTATTCAACCTTTTCATGGAAATTTATCATCCAATCATTGCCCTTGCGGGAGTAGTTGTGATTCATGATTGCACCATATAATTGGGAGTTGCTTTTTTGACTTTCCTCCACTTAACTGCAAAATATCGATAACCTTAAAAATTAGTTTATATTCAAATAATTTTTTTAATGAGGGATATAATTGGGATTAGTTAAATTATTCCTTTATTTTTTATTATTTAAGCGTGTCAATAAAAATTTGATTTGGATCAATTTCATCATGCTTCGTACTTCAACTGTGTCCTTATGCATATCCATTAGTCCAAGAGTTCCTGGGAGCTACTTATTACTTGAGCTCAAAATCAAGGTCGCCCTCATCTAGGGTTGCACACGTCAACAAGATGCGAGATAATCTCGTATCAAAGGCTTCTGTACTATATAGTTGGCTAAAATGGAGCGAAATTTAATAGAAAAGTAAACCAACAAATTTCAGAAGTTTGTGCAGAATGGGCAAAACTAAGTAGAAAGTGAATCGATTGATGGATCCGAAACTTAACAAATAACAGGCAAAATCAGATGAAATTCATATAATATTGATAAGGTTGTCCTCATCTAGGGTTGCTCACGTCAACAAGAAGCAAGATAATCTCGTATCAAAGGCTTCAATCCTATGTAGTTGGCTAAAATGGAGCAAAATTTAATAGAAAAGTAAACCAACACATTTAAGAAGTTTGTGCCAAATGGGCAAAACTCAGTAGAAAGTAAACCAATGGATGCGAAACTCAACAAATGACAAACAAAATCAGATGAAATTCGTATAATACTGATAAGGTCATCCTCATCTAGGGTTGCTCACGTCAACAAGAAGCGAGATAATCTCGTATCAAAAGCTTCAGTTCTATGTAGTTGGCTAAAATGGAGTGAAATTTAATAGAAAAGTAAACCAACAGATTTCGGAAGTTTGTGCCGAATGGGCAAAACTCAGTAGAAAGTGAACCGATGGATCCGAAACTCAACAAATAATAGACAAGATCAGAAGAAATTCGCATATTGCCGATAAGATTTTTCTCTAGGTTCTGGGACGCAATCCCCCATCCATGTTGACGAGTTTGATCCCCGAGGGATGCTTGGTTTTGTGCTCATGGGACATAATACTAAATCCAACTCTTTCTTTTTAGTGACCATTGAAGCTTTGGAACAATCCAAAGCTAAACCGCCAAAGGAAAATATTCGGGGAGAACGATGTTACCTCTGGTGAGAAGTAATGGAATGGAATGGAAATGAATGAATATAATTGAATGGAAATAGTATAATATAGAGAGAAAATCGATGATTTTTTATAATTATATTGATAAAAAATGTAATGTAGTTTAGAAAATGTTATTTGAATGAGTATTTTCTAGTTCTTTGGAGGGAATACTTATTCCATTAAATTGAGAAGAAAATATGTTCAATGGAACCATTCTCACTAACTTTTATGTTTGATAGGAATGGAATGGAATGGAATTTGAAGAGTATAAATATCATTATTTTTAATTAATTAGATGATTTTAAGAGTTAGTACGGCGCATTCCATTTGATAGTTTTCCTCCTTAAAATCGTGGAATTAGCATTCTCCCTCTTGAAATTAAGGAACGCGTAATTAGGCTATTATTATTCTTTAATTGGCAGATAAATAAAAAGGGAAATATAATATTTTAATACATATAGTGAGGAAAGCGTCTGCCGCAAGGAAGACAGCACGACGACGGAAACAACCGCTGGCATAAAATCTCCCATCAGGATCGAATTCTGACCGTGCGATGAGTTAACGTGGGCCCCAGCTGCTCAAGAGGACTCGTCCGGACCCTGAAAAACCAACAATTATCTGTACCGTCTCATCCTCTCCTCTTGGTAAGAGCAACCCGTAGCAGCAAGGAAGCCGAGAGACCAAGCACCCCCCCCCCCCCTGCGCGCGTGAGAGGATTTGTCAGTCCATGGAGGAGGAAAGAGCTTCGTGAGCCTGAGCTTTCATTGTTTGTAGAGAAGAGGAAGGTTTTGGGCTCTTCGCTTCTTGTTGCTTGGGTTAGTACTGATCTCTGTTACCAAGAATGGTGGAGGAAGGGAACAAGGACAAGGCGGAGGACGGGGCCCTGCCGGGCTTCTCTCCCCACACTTCCACCCGGATTTTCTGGAGATCCCGCAAAAGATCAGGTTCCTTTCACCCTTCCCTCTCTCTGCTTCCCCCCCGGCCTTCGTTTGCTGTTGTCTGATGTTCTTGAAATTGGATTTGAGGGAATTCGGTCCTTCCTCTGCTTGGTCCGTTGTCGGGAAAGTTCTTCCCTTTTCGCTCTTAATCAAGCCGATTACCAGATCTTCCATATTCTCCTTCCCAAAGTCAACTTGTTTTCTCCTTCCACTCAGATTCCCGTTTCCTCCCACATTCTGTTCTGATCAAGGAACCAATGAAGCATCGTCGACCTGTGAGTTTCTGCGGAAACTCCCCACAATTTCGCTGCCCAGAAATTTCTCCGACGATGAAAGAGAGGACCGGGGGAGGAGGGTATAACAGTAAAATTGGTCATCAATTGTCAAGTACTTGCTTCTACGTTACCTTCCTGGTTAAGTTGGTCAGGTTACCTGTCGTTGTGGTGCATATTGGAAACATCTTGGTGAACTGTGTCCGTATAACAAAATATTAACTTTATTACTCAAAAAATAAGACAAAATAAAATATTAGGAGAATTCCCGAAAACTCCCTTCCCTTCTTTAACTTTCTCAAATTTGCCCCGATTTCGTTGACTACGGACATTGATGGGGCTCCGAAGTTCATCTACCCATTTCTATTCCACTGTCATGTTTTCATTTACGATGACTCAGCTTTTATAGTATTCAGTGTCTCTACCTAACAGCTATCCGTCATTAGATTACCTGTTCATTCTTAGAACAGCGGTGTGGAGCTAGAGGAGATTCAGTACAAGACTGACGCCAACGTAGACCCAAAACTTCTTTAGTTTCTCTGTGCGTGTCTGTGATGAAACTTTGTGATTAATGCCTACATTTTTTTTGAGAATATATATATATATATATATATCTGTTCACTTGTGTATGATGAAGTACTGGCTCTTTTGCTGTCTGTTAAAGTATTTGTTCTCTCTTGTAATAGTAGTTTGTAGCTCTGTCTTAAAAGTTGGAAGCTTCCCAATCTCAACTTGATCTGATATTCCTTAGTAGAAGATCAGGGATTCTGGCGACGTGGCTGCCGACTCGAATGACTGTGCGTGAGTATGGGTTGCTTCAGTTCTGCTATATCTTGGGCTTGATCCAGTCAATTCTTTTTCTCGGGGTTCCCTTTCAGATTTAGGCTAATCTTGCAAAGTCAGCAGAGCTTAAGGGACGAGTCTCCCTGATGTATGATGTCTCAAATGGTTAGAACATAGGACATAGAATGAGCGTGACTTGATAATTATGTCATCGAGGAGGCATCTGAGTTTGTTGCCGGATTTGGAGTTCTCTGCTGTTCAGGGGAGCCACATGACTAGTGGCGGACCTGGAGTACTGGCAACTGCCTTGATGGATGGACATTTTCTAGGTTTTGATAAAAGTATGGGGGCATTTGTTTGGAGAAAAAGAAGTGTCGGCATGTAAATCCCATCACATAAGATGATTTTTTTCAGGCATATATCTGCCTAATATCATCATTATATGTCAGACTACATAGGCAGGACTGGATTTTTGTCCAAACAATCCAAAAATAGTGAGGAATAATTTATCCAGAGGAATGTATACATTCTTCAATAATCGTGCTCATTGATGTAGAAAAACGTTGTTGCTTTCTTCGGCATGAAATAATTCTGTTACTGTTATAATCTCCCATGCTTTAGAAGTGATGATTCTGAAATATTCAGAACTAGCATTCTATTTGACTTTCTGACAGCAAGTGGGCGGAATTTGGCCGAAGAAGCTGCAGATATTGCCAATGGTAAAACAAACAACATGCAAGAAGATGTGCCTGTTGATGAGAAGATGCAGGAGTTGACCCAGACTCCTGAACTCTCCGAGCGCCGGAAAGCGCTGTTTGAGCCCTTGGAGCCTTCAGAAAACGTCAGAGGCAGAAGGCAATCTGCAGAGTCTTTGCTCCCTCCTCCTGATTTCGACTCTGCATGCTATCCAAAGGGTTGGCTCATAGGCAAAAAGCGCAAGCTAGTTAATGTTGATGTTGTAGAAAGTATGCGGAGGATTGCAGTTCAAGAGATGAATAGAAAGGTACTGCCATACCCTGACATATATATGGTTGATTTGCAGATTTATTACACGAGTTTTCAGCATAGCTCTGTACTTGGCTATTATTGGCATTGTCTTAAAGTCTTACCAACGATCAATACATGGAGGATATCTGAGTTAACAGTAATTCTATCTGGTGTAGTAAATCAGTTAGAGCTTGTGGAATACTAACTTATGCTGTGCTGCTGTGCCCTAGTATTTTGCTGAGTTAAGTTAACAACTTGCATCCACGGCGGCCACCACACCACTTCTCCACCATCCCTTTAGGCAACCACAAGTTTTGACGACAGCAGGAGACACAAAAGTTAGCGGCAACAGTCTCTATTACATATTAGGTTCATTAGAGCACAAGGGATAAACCTTTTTGGAGCCTAACCCCAAGTAGCTGCTTTGATTTTCAAGTTTGCTGTTGTTGGGTGCTGGTAAAGACTTACATTGATTATGAGCCATCTTTCTTTCTGCAGGATAGGGAAATTGACGGCCTAAATGAGCAACTAGAAGAGGATTCTCGCTGCCTCGAACATCTACAATTGCAGCTTCTAGATGAAAAGAGCAAACGGTCTGAGGTCGAGAGGGAGAACACAATGCTGCGGGATCAAATCTCAATGCTGATGAACATGTTGGAAGAAAATGAGCCTATGGACGACGGTCAAGGCCACAATGAGCCCTAAAAAGTTGTGAAGGCTTGAACATAGAATTTTTTCTCTTAAAGAAAATGTCACTGTAAGCGAGGGAGGAAGAAGGCTGATGTTATATGGACCTCATCTCTCGGAGTCCTCTTTATATTCTTTTGTCCTGGAACTGTTGAGAAGAAAGTGTTAGCACATATGCAGTATCATAACTTATATTGCCATCAGTTGTAAACAAGATCTTGTATATTGTAAAAGCCATGAGGGTATGTGCCTGCAAAGCCCGTTCGTGGATTAGATGGTTGGTTGCTGCTTCAGATGTGGAATGAGATCGTTTGTTGTTTCTGAAGATAGCACAGGCATCAGTAATGACCCGATTGAACGCAAGCGATCCCCCGTGGAAGCCCAAGAGAGTGCAAGAAATTCAGGCAGTTAAATACGAAACTAATGATGCTGGGACAAGCTGCCACATGAAACACGGAAATGCCAAGCCAACCGCAGCTGCTTCTTTTGGGTTCTTCATCAATGTAAGCTTCGGAATCCTCCTCCAACTGCTCGTGGGTTCTTCTTCATCAACAGCAGTATTTTATGATTCTTCATCAACATTGACTTTGTTTGTTGCGAGGTTATAAAATATTATATTTATTTTTACCAAAAAATTTATATTAATAGATAGTGATACTCAATATTCTTATAAATTTATAAAATTTTCTTTATTTGGTGATATAGGATTGTATATCTCAATACTAGCCTTCATATGACAACGTAATCTATTTTATCATGTACGTCATTAAATATCCACCTTCAACAATAATCTACGAGCTGGATATTTCTTTTTCAATCTCATACGAAGGGAATAACTTATCATGAGTCGGGAAATTTTCCTCTATACTCCGACTTATATTAATTGACCACGAGTCAGCCTTTCGAATTCAGATCGGGTGAGGTGCGAGTCCAATAATTCTAATACCATATTGAATTTGTTGTCAACACAGATTAAGTTTGTTTTCATTTAAAAGACTAAACTTATAGGTGATAATATCTAAATTTCTTGTAAGTTTATAACTTTTTTTTATTTAGTCGATAAACTATTATATATATCTAATAAATATGAATCCGCACCTGCTTGTGCATGTAGTCACACCTATGGACCGCCCGGATCGCAGGAGTGAACAGATAGTTGGATGTCCATTGAATCGCACCTAATTAACATGTATATATCAATTTTCTCGTCCCTTTAGGTACCTCACATTTGGCTGACGAAAATGGCTTGTTGTACTCGAGACAATTTTTTTTATTTGATTTTAATGACTGAAATTTACGGAGGATTTACTCATAAATCGAGCCAAGAATATTAGAATTTTCCCGTGTACTATATGATATTCATAAAAAAAAACTTTTAGATCCGACTAGTGCAAATTCAAATGGTCGACCGGTAATTGTTTTTGCTTATAAAATTCAAATTCAAGAAAAATAAAAAGACATTGAATCGCACGAACCAATTCGAAATGGACCGTGTAGACAGATGGCCTTGAAGGCGACGACACCACTGTTCTGAGCCGCACCAGTTTCAGGCAAGTTCAAGTCCAGTGGGATTGCATCACGCCCTCCCCCCTCCACCATCTCCCTGTTTACTTCTTCATTGGCACATGAACATTAGAACTTTCGCCCATCAGAAAGAGCTCGAAAATGGTGGGTCAGTAGCCGCTCCACTACAAACTAGCCATACTCCCACAGGCTGCGTGGAAATTCCTAGCCGCAAAGATATTGACTTATAGATATTTCCAGCACAGAAAGAAACCAGTTAAAAGCTGAAGATCAAAGTTTCCGAGATCGATGATGAATTAACATTAATAGGACTCACAAAAAAATTACATCTGCTGGAATGTGGTTGGTCTTGAGAAGCTATTTCAGCTACTTCTAAATACTTCCAATGCTGAATTCTATCCTGGATGTTGAGACAAACACTAATATAATAAGCTGCCCAGGACTGAGAAATCGCCATAACTAACCCAAGAGACAAAAAATCCAGCCGAACTTTCTGAATCAGTATCAAAGAAACTTCAGTTTTCCCTTGGTAACAGAATTCTTCGCCATGTCAAGATGGCACTCCGCCCTTCTGGAACCTGTTAAACCAGAGCATGATCCAGAATTCCCCAGAGTAACTGCAAAGTAGAGATAAATAGTGCAGAGGAAAGCCAACAGGGCAAGGGCTGTCAAGAGAAACCGGTGCCTCTGAACGAGAGTTGACCAGCTGCCCAACTCATCTCGCTGGAACTGCCTCCTAAATGATGGGGACCTCCTGTGGGGCGAAGATAACACATTGTCCATACCCATCCTTTTCGGGCAGGTCTTTCTCCCCTGGAATTTACAATACTATAACCCTGTGAAAGTTCAATGTGGATAACATAAAGCGTTAATTCGATCGAACTAATGCTGATAAAATAAAGATATTCTAGGACGAGAGAAGATACAGTGAAACTGAAACAATCAGACAGTTTTACATCCAAAGAAGACAACCAAACGATTGACATTTCCCTTGCCAACCACACATTTTAATAGCACATCATCATCTATATATCAACACAATGAATGTGTATGCCAAAACTCCATTCAGCAGAGGAACGGAACTGAAAGGTATGATGCTTTGTACTTGTAAATTCCATGGAAGATTAGCCCTCAAAAAGTAAAAGAAAATTTTAGAAGGATCAATGTGCTGCTCGTAACCAGCAGCCTTCCTCCATCTCTCTCCCCCACTCAGATGCAATAGGCTCATTCTTTTGGAAATGCATATTATATTGTAAGGATCTACCATTAATTAATAGTGCCGCTGTCAGCAGGAAAGATGAAAACTGTGGCATGAAGAAACGTGCATATATATATATATATATATATATTGGTGCTCAAGAAGTACAGATGGCCATGTGATTTACATCAACAGAATATAAAGCTATGTAGCACAAGCGTATAGGTTAAATTTTTGTAGAACTCGAACTAGTGCCACCGCAATCTTCAAGGAAGACCCCCCATTTGTCGATCATTCAGGCTATGCAAAAGAACACATCTTCTAGAGTTTGTCTTCAGGTTTCACATATTCTTTGTCCAGCTAAGGTTATCCGTACCGTAAATGTGAAGGCTAAGGCTAGACTTTTTCGTCGCTTTCTTGACGGTCTCGATAAAAATCATGGAACTCAATTACTTGGGATCGAAAAAGCCCAGCTCCAACCACAGCAGAAGAATTTGCAATCCACAGAAAAAATATTGAACAATCCATACCCATAAACACTTCTTTCTCATTGAAATCCCTTCATAACGCAATCATAAAACAAACCCAAATTTCATCATCAGATCTGACAAATAAAGCTCTCACTTTCCTGGAAAACACAAACAGGGCCAGCAGACAACAGGGATACCGACTTACAATCGACAGGAACCTGACCTCCCGAATTGACGGGCACTCTGTTTTCCTCTTCAAACGCGCGGATTGCTCCACCCTTCTCTCTGTTTCTCGTTGTATCTCAATCTTGCTGTGGAGACCACTCGATTTTACGCGAGTACCTCCTCCCTCCCCTCCGTCAGTCTCGGGGAAATAAGAAAGACAGATACTCCAGATTTAGCAGAGAGGGCCGTCCACGGATTTCTCACCAAATTAGCCAAAACGAGTCAGAGGACAGCCCGGAGATTTTATGATCTAGTTATTAAATTTAAATTATTAAAATATTTTTCTTGATGTATTACAGTTGGATGTCGGTACTTGAAGAACTTTAGGAAGGGCATATCCAGCATGTATTATTGATTTTCTTTCCCTAAAGTGGTATACAGTCTGTTGTAGGTAAAACGGTCTCTCTCTAGAATTCTAGTGTAAGTGCCCTCTGATGCAAGCGCCTCGTTGGAACAAACTCACGAGATATAGCAATAGAAAAGAGATCTCAGAGGAGGAAGATGACGCACAGAGGAGGAGTGCAAAAGGGCTGAAAGAATCCGTAGGAGGGCAACCGGCAGGCATGGCCATTCCGGGGTTGTCTTACAGGGACGAAACAGTCGGACGAATCCCGGGAGCATTTGAAAACGCTTTTAGGATCCATGATGGTGGTTACTGTGATTGATGTGGAACCTGAAGAACAAAGAGGAAGAAACACTGAGAGTTTTACTATCAAGGTGGGAAAAAGTCCACATTCGTGCTCCGTGGGGGGCATTTTATAGTGAAACTATATGGCATAGCTATGGAATATCGATACTTCTGTCAAAAGCTCGAGGCCGTCTGGTGGCCCCAAGGAGGACTAAGCTTGGTGGATATCGGCAAAGCTGATGCAATTGCTGCAATCCAGAGGATAGAATGAGGGTCTTGATGGATGGCCCATAGTTCATTAATTGGCCATCCTCATCCTTGACTTGACAATTAAATGATGGGAACCAAAGTTCAATCCAAAGAAAGCCTTAGCGTTGATGGTGACTCTATGGATTTGATTTCCTCTACTACCAACGGAATTCTATAATCATATGATCCTAAGGATAGCTGAGAATCAAATTAGGCTGTTGCTGAGGATTGATGGATTTACGGTAACATGGGAGAGGGCAAACTTTGCCAGAGTTTGTGTCCGACTGAATTTAGATGAGCCATCGCCAAGCTTTACTTGAATTGGAGACCGGGAACAAAATTGTGCTTTTAAGTGTGGATTGTTGGGTCACCAAAAATAGGCATGTACACAGGGACAATTGGAGGTAGGCTTGGTAATTCGGGTTGGCCTAACCTTTCCGGGCCGTGCCAAAATGACACAAATCTATTTCTAGGTCGTGTCATAATTGTCCGACATCTCACATGACTCTTAAAAGCCCTAATTCTAGCACAAATACTTCATGAACAAATATTCTGGTCCTAATCAAGCAAAAAAATTATCTTTAAAACTATATTTAAATAATCGAACTTTTTAAGTATTAATTATAATAAAATATTGAAATAAATGTTATAATATAATTATTTTATATAATCGGAGGATAAAGGTGGAGAATCCCTGCTATGACTGAAGGGGCTCCAAGGGATTACGCCGCCGTCGCGGAGAAGGATGAAGAAGGGAGGGGCTATGGATGTTAGCCATAAGACGTAGAGGTAGGCTGACGATGGGCAAACTATCCAAAAAAAGAATGAAGGTTGACGTCATCATATTTGTGGAGGGGAGCAAAGATCCTGTTAGCCCTTGATGCGGGCATGAGTGCTTCCAAAAGACTCGCTCAAGGGTTGGCGATCCGGATGCCCTATGCTCCTGCAAGATTCACTCCCGGGCAAGTTGGCAGGTGGTGCGGGCATGGGTGCTCCCACAAGACTTGCTCAAGGGCTGGCGACCCGAATGCCCTATGCTCCCACAAGATGTGCTCAAGGGTGGGCAACATGGACGCCCTAAGCTTCCGCAAGACTCACTATGGAAGGTGGCTCATAGTTGAGTGACGCTTATGTTCCATGCTACCAGTGACTGATCCAAGGCAAGGGGCGCGATACCCACGACCAAACTGAGTGTGGGTGGCACTCAGGCAGGACCCTGCAGACTCCAGTCGTGTGAACGATGGGGTCACGGTCAGAATGCTGACCAATTGATTGAGCTGGCAAGCAGTTAACTTTATCCAACTGCAGCGTTCTGGAAATGTGGGATTTGGATGATTATGGAATCTTGGTTGTTTCCTAGAAATCAGGGATGGTGGATCACATCCCCCCTCCCCAACAAGGATAAATAGGACTTCGAGTTTTCAAGGTCGACAAGAGCAACTGGCAGAGAGTAGTGAGGCAAACACTCAAATCACAAAGAGCCAAACGAAAGAAGGGCGGCAATGCTGTGACCAGTTCCCTCAAAGTCGTGCGTGAACTCTCATGGCAAAGTTCACCAGTTCAAGTGAAGAGTGCAAGTATTGGACACACAAGGCACATACTTAGACGTGATCGTGCAAGGTCGTGTAAAGGTTTTGCATGCTCTTGCAAATTCGAGTTTGTGAATACAAGTGAGATTTCCCTTACCTTGCATTG
This sequence comes from Sonneratia alba, assembly GCA_900174645.1. Lineage (NCBI taxonomy): Eukaryota > Viridiplantae > Streptophyta > Magnoliopsida > Myrtales > Lythraceae > Sonneratia > Sonneratia alba. The sequence goes on from FWPY01000060.1 coordinate 6,857,420, forward strand.
TTCAATCTTGATCTTTTGTTGCTAAACCTTGCCCAGCTACTTTACTGTGCGTGTTTGGGTTGGTTGAGAGTGTACGGGACACTGCTCAATATCATCGCAGGAATGGAAAATTTCAGGTGAATTTCAACCCCTTGTGACAGATCCCATATCTTGGTAATTGGACAGGATAGTAGCAGTACGGCCAACGGACCCTTACTATAAATAGAAATATTTGTTGAGAGAAAAGAAGAATAGTGGGCTAGCAAGCCCAACTGCGATGGGTTGTGAGGGATCAGAAGATGCGTTTGGGGAACAAGTCCAGAGAGTGAACGAAGATGAAGGAAAGAAGTGAATAGGAATAGTCTAAAATGAATCAGATGGGGGTAGACCTGGCAAAGTATGGTCCGACATAAATAGCTGGGTATTTTTATTGAGTGTGTTTGGCTCGTTGATCCCTGAGCCGTGCTAGCATGTTAACCTGAATAGGAAAATTAAAAAAAAAAAGCTAAAATTTTGTCAACGTCCACTATCCAATTAGTCCACTTCTCCTACATCAACTCACTTGTAGACTTGCTACCGCGATGCACGAACACGAATCACGATTGAAGGACAAAAGGAGCCAAGGCCAAGCCCTTGTCTACCCAATGCTTGGTCGATCCCTCAACTTCAAGTCTTCAAGCATATGCTTGACCAGGGAAAAAAAAAAGGCAGGGGAGATTGTCAGGCTGCTGGGTTGGGCAGGGCTGGCCTGGGCCTATATCCTAAAGGGCTGTGCTTGGGCCAGCCCTTATCGTGCCAGGCCGGCATGATTTGCCACCTCTAGATGGGGGCCAAGGCTACCAAGAACCATACGAGCCTCTACGTCAGTGAAACAAAGAGGAGTAAATGATAGAGGCCCAGAACGCAAACTATAGACAATCAAGACGGGCCCAAGAAGTTTATGCTCAAGAGAAGGGAACTGGGGCGGGAACATAAAAGAAGTAAACCCTAATCAGATCATTTTCCCAATACTGAAATCCCTATGATAAAGCTCACAAGAGAAGAAGAACGAACTGAAATGGAGACGCACAGAAGAGGACCATGAGGAAGATGAAGATACGGAACACATACTTAGAGCCTGACTAGTGGCAAGAATATTATGGGAGTCCCTAAAGGTACCCAAATCAAGAAAAGAGACGTCCTTCATCTCCGTTTAGGAGTGGCTTGAAACGAACTGCTGAGGATATGAAAGACATGAATTGGGGTCCCCTGGAGCATTCCATTTCAAGTTTTTCATTGTGGCAACTACAGAAACAAAGAAATGCTACATTTTCTAGAAAATCCAACCACGAGTTGACCTTCACAGACTTCGTAGTTAGATAGCCTAGGAGTATAACTCGACCAAGTATACGGGCCCTACTAGGGAACGAGAGGTTCGACTCATTAGATGGACTCCACCCAAAGTAGGATGGGCCAAATTGAACACGGATGACTCTCTATGTGACGGCAAAGCTGGGGGTGGTTGGCTAGTCAAAGACAATTCGGGAAAGTGGTAGAAAGGATTCACTAGTTGCATGAGAAGGACTGATATCCTCACCCCTAGGACATGGACCCTGTGTGATGGGCAAATTATGGTCCGAAACTTAGGGATCCAAGCCTTATAGATCAAAACCGACTCAAAGGCCTCATTTGAACAAGTAGTTAGAGCCATATGAATTTAAGACTAAAACCACTTGTTGATAGTAGGAGAGTTTGCTTCAACTTCCATGCGGTACGAGTACAGCGCATATACAAGGAGGCAAATATGGCAGCGTATCACCTAGCGAAGATGGGTCCGATGGAAATTGACGTAGGCTTTGAGTTACACCATTTTGATAGCCCATCGAGAGACCTATGTGTTGTGGTGAAAGCCCATATTAAGAAGTTGGAATTTGGTTGCAATAACATTGGAAAAACCTGAGAAATAAGAGGGGAAAGACTAATATAAACATGAACACCAGAATTACGTGGTGAAATCTTCCTGCAAGAGAAATATCTACAATATATAACAAATAATTCACTAGATCAAATAAAAGATTACAGCTTAGAGAGATGTCCCAATCTTATTCCTAAGGCACTAGTACTACCCTTAGAAAAGAGTCTCAATCCTGATTTCTCAAGTTCTCACGTCCTTATGTTATTGAGAAATTTATTAAAAGATCTCAATAGATCATTCTCATTCTCTTATGTACCATATATGTCCTCACGACTCCATTATTTATACATCTAATACGTATTCCATATATTAGGATATCATATGACTTAAAAATCTATTATTACAAGGAAACCTCCATTACTAAGGAAATATGTACTGAGTAGTAGTAGGTTGAAAAGATGCGTGGAAGCATAGAATGTGTGGATGAGTTTGAGCGTGCTAGAAGTAGACCCAAACTAATTATGAATACGAGTATTCTGGGACATTCATCTATTGTTTATACTATGCATATTTTCAAAATATTTCAAGATGAACACATATCTGGGATGGCACGCCATGACATGTAATTGAGAAGCACTTGGACATGACGTCACACATCTTCGTTTGGTTGAAGAATCTAGACAACGGCGATATACTACTACTCATTTCGATAGTAGTGAGCTCCAAATTGCATGCGTGTGCAAACAATTTGAATCAAGAGATTGGTTGTGCCGACATGCATTAGCTGTAATGAACAACCATATCCACCCCACTTACATCCCGTCTCAATATACTTAAAAGAGGTGGATGGAGAGTGCAAGGAAAGGAGTTTTCATGGCTGACAATTATGGCTCAAATTCTCAAAATTTAATGTCAACTATGTCATTGTGTTTGATGAGTCAATGCAAAAATCTTTCAGTGTTATGAGTACAGTTTCAAAAGACGAAAATGCCTCAAGCATTGCAAGCAAAAGACTAGATAAGTTGGAGGGTGAACTTAGAGATCTTCAGAGAAATCGGGATGGTGCCTTTTTTCTTTTGTAAGGTAATATGAGAGCTAGCTACTTAGTGATGCTAAGACGTGTGTCAATCACTTGTAGACTCCTATGTGCCCAAGACGAGCTGAAGGAGCTTAAGCGGGATAGTTTCTCATCATGTTTGCTGCTGATCTCGTTTCTCCCACGTGTACTCAACTCATTCTTGTAAAAGCAAGGTCTCATGCTACTCGGGCTCTGGGATGAAGACAGTACACTTGGACAAAAGCTACCTGTAGGGGCTAATGGAGATTAAGATGAAACCAGTAAGGAGGATGTCAGATAAGGGCTCGATTTAATGCGCTTCATTGTCTTTATTTATCAGCTAGGTTTGTGCTACGTTTCTAGCCCTCCATTATTGGCGTAGCACACCATATTGAGTGCCACCAACTTGCTAGTAGTAGCTAATTTGTGACTGTAAATGCATTCGGGGGCCTACCTGGCCGTAGGACCACTTCAAACAAAGTAGTAATAAATGGAAAGAGGACGGTTTTCTCGATTTATCCATTTACTTGGCGAAGAAGAAAATATGCACAAGATGAACATCAAGTGCTTTTATAAAAGTGCCATTCAACTATATTGTCCACGCTGCCTCAACTAGCGGACATTGAACGATATTCAAGTGAGACTGAACATGTAGGGACCATGTCAGTCCCGACGAGACTTCAGTAGCTGAGATCTTAAAGCCAGTGATCAGGTGGTCGATGGTGAGACGATTGCAAAGTACGGTGGTGACGGCCAGGCGATACTAGTGTTAAAGGCTGTCCAGTATTTATGACGCGGTCTTCTCTGGGTGTGTTCGAAAGAATCAGGTTCTCAAGAAACTCCCCTGCCATATCACTTGTTTCAATGAAATTTATGTTACATTTTCAGAGGATTTCCTGTTTACACCACACATAAGCGAAATTTTATGCGAAAGTGACTCATTTAGCCGCCAACTTTGGGCCAATTGCTGCACGCTTTATCATAAACTTTTAAAATTACATAAAATGGAAATGATCTTTGTCTTGTGTCCACCATCTACCATGTTGAATGGCTTCTTTCACCGCCGTCCAATTTTCCGTTCAAAATATGTAAAAAGATGAAAATGCCGCTCACCATTGCCTGAATTTGCTGAGAGAGCAATGGTCTTCTCCTTCCCCTAAACCCTTCCTATAATGGTGGTGATGAATCTCGGGATGCTAGTAGCTAGGACCCTCTTCCATCTTAGAACCTTGAAGGCTAGGGTCGAGATCTATGAACTAAAATGATGAGGACATACCACTCGATGAACTTAATCAAAGGCAATTGGCAGACGAACCAATCTCTCCATTGGGGGTGGAATAGAAGAAGAATGTCCAGGATTGAGATCGGTGCAAACTCGGTGAAGGAAGATTTACTTCAGAGAAGATGTTCTGGTAGTGAAAAGGTAGCCATGGGTCGGCACACCAGACTATGCATTGTTGTGACATACTACTGATGAAGGAGAACCTATGGATCTTATCGATATCGGGAATCGAAGTCAGATTGAAAGTTCTCAGAGATTGAAAGGATAAAGGTTGAGAGGCAAATCTTGGCAACGTCATATGTGGTGAGTGGAGTGGAGTGGAGGAGCTTGTAGGGATGTCGATGAATGACCCGAGTGATGATCACCAGCAAGAGAGGGCTTTTTGGTCTTTTGTGGTTTAAACTTTGAGTAATTTAGTCTTTTTGCATACTTTGGGTGGGAAATTCGAAGACGACGATGGAAACCGTCCAATATTGTAGACCGTGGATAAAATGGAAAGTTCGTGATAAAACGCGCAGTTGACCGAAAATTGTTGGTGATTAAATGGGCTGTTTTCCATTTTTTTTAATGAGAAAAATTACCGTATGTTGAGCACCATTTCGGGCCGTTGATAACTTCGGCCCAACCGGAAGCCCATCCTTTGTGTTGGGCCAGCTGGATGGGCTGGGCGAGCTTCTCATAAGGACAAAATGGTAATTTCGTAAAAAGAGCAGGATAAATCTACACGAACCGCTACATGCCTGAAGAAGAAACCGAATCTCCTCAAAATATTGATTCGCTCATCACTTTTTCCCTCTCCTCCTGTCTACATCTGCTCAATCCAGTCGATCCAACAGGCTGCTACTTCCGACGAGGACTAGGAGGCATGGCTGCGCTGCCGGAGAAGGGGGAGATTGTGTACGTCGAGCACTGTAAAGGTGTAAGCGGCCTCGGGAAGGTCATCCTGCGGGAGGTCCGAGGCTGCTCCGCAGAGGTACCTCTTCAATCCCAAGTTTCCGATCCTCTGCGCTTCAGTGTGTCGGTAACTGATTTGTTTTTCATCTGAACTGGCACAATAATATTTGAGTAGAATTGTGCCACTTCTTTTTCTAGATTTTCACTCGATACTTGTTTCGTTAGTCCTATGACTCGAGTAATGCTTTGTTTGAATCGGTTAAGGCTGGCGGTTGTGTTTGTAACTCTCGAAATGATCGATTTAGCCGTCTGATTAGCGGATTTATTCATACTTTTGCAGCCTCATCTTGTTGTCCGTACATATACTATAGCAGTGTAGTACGACTGGCGTAGATCCACATGATACTGTATCATTTCTCTTTCTATAGGATGAACTTTTACAGAAATCTTGTTTCGTTGTTTTCTTGCAAGTTTAATATGGATTCTTCCTTTTTATTTTTTATTTTTTGGCTTGAACAGGTGCACCTGTATGGAGGTCAAGTGACTTCTTGGAAGAATGAACACGGGGAAGAATTGCTTTTTGTCAGTGGCAAGGTGCTATTCTTCATTGCATCTCTTACATGGACTACTTTTAGCCGACCGTATAGCTGCTTTTCCTTTAATTTGTGATCTTCCATGATCATTTTTTTTTTTTGGATGAGTCGTGATCTTCCATGATCTACTTTAGGTGCGTACGAGTCTTTGCACTGAACTTAAGTGGGTCTTCTCAGAGTTTTTAATGCTTCTTGATTAATTAAGTCTTGAAAAATTATGTCAAACTGGGCCAAGAAGGTGCCGGCTTTTCTCTTATTCTGGGTCTCAGGATCATTCTCAGCATTCTTTACGTTCAGATTGCTGATCTTTCTATTTTGAAGTCTGATACCTCCAGTAATAGGTGTAGATCTTGATCTCTCCATTCAGAGGCCTTCATAGGTCTTGGCTATATCAGAATCTGAACTCATATATGTGTATTCTTGCAAGCTCCAAATGCTTTAATGATTTTTATGCCAGGTTGCTGCCTGTTGTGAGTTGATGTCTTTCATCTCAGCACTTTCTTTAACTCTGTCTCTCCTCTTTATGCTTTTGAAATTGTCTTCCCATCCTCTCTTCCTCAAAAATTTTCTTGCCGTTTTGGTGATTATATCTCATTGTTAAGATCTTCTAATCTAACCATTTCTTTGGATCAGGCTACTTTTAATCCACCAAAGGCAATTCGTGGAGGCATTCCCATATGCTTTCCTCAAGTATGTATTTTCCAATCTCCAAGGTACTCATTTGTTGTAGTGGTAATTTGGGCAACTTCTAAGGAGAGTGATCTTAAATATGCAGTTTTCAAATTTTGGTCCTCTTGAACCACATGGATTTGCAAGGAACAAGTTTTGGAGCATTGACCATGATCCTCCACCTTTTGCCACAACTAGTTCCAATAAGGCCTTTGTTGATTTAATTTTGAAGCACTCAGAAGAAGATTTGAAAATCTGGCCTCACAGGTGCTCACACTGCTGATAAAAACGTGCTTTGGACTAATTGAATGCATGATGTGGATACTTCCCTTTTTGACAGGAAGTTAGATCTTTTATGAATTAATGGTTGATTAGCATTGAAATCTCTCTAATTTGTTGTAGATATGAATTCCGCTTGAGGGTAACATTGGGACCCGGAGGAGATTTGATGTTGATATCTCGGATTCGTAATATGAATACTGATGGAAAGCCATTCTCGTTCACATTTGCATACCATACCTATTTTTCTGTTACTGACATCAGGTCTGTTGATCCTTTTAACTGTCACTGTTGTTGGCATTTTTGTTTTACAGTAGAATTCTGCAAGATTGCTTTCATTTTGGAAAGGAGTCAATCTCACTTTCCTTTATTTAGTTCTTTACAATTGTGATACTAATATTTTCATTGTTGTAATACCCACCTCATGTATTACCTCTACACCCGCCTGGATAGTCCTGTGAAAAACGGATAGGTATTAGCTTGGTGCTTTCCCTGCATAAAGAAGGTCATCTGGGAATAGATGACAAGCATCCTTTTATTTTATTAATTTATATGGTGAAATAGGATTCTATTTATTACTAGAGGACTTGATATTCTAGTTTTCTTGAGTTCAAAACATTATGTTTCTTCTATAGTGAAGTACGGGTTGAAGGACTGGAGACTCTGGACTATCTGGATAACCTAAAGAATAGGGAGAGATTCACAGAGCAAGGAGATGCCGTAACATTTGAATCAGAAGTATCTCTTTCCTCTGGTTGATTTGATTTTGATAATTGAGCCATCCATTTTGCAAACGTCTGTTCTCTTTGTAAAGATTTTGCTTCTATAGGTGGACAGACTATATCTCAGTACACCTACAAAGATTGCTATCTTGGACCATGAAAGGAAGAGAACATTTGTTTTGCGGAAGGATGGGCTACCAGATGCTGGTGAGATGATGATCTAGTTATGATACTAACAAATTCTTAGTTCATGAATACTCTTGTAATTCAATCATGGAATTCAGAAGGGAAGGAACAAGGAGTTTTAAAGAAGTAAACCACTGGAATGAAAGATCAAAGGGCATATGAAGCCAATTCTAATTGCTACTATCATATTATGGACGTTAGCAATACTCACCTACTTCCTCTGCAGTGGTTTGGAATCCTTGGGATAGGAAAGCGAAAGCAATGCCTGATTTTGGGGATGAGGAGTACAAGCATATGCTATGTGTGGAGGCTGCTTGTCTTGAGAAGCCCATCACCCTTAAACCGGGTGAAGAGTGGAGAGGCAGACAGGAGATTTCTGCTGTTCCTTCCAGTTATTGCAGTGGACAACTCGACCCACAAAGAGCTCTGCAATCTGGTTAGGTGAAGGGCCTTCTGTTCCTTCTGCTTACAGTGTACAGGTAAACTTAAGCAGAAGATGTTCCAGATAAGAGTCCATTCATGTTGCAATTCCCCCCATCTTAAAGGTTTTGGCCACATTATGAATTTAAAGTTTCCATTCATTTGTAGGCCTTCTCTGCTTTCTTATCCAGAGCCCTTGGTGATTCCGTCATGCTGATCATACTTTCGGAGGCAGATAATCATCTTTCTGAAGCATTAAGACGCCATCCTCATCATGAGCAGCTCCCCCATGTAATGTCTGGGGAAGAATTTAAAGCAAGGCAGTGAAGCGAACAGGTTCTTTTACGCTTCTGTATATCTTCTACGGTTTCTGCCATAGAAAGATGAAAGTTCGAGCTTGCTATTTCCTACTTTGGAGAAGGTCTTGTATGTTTCTGCTCGAGAGAGAGCCACCTCTTGTGTATGAACGAACATGATTTTCTTTCCTTCGAAATTTGCGTTATTGCTGGCGAAGAGGCAGCCAGCAAGTACTGTTTCTTTCACCAAGTTTCTGATAGCGCTCTGTGGGTTACCCAATGCTCTTGGTACGTAGTTGATATGAATAATTAATTACTGGACCAGTCATGTAGTGACCCGAAGAATCAGTTTCAAGTGAATAATGATGGTGAATTTGCTACAATTAAGAGTAGCCTCTGTTCCCAAATTAGATGCCTTGGTTGAACGATCCTCTTGCCTTTTTAACTGTCCGAGGCTGTAACTTTTGTTAATCGTACTCTCTTGGGGATTCTTTTGATTCAATGGAATACTACAACTACCGAAAAATAATAGATAGTAAATTCAAATCTACCATCCCGATCATTAAGTTACATTACCGTTGCTAGACCGGCCCGGGGAATTCAACTTGTGATTACTCCGGATGAAGCCAACGGCGGCAGCGCCAATGCCACTGAAAACCTGTCAATATGGGTTGGTACGGCGGTTCGGGTAGTGTTGGCATTGTACTATTCTAGTTTTGGACCAAGGCAGCGCCTCTCACCATATTAGTTGTATGAACATGAATTTTTCGTACTTTAGCTGCCCAAGCCCGATTCCAATCAAATAAAAAAGTTTCTAAAAATAAAATTAAATAATTTAATATTTTAGAATAAATTTTGTACAATATAATTCAATGACTTATCTAGATGTTATATAAATATAAAGAAAATATTAAAATAATTATCAAAATATAATTATTTATATATAATTAATTATTTTAAATTTTTTACCATAAATTTATAATTTTTTATCATTAATTTTTTTTATATTTTTTATTTGGCACGATTTTTTTTCTATACTGATATAGTACAATTTATTTTTGTGTTTTTTTGCACGGTTTGAAAATGCTAGCACATGCATACTTTTCGGTACCGTACTTAGGATGTACTTTCGTGCCGTACCACTATGTTGCCACCTCTATACAAAAGCATATCTAAGCTGTATGTAGACTTACCAAAATATTCTCGGGGGACAAGTTGTGATATCTTTTTTTTGTTACTGGTCACGGTATCCAAGCAGATTCCATTAGCGGTGAGACGGTATTTTTAAGCCAACTATACTTAACTAATCCGTTGGTCGTCTCAAATCGCACGCCTGATATGGCGGGTGAGACTCCTAAGGGGAATGTCTGCGTACGTGAGGTCTCAAACTCAAGACCTCATTAAGCAGCACCGATCTGCTTACAAATAAATTTAAATGATTTAATATTTCAAAATAAATTGTATACAATATAATTCACTAACTTATCTAGATATTATATAAATTTAAAGAAAATATTAAAATGACTATCAAAATATAATTATTTATATATAATTAATTATTTTAAAAATTTTACTATAAATTTATAATTTTTGTTTATTGTTAATTTTTTAATACTTTTTTTTGGACTATACCGGTATAGTACAATTTATTTTTGTGTTTCTTTGCACGGCTTGAAAATCCTAGCACATGCATAGTTTTCGGTACGTACTTAGGCTATACTTTGGTGCCGTACCACTATTTTGCCACCTCTATGCAAAAGCATAGCTAAGTTGTATGCAAACTTACCAAAACATCGGGGGGAAAAATTATGATTTTTTTTGGTTGTCGGCCACGGTATCAAAATAGAACTCACTAGCAGTGAGACGGTATATTTAAGCCAACTATACTTGACTAATCCGTTGGTTGTCTCGGGTCGCACGCTGGGCATGGCGGGTGAGGTTCTTAAGGAGAATGTCTATGTACATGAGACTTCCTTAAGTAGTACTGAGCTGCTTACAAATAAATTTAAATGATTTAATATTTCAAAATAAATTTTATACAATATAATTCACTAATTTATCTAGATATTATATAAATTTAAAGAAAATATTAAAATAACTATCAAAATATAATTAATTATTTTAAAATTTTTACCATAAATTTATAAAAAAATTTATTATTAACTTTTTACATACTTTTTATTTGGCACGATTTTTTTTGACTATACCGGAATAGTACAATTTATTTTTGTGTTTCTTTGCACGGCTTGAAAATCCTGGCATATGCATAGTTTTCGGTACCGTACTTAAGCTGTACCTTTATGCCGTACCACTATTTTGCCACCTCCATACAAAAGCATATCTAAGCTGTATGCAGACTTACCAAAACATCCTCGGGGGACAAATTGTGATATCACGTGACAAGGAGGATAACCTAGTATATTAAATTAATATAAACAATAGATTAGATAAAAATGACAGATAATAAGTGGCATTTTTCCTAGAGAAATAGAGTAGACAGGGGAATGAATGGATCCTGTCCCCTTCGTCAGAGATAAGAGGCAAATGTACGGTAGACAATTCTGTGGGCCAGTCCTGGTATGGGCCGACGTCGATCCAGCCCAACCGAGGCTCGGCCCATGATAGGTCCGTACCACCTGCGAAGGCTTTCGCAGAGCGCGCGCACTGTCTCTTCTCCCTCCCGCCTGTTTGTAACCTTAAAAGAAGCTGCTTCTGAACGAGCAAGACGATGCCCTTAGAATTTTGATCCTTTTGGGGCTAATTCTCCGGAAGGATATATATGATCATGCTAAATTTGTGCGGTTTCTGGTAGACGTATGAAAGCCTGATTTATTTCTCGTCTTGAGGCTAATCACTGGCTGGACTCGAATTTCTTGGAAGGGCTTGTTGGAGGAGTATAAGGTTTACTGTGGAGGTAGTTCGATCGTCATCTGATCGAAGCTAGCTTTGTGTTGGATGCAGGACGTTAATCTATCCGAAGGATTAAGCCTAAATTCCTTGAGACTTCTTTGTGCGCTAACGGGAGTAGAATTGGATCTCAGCAGACCTAAGACGTGAAGTTAAGAAAATCAAGGTGGCCATCAGTTTTGAGCTCTAGCTGGGTAATGCTTGTAGAGCTTAAATTGGCAGCATGATTTTATCGTTGTTCCGCGGTAGCTACCACACTGCTTCGACATCTTATGACTTGAACCTGCCCACTAGTGTTGCCTTCATTGTTATCTGGTTATTTCTGATTGTGGATCAGACTATTGGTGATTTATCACAATTCACAACCTACCATGGCAGCTCGTCCATCTGTTGAGGATTGACAAGCAACCCTCTTCATTCTAATGGTGGAAGTTCATCTGTAGCACTGACTTCGCAGTGGGACCATAGACATAAAGATTATGTCTTATTTTCACCCTTCAAAATGGCCGTGTACAATGTCCTGCAATGGCTTTGCTTTATGCTAATGTCAGCTTGCCATGTCAATTCTGCTGGACAGCGATCGACACTTTTCATTATTGCAGTAAGTAGCTGGAGTTTGAACCTTCAAGCATGACACCTGGTTAAGGATGATGCTCCCTTATGGTTGGACCGGACGAATACCCTCCAGAAAGGCCACTGCTTGCGCTTCCCATGGCTGGGGGCTGTGTTCTCTGTCTCCGATCTATGCAGCATTTCCCACATGACCTGTACATCGTCGTACCCACAGGTTTGTACATCATCGTGTAGCTTTAGAAGCCCAGCACCTGAAAGCAGAGGAGAAAGCATAGAAAGGTAAAATCTTGCTGACTACTTACTTCGCACCACTGAATTTCACAATCTGGACCTCCAAGTTCAATAGTAAATGTTTGATGCTGGTATACTGGACTGAGATGCACAATGATCGATCAGTCGTTGAAAGGCAGCCTGAGAACTGAGAGCTATGTGCTACAAGTCCAAAATTTTCAGATTCAAATCCTCAGCAGTTTTTGCCCGGTAAAATGCCCAACTTCAAATGATAGAGCTGAGTAGATATACACCTACTTGTTTTGGTTCCTCAGGAATCTGGACATGTTTGGTCCTACTGGCAATAGAGACCGTGTTCCCTTCATTCTTGTTTCTAGGCATAACAGATCCTTTCATGTACTGCTCTCATCATTTAGACCAACTTCAAATAATGAGGGCATAAAGCAGCCATAAGGTCATACCGGTTCCATTCAGAGTCAGACTGCTATTTGGGCTGAAAGAGATGGGTCACTACTAGGGCCAACAATATGTTTTGTGTCATATACAAATCGTTGTGTCTAAGCATATTCATATGAGAAAATTTAAAAACTGTGCATGACTCATTTATTATACAGGTAAGGATTGTCAAACCCCAATACAACTTTTTTTAAAATTTTTTTTTGGGTTGACTCTAATACAACTTGTTTCACATGTGCAACAAGTGTCTTACATGTTGATACACATGCACACTTCCCGACTGGGACGGTTAAGTAACATCATTTACACGATCAGGATATAATAATATAAATCCAAAAAAAAACCAGCAATAAATTATATTTGAGAAACCATAAAAGCAATTACACTAAAGTAATGCTGCACAATTTAGCATATTTTCAACTCTATCATACATAACAAAGTATTAGCCAAAAAAAATAATAATAAATAAATGTATTATTCAATGAACTCATAGAAACAACATTTAACTAAATAGATTTAATTACATTTGAACAGGTTGGGTTTAATCAGTTTAAACATGCTTATTCACCTTGTTTAAGCAGGTTTAACTTGCTTAGACACAAGACACGTAAAAAAATCAACTGAAACCCACCTAATTAGGTGACATAATCCGTGTAGTGCTGTCCTGTCACATTAGAACTATGCTGCATTGCAATAAAGTTGGAGTATACTTCTTGGTGCCAACTAAAACCATATCCAGAGGCTTTCTGTACAAAGGCCTGACTGGGAATCTTTTGAAATTGTGACCCAGAATTTTCTTTTGCACTGAACAGTTGAGAAATTGTACGAATGGAGCCCCACTGAAAGGGACTCCACCACAGAACATTTGAGGTCATGAGATGAGGTCCCCATCTATTTGAAATATGCAGTCTAAATACAGTGTAGCTGTCTAGCTAAGTCATGTTTCTTAACTCTGCAAACGATTCTCTCTTTGTTAGGTTGTGAGCATGAAAAGCATGGGTACGGTGATCATTTATACAGGGGCCATTACTAGAGGTAGACAAACTAAGATTACCTGATCGATACAAAGTATGAACAAGTAAATATGTTTAGCTTCAAATTTTCGAGGCCATCCGACTAGGTGCTTGGCAAAGAGATGATGATCTAATCTCTGGCAACTCGTGTTAATGATCCTATTGCTGGAACTCAAGGAACTGAACTGTCCATTTTATTTGTTAAGATGATTAGAACTGTATGTTTGGATCTATCAACGGAAGGATGCCTTGAAGTGAAAGAAAGGAGTATAAGGACAATTTCGCCTAAGGAAATCTAAGGAATTCATTGGAAGTATTAGTTCAGTTTGTTGAATGTAATTGTCTATTTAGTGATTGGTAACTTAATGAATTTCGTTCCGGCTTGATGACTCCTGTTGTATGAAATATTGCTGCAAGGTGCTGTGACAAACTTTTTAACAGGGGTAGAAAGGAAAGCACCGAGTGGGTTCTGATTCTCTTTAATGCAAGAATCACACTCCGAAAGGACCGGTTAGATCTCTTCTCGTTGCCTGTTGTTCGACTGACCATTCAAGTTTCGCCACTTACTTCTTTTGTTTTGCAGGGTAAAATCTTTCTGCTTCAAGCAAAGTTCTAGGAGGATACTGTTAAAGGCTGACCACTCAAAAAAATTGCACTTACAGAGAGCAGCTTCTCTTCTTGCCCTTTTAATGTAAAAGAAAAACAATGGAGCACGAACTACAACAAAACGATGCAGGAAGCTTGCCTGCACGACACGAGTTCAAGGATGGGGTGCTTAGGCTACTAATACTGACCTTTATTGCGGGACTCGAGGCGAGTGGAGACCATGAACCAGAGCCTCTGGACAGGGAAGACTATCCTGTGCCAAGAGTCCATGAGCTTGTCCTTCACTTTGGTGGGCCTCTTCTTGCCCTTCTTCCTCCTCTTCCTGCCCCCGGCAATCCTCACGGCTGTCGTCCTTAACCAGGCCAGTCCTGCTTCCTTTTCCTCTTTCAGCAAACTTCCTCTGCGCTTTCGCTTCTCTCTTTTGCAGATTAGTGAAGACAGAAGCCTCTAACCGGTTTCCCCTCTCTCTATCCCCTGCTCTCTCCAGTCTCCCCCAATTTGCTTGCACATTATATTTACTAAGAGTAGTTAAAAATTTTGACGAAGTGAATAAAAAAACATTTTTTATGAATGAGTTTGCCTTTTTTTTTTAACCACAATAATAATATATAATAAAACAAAAAAGTTAAAGGACATCTCCATGATAAGTCACATCTCCGAGAAATATCGGGAAAGTTACATAGTGCATATTAGATAAATATTTCCTTCCCAATTAAAGAGTCGTCTCTACTCAGATCAAAGAATTGTGACTCTTTTAAGTGGACGTGGCTGTTCAATTAGGAGTGTCGAAAATTGATGCATTTGTGACTGATGGTGATTGAAAGATGATAATCTGTCTCCCTTTTACAATGTATATTCCTATTTTGTTGTATTTATATTTTTAATAAGAAAATTTCTTATCTGTAGCTATAGATTTTAGATATTGTATACGGGGTTGAATATTTCTGCCGAAGAATATTGTGAAGAAATATCTATCTCGGAAGAGTTTTCTAAAACTGCTTACCCATAATTTCGTTTTCAAAAACTTCAAATTCTCTCGGTATTTTCGACCACATTCTTCTGCCGACAGAGGAGGCAGCAAGACAGGTGAGACTCTATTAGGGCAATCCATTAACACAGGAGAATGAAGAAGCAGAGGAGCAAGGAGAAGGAAATGCCTTCCCACCGGCTGCTGTGCTGTGACCCATTATGTCCCACCGACATCTGACGGTATGCCCTCTAAAGCCGATAATTTGATGTTCCTAATGACTTCCCGTGGCATAGCCTCCTATACTGAAGTGAGGAGGGTCCTAGGACAATGACAGAAGGACCCGAATAATCGACCCTTCTGCCAAGCAAACTCTTCACGAAATCTTCCCTCTTTGCCTTCAATTACACCTGAAAACGATTTGTGAACCTTATTTACGACCATCCCTCATTGGTTGTTGGCGGATGCCATTGTCAAGAAGCGTATCCACGGCTTCTTGTACCCATTTCTCTCGACACATTACTAATTCCCCTTGTGTGTAGATCCGCTTGTTGTTAGTGGATCGGCAAGCATGGATACGTCGCGACTGGGGCAGTTGCAGCCGTGTCTACGCTCCCCCCCGGTAACTCCTAACCTCTTTCGACTCCTTCATTTATGACCAACCAGTCCTTTTCTCGGGATGGATAAGAGAGCGCATGATCCCCGTTTAACTTTCGGGGTGGACTGACACATTCAATTTAAGATGATTGTACGTCGCACCAACCAAAGGTTTAGAAGCTATCAAACCGCTGAAAAAGCTTATTAGACGTCGATGTTTGGTGAGCGATGGAATTCAATTCGTACTCCTTTTCTTGTATCTCTTACGCAGATCGGAAGCTCGGGGGTGTCTTCGATGCCGTGCTGCGAGAAGATTGGGGTGTGCATGAGTTGGAAAAAGGGTACGTGTCATTTTCCTCTTATGACCAACTGGTGCTCGATGATCCTATTTAGGAGCAAGTTTAATCCATAATTTTTAAAATCGGACCGGACCGGAAACCGATCAAGGTATAGGTTCATAGGTTCATGAGTCGGATTAATGATTCAATGGGTTGAACCGCATATTTAATAAATAATATTAATAATATAATATTTCAATAAATCGATATAATATTATAATTTAACTATGATTTATAATCAAAATCATTAATATAGTCATTATATTATTCTCAAATTTAACATAAAATATAATATAATATAATAAGTACATTATAATAGGTTTTTATTTTTATTTTTAAGTCGGTCGATTTTTTCACCGGTTCAATTAAATTTATTGGTTTGACTGAGAACTGGCCGGTTCAATTGGATTTGACCTCATTTAAAGTGTAATTGGATTATTTATGAGAACCGGACCGGGTGAGTGGCTGGTTCCCAGTCGAACCGGTAGGCCCGGTTCAGTTTTTAAAACTATAGTTTGAGCTACTACAATCCAGGTGACCGTTTGACGTTAAAAGGATATTAAACGTTAGATGCATCCCAGTAACTGAGGTAGAAGCACGGGGATTGACATACTCCTTGTAGAGCAAGATCGAGTAGAGATGTTAAATGGGCGGCTCGTACTAGTTCTGAATCGGTTCATAATGGCCTATGAACCATTGGACCTGGTTATGGTTCGATCCGTTAAGTTTAACTTGCCAGGCCGATTACAATAGCAAGAACCCTCAAACTAGCCCAGAACCGTTACAAAGTTCTTCGATTCATGGTGTAAATCATAAACCGTGACCTACCTTTTTTTTTTCCAATTTAAAACCCCTAAAAAGGTCAAATCATCACAGTTCTTCGCGGTTTTGGCTAGATTCGTGGTGGTTCGGTTGATTTTGAGCTAGTTTCCGGCTAGGTCAATGAAGTAACCGATCTATTCAGTGTTTCTATCTCCTTGACTTGCCACGGGACCGCCCCTAACCTGCACAAGGTTGGTTCCGTGCCGGGTTGGTAACAGTCTGGGCTGACTCAGTCCAGTTTAACATCTCCAAATCGTGTGCCGTAAATTAAAAAAATTTTCATAGTTTGAATTACTTTATTCCCAATATATGACTTTTACTCTAAATTAATAGGAATCTAAGAATTCCTAATAAAATGTGATTTACTAGGAAAAAAAACTCCTTCTCATATTATTATATTTACACAACCTTTTTTTATTTTCTTTTTAAATTTTTAAAAAATGTCCTCCAAGAGTTTAAGCAATAATATTAAAAAGCTGTTTAAATTCTATTATTGTTTTGGGTATAAATCACCGGTATCTAGTTGGATTTTGTTCAGCTGACTAATCCGGATCGTCCTGGGTCGGTCTATTTAAGGGGTTAAGAGCTCCCCACCGTAGGTGAGACTCGAACTCGAGTCTTCCCATTGGGATGATGAGTGTCGAACTACTCTACCACGCCTACGGTAGGTTTTAAATTCTATTATTACTTTTAAGCCACTACATCACTTTTTAAAATTTCTTAAATGCCCTTAAAAAATGAATTTAAGTACTTTGTAAAAAGTTGCTTCGAAGATTTTCATTAGGTTTCCATTACAATTATTTCCTTCTCAACCACTAAACTAAATTATTGGACGCGACAAAAACTTTTAAATATTTCTTAATTTCACCCTTTTTTTTCTCATTAGATTTTCCATTTTCTCTGCATGTAATACGTACGCCCTTGAATGTGACCATGTGCAGCAGGGGGGTCGGCCCTCTATAGCAATTATTATATTCGAAAATGGAAAAAAAAAGTGACAAGAGGAAAGGATTTGATTTAAAAGTGTCGGCAAGGGCTCTCGCAGTCCACGTGGGTCAATTACACGACGGCGGCTACGTATGGTGTGAAAAGTTGAAAAGGATTGGGAGATGGATGGAGCTCCCGCCACTGACTCCATCTATACATATACATATATATATACTTACGTATGACTCACGACACCTTTAAAAGGAATGAGAAGGTGACGAATTAAAGGTTAAAAAATTTTATTATAAAAATTAAATATATTAAATTTTAATTATTATATTAAAATCTAAAATAATATCATCATATTAAATTATTTTACTTCATACATCCTTTTAAAGTATAATACAAATATGCATCATGCATTTGGGGATGGGGTCTCAGAAATTAAATGAGGAAAAAAGGACCGTTTTGTCAGCGAGTTGGACGTGTCCCCGTCGTCTTGGTAATGTGTCGTATCACCAATTGTGTGGTAAAAAAAGTCTCCGTACCAATTATTGCGTTGTAAACGTGCGGGAATCGCGTGTACGGCGGCGATTATTAGGTCCGGTGGACGGTGGCAAGCGGGCGGGCGGGGGGGAGAGGGATATCTATCGGTCCATGAGACTGAATGGTCGCGCGGGGGGTGTGTCGGTGGGGCTGGTCGTGGCGTGGGCGTCGCATGGTGTTACTCGTGAAATGTCGACTAGACCCCTCTTAAGGGCCGACGCATCTGGTCCCCGAGTCTTCGGAATAGGAGTCCAGTACTACTAGTACGGATTAAGAATATCAAATAAGTATTATCTATTAAAAAAATTGTCTTTCGAGACTTCAAATATTGTACATGAAATCTCTAAGTTCTGACTTCCACTGTATATTTAAATATAATTTTTAAAATTAAATAAAATAAAAAAATATTAACATATAAATTTATGAATTAAATAATATGTTTAATAAATAATATTAATAGTATAATATTATTAATAAATAGATATAAAATTATACATATAACATTAATTTATAATAAATAATTATTAATATAACTATCATATTAATATAATATTTAATATTAAAATAAAAATATAATAAAATAAAATAAGTATATGATTTAAGTTTTTAAAAAAATATTTCATAATTTAAGTAAAATAAAATAATAATTAAAATTAAAATATTTCAATTATAATAATACCAAAATGATTTATTTTATCTTAATTGGGTGTGTAGATGCTATAATAAAAATCTTCGTGCTAATCAAATAAGTTCTAGCTGTTAAATAAAAACTAAAAGAAAGGTAGTTTGTGGTGAGTATATTATAATAAATTTTTATTTTTTAATTTTAAATTAATCAATTTTTTTTTATATATTCATCTTGGAAATTGATTAGTTTCATCGAACCAACCATACTTACGATATAATTAGATTAATTTTAAATATCAAACTAATAAGTGACCTATTTTATTTTAAAACCTATGTAGGGAAGAACTCCTCCCAGCCCTGGCCACCACTATCATCATCATCATTCCCCGGTAGTCACAATCGTCAGCATAAATATAATCCCTCAAACTCAAAAGTCAAAGAGCCCATATTCCAATGTCCCCCATCCATTCATACATACATACATACATACATGTATAGGTAATTTTGATGCTATTTACACGCCCTCACAGTCTCATCAACCGGGTGCCAAAACTTCCTATCGCATAAAACATCGTTGGTCCCATGATATCATCCTCCACGTCACCTCCACCCTTTTTATATGATCCTGTATAACATCTTCCGAAACTCCAGGATATCTCACTTTTGAGAGGCTAACTGAATCGAGACAGTATTGCAAGTCGGATCCATAATTTAAAACTATCAACGGCCAGTATCGAGGGGTTGACGTCCGGCCTCAAACTGTATCACACGACCTCCAATAGATTATTTGATTGTTATGACATCAGACACCATCATTGTCCCAAAAAAAAAATAAGAAGAAAATTCCAAAATATCCCAGGACGTTGATCGCTTCACACGAAACACTCCAAGGTATCATGGCTGTCGTGTGCAGCTAGCTCTTTGTGTTTTGTACTTCTAAACCATTTTTTATTTCACGGAGATCTAAATGGAATGGGGTTAGATGTCACGTACCTATACAGTAGTGTTGATTAAAGAGAATGAAAAAAAACCAAAATCTAAAAGAAAGAAAGAAAGAGAGGTACGACAGCAGCTCGGGGGGTCTCTTAACCGTGAGGCTTCTGCCGACCTAGAAGATGTTCTGAAAGGGTGCGGAAGGGTAAAAAGCACTACATGAAACACAGCAAGCTTGGTGTTCTGAGGGAGAGAGATGGATGGTTGCAAAAAGAGGATGACAGCACAAAATGTGGGGCAAACCTATCTTGCCCTCTGGTGTGAGAACGGTTAAAATCCTATATAGCTGCAGCTGCCTGAAAACTGAAAATGCAAAAACCATCACTATGTTTCCCCAAGACAGTCAGTTCACCCTTAGTAATTTCCTGGTGAAACTCGGTAGCGTATCCCTCGAGGGACTTGAAGAAGGAAAGGTAGTTCGGAGAACACACATAACGCGCGCGCGCGTGCATGAAAATTACTGGATCCATCACTTCCAAACATGTGATATGAATCACCTTTTGCCCTCTCGAAAAAGCAACATTGAGAAATTCATAAGGGAACTAACAGTATCAGCACTTCTACACAAGTTTAGACAGTTTCTTGACACTTTGGGGAGCATTATGAGACAACTGGGCTCGTCAGTTCTAAACTCAACCCCAAAAGCATAGAGTTATCACATACTCAACAGGACTACACTGACTAATTCAATGCTAGAAACGGGCATAAATGAGTTTCTTCAAAAGAAGAAAGAGTAGATGCAGGCACACATGTTAGGCCACAGAGGTTTTTTACCAATATCTTCAGCAGTAAAGCAAGGCCATCAAATATGTAAAAGGGGTCAGTCATGCAAAGAAATGGTCTATTTAGACTGAGAACTTGTGACTCAAAAACGAAAACCTGCAGATAAGTGTCTATACAATAACCTCAAAACACATGCTGGCTGCTTTGGGCATGACCAAAAAGATGTCCCTCAAAGAAGAGCACACCACCACTCCCCCTTTCCCTCACTCAGCGAAGCAGACTTCTGAAATCTCTAATCTGTCATGCTTGCTACACTTCCAAAATGTTCACTTGACCATTCATAGATGTCCACCTGCCCTACTGACATATATGACACTGCTGAACATTACTATATCTCTTCGACACAAAGTTACCATGAGGAGACCATACAACTCTATGAACAAGCATATGGAGATAGTTTCTTCCTTCAAGAGTAAGACGATGAACCATGATCATAGAGTATGAATCAGCCATCAGCTCTTATGTAGGAGCCGTAATGGAATCCTCAGAACTAGCCTTGACAAGCGCCAATAGTGGAAAAATCTTAGTAGACTCAATGAGACCAATATAACCACTCTAATGGCTGTTTCAAAGCACAATCCCAAGCACTAAAAATTGAAACTCCAGGATAATAGATCAGTTTACCATTGTTTCATCGGTTTGTGTAGATAAATCAGTGACACTAAAGATAGTTACACTAATGATAGAAGCTAGAAAGTGGCAACTCTAACCAGAACAGATCTATTATATATCCAAAAGAAGAACTGATGGAGTGCCCCCACTTCATTATTTGTCTGTTCTATCTTCACCCCGAGTACACATACCTTTTTCTTAACTTTGCAATAGAAATATGATGTCACGTGCAAATTAGCAAACCAAAGATGAAGTCGGGGCCAAACGAGAACTTTTACATTGAATGACCTATGCATACCAATTTAAGATTTCCCACGATATAAAAGGAATTAACCATTTCCAGGTGCACAAATGCCACCCCCACAATATCGGATTAACAGAATTAACATAAAATCAAAAGGAAAGATGCACGGTTTGAGTTGGGGACAGAAGCCTAGATTCATAGGAATCTCTCAGACTTTCTTTTTGTCTTGTTTTCCTAGCAATATCCACGACCATGACAGGCACGTAGAGATTGATTTTACCAAGGGAAAATCTAATCTACCCAAATACACTTCCATTGCTGGAAAAAGGTCTCTACATCCAATTTTCCGCAGACGAACCAAATTCCATCATCAAAAATAGCAAACTTCCGCAGCTCCAGAATCCCTCAATTCCACCATTGACCCATCCGATAAGACCATGCTCTCATGGAACGAAATAACTCTTCCCCAGTCCCCAGGAACTAAAAATAGTATATGGTCTCATGGCCTTTCAGAAGTCTTAGCTGAAAATGGAAGCGAGCTTTACACCGGCTCATGGTGGGCAGATTTTCTTCCACTAGAATTTCTTTTACTAGTAAAACATTTAACAGGATTAACTGACAGAATGTTAAGAAAAATAGCCATTTCCCAATTTTACAGCTAGAAAAGAAGCCCCGTCTCCCTATCATAACAGGATTGCAGAGAAAGGTAACACAACAACGAAATAGGGAAAAGAAAATCCAAGAAGAAGATAAGACACTAAGATAGGATAGGGCGTGGTGGAGGCCGAAGTTGATGGAGGTTTTGTTGAGGAACCTGATTGTGCTGCCGTATGAACGGGTGCCTCAACAGCAGAGCAGCGGTCCATCTTCTCACCGGCTCTCTCTGTAAGCAGCGAGCTATGAAATCCCGAAACTCCTCCGAAGCAGTGAGTGGCGCCTCAGGTGGATCCGACATACAGATTGCACACATCAAGCTCGCCCAGTCCCCCTGCCTGGCATTAGTGAACGGGTATCTTCCCAGATAGAATTCCAATATACTGACACCAAAACTCCATACATCTCCAGCAAAGCCGTCATACTTACCGTTGTTTATATCGGAATTGATCCTCTCGGGACTCATGTAGGCAAGCGTCCCGACGGATGAGTTACAGTCCATCGTCTGAGCTAAAACCCTACTGACCCCAAAATCGGCGATCTTGACTTTCTTCTTTGAATTGACCAAAATGTTCGAGGGCTTTATGTCACGGTGCACGATTTTCCTCCGGTGCAAGTAGGCCATGCCACTAAGGATTTGGTAGGTCAACTTTGAGAGCTCGCGCTCGTTCGGCATGTGGAGCCCTTCGAGCGATCCGTTATCCATGATCTCCAGCAGGACTTGGATTTCACCATTGTGGTTGTATATTTCGTGACACTTGACCACATTGGGATCATCCACATCCCGGAGGATCATGATCTCTCGCAAGATCTGATTGCGGACCGACTCCTCGTGGTGGCCATGCATTACTTTGAGGGCGTACTGACGACCCGAAGGCCGGTGGATGACCTTGTAGACGGTGCCGCCCGCGCCGCTGCCGATGCGGTTGACACGCTCGAGGTGGGAGAAGTCGAGGGAGTGGGGCGGGGCCACGGAGCTGTTGGCGTTCTGGTGACTCGTCGAGGGAGGAGCTGTGTTGGAAGAGGGAGGGAGGGGGAGGGGAACCGCGAGGTTAGTAGGGTCCCGCTGGGGGAGCGGCAGGGTGAGGTCCCGAAGCCGCCGGTGACGGCCGTTCCGGGAGGCTCCGGCCATGTCGGATGGCGGCTGCATCGGTCTCATAGCTCGGTTCTAGAAGAAACGGGATGAAATTGGCCAGGCAATAGCTCACCTACTGTTCCACTTCGCCCTAGGCAGACGCACTTTATACAAATCCACGAAGTCCCGAAACCAACCGAGGAAGAAGAGATCCCCGAAGATCCTCCCTACAGCTATGGCCGCAACGGAGGTTCAGAAGACCGGCTTGGGGCTCTGCTCTCTCGCTCACAACAATAATCCCCCAATGGAGATAGTGAGAGTGGGGGGCCTCTGATTTGGGGAAATCCGGGGAGAATGGCCCGGAAACATCACGCGCCAAGAGACGAGCTCCCGCTGCACGCGCCAGGTGACGTTGACATGGGGAGGTGCGAGCGTACGTCAGCGCTGAGGTTGGGCCTGATGTTACCTTCTCGCACTCGGGGACTTGGATAAATTTAGTTACTTGGCCAAAGTAAAAAATAAAAAAAGAAAAGACACACAAATTACCGAGGAAATGAGGAAAGAAAATCAGTTAACTGTGAAAATTCTCTTCCTCCGGTACCAACTTATAAATTAAAATTTCGTTCTAAATTAAATTTAAATTAATCACAAAATTATATTAATAAAATTTTTATATAATAAAAATTAGTCGTAAGGTACAGAGATCTAGATAATAAGCTGATATACATCAAAACTAATATACATATATATATATATGTTTGAAAAGTAAAATAGCACTCCTATCATGATTATACTTTATCTCTTTTGTCAGTTTCTTCTCCAATCAAAATTATCGCATTGATTTATGCTGTAAGAAAAGGTCACACTGCATTTATCTCTACAGTACAACAAATTCTGTACTAAAAGAGAAAAAAATGCAACATTTTCTGATTATTCCCGAGTTACACATGATGGAATTTTTTTAATAATATATATGATTTTATTTATAAAATTTGAATTTAAAATTTTTAAAGAGAGAATATATTAAATAATTTCAATCCATACTCCGTTTCGTAAGACAACATCGAGCCAAGCCAGCCAAACCGGTTCCAACGCAAATTCTTTTGTCAATTCAATCCATCTCTTTCTTGACTTGGCCACGTTATTTAATTCTGTGCCCCCAAGTCCTGAGTCGGTAAAACAACCAGGGTTTTCCAGCCCACGGGATTGCTTCACCTGGCACCGGTTCACGGATTCATAAAAAACCGGCTCGAATTAAGCTAATTAAACCGGACCACTTGCATCGGCAAAATGACAACGTGTAAAATAAAAGTAAAGTACAAACTTTGGAGAAAATGGAGATTCCTTAAGCATGCAAAGCTGGAGCAGTTACGAACGAACACGCATTGATGCATGAAAATTTCCACTGAACTTATTTTGAGTTGGGTTCATATCCAATTCAAAAGTTAAGCTAATACGTGACAGTATTAATCTCTTTTGTAATCAATTACTTTTTTTTATTAACTTTCTAATATGGAATTCTGTCTTTCAACTACCAAAACAAGGTCACCAACTGTTCCGACTTCCCGTCTGTCATCCGTCATTGCCGAATACCGATTTACCATTTCCTTATCATTCATATGGGTTGTGTTGGGAACATGGTTATCACTGCACTTCTTCGAACAATGGATGTGATCGGCCTCTATTTTTTTTTACATCACGTAGTATTCCTGAGTCAGTCGAAGCATACCTTGAGACTAATCTGCGGTCAGACTAGGATACTTAAGAAAATTCTCGTCGACCATTCCAATCTGAAATTCGATCTTTAGTTTACCCATTTTAGAGTTTTAATGAAAGAACAATTAGTCCAACTCCAAGTTGGTTATATGGTGGGCCCGTTGAGTAGACATAGAACACGCTGCATAGTTGATAAATTTTAACAAACGAACGGGTGAAATTGACCCACATAGATAGTGTAAGGACCGGGTCGCCAAGTATCTCAGAGTGGAGGGACCACTATGTCATTTTCCAATAAATAGAAAACAGCTAATCCGGAGGTCCCCACCGTACTCGAAAGAATTGTCAACTCCACGAGCTGATTATAGAAAATCAGTATATGGCCTTTATTTCTAAATCAAAATTCTTACGTGTTTCTTTCCTCCAAAAGTCAATTTTTCGTTAGCGTTCCTAATTATTATGGAGAGTTAATTATGAGCAAAAAGAAAAAGAAAAAGAAATGAGAAATTCATAGCTTCTCACCCAAGTCAAATTGAATGATCTAGAAATCCGAACCCAGAAGCACGGAACTCATGGGCAGTAAGCACAAGGACGTGCAGAATGGTCGAATTCAACTGGGGTCGAAAGTCTTGTAAACTTAACAATGATACGGACAGAATCAATAAATTTTGTATACGAATTAACTGAATTTCTCGAGTGCAAAAACCCGAGACCGGCGAGCATGCATCGAAGGATGTCGGTCCCGTATTGAATACCGGGTGGTAAGTTACCGATGATTTTTTCTAGGTCATAGAAGAAGTCCAGCGGGGCATCACGTGACCCCGAGAGTTGATTCGGCTCCTATTGCACGTGATCGGAGTTCCAACCTTCAAGGTATCGGAATCCAGTTATTTTACAGCTACTCAAATTCTTGCGGTCGATCACTACCCTTTTTCTACGGCCTATGTTCAACACGGGACATGTGGAGTAAGAAATAAAAATGCATTCACATATCAAGATCAGTCAAAAATCTCTTTCCATTGTGATATTATTCCGAGTTTTATATTCAAATATGAAAACGTATTAGACGAACTGAATGATCGATCATGGACGGTAGTTCCCGTTAATGTAACATCGAACCCATTATAGTTTAAGAAACCGATCTCATCAAATTAGGTGGGAGTGGGATTTGGATTTGGATTGTTAGACTATTATGTTCCAGGGGCGGTGGTTGAAGCCTAAATATAATATATTCCTTCGACTAAGTCAGGCACGTTGATAAGAGAAGATCTGCAATCGCATTCCCACCAATCGAGTCAAGGATTGATCGATGGGACAGGAGCTATGTTCCTGAAAGCTAGAAGGGGTATATGGACGTCTCCCATTGGATGGCAGGAAATGGATGTAACCTAACTCAATGGCCGGAAATCATTCTTATCATCTTGTAAGCAGCCAGAGAATAATAATAACATGAAGTCTCGATCAGCATGCCCCCCACATTGGCTGGCTTTCCCTACCTTTGGATAAAATCCGACTCGACTGAGCCGTGGCTTAGTACCTCAAACAGCTGCTGTCATTCTACAGCGAAACTAGTGATATGTTCCTTAGTAATGCAAATAACCATCAAGATTTTTGGCTTATCTTCCACTAGTATGAACTGAGAATTAAATAAGGTCTGCACGGATTGCGGATTATATCAAATGTCTTTCTATAAGGTAAAGCCTTTGGAAAAATCAAGAACTTGACTTTCAATTTCATTGTGTTCTCACATCACTTTTGAAGAGTTCGTGTGTGTCCTCACGTCCACAGTAAGTCAGCCCCCAACCCACCTTCTCTTCAACGCGGGGCTGTTTCTAGCTGGGTTCTTGGCAGCTTCCTACCAGAGATTTGACAGGATCGGGTAAGCTTCCAAGCACTTTCTTCATGCCTTGAAGAGCAAATTAATCGCAAATGAAGATTTGCCCGTCAAGCAAGTAGCTCATCCACATCGTTTGCCCCCATTTATTTCCGATGACCTGTCTCGAAGACTAACTGGGCATTTCGAATCTGCTGATAACTGATTTAATTTTTCATCACATATTTGAAGTGGAAATTGAGGCATCACAGAAGATACAAGGAGGGCAATTACAATAGAGTTGTTAAGAACGTTGCTCCTTACATCAATAGTTCTAGTATTAAACTCAGGCTCCGCATTTCTACTCCACTCACTTCTAAGTTTTGTACACAACACATGCATAGTCATTGTCAGTTATGTTCGCATGAAGGGATAGCTCTTTGGTGGCTCTTATAATAAATACTTCAGCATTTGCCAGTAAAATAAAACTGGTCACACCCAATACTATCGAGAAATATACCAGTTTGTTTCAAATGAAACCCTGGGTATCATCTGCAGTTGTCACCTTTTCTCTCGTCAGGTACCCACATGTGGCCCTCGGGTTGAAACAGGTGGACCGTAAGCATATCTCCATTCTCCACAGGCTAAGCACCTATCTTGCAGAGTACTGTTGTCAAGCGTGCAAAATTTACAGGACCAGCACCTTAACCTACCAGTGCCTTTTGGTTTGGGGGCTTCACAAGCTTCACACAATAAAGAGCAAGCCTGCAAGAAGATTTCGAATCATAAGAACACCTAACAACGACACATGCCTGCCATGGCTTGGGAGAAGACATGCATACCCTGATTTTCTTCAATCAAAGATGCATTAAGACCACCTATGAGTAAGTGATTCATGACATGCCAAACTTGCACCTGGAATCATGCCCTCATCCCTACAAATCTTGACAAATTGGTTGCATATCACAAAACGCTTGCAAGCTTGAATATATATCTCAAACCCTTCTCTCCCTTTGCCTCCCCTACAAGCCTAAGATGGCCCTAGCTCAAACTCTTTCCTTTACCCCAATTTCCCAAGCTACTCACTTTTCAATGCATAAATAATATAAAATACACTCATCTTGGCATGTTTAAGGCGCCTTTTCAAAACACATCAACATACTAAGAACGAGCAAAGCTCTGAGACACTACATCTATTTCAACTAGAATGAAGCTACCTAAAATGATTGCAGCTCTGCAGTGGTATCAGGTCATATTTTACCTGATTTATTAGCGTGCATGCCTTGCACTGCCATGTTTCCTGATGATCCACTCTTTCTGAAAGAGGACTGTGATTGACATCTGATGTCCCAGGAAGTGTACTGATTGACAACGAGGACACTCCTGAAATTTCAGAATGCCTTGAGGGAGAGGGACTGGTTCCCTCAGTTGATTTGGATCCGCACCACAAATCATCATGCAATCTCCTCTCTGCTGCCATAGCAGCAGCTTGTATTGGGCTCAGAGCATGTCTTATCTCACTGTTACCACCTATGCGCCTAGGCCCAGAAGCTAAAAGAGATCCATGTCTTGCCCTGTTTTCTGCAGCAGCAAGTGCAGTCTGATGAAGTGATGATAAGGGAGGCTGACGAGAGAACCCACCCAAGCGCCTTCCAGGAAGATCAAATCCTTTCCCTGTGCCTGTGATCCCTTTCACCATCAATTCCTCACATTCCTGCAGGTAAATATCAGTTTGGAAAAAGGGTAACATAGAATCCACGTATAATAGAAGTTCTGGAATTAACTTTAACAAACCATATTACAACAAACTTAATGATGTGCTCTAGAATGTTAAAACTGGTCCAAGAGGTCCACTGTTACTTTGACACCAGATGAATTCTTAATGATGCTACCTTGCTACATGGCATGAGTACGTGCAATAATTGTTACTGATTACTATAATACTAGTAGTTCTTCTTGACCACACCATCATGATGCAGGATCATTTAGGATTTTCTCTAGACATCAAGGAGGCAATACAAAATAAATTGAATATACATGAGAAAGTCCCTGCAAAATGATTAACATATATGAGATATAGTGCATATATCAAGTACATCTCATAGGGAATAAAGTATTCTATTTAAAAGGTTAGTTTATTTTTTATCAGCTGGGAATTCAAGGAAGATGTACCCAAGTTAGAAATGTGAAACTGCCATGCATGCTAGATGAACTTATATTTCTCCAAAAATTGCCAATAGCTATGTGGTAAGAGTAGCAGTTCATAATTCATTGATATATCATTGAAAATTGAATTAAGAAAGAGCAAGAAGGAAAACAAAATCTATTTCCGAATATAATTAGGTTAGAAGAATTACCTTTCTAATTTCATCCAAAAGATTGTAAAAATCAGAGTTATGGGGACCATACACATTGTGGCAAAGTTCATGGAGCATGGTGTCAAGAATTTGTTCATAAGGGAAGAAATCCCAGTCATTGTTTGGTCTCCTCAATCTGAGCTTAATCTCAGCACCTCCACCAATGTTGAGCCCCAAAAGGGATGGGTTCGCAGGGCTGCATTTTCTCAGTTCATCATAACTTGCAGAAATATAAGAAAGATTCAAAGATCAAGTAACAGGTTAGAAGCAACAAAAGGGAAGTGTAATGAGAGAAGTATACCAAAATTCAGAGAGGATGTTGACTTTCCATTGACGTTTACGCATTATTGGTTGTACTTGTTTTGCCACCTTCTCGAGAATTTTCCTCGCATCGTTCTCTCCCATCTTCTTGAGAGGCTTGATTTCCCAAACCTTGTTAAGATCATTAAGGTCCATGCTGATCCGGCAGAAGGCTGGTAATATTACCAAGCAGTAAGCTATATATTTTCTACTTATCAGAGGAAAAAAGGAAGTAAGCACTTGTATACCCGATGAAAGTGGGCTTCAAGGCATAACAATTAATTTGATCACTTAATTTCCATCATGCAATGTATAGTGGACAAGCACGAATTGGTCGAAACCAGGGAAACAAACTTCAGCTAAGGAGGAAACAAAGACGAGCATATGATGAGGTTTCACCACGTCCTCCACTTGACATCACTAAAACTGAATTTGAATTTGACAGACAGACGGATTCATAGACCCCTCACAATTTCAGGATGGTAAACAAAACATGGACTTGCTTTTTCCTAAAATTTAATGCGAAGCATACAATCAAACCCTAGATTATCTACATTTGAATGAGCCCACAAAACTACATAATTGCAGACCCATTTTGTGTGTAATTCAGGGGTTCCGACCAAAATGCACAAATCATTGATTGTGCATCAGGCAGTCCAAGAGTGTGTGTGTATATATATATATATATATATATATTCGCGCTTGCTGATGAAGTTGATCATGTGTAAACATGACATATTCTTGTTACAAGTACACTAATACTCAAAACAAGGCCTTCAGTAATTCTAAACAATTTGCAGTGGGAATTTCTTATCCATCAGCTAATCACTCATCGCACTCAAGGGTTCAAAGAAAGAAACTCCAAACATTCGCAGCTTCTCTCAAGCAATTGAATCAGCCATCACTTCAGTGAATTGACGAGAGAAAAGGTGAAATCAATCATGACACGAGAGGCACCGTTCCAGCCCAATCTCGAAGTTTTCAACGCCAAACACCTCTTAGCGTCAGCTTCAACCGAGCTCGAATGAGAATTCCCCCTCGCTCTTGGGATAGAAATTTCTCAAAGAAAACAGCAATCGAAACTCTTCGATGCCAAATTTTCCCCTCAAATTCATCGCGTGAACGAATACCATCAGCTAAACTTACAAAATATTGATCGGCGGAGGGTGGAACAGAGGGCTGAGCGATGAGAGTGAATATGCGCTTCACTTCAGTTCATCGTCGACACGACCAATGGCAATGACTATTTGACTGATAGGCATCTTCCAATGGAAGAAGAGAGAGACGTCTTCTCTATGTGGAATTTCGGTAGAGCTGGCAATTCGTGATCGGATAGCACGAAAAATATATGGTACGAAAATATTGGTATCAAATGTGGGAGGGTTTTGACTTATTATGATTATATAAATAATTATTTTTAAAAAGTAAATTTAAATAATTTATATTTTAAAATAAAATTTATATTACATAATTATTATTAATCTAACTTTTACATTAATTTAAATAAAATATTCAAATGATAATTATATATATAACTAATTCCTTTATACTTTTTTATAACTTTCCTTTCATTATAAATTTTATTTTTACACTTTCAAATCAATGCAAATTATTTGGGCCGTACTGAAAATCAGATAGCCTAAAAATACTACATAAAACACAGTTTTTCAAACCGTGCATTTTGCCACCTTTAAACTTCTGATAATTTTTTTGGTTCAGATTATTTTTTGTAATTTTTTTCCAATAAGAAATGACATTAATTTCTCATATGATTATGATTCTATGAACACACACCAAAACGAACTAAATATCCATATCGACGGGGTCAAGGTATAAATGCCCGACCCATATATGACTAATCTTTTGGGTTCCGTCAACCGCTTCACTATTTTTTATTTAATATACCAAATTGTATTCAAATTGAACCATTAAAAAAATCATATTTTGTGAATTTTAATTTTTTTTGGTTAAGAAATTTTAGTTTTATGTATAAAAAATGACATAACTGATTTCAATAATTCAATTTTTTTTTGGCTCCGATCAATTCCGGTTTAATGGTTCAGTTCGGTTTTGGCTTTTAAACATCTCTAGGTGGAAAAACGAAAAGAGTCAGAGGTGCCAGTGTTCAGAGTTAGAAAGACCATCCTGAACTCAATTGAACCGCATTTCTGGTTTGATTTTATTTAATGTAGAAGTTCGAAGTTTGAACCTTAATCATTTCAAGATCGACAAGACGAAAAAATAGAACGGTCTTTACATTGGCTAGCTGATGAACTATTTCTAATTAATTTTAAAAACTAGAAAAATCCTTCCGAATGGGACCGTGCTGACCTTAAAAACTGGAAAAATCAATTTTGACACTCAATCTCACTACGCTATTTTTTTTTTTAAATCCTAAACATTTCTTTTTTTTTTTTTAATATATGTTACATTTTGAGGTAACGCTGCTCTTGGTCCACTCCTATTGCTATTACCTTGGAGCTAACACCAAGTACCCATAGGTTGGTCACGACATTTAACATAAATCCGATGAGGATTAGATGTCTTTCGACTGAGAAAGAGAACTTACTGCCATAGCATGAATTACCACCCGCCTGATTTCAAAAGACCTTGTTCCAACCGTCATGCGCTAAGGGGATAATCGAACAGATCTCAACTCGTTAATCAAACCTGTCAATGCTGATGCCACAGCCAAGCAGATCGTGTAGAGGAAATCATATAGAGGACTGTAATCATACTGTATAGTGAGAATGCTTCCGCATTCATCCTGAAAGTAAAAATACAAGAATTCTCTCTTTCATGTGCCTGGAGAGAGTGGCGCCCCAATTTCTTCCAACTTATCCAAAAAACTTGATGGAGAAGCATATAATTTCCTCAGGCAGGGAATCCAGATGGGCATTGCAGAATTTCTAATTAAGAGCAGAAGCACTGATGATTTAAAACTGTATGGAAACGGTCCTGAACTTTTTAGAGTTACAAAAGTTTGAAGATCATGAACGCTTTGATACTCCTACAGAGTTTTCATTTTGCACGACAAAGTTAAGCTCAGTGGACAACAGGCATAATTTATATAGCTTCATACCAAATAGGTGTTGGTAGTTTTGGCAGCTCATGCTCACTGAATTGTGTAGTTTTAAGGGTTTGACGTGGGATACTTCAGTGGACAGCTAGATCCAACTGATGCACAGCCCAATAAACTCATCGAATCATTTCCCTCTGAAGCATCAAAAGAGAAATTAATTGAAGCAAAGACTATAGGAATATGAAGGAACATGAGTAAAGGGAAGAGAGATTACGTGTTCATCATCAAAGTTATATTGTCCCCTTTGAGTAAGATTCTACCTGCACAGAATGATCAAATTATGAGGAAGAGATGAAGATATTTGAGAATAGATTGTAAGTATAAACAATTGTAATCTTTTTCTTGATCAAAGTAAAGAAGAGCCATCTACCAAGAGTCTTTCTGGTCTTTTTCTTTATGTTAACTTCTTCAGCATCATCCAAAACCAGATTCATGTACTCATCGAATCCCTGGATGGCACCAATGAATCAACATGGTAGGTGTTAACGACACTGATTAATGAGAACAGCAAAGCTAAAAGAATTCACTAACAAATCTGCAAAATGATTTATCTCACAAGCTTGACGCTATATAGACAATGTGGTAAATGTACTCAACAAGAGCTAGCAAAGCAAGCCATAAATCATGGTGGTCATTTTCAAGCAACATAATGTCCCTTTTCTTTAACTTATAAAACAAAACAATATAAGGTCCGAGTTCCTTGCACAGCTCATGGATTCCATCCATACTGACATTCTCAATCCTGATATGTAGCCTCAAAATTTAGAATAACTGTAAGTTCCTTTTTTTTCTAAGAACAAAAGACACCAAGCTTTCCAACCAACTTCCCATACACACAGTTATAGAAGTCTCTCCAAACGTCATCTCTGACATTCATTTCAAGAGAAATACAAAGCAGTGATTGAAATAAAAGTTAAAAAATAGCATGAACGATTTCGAGCACATGTATCAGAGATAAGCTGCAATTTTGATGGCACTAAACTTTGAAATGACATGGCTAATATCAGACACCTACATCAAATATAAGCAGCTCCAACCTTCAACTTACAAGCTTCATACAGTCAGCAAGGTGGACCTGGCAAAATCCGGCCTGGCAAGATAGCCTAGCACGGACCCGGCACGATAACATTGTGCTGAGCCGGGGCTTATCGTGCCATGCCGGCACAGGCTGGTAATTTTATTGGGCGTGCTGGGCCTGACAATAACTGGGCCGGGCCGGCACGATAGCCCGATTAGGGAAATTATAAAAAAAAAAAACCTAATAGACTATCAGACACTATTGAAGGATAGAAGAAGCCTCCTTTGTGAGCTCACTTGTATTTGCAGACAAGCCACAATCAAGGGAGATTATCTTGCTATCGGGCCGGGTGGGGGACACCCCAATCTTATCGTGCCGTGCTGTGCCATGTCGGCCCTATATCCTAAAGGGCCGTGTTGGGCCAGCCCTTATTGTGTCCTCCCCTTTATCATGCCATGTCCGCATGGCCTGATAAGACCAGGCCAGCACGATTTGCCACCTCTACAGCAAGGTGTTCAGCAACAGTGTCATTGCTTCATGATTTATTATCATTGACCGTACTCAACAACTTTAAGTTGAAGCTGCGGTTCATGTACAGGACATTGGTCCAAAATCAAAGTATTTTTCGTAAGTTTCAATTCTCATATATTCCAACTGGAGCCAACACCTAACGAAACTGCTACTGCACAGAAAACTAAACACGATGGATCAAACAAATCCAAACAAAGAAGCAGTCAAAGCACTTTGTGGTCAAGTCCTCCATTAGTAAACGCCTATCCAGAACCTACTAATAGCATTTCAACATTGAGGCTAAATTCTGAATGATGCTTAAAACGCAAAATTTAACCAAGGAAAGACACAAATTGAGCTCAAGCTGGAGTAACGAAGTGGAACGTATAATAAGAGGTCTGACGAACACTTACAATAATGCGACCTTCTATTCTCAAATCCTTTTGCTCGAAAAGCCAAATCTGTATGCGAGCTTTCTGCATTCATCAAAACCAACAGATACAGGGCAAAATTCCGTCAGCAGGATCCTGGTACGCAACCAAACCGCCAAACTTGATCAGCAGAGAGCCCAATATAGGCAAAGAGTGCACTTACGCTTTGAAGAAACCTAAATATCAGATTCTGCAACCATCAAGAAGAGCACAGATAAATCAGCGAGGAACAAGCAAGGGGCAATATATAGTAGCGAAGCATGCAGGAGGAAAGAAGAAACGAACAATAATAAGAAGAGGACAACGAAGAAGCAGAGTTAGGGTAGAGACGAGAGAGCTTACAATAGGTTGGGTCAT
The DNA here is from genome assembly GCA_900174645.1 of Sonneratia alba. NCBI lineage: Eukaryota > Viridiplantae > Streptophyta > Magnoliopsida > Myrtales > Lythraceae > Sonneratia > Sonneratia alba. The sequence continues at coordinate 6,892,246 of FWPY01000060.1, forward strand.
AATTCTCTGGACTTTGGTGGTCGCCATGGCTGTTGCTGCTACTGAGTCGACCCTCTCCGACCTCGTCTGAGCTTCTCTACTTCTCGCAGACGCAGTGGTTTAAGCGAAGAGGGTGCCCTAAAAACTAAAGAGAGCCGAAATGCGAAGTGAAAAGCAGAGAGAGAGAGAGAGAGAGAGAGAGCGTCTGAGGTGAACAGTGCAAGCCCATCCAAGGCCCATTAGTTCAATGGAAATTAGGTTGTCCGACATCAGCACCAGAAACGAACAAGGGCCGACGGGGCATTTTGGTTTCAATATAATATTAGAATTACAAGAAAAACTGACTAGTGAGATTCTCTTTGCTATAAATCAAATTATGAGACTATAATGGTTGGAAAAATGTGATTTTTTTTCTTCATTCTTTTTTTTTTTGGCTAAAAAGAATCATCATTTGTCATTATATAAATGTAATAATTCATTATAAATTATTAAATATGCTCAAACAATGGTAAAATTAGTTGTAAAATTGAACGTAATAAAAAACTCCATGTGTTATAAATGTAAAAACTCCAACCAAATGCAGTAATATATTGCGAGAAATTCATTGTAATCTCATAATAAAACCGATCTTACACCTAAAACAAGCACAAACATAAAGCAATCCATTGACCGTGTCGGTTGTCCACAACAACTTGATGCACATGAAAAGGGCCGAGTAGGCAACTTTTCATAAATACCTTCACTTGGACTTGGAGCCGACCTAAATCAGGACTCGTTTCCTATGCTGTTGTCTTCAACAGCAGAAAGGCTGGTTGGAGGTGGTCAGAACTGAATCCCAGCCAAGGTAGGGTCGAGATCCATTTACAATCCACCAAAAAAAAAAAAAAGTTGGATCACCAGTAATACAAGCAGCACATACCAACGGTTCCAAGACGAGCATGAGATTTCTGAAAGTGATCATGAACAATGAATCAATGACATCTTAACAATTTATCAAAAGGGACGACATCTTAACAGCTGCATCACAGGACAGACGAAGTGAAAGAAAGGCGGATCGAAACAATCAGAAGACAGTGATGTATTTGCCCAGCCCGAACATACTCTTCATGTGGGGCAAGCGTTGTCATGGGCGAGATAAATGTTCAATGGCAGTAGTTAATAGAAAGGCAAATGCTCAAATCAGCTGGAGAAGGGAGATTTCACAATTTTCACCAATAATTTTGAGCAGTACATTATGACAATAAAACAGCATCAGTTACATTATTCCAAGCTCAATACCAACCAAATCCTGAAGCACAACTTTGAAATGTTCAAGCCTGAAGACATGCAGAAACAAATCTATGGAACTGAAAGGGACTGTCAGTCAATAAGCAAATCCCCCTTCAGATATTCCAAAAGAAAGAGCCCTCTAGTCTTCTGGGGTGTCGGAACGAACCACTGTTAAGGCAACACAAAAGAAAGAGCAGAGGTCAGGCCATTTAGACAAGGAATCAGCAGTTTAGCTCAATGAATATAAAACTGACATGGGATCAGTTTAAAAAATAGCACATATAATAAAGGCTCAACGTCAGCAAATACTGAAAACCAATTGTAGCTAATACACTGCAATGCCGAATTACCTATGATCACTTATTTTTAGTAAACTAGCCATAGCTGAAACAAATCAATCTCTTTATGAGAAAAGATAATACTTAATAAGCTTCTAAAGAAAAATGCTCTTGGGTTCGATGTGCATGGCCCCCGATGGGGCAACCACATGCATGGTGGACTCACCGGATCCATGGCTTGGGGGTGCCAATATTATCCTTGTCATCCAAAATGAAAAATTAAACAGCTCTTTGAAACGGTCGGAAACAATCCTCAGCAGAAAAAGACAGCTCTTTGAGACTTGCAATCAATTAAACCAACTGCACTCAACTAAATGAAAAACCTAAAGATGGATCACAGGAACCCAAACGTTTCCAACCACAATAAAGAACCACATCCTCGTTAACTTCCGTTTTTTAGGAATACATCAAAGCTTTTAGCTGGTCAAAATCGCAACGACAGTATACCAAGAAAAAACTTGACTGGCAACAATAGAATCTTCAATGTCTACAGTTTCCCAATAGGAAAGCGACGACAAAGCAACGAAGCGCCCATTTCCAATCAGCAGATTCATACAGCATTTCAACAGTTTATTCAGATGAAATTGCAGTTGGATCAGTTCAAAGAAAAGACTTTAGGACATAATTGGATGCAGAGAGCAGACGAGACCACACATCGGTATCATTTCTGTAGAAACCCCAACTAGCCAAACTCCACTCCAACACTAAAGGAACTGAACCAGGAAACGGAAAAACCAACACGATCCATTGCTCTAGAAAGAGAGAATTACCGGGCTTCTCAGGATTCCCTTCCTTCCATGTCGCGATCGAGAAGTGGACCTTCTCGCGGGTGAGGGCTTCGGTCTTGTACGGCTCCTTGAGGCAGTTCCTCACCAGATTCGCACATATGTTCGAGTAGGTTATGTACGTCATCCCCGCTGCCCTCCAGAACGGCACAGCTGCGTTCGACGCCATTGCTCTCTCTCTCCCTCCCTCTCTCTCTCTCTCTCTACTGCGCGAGTTCAATCGAAGACGAGGAGCTGTAGTTGGGTGTTGATCTGATGAGACCTAGTGAAACTGTGGGCTACTTCCTGCCGGTAAGTGGGCCTCCATCGGCCTGTTATGGACCCGTCACTGAGTACTGGGCCTATTGGGCTTTTCAGTCACTTGTTCTAGGCCTTGGGCCCATGGTTCGTAATTTATAGTTTTGCAGTAAGGACAACTATTTCTTTATAGAAATATATATTTTTTGGATTGGTGTATAGGGTACGGGAAAACATTGGATTGGATTAGAGATGTTAAAACAGGCACTTTAGACCAATTCAAAATATGCCCGGAACAGTCTGGCCCAATTATAGGTTGGCCCATTTGCTTAACGGGCCGGTCCGGTTATGAGTAATGAATTAAGTATATATGAACCGGGCCCGAACCATTTATAAGAAGGCCAGTTCACGGTTCGAGTCGATTTTCTCATGAACAGTTCATCTTTTTTTTTTCAAATGATTTAAATTGAATATTTTTTATTTTTTAAAATTTTAAATTGATTAAACAGAATTGACAATTGATTTGCAGGATTTTAACAGTTCGGGCCGGTTTTGAAACTATTATAGGCCAATTACGATTCTGAGACAATTCCTAAACTATTCTAGGCCGATTCAACAAGAAAATGTGCTTGACCAGTTCCGATTCAATGGGCCTATGTCTTGGACTCGGCCCGAAACCCCCTTGTCATGACCCGCTCCCACCTGCGAGGTATTGTCCGCTTTGGGCCTGGGGCTCAAGTCTGGCCCATCCCATCCCTCACGATTTTGTCCTTAAAAGGGCCCTCGCAGATTTAAAAACTGTTACCCATTCTAGCTCTGATACCAAAACTTGTCACGACCCGGAATTTTGGCAGAGTTTCCCCTTATTTTCATGCTAACCAAAATTGCCAACATGTTATATAACATGATAATTAACATATCCAGTAACAGTTTTCCACAATCTATCAACTTCTCACTATTACCCAACAACACACATCTCAACTCATAGTTATTGCCAACCATTCCAGGTCGTAACATTATATATAGAGCAATACACAATTTCTACACATACCCTATCTACAGTTTGCCCTAGTTGATCCCCGAATCAAATTTGGCAATTCCGCTTGGCTGAGTGCCTTCCCTATCTGAAAAAAACATTTGCAGAGGAGTATGAGCTGCAACTCAGTGAATACATAATTCCATAGTGAAATAACATTTGTTTAAGTATAGATTCTTACACAATTGTATCAATTTACTAATTAGTCAAATATCAATGATAGATGGTTATTCACAACTTAACCAACTTCATACAACCCACATAATGCAATGCATATGAACATTCATGTCAAACAATAATCATGGGGTCACACTACCTCTGTGACAGAGTTATGGCGGTACCGATACTCCTCTCTCCCCAAACGGTACCATGACCCCACACCTCAATCAATCTCATACTGTTCTCCTTCCCGTGCCCTTCCCTTCGCACGCAATCGCGGGGGCCGCCTATTATCCTCCGGCGGTAAGAGTGGACCCGTCGCTCTCAAGTCTCTCTCTTTTTCTTCCCTCTCCTCTCTGGTCTTTATTTTTCCAACCGGGTCCGAAAAGGGAGTCATCTCACACATTCCGCTGGGGTCACAGAGCCAGCGTCGCTCATGTCCCATGTTTATATCCCGCCGGGAACCCGCGGTAGATCAGTAAGCTCCATTTCTATTCCGCCGGCTTAGCGGTCACCATGGTTATACACAAGTACAAACAGTATGCAGATCATGAATGTATGTATGCATGTCCAACTACTAGTATTACTTATCCTTCTTCTATTCTCTTCGTTACTTAATCGAAATATATGTACTCGTCAGAAATGACAATTACTTAGATATAACAAATAATTATTTCGTAATTTATATTTACTAATTACTAATCATAGACATTGCATTTCACAATAGAAAAATGTACTCACTGCCCCTGAACTGACTAATCACAATGCGGGATCTTCAAGGTGGGTATCTCGAGTCTCTTCGGTACCTATCATTTGATTCATAGTAAAATTAATACATATCATATAATAATTTATACCTTAACCAAATAAATAATCTTATAACTAATTTAAATGGTTCCAACCTCATTATGTATGTATATATACATACATTATTTTATTTATGATTATTATATTTTTATTTTCTTTCTCTTTTTTTTTCTTTTTTTTCTTTCTTCTTCGTCCCCGTCCCTTAAATTCTTTTTCTTTTCTTTTCTTTTTTTCTATATTTTTCCATTCCCATAATCAATTTCCTCCTAAACCCTTTCCTTTCCCTTCTTCATTCCCATGGCTTTCTTTCTTTCTTTTCCTTTCTATTTTTCCACTGCCAAAAATCAATTTCCTCCTACACCATTTTCTTTCCCTACTCTTGCCTTCTTTGTTCCCGTTGCTTCCTTTCTTTCTTTTCCTTTCTATTTTTCCACTGCCAAAAATCAATTTCCTTCTACACCCTTCTCTTTCCCTACTCTTGTCTTCTTCGTTCCCGTTGCTTCCTTTCTTTCTTTTCCTCCTGTTTTTCACCGCCAAAATCAAATGATGAAATCAACGTATACATATATACCAAAATAAATATTTAACTATTTCAAACTTACCATCGTTCCCTTTTTGTTTAACTCCTCTCTTCGACCTCACCTTCTCTTCCAAATTTCTCCCTCTCTCTCTCTCTCTCTCGCGCGCGCTGGTGTTCGACGACGTCTCCAGAAGAATGGAGAGAAAAAGAGAAAAAGTTGATTGACAGGGGAAAAAGAGGCGTAAGGCGGTGGGGAAGAGAAAAGAAAGAAAAGGAAAAGAAAAAGAAAATAGATGGGCCAACTTAAAAGGGTTGGGCTCTCCTTGGGCCCAAGTCTATGGGCTCACAATTCCTCCCCCTAATTTAAAATTTCGTCCCCGAAATTTAGTTACCCGCGACAGGGAAAAGGTATGGGTATTTAATCCTCATAGCATCCTCAGGTTCCCAGGTTGCTGCTTCTTTTGACTAACTTCTCCATAGAACTTTTACTATTAGTATTCGTTTAGCTCATAGAACTTGTTCTTTTCGATTCAAAATTTCCACAGGCTCTTCCTCATACGTCAAATGCTCGTCCAACCCCACTGGTTGATAGGTAAGGACATGAGAGGGATCGTGAACGTACTTGCGTAACATTAAAACATGAAACACATTATGTATGCGAGATAGGTTTGGAGGTAAAGCCAACCGATATGCCACTTTGCCCACACGCTCTAGGATCTCATATGGTCCGATGTATCTCGGACTAAGTTTGCCTTTCTTGCCAAACCTCATGATACCCTTCCAAGGAGATACTTTCAAGAAGACAAAATCACCCACTTGAAATTCTAAATCCTTCCTTCGTTTGTCTGCATAGTTCTTTTGTCGATCTTGAGCGGTCTTTAATCTTTCTCTTATAATCTTCACTTTTTCCGTAGTCACATCCACAATCTCCGGCCCAGTTAATTGTCGCTCTCCAACCTCATTCCAACACACAAGAGTTCGACATACTCTTCCATATAACGATTCATATGGTGCCATACCAATACTGGAGTGATAACTGTTATTATATCCAAATTCTATGAGAGGTAAATACTCATCCCAACTACCTGAAAATTCTATAACACATGCCCTCAACATATCCTCTAACGTCTGAATAGTTCGTTCTGACTGTCCATCAGTCTCTGGATGAAATGCAGTGGTGAAATTCAGTTTCACCCCCATTGTCTTCATGAAACTGTCCCAGTATTTCAAAGTAAAGTATAAACCTCTATCTGACACAATAGATACAGGAACTCCATGCAACCTCACTATCTCGCTAATGAACAATTGTGCCAACTTGTCAGCTCCAAACATGGATTTTGCAGGTAAGAAATGAGCAGACTTCGTCAATCTGTCAACTATCACCCAAATAGAATCATGCCCCCTTTGTGTTCGAGGGAGTCCAGACACAAAATCCATGGTAATCCTTTCCCATTTCCACTCAGGAATGGGCAATGACTGTAATAAACCTGAGGGATGTTGATGCTCTGCTTTAACCTGTTGGCAAGTTAAACATTTAGCCACATATTCAGCTATATCTTTCTTCATACCATTCCACCAATAATTCCCCTTCAAGCTGTGGTACATCTTCGTACTACCTGGATGCATTGCATAAAGTGAGTTATGAGCCTCCGTGAGAATCTCCTTCTTAAGTTTATCATTGTCCGGGATGCATATTCGATTCTTAAGCATTAATATACCATCTTTGGTCACCTCAGAATCAGATCTCTTTCTTTCCATCACTTCTTGTCTCACCACTGTCAAGAATGAATCCATTTGTTGGGCATCTCGAATCTGGTCAATAAGAACTGGTTTCATATCATATATTGCCATCAACGCTCCAGTAGCGGTTACTTGTAGGTTGGCTCTCAAAGACCTCAACTCATTAAACAATGTGTCTTGAATACTGTAAAGGCTTGCTGAAGTTGCGGAGGACTTCCGACTCAAAACATCTGCCACCACATTTGCCTTCCCTGGATGATAATGGATCGTACAGTCATAATCCTTAATCAATTCTAACCAATGCCTTTGTCTCAAATTAAGCTCTTTATGTGAAAATAAGTACTTCAAACTCTTGTGATCCGTGTAGATTTCACACTTCACTCCGTACAAATAGTATCTCCATAACTTCAAGGCAAACACCACCGCAACTAACTCTAAGTCATGTGTAGGATAGTTTTTCTCATGTGTGCAGAGTTGACGAGAAGCATACGCCACCACTCTACCTTGTTGCATTAACACGCAGCCTAACCCTTGGTGAGATGCATCGCTGTAAATCACGAAACCTTCATTTGGGGAGGGAATGACAAGTATTGGAGCAGTAGTTAATCGACGTTTCAACTCCTGGAAACTTTGTTCACAAGCATCTGTCCACTCAAACTTCATGTTCTTCCGTGTTAGCTTGGTCAGAGGTGCGGCAATAAGAGAAAACTCTGCAACAAATCTTCGATAATAACTTGCTAAGCCCAAGAAACTTCGCACTTCAGTTGCATTCTTCGGTCGATCCCAACTTAAAAACAGCTTCAATCTTCGAATGATCTACTGACACGCCTTCACCTGTGATTACATGCCCGAGAAATTCCACTTGATCTAACCAAAACCGACATTTGCTGAACTTTGCATAGAGTTGTTTCTCTCTCAATATCTGCAATATGATTCTCAAATGCTGCCCATGCTCACTCTTGTTCCTCGAATATATCAGAATGTTATCAATAAAAACTACTACAAACTTGTCGAGATAGGGCTGAAATACTTTGTTCATCAAATCCATAAAGACTGCAGGAGCATTAGTTAATCCAAAAGGCATCACAAGGAATTCATAATGTCCATATCGGGTACGAAAAGCAGTCTTCAACACATCTGATTCTCTTATCTTTAACTGATGATATCCTGAACGAAGATCAATCTTTGAAAACACACTAGCACCTTGGAGCTGATCAAACAAATAATCTATTCGTGGTAATGGATACTTGTTGCGTACTGTGGCCCGATTTAGTTGTCGATAATCCACACACAATCGCAAAGTACTATCTTTGTTCTTCACAAATAGCACAGGAGCACCCCAAGGTGATACACTAGGCCTGATGAATCCCTTCTCTAAGAGTTCTTGTAACTGATCCTTCAATTCCTTGAGTTCTAGTGGAGCCATACGATAAGGTGCAATAGAGATCGGTGCTGTGCCTGGTTCCAATTCAATAGTAAACTCAATCTCTCTATCTGGCGGCAATCCAGGTAGATCTTCTGGAAAAACATATTGGAATTCGCAAACCACCGGAACCTCATTGATACTTGGGGATTCTACCTTTGTGGCTACAACATATGCCATATACCCTTCGCATCTCTTCCTCAACAGTTTAGTGGCTTTAAGGTACGATATGAAACTGAATGGAACACTCTTTTGATCCCCACACCATTTAAACTCAGGCTCATCCGGTATTCTAAATACCACTTCCTTTCTATGGCAATCAATTGTTGCAAAATAAGAGGAAAGCCAATCCATACCCAATATCACATCAAAATCTTGAATACGCAAAGGTATCAAGTCAGCTATCATTTCTCTACCCCCTAATTGTATAATGCACCCTCTATATATTGTATAGACTGCGACACTCTCCCCCATAGGTATTGCTATGGACATTGGGTGATTTAATAATTCTTGAGGCACATTAGTATTTCTAGCATATGAATGAGTGAGTAGACCCTGGATCTATAAGTACTTGTGATGTTCTATCAAATAAGGTTAAAGTACCTGTTACTACAGCAGGAGTGGCATTGGCATCACGTCTTGTTAATGTGAAAACCCTCCCTTGTGTCGTAGGCCTATCTGTCAGCCTCACTCCAGAATTGGGCTGACCGACTGTGCTTGCAACTGATTCAGTTCCTCGACCCTGGTAACTTCTAGTTCCACTGGTCTGTCCTCATCCTCTATTCGCAAATTGTCTCCCTCTGATCCCACTACCTCTAGTGATGCTCCCAATTGACGAATCTCCTTGCTTACAATGTCGTTGTAAATGCCCCTTCAACCCACAACGGTAGCAAGTCACTTCTTTTCCACTTCGAAAAGGACAATTTCTCTTTATGTGACCTATTTGCCCACAATGGAAGCATCCCATGGATTTTACTCGGCATTCGCTTATGTGTGGTTGACCACACTCTCGACAAGGCATTGTTCTCTGAATGTCAGTTGACGCTGAACTTGACTGATAAACTGACTTGCCCTTAGCTGAACTTGAGACAAATCCACCTCTCTTGGGTGTCCTGTAAGATCCTTTTAGACTAGAAACATATCGAGCCTTCCTGCGTTGTCCCCTCTCCAGAACTTCATCCTGCAAATCTTGTTTAGCGATAAGAGCCTTGTTGTACAGCTCAGAAAATCTTGAAATCGATTGCATCTGGAAACTTCATCATTGACCAAAGTTGGAGTAAACCGTGACAAAGTAGTAAACCTCATCTCATACTCAGCAACAGACATGTCTCCTTGCTTCAAGCTCAGAAATTCTCTCTCCTTTGCCCGTCGATATGAAATTGGGAAGTATTTGTCGAAAAACACTTGTGTAAATTGAGGCCAAGTAATATCAGCTATCGGAGTTGGATCAAGTCGTCTCTGAGTGGCCTCCCACCAGTGTCGAGCATCGCCTGTCAGCATAAAGGTGGCAAGAACGACTTGTTGTGTGTTTGTAACATCCATTACTGAAAAGATTTGTTTCATGTCAGCAACCCAATTCTCTACTACCATAGGATCCACGGTCCCTGAAAAGGATGGAGGTCCCAACTTTTTGAAAGCTTCATACGGTACACGGTGCTGCTGCTCTGCAGGGTGAGCTTGTGCTGTTATTTGTTGTTGAACAAGAGTCGCCTGTTGCTCAATAAGCCGAGTCTGTTGTTCAGCCATGCGTGCAACTGCATCTAGAGTATCCCGAATGTGGACATCTCTCTCAACATGCTCTTCAGGAGCCTCCGGGGGATTAGTATGAGAATGTTGCCCTTCATCTGGGGCCTGAGGTGCCTCATGACCAACCACACTCTCATTCTAATACCTTCGTGGGACACGATCGGTGCGTCCGGGCCTCATATCTAATTTACCCCCTATTAACATAAGCAACTTAGGTATATAAATCACTAAATAAATAATAACTTAGCCACGGAATTTCTAACCTATCCTAAAAGCCATGCGGGGATCAACCAACTATTTAGGGTCTACAGAATCTTATAACCTAGGCTCTAATACCAAAACTGTCATGACCCGCTCCCACCTGCGAGGTATTGTCCGCTTTGGGCCTGGGGCTCAAGTCTGGCCCATCCCATCCCTCACGGTTTTTTCCTTAAAAGGGTCCTCGCAGATTTAAAAACTGTCACCCCTTCTAGCTATGATACCAAAACTTGTCACGACCCGGAATTTTGGCAAAGTTTCCCCTTATTTTCATGCTAACCAAAATTTCCAACCTGTTATATAACATGATAATTAACATATCCAGTAACAGTTTTCCACAATCTATCAACTTCTCACATTACCCAACAACACACATCTCAACTCATAGCTATTGCCAACCATTCTAGGTCGTAACATTATATATAGTGCAATACACAATTTCTACACATACCCTATCTACAGTTTGCCCTAGTTGATCCCCGAATCAAATTTGGCAGTTCCGCTTGGTTGAATGCCTTCCCTATCTGAAAAAAACATTTGTAGAGGAGTATGAACTGCAACTCAGTGAATACATAATTCCATAGTGAAATAACATTTGTTTAAGTATAGATTCTTACACAATTGTATCAATTTACTAATTAGTCAAATATCAATGATAGATGGTTATTCACAACCTAACCAACTTCATACGACTCACATAATGCAATGCATGTAAACATTCATGTCAAACAATGACCATGGGGTCGCACTACCTCTGCGACAGAGTTATCGCGGTATCGATATTCCTCTCTCCCCAAATGGTACCATGACCCCGCACCTCAATCAATCTCATACTGTTCTCCTTCTCGTGCCCTTCCCTTCGCACGCAATCGCGGGGGCCGCCTATTATCCTCCGGCGGTAAGAGTGGACCTGTCGCTCTCAAGTCTCTCTCTTTTTCTTACCTCTCCTCTCTTGTCTTTATTTTTCCGACCGGGTCCAAAAAGGGAGTCATCTCACACATTCCGCTAGGGTCACAGAGCCAACGTCGCTCATGTCCCATGTTTATATCCCGCCGAGAACCCGCGGTAGATCAGTAAGGCCCATTTCTATTCCGCCGGCTTAGCGGTCACCATGGTTATATACAAGCACAAACAGTATGCAGATCATGTATGTATGTATGCATGTCCAACTACTAGTATTACTTATCCTTCTTCTATTCTCTTCGTCACTTAATCGAAATATACTTACTCGTCAGAAATGGCAATTACTTAGATATAACAAATAATTATTTCGTAATTTATATTTACTAATTACTAATCATAGACATTGCATTTCACAATAGAAAAATGTACTCACTGCCCCTGAACTGACTAATCACAATACGGGATCTTCAGGGTGGGTATCTCAGGTCTTTTCGGTACCTATCATTTGATTCATAATAAAATTAATACATATCATATAATAATTTATACTTTAACCAAATAAATAATCTTATAACTAATTTAAATGGTTCCCAACCTCATTATATATATATATATACATTATTTTATTTTTTATTATTATATTTTTATTTTCTTTCTCCTTTTTTTTCTTTCTTCTTCGTCCCCGTCCCTTAAATTCTTTTTTTTTCTTTTTTTTTTCTATATTTTTCCACTCCCATAATCAATTTCCTCCTAAACCCTTTCATTTCCCTTCTCTTCCCTTCTTCGTTCCCGTAGCTTTCTTTCTTTCTTTTCCTTTCTATTTTTCCACTGCCAAAAATCAATTTCCTCCTACACCCTTTTCTTTCCCTACTCTTGCCTTCTTTGTTCCCGTTGCTTCCTTTCTTTCTTTTCCTTTCTATTTTTCCACTGCCAAAAATCAATTTCCTTCTACACCCTTCTCTTTCCCTACTCTTGCCTTCTTCATTCCCGTTGCTTCCTTTCTTTCTTTTCCTCCCATTTTCCACCGCCAAAATCAAATGATGAAATCAACGTATACATATATACCAAAATAAATATTTAACTATTTCAAACTTACCGTCGTTCCCTTTTTGTTTAACTCCTCTCATCGACCTCACCTTCTCTTCCAAATTTCTCCCTCTCTCTCTCTCTCTCGCGCGCTGGTGTTCGACGACGTCTACAGAAGAATGGAGAGAAAAAGAGAAAAAGTTGATTGACAGGGGAAAAAGAGGCGTAAGGCGGTGGGGAAGGGAAAAGAAAGAAAAGGAAAAGAAAAAGAAAATAGATGGGTCAACTTAAAAGGGTTGGGCTCTTCTTGGGCCCAAGTCCATGGGCTCACACCCCTTCAACCCAATAAGACGGTTATGGGCTAATTTGGGACCGCCTAGGCTAGTTACATGTTTTGATGGGTCGGCTCTAAGCTGAACTCACTTATTTAACATTTCTAGATTGGATTAATAGCAAAGTGTCCAACATTACCCATATGATGTAGATGAGGAATTCGCAATCCAAACTGATTTAAGTGAGTATCCATTGATATAGAAGGATCAATTCCTATTTAAACAAATTTTTATATTAAATAATATTTATTTATTATAAATAAGTAATATTTAACCCCCAAGACAGCACAGTGATAAACTGATAACATATAGTATCTGAAGTTTAATTGACGAGCCCTAATCTGTATAATATATCATCCAGTAAATTAGTCAGTTGTTACGATACTGAATATCACCAACATTAAAAAAAGAAAGAAAGTAATACTTGACCCACCTAATATGCACAAGAAGGAAAGTGCCCAGTGGAGGCAACGAACCCTTCTCTTGAGTTGACAGCACAGGATGATACTACGGATCCTGATTTCGAAGTCATAGAGTGCAACATGTATGCTAATCTAATCTTGGATTGCCAAGTGATTCTCCGGGTTTGCATTTCTTCTCCATTGCTCTCTGGGTTTTTCCGTTGCTATCGCGATGAGTTTCAGACATTTCGTTCTTAAAAACACGAGAGACTGAATTCCTGGGTAGGCCAAGGGTGGTATTTACGTGATAATTACACGGTCAACAGTTGAGGAATTCTGGAAAGATACACCAAAATGTAGAAGTTAACCGCAGATGCACCAGAGATTATACAGTTATTGCTAAAATCATGCGGCGGTGAGTGTCAAACAGAACTGGTTGTTGGCCATGGCGTTGTCCAACTTATCATCGATCGCATAGTATCTCTTGCCGGTCCCAACCTTCCTCGGCTTAGGCTCGAAGAGCGACCCAATCATCTCCTCCACCTCCTGCACCGAATACTTAATCTCCTCCCTCCCACCGACGATGAATTCGTCACCGGAAATGGCCCTATACCTGCGCAGGTAATCCCGATAAGCAGGAAGAACGGCTTCCATGGCGCTCGCCCGCACCTTCTCCCTCAACCTCTCGTTGGCGACACTCCACTCGCCCTGCTTCTCGTAGGCTTCCTCAAGAACTTCGTTGAAGCACCGGAGCCGCCTCTGGGAAGGATATTCTTCCTCCAGAGGAGCCGAGAGCTTTCCCCAGATCTCCTCGACGTAGAGTGCCGCATACTGGTCTCTGTACTGCTCGTGGGCCCTCAGCCAGGAGTCCCCCATCATGTCCCCGAGCTTCGAGCCTCGGAGATCGCCGAAATGGCCGTGGTTGTTCATCATGAAGAGCCACGAGAGTGAACGATCCTCGTACGCCTTGGCCCATGTGTCCAAGTTCAGCCCGATCTCCTTCACAAGGCTGTAGATCTGATTCGTGAAGAGCCCTTCCTGGTACTTCTCGCGCTTCCAGCTCTGATGGATCTCCATCGTCTTGATCAGCGCCGGCCGATAGACGTTGCCGAGGAGCCGGTTGCAGTACTTGGTCACGAAGCTCACGAGCTCCGGCACAGCTCCGTCCGACGGAGGCGGGCTCAGCCGCTGCAGCTCCACCTGGTACGACAGCTCCCAGAATATGTCCCAGGAACCTTCGACAACTCTCTTGATTAGATCCCTTGTCTGTGTCTGGATTTCCTCGCATGACACCCCTCCGAAGAGCCATGTGAAGTCAGGCCGGAGATCGTCTAACACCGAGAACATGTCCAGCAGATTCAGCAGCTTGTCGGGGCTCTTCCTGCTCTCTGTGACTCTTTTCCCAAACTGGAGAAACCGGGAGATCTCCGACCGGGCAGCTATCTCGACGAAGCAGCTCATTGGGATCTCATCCGTTAGCTGCTGCTCAAAGATTCTGCTGCAGAGCCGGTGCTCGTGCCCAAGTAGACCCTTCACAGCAAACTTCAAGTCCTCGCTCCACTTCCTTATCCGAGACTCGACGGTCTGGTTGTCTTCGAATGGCTCGTCCAGGTAGTCCAAGTCAAGAGGCTGTAAGCTTGCTCTCGCATTCATGCTTCGGATAGCGATATAAGGGGAAACACATTTCTCGAGCCTGTGATTCGAACTTAGCCTCTCGATGATTGCCTGCAGCTGTGGTATCACCGGGTCAGGAAAGTTCTTGTCACTCTCCTCGTCGGGTCGATCTGATTCTGGACCAAAAGGAACGGAATTCTCTTCGAGAAGACGCTCAAACTCGGCTTCTATTTTTCCAAAAGCAGCATCCATGGCCCCCCCATCGAGCCGGGAACGCTCCTCGGCTGCCTCCAAATCTCGGAGAATGATCAGAGACCGCTTCACATTCGAAACTAACCGATCAGTTGCCACCCCATTCTCTTCCAGGAACTCTGCTACGCCCTGCAGCCACTGAATCGCGAGCCCGCAGTTGTTACCAAGGAACTTTAGAGCCTGCTCAAGATTCTTCACGAGTGAGAGGTAAGCGGTGAGATCAGAAGCCGGGGTGACGGAAAGCAAGGCCTCAAGCTCATGAACCGTCTCACAGACCTGGAGGACCGCATTAGCCGGGCGGATCCCGCATTTCACCCGGTCCTCCATGGCAAGGGTCGAAGAGCACATCCTGAGCGGGAACAGGCCGAGTGCAGACTCGAGAGAGGGTAGCCTCCTGGTCATTTCCTCAAGCCGCTTGCCGCTTCTTTCCAGTTCAAGGCCGATAGATCTCGACTTCTCCAAGCCGCTCCTCAGCACGTCCCGAGCGGCCATGAGGCTCTCGATTTTCCCATCCATGCTCAGGATCCCCGATGGACAAGCTCGAGATTCCGATTCTCCTGCTCATGAGGGCTTTATAGGAGGTCATTTTCGATTTCTTGTCCCATTTTTTGTGTTGGTCTCTCTTACACTGCACAGCATCCATCTATCATCTGTCCTCTGTCAGCCGTCATCTGTTCCACACTTCCCTTCCCGTCTCTCCCACCAAACCCCAACGAATCTAAGCGAAAGAGCAGACCAACGCTTTCAAACCAAACTTTCACTCCCAGCGAAGTGCGATTTGAGATGGGCCAATTAATTCAACAAACCTGCATCTGCCTTACAAGATCTTGCAAAAGTGACCCTGCTCAAGAAAAACCACTGCCCGGTCATTTCCCGCTTTTACAAAGATTTGAATACCCTTCCCGCTGCTGCACAAGCTTTTTGTGTGTCCCCAGAGTTAGCAATAAGCAAACTATTCCTAATTCAGAAACGGGTTTCAATGCACTCATGTCACGCTCCACCTATATCAAGATAATCTAGAGATTCTGATTCTTATAGGCAGAGGGAAAACAATATGGATTGCAGAAATTCGTTGTGATGATGAGAACCGTCCTCTAAAAGCAGTATTCTATTAAGAGACAAGATAAATAAATCCGATATTCAAAGCTGATGACTTCCAAGGAAGGGAAGGGTTGGCGAGTCAATTTGGATAACAAGCTGCTCATTGGACGGGAAAAGCATCTCCAGAGATTTTGGGTGGGGAGGGGGGCAAGGGTTTGTGAAGGGGGAACTTAACATCAAAGTGAATTGTGACTTGTAAGTCAGATTTTACGTGAAGAGGGAAAGGAAAGGAAAGGAAGAGTTCCGGTCACTTCTGTTGGGGCGTTATGACTTGTGATCGATAATTCATATTAATATTCGATTAAAATTAAAATTATTATTATTATTATTATTAAGTCACTGCTGTCGTCGTGCCTAACTTACCTGTTTAGGAAAAGAGAAAATCATCTCCTACTAGGGGGGGAGGGGAACATTACTGTTCGGTTATATTACAATCAAGTTACATAGTGCTCCAAGCTGCGATCAGATACAGGGTTCGAAACTCTTGAGATTGATATCGATTATCAATGGTGGGTTCCGACTGTATAATATGCTGTTCGGTAAATTAGTCGTAAAAAACATTATTGGTGCAAAAGAAAAGGAGAAAGTTCTAAAAGAATTTCATCATACCACCACAGCTCCAACCACCGTGATCGGATCTCCAGGTAAAACCGATACCAAAGTATGGCATGTTCCCGCCCCATCGATAGTATCTTTAAAATCGACATATGTCGATATGGGGCTATGTTTAAGATCGAATGATGATTATCCGACAGTAATCTCACAAAGGCACCAACTACCAAAACTACCTTTTAATGCCCAAACGGTCAGATCTCTTGTCCACGTAAGCAAAGCAAATGATACAAGCAATGCCCTTCCTTTCCAATCAACTCCCTCAAGCGTCCTGACTCGGTTCAACCGCTCGCTTGACGCAACCGATGATAACAGCTTTCAAGTTAAGGGCCTTATGTCTAGGTGGTGCCACCAAGTGAGGACCGGCTTCGTAAAACAGCGAAAAAGACACACAGAGAACCAGTTCCCCGATCTGATCCTGAATTTGGCTGCAGAAGCAATGGTATGTAAGTCGTAAGGGAGTGATGCCAAGGATCGGCAAATGACAGCGAGCAGCTAGTCTTCTCTTTAGGACAAACAGATCAAAGAGCAAACAGGATCACTTGTATCAATGCACCAAACTGTCGTGCTCATCCCCACGATATAATACCCGATGAACCGGACAAAACATTCTAACAAAACTCCAGTCCTTTTTCTCCCCCTTAACTGAACAACTATAATCAAAAGAAACTCAGAGCTACAGAAGGCTGGACCCTCCGACAGCAATATAGGTAAGAGGTGAAAGAAGGAAGGCCAAGAGTCCTTTAAAAAAGGTTGGAATCTCAAGCACCTCCTTTCTGCTTGAGAGTGATCTTGTCCCCGAGGCTGAGAGCGATGCCCTGAGTTTTACTCCGTATCCTGATGAATCCACTGAGCTTCCCATCTACCTGCCTCTCGATGCTCACGTTCACCAGTGCATCCTCACCAAACACGCTCTTCGCGTACAGGTTAGCTGCGAGGAACCCACATTCCCCTTCCAGCGCCGCACTAAGAATGAAACAGAAAGGAGGATAGGCACGGTAAAACTACTGATTTGCTTTATCAAGACAGTCTTAAGTTCCCTTAATCCACTAAGCAGGACTTTTGACGATCTTTTAAGAATGCATGACAACTCAAAAGTACACAACTTCTGAAAAATGCCATCAGTGGAGTGGAGAACTATGGGATGACCTGCTCCCAAAGAAAAGGGTAAATTTCGGGCACAGGGAAAAGGAAAATTTTGTTTTCATCTCTTACAAGTTTGATATAACGATATTTACGCTTAACTTTGCTTCATCTGGGAACTGCACCAAATCAATCACATTAATTTGCAGAATCTGCAAATGTATTGCAAAAGAGACGATGTAACTTACGGTGGGGTTAGGCACTTCATGTTAGTTGACTTAATAATATGGTTCAAAAATTCCTTCTCGTCCTGAATCACCGTGTTAACAGCAACCTGATATAAATAAGATCTCAGAGAAAATGAGAGTTATGAGATCTGATCATCAACAATGAAGTATTCGTATATCATTTCCAAGTAAAGCATGAAGCCCACTGCTAAGAAAAGTTGAGCGTGAGTATTTTGAACAGTAAATACTAAAAACAATGGATGAGAAGACCAACAGATATAAGCAAAAGAAAGATACCTTGTTTTCCCACTCAAACTCAGCCCACATTGTCCTGAAGGCAGCATCAGCACAAAATGCTGGAGAAATGTAGTCCATTATATCGATATGGATGTCATTAAGAACAATTACTGTCCGCTCAAGCACATTTGAAGAAGTCTCATACACAATGTTCCCAAATATGACTCCTGTTTCAGTCGAAGAGACCTTGATATTCACCTTGATCTGCTTGCTCAACTGAGGTGCAAGAGTATAATTCTGGGGCCGCTCCACAAGTTTGAGATCACCCATTGTCGCCAGCTCCAAACATAGATTCTGGAGAGTGTCCTTGGTTCGGTTGATCACAGTAACATCTAATACAATATCATAGTGATGGACTGTCACGTATGCTTCAGCATAAACTGGATCACTAAACCCAGTGAGCTGAAGTATGCGGTTTAGTCTGTTTGCATCATCTCCATCATTTGTGAACTCTCCAGTAGCACGTTTGAGATCATCCTGAACCTCATCTTCTAATTCAAGCTGACTCATTCCCTGGAAGGGAATGAAATGAACTTTCAACACTGTCAGGTCTCATGTGGGCATTATCATTCAGTTTATACTAACAGAAACCAAACTAAAAAATAGATGTAAGAGATTGAATAGGTGGTGTTGTCAGATTCCTAAGAGAGAGCCAGAGAGAGAATTGCACTTTAAACAGTGTAAGAACTAGTGATGAGAGATTATCGGATATCAGCAGAGTAAGTCAAACTGGCAGTAACAGTGACCCGCATGAATCAATTTCAAGAGATTCAGATGCATGAATGTTCACAGCTAAGAAACACAAATGAGTTTCACCATCAAATAGATGGAACCACAAAAAGGTATTGTTTCCATACCTTCCTGCTCTTGAGGTGATAGAAGTCGATAAGATCATCTGGCTGAGCATGAGAAATCTGTGCTTTTGCTTTGATTTCCTCTGTCTCCTGCAGCTGCTTTTCAGCAAGCATGTTCACAAAACTCTGCCTGCAAGACTGCAGCCATGTTTTCCTCATCTCATCCCCAGTGTTGCACAAAAGTCTTACACACAGGATGATTCTGTCATGGGAATCATTATCAATTGGGTGAGGAAGAACTGGAGACTGGCCGAGCTGCAGCATAGATACCATGATCAACAAAGCCTGTGTAGTCGCCTTGTTTACTTCAACTTTTGTTGGTTGAACTTCTTCTAATCTCAAAACAAGCTTTGTCAGCGTACAGGCTACAACTGCCCCAAGGAAAAAATCACCTGAAAGTAGAAGTGACCTCAAGTTCCCGACAGAAGACACTGAACCCTGAATGAGAGCCGGAGGAGAAATGGCAGTTTCAAGAGCTGCACTTTGTGTGGCATAAGTCCCATCAGCAAGAACTGCAGGTCTTTTAGAAGATGTTACAGCTGCAGTCACAGGCCCTGAACTCTTTGGTGCATCTTGTACCTCACCTTCTTCGGTAGCTGCTGCATAAAATGGCAGGTCTCCAAGGCATTGCTTGATAGTGGCAATCCCACTCTCAACTTCCGAGAGCGTGAGACAATATTCACCAATAATCCAAAGAGCACCAGAACACACTCTTGCAGCACGAATCTGGTAAAAGCTATCCAAGAGCCTTGTTATGATCGAAACCCGTAATTTTGGGTTTGTTTCAATGATCTCCCGAACAAAGACAGCAACATCCATGGCAGAAGCAACGTTAGTATCTCCCAAGAAGTCCATCAAGAGATGCACTACAGTGCCGGCCACTTCTGGGAACTTAATTGCACAGGTATGGATGGCTTGAACTAGCATCTGCCTGTACTCTCCATTCTTCTCAAGCTCCCCACTCTGTGTTTTCACAACCTCCTTCTTCAACATCAGA
The DNA here is from genome assembly GCA_900174645.1 of Sonneratia alba. NCBI lineage: Eukaryota > Viridiplantae > Streptophyta > Magnoliopsida > Myrtales > Lythraceae > Sonneratia > Sonneratia alba. The sequence continues at coordinate 6,912,242 of FWPY01000060.1, forward strand.
ACTACTTCATCCACATTCCTAGGAGTCAACAATTCAAGCGCAATATCAAGTGTTTTCCTCCTAATGTCAAGATTGGGACTCAACAGTGCCCTCAGAACATCCATCACCATCTCAAGCAGAATTTCTCTGTGCGAGCTCTTGAGCTCATTCAGCCTATCAAGAACAATGAGCTTCACATTGTTATCACTCTGCGACAGTAGAAGTTGGCAATAAGTGCTAGCTGCGGCTCTAATTGCAGTAGGGGCAGAGGACAGTGACACAAGCGTCCCAGCACATTCATAGATGACGGCACTTGAAGGTGCATTCAGTAACGAGATAATAATCTTAATATACCTCCCCTTCTCAGCCTTGTTTGATCTACACACTTTCCTAATCAATTCCAAGACCACCATCTGCAACTGCTCACCCCAATCATTGATCCTATCAATATGAGTGAAAAGATAGCTCAAGGCTCGGTCCTGAGCACAGTTAAACAGCATGAGGAAGGCGTTCCGCTTACATGAGTGGTCCTGCTCAGTGGTGAGAACGTTCTCGATGATTTCAGGGGCTAGTTCCAGCAAATGCTGTCCCTCAGGGAGTTTGTAGATGGACATGACAGCAAGGACCGCATTGCGGCGGACAAAGGGGTGGCGGTGCTCCAGGTTGGTGGTTATTGAAGGGATCAGGGGCTCGATGATCTCGGTCTCGTTCAACCTGCATAGGAAACGGAGAGTGACGCCGCGTATGTACTCGTTTGGATGCTGGAGATTATTCCTGAGATTCTGGCAGATGAGGATCATCTCAGGGAGGATCTTGCCGCGCGAGTCAGTCTTGTCAATTATCTCGAGGTAGAGGAGGAGTAGCTTCTGGATCGCGTGGTCCTCGCATGGTAGGACGTAGCGGATGATAGTGATGAAGAGCTGGGGAATAGTCTCGCCGTTGAGGAGGAGCATGATCGCCTTCTTTAGGGCATCGATCTTGGCAGGGACGTCGTTGCCCTCTAATGCTTCCTTGATGTCGTTCGCCACGGACGGGGCGCCCTTGTCGAAATGAACGAGCAGCGTGCAGGATTTCTCCATCTGCTTCTGCATCACGACGGCGGCGGAGAATTCAGCTGGAAGCTCCCAACTCCAATCGGAACTGGCTCGACAGGTGGTTCGTCGATCGAGTAATTGGATCGGATGTGATGGAGGGAAATTGCAGAGCTTCAATCTCTATATCTTCGTCTCTGCATCTTACAGAGAGAGAAAACTGTGAGGTGAGAGCCGAGGAAGCAGATCTGGAATTTCGTTCGAGGAAGATGCAGCAGAGCATGAGATGAGATTCAGATTCCGCGGAGGGAAGAGAGATGAGCGGCACGGGTTCGGGTATCCTGCGGGTCGGGTCCAATCCCTAGAGTGGGCTTAAGGCCCATTTAGGGTCAGAAGTAGGCCCATTAACATTATGTTATTCAATGATAGTGGCTGGCTAGCTTTGGCATTTATTTGACATCTATGTTGCCAGCTAGATATATTCAATAGGCCAGTTTAGCTTAGAATCGGTTTGCTTGAACCACCACCAAAACCCGTAATTACTCTTATTAGATTGAGGGGCAGTTATGGACCGAGTCTAAGAAATAGCCCTATTAAACTGGAATTGACATTGATCATTTTTTTGTTGAAACGGCCCAGAACCGTTGTAAAACTGGCTTGGATAGCCGAAATCCAGTAAATTAACGGTTGAATTTTATCGAATCAATTTAAAATTAAAAAAACATAATAATATTCATTTAAAATAATTTGAAAAAAACAAATGTATATAAATAAAGATGAACAGTTTATGGGTCAAACCGGCCCGAACCGTAAACATGCCCTCTTATAAACAGTTTTGAGCCGATTTATATATGTATGAACCATGATCCCATAATCAGACAGGTTTTTTAAGCAAATAGGACGAAACTATAATCAGGCTAAATAGTTTCAAGCTCATTTTAAACCGGCCCGGACCATTTTAACAACTCTCTTGCCAACTTCCACCAGATAACGTAGGCATAAGATAAGAAGATAGTCATAAAGTGTGTATAATAAGAAATTATGAGTTTGACTTTTAGAATGATACTCTCAATGTGGATTTATTCTCTTTTAAACTCATGAATATTTTTAAAATTCGAAGACAAAAAGAAATGAGTTCTATACTTTTTGTTTGCACTACGCAGTACCCCTCAGCCAGCCGAAACGCATCTCGAGACTAGTACACGATCGAGCCGGGATCCCTGGAAAAATTCCCGTCGATTCTCCTGACTTGGGATTCGATCATTGGACCACCCATTTGGGAGGCTAGTGGGGGAACTACTAATCCAACCCTAAGTTGGTAAGTGAGTTCTATACTTGTTACAATGATATCACAACTCCTACTGAATGGAGCACGAAAGATCGAGTCAAGTTGTCGGGATAGTTGAGTTGATTGACATCTCTTTCTTTTCGATAAGATTCTAGAATTGAGTGTTGTAAGTGAAAAAAGTCCGTAATGGGACAATTTCATTGTCAATGAACCAATCTATCTTGAACTTTCAATATCTCAGTCCAAATACGAGATTAGTGATGATTTTTAATGATTTCAAAAGATGCATAGGGACTCTCTTGAGGGAAAATCTGTAGACGTACCCCTGAGGCACTGTGGTTGGCAAGCCGGGCCACGGTCAACGAGTGAAAGATGAAAGCGTTCGAAATCGACTATGTTGACCAATGTAGGTGCGTCCTATCGCCTATCGGCAAAAGCATACAATCGATTACAAATTTATTGACTTAAATTCGTGCAGCAAAATTTTGAACTCCACATTCATAGAGAACTCGGGAATCTACCACGTACCCAACTAGTTTTTTGTACAATCCGATGAGTTTCCATTATAAGAAAGAGGTTCATAAATTCAAGCTCTGAATGATAAAAAAACACAATAAAAATAAACATATTTTAATTTAAATAGTTTGATATCTTTTTTTTTTCAAAAAAGATCTTGGATTCGAGTCTTATAAATGAAAAAAATTTATGTTAAGAGAGTTTCTGGACCGGCTTGACTCCAACTAAATTAGTTATGTTCTAATGATTTATGAATGCCCGTCAGTGAAAAAAAATCCGATAAACAAGTTTTCTTTTCCTACTATCAATTGGATTAGTCATGTTCCAAATTGATTTTTTGGAAGAGCCAAATTGATGTTCACGAAGACGAATTTGATGTTCACAAGGATGAAATTGATGTTCGTTGGGGTTAAATTGATGTTCGGTGGATTTAGTTGATATTCAAAAGGATGATGTTGGTATACAAAATCTAATTGAGATGAAATCGATATTCATAACAATTCTCAGAGACCAAATAATGTATTCACTATATAAAATTTTGGTGTTTGATAAGTAGTTTAGATTGTTGGGACAATAAATGGAAATGCAATGCTATGATGTTTGATGCGTAAGGACAAAAAAAAAAAAGTAAACCCCAACAATACCCTCCATTTGATAAGTAAATCATAAACATTTTCTAAGTAATTTTTTTTATGAAAAACTACATTGTCACACATTTTAAACATGGTCATACGTGAAATTATAAGTTTATTGAGATAATTTAATATGTTTTATTTTAAATAAGATATCGAGTTCGAATTTTGTAAACTGAGAAAATTTATGTAAGAATAATTTTACCTCTTTAAAAACTAACGGTACTTGAATATGAATTAGTAAAAAATTATTAAAAAAGTTATTGAAAGCCTAAATATATGTATGATGAGACCAGGAAACTCATTTGTCAATTTAAGAAAATAACTGCACTCCAAGTGCATCAAAGGTTGTGGGATCTCTGCACACTAGTGAAGGAGAAAAGAGGGTAACTTCTTGCCAACTTATCCATGAATTTTGATAGCGATTAGAATTGATTCTTTTGATAATTTGCTTTTGCCTTCTATTCGATATTTTTTTTCTCTTTTAAATAAAATATTATATTCAAATAAAGTGAAGTATCGAGAAGAATTTATTCAATCATATCTTAAATCATATGGGTGTTATAGATTTTTAATAATGATTTATTTTATATCATAAGTGCTTAAATTTTGATATGTACTTTAATTATTTTATGAATAAATGGCTTATTTGAGTGTGAAATAAATGAAAATATGTGAATAAGAGTTGAAAGAATTTATTTTTTAGTGGTAATTATAATTTTTGACAGTTGAGTAGTTATGATTTTTGGATATGGTTTTACAAAATAATACATATTTATTACTTTTAAAAAAAATTATTTATATTAATTAAAGACATTTTGGAAGTTTTTTAATGAGACCAATTACTCTTTTCCTTTCTTAAATAACATTGAAGATAAAAGATTAATTACAAATATGCCCTTAGGCTTGAACCAGCATGACATGTTATTTTTTTTTTGGTAATAAAGGAAAGTGTTCTTTCTACTATTGTGGAACCTCCACGTTTACAAGCCTGGGCTCATGAATGCCCATTAGATCATGGAATAGCAGGTCAGGAATTACATCAAAAGGGTGCGCAAAAATTATCAACTGGAGAGTATAATCGTTCTTCATCCGTGCATGCTTTGCTAGGAAGTCTGCCACCGCATTTGCTTCTCGATATATGTGGCGTGCGCGAATTCCTTGGAAGCCTTGGCAAATCTTCCTGCAATCATCAACAATTGGAGCAATAAGTAAATTAGCCTCGACAGTGCCCCAAACCAGCTCGAATAGGACCTTAGCATCCAATTCAACAAAAAGGTGTGTGATGCCTGAATCCCGAGCTAGTGAGAGGCCGTCTCTAAGGGCCCACGCTTCAGCCTCTAGGCTGTTTGCAGCGCCCAAGCATCTACCAAAACCATTTAGCCAAAGTCCATTGGAGTCTCTCAGCACTCCTCCCCCTCCAGCTCTCGATTGATTGTCGGATACCGATCCATCCACATTTAACTTTACCCAACCTGCTGGCGGGCAGTCCCACCTAATTTGGATTGGTACTCTCTCAACTCTTTTATTGGGGACCAAGGAAGCAAAGAATTCAGCTGCTCTTTCGAGCACCCTTCGAGGCAACTCTTTGCTGGCCTCCAAGCCCTCAAACCGGCCTGTATTTCTTTGTTTCCAGAGAAACCAGATTGCCCATGTAAAAACAATACTCCATGGGATATTTAGGCAATGCTTCTCATAGGCTAAAACATTAATTCGTAACCATTCTATCACAGGAGTATTAAAAGAAGCTCTCTTTGAGCTTGGATAGCCCAACTTGCTCCAAAAATCTGCTGCAATGGGGCAATCTCTAAGAACATGAGTTAGAGTTTCTACCTGGTCGCCACAAGCTTTGCAAAGAAGGGGGACTTGCATACCTCTGCTGCACAAATGCTCTGCTGTTGGTGCTTTATGGTGAGCACAAATCCAGAGGAAGAACTGAACCCTTGGGTGGGCTTTATTTTTCCAAACCCAACTCCATTCCAAATCTGTTTTCTTGTCAGATAGGTTGCATATTAAGTCATAAGCAGATTTGGTAGAAAACTTACCATTTGTTGCCATTCCCCATATCCTTCTATCAGGAACTTCAGCATCTAAGCTCCTAGGGATGCTAGAGAAGAACTCTGAGGCAATTGTACTAAGATCAAAAGAAATACTAGACAAGTCCCATTGCCCATTCTCGCCTATAACTGTAGAAACAGTTAGCAGGTCTTCTCCTCTATTCAAAGGTCCATGGACAACTCCTCTCAAGGGACCCTTTCTACCCCAGTCATCCATCCAAAAGTTCACTCTTCGCCCATTACCTACACTCCATTTCTCACCCAGCTGACACACCCTCGACCCAGCAGCGATTGCCACCCTATTTTGTGCATTGCTGTTCCTACCTCTCACACCAGCCTGTTTCAACCGAAGTAGTCGAGCCCAAGGTCTATGGTCGTCCCTAACTCTCCATGCAAGTCCACCTAACAAAGCTAAATTCCTACCTTCAGCTTTTTTAATCCCCAAACCACCGCTGCCTCTAGGGAGGGTCACTGTCTCCCAATTCACCAAATGTAGTCCTCTCTTCCCCTCCGTAGAGCCCCAAAGAAAGTTTCTATTAATTCTATCAATTGAGTTACAAACTTTCTGTGGTAATAAAGTGCACTGCATAATGTGGTTTGGAATGGAATTTAAAACCGAGTTAATTAAAGTCACTCTACCAGCAGCTGAGATAAATTTAGTTTGCCATCCTGAAAGTTTATTTTTAAATTTATCAATGAGAAAATCAAAAGAAGAGGCTTTCGCCGAACACATTTCCATGGGAAACCCCAAGTATTTACCAAAAGATTGTGCCTCTGAAATATTCAACACATTGAAGACCCTTTCCCTAAGCTCCTGTGGTGTGTTGCTCGAGAAAATAACCCTAGATTTGGCTATACTAATTTTCTGTCCCGAAAGGGTGCAGAACTTTTCCAAAACAGATTTCATTGAGGCTATTGTCCCTTCATTAACCTCCCCAAAAAGGACTATATCATCTGCAAAAAGTAAATGTGTCAAAGACATAGTCCCCCTCCCTAGATTCAGTCCTTTCCATTGTCCATGCTCCTTCTGGGACTCAACTAAAATTGAGAGATATTCCATGCAAAGTAGAAAAATATAAGGGGAAATTGGGTCTCCCTGTCTTATTCCTCTAGAGGGAAGGAAGGATTCCAACTTGCCCCCATTGAAAAGCACCGTAGTAGTTGCAGTGGAGATGCAATTCATCAACAACTCTATGAAGTTCGTTGGAAATTGGAAAGCATCCAAAACCTATTTTATAAATTGCCACTCCAATCTATCATATGCTTTTTCAAGGTCTAGCTTGATTATCATCGTACCCACTAAGCCCTTTTTCATTTTCAACCTGGATAAGGCCTCTCTAAGGATAATAACATTATCAGAGCTTCTTCTGCCAGGAATGAAGCTGCCTTGATAAGGTGAGATAATATGTTCTAGGAGGGGCCTTATTCTCTTGACCAAAACTTTAGTTAAAACTTTGTAAATCGTATTGCAGAGACTTATGGGCCTGTATTGATCTATACTCTCCGGATTTTCACATTTCGGGATCAATGATATGAGAGTATCGTTCAGACCCGTAGGAATGGATCTATTCTCAAAAATGTGCTTTATAAAATTGCAGACAGATCCACCCACAATTCCCCAATTCCTTTGAAAAAAGATTGGATGTAATCCATCAGGTCCAGGAGCTTTTTGGGGTTTCAAAGATTTCATTACTTGCCACACCTCATGGTCAGATACATGGGTTTCTAGACCCTCATAGGCCTGACCATTCAAAGGCCTACTGAGGCCTACTTCCAACTCTAAAGATCTTGAGCAGAGGAGTTTTTCAGAGGAGTATAATTGTTTGAAAAAGTTATTCACTCGTTCCTTCAGAGTTCCCAAATCAAAACACCATTCGCCTACAGAGTTTTTGAGAGCAAAAATTTTATTTCCACTCCTTCTGATGATGGTTTTCATATGAAAAATTTTTGTGTTTCGCTCACCCTCTAAAAACCAATCTATTTTTGATTTTAACAACCACAACTCTCTCTCATCCTCCAAAATTCCGTTATAGTCACTACGAAGCTCTTTTTCCAAATTAGAGAGAGAAACTGACAGATGCCTAGCCATACTCCTTTGAATCCCTGCTAAACGCGCTAGGACTCTTTTCTTCTTTTGGAAAACATTACCAAAAACATTTTTATTCCAGCTAACAACTTTCATTTGAAAATAGCTTATGGCTGGAAGCAATTGATTTTGCCCTTCCTTCCACGACTCAAAAACCAGATGTTGAAAATCAGGATAAGACAGCCACATGGACTCAAATCTAAAAGGCCTCTGGACCCAATAGTCTGGGGTTGGGTTGCAATCCACAAGGATGGGGCAATGGTCCGAGTGTACTCTCGGAATATGAGTGACCCTAACCTCAGGAAACAGGGTTTTCCAATAGGGATTTGCCACTGCTCTATCCAACCTCTCTTGAACTAGATCAGGAAGATTTCTTAAGTTGGTCCATGTGAATCGAGGTCCCGAAAAGCCCAGATCTATAAGGGAGCAGTAGGTAAGCATTTCATTAAATCTCAAGGTTCTTATTTGATTTATGGGCCCACCTCCCATTTTTTCCTCTAAAGACAATATTTCATTGAAATCCCATGTCACTAACCACGGAACTAGATCAGCATGACATGTTATTGCCTTTTCTATAAGTTTTTTTCATTTTTTTTTCATTGTCATCTCTGACTTTTATGGATGAAGGGGAGCACTCACCCCTTTAAAATGGGGAAAAGTTCTAGAAATGATTAAAAATTTGACCCGTTTTGCTTTACTTTATGTTAAATCATCTTATTTCACCTCCCTAAATCGATCATTTTCACTCCCCCTATTGAGCTTTGCTACTAGTCGATAAATCTTGTCTGAAGAAGAGCTGCATGCAACTCTTTACGACAAAACCATAATAATTGAGAGTGCTTAAGTTTTCCTCCCCTGTTACTACTGGCATGGATGAACAATGGAGATCCACTTGAGACCTAGTCGGGTTCCAATTTGCTCTAGTTTTCGAGTCTATGCTCGTTTTTTTCATACTCATTCTGGTCTAACCGAAGTTCCCTGCCCTTAACTTGGTGTCCATGGACTTGAACTAGATACAGTCCAGCATGGCAAAACGAGGAGAACAACAAGCAATGTCCTTGGGATTTAATTGATAACTAGTTATCAATATCATATCAGCCATATACACCAACATTTCTAACTCACAGTTAAAAGCTCAAATTGAACATAAGCTCTTATATGACACTCTTGTGAATGCTTGTGGTTAACCGAAGAAAACAAGGGCAACCCGGGCTCCAGTCGGTTCAGATCGCATGGGTTAGTTCATATTACATCAATTTCCTTCCATAATTGGTTGTTCATTTAGGTTCCTTTCAATGAACAGTTCGAGGATGGCCGAGATCGCAAAAAAGGGAAAGTCGGGGTGTTGATTAGAATTAAGATCAAGAAGAGTGGGGCAGAAAATAAGATGAACATCAGGATGGATTCAGATCCAAAGTTTTATTCCTGAGAAAGAATGAAAACGTGTTTGACACATCAAGAAAACTGAGAATATCCCAAGATGCCTTCAACTTGAATCCAACCAAATCTTATGCATCGAATCGGACCATTCTGGGATTTCTTGGGCCCACCCACTATAGATGGGCCACCCTTCGTGTTTGTTGCAAATGGGCCCCCAATTGGGTGAAGTGTGACCTCTTGGGGCACTCTGCATGGACTTACAAGTTTGGGGGTTCAAAATGAAATGAATCTATTGTTTGGGTGACATTGCAATTTAGCAGTTTTTACCGAGTGTCGGCGGGACAAAGAGCATCCTCGGCTGCTGGTTGACCTTTCCATGTCAGACACCCGTAAAACAAAACCAGCAAGGAATCACATTCCTTTTACATCCTTTAGTAGCACTAAGATTGGAGCTTTCGATTCTCGTTGCTACTCACCTTCTCTGCTCCATTCTTGTCTTTACGTAGAGACTGAGAATTCCCAGTGAGGAGGGAGAGAGAGAGAGAGAGAGAGAGAGAGAGAGATAGATAGATATGGGTGTTGATCTGAGACAGGTGGTGGCAGGAATCCTGACCGTGACCATGTTCGTGATGCTCGGGAACATGATCAAGCGAGAGCATTTCGATTCTGCTGAAGTATGTGTAGAATTGGAAATCCCCTCACCCACTACTCTGTAGTCATACTTGTTTTAAGCCAACTTCCCACTTGAGATATTCCCTTGTAAAGTTTTTTCTAGCGTACACTTGTGTGCTTTGCAGTCCATGATTTTGGTTCTCTTATTATTATTATTATTATTTATATATATTTTTAATGATTTGGTGACATTACGAGCTGATGCTCATTCGACTTTTCCGTGATACTATTCAGGTTCCTGGATTTACGATGCAGTTTCAGCTCCTTGCTTGTCCTTGTTTGCATTATGGTTGTTGCTCTTGATTCATAATGTGGTCAATGGTGATAATATAATTGTAAATGTAAGATGCTAGACTGTCGGTAAGTGTGTCAAATCTGTACAATTTGGTTTTATGGAAGATTTGTTTGTTCAGCATTCTTTTTCAACAGTATGTCTGCTCAATTCTGATAGTCTCTGCCAAGTTGAAATTAGCAATACTCCATTGTTCGTAGAAGAATTAATGTGTTTGTCTGTCTTTTTGAAGAAAAAACTCCCAGGATTAGCAGAGGACACAGATTTTGACAGCATTGAGACTATGGAACATGTTATAACAGTTTCTAGAAAAACTGCAGCTGGCCCATGGAAGGAGGACGATGAAGAGCTGAAGCCCTGCTGGAGTAAACCTGATCTTGGTACTTTACTTTTGGCTGTTCATTTGTAGACTTGCTTTCAACAAATATCACTGTCTCCGGCTAGTTCTTATGCAAAAGGAATTCTTAATGCTTGTTCTCTGTAACAGAAACTTCAGATGGCTCGAAGGGTTTTGTTACTTTCTCACTAACCAATGGCCCCAAGTACCATGTCTCTCAGGTATTGCTGCACCCATGCTTGATGTATGAGAATTTGTTTTTCTATGGATTATCTGTCTTCAGGTTGGACCACTATAGAAGATGCGAAGTTTTTATCAGTGATTAATTGAATCATGTTCATTCTGGTTCATGCTTGATAAGCTACATTATTTTCCTGCTTGATATTCTCTCTGTTTCCCCTTTACTCCATCCCATTTTTCTTTCATTTCCTTAGAGTGTCTCAATTTTTTTTCCTGCATTGTTTGTTAAGGTTGCTGATGCAGTAGTAGTGGCCAGATCTTTAGGAGCCACTCTAGTACTCCCAGATATTCGTGGAAGTGAACTAGGAGAAAAGAGGTTTGTGCTTAAGCTATTCTCTGACAAATCTTTTTTGCTTGACAAAGTTTTCATTCTTTTCACCTTTTTTTTATTAGTTAAATATCCAAAAGTATCATTCTTGTCTAGTACACTTGTTTCTTTGCAAGACTTAGATCAACTTATGAAAGTTCTGCAATCTTTAGGAGTTTTGGAGACATATACGATGTGAACAAGTTCGTAAGGAAGCTTGATGGGGTGGTGAAAGTAGTGCAACAGCAGCCTTCTGATTTACCAGAGAAACATGCAGTTGTGAAGATCCCTAATAGAGTCACACAAAGCCAGATAATTGAGGATGTAGAACCAATATTTAAGAAAAGGGGCAACATCAGGCTAGCAACTTACTTTCCATCAGTGAATATGAGGTTGGCCACAAAGAAGAGCGAAACTAATTCAATCGCATGCTTGGCAATGTTTTCAACCTTGGAATTACAGCCACAAGTTCAGGAAGTGGTCGACTCAATGATGCAACGTCTGAGGACTCTCAGTAGGAAGTCAGATGGGCAGTTCTTGGCTGTGGATTTACAGGTAGAGATGCTCTCAAAGAGGAGCTGCCACATGGGAAAAACCTGCTTTGGTGCCCAAGAGATTGCCAACTTCTTGCAGAAGCTTGGGTTCAATAAAGATACAACAATCTATCTGACTCAGTCTAGGTGGGATAATAGTCTCAATGTCCTGAAAGATATCTTCCCCAAAACCTATACAAAGGTGAGGCTTTTCTTTCCCTGTCTTCGTCTAGTCCTAATTACTTTGTCGCATTTGAGTATTCCTGTAACAATATCAAGCTCTCAAAAATTCCTTCGAGCCACAGCTGATCTGAAACAGTATTCTGATATTTCTACATTGTTGTATTTGTGTATTTCTACATTGCAATCTTGCACAAGTTGACTCCATTCTTTGAACAACATAAATTTAAGAATTTTGATTCTTGAAATACTGATGAGCTTCCGGATTCTGTTTGCCTCTGAACCCATTACAGGATGGGATAATGCCTGCAGACAAGAAGGCACAGTTCCTTGGATCTGAAGATTCGGAATTTGAAAAAATTATCGATTACTACATCTGTGCTCAGAGTGATGTCTTTGTGCCGGCAATCTCGGGTCTGTTCTATGCTAATGTTGCTGGGAAAAGAATTGCTTCTGGGAAGACTCAGATTCTTGTTCCCAACAATATTGAGGGTCCATCAGCACTTGCTACTGAATTTATATCCACCTACATATCCAAGAGGAACCACTTGGCATACTCATGTTTTTGTTGATACTCCTTATGAACCAATCGAAGTCTACAAATCTGTTATCTTTTGAATTTTTTTTGTTGTATTAATTCATACTCCAAGCTTCTTTGAAGCCTAGTTTGAAGCAAAAGTTGACTCATGTTATTTAGTGCAGATGCTGGAAGAGTAGTACTTGTATTTTCTGTTGATGACTTCAAAGAACATGGAAAAATATTTGGTTTAAGAATTGAACTTGTGTCTTTCCTTTGCTTGTTCATGGCACATCAGCATTGAACTGTGAATTCTCCAAAGAAACTTGCATAGCTGAACTGCTCAAATCTGCTTCGGAAGAGAAAGAGATACTATAACAGTTGTAGGCAAATGCATAGTACATGAAGATATCCTTTATTTACAATTGCTGCATATGATCAGTCATGTATTAGGTATTGGATTTGTTTACATGGAAAAAGAATACAAATTGGCCATTGGCATTGTATGGATGGATAATCTTTTTGTGTTTGCAAAAATCATCCATCAAGCTGTAGTCTCCTTTTATGTGGAATCTATCTCCTCTAGTCTCTCAACCTTTGAATTGCTGCAGATTTATATGAAAGATGCAACTTAAGAATCCTGAGAGGTCTTGCATCGCTTGAAGGGCTTCACGCACAGCTTGGACAAGGGAGTATTGGGAACAGGGATAAGTTTTCCAGCTATGGCAAGAGGCCAACTGCACAGTTTAATATGACGACGTTCACCGATATTAGTGGAAAATGCAAGAACATGTAAAATTTCGGGAGCAAGTTATTGAACCATACCTCACAATTCCAATGGCTATGGAGACAATCCACATTGTCCAGCTGAGCCTCACCGTACTGGTAAATTTTCCGAGAAACTCGATGATGATTATCTGGACATCATATTAGAGAATTGACTTTCATAGTCAACATCCAGCTATTTTTGGAGAGAGTCAATGCAGCAAATTGGAATGAGAACTCACTTGAAGCACGGCAGTCATCCCGACGATTGCCATGAACAGGTTGTTCCTGGTCACTCCTGTGAAGACATTAATCTCCTCGGGCTTTCGGGCATTGAACTCGTTAAATATCTGTTCTTTGAAGAATCAGACTTTGTTAGGTCTCATCCCCTCGTTAGTGCATCTTAACATTATTTTCATCGTTGGAGAACAGGAGACTTACCTGACAGACGACAAACGCATTAAATATCATTGTGTTCTTCACCTTGTTGGCGTGCTCCGTTGGCTCATTGTTCAAGTTAAGGATACTTTTACCGGAGAAGTTCAGGACAAGGAGGACACAGACTTGGTATGTGGCCTACGAAGAAAAGGGTAACGGAGTTTATCAATACACAGGAAAAAGAAAAGAAAAAGAGAGGTTGATTGGGGTCCTTAGAAGGTGTCCACATATAAGAGTTCTACATATAAGACCTGGACGAGCAAGTTCCTCCACATGATATTCGTTATGAGTGGTTCCCTGAGACCAGAAAAACTAAGACGATAAGTTCTGATTTAAAGAGGTTTGAAGTATTGATAGGGCATAGATGGCACGAAAATTGATGAGAACTGAGGTATTGCTCAGGAAACTGGCTAGCTGACCTTCGACCGACTGGCGATCGCTGCATGAGTTCGTCTGTTGGCGGTTCAGTTGCAAGTGCAAGGGCCCCGAGAGTGTCCATGATGAGGTTAACCCACAGAAGCTGCAGCAAAATAGCTCTTGTCATTTGTCTTCCGACCGTATTGTTTACTGTCTTAACACGTAGATTCAATGTTCACCATTCTTCTAAAAGCAGAAAATTGCACCAGCAATGTACGTTAAGCATAAGTTAACAATCTGGCCAGGGATAGATACTACATCCAAGAATTTGACAAATGCCGACTGATCATTGAACTGTAAAAATTGGGAAAGAAACCCTAAGGGCATGATCTCTGATAATACTCAGTGTAGTATTTAGGAGTTCATGCATTGAATGAGGTGGTATAAAGATAACAACCTGCACTGCATTCAAAGGAACGTCACCCGATGATACTGCAGCCAAAACGTTGATTACCAGAGCTGCAACATTTACGGTGAGCTGGAACTGGATGAACTTCTGGATGTTTGCATAAACAGAACGGCCCCATCGGACAACCTGCGTGTAGGAGGAAAGAGAGCACGAGTTGCTCATGTAATCTGAGGAAGCCCCAGAAATCACCATTTAGGATGTTCGATGCACTGTTTACCAACCTTTACGACGGAGGCAAAGTCATCATCCAGAATAATGATGTCGGAGCTCTCTTTTGCAACTTCTGTTCCTGATATGCCCATAGCAAGACCTATATCTGCCTAATAAACAAAACAGTCAACTCTCTGTCAGTTGCAATAAGGAAGCGTGGAATAAGACCTTCCGGCCCCCGGAATACTGGACCCTTGAGAATTTAGGATTTAAATCAATCAACCTCGTGAAGTGCAGGAGCATCATTAGTCCCGTCCCCGGTGACAGCAACTACATCTCCCCCTTTTCTCAAAGCCTGCACAAGCAATAGCTTGTCGTTGGGCGAAGAACGCCCCATCACCTATGAAAACACAATAGCTACCATCAGAGGCTTGTTTCAAATCTCATTCATGGTAAAACCTTGGACATCTTCAGCTCTGTACCGTTATTTTCTTGGCAATTTGTTCTCTTTCCGGCTCTGAAAGAGCACGGAATGTCCTGCCCTCAATAACAACGGGCTCAGTAGCATCAGCTTCTGAACCGAGGATCCCACACTCAAGGGCTATTGCCTTTGCTGTCTGGATGTTATCTCCAGTGACCATTCGGACCTACCAAATCATGTAGTTTACAAAGTAAGCGATACCAGAATGCTGAAAAATCATTGAAACTGTAAGCTGAAATCCATTTGAATGGGACTTGTGATGCAACAGTCAATTCTATAGTCAGTCTTGGAAAGAGAACCAAGAAAGAGAGACAGATCTGTTCCTCGGATTGGATTGTTTACATAAAGAAAACTGAACACTTACCTTGACCCCTGCTTGGGTACATATGCTCACAGCATCTTTGACTCCGGGACGACAAGGATCCTGCACTTTTTTGCAAAGGTAATAATTAATCAATTCAAGACTAGTGGCACAAACTGCATATTTAATAGGTTATTTGCCTGGAAGTTGGTTAGAAGCTTGTGACAGCTTTGCCACGAAGAAGAATCAGAGGAGGAGGAGGACAGTGAGTTTGTCTAGGAAAGTTTTAAGCCTTAATAAAATAATGAAAAAACTCGGAATAAGTTTCAATATTTGTAATGGTTCAGGTTATCTTTTTGTTTACTGGGACCTATTCATCCTATTCCTTCCTCTCTCTCTCTCCCTTTTACTCATCTTGTTAATCAATTCCAGGCTAACATCTGAGAAATATGTCCTGTAATTATTGTCAACTGCCCAAGTCGGCATATAGAAATAGCACCTTTATACCAACTATGGCTAGTAAAACAAGGTTGTCTTCAGGGAGCTCCCACTTGTCTAAACTCTCTTCATCAGACGGAACTTTGTCTGCATCTAATGGCCTGTATGCGATGGCAACGCACCGCAGACTTTTTGACGCCATGTTATCAATGGCCTTTTTCAAGGTTTCCTGCAACACGGAGAGATAATTGATTTACCTGGAGGAGAACAAGTTTTCGTTGAATTTGACAGACAGAACAAGGGAAGGGAACTGAGTTGCATAGAGTAATAATAATCTCTGACCTTCTCCTCCCCCATGCTTTGCAAGTTACCTTCTAAATCGAGATAGCTTGTGCACGAGGCCAACACTATCTCTGCTGCTCCCTTCCAATGTACATAAACTTCGGAGTTAGCCTGCAAAGGAAACAGGGACTTGATCAAATTTCATTGTAAGTTACCAAAGATATATGGAAGACGAGTACTAGCCTTTCAAGGGAGACCAGTTACCCGTTTTACAGCAACACCACCCCGTTTTTTCTCTGAGTTGAATGGGAAAACATGAATATCTTTTGAATCTGCTTTAATTTTGTCAAACTTCATCCCCATCTGCAACAAAGGTTCACACTCCCAGAATAAATGCTCAAACCATATATCTCTAGGAAAAACTTTGGATACCATGTGGTATAGCGAGATACCTTAACAGCCCATAAAAGAATTGCTTTTTCAGTAGGGGATCCGCTAACTTCGACTTCTCCACCGCCCTGTAAAGAGTGACAAGGTACATGTATTTCATTGAAAATGTATTATTCGTGTACTAAACAAACGAATCGAAGAGAAAATTTAAGGCATACCTTTGGTGTATATACATTACCCTGGGTGTTATGGGCAATGCCTTCAAAGAGCAGAGAGGAGATAGATCCAGGCAACTGTGAGGAGCTGTTCGCTGGATCTTTCTTCTTCCCACCTACGTAAGCCTCAGCTACAGTCATCTGCACTTCAGAGAAAAATGTCTGCGGTTATTACCATAGTAGACTCCGAGAAAGAGAACAGGAACATTAGAACTCATTCGCAAATGACCTGGTTTAGAGTTAGAGTTCCAGTCTTATCACTGCATATTGTCGTAGCAGAACCCATAGTTTCACAGGCTGAAAGTCTACGAACCTGCAGACCCATTGCTGTCATTAAAGGGTAACTTTGAAAAGTAAAATATCACAAGAGAGATTGTGAAAAGAACTCATTAAAATAACGAATAGAAGGAATGAAAAGGAATTAAAAAAAACTTGCCAATGCTTTATCAGCCATCATTTTTCTCATTGAGTATGCCAGTCTGCAATCCAAAAGTTAACAAAGAAAATTAAAGGACAGTTGGGATGGAAAAATATTTCTTTACGTACATCAGTATAGAGTGATCTAGAGCAGAAAGAATTACAGCTTACGTTAAGGTAACAGCTAAAGGAAGTCCTTCAGGCACCGCAACGACTACAATAGTGACCTGGATAATAACGAGTCAGTTCAACCGAGTAATAATAGCAAAGAATTAAACAGGGTCCACCATTATCTGTGATGGCCATGATCGACTTACTGCGATGGTCACAATCTTTATGACTGCATCCATGATGTCACTAACACTAGTCTTGCCCCTAATGAACTGAACTTGCCCATCTGAGCTCCTAATGTTTCCAGTGAAGTACCTGAAAAATCTTAAGCTGGTAAGATAATGTGAACATTGCATGTACATATAATGGTTACTAGAGTGGAGAATCATTTTACCGGATGAGGAGAACGGTGAGCACTGATGCAGCTACAGCAAGACCTACAATGCCTATAAATGTGGCAACTCCATTCAAACGTACCTGTCTCATCCATGGAGGAATGAGAAGTATAGTAAATTGAAACATGACTAAAGAGGATATAGTTGTTTGTTCAGTAACCTGTAGAGGCGTCTCTTCACCAGTGTCCTCTGATATGGTAGCCATTAACAGACCCCATTCAGTATTAATTCCAACACTTGTCACCTGGTACACAATTTTGGAGAGCTAATCCTTTCACGGAGCTGTCCAGAGAAATAGGGAACCACAGTAATGCATGAGAAATTGAAATTCATGTTTTTACCAACATCGTGCCGACTCCATCAGCAACTTTGCAACCCGACATTAGAAAGGGCGACTTATGGTCCTTGTGGACCTGCAGAGATGCCATCCTTTAGAAGAACAGAGTAGACAATCAGAGGGTCCTTGAATGAAGTGTTAGAGAGCTCACAATTTTGCTTTCTCCTGTCATGCTTGATTCATCTATCGCAAGAGAATGGCCATTGATTAAGATTCCATCGGCAGGGACCTAGAGTTTAAAATGGAGTTTTTATTTTCTGAAGAGATAGGAGAACAATGATTTTTGTGGCTGATAGACAAGCTTGGGCATAGTGTCACCTGGTCACCGATTCTGAGTGGTACCACATCCCCAACAACGATGTCAAATATCGAGACGTTCACCATCCTGCCACCTCTCATCACCTGTGAGGATTTCTCATGACAATTGTTTTGGTATCTGAATCAAAATAGAAAGCAAGAAACTTGGACTCCAAGCAACAAGTGCAAACCTCCAGTTGAATGTTTTGTTTCTCTTCATTCAAGTTCTGAAACTGCAGCGATTGACGGTAGTCGCTAGAAGCTGGTTAGAGAAAAGAATACAGAAGGCAGATTTTATCATCAGATAAATGAATTGGTGTACCATTTGGTTTGAAAATATTGGAAATAAATAACAAGAAAACTGATATGAGATGTTGGAGGAAACTGATCTGATACCTGTGACAACTATGACGAGAAAAACAGCAAACGCTATGCTTCCACCATCATACCATCCCTCTTCAATGCCCTGTGGGAAATGGTAAGAGGATGCAATTCATTGCAGAAGTTTCAGTGACAATTATACTCAAATAGCTGTTGCCTCCACAGAGATTCCTGGAACTCAGCTTACTCTCATCATCCTTATCAGAAAGTTTAACAAGAACAAGAACTCACCTCGGTCTTAATTCCCAAGGCCAGCGAAGCTATAGCAGCGACAATTAATATGATAAGAGTCAAATCTTGCCAGGCATCCCAAAGGAACGTCTATAGGACAAGCATATATTATCAGGTAACAGTCCTCCCAACCAAAATGCCCAAGGGCAGAAAGAAATAAAAGCATTAAGTGTAGGTACCAGAAATCCCTTTCCCTTCTTTCGAGGATAAGTGTTGGATCCAAAGGTGTTCTTCCGTTTTGATATGTCGGCGTCATCATCTGATATTCCTCTCTCTAAGTTTGTCTTCAGCAAATCCGACAAACCTCTTGCCTGAAGGAGGAAAGCAAGGTATGTATGGAGAGAGTGTTATCACATGACCTGTTTCAGAAAACATCTGCAGATTCATTAAGAAAAGAAAATTCCATTTGTTTCACATAGACTTGCCCCTCCATATCGCTTTAGTGCAGATACGTTTTGATCCCGGTTCATGGAAACAAGCTGCTCAAGCCCGATTGCATAATCGCCAGCTACATCTGTTGGAGGTGCCACCTTTTCACCTAAGACTAAAATGAAACTTGAGGATGTGATTAAGGAATACATACAAAGACATTAATAATGTGCATGATATGTGGCAACAAATATTTCAAATTTCCTTGACTTGAGGGGAGAAATAAGAAGTCAAGATCCTTTACTCAGAACTTAACAAAATAAGAGCCATCTTACCAAGTTGTTGTTCCCCAGCCAATCTGAAGAGAAGTGCTGCCTAATGTAACAAATGACAGCAAAATTAGACTGTAATTTATTGGAGGGATATGAGAGAAGACATCTGTATGCGTGAGGAAATTACTCTTAGGACTTGTGCGTGGGATCTGATCAGTCTCTTCCTTTGCTCCTTTTGTTCTTCCATCTTCAAATCCAAAGTATACCGGAATCTCCTTGTGGCATTCAGTACGAGTGCTGCTTGCTGTAGAAGTTTGAAAGAAAAATAAGAAAATTCTCAGTTCCAACTTACTCAAATTGGAGTTCTCTAATATGCCACATACAACAGATGATCTAAGAGGACTTTCACATGCTCTGCATTAACTCTAGCAGGAGATTCTTGATTCGCAAGCAAATCAAGGGTGTGGGCAATTTTCTGAAGTAGTCGAGATTAAGTTGATGAACAACTGTAAGAGTTCATAGTCTGTCCAAACTGGCCTCTTTGACATTTGAGATTGCTATTTACCATTAATGCAACCGTGAACATGTTGAATCCTCAATGATTCTCCTTATGCATCATGAGATGGAACTATTCATATTCCAAATGGAATTCGAGGGAGGTGTCTAATGAGCATAACGTTATTTCTAATATAAAATGGAAATCGGTTCCCATTATGTGAGCCTTTGGCCAGTGATAGCAGGAAACTGAACCCTAGGAATTCTGATGAATCCTCATATGAAGCCATCCTCAGAAGTTTGGTTGACTTTTCTTCTTTGTGGCTTTGATGATATATCAAAAACTCCTACACTCTGGTTCCACTGCATCAGACAGCCATACCATCATCAAACAGCAGAAGGTTTTTCTGAAGGGACATTGTTCAAGAATACCATCTTTTCCCGTACCACATTTGGTAGAAAGCATAACAAGTTCCTGGTGATTGTTATTCCAGAAATTGGATATATCTAACGAATGTTATGGGACTCGAACTCCACGTAAAATGACAAGACAATGCGAATGGCTACACAACCACAAATCAGAGCGCGAGAGCCAAAACAAATGCTTATCAGGACTGAGACACAAAGAAAAGTCAAAACTTCTGGAGCTCAAAAGTAGCACATTTCACAAATTATCTGTCAAGAAATGTGGTTAACATGTAACGTATTCAGAAATCGCCACAGGCATTCATTCTTGTAGTGAGTGTAGAAAAAAATGCTTCTCAATTACCCGCCATCTTCTCAGGGTCTCATGGGAGGCATTCTTGGTGTCAGCAATGTCGAAGGGATCCGGCAGAACAACGTCCGGATCTTCTTCCGGGGAGCCAGGCCTAGGACCTGCTTCCAAGTCATCCTGATAATTGCTAGGCATTGTGGAAGAACACACGTCAATTGGTCCGAGTTGACTTCTGCTTGCCGTCCCCCTCCGTCTTCAATTCCAAGAGATGGCTCACCCACAAGGAACAAGCCTCTCCCTTGATCGTTCAAAAACAAAAAGCACACCTCCAGATAAAATTTTTTTAAAAAATAGCGTTTTGTTTTGGCTAAGAATAGCACTGTTGGTTAGCTGGAATTAGCTAATAAACGGAAGGTGACCAAATAAGAATGTGGCTTCAAGTTTATAGGATCGTTGCACCTTGAAACTAATCAGGAAAAAGGACTATCAACAGAAGAAACTGGTTGTGTACCGACCCGATTAGCTGGGTTGCAGTTTATGTCAATCTGCAAGAAAAATGCGGAACAGAACATGAACATGTGGAAACATATGGAAAATTGCTGGTCAAGCTTAGCTGCCCAACCCTACCATGCATAAAATTTACTAATAAGGAAAAAAAAAAAAAAGAGACAGGGATGACTATTTTGTACAGCCCTCATGACTTTCTTGTCCCTATGAGTAGCTGTCAACATTAGATCTGAAACGTCTCCCACCGACTCTAATTCACTCTCCAGGTTCTCTCCTCTTTCCTGTGATCCTGAACTCTTCATTTGTGTTTCAAGAATATTAAGTGAGGACTTGCAGGGGGTAATCACGGGACAACAAAAGAATTCGGTGCCCCTCCATGCAAGTTAATATCCGTTATTCAAGCCAGAGAATTAGGAGATGACTGCGGAGCAAGCTGTCTTGCAGTTCATGTGGGGACAATGCAGGCGGAAGTAGGGGAACAAACGTGGAAAGGGTTGTCGCGCACTTTAGATACTGGACGACAAAGAGGAGGGGAAGAAACAGCTCTGAAACTTCCACTGAAATTTCCTCGGCCAACACAGCAATGGCATTTGGTCCGGTCAACCGAGGTCGACAGAAGACGGGTAAATTATACAGTTGGTACAAAACGTTTTGATAATGTAATACTTTGATATAAAATTTGTAAAATGTAACTATATGATATATTTTCTTTTAAATATACTACACTTTAGTACATTCCATTAGTTTTTCACTAATACCGTTAACTTTTGATGATGTGGACAGTTTACGTGGCGCTCCTTGATGGCGTGATTTCATGTTTTAAATATGTGAATTGCTAAGTGGCACATGGTGGGACCCACTATTTTTTTATTCCTTTCTCTCTCTCCACATCCCTCTCTCTCTCTCTCCCTCTCTCTCACTCGGCTCTCTCTCCCTCCCTCTCTCTCTCAACTCTCTCTCCCTCTCTCTCTTGCTTGGCTCTCCCTCTCCCTCTCTCTCGCTCGGCTCTCTCTCTCTCCCTCTCCCTCTTTCTCTCTCTCTCTCTTTCTCTCTCTCTCTCAGCTCTCCCTCCCTCTCTTTCTCTCTTGCTCGGCTCTCTCTCCCTCCCTCTCTCTCGCTTGGCTCTCTCTCGCTCGCACGCTCTCTTTCTTTCTCAATTTTTATGTAGGGGGCTTCACGATTTGGGGGGAATTAAAATTAGATGAGAATAGAAGAGTGAGAAGGTTTAATTAATTGTTAGAAAATTTTAACGTAAGAGAGATCAAGAAAATATTTAGTACTAATTTTATTATCTTATTACTAAATTTTAACTTCTTTTGAAAATTTTTTGACAATTAATTGAACCTTCTCACTCTTCTCTTCTCATCTAATTTTAATTCCCCCAAATTGTGAAGCCCCCTACATAAAAATTGAGAAAGAGAGAGAGTGTGCGAGTGAGAGAGAGCCGAGCAAGAGAGAAAGAGAGGGAGAGAGAGCCGAGAGAGAGAGAAAGAGAGAGAGAGCCAAGAGAGAGAGAAAGAGGGAGAGAGAGAGAGCCGAGAGAGAGAGAAAGAGGGAGAGAGAGGGAGAGAGGGAGAGGGAGAGAGAGAGAGCTGAGAGGGAGAGAGAGAGGGAGAGGGAGAGCCAAGCAAGAGAGAGAGAGAGAGGGAGGGAGAGAGAGCCGAGTGAGAGAGAGAGGGGAGAGTCGAGCGAGAGAGAGAGAGATGGAGAGAGAGCCGAGTGAGAGAGAGGGAGAGAGAGAGATAGAGAGAGGGGTGTGGAGAGAGAAAGGAATAAAAAAAATAATGGGTCCATTATGTGCCACGTGGCAATCCACATATTTAAAACATGAAAACACGTCATCAAGGAGCGCCACGTAGACCGTCCATGTCATCAAAAATTAACGGTGTTAGTGAAAAATTAACGGAATATACTAAAGTGTAACATATTTAAAAAAATATATATCACATAGTTATATTTTAAAAATTTTGTATCAATATGTTATATTATCAAAACGTTTGGTACCAACTATGTAATTTACCCACATACGGATCCATCATATTTCACCAACCGCACCAAGTTTCCAGCCTCGTGGACGGCAGAAAAAGGCAGGCTTCACATGCTGATCCTCGTCGAAAGCAGAATCCTGGTTGGTTCACGTGCATGCAGAAAATAAAAAGGTCAAACAACAAAGGGAGTTTTGATCTCGACTTCATCCATGGCAGGCCACTTCATTTCCACAAAGTTGTTCTCGCTTTCCTCAAATTTCTCAACAACTAACTATTCAATTCGAAGAAACTGGGAGCTGCTGCAAGCCTGCAACAGCCGAGTCAGACGATGTTGTTCTTCGAAATTTCACTCACTGATACAAACAATACGTTGATGCTTCAGTACGTCTTCCCTGGCATTAGATTCCGTTCAACCATTTTATATTTGTTGCTAGCAAAATCATTATCACTGACACTAATAAAAGCTCTTTGCGCTGATTTCCAGAAAATAGAAAAATCTGTCGGTGGTTCGGTAGCTGTTGGCCCCAGCCACCAACCGTTTGGAAATGTCATATACGATAAAAAGGTTATTAGAATACTCATTGATATGTCACCTGCATGACTGTATATGTATGAGAATGACATCTTGTTCTTAGGTACTGTTTCGGGATATTCCCAGGTCTTTTGGTGCTTCGGTAGACTTGTCAATTTGGGCCAGCCTCGAAGATTTCGGGCCATGCTGGCACAGCCCATCATCTCATCCGGCCTGAAATCCCGACCTGGACACAAATATAAATTAAAAAAATAATTTTAAATAATTTAATATTTAAAAATAAATTCGTATGTGATATAATTAATCGATTAACCTAAATATTATATTATTTTAAAGAAAATATTGAAATAATTATTAAAATATGATTGCATATATAATTAAAATTTTATTATTTTATTGTAAAAAAAATTTCCATTATTTCGAGCCAACATAACATGATTTATTTTCATGTTGAGCTAGCATGACCCGATAACCTTGGTGACCCAAAACCCTGGCCCAAGCACAGTTTTTTGGTGTCGTGACTAGGTTAACCCAGTTTTCAGTCTAGGACAATCTTGGTCGAGCAAAGTCCAGGTGAGGATTGCGGTCAACCAGAGCAACTTGGTGGTGAATTCACTGTAGAAAGTGTCATCCCCTTGGCGACAGTGTCTATGGACTCCATGCACATCATTCATATAGGTGATCGTTGGGTCATTGCTGGTGGGGATGAAAGTGATGCGGATCGGAAGCATTATCCCCCCCGCAAAGAGTCGAAATCTTGGCCTTTTCACGGCATTTTTTTTGCTAAAAAGTATACCAATAAAAAATTGTTTGGGGTCATGAAAAATCACATATTTTGAATTCAATTTTTTGGGGCCTAATTCTCAGTAAAAATGATCATTTTGATGTTATTATTTAGAATAAGTTAATGCAAGGAATTAATTATGAGCAATGATTGAATAATCAAAGGCAAAATTATGCTAAATTCCATAATTATAAATTAATCAATGTGGATATGGACTATGCAATAGAAAGCGTGACTTTGAATTAATGGAATATATCATCCAAAACAATTGTGGAATTAATCAAGTAGGTCTCGTTTTGTCTTGTATGAAAAAACTAGTCGAATTTTACCTAAGAAAAATCCTTTTTTTGGGTGTCCGCTTTTGGTTTAGTTTTTGTAGAGCTAGCAATCCGTGTTATATTTAGGCACGTTATATCTAAATGATTTGTGTAAAAAAAGTAATCAACCTGTTTAATTTGTATAAGCTAAATGTGACAAAACGTGTTCCAATCAACACGTCGAACCATATGTTACGTATGGGTAAGTGCCACTCTTTTGCTTAACCATCTTATATCTTGCTTTTCAGGACTTTGTTCAACAGCTTTCGCGTCTTTCAGCTATCCCAACTTGAAGAGTGTGGGAGAGCTCGTTTACAGGAGGGGATATGGCAGACTTAACCACCAGAGGATTGCGCTAACTGATTATAACTCTATCATCGAGCAGGTTTCTTCTTCTTCTTCTTCTTCTTCTTCTTCTTCTTCTTCTTCTTTTCCCTTTCCTGAACCCTTTTCCTGATTAGCTTGAACATGGATTTAGAGGATCTTGCTAACTAGGCAACATAAAACGATAACCTTCGGGCTCTGGGAAAGTACGGTATCATTTGTATGGAAGGTCTCATCCATGAGATAATGAACGTGGGGCCTCATTTCAAGGAGGCGAACAACTTCCTGTGGCCATTTAAAGCTCAAAGCCCCACTGGGTCGTCTCAAGAAGGAGAGGAATCATTACGTCGAGGGTGGAGATGCCGGCAACCGGGGGAACTGTATCAACGAGCTTATCAGGAGAGGGTGAACTGAACACTGGGACGTCACTCTTCCTTATTCCCAGAGTTGGATTTACATTACTTTTTGGACTATTGGCCCCGGTAGCTGGAGGGCTGTTCTTAGTTGGAAGTTGGATAAAATTTTAACTGCTCAGAGATAGTTCTGCTGTGGTTGCAAACGTTCGATTGGGTAAATTGAACATGAGCTGAATTATCTCATCGTTTTAAGATATGGGATCACTGAATATCACAACTTCCTCATATTTTAGTTGATGATAGAACTGCCAAAATAGGTTAATCCAAAAAATATCTATCAAGCCTCAGTGGTGACCCCATCATCCAACCACAGGGAGTGATGAGGGGGTCGTGCAAGTTGCATATCGCTTTCTGTCAACATTCTATCAACATCAGCTGTTGGAGGCACATAAATGTTCTCAAAGTTCATTTGTGAGTAATTTTTCTGCCTTAGTAAGGGATGGGGGGATGGCAGTGCGCGGTCATCCTTCTCTTTCAACGTGCATCGCAGCAGGTACGGAGAAGCAGGTTCTGGATCTAATAGTAAATGCTTCAAGGTAGGCAAAAAATGAAGCTCTTTTGTCGAATTCTGTTCTTCCATTGCTCAACCATATGTACCACCATGGGTCACTTAAAGGTTCTCCAGACCACGCTGTATCCCTTGCCAATGCTTTAGTTGCAATGAAAAGGGGATTCAGTTGCTCCATCGGAGCAGCTAATCTCTACAGCCATTAAGTTATGCCTGGAAGCTGTATCAAAATCCAGAACAAATGTGGCAGTTGCAACTTCATTTTCTGATTTACTGGACAGTAAATACCCATGAAGCAGTATTGGTGAGTGTACTTCTGCACTAGTCCACAGTTCCAATGAAATTACTGAACTACACATTCATCCAGTCCGCAGTATGCAACTACAAAACAATAGATGGCATATACGAACTCATATTAATCAGTTAATGAGACTTAATCGGTCAAACAACCCGAGAGAAGCAATAAACCGGTAATAACATCTTGCAAAACAACCAGCACAACCGCATTTGTGCTGGGCTACCTATGTGACATGGTGCATAAACAAAAATCAGAACACTTTCTCACCAAAAATCAAAAGGTCTTCTCACATTCATCAATTCTAAAGTCTAAATTAAAGGGGAGGCCCTGAACCACTTCCCAGTTCCTAAAGGGAATTGCAGACTATTCCCATAAAACTACTGATACGGTTGCTACTTCAGTCACCTTGACTTTCAATTAATATTTCTGTGTAAATAACCTATACATGCCTGCCATCACCTCAAAATGAGGATACTTTTTGACTTGGGATAATACAACAACGATACCTCACGCTCCGAGGATCAAGAGAGAGGCTGAAAATGTAGCCCGATCAAGAATAACTGAGAGCAACGGACTCCTAATGATCCCTGGTTGGTAGCCGGCCCGCCCTCCTATTCCGGAACCGAATGGTCGGTTTCTGCCGGACGCCTCTGCTCCCAAAGCTTTCTTGTTCGCGTCGGGTCACAATCCTCAGAGGGTGTGCCTCCGTGTTAAAGACCCACTCATCTAATGGGATGACCGATGGTGGGGAGAATAGAAGGTACAGATATTTTAGGGTTTCCGCGAGAAAGAAACTCTGCATCATATTGTCCTTTACACCGCTGTTCACCTGATAGAACCAAAAAATATTGAGTTCCCATGAGCCTGTGCCACTGCCATATACTGATGATTCTAAGATTATCTGTGTACACATAAAGACGTACAAGAATGAGATAGGATATTGGACCAATCAAGGCATTGTTTTTGAGTTTGAACAAGGTCAAATTCAGAAAAAAGTCCAGGTTCCAGTCCACATGAAAAATGGCTGGTTCAGCCTCCATTACACGTGAAGAGGCCTGCCCTTCAGGGCTTAGGACTGTTCATGTGAGCTTTGCTGACTCTGAAGAACCAGTTTGTCCAAGTGCCAGATTGTATTAACAGATCCAGTAATGACAAACGAGACATGGTGATGTGTCCAGAAAAACTTACATCCTTAAGTCCAACATATCCTGCCTCCACACGAGAGTTTTCCTCAAAGGCCTGAAATATATTCCAGCCCCATTCTTTGTATGTCTTGTTGCCTGTAAGACGAGAGAGATAGAAAAGCGATTCCACTGTCTCTGGTCTCAGTATATTCCAGGATGTGCCCACAGTCATGTCCTGGAAAATGGCATCAACAATATTCAGCCGAATGCAAAGAAGAGGCAGATATCACACTGTGATTTTAGTTGTGAACCCAGCAAACCTGTCCAGCAGAAAAGAAGTAATTTTCTCCTGCTAATTTCGTAGGTGTAGATTGGTAGAAGTTATAGCATGTCCAAGCGAGCTGCATGAAACATGCCGATCAGATATTAAAGAGCAACAGAAACGATGAAACAATGAATGAACTCGTAGTCAGATTTAAAATCAGTTTCTTGTAGAGGCTTATTATCCCACTATGAAGGCACAACTAGAGTTATTCAATGCTTTGAAGGACATCCAATCATCCGATCAAATATTTTGTGTTTGTAAGTAAATACAACTCCCACGGCTGTAACACCGACAGTTTGAAGAATCCTTGAGACTTCAAGTGAAGATATAATACGTAGTCTAAGATACCTCTTCTGCAAGTGACAGATACTTTTGAGACTCCTCTGGACCATATCCAAATGATCCTAAAGCTATCATTCCCGGGGCAAAGCATGCCAATTCATCCATCTGAGGAGTTACCAAATGAAGAAAGGAAAAAGGAAATGATGTCTCAGAAAATCAAAAGTATATTATGCTGTGAAATACAAGTATATGAACTATATCTAACCTTATGAGTCAGAGTATTGCCACTCTTCTCACAAATATATGTAAAGGACGAAGGTGTCGTTCTCTTTACCAAGCTCAGCAGACCTTTCATTGATTTTTCCCACATTTCCCTGCAAACATGTCTCCCCGAGAGCTTGAGAGTTGAGAACACATAAAACTCCATAAGGAAACTATAACCATATGCAAGTTTGCCAAATGAGCTAAAATAAGAACTACAAAATGCTTCTGACCTATAACGCTTCACAGCTGCAGTTTTATTTCCTTGCATCCAAACTTTAAGCAGGTACTCATAAAAGCTGCAGGAAACAATTAGTTCAACAAAGCAAAAATTTAAAATTAAGAGTGGCTCATCAACTAAGGAAAAAAGGGAATTAAGAATGGCTTGTGGCCGCAATAGGAATCACTGGATTGATATATATACTTTAATAAAAACAAAAAATAGACACACTAAACCATAAGGAGCCATCACCTGTCTCCCATTGCACCAAATGTTATAGCTGGGTATGAAGCCGATCCACTGTTAGGGTCAATGTAGATGGGAAGCAAACCATCGTCGGGAAAGGATTTGTTAATCGCTAGTATAACATTTTCCACCTGATGTATATGCAGTTTCCATTAGAATAACATAAATGAAAAGATGGAAATGTTCCATACTAATGGTAATTTTTACTTGGTATGAGAATCAAGAAACCTCCAACTATTTCAACATTGGTCCTTAGACATATAGTAATTCCTAACTGATTCAAAGAATTGGGTTTCAGTGCCACAAGGTCCATCCGCTAGAATTGCTAGTCATACGAGAGTATTATGATGTGGAAAAATTTTAGACAATGGCTATTACATACCTTCTGTTGATATCTTGGATTTCCTGTCCTTTGAGAAAGAGCAATAAATTCAAGTTGCTCTGTACCAGAATCAGCCAGAATACTCATCCCCTGAAAATACAAAATAAGTTGCCATTGACATCAAAATCAGATAAATTAGCAGTCAGGTATCCTTCGAAGCTTAGCTTCCAAATCAAGATCCAAATCACACAATCAATCATCACAACTAGATCTGACATGTTACCCAGTAACTTCCAAAATGTTATACTAAGTTTATCAGGAAGTTAACCCAGCCCTTAATGACCATGATTATCTCTTCACTAGGGAAACAGGAGAAAACATTGCTTTTTTTTAATTCAATAAAAGAAAATTCATTAATATTGCATCAAGAAGATGACTAAAATCATATACAAAGGGGTTTTAGCTATACAAAAACATGAGCCTACTCATCAATCACTCATGAATACTTAACAAAAATAATCCCTATACATTTGACTATACCAAAAATGTACATCCCATATCCACCCCTCCATAAATTTAAAATCTTGTGTTCTACCCCTCGCACACCCTCCTATTCCTCCCCTTCCACACATGCCAAAAGATGGAGAGTGGTATCAACCTAATGGATTTCTTTTCCTCTTTGCTACCACAAATCCCAAACCATGATCTAAGCCCTCAATCAATTGTTCTTGATGTAGCCCAATGTACTCCTATTAGCCACAAGCTAATGCCCACACTCTATGAGTCCATTTACAATGGAGAAGCAAATGATTAACATACAATGATAACCATGCATGAGAAATCAAATAGTAGCATGCAAGCATGAAATTGCAATGAGCAACTTTTGGCATATGTAGAAAATAGTATGCAGAGAAGCTGCATAAAATCCTTCAAAAGGAAGACAACTAATTATTGATAAAATACTGGGACATGCAGGATGTTGGTGTTAGAAAACACCACATACAATCACTGTGAGAAATTAAAATTCAGCAATCTATAGGTTGAAGATGTAAAAAATAACTGACAGCAAGTGCCAATCCAAAAATAATCAGAGATCCATTAACATTAATAGAACTTCAAGCTTACCCCACTCCACCCATGGTTATGAGGATTTCCTCGAGCCAAGTTAATCAAATTATATGGAACACCAGAAGGTGTATCCCATGCAGGCAGAAGCCTGTCAGCAATATCTTGGGCCTTTTCAAGGAACACCTCATCATGGGAGAGATCATACGCACTAAGAAGTCCACCTACAACTCTAGATTCCACAAATAAATGATATGTGAGCAAAAAACTCATGGACTATTTCTCTCTGCATTTGCCATAGGGAAAAAAAACACTTGTATCACATCTTTTTTCTCAATAAAGTGCAAATTAATTAAATAACCAAAGGTGAATCCTTATAAAGTAACCTTATGGTCGTCTCGAAAACACTAGCAACATAGTCCTTGTTAAAATCCAATGAGTTTGCCACCCACCTACGAGGGATGGAACATATAGACATCAAATATGAGGGAACAAAATTATTTAAGTAAACAAATAAACAGGTAAGCAGTAAATATTCAAGCAAAACAAGAATGAAAGTATTGTTCAGCCTCAACATACAATGGAAGAACAGAAATAGGTTGTACAAGTAGAGAAACTAGTAGGACTTTGCACAAGGTCAATTAGGAGGATTAAAAGCAAAACTTCTCAAATTGAATCATGATGTATCAGCTCAAATCTACATGCAAACTAGGATGTGGAAACCATTCCCCAATTTCAATGCATGAGTGGAGTTATAACATCACAAGGGCAGAACCATGCATGCGTTTAATGAGAAGGAAACGTCTGCTGTGCTTCATATATTTGCTACTTGTTGCAACACGTCAATCAGAAAAATGAGCACAAAATGCATCTAGAAAACAAGAAACTCACTCTCTAGCTTTCTGAAACTGCTCTTCAAGTCCCATAATATACAACGTGTCTAGAGAATCTATAAGAGTTGCACCAAGGCCACCAAAGCTATTAACACCACTCTTTGTCTGAGGCTGAAGCATTTCAGAAGCAAGTATATTTTCACGTAAAGGATCCAAATCAGAGAACAATCGTAAAGAACCAAATTTTCTGAAATCTGATCAGCAACCACTGTCGAGATATCTATCAAGGGTCCCACGCAACAGAAGAGAAAATTTATGCACCTGAAGTTCATCTTGTCCCCAAGCATACTTCTCATATGAACTCCATGCATGTATCATAGCCTCTTTCACTTTCTCCCTCCTTTCCTTATCAACAGGATCCTCTGCAACATGTTTCTTGGACTTGGGTATACGAAAACTCCCCGGCACATCTTTGGAATCTTCCAACTGAATCCAGAAAATTTGAATCAGACAACATATCCACAATAAATATAACAGAACAGGTCATCCACAATTTGATAAATTCTGTTTGAAGCACATAAAAAGTTATTCTCTTGTCCCCTCTTTCTATCATTTCCCGAAGATCTTATATTAAAAATGTTCAATAGGATAGTTTTGGTATCAAATACAGGGCAGCACAAAGACAACTTGGCCCTCTCAAAATGGGGTCTATTCTACAGTTTGAGCATTGATGCCAAACCAATAAAACCATGAGTAAGGATGAAATCAATGTTCAATATTATTGACTGAGGAGATTCACAAAACAAACAGAATAAATCAATAAGCACTTGAGACCAACAACAAGAATATAGTCATAAGGGAGGAAAATGTGAATTCAATAAAGAAAGAGCATGGATGAGATGTCAAGAAAGGAAGATAAGCAATTCAATATATCTACCATAAATTGCAGCTCCAATATTTCTGCTTGTAACTTTGAAAGTTCAACCTGCAGAGCAAGAATAGAAGATTAACTGGAAAACTTAAACAACAATACATCACTTTGAAAAACAATATACATAAATATTTTTGAAACAGAAATTTCAGTATATAATGTCATGGATGCTGTCAATATGTGTCATCTGCATATTAGATATAGACGTGTCAGTTCCCTTGAATCCTGTATGGAAGTAATACTTCAGTGTTTAAAAGAATATAGTAATTGACTTTGCAAGACAAAGGCCAGTCAGAGCATTAATAGGTTACAGCAGCTATCATGGACCAGAAAGCTTAGACAGTGAATGGTGATTCAATGAGGGAAAGTAAAATGGAAGCCGATGAATAAGATCCTGCTCTCTCTACTTTCACAGAGCTGATCTTGGATGTATAATTTGGGCAAGTGTAACATTATATGCATTTCTCAGCAAGGTTGATTCTCTTTTATGTTCATGAATCTCTTTTCATGTAATTCTTGTGTATATATATTCCATATATAAGGCTCTGGCATCCTCTTGGAACCCATCACTAATAGTAAATCGTTCAATAAAATGAAAAAGATAAAAAAAGATTAAGCTTTTCATAACTTCGAAATATCACGTGCAAAAGGAACATGGCAAGAGAAGAAAGAAATATGATCGGACGAACTGGTCAAACAGATGTAGTTGCATAGCAGATTCTAGCTTTAGCTTCCTATAACCCACTGTTCGGATAATTTCTGCAATTACTTTAACTTCCTCTGTTTTTCTTTTGATAGTCCCAGCATCAAAGATTGCACATTTGTGCCCCTCTGCTTTTGATTATGGCAAACTATCAATTACAAGATAGATTCTCAACAACCCAATCAATTTCCAGCCCAGAAGAAACGACGTTTTTAGGGAATTCTATCGCAAATCATTGATAATGAACGGGGTAGCAAGGAACGCAAGATCCTGCCACAGTTCATACATTGCAAAGCAACTTTACAAGCTCAAATGAGGAAACTAATGGAATTCCCCGAACCGTAGCCTATCAGACGCCCTGAAGCATCTATAACGAGCAGGAACAGATGACAGAAAGGTCACTAGGAATACCTCGTGTTCCTGAACGAGCGTCTGCCGATCCCAGACCACCAAAGTGGCGCAGACGAAGGCCATGAGCAGCAGAGCCAGTCTCTCGGGCCTCTTCAAGCAGTAAGCCGGGTTGCAATACCTCCATCTGTTGGCTGATGACAAGGAGGGCAATCTGCCCCGGGCCATTGCCAGCTAGATCTCCCACACTCCGTGGCTCAGCGAGCCCCCACCGAGTTTCAGATCACCAGCACCACCCAGAAGGACAGATGGAGGCGAAATGCATCAAACCGTTCAATCAACCGAAATCTCCCGTTCCCGGGGGGAGAAATGACTCGTTCCCGCTTACGGACACGGAGAGACAAGGAAGGGGATGCAGACTGAGCAAGCGACAAATCAGAGGAAGGTTGACCCTCGTTTGCTCGGTCCGTCAACTGCGTGCAGAGAGACTCTTCTTTCCAAATTTCCACAGAGATGGGGCAGAGAGAGGTGATTGAAGGCGAAGAAGTGAAGTGTCTGACGGGTCGTCTGTACGAAGTCGTCCATCCAATGATATCCCCTCAAAGAGCTAGACTTGACTAGACAGACAGACGTTGGGCCCGGTCAACTACGGACATATTCATTGGAACCAAATTCAAAATGTACAGTTTGACTGGAGGAGTTTCATTGATATAGATTTTTCTATCGTGCACCCTTAAAAGGACATGATAAGTAGTAATAAAATGTTTATTAAATACATTAATATTAATTGTTATATCTAATAGATCATTTATTTAATTTTAAAAACAATATACATTTAATTAATTCTTCCATATCAAATAAAAATTTAACATTATTCAATTTATTTGAAAAATAAAAATTTAAATTATAGAAAATTGAAATAATTAGCTTTTATTTTCATGGTTCATTTTTCTTTTACAGTTTTATACCTTTGGGAGTTAATTTTTGGGGACTTCAGATTTTTAATATTGTTACAATATTAATGTTCCTAAATTAAAACAAATTGGTGTTTTGGGTGTTCTAATTATAATTATTTTGTCATTTATGATCACGTATATACGTACATACATATATATATATAATGTTGTAGTTGGTTGTTATGTACCTTAACGTATAAAATAAATTAACCCGATAGGAAATAGGGTTGCCCATAGATAACCTAAAAATTGGTTCGGAGTAGATCCGTTTTCATATAATACAATTAGTTACTAAATTTAAAATATTTAATTAATCGGTTTAAATATTTAAACCATTTTTTAAAAATATTTAAAATATATTAAAAATAAAATATAAATATATTAGAATATTTTTTAAAAAATTAAAAAATAATTTGATATAAGTTATTTTACCATTCTACATCTTAGTTTTTATCACTTCATACTAAATTTCAATCTAAGTAGATTTACTAGCCTTAATTTTATATATTTAATTTATTTTTAATTGAAAATTTTATGATTTTGATAATTTTCTTTCTTTTTTTATTTTCTTGCTTTTGATGTAATTTTGTTGGATCTTGGTTCAATTTATATTGAATTTGTTATTTTATTATTTTTTTTAAAAAAATGTTCAAACTAATTACTCAAATAGTAAAATTGTTTCGAAATAATTCGGTTCAATAATTATGGTTTGGGGTAGAGTATTCAAACGGAACCAAATTACTTTATCGGTTCTACAATATTCGAATTAAACCGAACCATGAGGGAGGTAAAAAAAATGCTCGAACCAAGAAAATTAAGATGAAAAAAAAACATAAGAGAAAGGAGTGCGTGGAAGCCTTAAAAGAAAAAAATAATTAATGAATTGTTATTTATTTCCGAATTGAATATTAATCTCAATTATTTCGGAGTTTCTGAATTGCGTGTAGGACATCACATTACCATTTCCGAAATTAATTAATAAACAGCATAAACATCATATGCAAAAAGGAAAAAGAAAAAAGAAAAAAAAGATATTATTGTACTTTGACGAATTTGGATTCAGATTAGGTTAACCCTCTAAGTAATAAGCTCTCTTAGTCTTATATGAGTCATGATGAGTTGATAATATTAAGTAGGCTAAATATTCAGTAGGTTAGATTTAAAATTTAAAATTTTTGAAATAAATATTAATAATAAAATCTGAATTGTATAATATACTGTCCGCTAAATTAATTGATTATTATTATGTTATGAATATAAAAAAAGTCTGTGCTAATATAATAAAAATTTCCAATTATAAATAATGCTTACCAAAAATAAACAATATGATATCACAACATTATTTTCATATAAATTTGGCATTAAAAAGCGAAAGAAAACCTTCGTGCGTAGAAACTATCTTTTTTCCTAAAAATCTAATTCTCTTTATTTTTGTCGGACAAGAGAGCATGGATTCGCTCTGCAGCAGGCTGTTGGCGTCTAGACTCCCAGTCTCATACCCGATCCCGACAACCACCTCAATCGCTTCATGGAAGTCCCCAGACAGGCGAATTGCTACTCTCCATGTGCCCGGCAGCTGCCGCTTCCGGGGGCTTCGAGGCCTCGCCACTTCGTACGTGCCCCGGGCTTCAGGCGGAGGCGCAGAGGATATGCCGTTGGAGGGCAAGATCGATCTGGTTTCCGGCGATATCTTCTCTTCCACCGAGTCCGAGGTAGCTCTATCGTTCTCTTTTAGGGCCCGCTTGATGGAGTCTCTGTTCCCCTTTGTTTAATTTGTTGGTCCGGGATGGTGTGCGTACGAGGTGCAATACTTGCGATTGTGCTGATATAGTCTTTCATGCTGCTTTTGTTACCATTGATGTGTTGGAAATTTTCGATTTTTATAGCCTTCCTATTGAATGGCGGGCAGTGATAGTCGTTAGTTGTGATTGGCTTCTATCTGGCTCTGAAGGAGGGCGATGTGGATCAAAGTCGAATTAGCCAGACCAATGTGGATGGAGCCTTAAAGATGGAAATGCCGATGTCGGTACCATATGGAAGTGGAACAAGAGCTGGCCTCTTCAGAACACCGATTTCTGGTGGGGTGCAGAGTGCCACCTCAGCTCATGATTTACCTCGACCAGCTCTTGCAGTTCGGAATCTGATGGAGCAGGTAAAGGATTGCTGTTTTTCTTCCCTGAATAAGTTCAACGTTCTCTTGGGTGCTTAATCAACATTATCTTCATGTCTGTACTAGCAGCATTTGAATATTATGCCATTCTAATTAAAGGCCAGGTTTGCTCATTTATGCACGGTGATGTCTGGGATGCACCACCGACGGGAAGGATATCCATTTGGCTCACTAGTTGATTTTGCGCCTGATGATATGGGACGTGAGTCACTGAGAACCTCTTGCTATTTAGAGAATAATCTTGGGATTCTGGTTAATGAAAACCATCTTGCTGTATTTAACTTCAGATTCAGTCTGTATTTATACAGCATGATCAAGTTTTACATTTCATCCTTTTGTCTCTGTCATATTTATAATTCTCCCTAGCCTGCCTTAAGTGCATATTGATTTATTAAATTCAGCTGTTTTTATTTGCAGACCCTATATTTTCATTTTCTCCATTAGCAATCCATACACGAAATTTGTTGGCTGACCCAAGATGCACATTAGTTGTGCAGGTGAAGAATTAATATTCTTCATTTCTTTTATTGTATACTATGTGATTTTTGCTTCCTTTCTTGTTAATTTAATAGTTTTTTTCAGATACCTGGATGGAGTGGCTTATCAAATGCCAGAGTAACAATTTTTGGTGATGTCTATCCTCTTCCAGAACATCAGCAGGTAGTCTAAACAAGAGTTTGCTCTACTGTTATATCTATTTGCTTTCCATCTTCTGGCTTCATATCCCTTCTAAAGACCACATAGACACACTGTCTCTATCTTTAGTTTCTCTATTTAGGCTTTTCCAAATGCCAAAATTTCAACTAGTGATCCTACTGCCTGTCTTGTTCATGTTAGAGATGTCACTTCAAAAAGATCTCCTTGGCTGCATATTGCTCTGAGACTTGCTTCATAGGGTACAAAAGGACTCTTATTGGTGAATACTATGTTAGTTGTTGTTACTATAGCTATACGAAGCGAAGATCATTGAAGAGTATGTGATGTTTGTGGAAGACCTCTGGACCTTGAATGAATTTATGTTATGATAAGCCAGGTCTAGAATGTTGTTTGTTCTTGAGGAGCTAATAGCTGTGGGTCTGGTTTGCCATTCTCTTTCCTGAGTCTTTACTGTTTGTCTCTTTGCGTTTCCATCTGGTAATTTGGTATGTTGTCAGGAATGGGCACATAAGCTATATATCGGAAAACATCAACAAGGGCCTTCCCAGCAGTGGGGTAACTTATACTATTTCAGGATGCAAACAATCAGGTATGTCTCAATGAACCTGTTGACTTGACCATTAGTCTTAGATATCAACAAATATAACCTTTGGAAGTATGTATCTAGCATTCTCATTGTAGGAGACTTTATTTCTTATTTACAGTACATTTTGATATTACATATAGATTAATTATAGTGAAAAGGCGAACTGCTGTTCAATAAGAAGCCATCATTTTTGGCATCCTGGAAGTTATTCGACCTTTTTGGTGGTTTTTTTCCCTTATTTTATCTTTCTAGTCCATTGACTAGTTTTGAGAACTTGTGACCATTCTAATTTATTGCTACCAGTGATATATACTTTATCGGAGGATTTGGAACTGTTGCCTGGGTGGACATCAATGACTACGAGTTGCTAAAACCAGATAAGATTGCAGTTGATGGTGGCGAGCAGAATCTGAAGGTTTAGCATTGAAATTTTCTTTGTGAATTCTAATGTTTCTTTGTTATTTAATTTCAAGGTTCTGTTTTGCTTTGCAGGTGTCATCTAGACAGAACTTTGTGTTTACCATGTTGGCGAGAATGAATTTTATTGCTTCTCAACTTCTCAAGTAGTCCCAGCTAGATGTTTAGGATGCAAACCATCTGTTATGAGTTTCATTGGAGGATGTGAGCATCATATTAGATGAACATCTGAGGGAATAACAAACTATACTCATTTGCTGCAGGAACTTAATTCTTTGTTCTCAAAGCCTTTAAAAGAGCTCTTGTCTGTGGAGAGTGAGGTAGATGATGCTGCACTAATATCAATAGACAGCAAAGGAACAGACATTCGGGTCCGTCAAGGTGCACAGGTAGTTATCTATCACCTCTGACCACTTCAAAGGCCAGATTCAATTAAAGCTGCTCTTCCAAATTTCGTTTCTTTTGTAGTTCCATATACAGAGAGTATCCTTCGATGATGGGCATGCTGTTGAAACCTTAGAGGAAGCAAAGGCTGCACTATGGAGCCTAATACATAAAGGCAGAGTGCCTGAATTGCATAACTAGAAGTCGGGTGCCTCCAATACAATGTTCTTGCATGTTAATCTTCTTAGAGTGTAGGCAGAGCAGGTGGGCAAGTGACAAAACAGGGTTTAAATAACCATTTGTGTCTGTGCTTTTTCTATTGATGCTATTGTAATCAGAATAGGACATGTTCATAATTATTGTGCTGATGTGTCTCAGACCTTGATTAGTTATCTCAGTGATGTGTACCAGTGCTTGCGGGATGGATTTTGAAACCAACAACCTTATTGAGGGTGGGTTTATGTACCTCATTTCCCTTCATTAACAATAATGTCTGAATTTATTGTCCTCAATAGATTAGCAAAAAAAAACCTAGTTCCTTTCAGGCAAAATATATGCGGAATAATTAACAAGCTAAATGTGCTATGATGGAGCCATACATACGCATTATAAAAGCTACCCATCAAGGAGTAATTGACTTTCTATACAGAAGAAAAGTGAGAAACAGATGTAGTTGTTATGACATTAACATCATCAAAGGAGAGAGTGCAAAACTACATGTTAAAGCACACTTCTATTTCGGCAGTTGGATAAGCTTGGCCTGCATCCATGGTTACATGGCCGATTTCAGTCAGTCAGATAAACTAAGCGCTTCTTTCAGATGTCTTTTGGCAATTCCCACAAAAAGTATGTTTCAATATGCAGGTTAACACATTGAAAGTGTAGAACCAACCAAAGAGAAACCGGAACTTTAAAATCAAAGCACCAATAACTAAGAAAGTCCTGAAGTGCAAAATAGAGATTCTCATTACTAGGCAAGAAAGAAACAGCATAGTCCGCTTGGTAACTGTCTTTGTTCCAACAAACCAAGGCAGAGAAACCAACCGAGAAACAATCTTCTCGTGCCAATCACGGTCCCTCAGAACTCGCAATTCAGACAATTCAGGATCCAAGTTACAGATTGAATTGTGCATCCTGGAATTAGCCGACGAAGATGGAAAAAAGTTACCAAGAATACACTTACTGTGAATAATCTCTGAGAAATGGTTCTTCATCTTCCATGACTATTACGTTCTTTCATCTGAGGGACCAAATCTTACCAGAGAATTAGCTAAATTCTGGAGAACTAAATATTTAATAAAATTTCCAGGTATCTCACATGATCCTCCCCTTCCCCCTCCTGGTTCTGCCTAGATGACGACCAGCGTCCTGAATTCCAAGAACCGGCAACCTTGGGTCACCCCTTCATAATGATACTACCACAAGCAACCCAATAAATAGGAAAGCAACGTCACAAATAAAACCATAAAAGCAATTGACAGAAAGGCCTAACTCACTCACCTCAGATGCCCATTTTAACAGATAAACATATAAATTCATCACTCCTCGTCCTCTTGTCTGACATGCGTCATCGAAAGTTTTGTCTGCCTCCACCGGGCGAGGAGCTGGAGATATACCTATACTGACAGTAACCAATAATTGGGGATATGAATATGATAGAAATCGAAGCGCAGATTGGACTGAAACTAGGGGTAAGGGAGAGAAGGAAGATTTCGTAGAAGAGAGATCCAGAGGGAAAATTTTTATTCACAATCAAGTCCACGCCACCACAAGACTTCCCTTCTTCTTTCCCGGGCAGGGTACTGACCCCAACGGCCATAACAGACCCTTATAGGGACTAGACAGAATAGGTCCTGATTTGTAGCTTCTTCCCTCGGGCCAATCCAAGGACGCGCATCATCTGCAAACTTGGGGATCCTTTGAGGGTGTGTATTGAAATTTCCATAGCAGCTCCCTCCATATCAGTTCCCCCTTCACCCGAAACCTCCTCAAAGGTCTCTTCCTCACCTTCCATGAGGTACAAGTGCCGCTTCTTGGGACAGACATGGGTGAGACTGAATTTTTCATCACAAAAGAAACATTGGCCCTTCACCCATTTTTCATTAATCTCCTGACTGGATAAGTGCTCGGGGCCTCACGGCGCTGTCGTGAAAGGCTTGGCAATAGGCGGAGTTGGCAATAGTCCAGCAGATGTTTGGGGGGCCATCCGTTGGTCAGGAGTCCTCGGAAAGTACTACGGTGTGGACTTAAAATTGGGGAGCGGCTTGCAAGCTGCCGAAGACCCCCTGCGTAACTACTTCCCGCCTAGACCCTCCACGCCCTGCACTATGTCTTCTTGTATCTTGGCCAACTCGATGGCTTTGTGCAGGAGTCCTGGCCACAACATGCGAATTGGATTTTGGATCTCCTTTCTCAGGCCGCCCAAAAACCAGCTCAACACCATCTCATCATTTGCCTCTACTTTGTGGAGCACTTTGTTAAGCAGGAAGTCGAACTGGTCGAGATATTCCTGTAATGAGCCTGTATGATACAAATTCTTGAGCTCCAAGAAGGGATCCTCATATGCTCAGCTGCTGAAACGTGACCGGATGGTGACGACATACTCGGGCCATCCTACCACCCGCCCTAGGTAGCTCATCTATAGCAGGAACACTTGGTGCCACTGTAGGACCTTGCCCTCCAGGTGGATTGAGGCAAGTTTAACCTTGGACTCCTCCAGGGTCACGTCAAACTTGAAGAATTGCTGGCAATGGTAGATCCAGCCTTCCACATCCTCCCCGGCAAACCTTGAAAACTCCATTTTTGCCATGTGCGAGGTGTTTAAGTAGCAACCTCCGCCATTAGACATTCCTCATGGTCTTACATTGGTCTCATGCGACCCCGTTCCTCTACTCTGGGATTGTTGTGCTAAGAAATCATGGAACATCCCACGAATATCTGCCTTGAGCTCATCAAACCGCTGATCATGGCATGCCAGGTTTTCTCGCAACTCTGCCAGTTGTTGCTCATGCTCCTTGAACAGGGCGTCGATTCACCCCGCTCCTGTGCTCTAGTGCTTGTCATTTGCCAGGACCGAGCTCTGATACCAATGATAGAAATCAAAGCACGGATTGGACTGGGATTAGGGGTAAGGGAGACGAGGAAGATTTCGTAGAAGAGAGATCGAGAGGGAAATTTTTATTCACAATCAAGTCCACAACACCACAAGACTTCCCTGCTCGGCTATACTTTCTCGGGCAGGGTAACGACCCCAACAACCATAACTGACCCTTATAGGGACTTGACAGAATAGGTCCTCAATTTGTACATATGTCTCATTCGACTCCAGTTTATTACAATTGAGCCCCCAAGACTTTCATTTATTGGTCAATTCACCCTTAACACACATCAGAATACTTCTATTCGATCGATAGAAGCAGAATAAAAAGGAAATCTTCCAATCAATTGGAAGAAAACGAAGGGTTGCATAAAAATTGAGACGGACCGTGTATGAAGAAGAAGGATGAGAGCCAGCCGCATGGGGGTGGTGGTGGACGTGGAGTCATCGGCGTTGAGGTGAGAGCTCCCAGTGGCCAAGTTCCCGATCAGCTTGGCAATGCCCCAGGATTTGGAGCCAGGCAGGACCCTGTAGGAGGATCCGGGGCGGAAGGGGATCCAATCCGACCTCCTTGCGGTGGACGATGATGCAGTGGATCACGTCCTCGAGCTTGCGGACCAGCGGGTCGAAGGAGTATCTGAGGTCAAAGGGCAACGAGGAAGAGGAGGACGAGAAGCGGAGGGAGCGCGGGAGGGCGACGACGTTACAGACCAAGGACCTTATTGAAGCAAGCAACACAGTTCCGGGGGATGGCAGTGGGACTCTAGTAAGTTTGGGGGGCTGAACGAAAAACTGGATACCTGGAACGTTATGACCTCCGAAACCGATTCCAGAATAAGTAGATTCTAATACCAACTATACATAAGATTTTGGCAAGTAATAAGAAATCTTCTCTCCCTCCAATCCTTGTTCTCTCATCTCTTCTTGTCTCCTTCTTCTCCCTCCAATTGCCCTCTGCCCTTCTACTCCTCGATCCATAATAGCTGGCATCAGAGCCAGCCTTCCTCAGACCATGGAAACTCGAACTCAAGAAATGCAGTGGATGGAAGCCGCTTGGAAAGAGCACGGTCTGATACTCCATGAGCTGAAGGAGCAATTGAAGTAGCAAGAGGAGAGGATAAATCAAAAGTGCGAGCACCTTTGTGACATTGTCGCGAGCTTGAGCCTTCAAGTCCAGAATCTACGTTCCACTAATTGTCCCAATGGGCAATTAAGTGAAAACTCCACCGCACAGGAGTAAAGGCCTAGTGAAAGGGATGAAGGAGTGGGCACCTTGAATAGAATTGGGTGGATTGAGTTCCCAAAGTTCATAGGTGTGGAATCTGACGGCTGGCTGTACAAAGCGAACCCATTCTTTGAATTGGATTTGACCCCCGATGAGCTAAAAATTAAGCTCATGTCCATCCATCTTGATGACGTTGCTCTGCAGTTGCATCAGTCTTACATGAAGGACCATAAGGCAGCGAGGAGACATAGCAGATGGCACACCTACATTGAGGCTATGGAGGCACAGTTTAATCAGAAGGGGTACGAAGACCCTATGGGCGAGCTCACTGGCCTCTTCCAAGAAGGTACTCTATAGGACTACCTCAAACAATTTGATAAGCTCCTCGATTGAGTAGAAATCCTTGAGGATTGCGCGGTTAGTTTTTCATTGCTAGGTTGGATCTTGATATTGGAAACCTTGTAAGAATGTTCAATCCCCATAACACGAGGGAGTTCTATGCTCTGGCAAAGTTGCAAGAGACTATCATCACAA
Organism: Sonneratia alba; assembly: GCA_900174645.1. Taxonomy (NCBI): domain Eukaryota; kingdom Viridiplantae; phylum Streptophyta; class Magnoliopsida; order Myrtales; family Lythraceae; genus Sonneratia; species Sonneratia alba. Next base: position 6,954,955 of record FWPY01000060.1, read on the forward strand.
CTCATTCAGAAAGAGAAGATAGGGGTCATCTACCGAGTTAGCTCCAATCATAAGCTCTGTTCCATAAGCCTTCCATGGCTCAACCCGCCAAATTGGAGAAAAGGGTACAAGGTGGACTCTTATCACTACCACCGAATGCTAGGCCATTATACACTCCCACTATATCACTTTCCAAATGCAATTTTTGCACACTGACAGCCAAGGAAATCGAAGACAGGAGGGCAAAGGGATTGTGTTTTGGATGCTATGAGAACTTTTCTCCTAGACATCAGTGAGCCAAGAAACAGGTTTATTCGACGCAAGGGGTGGAATTGACAGGGGAGGTTGACGAGGGAGAGAGGGAAGTGGATGATGAGGAGGTAGCACTCAGTACATGCACTCTCTAGAGCTCCCTATTCTATTGGAAGAAATAGGGAGCTCTCCATCATCACGCAACCGCCCAGAAGACGGCTTCCCTATTCTATTGGAAAGTGATGTGGAGGCACATCAAACCAGGTACCCTAAGTGAATGCAAGCTCGAACCAGGGAATTGGGTATTCCTAAAGCTACAGCCCCATAGGCAGCATACTCTAGTTGTAGCAAGAACTCATAAGCCCTACCCAAAGTACAGTGGCCCACTCCTAATCTCGGAGAGGCGAGGCGAGGTCGCCTAGATCTCCCTAAGGAAGCTCAAGTTCATCCTGTGTTTCATGTCTCGCTACTCAAGAAGGCCCCAGGACTTACCACTAGAATTATAGCAGTCCCCAGCGAGCTTTGCTTCGAGGACCCTCCCATGCCCATGGCAATTCTGCTGCGGAGAATGGTAAGGTGCGGTCACCGAGTAGTGACCCAAATGTTGATACAATGGTCCAATGCGAGCCTTGGGTATGCCACATGGGAGTACCTCTTCGACTTGCAGCTAAGGTATCCTGGTTTGAACCTTGAGGACAAGATACTCTAAGAGAGGGAGGACTACTACAAAACAAGGACCTTATTGAAGCGAGTGACAAAGTTCAAAGGGGTGGCATTGGGACTCTCCAGTAAGTTTGGTGGCTGAATGAAAAATTGGATATCTCAGACGCTATAACCACCGGAGCCAATTCCATAATATATAGGAGGGAAGAATGCATTGTAAGGGAAACTCCAGTATAAGTGGATTATACTACCAATTGTAAATCAGTTTTTGGGTGGACTGAGAGAGAGAGAGAGAGAGAGAGCAGAACATGGTTAGCGAGAGACTTCGTACATCGGGTGGGACACGGGTAGAGAGAGATTATGCACGTTATCAAGACTCTCTTCAATGTTTTTCTTAATAATAAATTGTGGGTCAAAATTCCATTTTTTACCCTAATTTTTTTTAAGTATCGATGATACACAATACCATAACAACTTATAATTCACCAAATAGTATATTGTACAACTTAAAACCCTACACTAATCCTTAAATACCAACCCAATAGTTTCAATCTATATTGTTTACTGACTAGCTCCCTACGAGGCATTTTTAACCCCTAATGTTTATGATCAGTCATATGTTCCCCTATAAGGATAATTTGCGTCACTGCCAAATTGCACCCTGTAGATGTGCTGGAGGATCACATGACGCTTTTTTTCCTGTACTAACCATACACGTTTCACATTTTATTACTCACCACGTAAGCTATATGCAGTAAGTGAACAAACATCAAACTGAAAATGTTTTTGAGCACAATTCGGGACGAGATTAAACATTTACAGCTATTACAGCATGGTAAATGTTTCCGAGTGCAAATGAAAAGCCATTCAAGATATCCTGCATATGGAGCTAGATATGTGGTATTCGCCCAGCCCTCACATGCACCCGGCTCCGCAGAATAGTCTTAGAGAAAAAGCTTCGATAAGAATATAGGCTGATGAACACAGCAGTTACTTCTTCAGAGAACCAACTGCTACTGTTAAGCGCCAAAAAAGTGCAGGGAAAATGGCAAACTTACTTGAAATTCAACATCGCAGCACTCCTCTTGAGCCGTCCAGACAGCTGGAAATCTCATCACCAGGAAAAAACAACTTCCTCAGCAAACACTCCCGTTTCACATCTTACGACTTCAAAGTTGGAAAAATAAAGTCAAACATCAAGCCATAACCAATGAAAAATTACTTAAACATATCAGTAAAAACGCATTCCTCTTAATGAGTGGTCTTGAAATTTTTTTGGTAGACATCCCAGATGAAAGACGTCTCTTCACTGCAGCCAGGGAGGTGAGCTGCTCTCATGTTTCTCATTACTCCTGTAAATTTCATCTGTCTCTTGGTTGGCAACATCTATGCAATTATAATCATCACCAGGCTGTCCATTTCCAGAGGACAAGCAATCATTCTCTTTGCGATCTTCATTCTTTAAGAAAAACCCTTCAAACTGCTTAAGATGGAAATTGGATTCATTCTGCACATCTCCACCAGCTCTCTCCTTCACTGACATATCTCTACAAAAACTAGCAGCATATGACAAGCTTGATGCCTCGTACTTTATCTCATTATAAAGAGAATTGATGTCAACTCCAATTCTCACTTGGAAAGACCATGGAAACCGTGACAGTTATCTTGCTTGAAAGCCTTGTCAAATGCAAAACTGGCGGACATGAAATGCTGGAATTTGGATACCTGAAAGGATCTGGGAAATGTCTGGGCTGATCAAAGGGCAATTGGTCTTCCACGAAGAAATCAGCCTCAGGATATGCAATGAAGGGTTTTGCCACCCAAAGGGCACAGCCTCTTGGTGTAGTCTTTTTCTTGGCAGCTCCATGATAGGAGCTAAATTCCGAATCTACACAAAGAGGTCTTTCCAGCAGCCAATCACTCACATTGGACAACTTCAGGTGCATATTTGAGACAGAGGACCTTTTCGATTCGACTGGGATTGACATCCCTTCACAGTCTCCTGATTCAGGCATGTCAGTTCTGGGCCGAGTGGCACTATTATATTTATTTAAGGGTTTCCTCAAATCAGCATTGAGGATGGACGAATTGGACATCTCGCCCCTTACTGGCATATGAAGAGAAAAATTAGTTTGCTTATTCCAACTTAGAATTGCAGACATTTTTGAAGTGTACTTCGGAAAAAATTGAAAATAACCTGCTGTAGAAGAGCAAGACTCTTCGCTGCAAAAACTTAGAGATAGAGGAAAAGTTGGTCAACTTACAGATAAAAAACTGATGAAATAAATTCGCATAAAGGATACCAAATACACCTTACCTGTTTGAACTCAAACTATCATTTGGACCTTCCATCACCATGTGAGAACAATCTATTTCTGCAGAAAAATTGTGTGCAGGAATCTCTGACAGCCAAAGTAAAAAAAAAGTTACGTAAGAAACAGATCTTTCAAAAAACTATGCATGCTTAATTTATGGAATGCTATGAACTGAAGGGGGTACATGAAGAGCATAAATGGCTTACATGCTTGAAAGCCAGTCAGAAAGCTTTAGGCAGAAAACATATTAAGCACTGGGATAAAATACAGACAATACTAAGAAATCAATCTCTACCACACAAGACTTCTAACCAAACATATATAATACATATTTTCAGCTACCAGAAAACTGAACACAAACCAGCATTATGTAGAAAAATTTGTAGAAGACTCTCTCCAACACTACCCATGAACTTGTAAGAAGGCATTGCTTCTAGCTAGCAGGACTGGTAATGGCATGTATACTTGTTACTGATGTCATGAAAAGCCCTAAGTCAATATTTTTGAACAAAAATTATACAAAAAGGAAAGAAAAGAGAAGTTCTAAACAATAAAAGGCAAGTAGATGTTATTTTGCTTAAATATTCGAAAATGAGACCAAGGCCCACCTGGTACGCCTAAGTCATCTTTAGCTTTAAAATGATGCCAGCACGGACTGCAAATTCATCAAGCAATGTTATCATGCTTTGAAGAAAGGAAAAGTTGAAAATCAGCAGTATACCTTTTCTTCCACAAGCAAACATTATGATAAGCACGGTCTAGTGATCCCTGATCTCTGTACAGTGTACTTGTATAATCACCAGGTCTGCCATCCCATCTGAATGGCCAGTCCATGGACAATACTTCGTAACTCTTTCCACATAAGTGGCCATCATTAGAGGAGACATGTAGGGAGGGTGAAGCAACAACATCTTCATCTGTCCATATGATAGTAAGTAAATTGTTACACCACATTTAGGACAATGAAATGGTAATCCTTTCTAGAGAAGATTGTATTTCACATATGATATATTCTATGAGATCATTGGGTAGACAATATTTCTATTTGAACCTATAAATAAGACAATCCACTACACAATTCTGTGCTAAAGATTTTCCATCAATTTCTCTCTAAATTTTATGTTGTACCAGAGCTGGAGATCTTGGAATTGATTTTGAGAGTTTCCGCCGCATGCACTCCTGGCTGGCATGGTTTGTCTCAATTGACCATGCCAATGCTCCATGTTAGTAGATGCTTTTTCAATATTTCCTTTAAATTATTATCTCAAAATTGCTTAAAGATTATTGGTTCAATTACAATGTATGACATACATGCTGTTACGCTTGCAGGAGTATTAAAGATAACCATAAATACCAGATATATGAGACTTCACTGGAAGATTGTGTTTCATATATAATATATGATTATAATATCGTTTATATTAGGTAGAGAATATTTCTATGTTTGATATATTCCAAGTCTATAAATAAGAAAATCCTCTAGACTATTTTATGTTCGACATTTTCCATCAATTTTTCTCTCTGGTGTTTCCATACCTTGGAGTGGAATGGCAATCAAAAACTGGATTTTACCCTTCAGGACCGAGTTTACTTGAGCATTGACCTGCTTCTTTTCTAGTAGACTCTTAAAAATTATTCCATACCAGCCTAGAGTACCTGCCATGATTTTATTTGACACCATTCACTTGACTTATTATGCCATTTCACGAAAACCTAATATTACCAAATAGAATAGATTCAGTCCTTAGTTGCTCAACCCGTGAAATACTTTGGATCAGTTTGTTTCTTTCAGAAAACCAACTAAATCCAACTGTCAACAATCAGATGGCAGAAACCTCTGGAAAATAAAAGAATGCCATGAGGATGCAAGTAGCCAATATAAATATTTGTAGAACTACCATTCTGTATATGATCACTGCTGTTATCTTGGCCAAAAGGAGATTTCCAGCAACCAAATGAAAGATTTTTTCTGCTGTCATCCAGATTGTGTTTGATACTATCTGAAATTCTCAATGTCTCCTGCTCAGGAATGCTTAATGGATCCCAAATATGTTGTGACAAAGTGAAAGAGCCCAGACTCATGCTAGAGGCCACATTAACATGTGGAATACTTGAATGCTGCATGGAAGTCATGGCATCAACTAATCATAATTTTCATCAGGCAGGGATTTATAAAGAAAATCTGATGAGTATGGCAACTATATGGACATTTCATGAAAGTAATCTACAGGATTAAAAGTATTGCCTGTAATGCAAAATGCATTGGTATGCATGGCAGTAGGTTGTAATAATTGCAGCAAATTATGATATCAACGGAACTGAAAATTAGAGAGTCATACCACTTCGTATCTGGGGTCATATTCATTTGATGCATTAACGTGGTCCACAGACAAATATAAATCTCCAGGGACCTTTAATGCTGACAAAGCCCCATAGGAAAAGGTCCTGCAGTTATAGGGAGATTCTGAATTAGCTGATAGCTACACTAACTTGCAAAAGGGGAAACAAATCTGCCTGCTATTGCTTCTGCGGTTGGATTTCCCAGTTATACAAAAATACATACTCAGCAATAACCTTATGCAAAACATTGAACATTTTGACCATGGAAATAAATCTGATATAGCCATTATAAATGCAAAAAATGTCCTTCTTTAAGCTGCTTAATTTTCCCTCTTAACTTGTATTTTGTGTGTCTCTATAAATTCTACCACATCATATTATGTCCTGAAAGATATAATTTGCAGTCCATATAAGAAGCAGGATTCCCTTTTTTCCTTTGACAACTGACTTGTGCATAGGTTAGGAGAAACTAATGCACAAAAGATCTGACAAGAAACCAAAAACCCCCCACTCCAAGGGCAATAGTTACAAGCTCGAATTCTGTACCCCAAGGGCTGGCGATGGACAACTTAGTTTTATTCTTGACATTTGGAAAAATAATCTCTAGCAACTCTAACCACACGTAGATGTTGCTGAAATATAGCTGAAACATGAGCCTCCTTCCTAGCAAAAATTCTGGTATTTGGTTAGGTCTTGATCCCTCACAAACAATTTAACTTTCCAGGTGGGATTTATAAGCATCAGATGTACCACAAATTACAAAATATTCCAATTTAAGAAAGAAAACATGGGCTTGAGCAGAAATTTTCTCATTTGAAATTTAAATTTAAATCCTGCTAAATAGACAATAGACAAAACCCTGAAAAACAGAGGAGACGTTAATGATTAGGCAGGTAAATTCAACACATGGATCCTCCACTACCTGCTTCTGTGTTCCGGTGAATTGACGGGTGTTTCTGTACCCACTCTACCTAAACCTGACAATAAGGGAACCATAGGAAATTAGTAGGCCTCTCTGAACAGATATATATTCTATTACAAGCTAATGTGAAAGTTTTAGATGATAGACATACTGCAAAAACTAAAGCATGGGACCTTTTTTGGGTGATTATCTAGCTTAACTATAACAATCTCATTTCTCCCTGAACAATTTACACACAGAAAATTGTGAAGCAACCTTTTTTTCATAATTGAATCAGGCAATAGCCAATTGAACTAATGAACCATACTCTTCTGGCCAGAAGAAAAATAATGCCCCACCCTTTGATGATTGTTGCGGTACCATAGGTACATTTCAAATCTATGGCATGCTCCAGGTCAAGCAAATCGGTAGACCCAGCATATGTATCAAACAGATGGGAAGATTACCATCTACTGAAAAAGCAACATGTTCTTCATATACTGGCTTGACTTCAGGACTTTGATCAGTTCCATCATCCCCAAGAAAATCCACAATTGACATATCTGAAAAAGGAAGATGAGATTACAAGAAAATGTCATTCATTACTATGCAGGAAGCCTAGTTTACTAACACAATGCAGAACCAAACTCAGATCTGAACTCTAGATAGCTAAAATCTAGCAGCAGATCCATTGGAAGAGGGAAAAAAAACTTCAAAGAGACAGCTGTCAACTTACTTGCTTCAGAAACAGGGAATATCTCCCGTTGATACATCTCCTCAACAGGCCTCCTGCCTGGGTCAACAGGAGCTTCCAGAAAAACTCTGGGTGACAACATACATTATTCATTAATCCAAATAAAAACATATGACATTAAGAAAATGTAACGTAGTGCATGCAGCCATTGGAATCTGGTTTTTCACAAAGAGAGATAAATCAAGAATCTTTGTATCACATAATTAGTATCCAAGCATGGGCTATCCCTTATTTTCCCTTTGCTTAAGCTAAGACTTTATAAATTCAACACACAAAAAGATGCTCTTAGTGCAGGAAAGATTCTGATATTTGATATGACCAGAAACATGAATTGGAACTCGCTGATATTTAATCAGCAAAAAAAAAAAAAAAACTTACTTGCTGATACACTCTTCAGAAGATGCAGACTCCACTTTCTGTACTGATGCAGGACCTGCTTCATAATCAGACAAAACAGAGGGTACTATAGAAATAGAAGAGACAGCAGTAATCAACTTCAGAAAATTTGTAACATTTAGATTTTGGTCCATGTTTTACATCTTACATTTATGAGTTACCATAGTGCCAATATTATGTACCTGCTCCTTTCAACTCCGTGGGGCATAAATGAGTGTTTGCATCCATTATTGCAGTAGATAGGTCATTTGCAGTTTGTGTCTCTATCTTGGAATTGGTGGCCTTAAGATGGTCAATTCCTGTATAGTTAGCAAGTTTATTTTGAGAAAAGAGCAGATCACACAAAAAAAAAAAGAATTCATAGCAGAGGTAGCCCAATGTGCAATGACTGCTACATAGAGGTCCAAGGAGTCAATACAAGCCAAATGGATAATTTAGACAGCTGCAGGTGCAACCAAGAAAGTCTCATTTATACCCAAGGGTAGTCAACAGAGATGTTGACAGGTTAAATACGAGGCTAAGTCATTTAAACAAGGCAGGTTCCATTGAAATTATGAAGGCATACGCTGAAATTACAGATTGTATGGAAAGACTTGACTCTAATTTTTATCATAGCTGAATCTCAAGACATAATTCTATAAAGTTGAAAGGTTGATGAATTGACACATATTCGGGTTAAAACTAGCAGCTGGCGAACTAGGTGGATCAGATCCAATGCACACATACAGAGAAATTTTATTTTGCATCTTTGTACCAGCTGTTACAGGCACCGGGATAACCTGATCCTTGTTGCTGTGCAGTGGTAGAAAAATTTAGGAAGCTTAGTATATCCAGTGATTGATGATGTTCTTTGCGCCGTTGGCCATCTCTATCTATTCCATCACCGAAGTTGTCCAGACCAGTAACCTGCTGTTGCTGTCGCCTTTTCCTTTGCTCGAAGAATTGCTTCTGCCTGAGTGAAGACCCGCGATGACGACACTTGAAAATTTCCTTACCATAAAAATAAAGTGAAGGGACTTCTGTATCAACAGCGATGACCAACAAAAGAAGGAACACATCTACTACCTAGCATGCGTGGACTTCCTGGACTGTTGTTCTCCTCGGTTCAGCGCGGTCACCAAGAATAACCATGCACAGCGGAAACGCATATATTTTCAGGACAATAAAGTGATAGTTGTGGATATCAGCAACAACTAAAAAGACTGGATGATCCTTTAGACCGTAAGTGGCGACTGAATCTACTACTGAACGGAAACTAACGCAGACGATTCGCGTACGACGATCACACGCCGAAGTTCAATGACCACAACAGTATAATGAGTAGAATAGAGGAACTTCCGACGAAAGGAAATCTGAAGGAGTTAAATCACGAAGCATACAGCGGTCACTTTTCGCCTCGATCCGCCCATCCATTGCAACATCTTGGCGCCAACTGTGGAGCAAAAGGGCGAGGTGATGAGTGTTGAGGGGAAGGCAGAAGGAGGACGAAAAAAATAACCGTCTCAGCCCAGGGCACCACGTCAGCGGTGAACGGGGTAATTGATTGATGACTGACACGTGTACAGTTTGTCCCACTATATTTTAAAGATGCCCCAAATTTTTTTATCTTTGAAAATCTGCCCACTCTTATTTCTCTCTGTTTCTCTCTCTCCCCCATCTATTCCTTCTGTTTAGGAATTGCAATGCCGCCACGGGTCCGTCCAAATCGACCCAGGCCCCAACCCGTGCATGGTGGGTTAGACACAGCCTGCCCCATTATGACTCAATGTAAAACATTTTAATTAAAATTACATTAAATATAAAGTATAACATAATACAATATATTATATATAATTTAATATATAATATAATTTTTCGGGTTGGGTCGGGTTAGGTCGGATGTCATGTCCAGACCCGCCCTTTCCCAACATGCGGTTCGGGCCTGACCCTTCTCAATACAGATCGGGCAGGTTGGGCTGATTTTGCCATCCCCAATTCGTCTCATCTTTAGTGACCCTTTGCCATGTATGCCTATCTCAGCAACATCTGTCAATTTTCCAGCAACGGTGGTGACTTCGACTTCCTCACAAGAAGAGAGACCAACAAACGAGAGAGAGAGAGAGAGAGAGAGAGAGTGGCTGTTGGTGAGGAAAATTGGGTCGAACGAGAGAGAGAGAAGCGAAGATAGAGAGATGGATCCACTAGCGTTGCAAGTTAGGCCGGCCCGGGCCAGCGCAACTCCCAAATGGGCCAGTCCAGGCCACGTTCATGGGCTGGGATCCTGTGAACAGCATCAGGACTGCACCTCGTGCAGGCCAGGTTACGGGCCTTACCGCCGATTCACGTTATGTCCTGTAAACTCCCTTTTTACCCTTTTTTTTTTAATCTTAGATGTTTGCTATAGTTTAATTTTATACTATTACAATTTAAATTTATATTTTAAATTTTATAACACAATTCCGAGCCGGTTCAATCCGGGCCCAATTCCAGGCTGGGTTGCACTAGAAACAGTCCAGACTGGTTATGGCTTAACAGACCATTTCCACATGACCCACACAGAATCCGGCCCCTTAACTGTATTTCTACAGGCCGGGCCGAGCCAGCTACAGATTCATCATGGGCAGATCCTAGTCCGATTTCGGTCCAAAACAGCCCAATCTGCCACTCTAGCCGATCCACCTCAAGTACCTGAAGATAGAGAGATGATCTATACTCGTGATAGAAAACATCGGCTGCTATATAAACATAAATAACCAAGAGATGACCTCACAATCAAGAGATCACAAGAGCAACTTACTGGTGGAAGAGGTAGCACGGAAAGGTAAAACAGAAGTGCACCGTGCTGCACAAGTACACCAGAGAACCTCGAGAAGGACCTTCCTTATTTTAAATAGAATGGCACAATCACAAAGAAATCTATTGAGATATACCAATCCATGAGAGGCAACCAAAAGAGAACTCCGGCTTTACATAATTGGCTCATGGAGATCCTGAATGGCTTTATCGGGTTTCATCCTCGAGGTTGCGGAAGCCCGCAGTCAAATCCTCGTGCAGCTTCTTGAATTTTGCAACCAGAGCTTCTTCTCCTTCAGCTGGGTCTTCGAATTTCTGGGACCTAAATGATTTATACAGCGAGTCAGAGATTAGATTAGCAAACGTCTACATTATGCAAAGGCCATCATCTTCCACCTTCACTAAGCAGACTGAAATTATATGATTGTATACTTAGCATACATCTATCTACAGAATGCATAAGTACAAGTACGTACACCAAACGGTAGAATAGATCACCCAGGCGGTGCTTAATGAGGGTATATGTAATCTTCTGCCCGTCCATACCAGCACCTCTCTCAACAGCCTGTATACACAGCACAACAGTCTCTCAGGGATTATCCTTAGTACTCTTTCTCATCTTTGGACTTTCATACTCTCTAATTTATCTTCAATTGCTATTTCTTAAGTGTGTTTTTGCAACTTATAGAATCACTCGTTCCACCTGAAAGCATACTTCCAGATGTTATGACCATCTGAAAAGTGGGAGGGAAAATTTATACCTGATTGGCCAAATTATAGAAATGGATAATGTTGCGCATCATCCAAACACTCTTGTAGAAAGGGCAAAACTTATCATACCTGTCAAATTAATGCAGAAAGTCACTTTCACAAGAAGACACATTCCTAGGTAGAGATTTTGCAAACAGATTTAGTAACTCTTGGGCTTACGGGGTAAATGCATTCTGAGCAAGATAGTCCTCCCTCAAAAGTTTAGCTGTTTCCAGGGTAATCTTATCTGCTTCAGCTAAAGCATCTTTACCCACAAGCTGCAAAGTTGTTAAGCAGTGCAGTGATCATCAATAGAAGGAAAATCAAGCAGATTATTAATATAAAAGGGAAATCCAGCAGATAACTTTGATAGAAGGTAAGACTACAGTTTACTAGAAAAAGGCAGCTATGAAAAGGGAAACAAAAACAAAATCATCATATATGCACAGTAAGACGTCACTCTGTCAACCACATAGCGATACACTCTTACTCTAGATATCATATGAAGAGTTCATGAGAAGAATCATAAAATGGAGAACATACCTGGACAATTTCATTCAGGTCATCTTCTCTCTGCAGCACCTCACGAGCCTTTGTCCTAATGTTGATAAAATCTGGATCAAATTGCTCATAGAAAGACTCCAATGCCTGAAGAAAAAATCAGAGTCTTAACATCCCTCAAAAACTTAAACACAAGGATTAGAGGAGCCATTGCAGTAACAGTGTTTCCATACATAAAAAGGACAGTCAAGGAACTCACTGATGAGTACTTTGAGTAGGATATGAGCCAATTTACAGAGGGGAAATGTTTTCTCTGGGCCAACTTCTTGTCCAGACCCCAAAAGACCTGTGAAGTAAGAGTTGCAGTGTGGAAAACTTAATAAATTCTTGACTTGGGCAATTGCTACATTCTAGGCAATAGAGAAGCCAACACAGATAAATTATTTGATGTGTAACTTCTTAAAAGGTCTATTACACATCTAATCCAGGTGCCAGTTCACTAAAAATAAACTAGACTAATCAACTTATGTAAGGTAGAACACTAACGGTTCCTGTAGGAAAGGGATGACTCCTTAAGCAGAACTCAAGTCTTGATCTCTATAAAGTGCACACCAACTTTTGGATGACCTTTACACTGAATTAAAATAGTGCCAAACAAAGGACATAACATTTCTAACATCTAAGCATTACAACATATCTTCAGATATACCTGTACGATGCTGAGGGTTGCAGACGTGACAGGATCAGAGAAATCTCCTCCAGGAGGAGAAACTGCACCAACAATTGTGACACTACCTGTACGTTCTGGCCCACCAAGACACTTCACTTTACCAGCACGCTCATAAAAAGATGCTAAACGAGCAGCCAGATAAGCTGGATATCCACTGTCAGCAGGCATTTCTGCCTACAAGAGCAGTTTCAACAAAGTATGAGATAAGAGATCACAAGTCAAATGGAAAAGGTAATGAAAACTTTCTTCCAAATAGACCAATGAAAGCTATCAAAATGCAACATAACGTACCAGACGCCCAGAGATTTCACGCAGAGCTTCTGCCCAACGAGAAGTTGAATCAGCCATCATACTCACATTGTAGCCCATATCTCTAAAGTATTCAGCAATAGTAATCCCTGACAATGCCAATAAAATGATAACACTATAAGTTGAGCACAATGACACATTTAATAAGCATCTCAATCACAAGATGAAAAATTAAGAAAAACCAAATATAAGATTTTCCAATCATAGAAAAATGGAAATAATAGAATGCAACTCCAGAAAGATGAAACCACATAAATTCAACCATCAACCATAATTGGAACCTAATTTATCCCAATTATTATAAGTCACAACCAACTTATAAGGTAGTGACTATTTTCAAATATCAAATGTAATTTGCAATTATTATGGTAAATTAACATGGTTCTATTGTCATTCATATTATGGAGGATAAACATCATCATCAAGAAAGAAACAATGTAGATCATCACTCAGCTCCCTTGATGATTGCTCAATGATAAAGTGTTAGGTTTGCCATGATGTAATTGCCAAGAGGCTAAGGAGAGGCCAGATATCATCAACTTATTAGGCCACAAGAATGTACCTGTGTAGATTGATGCCTCACGAGCAGCCACAGGCATGTTGGAAGTGTTGGCTACAAGAGTAGTGCGCTTCATGACAGATTCTTCACGACCATCAGGCAATGTCATTGTCAATTGAGGGAAATCCATAAGGACCTATAGGTGAGATACTTCAAGTTAAATATCACATCCATGATTTTTAAAAAAAAGGAAATTGATTTAAATTTCCTTTATAAATACCTCTGCCATTTCATTTCCTCGCTCCCCACAACCAACATAAACTACAGCTTCAGAATTAGAATACTGCACATGACAAAATAGAAAAATGAACTCCTACAATTAACTATGATGAAGCCAAGGCGTGCATATTGAACAAGCAAAAACAAATGTACATGATAAGTTCACCTTTGAAAGGGCCTGACTGATGACGGTTTTCCCACAGCCAAAGGCTCCAGGTATTGCACAAGTTCCGCCAAGCACAGAAGGGAAAAGTGCATCAAGCACACGCTGTCAGATGGCCTCACAATCATCAAGAAATTATATGCAGAAAGCAATTAAGTGTACAGAAGTTATTAGGTTTAAACAGCCTTACCTGACCAGTAAGCAAGGGAGTATCAGCAGCAAGTTTTGTTGCTACTGGCCTAGGTGTACGGACCGGCCAAGTCTGAAAAATGCAGAAGAAATTTTCAATAAAATATAAAGTCCCAATTCAAAATTCTCAAGCATGTAGATAACAAGCTGCAAAACCATTGCAACATGAAGTATGCCAGAAAACCTGAAGCATGGTGAATTGCTTTTTGACACCTTGAAACTCAAGCTCTAGGACAGTATCCTGCACGTATGAAAAGCATAATTGATCTGAAAAACTGGTCCAACAAGAAAGCCAATCCTAGGGCTCCAGACAGATTGTAGACCATGCAAATTGAGTTTGCCAGATGCCCCAGAACAGAACTGCTATAGAGATCCATGACAGCTATAAAATAAAAAATTTTACAACAGAAATGCAGAATCAATCTTACTTATTTTTCAAAATAAAGGAGAAGCAATGCAAAATCAATATCATCTTAGTTACTAAAAAGGAAAAGCAGGAGAACCTTCAACGAATATTGGCCAGGTGGTGCAATGTAACTGATTTTTCCCATAGAATCAGGGGGCAAAGCCACATGATGCTGCATAAGACTATTCTCAAAGACGGTCTGCCATGAAATAAGTCATACAAAAGTGTACGTTAGTGATACAAGATACTTATCTTCAAGAAAATGTAAGGAGTTGGCATACTCAATAATGGACATTTGTTAAGATTGACAGACAAACTGACAACTTACAGCATATAAATCTCCTCCGGTCAAAAGATCTCCTTCACCTGAGAAAGTATCAAAGAGCCTTTAACTCACAACTAAATCTCAGTGCTCTAATTTAATTTCATATTCTCTATCTGCATAAAGAATCATAAGAGAATTGAACAATTACCCAATTTCTTAGGCTGAAACTCCCAGAGTATGTCTTTGTCTAACGCTGGGACAGAGACACCACGAGGGATGTAGACATCGCCCGATCTTTTTGCTATGGTTTTCAGAGGCCTCTGCATTGAATAATAGAAAGAAACTTCATATACATTGACGTCCTCCAAAAAATTAAAGGGGTCCAATAAGCTATGGATTCACAAAGAAATAAAAACCTGGATTCCATCAAAAATATTTCCCAAAATTCCAGGACCTAACTCCACTGACAGAGGCTGCAAGTTTGTATGACAATTATAAATTTGTAAGATTTCAGCTACCACCAGCACCAGGAAAAAAGAGTGAGAACCTTTAAGTTAGAGACTACCTTGTGTGTTCTCAAGACAGGGTCATTCACCATCAGCCCGGCAGTTTCCTCGTAAACTGTAATGAAGATAATGGAAAATTGTATGTAAATGTTAGCAGAGTGAGAATAACAGGTAGTAAAGGGCAATGAACAGGAAGAGCTTCAGAGTCAAGATGAAAAAAAAAACCCTGGATAGTTGCTGAATCTCCTTCCAAACGAATAATTTCACCAATGAGATTATCATGCCCGACACGAACTAGCTCATACATTGCTGCCCCAGCCATCCCATCAGCGACAACCACAGGACCTGACACCTGAAAGGTGAAGTTTTTATATACTAATGATACGAAATCAAGAAGAGTTGGACATACAAAAACAAGGTCCCCATAGTTCTTTAATTCCTAGCATCTGATCTCACTCTAACGCGATCTTGCACAAAGATATATATCGAGAGTCTCACAGCAGCTGCTGAAACTGATTCAATCAATTCAATTATCGCCCTCACTCTTCAGATTTCTTAACTCAAAAGAAGTGCGATGCCCAGTTCAAATTTTCTTATATGATCGAGCACCAACAATCCAGCGTGAAATGATTCAGGATATGGGCAGGTAGGAACGAGTCAACCATGGATCAAATGCACTGAAATCAATCGTCGCAATCGGCGCAAGAGAATGAATCGGCTGAAACGGACGCTCAATTCTCAAAGCAGTAGCTCGCAGGGTAACTCGGAGCACCGGGATCGGGAACAGTACCTTGCGGACGTAACCGTACTCGCTCTCCTTCTCGGAATCCTCGAACGTGGTGAGACGGCCCCCATACACCGCTGGCATCTTCGACTCACTGAAGAGAGGATCCAGTCACTCCTGGAAGTACAACAGCTTCGAGATCTACTACTCCGGACTCTGGAAACAAATTGAGATCGAGCAGCCAAAGAGTTAAATCCCCGATCAACCAAGCCACAGAGAGAGAGAGAGAGAGAGAGAGAGAGAGAGAGAGAGAGATTGGGGGAGGAAGGAGAGAGATGAGTGGAGAAGAAATGGAAGGAGGGGACACCTTCGGAAATCAGCCGGTGAACGGGATGGCGTTGTCGTTTCCGAACCTGCAACGTCGGATTGACTCTGATGACGTGGATAAATCACGACTGTCGATTCTGCACATGATGATGGTTATCAGAAGGCAAAAGCGCGGGGCCTTTCAACTGGAAGTAGAGATATTATACAGGCCGATTTGGCCCTAAACTCATCTGTTAAAATTTGTAATCGGTATGAATTGTCACCAAATTAGTACTAATTATTTTTATTGAATTGAAAAATAATTACAAGTTGAGTTTAAAAAATGGATCTCATTAAACTGAAATTTGTTTGGTATTTTTTCTAGTTGAACTGGAATAAAACCATTGTAAAACTAGTATAGATTAGCAAATATTCTATAAATTAACAGTTAAATTTTGTCAGTTTAATTTAAAAAATAAAAAAATATTTATTTTAAATAATTTAAAAAAAATGAACAATTCACGGTTGAAACAAGCCCGAACCATGAACTGATCTACTTATAGTAACGGTTCCTAACTTATTCATATTTTTTAAAACCATGGTTCATAACCGAACCAATCCATTATACTTAATAGTTAAGTCAAATGGTAACCGGACTAAACAGTTTCAAACCCATTTCAAACCGACTTAAACTATTTATTTAACATCTCTAATAGAAAGGCCTAGAGAGGGGATAGAAGCCAATGAGATGGTACCAGTACCATAGAAGTTGTCCCATAGCCCCATCTACTTATTATTTTCAACATTTTGCTAATTAGTACTCAATTCTTTGTCCCATTTTGTCTTTCCACTGATGGAGTAGTACGTATAAGACCGAAACAAGTCATTTTATCACGGATCAATTACACATGAAAGGGTTATTTTGTGGTTCGGTTTCTTGATAGGACCTCAATTAAGGACCTATCTATAACACACGTATTCTTTTTTTTTTTTGTCGGCCACGATATCCAAGCAGGCCTCACTAGCGGTAAGATGATATATTTCAGTTAACCATACTTGACTAATCCGTTAGTCACCCCGGATCACACGCCTGGCATGGCAGGTGAGGCTCATAAGGGAAATGTCTGCGTACGCAAGATCTCGAACTCGAGACCTCCTTAAGCGGCACTGAGCTGCTTACCACTCGGCTCAACCCCTTGGCTATAACACACGTATTCACTGTTAGGCCCAGAGCCACCACCGTAGGGCCAACTTAACAAGACTCCAGCTATCACATTTACCCCTAGTGCCTCATCAAACTTCCAATGGCATCACAAATACGGCAGCCATTTCATTTGGCATGCCATTTCCTCCCAGTCATCGGCCGTTTAGCCATTAGAAGCTCATCTCATCCGACCGACCTCATCACCAATCCAACCCATACTTGGCTTACTTCTAGTTGAATTTTCCCTCCCCATCGAGATTTTAAGTCTTAGATTGTTGATGGGTGACACCAAAACCCTTACTCTAGCCGGGAGCCAATAGCAAGTTCAACCGCTAGAGCACGGCAGTGAGTTCCCTCGCCTAGACAGTAGCGTCTCTCCGTTGGTGTCAACTTCGATGAAGAGAGCATTGATTCCTCCCTCTCTCTCCCTCCCACCCTCTTAAGTGGAGGATCCTAGGCCTACTTCTATTCTCCTCTTAACCATTAGAGCTCCGACCCTCTTTAATCGGGTTTTTCTTGGCGCCCTGGCCTGTGAGAGGCTCTAGAGGAGAAGAGATTTTACTGTCGAGTGGGTTGGGAATCTTCATAGGAGCTAGCATTGGGGCTTGCTTTGCTTGTGAACACAGTTTTTTAAAGATGGTCGATATGCTAGTTTGGCCGATTCGACCGAGAACTAATCATTCACCGGATTCAATTTCCTCAAATTAATATAATTATATTGTCAATGTGGTTCACTTCATCTAAACCAATGGTTGTCAGTTGAATTAGTAAATCAAATTAAATTTGTAAAAAAACCGGCTGAATTCAAAATATTTAGGAAAAAAAAAAACATATTTGCATCATCAATGCATGCCTCTTCTTCTTAACCTTTCCTTTCAACAGCTTAGGTTTCAACTTTCAGGTTCAACAGTTTGCTTCATTAGGTAGACGGTAGTGACCTCCACCGAGTTCGACAGTTCTCTTCTTTGTCCAAGGTAGTGGGCCTTCCCTCCATGGCAAGCGACAGCGGCTCACTCTTCGATTATCTTCTCGGCTCATGTTGAGGTTGCTCTCTCTCTGAAGCGAGGGGGGAATGTCAATTCTCACAAGTCATTCTCTGACGCTCAAGCTTCTCTTCCCTTTGATTTCATGTCTTTGAGCTTCTATTGTGGTTGCTTCCCTAAGTTCTAGTTGCTCCCCTGAGTTCGGAATGTGAGGCGAACTTGCTAGATGAGCAAACTCCACATGCACCAAGAATTATAAGTGAGGGTGATAATGATGAGTAAGAGGTCAAACCCACGCCCCTTCTAACTTCTAAAGAGGAAGGAACTTAGGGTTATTCATCAATGTAAAATAAAATGGGGTCTTACATCCAACCAAGAATGGTGAATGTGTTATGGAAGCAGTGCTCAAAAATCTTTGAAGGTTGGCAATTCGTGTTTTATGCCAAACTTATAGTGCTTCCCTGGACGCAAGCGTGATTGGAGCGCAGTTGAACACATTCACTCGAAGAAGAGGAAAGATTGGAGTATCGATACTTTCATTCATAGTTTTAAAAACCGGACCGGGCAGGCCAGTTTGACCGGTTCAACCGGGAACCGGCCACTCACCCGGTCCGGTTCATACAAAAAATCCAATTGCACATTCAAAGAGAAAAATTCCGATTGAACCGGCTGATTCCCTGTTCGACCAGTGAATCTAATTGAACCTGTGAGAAAACCGGTCGACTTAAAATTAAAAAAAAAAACAAAAACATATTATAATATACATATTTTATTTTACTAAACTTATATTTATATTTTATATTAAACTTTTGTTTAATATAATTGTTATATTAATAATTTTTATTATAAATCATATTCAAATTATGATATTATGTAAATTTATTAGTAATATTATATTATTAATATTATTTATTAAACATGCGGTTCAATCCATTGAACCCCCGGCCCGACCCATGAACTCATGAATTCATGCATACACCGGTTTCCTGCCCAGTTCGGTTTTAAAAACTATATTTTCATTGTAATCTAAAGTTGCAATAGGGGTATATTTAAGTTTAGTAAAATAGTTTCATTTTGATTTTAGTTCAGTTGTTTTAACATTTTAAGACGACTTCCTAACTATCGTGTTGGAATCATATGATAGATAGGTCAAAATTACAATCCCATTGATCATGAGATGTGCGATATAAATGGTACTTGGGTGCCACAAAATGAGCCTCCAATCTTCCTCCTCCATGGCCGGCGGTGAAGAGCAACCCTTAGGATCTTCTTCCCTATCATTAGTTACATTTGCTGTGCAATTAATCATATCCTTTGAAGAAAACTGCAACTTTCAGGGGTCAGCCTGCGAAGGAAAGTCATGAATGTGAACTATCATGAGCAAGTGGAAATCACATGTCGCATATACCAAACTCGAATCATCATCACCATACAACAAATTCCGCTTATCGAGATCAGTTCTTTTTTTTTTTCTCCGTTATTTCTTCGATCCATTATTCATCATTGGTTTTAGCTTGATTGCCATTCAGATTTGTCCATCAAATCATCATGGTGCAGTAAAAATATGGAGTTCGATTGACAATTGAGTTCAACGACAATCACTCCATTAAAACGTAAGAGTTGAGGAAACCTTTTGCTATACATGGGCTTTGCTGATTTATAAATCTATGACATGAAAATAAAAGAGGAGCGAAAAATAAGGAAGAAAAAAGGAACAAGTTCGGAGACAGTGTGAGAGCAAATAATAGGATTGAGGAAGAGGCGGCGGCGGGGGAGGGATGAGGAGACGGTGGAGGGTATGATCGGAGGAGGAGATGAAGGCTAAGGTCCGCTTAGCGTTGTTAAATGGATGGTCTCGGCTGCTTTATGGGTTTATCCAATTATAAATTACAGTTAATGAAAAAATATAAACCTGCCCAAAACAGTTCCTAAGCCTATGGATTTCTGGTTTATGTTAGTTTAAATTATAAATCGAGATCCCTTCATCTTTTTTTTAAAATTTTTAAAATGATTTAACATGAATATATTTTTTAATTTTCAAATTGAAATGACAAAATTTGATAATTAATTTGCAGAATTTTTGATAGTCTAAATTGATTTTGCAATAGTTTCAAGCAAATTATGGTTATAGGCTAGTTCAACGAGAAAACATATCAGATTAGTTTCGGTTCAACAGGCTTATTTCTTGCACTCATCCTATAACCGTACCCTCAACCCAATAAGAGGTGTTACGGGCCGGTTATGGGTTTTGACAGCCAGTTCCTGGCCAAACCAGCCTCGTTAAACATCTCTAGTCGGGTGAAGGAGGAAGAGGAGGAGGGTTTTACAAAATTGCCCCCATTCATTTGAATTTTGACATGTTCCTATCCTCGTTTGGACTGTACGTGAAACTTATGCAACTAAACATGGCCTAAGGCGAATACTTAGTGGAATCGGATTTCAAAATCCTGAATTTAATGAAAGCATACTTATGCATACTAGAACTTACTTAACACAATTGTGACCTAATGAAATTATCAATTTTAACAAAGGAGACTCGTAAATAAAAAATGGATAAAGCAACCAAATGAATCACAAATAATATTACCTTATAGTTGAACTAATGGTTATTCGTCACGGTTAGGCTGCACGCTCAAAATAAATCAAGGAGCCAAAGCAGCTCACGGATCCCGAGTTAACGTCAGCCTCTTACCCGTATCTATCTATTTATTTATTTATTGTATTTTATTCTCTCTTTGCTCAAGGCAACAGCTCAGTTGAGTTGAGCTCATCTCAACTGGCATGTCTCATTTCCTGGCCCTCACGCTCCATCACCCTCCAGTTCTCGAGTCACTCACATACGGATTTCCTCAGTCGAGGCCCCGGATCGCGAATTACGTCTCCTGTTCTCGTCACTGAAGCTGTTTCATTTGCAGCTGGCATCGTAATTTGGTGTCGGAGATGGCGACGCTCGCTGCAGCTCCTACTTGGACCCCTGAGGACGACCTCTTGCTGAAGAATGCAGTCGAGGTCTGTATTATCCTCTGATCTTGTTCTGGTTCTAGGTTCTGTGGAATGGAAATCGCATTTTGGTTGCCGTTAGGACGAATCCCTAGGTTATAGGTCCGGTTTGGCCGAATCGATGAGTTCAATTGCTGCCACTTTTTGTCTTCTACTGTAATATTTGACGAGCTGAAGCGAGATGCCTGTGATGACGATGCTTTTGCGACACAGTTTTTGGATCCTGATACTGGTGATTTTCACAAGATGGAACTGTTTTTCTTCTGCTCCGACTTAATTTGGAAAAGATAGTTATGATTTTCTGCCTATAAGATTCCAGTTGAGGAGCAGCGCCCTTCTTGTTAGTGATTTAATGCTACTGTAGAAAATGTAAGCATGTCTTTATCTGTGACATTGGGTGCATAGGTTCTGAATGATGGTCTCATGTTTTACATGGGCAGGCAGGTGCCTCTCTCGAAGCACTTGCTAGAGGAGCTGTCCGATTCTCAAGGAAGTTCTCTGTCTCAGAACTGCAAGACCGTTGGCATTCTCTCCTTTATGACCCGATTGTATCAGCTGAGGCTTCTGCTCGCATGATTGAGTTTGAGCTTTCTGCAAAAAAATCTGGAAGTGGTAACAGAAATTCAGAAGTTGTGTTGAAAAGAAAGTCTGAGAGTCTACGGAGAATGTATTATGATATGCAAAAAGGAATTTGCAGAGACTCCAGTATCCTCGAATCATCTGATATAAATTGTCTTGGGGATCTTCATGGAGAAGAGAGCAACCTGAATGGATATATGGGAGATGATTCCTATGGTGGGCCTACTAAACAGGCTCGAATCTTCAAGCTCAAGCAATCGGCAAGATGTTGTGAGGCTTCTGCTGAGCAGAAGAATGCCCATAAAATGCTCCCAAGTACATGTGGAGATAGAGCTGATTTACGAGAGGAAATTGGCTGCTCACATGCTCTCCCTGATAATGGTACCTCATATAAATTATTGGGTCTCTCACCTGTCCATTCTGGACGTTCTTTATGGAAACATATTGATTTGGCCCCAGGAATGCCAATGACTGTGAACCTTGAAGACAAAGTTCCGGTAGTTGGAAAGGCAATGCTACCTCGTGACACCATGGACTGCATGAAATGTAGTCCAACAAAGTTCGATTCCTTGCATGATGAGAATATGCTGCCAGATGAACGTAATTGTGATCAAATTGGTGAATCTGCCGCTATCTCAGACAAATATCTAGTGGATATTTCTGACTGTTTATTGAACTTTGCGAATGAAGACAACCTTGTATCGAAGGACACGGACAGCAAAGCTGCAAACTGTGAGGGGCAAGATGTAAATAATGAGAAGAGTGATTTTGCTGGTCATTCAAGTGTCTTGAATTGCCCTGATGATAAAAATGAAGATAATGCTGTTATATCAGGTGATGCCCGGATGAAGGAGGGAGCCATATCTATAGCAAGTCAAGGTTCTGATGCAGAAAAGTTAGGTACTGCTGTTGGCCAGTTGGGCTGTGGTCATTCTGACCAATTTCAACTAGGTAGTTTAGATATTGACAAGCCATTATCTGATACAAAGTTAAGTACCCATTTTCTTGAAGAGATGTATGAAGAAATAATCATATGCATATTGAACACCGAGGACCCTGAAATTCCATGTAATGATGATTTTCCCTCACCAACAGCACTCTTCTGTTCCACAACACAGCCGCGATACAATGGATCCATTAGCATTGCCTTTCCCTCTGCTAACAGAGAAACGAAGTTTGAAGAACAAAATGTCTTTAAAAAAGAGGAAAGCAAACCAGAGTCAGCTTCTACAGTATATCAGATCAAAGGAACATGTATACAGGCAGGTGCTGGTCCAAATTACCATGTTGTTAATGCTGGAGGCAATTTTGGGGTCTCTAGCAATCAATGTGCTCGTGTTGTCTTGAAAGAAGCTATAGATGTCCAAGCGGACATGGATCCATGTAGATTACTGGCTGGATCTCCTGGTTGCACCAGTACTCTAGTGGATAAGTCCTCAGCCACTGATTTCCCAAGTAAAGCTGCAGAAAATTCTAGTTTGTGCAATATCCCTGAGATGGATGGAAGCCCCTCAAAAGTAGATTATGAACAAGATGAAAGTGATTCCCATATTCCCAACTTTGATGATGTTGAAGCCATGGTGAATCTTGATGATATGTAGTTTGATTAACCATGAAGGCTTTAAATTTTCCAATTATGTTCATACTTTTCTGTTTCTCCCTTTTCTGCTTCAGATTCTTGACATGGATTTATGGCCCAAGGATTGGGACTCTTATGCAAGCAAAGAAGGTAATTGTTTATATGAGGCAGATAGTCGCTCTTCTTCCCTTCTAACTCCATTATGATTTGCTTGTCAAGGTAAATAATTATTTCTGCTGTAACTACTGGAGATAGTATTTGCTTGTTTGTCTCTGGTAATCTGATTTCCTGATTTGTTACGTTCAGAGTTGCAAAAGTTTCCCTGGAATCATGATAAGCATTGTTACCAATTAATCTATAAAGATAGCTGAAAAAGGGAAGAGTCTTTTTAAGAAAAATCTTCTGCAGAAGTTAATTCAATTGCATGTTCTACTAATCATTTTTCCATATTGTTACTTTTTAAAATGTTCTTTCTGTATTCCTCGGAATTGCAGTCTCAGGGTATAAAAATGAGGAAGCTAGGAGGGCTATCATGAGAATGGAGCAGTGCGCTCGGTCTTGTATACAAAGAGCCATTGGATCCAGGGGAGCCCTTGCCGTTTTATATGGACGCCATTCCAAGCACTATATTAGGAAAGCCGAGGTACTGTTTTTTCAACCGGGATTGACCCTGTGGCACTTTAATTGAAGTTTCAGATAGTCAACTTTCAACCCCAAATTATCTCTGCGGTAAAATCTATGTTTATCCTGATGTCAGCATATATCTCCTCTTCATGCAATTCTTCTCCTGTCACCTGTGTAAATATCTTGGTTGTTTTATCATCTATATGTTCCCTGCTACTTGGCGCATAAAGCATCACACTTTTCAGGTCATACTCGGCAGATCAACCAATGACTTTGATGTTGATGTTGACTTGGTAAAAGAAGGAGGAACTAACCGAATATCAAGGCGGCAGGTTGAAATTATTTCTCATGCATTTCTTTGGCGTACCTAGCATCTATTATTTGCCAAAAAAACTCTTCCTCCTTTTTTTTCTCTGATATATCACGGTAGCACATTTCCATCAGTCAGACCAGATCTCTAGCTAATCCTAGCTGTAAGAAGGAACATTGGAAGTGGGGAGAGAAAAATTGCAAGGGGAGATAGGAAGTGGCAATATTTAAGTATGTTTAACCGGACAAATGGTTCCTTTTTGATATAAAACTGTATGCCCCGCCATTTCGGGAAAGGACATTTTTTAACCTTTTTGCGAGGATAGCATTTGCTAATAACCTGTCTACTGCTTTTGCATCTCATGTTACTCTAATTTCTTGGTCACTTGGAATTGTTGCAAGTATAAGAATGTCGGTGGCACGCTTTTCTAAGGATACAAAAATGCATGATTTTTCTGTAGGTTGTATTCTCTTCCCTTATACATCCCTGAGTTGCCGTAGGTTAAAATGTATGCTCTGACTGATTGAATTAATTTTTACTCAGGCACTGATCAAGTTGGAAAGTGAAGGTTCTTTCTCTTTGAAGAACCTGGGCAAGAATTCAATGTTTTTGAATGGAAAAGAAGTCTTCAAGGGACAGTGCATTCACCTTACTCCAAGCTGCTTGATTGAGGTATGGATTTCCTCCAATATGTAGTTTCTTTGCGATTATGAGTCAGCTCATCAATCAGTCACAGCACCACTGATTTTCCAGATTTCTGTACAGATGCAGATTTCTTTTTTCTAGGTTCATGATATTGAATCAATTGAACATATAATTTTCATCTTTGTCCTCAAAAATCTAATTCATGTGCTGTTAATATCTGCAGGTGAAGGGGATAGCATTTGTTTTTGAGATGAATGATAAATCCGTGAGGCAGTACCTGAGAAATCTTGCCCGAGAATGCCGGAGGGAAAACAATAGTTTCGAGTGGTCCCTTGAGGGAGGCACTTTAGAACGACAGGCTGTACGGGCTTTTCCAACTTAATCCTTTAGTTTAGCAGAATTAGAACAGTCATATTAATCTATGTCTAGCATGACCCAGCAACTGCTTTAAGATTTTCATGCTACTGATGAGGGATGACATATACTAGGTTTCTTTTCTCATTTATGCTTGTACAGTTGAGCCTCTTCTATAAAAAAAGGGAATGAAAGAAACAGCTAAGATCTCGATAGCGAATACTTACCTTTCTCCGATGCTGATCTTTCTTGTGTCTCTGATAATCTTCCTGTCTACTTCCAGATGTCAAAGTAAGTATTTCATCAAGCAGCGGCATTCTTGATGAATCCAAGCTTACATGCTTTCGTCTTCATGTATTCCAGCAAGGTAATACCGTGCGTAGGACTTGTAAACAGACTCACATTGTGCGTCTTGGAGTCGTAATTTGGAATAGTAGCATGTGGTGGTGGATTTATGCTTCACGCCGACAGTGGAAGGGCCGGGCCACCACCCCTTCCACCCATCTTTCGGGGCTCATGAATCAGTTGAGCCAACCAACTTGGTTGTAGGAAATGCTACAATAGACACTTTTGTGGGTCTGCTCTGGGTATGGAACATGAATTGACAACCGGGCAGCTGGCCAGGTGCATAATCTTGGCTGGTCCGGACCCAGTTAATTGAAATTGCAATCGGACCCTCCGGTTCACACACAGAGCTGGACGCAGACACCACTGGTCCAATTCTGTCGTGGGTTGGAGCCCAAGCTTGAATCCGCCCATGCTCAGCGGTCTAAACTAGCTGATTCTTTCGGTTTGCATAACTTGGGTGTTTAAAATCATACTGGAAAAAGGCTCGGGCTCGTTTACGGAAAGTAGAAATCAGACAGGATCGGTTCACAGATATGAGATATGTAAAACTTAATACAATGTTGGATAAAAACAAAGGTAATTTAAAAAATATAAATAAAATTAAGTTAAATTTATATAATATTTTACGAGTTCTGTAAAAGGCACCCTCCTTAAATCCATAGCATGTGCGTGTGTGTGTGTGTGTTCGTGTATAAGGTCCATAAAAGTCGAATTATTGGAAGAAATTTGGCATGCTGTTAATTTCAATGTCAGCTTTAAATATGGCTGTTTGTAGTGTTTTTAAATAAAAAAATAAAGGGAAAAAGCATAGATATCTATGAACTTTGGGTGTTTTTCACATTCTATTATTACGAACTCCGTTTTTTTTTCAGCCAAAATAGCCACAAACTTTCAATTCTAATCACCATATGTCGGAATTCTATACAAACTGTCACGGGCCGATGTGGAATACAAATTTTTCGCACCACGCTAGGCGTTAACAGCTCCGCCTGTCAACCAGCCCTCACTCACAACCGAGGTTTTCCGAAGTCACCTGGCACACGATCACACCACACGAACACGAGCAATATACAAAAGGGAAAAACTCCACTTGTATTCACAATTGTATAAGTATGAAAAACCCTTTACACGAGCAAACTCACTCAGCTTGTCGAGTATGTGTCTGACGACCTCCGCGCCGCTTACACTCCTCACTCGACACACCCTAACTCGACACACTTCGGCGTTATAAGGGTAAACGGGACTCACCTCCCACTCACTGCTGAGCTACAATTACAGCAGCAACTCTATGCTCTGCCTCGCCTGCTCTCCCTCGTGTTTCCAGCTCTCTCTAGCTGCTCTCCTTGGCTCTCCTCTCTGAGACGCCTTGAGACCTCCGTGGTTTCTCCTCAGAGAATTCTGGATCGCTCCTCCTTGTGCCCTCTCGGTTGTCCTCTCTCGGTTGTGGTGTCTTGAATGAGACTGACCCCCCCTTTATATAGAGGAGCCTAGCAAACCCGATATGGCAACTGATATATTCGAATCCCTTGATTTGCTCCATCAGGTTTCCAATCTGTCCAATCCCTCTATGATTGTTTCCATAATAGTCCAATCCCTCTAGGATTGTTTCCATAACTGTCCAATCCCTTTAGGATTGTTTCCATAACAGATTGATTGTCATATTCCTAGGGAAACTTTCCCCGATTGTTTGCTATCACATGATCTTCATCTTGACCATGTTCGTCCCACCTGGACAGCTCTTAGCCGCACCTGGACAGCTTCTCGGACGCACCTGGACAGCTGCACCCCACTTGGTTCCTGATTGATCACCAGCTGCTCCACATATGGAAACAATCGAACCTTTCCATGTTGGTGTCAGTGATCCTTATCCCGTGAGCACCGATCCTGCGCTCCACAGCATCCCGTGCACCTTCTGTGAGTAATTGCGCTCCACGCACTCGATCATCGGGTCTCGCATGATCGAGACTTCACTTGCATGTCTGCATCTCCACTCGTCCACCGTGCACTATCGCCGACCAGCAACACATGGTTCCTTTGATCGTCCCTGGCATGAAGTGATCAAGCGTCTTGATCACTCTCCGCTCATGCCTTAGCATTCCTAGGCTGTCTTGTGATCATCCACCTTGCATTGGTCGACCAACATCGACCCCAAGGCCTCGGCACTTGCCTTCAGTCCACCAAGTCCTTGCTCCGCACCACTCCGCTTGGTTGCTCGAACAAGTCTCCTGTCCAGTTTAGCCTCCTGACCATGAACCTTCTTTCCACGTGCCCCGCATAAGCACGTATGTGCTCCCGCAGTCACAAGGCACAACCTGTGGTACGCATCGTTCCGGCTCATAGCTTATGGCCGTAACAAACCTCCCCCACCCGAGGAAGTTGACGCCCTCGTCAACAGGGCTCCATCGCGCATGCTGGATCTGGATCTCCGCCTCTGCTGATCCTTGACAGCCACCGGCAAGGCTGTTCTACTCTCGGTCTTCTTGCCCTTGCTGCTACCATCCGGCTTGATTCCCCGCACAAAGCTCGGTTGTTTGGGATCTCCTATCAAGCATCCCCCTATACAAGGCATAATGGTAACAGAAGCTTCGACAAAGAAATTATTACCGAGAATCACGTCGTAGTCATCCAGCTCTACGACCATCACATCCAGCTTGCCTTCCCACTCTCCGACTTGGATTGGCACATCTCTTGCCATGCCTCTCATCTGCTGGCTCCGAGAATTCACCGCCTTCATGCGGTTTGGGCACCGTTGCACTCGCAACCCCAATCTTGCCACCATCCGCTCAGAGACAAACACGCTTGTGGCACCAGTATTTACCAATCCTGCCACCTCAATGCCGTTTATCACAGCATTCACGTGCATCAAGTCGTAGCGATCTCCTTGGCGTTCGGTCCGTAGTGCACTCAACAACTGAAGTGTCGCCGCCCTTTTAGTCGGCTCTTCATTGGATTCCTCCTGCCGTCGACTTGTACCCGTTCCATTCTTCTTCTTCGGGCACTCTCTCGCACGGTGAGGACCATCACAAATGAAGCATCCTTGGCGAGTTTGGGAGTCCTTCCTTGGCCCACCCTTGATCGCCTTTCCCTTGTCCTCTTCAGTCCTGGCCGGTTGACCATACTTGCCTTTCGCTCCTAACTTCTTCTCCGGCACCTTGTCCTGCCCCTTGGATCCGTCCTCTTGCTGAGCAGAATGCAAATCCACCAGTGCATCTACTGCAGTCAAGGCAGCGGGTAAATCCCTCACGCCCTGCCTTCTCAACTTGAGTTGTGCCCACGGCTGTAGGCCCTTCAAGAAGGTATACAACTTGTCCGTCTCGGACATGTCAGTGACATCCAGCATTAGGGAACTGAACTTCTTCACGTACTCTCTCATAGAGCCATTGTGCTTCAGCTTGGCCAGCGCATCCCGAGCAACCCACGAACTGTTGCTTGGTAGGAACTGCTCCTTGAGTTCCCGCTTCAAGGCCTCCCATGTCTCAATCCTGGATCGTCCGGCACTGATCGCATCCTGGACACGAGTTCTCCACCACAACTTAGCATCACTAGCCAAATACATAGTTGTGATCAATACCTTCTCCGAGTTTGGAACCTTTGCAGCGACAAAGTAGTTCTCCATGTCCCATATGAAGTTCTCCAACTCCTTGGAACTCCGAGAACCATCGAACGACTTCAGCTCGGGGATCTTTATCTTCCCACTAGTCTCACCTGCCGACCCACTCGCGGTTTGTGTGGCCAACTGCCGCTTGACCAACACCATGTCGTCCTTCAAGGCATCGAGCTCCCGTCGCAATGCCTTCACGATGTCTGTCAGCGTCCCGCCAAGATCATCGCCTTCGCCCACGTTGTCTTCGAGGGCAGAAATCCGCTCCCCCAATCTGTCAATTGAAGGAGTCCTGGTTGTGACATCCGCCATTTGACCCTCAAGAGCCTGCACACGCTCTCGCATCGTTTCCATCGATCGGGTCCACACGGTTGCTACAGGTTGTGTTGTTGTGACCACCAGCTTTGCTTGGATACCTCTAGGTTCTCCCAACCTAGACTCCTGGCACCCTTCGCACGATCAGCTCGGCAGCACCTTCTTCACAGCCAACCTTCCTCTGATACCGCTAGGCTCCTCCTAGGCGTTACCAGACCTTCAACCAGTATCAGTTGTCACGGACGTAGCTCCGGTACCAATTGTCACAAACCCACTGGCACTTGATACCAGTTTGTCACGGGCACCCTGGGACTTGGGGGTTATGGGACCACCATGCTTCCCCTGCGCCGCTTTGATACCAACTATCACAAGCAACCAACTGGCACGAGCAACCACCCTGGCACGGGCCACCAACTCTCACAGGCAACCCTGCTAGCTTTGTCACGGCCAACCCAACCTACTGGCACACCAAACCTACTGGCACACCAACCCTGCTGGCTCTGATACCAACTGTCACGGGACCGATACGAAACACAAATTTTTCGCACCCCGCTAGGCGTTGACAGCTCCGCCTGTCAACCAGCCCTCACTTACAACCGAGGTTTTCCAAAGTCACCTGGCACACGATCACACCACACGAACACGAGCAATATACAAAAGGGAAAAACTCCACTTGTATTCACAATTGTACAAGTATGAAAAACCCTTTACACGAGCAAACTCACTCAGCTTGTCGAGTATGTGTCTGACGACCTCCGCGCCGCTTACACTCCTCACTCGACACACCCTAACCCGACACACTTCGGCATTACAAGGGTAAACGGGACTCACCTCTCACTCACTACTGAGCTACAATTACAGTAGCAACTCTATGCTCTGCCTAATGCATATCAATTTCATTCACACATCATAAAATTCAAGAGGAAATTTAGAAATACCTCAAGAAACTAAATTGTTAAGCAAAGATCGTGGAGTGAGATTGAATCGCATACACTTGCATGAATACGCTAGCCGGCGGTAGATTCTCACTACGTAATTGAGCAGGAACCAATCTCGATCCACAGCACAAATACCTTTTCTATCATTCTCTAATGGGAGCCACACATGAAACCGAACTCTATTACTCTTCTCTCCAATCTCCCTCAATTGCTCAACCAATTCCACCGAGCAAATGGAGGCTGAAAGACTTGCTTTATTCTTCAGCCATTCAAGGCAATATTAGCTCATTAATGACCTGTAACGGTTACTAATTAATTGTAATTAATTGGTTCCTTATGGGGGAGTTACGAAACCGTTTGAATACCAGGTTGGGTTCGGTCAGATTCCCCATGGGCGGATCTAATTTCTTACATCTCCCACTTGCACTTTGGGAATCGACTCGACACTGTGTTGCTCACCATTAGAGAAAGATTTATATAGGTAAATGTGCCATGTGACTACCGAGCACACAAAGAGGCGGAGAGCTCTACACTAGAAACTCGTTAGAGCTAGCATAAAGGCGTCAACCCTGTGTAAAATAAGTGTTCAGAGTGTCCTAGACTAATTTCGAATTACATCAAGTGAAGTATCTCTAATCCCTCGTAAAGGGCATACTTAACTACTCTCATAATTCTATATTCACAATTGTGTGTAAGCTACTAAAATAGCGACACAATTGGGATGTCCTTGAATACAAATCTCGTGATGTGATTGAAATAGTCTTCCCTTCGCTCTCTATCACTCCATTTGGAATTAACTACTTTCCTAGCAGTGTCCTAGCCGACCAAACCAATCATGACCATAGGTAACACGCCAAAGCAGCAATCATCAATTCCTCACTTTGTGATACAGTCAAAAGTGACTAAGGGTACTAGAATATTATTTAGGACTCACACAATGGTGAAGTAGGGATCTATTCATCCATTTCCTAAATAGGTCACTCAAGCGCATGTAGTATGGAATAAATGCTATGGTGGAGCTACTCTCATTCAGAGTGTTTGTTGAGCTCTTTATAAACACCATACAAATCTTAGTTCAGTTAGTTCTCAAGCGCCTAACCTAAGTCCTCTGTTAGCTCGCCCTCTAAGGTGCCATGACTAAGGTCTCACATCTGACTATTACGATTAGACATAATGAATAGAGTGGGGATATTCATTTTAGTCATAGATCTATGACCTCATCTCGGCTCTATTTGAGGCAACATAATGATATCTCAAAACACATCTTCTATCAAAGATTGAAGCTCATATTGTCTCATCCTTGCTCGCCTTGCAAGTGCCAAGGTTGATTGCTCGTATGAGAGAGCCAATCTTAGCCTGTTGACATACTTATCTTTTTGTTGTGCTAATTATCTCACAAAAAAAATGCATAATTAAAATCTCTAAGAAATCATGCGTTTATTGAAAATATCTGATAACAACAAGTGTCATCTCAATGGAAAATGATCATCTCAAAAACATAAAAACACAATCACCATCTACAAAGTCCCAATTCCCATACATGACCTCTAAAACTCTATGTAGTAATAGACTTAGTTAGGGGATCTGCAATCATCTAGCTAGTAGGTTTGTGTTCTAGGACCACTTCCTTCTGCACAATCATGTCTCTGATGAAGTTATATCTGACCTCTATGTGCTTTGTCTTGCCGTTATATTTTGGATCTTTAACATAAGCTAATGCAGCCATGCTATCACAGTATATTAATACTGAATCTGAATCACCACTCTTAACATTGAGGTCATGCAGGAAGTGCTTCAGCCATTTTGCTTCTTGCACAGCAGCAGAACATGCAATAAACTCTACTTTCATCGCGGACAAGGCTGTGCAGGTTTGTTTCTTGCTTGCTCGGGTCACGACACCTCCATTTAGCAAGAAAACATATCCGGTAGTCGACTTCCTTTCATCCAAGTCTCCAACCTAGTCAACATCAGTATACCCAATTGGGCACAGCTTGGTACCATGATAGCACAGTGTATAGTCCATTGTGCCTTTCAGGTAGCGCATTATTTGCTTTATTGCCTTCCAGTGAGCAGGACCTGGATTTGATTGGAATCGACTAACCAAGCTGACAACATAACATATGCCTGGCCAAGTACAAATCATAGCATACATCAAGCTTCCCACAACACTAGCATAGGGGACCTATGATATATGTTGCTTATCTTCTATGGTCTTAAGGCACATATCAAGACTCAAACTCTCACCCTTAGCTACAGGAGTGCCACATGACTTACAATTGTACATCTGAAATCGTTCAAGAATCTTCTTAATGTAATTCTCTTAGGACAATCCCAAAACTTTCCTTGAATGATCTTGGAGAATCTTTATTCCAAGCACATAATCTACCTCTCCCATGTCTTTCATCTCGAAGTTGGAAGATAACCACTCCTTAGCTTCAACAAGCATTTGCTTATCATTTCCAAACATCAAAATATTGTCAACATACAACGATAGGATCAAGAAGTTTCATTTGGAGTGTTTAACATACATGTACTGATCCTTCTCATTCATCACAAAACCGTAAGATGTGACGGCTCAATGAAATCGAAAATACCACTGTCTAGATGATTGTTTTAAGCCATACAAAAATCTCTAGAGCTTGCACACTTTGCGCTCTTGACCTTGCATCACAAAACTCTCAGGTTGATCCATATAGATCCTCTCATCCAGTTCTCCATTAAAGGAAAGCAATTTTCACATCCATTTGATGTAATTCAAGATCCAAATGTGCCACAATGGCGAGAATTATGCGGATTGAAGCAAATCTCACCACAAGTGAAAAGGTTTCTTCGTAGTCCACACCTTCTTTCTGGGTATAGCCCTTTGCTATGAGTCGAACATTGTATCTTTCAATGGAATCATCAGCTTTGCGTTTGACTTTCAAGATCCACTTGTTCTCAATAGTCTTATGATTAGCAGGAAGGTCAACCAAGTCCCAGACATGGTTAGTCCTCATGGACTCCATCTCCCCGTTCATTGCATTCGTCCACTCTTTACTAGCAAGAGATGAGAGAGCTTCTTGCACAGACTTAGGCTCTACATCATTTTGCATAGCAATCATGAAGGCATCCCCTTCAATCTCAAATTGACGATAGGGAATGTTTCTACGTTTACTTCTATGCAATTGAGGTTCGAGTAGAGCTCCACCTGATGAACTAAGTTCATTAGCTTTCAAGTCACTCCCACTGTTCCCACGAGGTGGAGACTCTAATCCTTTATCCTCAATAGATCCAGATGGAGTGACTTGGTTGGAGTCCTCTTGTTCAAATAACTCTATATTATTTGAAACCTCACCCCTGCTAGGGAATTCATCTTCCAAGAAATCCATATCTCGAGACTCAATCTCAGAGATCGTTCCATCAGCATTCTCTCCAATGAACACATATCCCTTGGAGTGTTCGAAGTATCTTATAAGGATACACTTGTGACTCCTAGGGTCTAACTTCCCATGCTTATGAGAAGAGTTGTGCACATAGGCTGTCGATCCCCACGGCTGCAAATGACTTAAATTAGGTTTTTCGCTAGTCCATAGCTCATATGGGGTTTTTGGAACTGATTTAGAGGGCACACGGTTAAGTATGTAGGCAGCAGTCAATATTGCATCTCCCCAGTGGGAGACAGGTAAGTTAGCTTGCGCCATCATAGACCTAACCATATCCAAGAGGGTTCTATTCCTCCTTTTTGCCACTCCATTTTGTTGTCAACTTCTAGGAATAATCAATTGCCTATCAATTCCCTTTTTATCACAGAGCTTTTTAAACTGCTCAGATAGATACTCACGTCCTCGATCAATTCGTAGAGCATTAATTCTCTTATCTAATTGATTCTCAACCAAGCTCATATATTTTTGAAAGCAATCTAATGCTTCAGACTTATGGGAGATCAAATAGATGTGACCCGAAGCGTGTATAGTCATCTATAAATGTGATAAAATAATGTACACCTGAACGTGCTCTTACATTCATTGGTCCGCATATATTTGAGTGAACAAACTAAAATGGAACAAATGCCCTTTTAGCTTTACCAAATGGTTTTTTGGTTGCCTTTCCTTTAAAACAATGTTCACAAGTTGGCAAGCTAACCTTTGTGAGTGGGCCTAAAAGGCCTTCTCTAGCAAGTTGGTTCATTCAATCTAAGCCCACATGGCCTAATCTAGTGTGCCATTTACTTGAATTAGTGTAAACATCATCACTTCTCACGGCAACTAAAGAAAAATCATTGATATAATAATAATAATAATCATCATCAATGTCTAGCACCATCAAAGCATCTAAGATAAAACCATAACCATAAAATGTATCACTAAGGTATATGCTCATAGACGAGCCCTCAAAAAATAAACTTAAAACCAAGTTTCAACATGACCATAACTGAAAATAGATTTTGCTGGATCTTAGGATTGTGAAGGACATCATAGAGATACAATGTGTGACCACCACACAAATTGAGCATGTAAGTGTCGATTCCATGCACTTGGACACTCGAATTGTTCCCCATCTTGACACTTCTTCCGACTGGGACCCAATAGTAATCTATGCACCCATCTCGACTCCGCACTAGGTGGTCGGTTGCACCTGAATCCATAATCCACAAAGGAGTAGGATTAGCGGCTGAACCATTAGTGACCATTAAACAATTTGAGTGAGAATTTTGGCGTGGTAATACCTTCTTTGCCTCAGCACAATTGCGAGCAAAGTGTCCCATCTTTTGATAGCTATAGCATTTGATCTTACTCAAGTCCTTTCCACCATGCTTTCCTCTCTTGTGCTTAGTGGACTTAGATTTCTTGGGTGCAGGTTCTCCATATTCTTTAGGAGCACCTCCAGCTCGCTTGCGTTTAGGCCCAAAAGCCTTGTGCAAGCTAGAGGTTGCCACATTTGCCTATGAGTTGGACTTAGCAGCCTTCAAGCGCTCATCTTCCACCTCCAAGTGGCGAGCAATATCGTTAAACATTTTGACGCTCTTATTGTGGGTCATGTTTGCTTTCATGTGCTCCCAAGAATCAAGAAGTGATCTAATCACAGCTTGAACTTGTTGCTCATTAGAAGGGACTACTCCACCAGCCTTGAGATCTAGAATCATAGTAGCCATGCATCAAAGATGCTGCTTCATTGTTTGGTTCGGCCTCTTTTTACAAGAATCGCACCTCATGTTCAATTCCCGAAGTCTAGTGAGAGACATCACGCTGAACTTGGCTTTTAGGCCTCAGGATCACATTGGTGCTGAGGTGTATCGCCTTTTTTAGGCACTACCATGGCCTGGTGTAAAGTCTCCAACACTTATTGCTCATCTAAAAGATACTGGATCTTTCTGTGCCAAATATCATAATTGTCGCCATCTAGTTTTTCACCCTTCATCATATCAGTGGCAATAGATTTTGATGTCATTGAATAAATCTACATGCATGCGCATAGTTATTTTCAAAAAATTAGCACAATTACATGATCTTTGTAGCAATAATCTAAATAATCAATAGAAATAACCAAATATATGAGATCGAAAATTTGTAGTGCTCCTAATCATCACTTGCGCTCCTTCGATTATAACTATCAATAAATTCAATTATTGCGCCAAAAATTGTTTTGGAGCGAAAGTTAATTCACTCAACAAAATCTCCCACTAAATATAGGGTGCAATGGTTCACTCACTGTACAAAATTTTCCATAAATTATTCTAACTGATTTAGAATAATTAGGCTTTTTTCCTTAATTAATCAAGCAATGAATGCAATCAAAATTAGGAAAAATATCATACACAGTGAAAAAAAATCAGACAATGCACTCAGATCATTTCTGACGTCTCGCTATAGCTAGGAAAAATTTTCATAATTTTTCGACTTTCCAGAAATTTATTACTGAATCTAACATAATAATCAGAAATAAATGCTACACAACCTCAAAAAATCTGGAAATTTTATACCCTAAACCAACAGGAAAAAAAATTATGGCTCATAAAACTGTCGCATGCCTCAATAAATGCGCAAGTTGCTATGAAATCGTTTATTTATATTTTTTTCTTTCAGATATTATTCTGCAATTTTACAGACTTCTATAAATTTTGAAAAATATACCATAAAATGGGAAATTACATTACGGTCACAACGGTGAAAATAGCTGGGCAATTGGATGCCCGAGCTGGCTGCACGCGCTAGCCACGCGCCGCTGTGCGCGAGCTAGCCGCAACGTCTCCCCTTTTTTTCACTGTCGTCGGCAAGTGCACTTCACCGCCGTTATTCCGGCCTATTTCCTGCGTGTGCTCAACGCTTTTCGCTCCCACTGGGCGAGTGAAGCATGTTGCAATTCTTTTCTTGGTGTCTGAATCAGAGCTTGGAGTGTCTCACACTCTCCTATTCGAGAGTGGCCGAAAACATTTCTTTGTTGTTCTTGGCAAATATCAATCCTAACAAATTTTAGATTTGCTCGGAAACTTCAATTGACCATAACTTTGCAATCCGACATAAAAAATGGCTTATATAACATATCGTTGAAATCCTCTCGAAACAAGGAATCCAATTATATAAAAATTACTCACAAAATATCAATATCAAATCTAGAACAACAATCATAGAACCGAGCAAATATTTACGTGCATGGAATGGAAACGATCCCTATTGGCTTTGATACCAATGTTAGAATTTTATGCACATACATAATGCATATCAATTCCAATTACACATAGTAAAATTCAAGAGAGATTTTAGAAATATATTGAGAAATTAAATCGTTAAGCCAAGATCGTGATGTGGGTTTAAATCACGTACACCTGCATGAACACGATACCGATGGGGGATTCTTACTACATAATTGAGCAGAAATCAATCTCGATCCATAGCACAAATGCCTTCTCTGTGATTCTCTAATGGGAGTGATGCACAAAACCGAACTCTATTTCTCTTCTCTCCAATCTCCCTCAATTGCTCAGCCAATTCCACCGAGCAAATGGAGGCCGAAAGACTTGCTTTATTCTTCAGCCATTCAAGGCAATATTAGCTCATTAATGAGCTGTAACTGTTACAATTAATTGTAATTAATCAGTTTATTACGGGAAAGTTACGAAACCGTTTGAGTACCGGGTCGGGTTCGGTCGGATTCCCCCCATGGGCGGATCTAATTTCTTACACCACATAAAACCGCTAGGTTTTTCTGTCCAAAATCGTGATAGAAGTGCCATGGCTGTGGCAGAGAGGGTGAAAAGACAAAAATACCCTCTCGTACTCTAGCAAGTAAGGGTCAGCTCGAGGCAAATATTAGTGCACATGAAATTAGGGTAAGAAAAGGAGAAATGATGGCATTGAGAAGGCGAAATTAAGGCACACAATGTTCGATTTCCTCAGGTTTATCTTCAAATGGACAAAAAATCTTCGATTCAGCAACGACGTAGCAAAGAGATGGAGATTGAAGGCGGTCCATCATTGCATTCGGCGGGGGGAGTCGATGGATAGCATCAACTAGGGGCAGAGGCACAGGTACTGTCGACACTAATGGGAAGCTTCACTGATGACATCATGGAGCTACTGCAACAATCCAGGAAGGATGTTCTGCCATGGCGAAATTGGAAGGTCAGTGACTATTGCAAGTTGATTTGGCAAGATTGAACGTTATTTGCTTGTATTGATATGCCTAATAAGCTTAGACACAATAATAATGATTGCCAATTTTTGAGTGTATTTGGCTGAAATGGTGCGACAAGCTTGCTTGGAATTTGGTGGGTTCATCGGATCATTGTTGAATGAAATGAGTTATCAGTTGGTGCCATAGTTTTAAAAACCGGACCGGGCTGGCCGGTTCGACCTGTTCAACCAGGAACCGGCCACTCACCCGGTCCGGTTCCTTCAAAAAATCCAATTGCACATTGAAAGAGAAAAAATCCGATTGAATCGGCCGGTTCCAGTCCGACCGGTGAACCCAATTGAACCCATCAGAAAACCGGCCGACTTAAAATTAAAAAAAAAACAAAAATCTATTGTAATGTACCTATTTTATTTTACTAAACTTATATTTATATTTTATATTAAACTTTTTTTAATATAATGGTTATATTAATGATTTTTGTTATAAATTATATTCAAATTATGATATTATGTAAATTTATTAGTAATATTATATTATTAATATTATTTATTAAACATGCGGTTCAACCCATTGAACCCCCGATCCGATCCATGAACCCATGCCTATACCGGTTCCCGGCCCGGTCCGGTTTTAAAAACTATGGTTGGTGCTATTTATGTAGTTTATTTTGCTCTTGAATTGCTTTACAGGTGACTGAACTGTAATAATGTCTGTTGACCGGAATGCCCTTCAAACTTGAATGATTTGCAATTGCGGTAATGTTCTCTCCGGACATTACACATGTGCGCTCTGGTATGCACACCTTAACCATGATGGACTGGCTCTTTTCCTCGTGTCCAGCTTGCACGGATCCTCCACGGACAGTTGTCAGCACCACAGTTTTAAAAACCAGACCGGGCTGGCTGGTTCGATCGGTTCAACCGAGAACCGGTTACTACCCGGTCCGGTTCCTATGAAAGACCTAATTTCACTTTTAATGGGTCAACTCCGGTTGAACCGGCTAGTTTTCAGTCCAACCGATGAACTCAATTGAACCGATGGGAGAACCGATCGACTTAAAACTTTTAAAAAATAAAAACCTATTATAACGTACATATTTTATTTTACTAAACTTATATTCATATTTTATTTTGAACTTTTGTTTAATGTAATGGTTATATTAATGATTTTTGTTGTAAATCGGTGATCGAATCTGTTTGAATTGTTGCATGCATTATCACCATCCCACCTGCCTCACCATCCTCTCCATCCAACCTGTCATCTACAACAAGAACATGAATTGAGTCATTCTCTACAGTAACCTCAGTCATATATTATTTTTGTTAACTCTGCTCGTCAGATTGAACCTAGGAACTTTAAACCACCCCTATTGGTTCTTTGAATCCTAAATCAGCCGCAGCTGCTCGCAGTTCTAGAATGGACATTCGACCAACATTAGCATTGGTTATATGAACTCCATCACCTTCGTACTTTACTTTTGGTTCGCTTACCAACTTTCCTTCATGGCATAAAACCAGCAACCACCTACCATCCTTCAGTCAACAAGAACACCAATGGAGGCTAACAAAGTGCCTTTCTTGCCATTAAAATCACTTGGGACCGCACGCTGCCCTCGTCGTCGCTACGTTATCCCCCTTCAACAAGGGACCACCCAAACCGCGTGATGATTGCAATGCCAATCTTCGCCACCATTCAACACCAGCACCGGCACGTTCTGTGGCGATCCTCTCCTCTTCGATCTATCAGGAAGATCAAGCCATAATCCCTTCTGTTCGACTGTCCACCTCATCTGCTCACTCTCGCGCCTGAATCACAGATCGAAGGGCAACTTTGTCTCTCTCTTCTCCACGTGAGAGCATTTTTGTCTTTTCAGCTCTTTCGCCACGACGGTAGCCCTACGATTAAGGATTTTGGACGAAAACGCCTAACGGTGATGGATGGTGAGCGGAATTGGAAGTCCGTGGCTATTTTAGTTTGAAAAATAAATTTCACGGTAGAACATGAAAAAAAAAATACCAAATTAGGTTGATATATGGGCTATTTTCCTAAAAATAAATTACATTCTCACGTGGGCATAGTTTTGAAAGCCGAATCAGACCGGAAACCGGTGTAGGCATACGTTCATGGGTCAGACCGGGGATTCAATAGATTGAACTGTATATTTAATAAATAATATTAATAATATAATATTACTACTAAATTTACATAATTTCATAATTTCAATATAATTTACAACAAAAATTATTAATATAACAATTATATATTTTTATTTTTTATTAAATTTTACGTAGATCGATTTTTTCATCAGTTCAATTAGGTTCTCTGGTCGAACTGGAAATTAGCCAGTTCAACCAGAGTTGACTTCTTTGAAATTGAATCGGCTAGTCTAGTCCGATTTTTAAAACTATGCTCATGAGTTAGAATAAATTATTTAAAATGCTGAAATTGACAAAAAAAAATATTTGAAATATTGAGCAATTGAAATCACTATGTATTATTAGACCTGGCAAAATCCGGCCCAGCACGATAACACCGTGCTGGGCTAGGGCTTATTGTGCTGTGCTAGCATGGCCTGATAAATTTATATGGGCGTGTTGGGCCCGATGATCTCCGGGTCGGGCCGATATGATAGCCCGATTAGGAAAATAAAAAAAATCTAATAAATTATTAAATACTATTAAATAATAAAAAAATTCCATTTATGAGTTTATTTCTAATTACAAATAAATTACGATCAAACGATATTATCATACTATCGAACTGGGTCGACACGATTTGCCACCTCTATGTATTATGCATGACACTTCATACTCGTGGATGATATTAATGTCGAAGTTTAGGTCAAATTTTTATGAGAATATTAGGAATTATGCTAATAAGTTAGAATTATCGTACATTTTTCAAAATAAGATAATTGGATCACGTATGAGGTAAACTTGTCCATCGAATAGTCGATATTAGGGGTTGTAATGTGGGGCCAATATGTGGAGACTCACCGTCGATCTGTCAATTTAATAAGTTTTTATTAATCTAAATTTAAGTCGGGGTTGATAAAAAAATAAAAGGAGAAAAAAAAAAAGGTAAGAGGGTGAAGAGAGGGGAGAAGTGAGAGAGTGAGATCATCTGCCCTAATTTGTGTCATTATCTGCCCTAATCCGGACAAGGCTGAGAGAGAAGCGGCAATTTCATGAGAATCATCACAGGACCTGGCAGAAGGATCCGAATCTTGCTGGTTTGCCATTACCGGGTCTGGTGATCATTGGAGACACAGCCTCGCTGAGCCATGTGATCCTCCGGAGCTGTCTCCGGAAAGCCACCGCCCGCCACCGGAGTCGAATGATCCGGCCTCTCAGCACTTATGGTGAGGTTCCTGAAGTTGCGTAATCCATTTTCTGTTGCTTGAACTTGGAACAAGCCTGAATTCTGAAATCTAAATTGATTCTCTGGAGTTGCTGCTCTCATGGTTCCGGGGTCTTCATTAGGATTTGATCCGATGCGGAAGTGGGCAAGTTGTCTAGGCTGTGTACTGTATTTTAGTGGAAACGATAATTCATTGTGAGAGTCCTCTTCCACTAAGGTCTCTCTTGAATTCCTGCAGAGAGGAATAATTGGCTAGGGTGGTGAGTGCAGACTGTCTTTGATGGTGATGCTCAATTACAGCCTCCGATGGACGATTTTTCTGTTCATAAGACATGCCGAAGAAATCATTCTGACTATCTTGAGAGCACTTGAAGCAACTTGGAACTTTAAGATTTTGAGGGTCTATCTTATGAGTTGACTTTCATTGACTGCTTGAGTCATATGACGTAATTAATTGTAAAAATTTTCTTTCAGCTGAGATTTGAGCCCCATGTAGGGAGATTCCTTCGTGTCAAGAGGGTCGCCAAAGATTTGGGACAATTTTTTGGAATCCTTGAAAAGTGAAATTGCAAAGGCATAGCTGTTTGCTTTTCCAAAGAGTGATTTTCTTGTTCCTGATATTTTTTTCCCTGATTGCGCTTTTACTATGCATTTCAGCTTGGTGGGCATTTTTGTTATGCATGCTGGTGCTCTGATAGAATGTTGAAGAGTGGGGCTTCTAATGAATCTGACTACGACTTTTAGCATAATAAGGTGAGTCTAATACTCTATATTTGGTGTTACTGCACTGCAAACTGATGGTAGTCCTGTTTGTTTCTCTGTTTTTATTCCCTCTTTTTGGCTCGGGTAATAAGGAAGTTGAAGTGAGCCACAAGATTGAAAACCTTAAACAGCGATATTGCATTCTTTCTGAAAGGCAGTATGAGATATGAAAAGTAGTTGCTCTATTTTGGTGGGGACTGGATTGTCAGCCGAGAGAACTATCTTGTCTTTAGAATGGATCATCGTTGTTCTTGATCCTTACTTGGACTAATCATTTATTTTCTGATCCTTTTGGATTTCTACATATCAAATGTTGATTTTTTCTTTTTCCTGGACATGTTTCTTACTCCTTACATGTCTCTGATGTTTAACTCTTCCCATTTATTTGGTTTTTCTTTGAATATAAGGTATTGTCTCCAGCAATCACAAAGTTCTCCATGCTGTTTACGAGTCAGGAAGCTCATATGATAGCAGATTCTGGTATTTGTAATATTTGTTTGACTTATGTGGCACATTAATTTAATTCACGTGGGATCATAAGAGCTTTGAATCTTGTTCTGCTCATGCAGCTAGCCAAAGCTCTAAGAGGACAGAAAATGACTTTATTGAAGATGCTAGTTACCACAGGGCAGATGCTGCCAGTGTAACCAGTAAGTAATTTTAGTGCATGACCATATCCTTGAAATGATTGACTATGACAAGATGAGAGATTGTCTGAGATTCTCCACCTTCGAGATCTCAAATAAATTGATAGTGGAATGATAATCTGCATTGGCTAATTTCTTTCAAATAAATTTGTGCAGGTAGTCATATCAATGACAGTTCCAAGCAGAAGAACCTCCCAAGAGATTCAGTTCCAGTTAGCGATTTACATGCACAAGGAAATGGAGAGGCAAATGAATGTGGAGAAGTTGAAAAAGATAGCTTTGGAGCTCCACGTAAGGCATGTAAATCTGCTAATGAAAATGAGAAAGAAGAGACGTATGTTGTTAGACCTGATTCACTTGATCCCCCTGTGAAATCTGTTCCCTGTGATGATTGTGAGTCAGATGCAATGGAGCAGGATGTGAGTTTCACTGTCAGACAAAACTCCTCTCTGTTTTATGTTAATCTTCCCTCATTCTCTTTAGCCATTATTAGCATTTGTTGGGTTTTTGGCTGCTATAAGCATCTCTTTTAAGGATGTAGATCTTTGTTCAAGGCAACGTAGGATAGAGGTAATCTGGGACCTTGGTTGACAAATTAATTAAAATCCTCGTCTCATACCAATATTCTATCTTTAGGGGCATCTTTTTATGGAGATGTAGTGCATATGAAACCCGACAATATTCCTAAAATAGAAGCTCTGTTTACTGTCTTGCATCAAATGTGTAAAAGGCTCTTGAACACTGTAATGATTTTACTATGAAAAGATAATTTTAACTGATCTAGGAATGTCAGTAAAGGTCCTTAAATTATCAAAGTCATATTAATTTCCAGCAGGGACTAATATTCTGGTGCATGTGAAGAGCGTGCCAGCCATAGGTCTATTTTGTAGTCTCTTCTGGCCTCTGTTTATGGGTGGAATCTTTTTTGTGATTTTTCTGGACAATAATGCTCAAGGTGGATAGCACTTTGATGGCATGCAACGGAAGAAAAGTCACTCATTTTTGAATTGTTTTTGTTGAAATGCTTGTTGGCATTTATCTTTTCTACTTTGATGTAGGTAAAAGTATGTGATATTTGTGGGGACACTGGTCGAGAACATTTACTTGCAGTATGTTCTTGGTGTGCTGATGGAGCTGAGCACACGTAATGCATTAATTTATGTACTTTATGACAAATTTTATTTATTATTAGTTATTCTTCATCATGTTCTATACTTTCCTTGTACTACTACTCATATTTGCTGCCAATCAGCTACTGCATGCGAGAGATGCTTCAGAAAGTCCCAGAGGGTGACTGGCTTTGTGAAGAATGTAAATTTGCTAACAAAAATGCAGTCCAAAATTCAGGTAAAACATCAATTTGTATGGACTAATATTAAGTGCTTTGAAATTGAAGAGCTGTACATCACAAATATATTTACAGGTTTTGGTTTTGAAGGGAAGAATTCAGTTAAAGCTATGCAAGATCTAGGCAAAAGACCTGTTGAAAAAATTGGTGTTGAATGTATAATGAAGAAGCAGGCATTGGATGTGAATGCTGGATCTCCAAGGATAGGCAATGGAACAACTGCATCTTCTCTGAGTTCTTCTCTAAACATGGAGAAACAAAAAGGAAGCATAGCCCATGAATTTTCTGAGATTCCTCGCCCCCCAAATGCTTCAAGAATTCAAGTCTTCAAAAGTAACTTTACACCTATTTTGTATCTGAATATACTAAAATACTCGGGTTACCGTGTTTTATTTATTAGTTTGAGCACAATCTTGACGATCCAAGAACTTATCTTTTTGCAGATGCATTGTTAAGTTCCAAGTCATTCAGTTCTTTGAATGCAAAATTGAAAGTTAAACAAGCTGAAGATGGATTCCTGCAAAAGCCAAGGGAAGCTCATCGTGTTTCTTTGTTGGATACCAAGATAGGTTCCTTGAGAACATTAGGAAAATCTGCGTCATTTAAATATGTGAATAGAAAAGGACCTGATTCCCCTGATTCTAAAGTTAAAATAATTCCAGCCAAGTTTTCAAGTGTACAGGAATTAAAAGAGGGATCTAGAGAGAAGAATAAGCAAGATTTAGCTGATAGGAATAGATTACCCAGAGTAGTCCAGGATCGCTATGTTGCAAGTAGAAGCCATTCTACTC
Organism: Sonneratia alba; assembly: GCA_900174645.1. Taxonomy (NCBI): domain Eukaryota; kingdom Viridiplantae; phylum Streptophyta; class Magnoliopsida; order Myrtales; family Lythraceae; genus Sonneratia; species Sonneratia alba. Next base: position 6,999,953 of record FWPY01000060.1, read on the forward strand.
CATACATCTCTAAGTTGGACCGGAAGCTGTCATCTCTATCTGAAACTCATTCACTTTCATCAGCAAGTGACAGCCAAGATTCCAACTTTGTACAGTCTGATGGTAAACTAGGCTCTTCACTTCCCAAATCAGCCAGTTATGTTGCCCATCAGGGTACAGATGCTGCTATTGGTTCAGGTGCAAATTTCTTCTTTGCTCCATATGGAAGCATTATCATTGATCTATTAGTTTAACTATGTGGTTGCCCAATTTCTTTACATATTAGCATTTTTTGTATCTTAGGGGCTTAATAAGCGAATCCTCATCTTTTAAGTTTTATCCCCCACTCTTTGGTATTAAAAAAATGGTGGGACTGATTCTTTTTCCCAATTTTCACTGCAGTGGGATCTTCATCTAGTGATGGTGGATGCAATATCTCCATCAAGAAAAGGTCAAATCACACCGTTCCAAAGAGTGGGATGCTTTTAGGTTTATCTTGGTCATCGGAGAAAAAATATAATAGTAGAACTGGTAATAGTCATGATGGGTTAACTCATGCTGGCGATTCAAGAAACCATGTAGAAATAATCCAAGAAAGTTATTCTGGTCGCTTAGGGAGGGGTGTTACATCTGGCTCAAGGACTGCTCACTGTGAAAAATGTGATGAATCTGGTCACACTACTGAGCTTTGCTCATGTGGTGGCTCTCAAGCTTGTGAGATTGATGTTTCTGTGGCAAAAATTGTATGTGGAGACACAGATTATGGAAGTGGGTCCACTGCTGCAGTAACATCAGCTATGCTAAAAAAGCCTGGTATATACAGGAGGAATAAAGCAATGGATAAATCTGACAGTTTATCCATTGTCCATGCTCCAGTGACTCGAGAAAAGCTGGATATCTTAAAGAAATCTGAAAACATGATGCAGTTCAATGGGTTGAATGAAGCTGCAGATTCCCTTAAAGCAGTTGCCTCTCAGGCCAAATTGAAGCCTCTGCTTAGAGACGTATCTGCTCTTTGGAAGGCTTCCATCATTCCAGAGCACAAGTGCATCTGGCAGTATGCTTCCTGAACTCCCATCTTCTTGATTTCCCGCAAATGCATTTTCTCATTCTTTCTCTCTCTTTCTCAAATTTGGTTATAGTTTGAGTTTGTTGCTTATAGGGTTTTTTTAGTTTTCCTTAACTGTGATCATTTCTTGTGTTGTAAAAAATGTCTTATAACGGGCAATTTCCTGCAGAGGTGGATTTCAGGTGCAAAGAGGAAGTAAACAAATGGACTTGCATGGAGGAATTCAAGCACACTTACCTACCTGTGTTTCCTCCATGGTTCTTGAAATGGTCAATAAATTTCCCGATAAAATTGCCTTGAATGAAGTACCTCGAGTGAGTACATGGCCTATTCAGTTCCGTGATTGTGGGACCAAGGAGCATCATATTGCTTTATACTTTTTTGCTCAAGATGTTGAGAGGTATCCTCCAAAATATTCTGTCTCTGTGATTGCGTGATGTTCTTATTTCTGGTTCTTACGCATCAAATTGTGCTGTGATACAGCTATGAGAGGAACTACATGGGCTTGCTGGAGAATATGATGAAAAGTGACCTGGCTCTTAGGGCAGATCTTGGCACCACTGAACTCTTGATTTTCCCATCGAATCAGCTTCCTAAGAAATCCCAGCGTAAGAGTCAATAACATTAGCACCATTTGGTTGCTTAGACAGCCTGTAGATGCTTGTCTGTTCTCTCTATCCCTATTTAAATTTGTTCTTCCTCAGCCTCTCTTCCTATCTATATGTGAAGCTAGTGCCTTGACCAATAGACGAGAAACAGTTGCAAGGAAACCTCCCAGGAAAAATCATCTGGGAAGCTACCAAAGACATGTTACATGTTTTGAAAATACTTGGGTTTACTCTTGACAGAAGCCTGGCTGATATAAGATTCAAAGATGTTTCTACTTCAAAGGGCACCAGGAACTTGGAGAAATAACTGGTGTAGTGATATACAGAAGAGCTGTTGGTTCTTCAGTTTGAAGTGTCCTAGTTTAGCACAAGAGAGAACAAAAGTGTCTCAAATTTTCTTCAGATGTCCAGTGCATTACATAAAGCTCTGCTGTACATTATATATATTTTCAAGTTTTATGATGTTAGCTCCTGGAATTTGTCATTTTGGACGTAGGGCACTTGGCTTATGATCTCATTCGCAGGTTGGAACATGGCATTTTACCTCTGGGGCGTCTTTAAGGGAAGTCAAGCAAATGGTTCAAACCATGGAGTTGGTGAACAGGAAAGCTTTAGCAAGAAGCAAGAGGCTGATAACAGCGGAACCAATGGATGCAACATTTCAATAAATTCAAAGTTGTTGAGAGATGGCTTCGCTTGTCAGGTTCACGATCTCAACGATTGCTTGGCTGTTGCAGAAAATCTAAGTGAAGACTACAGTGATGGGGTAAAAGTGAAGGGCATGGAAACTGCTGAGAGATACTTATTTCCTGTCAGTTCTCAGGGCTGGCAGGAATTTAGGACAGAATATAGCCCTATTCCTTGGAAATCTGTCTCTTCTCCAGCTCTCAGGCCTGATGTTCCTGTTCCAGACCTTGAGCTTGCATTAGGAGCCGAGACAAAGTCACCAAGGAAGGGATTCTCCTTTTGGGTTGACCAGAGCAAGTGTTCATCACCAGACACGCTTGCTCCTGCATCCAAGAAGAACAGGGAGGATGAACGATCTGCCTCCCTTTCTCTCTCCTTGTCGTTCCCTTTCCCCACCAAAGAGTGAGGAAGCATCGAGCCCTTCCTGAAAGAGAAGCCTCAGCATGAAGGCGCCTTGTGGATACCTGTAATTTTGCTCCTTCATCGCAGTGACCCCATTTAATTGATATTGCAGGAGCAACTTCATGATTCCCGAGTCTCTCTTGGTGTCTTGGAATCAGTTCGTGAGAGCTTTAAGATGTTCTTTATGGTACCTATTGGCTTCCTAGGGAATCCTTACCATCTGTATATAACTCTGTTTGAGTGTAGCTACAGTTTTTATTTCCTTCCATCTCTCTTTCTTTTTGTTCTTTTGCTCTCTGTAGTACTGGTAGCTTCTCCATTGTTCTGCTGCAGAAGGCAGGAGCATTTGTAGGCTAGAGATGACAGCCGATCAGTTACAGAAGAGGAAGAGGGAATTTGCAGAGCATGAACTTGATATTTCCCACACCTCTTCATGGTCTATAAGGTAGAATATGTCTTCCCTGTGACCAAGCCACCGTCTTAGAGTGCGAGTTCGGGTTACGCAAGTGAGAGCTACAGGCGGCTAACAGAAAGGAGTGACCCAACTCTGAAAATGGTAATGGTTCTCAGGAATTGCAAATTCAAGAGTTGAACCGCACCTTGGATCGGAGGAAGTTTATGTTCACTCAAACTGGTCTCAGAATCTTAAAGAAAAGATGTATGCCTTCATGATATCCTCTTCACTGAGAGGATCAAGACAATGTCAAGAATATCTTTTATGAACTCTTCTTTCGAGTTTCTTTCGCCACAATCGATATGTTCATTTGGTTAATTTCTTATGCTATTTACTGAGCATAATTTCCTTTTATTTCCATATTTATATATATCTTTTTATATTGAATTACTAATATATCGATTTGAAATTCATCATTACTCTTCAAATATGAACCTCCAGGATTGGACCTTATTAAATATTCACAAACTAGGTTAAAATTGCACTTTGATATTAATTGAAGTCTTCATTGCAGATCAATCGAGGGGCAAAAAAGATCGGGCCTAGATCATCCCTTAGAAGAGGACCCCGGATTTCACTTATGATTCGTATTACCTCAATCCAACTGAACAACATATCAACCGTCATCATTTTCCCGGCATCAGTCACAGGCTCGTATATAGCATAAATGTTTCTCATTTACTCTTTTATGAAGGAGACAGTGATCATTACATAGTGATATGATTGATACAATAGGAAGATGAACCAGTATTGCAGCAGCAGATCCCTAGAACTGCCCATAATGCTTGGTGCTGTATTTGCTGTCGTCCCTTAAGAAGCTCCCAAGGAAGACAGCCGTTGTGTGCCCTCTTACAACAAACTGTGTACATGGTAATCTTTGTTTAGATTCTACTGTCGCTTGGAAGCCGAACCCTTTTCTGGTATTCGGCGAGGGCCCATAGTGGATATATGTTCCTGTAAGCTGCGTAATGCAACATGCAGTTCTTCAAGAACACTCCCGTGATTTCCTGCAACAGAACCACCGAGTTTAACATGGTTGACATAAATCCATGCATTGTTTGGAATCTTGCTGTGTTAAGGGAAACACTTTCCTAATGGAACACGGATTGTGAGGCAAGCGTTCAGAGATGTGATAAAGAGCCTTCGGTATACGGGTCACAGTAAACATTTTCAATCAGAAAATGCAGCAGGGTTTTGATACGGACCTGCTGTGGAAAATCACCATCTTCTAGTTGGGAGTTGATTAGCAGCTTGGCAGCTCGATGAAGAGGAGTCGGGTCCCTGTCCGCCTGATAATGATATAGAAATTTCCAAGTTTTAGGAATGCTGACACAAGATACATTTGATTCTACATTATGTGAAGAAGCAAACTTTAGCAACCGACCTGTCCAGAATGAATCAGACCCATCATGGCCCACGCGGTATGCACTAAATTCGATCTGTTTCCCTCCAGAGGCACATATTCCAGCGATATAGTTTGGTTGCATATTGCTCAATATTTATGTTCGATATTTCAGGGCAAGGTCATCGGAGTAAACCTCAGATGTAGTCGTCCACTAGTGCCTCAAACTTGCATAAAGCTTACCTTTTTCGGGCAGCAGAGGTAGCTCTCTCCCCACCCACCATCTTCAAACTGGGTACGGAGCAGAAACTCCACACCTTTGCGCATGGCTGCACAGTTGTTGTAGGTCTTGCCTGCAGCTGCTAGTCCTCCCAGAGCAAACCACGCACCATAAGTGAAACAAACTCCCCAGCTGCCATACCTACAAGATCATTTCATCGTCAACTTTTATCTTACATGAGTCAAAAGCCTCCTAGAAGATATTGCAGGAGATACAGACAGCAAGAGAATCAGATAAACATACCATGAACCATCAGGCATCTGTATATCCTCGAGATATCTTGCAGCATTTGTCACGAAATTGTCAATCTCGTTCTTTCTGTGTCCTGGGTACAGCTTCTTAAACAGCATTAAGGCTTGGATAGCTGATGATGTGCACTCCACATACTCGTGCTCAATCACAATGTCGGCGAAGAATTCAGTTGGATTAAGGAGCTGCAAGAAGGGGGAAGAAGTAAGAAGGAAGAAGAATAGAGAATCGTGAAAGTGCTCAGACTAGGAGTAGAATGAAGCGACTTTTATAAATCAGGAGAAGTTCTTACTTCCAACCAATTCTGAGCTCCTGCAGGTTCCCAAGCTGGCAGCCCACCGTTTTTACTCTGCAACAAGTTGTAGACTTGAGATTGTCAATTCAACATAAGTTCTTTCACATTTCTTAACAGAATTCGAGTACAAATATTCTGAGATGGCAATCTAGTGTTGGTATGTTTTTTCACCTGTAGAGACAAGAGGACATTCACTGCATCATAGAGCCGCTCAGGTTCCATCTTCTCTCTGATGATATCTGGGGGCATTAGCGACAAGAGCAGGCAGCACTGCATATGAAAGTTGGAAATTAAAACGAGAAAACTGTAGCCTGCACTGGACGAAATCAAATCCTTCAGCGCTCTTTTTTGTATAGGGAAAAACAAAACTATCATACTTTCAAGCCTTCAGCAGTGCAGTCTGAGACTTGCCACCCGTGATCTTGATCAGAGAAGGTCCATGACCCCTTAGAAATATGACGGTACATGCTTTTGAAGTCCCCAGAAGGATTATTCTTGACCTTAAAGATTAAAATTTTACCAGGTCAGTTCTCTAAATAATGCAGTAAAAAAGGAAGGCAGGAGTCATTCGCCATATTTGGAGGCACTGAATAAATTACCTGAGACTTTTTGATGAAATCATGTCCTCTTGCAAGAACTGGTCTTATCTCATCTGTAAGATTACTTGCAAGCAAGGCCTGCATAGTGAAACCAGTGTCCCACTCCTGGCTTCCAAAACCCTGCGAATAATAAGCAGTAAGCTCAGTGTTTAAAGAAGCTGACCAGTTGATTCTGGTAATTTAGCTCGCATCCATTTTCACAAGTCAAGATCCCTAACCTGCATCTTCATTCCATCCTCAGCAACCCAAAGGTAATCTGGGATCCTAGCGAGATGCTTCTTAAAGTAATCCCCATTCGGGTCTTCCACCCAACAGGAAAGCATGCAGAGAACCTGTTTGAAACCATTTGAAATATAAGCCTCCCTAGGATTTCTTGTCAAACAGTTTATTTCTCAAAAAACCAATTCCCTCACCTTCTCAACACATCCAATGGTAATATATCGGCTGTTCTCATCTTCATAATGAATATGCTTCATGGTCACTTGAAGTGCCTTCTCTCTTAGCTTGTTGAAGGGCCAGCGGTTCAGGAACGGTTCTGTGAATATGTACAGGCCGTCCCAGAGCAGGTCCTGTACTAAAGGATGGGGATAGTAGAGATCTTCCTGCAAAGAGAAGTAATCTCTTATCAGCCTTTTCTTGTCAATATTGTGAAGGGTAATGGCAGCTGATAATGTAGGCAAATTAACCTTGGCACAAAGATGACGGACTTTCCACCAACTGATGGTATCATAGGGTTGAGTATGAAGCTCTTCTCTTAGCTCTTCAACAAGGGGCGTGATTGGGCCCACAAACTTCTTCCCATACAAGTAAGACATGGGCATGTAGACCATCCTACAGTAGCACCACATTTTGGCTGCAAGTTCGAGTACATGACAAGGGAAACGTTATGAACAGCCGAGAAAACATATCATTGAACAACAGTTTGGAAAAGAGAAGGATGATATGCATACCTGGATGCATGGGAAGAAAAGATGGAAGGATCCAAAACTCCGGGGGCATGGGGTTGCTTCCTGACCAGTCAAAAACCCCCAGTATCTACATCCCCAGTGGATACCGTCAGATGCAAAACAAACTTAATGGATAAACTAGATCTTGGAGAATCATGCAGTTTTCAGTTTAACTGATGATCTTAAGCGTTTTTCTGTATCCGCACATGGTGATTAATTTAAAGCTTGATTGTTCTTTACATGTCTCCTTACACCATTTTCCCCCCAAGCTTCATTACTATCTCAAAACTAAGTTTTAAGCCTTTAAATTTGCAATTGAAAAGGGCGGAAGATAGTTAAAGAGGATATACCGAGAGCCAAGTCTTGCCCCATGATGGAATGTAGGTGACACCGCCGTGATCGAGGATCCACTTGCGTGCCCGCACGCAGGCATTATCTTGACCACCATCTGGGCCTTCTCCAAGGATGCGCATACATATGTAGCTCAAAGCCGTGCAGAACATAGTACTATGTCCCTCAATGTGCAATCCCCACCCGCCATCTTCATTCTGCAACCAAAAGCAATCATCAGATCAACCTTACCTTAAACAACTAATTTGTCAATGGGGCATTGGAGATTATAAACTCCAGTCCGGCCATTCCTAAAGGTATCTAATACATCAGATAACATAAACATGCATGAAGAGCTGGTCTAACAAAATAAAGAAAATGAACAATCTGTCCTTTCTCGGGTATGTTACCTGATGGCAGTAAATGTATCGAAGGATTTCTTTTTGATATTCTGCTGGGAAGACTGTGTTAAGATGCCCTGTTATGTAGACGCACATCACCTGCACGCCCCCGTACACAGAATAATCAGCAAAGCTTGCTTCTTGACTCCATCATTATTCAACACCAGGAAAAAGGAACTGACCAGGGGAGGGAGGAAGAACAGAGGTCCGGCGTTCTCGGCTGGCCAATGGCCGTCGCTTGCCTGCAGGGCGGAGAAGAAGTGAACCGCCCTCCTCAGGGCAGCTGTTGCAGTCTCGTAAGTTATCTCCTCCCCTTCCTCCACCCTCACCGGCGGGATCGTCTGCTTGAACTTCTTCTCCCTCAGGAACTGCAATCCAGCATTAGGGGATAAGTTCTTCAAGTTTTGATAGTATGGAGGGTTCAAACATCAATTTCAAAAGTTTGATGACTGACAGCGCAAACAGAATAATGGTTATGCCAAGCCTCAGGAGAAAGACTTCTTATGGAACGGTTACATGCACTGACGTCGGGTAATCTTTCAATAAAAAGTGGTTGAATTTTAATTTTTTAATTAATTTTTAAAAAATATTAAATAAACTAAAAAAATAATAATATTTTTTAAAATGTAATTAACTCTGCACTAGGGTCCCCGCTTACAAAAGGAAGAAAATAAAATTTAATTAGGTAAATAGGAAAATCCCTATTCTACCTGCGGCTGGCTGCTGACAGGGTGAGCATTCTACCGTGTGGCTAAGAAGTCCAGCCGACGAATTTACGTTCGAGCTCAAGCTCGAGCTCACGCCGATCTCCTCGAGATTAAAACTCTTTGTATCAATATTTTTTATATTTATAGGATCTAAAAACATAGAATCTGGCGTTAGACCAACTAACTGCGATTCATCAAAGGACAAGGCTTATTTGGAAGTAAATATGTCAAATTATTTTAACTAAAATATATAAATAAAAATTAAATCTATTTTCGACGCATTTTTATACTTGATTAATTAGTATGAATCAAATTTGATTACTTTATTATAAATCAAACTCACTTATAAATATGCGTATTGTATGAGACATATATATCTAAAAAAGGAACAGTAATTGACAACCATGATTTAGGTCATAGAATTTGTAAAAACTAGAGGCGCGACAAAGCTCTTATTATCATTATTATTTATTAAAAAATCATTAGCCCTCAATTTCCTTTGAAAAGACGAACACAACCCACTGCCGCCACAGTAAAGGAATGAGAAAAGCGGTTCAAACTAAGTGCATCCTCGGATTAGCGCACGTGCTTATGAGCCTAACGTGAGAGGGTCTCGTGGCAATTTCACACATCTGTAGGTTTATAGGTTTACTTGGATGGTGTAGGGTCGTCGAGTACGAGGAGGAGGCCACTCCACCTCGACTACCTCGTCTAGAACGGTGGCGGCTGTCAGCTGTCTCATTCAGGTTTCTCGGGTCGGATGACCTGCTAGAGTCCGTCCAATGAACGAATGAGAAAAAAAGAAGAAGCGACTTAAACGTGCTTCCTAGGTCGAAGAAGATGGGTAATCCGACGATGAGCACGGACTACATGTGTGTACCTGGAACCGCCAGAGAAGGTCGCCGCTGGGCTTAACCTCGAACCGATTCTCGTAGAAATTGAGACGGGCGGCCTCCACCTCCGCGATCTCTTCCGGAGAGCCCGCCTCCGGGTCGAACTCCCATATCTGCCTCCCCACGTAGTTGTTCGTGCTGTACAAGTACGGGTCGTTTCCTCCTCCTGCAGCTATCTTCAGCTTCCACATTTTCTTCTGGTAAATCTGCTCTCTATTTCAGGATCCCTCTAGTCCTGCGACAGAAATACATGAAACCCTCTTGGTTACTTATAATCCCTTCACACCCATCTAGTGATAGATCATATGCAGCTTGACGTTGACAAAGCCGAAGACCAATTTCTGTAATGAGAGTGAGCCCGGTATCGTATGTATAAACCGTTGTAACCCCTGAAACCGTAACTTTAAGAAATACAAGAGTCTCGAACTTTTACTATGGTGCAGTGCACCCATGGACTTGAATAACACAAGGATTCTCTGCGTGCATACATAAATATAAATATAAATATATATATATACACGAGTTTTGTGTACGTGGGATCGATCGGCAAGATACACCTTACCGCCGGTGTGGTAGATCTCTGTCTATCCGAGGCTTAAGAGAAGCGACCGTGTGGCTGTTTAGCCAGAGAGGTTTTGGCTCGGGGGAGACGGAGAGAAAGAGGAATCCAGAAGGGAATTAGATATAGAAAAATAGGTTGAGGATTGACTGAATGGCTCTCCTTATTACCGGAAGAGGAAGAAGAATACCGGCTTATAAACAGTTGTTGAGAGCAGGTGTTTAACGGCATATTGCAAGATAGACCACGTTGCCACGTGAAGGCGGGTGTTAAGATGTACGATCTCACATCGATTAAATAAAGAAAACGTTGTGGATTTATAAGAAAGTTGGATACTGTCACCTATCAGCTTAAATTTTTGAGTGAAAACAGATCCGATTCTTTATGAACTCACAACGAATTTAATAGTTCAAGGAAGAAGTCATCTATATATATGTATATATATATATACATGTATATGTCCTCATAAGATTTCTCGCATCAATAATAAGAGATTCCCACTATTGCATTTTAGGTGGAGGGAGAAGAAAGAGAAAATGAAAGAGGAAGAAGGGAAAGATAAGGGAGGGAAGATTATGTGTTGGGGCAGCTGAGTGCTTTTTATTTGCCTTTCATATTGTCCTTCCAATGTGTTAATTATCTCCCAAGCTTGCCATCCTTAACTTTTTCATTCCTTTTTAAAGTGCGTTCAAATAGTTCTTTCACTCAGACCGCTACTGATCAAGATGCTCGAGTTCGGTCGTCATCCCAAGGAGAAGGCATTTTATATGACTATCACACCGCATCAATACAATGTTATTTTCCTTAAACTTTTAATCCAACAATTTATCCCTTTTCTTTTAGGGTTCACTCTAATTCCTCTTAAGTTATATTTAATGTCTTTTAGTTTTTTCTTTAAAAACCATTATCTATCAATTTTTTCGTTGAACAATTATACCGAATCAGTATGATATCCGATACAACCATTGCATGGCATAACTTCCCTATTGGAAGCATTCCTTTATGTTTTGGGGGAATGGGGTCAAATCCTACGATTATTATATTAAGCAATGGAAGAATTTAAGTCCGAGAATTAGGCGACAAGATAGGAGATTGCATCTTATACTAATATTTATTTATTTATATAAATAAAGAGTCACCAGTTTGGGATTTCTTCTTGAATTAGAGAACTCAAAACTTGCAAGAAACTTTGTTCTCTCATACAGCTTTCTCTTGTGAATTGGCATGGATCCGTTCAAACATGTTTTAACATGCCTTTCTTTTAAATAAATTTTAAATTAGAATTTATTTTGAAAAAGTATAACAAAGCACTCCTTAAAAAATTCGAAAATCTTAAGTAGTTAAAAAACTGTAATTGAAAAGGTGATGCCGAGTTACGTGGCTCGAAATTGAAGTGTACAAATTTTTGGGTCTATGTTATATATTGCAAAAGAACAAAAAAAATCATAGCTGTGAGTCATGTACTTTTATCACAATATTATAATTGATCCAAATAGTTTAGTAAAACAAAATCTCAATGAATGAACCTTTTATGAGATCAATTACTTATCTGACTCTGAATCAATCACATCATTAAATTTTTGGATATGAATTATTTGTTTAACCCCCCTAAAACGTCCCCTTCTCCCCCTCAGCACGTAAATGGACTGAGGATTGATTTCCTTGGCACCAACTACAGACGGTGAATATCCCCCGATTTACTGAGCCCACGCAAAGTCCCAGAGTTGACAAGGAGAAACATAGGATCTCCACGTTCAAACACGAAAACATTGAATGATGTCGGCTAAAGTCGCATCCTAAACAAATAAGAAAACAAGACTTAAAAGAGTGGGGGTATGGATTCAATTCTCTATATTTGGTTTCGATTAGTAGGTAGAGATTTCTCACCGTATTATTACTTTATTCATATTTCAAGGTGGCCGTAGAATCCATAATTGAGTGAGTACGTAAGAAACTGGGTGCATATTCATCCAAAAGTTGAAACTAGCATGTGGCACTACTTTTAACTCTCATTATATATATATATATATATATATTATAAAATGGTATTACCATCATTGGCAGATGAGATCTATTTATGGAACGGTCTAATTAATTATTGATCAAGTATGAATAATAATTCTTTCCATCGATAAGCCTGTCAGGTAAAATTACTTAATTTCACGGTGTTAAACAAGATAGAGACGCCTTTCTGACTTGAAAAAGGTTGTTGAACTACACAAGTGGTCAAATATGATAGGTTAAATTCATTCTAAATTTATAAGAGATTAAATCTTATTTAAAAATTTAAATTGATAGGTAATAATATCTAATTTTTTTATAAATTTATAATATTTTTTTATTTAATTGACACGTGATTATATATCAACATCATCACATAGTCTCCATATCAAACTTTTAAATCCGTGTGGTTGGTAGAGTGTGAAATGGAGAAAGTCATGCTGTCCTATCACTGCTCTGTACGGTCTTATATCGATAAACAGGAAGAAAGAAAGTGCCATCATATGAGCCATGTCTGGATTCGACAAACATGTTGGATTCGGTGTACAACATTCGGGTCGATATATTTTCAATTGAGGCCCGTAAATACGTACCGAACCCCTATAGGTTCATGCATATATATCTACATTTGAACATACACATGGATCCTTACCAATACGAGTTAATTGAGAAAATTCGTTATTTTTTCTCATTGAGTAAGATTTCATATTTGAATTTTATGAATGAAGAAAAATCATTAATTTTACTTCTTTGGTGGGCTAAATATGATTAAAACTGGGCCAACTAAGATTTATTAAATATATATTATATAATAACTATAGAAAAAATGTATATATATAGATACACGCACACACACAATGAATAGTTATGCAGCCCGGTGACCATCCGTGATAAATCGCGCTGAATGCTACCGGCGCACGATGGCATTTGGAGGTGCTGTGTGGTGATCCATAAATTGGCAGCAATTCTCCGCCCAACTTTTAACCGATTATGGTACACCGGAACCAGACATAATTTAATGAAAGTGTACCTTTTTTTATCTCAACGCACGCAACCAATCTGTAAAGAAAACCCTTCAACTCATAATCTATATATTCAATCTACATAAATAAATTAAATGTACCAGTCATATATATATATATATATATATAGTTAACATATTTAATATTATAATAATAATAATTCAATTAAAATATTTACTATAAAATGATATAAAATATAACAAATAAATATTAATATATTTTATAAGATAAATTAAATTAATAATACACATAATTAAATAAGTGAAATAGATTAATATATTTGCTATATATTTAAATAAATATAGTTAGTCGTATTTTATCGAGTTAAATAAATTTATCATGTTTTAATCTGAACCCATCAAACTCCATATCAAGTCATATCGGATTATATGTTATGTTAAAAATTGTCACACCTAACTAATTTAAGTTAAATTTAAGTATGAGATCTTGAAAAAGAAAAGAGAATATCGAACCATTTAGTATTTATTTCTCTCAATGTAAAACATCCGGTGTCCATAAATCTAAGCCTGCCTTGGCTAGTTTGGATTCGAGCGAGTCGCCCAGTATGGATAAAACTCTTGAAATATAAATTTTTATAATCTATTACAAGATTCTAACCCAAGGCATGATTTTAGGGAAAGAGGCATAAAACCCTCGCTAACCAAGTCATGGTATGAATGCATGTCATATATTAGCTCCGAATGGAACCCGTGTAGGGAATTTCTCCGGGTGAAGACAATGAGTTGATGCTGCATAGAGGATGGGCCAACAGAGGCAGGCTTTCACACTCCCGATATCGGCCGAGGTATTAATTAATCAAGCAAAGATCTTATGTGTTAGATAATACACCACGTACGTAGAAACATATATCTACGATAGTTTGAAATCGACAGAAATCGGTCCGTTCGAGCAAGGGTTACATCTCAATGAATAAGCCGAGAGCAATCGGGGATGATCTTATCTGACAGTGCCCATCAACCCAGAGGCCTATCAGAAGACTGCCTTAGTTCACTTTCTATTTTACTGCCACTCAATTCAATAGGGCCAGTAGTCAAATGTAAGAACCATACGGACGAGAATTCAGTGGCGTGTGGGATAAATTAACATCTGGTTCCAACTCCTCCCATCATTTTTATTCAAGAAAATTAATTCTAATTTCAATAAATCCCCTATCATCCTATTCTTTTTTTAAAAAAAATAAGAAATATACATATATATATACATACACACACATCATCTTCAGTTGACTGGTTGTTGTAGAACACATGAACAATTTAAAAAAAAAAAAAATCCCTGCTCCTTCCCACGAATTCATATAGGTTAACATACAAATACGTGTGTGGATGGCCTTATCAAGAAATATATACTCCGGGGGCGGGATCGGATCCATAACGTAGCAAATCACCCATGAGTTGTGTGTACATCTTATCTAGTAGAGCTAATATTGGGGGTTAAAAGATACTGACTTTATTATTAACGAGAAAGAACTTGCTATATAATATAAGAATACCCACCATTAATTTCGAGTACTGAGAGGTTACCGGGCTAAGCACTTTACATGTACAGTGATTATATCCAAGAAATGATGCACTTTTATCAACGGCAGAAACACGATAAATAGATAAAATGCGAGGAAAAATCAAATGCAAACGATAAATTATCATGTTTCGTTCATAGTTGACATCGGTATTAATCGAACACGGAAACGAGAGTTCCACTCTTTTGCGTGCCGTGCCGCGTACGATATGTTAGTCAAATTCCGTTTTCCGAGTTTTGTTAGGCCTTCATTCATTATACTTCGAGCTGGAGGAAATGCTCATCGAAAGTTACTCTTGTTAGGTGGAAATTTGTGTGCATTGAACAAGGAGACGGGATAAACCGATTGGCAGTATTTTCGATATATTTCTTTTTGAGGGGTTATATATATTTTTTCAATTAATTGCATAATTTGCTAATTCCCTCCCCGTGATAATAGAACTGACCAAATGTCACCTGACGAAGAAGAAGCTACCAGAGATAAAAGGAAAGAAAGAAAAGAAGCAAGGTATATCAGAAGCTGTAAATGCCACCTCAAAGGTCTACTTATTTTTGTGTTACTCATGAGTATTTTATACGTCAGAGTTAGCAGTACATTACAAGACTCAGTATGTAGTTTTTCAACTAATTCAGCTGCTCAATCACACGTGTCATCCACGTGCAAGCTCCGTTAATACTTCCCCCTCAAGATGGAGCGTAAATGTTCTGAACACCCATCTTGTTTAACGAGTACTTGAACTGTCTGTCCTACATGAAGTGGTTCAGTTAACAGGTCTGCCAATTGTTGCCTAGTCGAGATTGGTAGTGTTTTCACCACTCCATCTTTCAGTTTATCTCTAATGAAATGACAGTCAAGTTCTATGTGTTTTGTTCTCTCAAGGAACATAGAATTAATTGGTTGCAATGTGTTGAGCGGCTTCACTGTCACTGTACAAGAGTGCAGGCCCAACATGATCGATCCTCAAGTCCCCGAGTAAGTTCCGCAGCCAAACTAGCTCACATCTTACTTGTGCCATGCAGCGATATTCTGCTTCAATAGTAGATCTTGATACTAGTGATTGCATTTTTTATCGCCAAGATATCAATGACGATCTTAAAAATACGCAAAAACCACTCGCTGATCTTTGAGTGTTTGGGCAAGCTGCCCAATCGGAGTCTACAAATGCTTTCAACTGCAACTCTGAGCTGGAGGGGAGTAAGACACCTTGTCTAATGGTGCCTTTTATGTACTACAATACCCTATGAGCAGCCTTCATATGAGTTTCTTTGGGTTCAGAAACATATTGACTAAGCTTGTTAACAACAAAGCTTAAGTCTAGCCTTGTGATCGTAAGATAAATCGCAAGCTCTAGCAAGAGCTCTCCACCATTTATGAATAGCCTAGCATTGGGTTCCATAGGTATTGATATTGTCCTACACCCAAGAAGACCTTGATCAAACAGGATTTCCATGGCATACTTACACTGAGATATGTTGATCCCTATCTTTGATCTTGCTATTTCTATGCCCAGAAAGAACTTGGGAGTTCCAAGGTCCCGCATTTTGAACTATTTTGCTAGGCCCTGTCTCAAAACATGTAATAGTTCAATGTTATTACCAATGATGAGTATATCATCAACATCAACTATCAAAGCTATAAATTGAGCACTTGGATGTCCTTTTATGAATAAATAATGATCAAATTGAGATTGCTTGAAGCCCATAGCAAGAACTGCAGCTAAAAATGTATGATTCCACTTTTGAGATGCTTGTTTTAAACCGTAGATCGACTTATGAAGCTTGCACACGAGTGATGGTGGTAATGTCTCCCCCTTACTGCAAGTGCACCCAAGTGGAAGTTCCATAAAAACTTCTTCCATTAAGTCACCATTGAGGAAGGCATTGCTGGCATCAAATTGCAGCACATACCAATAAAAAATGGCAGCAAGCGATAAAAGCAATTTGACAATAACCAAATTAGCAACATGTGAGAAAAGTGTCGAGAAAATCAATCCCCAACTGTTTTGTAAGACCTTTGGCCACTAAGCGAGCTTTCTAGCATTCAAGTCGTCCATTAGCATGAAACTTCATTTTGTAGACCCATTTGCATCCTATGGGGTGCTTTCCAGGAAGTACAGATACAATGGTCCAAGTATGATTTTCTTACATAGCTACAAGTTCATCTGCCATTGCAACATGCCAATGATCATGCTTGATCACTTCTTGATATGTCTTAAGATCAGCTTGACTTGTGATAGCAAAAACAAATTTCTTATTCGCAACACAATTTTGAATAACCAACAAAAAGAGATAGGGGATGAGCTGTTGAAAAAGAAGCCACATTCACAATGTCAACATAATAAAGTTGATAATCATTCAGATATGAGGGGAGACAAGAACTCCTATGGGGCCTTGACTGAATAGAAGTAGGGGAAGCAAGAGCTAACGTTGAAGATGTGGGCACATAGGTTATATGTTCATGATCATTCATGGGACGACGAAGGAGTGAATCTGGAAAGAAAGAAGAACAGTTAGTTGTATGCAAGGTTGTGACTAGCAAAAAGACATTCTTATGAAATATGACATGTCGTGAAATAAGAACTTGATTAGAAGCAAGATCAAGAAGCTTATATGCTTTGTATCCAAGAGGATATCCTATGAAAACACATGCTATCGAACGAGATGCAAACATATGTCGACCTTGAAGAGTAGTTGACACATAACATAGGCAACCAAATGTGCACAAGTGATCATACTTAGGCTTTGACTGAGTTAACATTTCATAGGATGTCTTATGTTTCAAAAGAAGCGAAGGCACACGATTTATCAAATAAGTGTTTGTTTGAACACACTCTCCCCAACAACAAAGGGGAAGTCCTGATTGAAACATTAGGGCCCTTGCAACATTTAGAAGATGTCGGAGCTTGTGTTCCACAACGACATTCTATTGTGGAGTTTCCACATAGGCGTGATAAGATTGAATGCCCACCTTACTGTAAAAGCTGGACAAATTAAATTCATGAGCATTATCAGACCTAATTCCCTTAATCTTCGCACCATATTGTGTTAAGACATCTCTATAAAAGGCTAGAATCAACTGTGTAGCATCTGCTTTAGAATGCATCAGATAAATCCAGGTCATTCTCGTGTAATCATCAACCAAGGTAAGGAAATATTGATGACCTTCGGTGGTCATAATAGAAAAAGGACCCCAAACATTCACATGTATCAATTCAAAAGCCTAAGTAGCCATATTGTTCATGGGAGAAAAAGGCAATCGTCGCTGCTTAGCAAGATGACAAATCTTGCAATGAACATGATCAGTAGGAAAAGAAGCATCAAAAAAATTTTAAATATGTTTTTAAAGTAAGTAACTAAGAATAAGAAGGATGTCCTAAACGAGTATGTCACACAGTAGGTGTAAGCATGACTGAACAAACATTAATAAATTCAAACGTGAAGAAATACAATTGATTTCTTGCACTACCCTTCCCAATCGTCAATCCTTGCATCTTGTCCTAAAGCACACAAGAGTCATTAGTAAAACTAACTAAATAATTTGTATCACGAGTAAGAGTACTAATGCTAATGAGATTAAAATGAAATTCTGGAATGCAAAGTACATTATGTAGTGTAATATAACGATTAAGCTGAGTAATACTAGCACAAGCAACTACTGCAGTGCTATCATTAGGCAAATGAACAAACCTTTCTTTCACACATTTGATATCACTAAGTAATATTTGTTGACAACAAATATAGTTTGTAGCACCAGTATCTAGAATCCACTCAGAACATAACGAAGAATGTACGGTAAGAGTGTAAGAAGAAGCATTACCATACACTTGTGATGCAAGCGGTTGAGGAGGCACTGCAATGACTTCTCCTGAAGTAATGTGTGCCATTGGTGCCTTATTCTGAATTTTTTGTGCTAATATAGGCTATGACTTGTTGCATTTGATCCACAGATAGATCTTCTGCTATGGGAACCATTGATGGCTCATTCACATCAGAGCCACTCATAGCTTACTTGATAGACTAAGCTTTATGCTTCCCTATCCTTGCAATATGATTCTGACTATTGTATCGTGATCATGGCTAAAATCCAGGTGGATAACTGTGCAACTTTTGTTGATTATTGGCCTTGAGCTCCACGGTGTGCACAAATTGGGCGTTCTTGTCGTCCCTTGCCATAGGTTGCAGTAGCTAAACACACATATTGATTCAGGCAAAATATTCTAGGAGCATTGCATCTAGAAAACCTTTCTCGCAGATCCCACCACACTTCCTATGTTGTGTCATATACATCAAACTACCTAAAATCTCCACGACTACATCATTCATAATCAATGACATCACCATGCTATTGCATCATCTCCAAGCATCAAAAGCAAAATCATGCTCAAGTGGCTTGACAATAGTTCCATCCACAAATATGAGCTTGTTCTTTGCATTCATAGTTACTTGCATAGTGTGGCTCCATGAATTATAATTCAGTCCAGTGAGAAGATGCGTGGCCACGATTTGTCTAGGATTCTCTCTGCTGTAGATATAGAACGGATTGTTAATATTGTTCACCGAGCATGCATGATCAGAAGTTTCTCCTCCTGTAATCATAGAAGATGAAGTGTTTTGTCACACTTGAAATTGATTGTTCTGTCCAGGTGTTTGATTCTGGACACCTCCTTGATTTTATGCTCCTCTAGGTATGATCAGAACGTCAATGCTCGCCAAAGCATCAGCTCTGATGCCATATTACCAGACGAAGAAGAAGCTAACAAAGAAGAAGCTACTAAGGATAAAATGAAAGAGAGAAAACAAGCAGAGTATCAGAAGCTGTAAATACCAGCTCAAAAGTCTACTTATTTTTGTATTATACACCAGAGTTAGCAGTACATTACAAGACTTATCATGTAGCTTTTCTAAATAAGTCAGCTACTCAATCGCACGTATCAGCCACGTGCAAGCTCTGTTAATACCTAATTCCAAAATTGGCAGGTTGACTATGGATTGCAATGTGGCCAGAAAAAGACAGTAACACTTAGATACCTTTATGACAACCTTTTTTTTTAAGGTTTGTCGGCCGAAGCATAAAAATGCAATGGGAATTCATTTGAATTTAAGTAAAATTGATTCACTTGATAATAAAAACTCTCATGACCATAACAATTCAATTCTTCAACTCATGCTTTCATAAGCTTGAGAAAATACTACATGGGTTTAACTCGTAATTAAGCTACAGTGCAGGATCTAATTTTTTAGTCGGAGTCAAAAAAGTGTTTTTTTTTTTTTACTGAGGTAAACAATCAAGTACCCATGTGCCATTGGATCCATTGAGAAATAAGATCCTCCAAATATAATTTCTCTCTATTCATAAGACTCGAACTCAAGATCTTGATTTGAGAAGAGAAAATATCAAATCTTCTCAATCAATTTATATTGTTGGGGTCAGACAAGTTGCTTAGTGTCTGATCAAATCTTGCATATACGACCTTATCGTTGGATAGTTGATTTTAATCGACTCTCTTGTATTAAGGGATTTTTAATTAATAAATTATTTCTTTAAACAATCTCAGTTGTCTCTAATCTTATAAAAATATTATTGACAAAGTGATTGCAGTGTTCTGTTCTGGGTTTTTGTCCCTTCCTCCTTTCCGTAGGCTATTCTAATCCATTAGAAATGCAGGGATGGCAAGTGTATCGGGCCTGCTAAACCTGACTTGTTTCACCTCGGAATTGATCCGACTTGTTCTAGAAAGGGAAGGGCAAGGGGTAGAAATGATAAATTGGCGGTCCGGGCTGATTCAAAATGGGTCTGAAATTATTTAACCGGGTTACAGTTCAGTTCATTAAACATAATAGACTGATCTAGTTACAAGTTACGGTTCATGAAATCATGAACTGGCCTAGAACCAGCACAAAGTGGGTCGGTTCACAGTTCGGCCACTTTGAACAATGAACCGTGACCCTTTCCTTTTTTAAAAAAATTTTGCCAAATTATTTAAAATGAATAATTTTTTTTCAAATTATTTAAAGATGTGTCAGCCCAATCACAGTTTAATGGGCCTATTTTTTGGATTCAACCCATAACAACCTCTCAACCCAATAAGAGCGATCATGTGCCAGTTCAATTGCAATCTAGGCTGGTTCCAAGTTTTGATGACGATTTTCAAGCCAACCCGACCCATTTAACATCTCTAGGAAGAGGGCAAGTCTTGATCATCCCATTCACTAGTTTGGTCAGACCTACCTAGACCTGGCAAAATTCGGCCCGGCACGATAGCACGGCACGGGCCCGGCACGATAACACCATGCTGGGCCAGTGCTTATCGTGCCGGAAGCTTTATCGTGCCGTGCCGGTACGGCCGGATAATTTTATTGGGCGTGCTGGGCCTGATGATCGCCGGGCCGTGCCGGCACGATAGCCCGATTAGGCATTTTTAAAAAAAACTCAATAAATTATTAGATATTATTGAATGATAGAAAAAATTCCATTTGTGAGCTCACTTTTAGTTACAAATAAACCACGATCAAACGAGATTATTGGGGCTATCGGACCGGGCCAGAGCCGCACCTGTCTTATCGTGCCGTGCCGGCCCGGCATGATATCTTAAAGGGCCGTGCTTGGGTCAGCTCTTATCGTGCCCTTCCCCTTATCGTGCCGCGCCGGCACGGCCCGATAAGACCGGGCCGGCACGATTTGCCTCCTCTAGATCTACCTACTCTATTATATTATGCATTATATAATTATATACCATAGAATTAATGCTTTTATTTTAATAAATTAGATGATATTTATGTTATTTTCGTTCTGGAAATTTTAATTATATTAACTTTTTTTAGTTATATTATTATGAATATAGTTTGAGGCTGAAAAGGCCCGCAATCCAAGTGAATTTATATTATACTTTAAATTATATTTGACTTAAATTTAATTCATTTTACATATTAGGATCAAGATGGGTCAAGAAGGAGGAGCATGTACCTTGTGCGATATGTGGCATCTACATACTTACAATGATAATAATAATAAATAATAAAATTTGGCAACCATCACATACTTACAAATCTATCAACCTTCATCATTTTCCCGGCATCAGTCACAGGCTCGTAGGTAGCGAAACTTTTTCTCATTTACTCTTTTATGAAGGCGACAGTGATCATTACATCAGTGATATGATTGATACAATAGGAAGATGGACCAGTATTGGAGCAGCAGATCCCTAGAACTGCCGGTAATGCTCGGTGCTGGATTTGCTGTCGTCGCTTAAGAAGCTCCCAAGGAAGACAGCCGTTGTGTGCCCTCCTACAGCATACTGTGTACATGGTAATCTTTGTTTAGATTCTACTGTCGCTTGGAAGCCGAACCCTTTTCCGGTATTCAGCGAGGGCCCATAGTGGATATATGTTCCTGTAAGCTGCGTAATGCAACATGCAGTTCTTCATGAACACTCCCGTGATTTCCTGCAACAGAACCACCGAGTTTAGCAAGGTTGTCATAAATCGATGCATTGTTTGGAGTCTTGCTGTATTCAGCGAAACACTTTCCTAATGGAACACGGTTTGTGAGGCAAGCGTTCAGAGATGTGATAAAGAGCCTTTGGTATACGGGTCACAGTAAACATTTTCAATCAGAAAATGCAGCAGGGTTTTGATACGGACCTGCTGTGGAAAATCACCATCTTCTAGTTGGGAGTTTATTAGCAGCTTGGCAGCTCGATGAAGAGGAGTCGGGTCCCTGTCCGCCTGATAATGATATAGAAATTTCCAAGTTTTAGGAATGCTGACACAGGATACAATTGATTCTGCATTATGTGAAGAAGGAAACTTTAGCAACCGACCTGTCCAGAATGAATCAGACCCATCATGGCCCACGCGGTATGCACCAAATTCGATCTGTTTCCCTCCAGAGGCACATATTCCTGCGATATAGTTTGGTTGCATATTGCTCAATATTTATGTTCGATATTTCAAGGCAAGGTTATTGGAGTAAGCCTCAGCTGTAGTCGTCCACTAGTGCCTCAAACTTGCATAAACCTTACCTTTTTCGGGCAGCAGAGGTAGCTCTCTCCCCACCCACCATCTTCAAACTGGGTTCGGAGTAGAAACTCCACACCTCTGCGCATGGCTGCACAGTTGTTGTAGGTCTTGCCTGCAGCTGCTAGTCCTCCCAGAGCAAACCACGCACCATAAGTGAAACAAACTCCCCAGTTGCCATACCTACAAGATCATTTCATCGTCAACTTTTATCTTGCATGAGTCGAAAGCCTCCTCGAAGATATTGCAGGAGATAAAGACAGCAAGAGAATAAGATAAACATACCATGAACCATCAGGCATCTGTATATCCTCGAGATATCTTGCAGCATTCGTCACGAAATTGTCAATCTCTTTCTTTCTGTGTCCTGGGTACAGCTTCTTGAACAGCATTAAGGCTTGGATAGCTGATGATGTGCACTCCACATACTCGTGCTCAATCACAATGTCGGCGAAGAATTCAGTTGGATTAAGGAGCTGCAAGAAGGGGGAAGAAGTGAGAAGGAAGAAGAATAGAGCATCGTAAAAGTGCTCAGACTAGGAGTAGAATGAAGCGACTTTTATAAATCAGGTGAAGTTCTTACTTCCAACCAATTCTGAGCTCCTGCAGGTTCCCATGCTGCCAGCCCACCATTTTTACTCTGCAACAAGTTGTACACTCGAGATTGTCAATTCAACAAAAGTTCCTTCAAATTTCTAAACAGAATTCGAGTACGAATACTCTGAGATGGCAATCTAGTGTTGGTATGTTTCTTCACCTGTAGAGACAAAAGGACATTCACTGCATCATAGAGCCGCTCGGGTTCCATCTTCTCTCCAACGATTTCTGGGGGCATTAGCGACAAGAGCAGGCAGCACTGCATATGAAAGTTGGAAAGTAAAATGAGAAAACTGTAGCCTACACTGGACGAAATCAAATCCTTCAGCGCTCTTTTTTGTAGGGGGAAAAACAAAATTATCATACTTTCAAGCCTTCAGCAGTGCAGTCTGAGACTTGCCACCCGTGATCTTGATCGGAGAAGGTCCATGACCCCTTAGAAATATGACGGTACATGCTTTTGAAGTCCCCAGAAGGATTATCCTTGACCTTAAAGATTAAAATTTTACCAGGTCAGTTCGATCTAAATAATGCAGTAAAAAAGGAAGGCGGGAGTCATTCCCCATATTTGGAGGCACTGAATAAATTACCTGAGACTTTTTGATGAAATCATGTCCTCTTGCAAGAACTGGTCCCATCTCATCTGTAAGATTACTTGCAAGCAAGGCCTGCATAGCAAAACCAGTGTCCCACTCCTGGCTTCCAAAACTCTGCAAATAATAAGCAGTAAGCTCAGTGTTTAAAGAAGCTGACCAGTTGATTCTGGTAATTTAGTTCGAATCCATTTTCACAAGTCAAGATCCCTAACCTGCATCTTCATTCCATCCTCAGCAACCCAAAGGTAATCTGGGATCCTAGCGAGATGCTTCTTAAAGTAATCCCCATTCGGGTCTTCCACCCAACAGGCAAGCATGCAGAGAACCTGTTTGTAACCATTTGAAATATAAGCCTCAGTCAAGCTTGCTCCCTAGGAGTTCTTCTCAAACAGTTTATTTCTCAAAAACCAATTCCCTCACCTTCTCGACACATCCAATGGTAATATATCGACTGTTCTCATCTTCATAATGAATATGCTTCATGGTCACTTGAAGTGCCTTCTCTCTTAACTTGTTGAAGGGCCAGCGGTTCAGGAACGGTTCTGTGAATATGTACAGGCTGTCCCAGAGCAGGTCCTGTACTAAAGGATGGGGATAGTAGAGATCTTCCTGCAAAGAGAAGTAATCTCTTATCAGCCCTTTTCTTGTCAATATTGTGAGGGGTAATGGCATTTGATAATGTAGGCAAACTAACCTTGGCACAAAGATGACGGACTTTCCACCAACTGATGGTATCATAGGGTTGAGTATGAAGCTCTTCTCTTAGCTCTTCAACAAGGGGCGTGATTGGGCCCACAAACTTCTTCCCATACAAGTAAGACATGGGCATGTAAACCATCCTACAGTAGCACCACATTTTGGCTGAAAGTTCGAGTACATGACAAGGGAAACGTTATGAACAGCCGAGAAAACATATCATTGAACAACAGTTTGGAAAAGGGAAGGATGATATGCATACCTGGATGCATGGGAAGAAAAGATGGAAGGATCCAAAACTCCGGGGGCATGGGGTTGCTTCCTGACCAGTCAAAAACCCCCAGTATCTACATCCCCAGTGGATACCGTCAGATGCAAAACAAACTAAATGGATAAACTGGATCTTGGAGAATCATGCAGTTTTCAGTTTAACCGATGATCTTAAGCATTTTTCTGTATCCGCACATGGTGATTAATTTAAAGCTTGATTGTTCTTTACATGTCTCCTTACACCATTTTCCCCCCAAGCTTCACTACTATCTCCTAACTAAGTTTCAAGCCTTTAAATTTGTAATTGAAAAGGGCGGAAGATAGTTAAAGAGGATATACCGACAGCCAAGTCTTGCCCCATGATGGAATGTAGGTGACACCGCCATGATCGAGGATCCACTTGCGTGCCCGTGCGCAGGCATTATCTTGACCACCATCTGGGCCTTCTCCAAGGATGCGCATGCATATGTAGCTCAAAGCCGTGCAGAACATAGTACTATGTCCCTCAATGTGCAACCCCCACCCGCCATCTTCATTCTGCAACCAAAAGCAATCATCATATCAACCTTACCTTAAACAACTAATTTGTCAATGAGGCATTGGAGATTATAAACTCAAGTCCGGCCATTCCTAAAGGTATCTAATACATCAGATAACATAAACATGCATGAAGAGCTGGTCTAACAAAATAAAGAAAATGAACAATCTGTCCTTTCTCGGGTATGTTACCTGATGGCAGTAAATGTATCGAAGGATTTCTTTTCGATATTCTGCTGGGAAGACCGTGTTAAGATGCCCTGTTATGTAGACGCACATCACCTGCACGCCCCCGTACACAGAATAATCAGCAAAGCTTGCTTCTTGACTCCATCATTATTCAACACCAGGAAAAAGGAACTGACCAGGGGAGGGAGGAAGAACAGAGGTCCGGCGTTCTCGGCGGGCCAATGGCCGTCGCTTGCCTGCAGGGCGGAGAAGAAGTGAACCGCCCTCCTCAGGGCCGCTGTCGCATTCTCGTAAGTAATCTCCTCCCCTTCCTCCACCCTCACCGGCGGGATCGTCTGCTTGAACTTCTTCTCCCTCAGGAACTGCAATCCAGCATTAGGGGATAAGTTCTTCAAGTTTTGATAGTATGGAGGGTTAAAACATCAATTTCAAAAGTTTGATGATTGACAGCGCAAACAGAGTTATGTATATGGCAGGTTTGGAGACGGAATATTATAATATTTATATCATGTGATTTATTGATGTTGTGTAGTATTTTAATAAAAATGGGATGGATGTGAATTTCTTAATTAATAAAAAATATTAATAAATTTAAATTTTTAGTAAGAAAAGGACGAGTGATGTTTTTTTAATTAATAAATTTTTTTTGAAATATTATATAAACTCTAAAATATTTTAATAAATTTGGGGAAAAATGTAATACTAGATATAAAAAGAAAATAAGAATATAATGACATATTATAAGCGTTGTATTTAGATCCCCGCTTTACAAAAAGAGTAAAATGAAATTTAATTAGGTAAATAGGAAATTTCCTATTCCAGCTGCGAGTGGCTGCCGACGGAGATGAGCATTCTACTGTGTGGCTAAGAGGTCCAGCGGACGAATTTACGTTGGAGCTCGAGCTCAGTCCGATTTTCCCGAGATTAAAACTCTTTTTACCAATAAATTTATTATATTTATGAGACCATATAATGAAGTGTCAGACTAACTCACTATAATTCATCAAGTGAAAAGGCTTATTTAGGAGTATATACATTAAATTATCTTAATCAAATTGAATAAATAAAAATCATATTTATTTCAAGGCAGTTGCCCATATGTTGATTAATTAGTATAAGTCAAATTTGACTAGTTTTGTAGATCAGAACCCTCTTACAAATATTGTATGACCCATTTATATCTAAAAAATGAACTGTAATTGACAACCATGATTTAGGTAATAGATTTTATAAAAACTTGTGGCACGAAAAAGATTTTATTATTATTATTTATATAAAAAAAAAATCATTAGCCCTCAATTTCCTTTGAAAAGACGAACACAACCCACTGTCGCCACAGTAAAGGAATGAGAAAAGCGGTTCAAACTAAGTGCATCCTCGGATTAGCGCACGTGCTTATGAGCCTAACGTGAGAGGGTCTCGTGGTAATTTCACGTAGGTTTATAGGTTTGATTGGATGGCGTAGGATCGTCGAGAACGAGGAGGAGGCCACTCCACCTCGACTACCTCGTCTAGATCGGTGGCGGCTGTCAGCTGTCTCATTCAGGTTTCTCGGGTCGGATGACCTGCTAGACTCCGTCCAATGAACGAATGAGAAAAAAAGAAGAAGCGACTTAAACGTGCTTCCTAGGTCGAAGAAGATGGGTAATCCGACGATGAGCACGGACTACATGTGTGTACCTGGAACCGCCAGAGAAGGTCGCCGCTGGGCTTAACCTCGAACCGATTCTCGTAGAAATTGAGACGGGCGGCCTCCACCTCCGCGATCTCTTCCGGAGAGCCCGCCTCCGGGTCGAACTCCCATATCTGCCTCCCCACGTAGTTGTTCGTGCTGTACAAGTACGGGTCGTTTCCTCCTCCTGCAGCTATCTTCAGCTTCCACATTTTCTTCTGGTAAATCTGCTCTCTATTTCAGGATCCCTCCTCCAGTCCTGCGACAGAAATACATGAAACCCTCTTGGTTACTTATAATCCCTTCACGCCCATCCAGTGATAGATCATATATATGCAGCCTGACGTTGAAGAAGCCGAAGGCCGATTTCTGTAATGAGAGTGATCCCGGTGTCGTATGTATAAACCGTTGTAACCCCTGAAACCGTAACTTTAAGAAATACAAGAGTCTCGAACTTTTACTATGGTGCAGTGCACCCATGGACTTGAATAACACAAGGATTCTCTGCGTACATACATATAAATATATATATATACACGAGTTATGTGTACATGGGATCGATCGGGAAGATACACCTTACCGCCGGTGTGGCAGGTCTCGGCCTCTCCGAGGCTTAAGAGAAGCGACCGTGTGGCTTTTTAGCCAGAGAGGTTTTGGCTCGGGGGACACGGAGAGAGACAGGGAGCCTGAAGGGAATTAGATATAGAAAATAGGTTGAGGATTGAATGAATGGCTCTTCTGATGTCCGACGAGGAAGTCATCTATATATATACACATGTATGTGTCCGTATTGACCCAACGCGCCTCCCCTCATTTATGCTATTGTTCGCATTGTTAGGTGAAATCCAATTGAAGGAGGAAGTATTGGAAGTGGATCGACATTTTCCTCTTTGTTATAATGCCTACCCACCGTCACAAGTACCCGATGAAGTGATACTTATATCATCATTTTAACTAAGTGCTTTTTCTTTCCCCGCCAAAGTCCTTCCAGTGTGTTTAATTATTTCCCAAGCTTGCCATCCTTAAGTTTTTCATTCCTTTTTAAAATGAATTCAAACAGTTCTTTCACTCGACCTATGACTAAGATGCTCGGGCTCGACTATCATCCGAGGGAGAAGGCTTTTCGTACGATGTTTATATTGTGTCAGCCTAATGTTATTTCCCTTCACTTGTATTTATCCAACAGTTACCTCTTCTTCTTTTTTTTAACGTTGATTTTAATTCCTTTTAGGATTTATTTTAGTTTTTTAAAAATTTAAAAAAATTAACATCTCTCATTTTTTTGTTGAATGATTACACCACTTGAAGCGTTCGTTCATGTACGTTTTTTCAAATTAATTCAGATTAATTCAAATAATTTAGATCTATTTTTTCTTAAGTAAAAAGTTCACTTTTGAATTTTATTGATAAAAAATTCTCAGTAAAATTAATCTTTTATATGACCGCTCACATGTGCGACTCTTAATTAATCGGATTATTAAATTTTCAAACACCAATGATTGGTTTAGCCCATGAAACGACGATTGACGTCCATGGCACCAGCTACAGTCAGTATCCCCCAATTTATTGAGCCCACACAGCGTCCCAGAATCGAGAGGGAGAGCCATAGGACCTCCTCGCTCAAAACAAGACAGCAATATCGGAAGTCAGTTAAAGTCGCATCCTCATCCAATAAGAAGAAAAAAACTTCGGTGGAATGTTGGTTTAGTTCTTGATGTTTGGTTTGGGTCAGCAGGCAAAGACTTCGCCTCTTTGACTCGAAATGGTCAGATGCGATGGCTCGCGTAATTTTCCCCCAAATACCACCTGTATAATCTCTACATCAAAAATTTTTAAATCCGTGTGGTTGTCCGAGTGTGAAATGAAGAAAACCATGTTGTCCTGTCACTGCTCCGTGCTCCTCCCTCCATGACACGGTCAGTTCAATTCCGAAAGTGACTGACGCGATGCGTGTCGAGATTGCAGTCATATAAGAACGCTGAGACCGGCCGTGTCTCGGAGTAACCTGTCGGATGTGGTATACGTAGCTCAGGTTGATATAGTTTCAATTGGGACATGTGAACGCGTGCAGGGCCCCCCGCTTTGTTAATTTAGAGAAATATGGGTTCATGCATGTCTACATTTGAACATATCACCGATACAAGTTTGTGTCCGGTGGGACAAGAGAAAGACACCCTGAAAGAGTATGCATGAATAGTTCAGGTCACCGACGATGCAGCCCGTCATCAGTTATAGGTAATATTATCCCTGCAGAATTAAAAGCAGATGTGACACCTACCACTATCACAGACCATGATGGACCATCACATTACTTGCCGGGACGAGCCAAGCAAGGTCATGAATGTGAGGGCAACGCATCGACATTGAGCCTAGTGGATCTTCCTCGATTGCAATCGTTCATCAAGTGGCGATCGGTGATAAATCGCATTGAATGTTACCGGTGCACGATGGCAGTTGGAGGTGCTGTGTGGTGATCCATAAATTGGCTACAATTCTCCGCCCAACTTCTAATCGATAACGGCAGACCGGAAGCAGATATAATTTCCTTTTTCATGCAGGCATGCAATCGACTCAGAGATATCTATTGAATGATGAGTGATTTTAAGACCAGCCATGTCCCATACGTCTAAATATTTCATCTAAAAAAAATTCTTAGTTCTAATCTATATATTCAACTAATATAAACTAAATGTATCTATTGTGTATGCATACAGTTAATACAATTAATATTATAATAAGAAAAGTCAATTAAAATATTTACCATATAATTATGATAATGAAGTATAATAAACAAATATTAAATACTTGATACGGTAAATTAAATTAACAACATATATAGTTAAATAAGTGAAATAAACTAACATGTTTAATATATATTTAAATAGATAGAATTAGTCGTGTTTTATCAAGTTACATAAATTTATCATATCTTAATCCGAACCCGTATAACTCCATACCGTTTCACATCAGACTACCATGTAATGTCAAAATTTGCCTCACCTAACTAATTTAAGTTGAATCTATTACTTAATGATGGGCATACTTAATTTACAAAACTCAAGTCTTACTTATGAGATCTTACAAGAAAATATGATATCGAGTCATCTCATTAATCATTTATGTATGCCAGATATTTATTTCTGTCAATGTAAAACCTCCGGCATCCAAAAATCCAATGTGTCTTAACTGTTCTGAATTCGAGCGTGTCAGCTCAGTATAGATAAGGCTCTTCAAATATAAATTATTATCTCCCACATATTATTTTAGATAAGGAGGCGGAAAATACACTGTAACCAAGTTACGCTAGGAATGCATGTCATATATTAGGTCTGACCGGAAACCGTGTGGGGGATTTTTTTTTTTTCCGAGTGAAGACAGTGAGTTCATGCTGCACAGAGGATGGGTCAACAAAGGCTGGCTTTCACAATCCTGATATCCTAGGTATTTTTATTAATCAAGCAAAGATCTCATGTGATAGAGAATATAAGCCGTACGTAGAAATATATAACTAAGATAGTTTGAAATCGACAGAAATAATGTGCAAGCACATGCACAAGTGGCCTAACCAATGGCTATCTAATCAAGGGAAGAATTAGATCTATAATCCAATGAAACCACTCACAAATTGTATACACGTCCCATTTAGTTGAGACTACATTGGGGGTTAAAAGATACTTATTTTATTTTTTCGATTATATAAGAGACTCACTAGTTTAGAATGAGATATGAGAAGCGGATAATAAAATGGTATGGAAGTTCACAATGAGAATTAAATTTACGGTCTCTTGATTGTTGGACCGATGGTAGTGTCACTGCATCAAACTATTTTTATCTGATCTTATTATTAATGAGAAATAACTTGCTATCTAATTCAATGATACCCACCATTAACTTCATTCTTTTAAAAGAACAAACAATAGAGAGAAGAGACACTGTCGACTATGATTATATAAAGCGGGTCAAAATTTTGTTCCCGTTAAGCTTTTTGGTTCGCATTGTTTCACACTGCTGTTGCGGCGCGCTGGTCGACACGGGGCGCTGGTCGAGTGGTCTGACGTGTCTCAGGTCAAAATTTCCTCACTCTACTCACCATTTTTTTTTGTTTCAACGTGCAGCTAGCAAGGAATTTTTTTGTTCCCAATCATCCACTGTACCTACTCGATCTTCACGGCCGTCCTGATAGGACTTATTAAGATTTGAATCGGACCGTCTAACTGAAAAATAAAGCTCTTTCAGTATGAGTTTTCATTTGTAAATACTGTTATTCATTATAATTTTAATATTATATTAAGAAAATAGAATACATGATTTCATCATGTGCGTAACAAAGAATAGGGAAATAAAAAAAAGAAAAATCGAGGCAGCTATCAATTAGAATTTCATGAATTTTTAATGGGTATGATTTAATAGTTAGAAATTAAATAGATCGTAATCATCTAATTAATTAAATAATATTTCTTTAAATATAATTTTTTTTATTTATAAAATTCGAACCTTATTTTTAAGGTACTTATTTTTAACATACCCATTATGCATGCTCTCAACGCTTCATTGAGAAACCGCAGAACGTGATCTCACCATCTGTGTGAAGAGGAAAAAGGCGGAGGTGGGCAAGGCAACTATTACTAATTGGTATTTGGAATTGCACCGAACTCCGTTGACATCGATCACACCAGCCGTGGCACCGCTGAAGTCAATGATGTTATATCAATTCGATCTAAATAATAATGTTTTAATGTCATTTTTATTAGAAATCGAGGCCCGAAAACATTACACTTGAAATAGGCAATATCTCATGATTTTAAATAGTTTTTTTAATGGTTATTTTGTACGAGAAAACCGAGAAAATAAAGAGTCAAGACCTACCAGGAAAACTACCCGACCCATACCCATACCCATACCTGCCCCCCCTTCACCCCTGCCCATAATTACGACAAATTTTGAAATTGCTGTTTGTATAAAATCTAATGAAGATAATGGAGATCAAGACAATATTGGTAATTAATAATTTTCTTTTCTTGTATAATACAGTTTCTTTTTTGTATTTCAAGCACATATATATTATGCTTGATTGTGATTTTCTTAGATAAACAATTCATGTATGCTATATATATATATATATGTATTTCAATATCAAAGAATCACTGGGAATTTTCTTCAATTAATCTAATTGTTATTAAAAACAGACGAAATTAAATAATTTGATTGAATATCTGAGTCTCATCCAATTAATGCCCCGTCCGGTGAATTTATGCGGTGTATCAGTTCAGATAAAATCCGCACATATGGCTCCAAGAGCCGACGGATGGCATTAATGCCCCGCCTCACAAGACCCGACCTGCTTTGCCATGGTGTAGGTCTGGGCATGGCTTGTGGCCCGCACCAACCCACCCCATTTGACCGGCTTTAATATAAATCTAAAATAATTATTATTTGATTTATAACAACTTAATTCTAATAAATTTTATTGTATTTACTTTATTTTATTACAATTATGTGAATTTTAATTATATTCATTCTCATTAAATTATACTATTATAAACATGTTGACTTAGATCGTACCTTACGCTAACTTTACCATTATTTTAATCATTTTTTAATATTTTAGGACATGGCAGTCCGGGTCGGGTCGGGCGGCGGGCCAGGGGTGCATGTCGGGCCTGGATATCCAGATACCTGCCCCGCTCCACACCCACCCCATTGCAATCTCTACGAGAGCCACGATTCCTTGCCAGCTAATGATGCACAGAGAAGGATGTGTAGCTGCTGTATGTTTCAACTATACGTGTCGAAAGTCATAGACGGAACTGAACGGAGCAACACATTGATGTTTTTCTAAAGTAGTATTCGGTTTGTCCTAAAGTTTGTACTTTGCATCATTTTTTCCCTTATATTAATAGTGTTCAGTATCATGATAATCAACTAATTTATCAAACAGTATATTATACAGTCTGAATCCCACAATTAATCCCTGCATACCGATTATCGAGAGTTTCGAACCCTAAATATGACCAATTGCATATCATCAATTTACGAATAAATTTGCCTTATATGAGTTTCTTTGCATTTTATTTTGAAGTGTTTGGGTGTAAAATTGTATGCAATTTTTGCATATTTTTCCCCTCCCTCTCTCTCTCTCTCTCTCCTCATACGCAAATGAATTGTAATATAAAGGGTGTACATGTAATTTTACATTTTAAAAATCAAATTTTATAATATTATATTTTCCAATAATTTAACATATCCATTAAACATAGTAATTACTATAAAAAGCAGCTATCCAATTGGACTTTGTCCAGCTAACTAATTCGAATCGTCCCGGATCGATCCATTTAAGGGGTTAAGAGCTACCCGCCACAGGTGGGACTCGAACTCGAGTCCTCCCATTTGAATGATGAGTGCTGAACCACTTTACCATGCCTACAGTATGTGTAATACCATAATATTAGAGCATATGAATTACATGTAAAAAAATAAATTTATACTGAATTTAATTTTATACCGTAATTTAACAGTATTAAATGATATATAATAATAACTCAAGTAAGTAAGTGGACTCCCTTGCCTACGTACATTTGAGGGGGACAAAAAAAACTCTCCAAATATTTCACATTTTTTTAGTTTGAAATTTACATATTTTATATAGGTCAAATTGTGAGTATTAAAAACATTAATTCTCTTGTACAATTTCCGTGACATTTACAGTGTCATTTCTTTTCTACTCGATGCGGCTGACACATGCGATGCTACGCGCACGATCCACGCGATCAGTTCAACTGCACATGGGCATCAAGTTGATGTGCCACGTTGGCAAATGTATGACGGGCAGAGATGTTATTGCTACCATGTCATAAAAATGAACTAAATTGTGCAGCAGAATTAATATTTTAAAACCAACTTAACTCGCTAAAAATATTCGTAATTCTATATGGAAGGATGGCAAATGGTAAGATTTTCGTTCTTCCATGATAAACTTAGTGCTCAGTTTCCTCCTTTGAAGTCAACCATCACACGTGAAAAACGAGTCAAGTGGGAGAAGACTCGATACCGCGGGGTCATTGGAAAAGATGAAGCTTTCTCCCCAAAGTGCTCCACTCATGACTCGGAAGGCAATTCATCGATGCTGCAATTTATGCACTTTTATTAGCGGCAGAAACACGATAAATAAATAAATAAAATGTGAGGAAAAACAAAAATATGTACGATAAATTATCATTTTCGTTCATTGTTGAGATCGGTATTAATCGAACACGGAAACGAGAGTTCCATTCCTTTGCATGCCATTTTCCAGAGTTTTTTTAGGCTTCATTATCATAGTTTTAAAAATTAGATCGGACTGGCCGGTTCGATCGGTTCAATTGGGAACCGGTCACTCACCTGGTCCGGTTCGTATGAAAGATCCAATTACACTTTCAATGAGGTCAACTCCGATTGAACTAGCCAATTTCCGGTCCGATCGGTAAACCCAATTGAACCCGTGAAAAAATCAGCTTACTTAAAATTAAAAAA
This sequence comes from Sonneratia alba, assembly GCA_900174645.1. Taxonomy (NCBI): domain Eukaryota; kingdom Viridiplantae; phylum Streptophyta; class Magnoliopsida; order Myrtales; family Lythraceae; genus Sonneratia; species Sonneratia alba. Next base: position 7,034,395 of record FWPY01000060.1, read on the forward strand.
ATAAAAACCTATTATAATATATCTATTTTATTTTACTATACTTATATTTATATTTTATATTAAAATTTTTATTTAATATAATGATTATATTAATTATTTTTATTATAAATCATATTCAAATTATAATATTATGTAAATTTATTAGTAATATTATTTATTAAATATACGGTCCAACCCATTGAACTATTGATCCAATCCATGAACTCATGCTTACACTAATTCCTGACTCAGTCTAGTTTTAAAAACTATGTTCATTATACTTCTAGTAGGAAGAAATGCTAATCCAAAGTTATTCTTTGTTAGATGGAAATTTGTGTGCATTGACCAAGCAAGGAGAGAGGTTAAACCGATTGGCAATATTTTCGACTCTTTTGTTTTTGAGGAATTAAATATTATTTTCAATTAATTAGCTAATTGGCTAATTTCCTCTCATGATAATAGTACTTGCCTAATTCCAAAATTGGCGGGCTTGACTGTGGATCGCGATGTAGTCAGCAAAAGACAGTCAGACTTCGATACCTTGATGACCACTTTGTTTTATTATTTTTAGTGAGTCGGCCAATATATATAAACGCAATGCAAATTTACTTAAATTTAAGTAAAATTTATTCATTTAATAATAAAACTCTCATGGCAATAATAATTTAATTGAGCTCTTTCACTAGCTTGAGAAGATACTACATGGGTCTAATTCGTAATTAAGCTGTGTGGCCTAATGTTTCGGTTGGAGTTAGAAAAGTGCTTTTATTTTATTGATTTAAACCATCCGGATTCGGGACTAATTTGCTCAACATAATTTCTCTCCATTCACAATGATTGAATTTGAGATTTTAATTCAATAAGAAGAGATATCAAATCATCTCAGCCACCTTATATTTACATATGATTGAATCTTGCATACAGTTGGATAGATGATTTTAGTCAACTCTCTTATATTAAAGGATTTTTTTAATTAATAAATTATTTCTTTAAAGGCTTAATCTGATAAAAATATCATCGGCAAAGTAATTGCAGTGTTCTGTTCTGGGTTTCTTTTAAGTCCATTCCCCCTTTTCGTAGTGCATTCGCATCCATCCGAAAGTAGGGATGGCAATCGTATCCGGCCTGCTAAACCTGACTTGTTTGGAGTCGGACATGATCCGACTCATTCTCAAAAGAGAAAGGGGGGAAGGGATAGAGATGTTAAACGGCCAACTCAGGCCTATTTCAAGACTGAAACCATTTAATCTAGTTACGGCTCAACTCGCTAAGCATGACAAGCTGGTCTAATTACAAGTCATAATTCATAAGATCATGAACCTGGTTACGGGCCACAATTCATAAAATCATGAACCAGTCCAAAACCGGCACTAAAGCGGGCTCGTTCACAATTCAGGCGAGTTTGAAAAATGAATATATTTTTATATTTTTTAAATTAAACCGACAAAAAATTAATAGTTAACTACATATTTTTGGAGGTCCTAATTGGTTTTCAAACAATTTCGGGCCGGTTCAATGAAAAAACATGCTAGCCCAATTCAGATTTGTTGAGATATACGATCTCACATCGATTAAATGAAGAAAAAATTGTGAGTTTATAAGAAGATTTGATACCGTTACCTATCAGCTTAAACTTTTAAGTGAAATGAGACCGATCTCTTATAAGCTCACAACGAATTTAACATTATATAATAGCTAGTGGACTCGCACCTCATCCGACTCGAGTCAAGAAGCCTGGCTCGTGATCAGTTAATATAAGCCCGAGTGCAGAAGAAAATTGCCCGACTCGTGGTTAGTTGTCCCCCTCGTCCCAGACCGAAAGAAAAATGTATGGCTTGTAAATAGTTGTTGAGGGTGGGTGTTTAATAGCATGTGACAAAATGAACCACGTTGTCACGTGAGGGTGGATGTTGAGATATACAATCCATATCGATTAAATGAAGAAAAAGTTATGAACTTATAAGAAGATTGGATACCGTCACCCATCAGCTTAAGCTTTTAAGTGAAAGTGGACCCGATCCCTTATGAGCTCACAACGAATTTAACACGATTTAGTGAGCTTATTTATTGGACTCATCCCGTAATCACTCTCATCAACCCAATAAAAGTGGTTACGTGCCAATTTCAAGAGCGATTCAAGCCCGTTCCATGTTTTGACGGGCCGGCTCCGGGCCAAGCCGGCCCCTTTAGCATCTCTAAGGAAGGTGGCAGGTCTTGACCAGCCCATTCACTAGTTAGGTCGGAACCACGTTCGGGTTCTTTCAAACCTAGTTCGACCCCACCTGCCTACTCTATTATATTATGCATTATATAATTATATTCCTTAGAATTAATACTTCCATTAACGCACTCTCCGTTTACTCGCTCCTCTTGAATGTGGAATCGTTCTAGATCGCACCCAACTCCACTTTCAACCGTGAGATAGTTGCTTGAATAAGACCTTGCTCCGAGCAACTCCGCTCAGCTCAATCAACATGGAAATTCTATTTCTAACTAGTTGGCTATCCGAAGGCAAAGCGCCCAGCTCTCACATTTCAATTGACGTCGACGAGAGGAAATGGCTTGATGCCAATCTGACCCGGTTTCATTAGCGATTTCGCCAATGACCATGTAAAGGTCTTTTGCGACATGAGATTGAATGCCATAGCTCTTATTTTAGGATTAATACTTTTATTTTAATAAATTAGATGATATTTATGTTATTTCGGATCCGGGAATTTTAATTTTATATTAACTTTTTAATTTTACCCGGATGCTGCACTTTTTTATTTTTGTAATTATGTTGTGTAAAATATTTTTTGAATTTTTTTATTTTTTAAAAGCCAAGTCAGCACTGTGACAGAAACATCAACGGCAGGACCAAAATGGTAAAACTGGAGAGTATGGAGGGTGAGAGTAACAAAAGGTAAAGGTTTAGGACGACGCCAGTAACAGTGTGAAAAGTTGAGGACTAAAACCTTTTTTTTCTCTCTATTATGAATTTACGGTGGTGGTGAGCTGTGTCGCGTCATGAGACATATCCGACCAGTGGATCAAAAATACAGTACGACCAACCCAAAGACGGTGACAGTAACTGCATGACTGAGGGATGTGGTTTTGTCGGATTGGGAAGTGAGGGGATGAGGAAGGCCTGAAGGGACAGAGCGTTGGTTTTGGGGCCGGAGAATGAGAGAGAAGAAGCATTTCCCAAATTCAAGTTACTGATAGATTGGAAGCAACAGGAGAATGCTACTTCATGTTAATGGAAGGACTAGGATTGCTCCGACCAGTTGCTTACCATAGACGACACAGCAATCACGTTCCCATTTTTCATCGAGCGCTCGGGTCGACATTAGCAGGCCCTATGTAGCCTTCGCTTGTATCGCCGGGTGGGCTTCACCATGGCTTCGTCTGCCACCTGCCGTTTCTTCAGCAGAGCTGGAACAGGAATCGGAACCAAAGACGCTGTCGAATATCCTGCAGGAGCTGTCGGGGGAGTGCCTCACTCCGAAGGACTGCAGGAAGCCAAGGATCCAGCGGCCCAAGTCAAGGAAGGCTGAGTCTTGCACCACAAATTGCGTCGCCACCCGCATTTACGGTGGCGATGGGTTGTAGGGACAGGGGCTACTCAACACCAGGGGACCAACGTTCGTTTTCAAGGAAGGCTTCCGGAGCCGTCGGTACTGGTATGAGTTCACTGATAGGTCTCAAAAGATTGCTGTTATTCGTGTTCTTTTCGATGTATACGAATGGATGCATTCACTCTCTGTTGATCAATGGAAAAGGAATGCGGTTTCACAGCATTATCTTGATGTCATCTAGACGTTATTATGCTGATTTGAAATTCCATCGTAGACCTCATGCATTGCTTTTCCTATGTCTTCTGCAGCTCGGTCGAACGCTCCAACATATGCAACCTGATGGGAGATGAAGAGTATGATCCTTAAGTACATGTTTATATTACCTTTTCCATTGCGCCATTTTGAAGACCTTTCGAGTGTAAGGACCTGCATTTTTGGGTTCCTTCTTGTGCTGGATCAAATTCTCACAACAATGTTCGTTGTCCATAGACAAATGTTTTTTCAAAGCTCCAGATGTGCTAATCAGAATGTTGAATGCAAGAGAACGATCAGATTTCAAGCTGGCTCAACCCAACAAACAGTGCTTACAACCTCAACTTGGGAGTTGATGCGGTTTCCAGATCCAAGATCAGAGGAATACCAGTGCACTAACCTGAGGTAACCCTGCAGATGCAATTGCAAGCGAACCAGACGAGGAACACAGAAGCCATTCAAGAATCGCATTGTGGATGAGTTCAATAAGCATTCTGTCTCAGATTCTCAAATAGGTTAGACACAGGTTTACAGATGTCGTATGTAGTAGTAGAGCAACTTATACAATAACGTTGGCAATCGATCGGTATAAGTCCAACCACCGTCTTGCACCAGATTGGGCACAGTTCCTAGGACTGATAAAGCCAGCAGCAAGAATCTCGTGCGCTCTGCTTGTCATTATTGCTTATTTAGGCTAACATTAGGACCAAAAAAAAAAAACAGGGATTTAGACAACAAAGAAGTTGCCCACCATTAGGTATGTACATTGTCGAGGATGATGGTTAATACAGAAGATCTTATAGCTCTACACGACTAACAAGGATGGAGAAAACTGCACCCATCCTGCATTAACATCGAATGAGTAACAGTCCCAGCTCATCTACGGAGAACGGTTAAATCTTGACCAGCCCTCCACGAAGCAGGCTAGGATTTTCCCTCTCCATTTCCTCCTCCTGGATCCAAGGTCCTATCCAGTAAAACTTAAAAGGGAAAGTAGTGGCAATTCCATTGATTTCCATTCCCACTCCTCTGTAACCAGACAGTATGGTCTCACGGAACCGGAACCTTTTAGGGCAGGAACAGGTAACGGAATCGTGAATCAAAGGGGAGAATCCCACAGTTACGTAAGCTGCCAAGAAGGCTCTGACGTCTCCGCAACATGCACTGCTCCACAAAGGCAGATTGACGGGGTGGGAGGTAGTGTGATATCCACACAGCCAGGTTAGCATCATCTACAAAGCTCTTTGCAAAGCAATGCAGCATCTTAGGCACCAACAGCTTCCCTTTGCTGCTGACTCCGACTGAAGCCCTGATGAAATCAAGCTGCGCTTCATGGAGCTCCTCTATCACATTTTGAGCTGTATAGATTCTCACCTGCAATTCAACCACTTCACTTTGTGAAGCAAAAAGACTGTTTTACAGGGCATAGAAAAGATAATGCACATGAAAAGGAACTAGATAGGTAACTCATTCTCCAAAACGGAGTGCCACCTGCTTGAGAAGCAGTTAACTTACTATTTGACAAGGCAACTCATTGTTGAATGACATCTAGGTACAGTGAAAAAAATTTGTCACAATAGCAAATCACCAGCTTGCTATTTAGCAGGGGCTCGGAAATTTAACATGCTTGCAGATTCTCACCCAGGTAGCAGCAGCACCCAGAGAGAGGGCACTATTGCATTCCTATGACTTCAAGATTCACTTGCACTATATAAAATTCGTATTTCATATTTAATGCAGCCTTAAGTTCATATACCATTAATTTGCACCCTGACATTATACTTCAGCATGATCCTCAACCTTAAGTTTAAACTCACAGCTTCACTTTGATCCAGACTCTTCAGGACACTCAACAATAGTAGAGATGATTGTCATGTCTCAGTATAAAAACTAGTGTCACGAAATCCTACATTCACCATAGTTTACCTCCACCAACATGGGTGGCAAAGTTCTTAATCAACTGTGTTTACACGGGATCAGTAACCAGTCCAGTGATTGAAAGTTTGAAAACAGGGGAGCATGCTGGGAGCTTGCAAATTTCAGGATGCAACAGATCAAACTTAAAACTCGGGTTGATAAAAGAAATTTTCTCCTGGAAAACATGTGAAACAAACACTACATGTCAGTAGCAAAGACCGAGGATTGCGCATCTTACAGCAGGAGAAGAGTACAATCCGCAGCTTAGAGCAAATGCCACAAGCGGCTCATAACCATCAATAGCGGATTTACGCTGTTCCTCTGATATCTTCAGCTTGTGTAGTGCAAGAAGTAAGGCCTATCAATTTATAGTTTTCACAGAGATGAGAATCACATACCAAGTATAATATAAATTAAGGCCGAGTAGAACATCTAGAGAAGTTTAATACAATTTGTGGCCTATGCGGTGGTGGTTTCATCTTCAAAATCCCATACTCAACAGCAGCAGCGCTGAAAGAGTGCCCTCCAACAGTATATGCAGCCTGACAAATAAGGACATGAAAATAATAACAAGCAAGAGAGAGAGAAATCTGACTTAGACCACATTGAAGTACTTCTGATTATCCTCAATCTACATCAATGAGTTGGAAACAAACCTTCTGCATCAGGGAGAACAGCTTCAGGTCACTTCTTGGAACCCCGTAAGCCAAGTAAGCCTGTGGTAGTTCAGTTATCAGACATGTTTACAAATGCATATTTTAGAATTTCACAGAAAAAACATTGACTTATAAGAATGGACCCACATGCATGATCATGGCATTATATAAGTTGATCCAGAAAGCAAGCCTCTCGCTGTTGCTCAAATGGATAGGATTTACCTTGGCAAGCTGCTCCACAAGTGTTCTGTTCACAAGTGAACGTAAAAGAAGATCAGATACTCGACCAAAATAATAAAAGAATCCCCCATTACAGTCCTCTCTCCCCCTTTTCTGTATACACATGCACAATCACTAAAGCCTCCGCCATCATTCTCTCTTCTAACTTTATCAAAATGCAGATCACATATTCATGCTGATGAATGAGAATTCAATCTGTAATTTCTCTCTCCCACTAATACAGCTTCTTTCAGATTGCAAGAACAGAGATGGATCAAGTTTTGCCCCTAGAGCCTCCTCCAATTCTTCAGTTTCATCCTCAAGCTACCATTTCAGTGGCCCTAGGCTTTAGCATTTCATGGAATGCACAAATAGCATTTACCTTTTTACACATTAATTAAGATTATCCACTAACAAATTTTTGTGGAAAGAATGTTAGGAATTGTACCTCTCCTAACTATCAGAGTTAGTTGTTACTACTAAATTTACATACGTAGAGTGCCCACGTTATAAGAAAAAGGAAAATCTGCATAAATTTGCCTGCTGTGTGATTCCAACACTAGGTATGTTTTGGGATACAATTCATTTAATGGAGAATCATTTGTCGAATAAACATGCAAACTTAAAACAGTAGAATTTCAACCTGAATCTTCTGAGAGCCCCGGAGGCATATTCTACTTGCTTTTTCCCAACAGCCATCCAAGAAACTTCAGTGGCAAGCCCATAATTTCCCACATCCACCCAACTTAATTTACCCCGAACCCTGTACGGGTCACAGGCATTCTCCAGTGCCAAAACTTCTAGGTTACTATATACATCTACTTGGGGACTCTGAACCCATGATGAGATGAGTGAACGCTCAGAAGAAGACCACCATGATGAGTTTGAGTTGGAAAGGTTACCATGCGGAGAGATTGGTGATAAATGGCTAGTTTGTGATATGGAGGATTGGCAAGGTAAGGCAGAATCTGCAAGGGAAATGAATATATTTTTCATACATCTGACCATCTCCTCTGAGAGTTTATTGGGATAGTCCCAGAGGCCCTTGAGCGGTATCTCATTAGGAAGCTTCCTCAACTCCTCTTTAGGCTGACAATATTCCACATCCATTCTCCTCGAAATGTTCGTGACAGACGCAACTGAATCAACTGAGTCTTGCTGCCAAGCAAAATGCATTTTAGCACCATTTCCACCAGAAGCAAGTCTTACACTTTGTAAATCAGATCAAGTTGATTGGTTTCAACAATTGGAGGAGGAAGTGGCATCCTTTTCAGGTTTGAGAGTACCTCCAAACCAATAAGAACTGAAGTTGGAGAAGACCTTCAAGCTACTCAAACCAGGCAGTTTGACAGTATATATTCAAAATGAATTTTTCAACAGAAAGGCCTTCAAATGAGAAAATAACAAGTATAAAAGGAGATAGAGCATTTCACACTCAGAGAACAACGTAATTGCCCAAAATTTTTTATTTGGCATAGACATTAAAAGTGAGCATGGCAGAAGACTTCAGTTTGTCAGGACATAGGAAATGATGGCATTTGAGATATACTTCAACATGGCTAGGAAACTTGAGAAATGTATCCAAATAAAGTATATTAGGCAGGCCCAGCAAAAGTATAGGGGAAGGAACCAGGCAAACAGGCAGTCCAATCAACTGAAACAAAATGTGCTTCTTGTCAGCTTATGACTGGTCTAGTTTATAAAAAATTGAATAAATGTAATCCTTGACTTATCCAACAAAAAAATAAAGAAATATTCACACCACCATTATCTCAAACTACAATCATGTTTCTACTATGCCACTTGAGTCTGTCTCACAGAGAGACAGATACAAAGCATGGAGACACACATATACACATAATTCGAGTAGAAAAATAATGTCATCATGATAAGGAAAACCTTCTTAGCACTATTATAATGCAGATGATGAATATTAAATTAAGACATATGTAGACCTCAATTGGCAAGACAATCATAGAGATGGATGAGAGTATGTATTATCACTTTCATGGACCAAAGAGAATTTATTGAAGCACATAGAAAGTGAATGCTGAATATGAAAAGACAACTACAATTGTGATCATCATCAAGCTGGAAACAGAACTGTAAAAGATGAACCTGAACCTCAGAATGCACAGTACAGAGGTAACTGCTGGTTTCCAATTGTTGATCTACCAATTCCTACAAGACGGAACAAATAAAGTTGAGGTTTCACAGCCTATCTCTTATGGATGAAAAGGTAGGCTTGGGCAATGAAAAGTAAAAGAGCAAACATAAAGTTCATTCATTACATTACATGCTGTTGTTATCGTCTGGCTTTTCCATGAAATTAATGAAAAAAGGATCATTTGTTTAATAATGTTACATGAACATTTGACTCTGAAAATTTGGAGCAAAATAAAATAACAGGAAGAGAATGTGTTACCAATAGAAAAAGATTACCACTTTTCCCAAATTATTTGAGACACAGCGAGACTTTAACTCTGAAGATGAATGCCGCAGACGATATTCAGCAAGCCTGCGTTCATTTCTCTCTTGACTTAGTTGGAAATGCAACGAAACCATCTCATTCTCAAGTTTTGATACTGCAACTTCCAACACTGCAATGTCAGAAAGGAGACCCTGGGCCTGTGCATAAATGAATATTAAACAATTGCATCAACTTCAAGTCCAACAGAAAACTTCTATAAAAGCTTCATAACCATAAGCTTAATGTTTTTTTTTCTCTCTCTTATTGCAAGGAAGAATGAATGATGCTGCAAAGGCATAGCCCTCAAGAGGCTTGAATCATTTGGGAGAGAGAGCAAGAACCTGGTGAGGGAGGCATAATGGATTTAATAATTCTGCAGCTGTTTTTTCAAGTGCAACTTCCAGAACAGTGTGAAGTTCCATCTCTTCTTTTAGCTGCTCTTGCAATATCTGTACCTGCAACAGAGAGATACAATGACAAGCCAAATGATACTTCATTAGATACAATGATAAGCCAAATGATACTTCATTAGATAACGTAACAACTATCACACATCACAAGAATTTTTAACATGCACTTCTGAGTGAAATGAAGCTGGTATACAACAACTTGAGAAAGAATCATGAATTCTGATTTTTATTAGGTAATAACTACGCAGAAACTAACAATCAAACAGTGCACTGGAGAATGAAAAACAATCAGTGGTTTCTAAATGTAATAAGATGGGAAATCTGGGCCACGAAAGGACTTACATCCCGCTCAAGTTGATATCTGTATGGGTAAGATCTGCCTCTTCTTGTGCAAGACACTGGACTTGCAATGTCATTGACAAAGTCTCTCTCCTTTATGATAATTAGATCATCAATACTATACATATGAATTATGAAACTTTTGCAGTGAAGGAGTCCACATCTTAATAAAATCAGTAACAACCAATTCATTATAAGGAACACAGATACTGGCCCGCCAACAAACTGAGGAAACCACCCAATAAAATGCTTAAAAGGAAATGGCAAGAGATATGGGATATGGAAGAAGACAAGAAGATATGGAATATGGTAAGCCAGGATGATAAACCTGGACAATCAAACAAATGAAAGATTTACAGCTAAAGAAATGCTCAATTTCAATTATTAGCACTCTGGTAAACAAAAGCAAGAACTATGACATGGTCAAAATTGGATTGACCTAGGGGAAATCAACATTCAGATGCCATCTTGAAGAAGCTCTTTACAGAACAGAATAAAGGAGAACTAAGTGAGACACTTCAAAATTTCAAAACCCATCTCCCCTCGCCCCTAGAATTGGAATTATTCAATCAGAAAGACAAAGGCCTTAGTTTCAGGTTACACCTCTAGGAAGGGACTTTAAGATAATTAATTGTATACACTAGAATTCATCAATTGAAACTTCATGCATGAAAATGTAGTTGAGCGTAGAGGCCTTTGATATAGCTAAATTCATAGAATGAAGAGCAAATAAAATGCACTCCTAATCACTTGAAAGAAACAAGCAACGGAGACAAAATTTCAGCTCTGTACTGACCTGTAACGACAAGTCAACTCCTGGAGGATGAATGGTATGCAATGAAGATTCAGAAGCAAAATTCTTTGAACCAGAACGCGAACATTCAGATGGAGAAGCACTTCTGCAACCAGAAACAATGAAGTTAGAAGCATCTCATAGAGAATCAACATGCCTCCAGTCTAAGGAATTGGAAGAATGAAACATTTCAATATGGCTGCTTGCTTACAGGTGCAACGCCGATCGGTACAGGGGCGAGTCACACATCCTGCTAATCTTAATTTTCACATTCAGAAACACGATCCAATGGGGTCGCACCAGTCATACTAATTCATAAAGCCTGCAAAAGGAGGGAGCTTTCATTTGGATCAATCCTCCCCAATTCTTGCATGAGGCAGAAAGCCCACTGTGACACCTGTGAGCATATACTCACAAACCCAGCTCAATTAATACCACATCTACCACTACCCTACAAATGTTAGCGATGGAGATACTCGTGCACTCCGTGAAATCGCAGGTCTCAATTTCACAACACAACACCGACAAGCAGTGATTCTGACGGAAAAAGGAAAAGGGCGAGAAAGAGGAGAGCGGCCCATTTGAGCGCATTAAAGAAAGCAAAGCAGTGTCCAACAAAGAGAGCTCAAGCGAGATTCACTATTAACAGTACATTCACAAAAAAGGGAAATGAAGTATTGACAAAAGTAATAATGAAGATAGAGATTGAAAAGGGTAAGCTTTTGGGAGGGAAAGCAATGGCATTTCACGACCTGTACTGTTTCACACTGACCCCACCATGAGAAGGAGGAGGGATCGGCTCTTTCCTGAAGATTTGAGATAAACCAGGAAGAAAAGGGGCCGACAGGTTGATGGTGGAAATGAAAAAGACCTTTGTTAGTGGAATACACAGAGCTACCCTCGACAAGATCCTCTCAAAAGTCAGAAGAGCTCAGTTGACTCCGCTCAGTGGGCACAAGAGAAGGAGGAGGAGCCCCGAGGAACGCTGAAAGAGACTCCAGCGGTGTCTTCACCTTGACCCTTTCATTTGTCTATGCGTTTCCTCTTCGCTGAGTTCAAATTTTTTTCAATGGTCGAGGAACATGTCAGAAGGACGACAGGCATTTTTAGCAATGTACGACAGTAACCACAGAGCAGAGGAAAGGAATCTACAGCCACTTCCGCAGCAAACTCGTAGTAACTGAGAAATTCTCACCCCGCATGTCAAATATTTCTTGGCTGTGACAAATTCAATTTGGTAGATTGATTTTTCGCCAAGACTGGGAAATTGCCAAGAAAAATGGATCTCCGATTGTCTGCTCGCGGGAAGAACTATGCAGGAAGATTGCAACTTGCACTTTTTAATTCGTATGCGATTATATAGGACACATGCAAAGCTCCAGAAGTCCTGAAACTGTTGGGTCGTTTGAAATTTGAAAATCCGAAGCGTCTTTAGTCAAATTTGAAAATCCGAAGAGTACCAAGAAGTCAAATAAGTCATAAACCTGTCTTTAGTACAGTTCTACTAATGAATTTTCACGAAACTCCGAATTAGAAATATGAATTATGGAGAAAAAGAGATGAAATAATATGAACTAACTAATTCATTCAACACCCAAAGTCGAAAGAATTCTCATCTACGCTTTGCCGGAGAACCATGGCTTCGGCCTCCTTCCTTCTCTGGGATGGCGTGAAAACTTGAACTTTTCAATGGCTTGATTATAATTAGCACGACATAAAAGAGTTTTAAAAGAAAAACTAATCTGGGCAGACACACTCATGAATATTCATTCATTTAAAATTACATGATATATATATACAAATACGCGTGTATCAGAAATAATAGTCAAGAATATGTAGAAGAAGAGAATATCCTGAAAGGTTTATTTCCTTCAATACCCCCTTTCAGACGGAGCACCGCGGTGAGCCAGACATCGAGTTTGGGACAATGACAGATGAAATGAACCTGAGCGAGAGGCTTGGTTTGTATATTCGCAACTTGCAAAGAGGACAGCACACAGTTAGGCAACCTTCTCCAAGCATGAAAGATTGGATTTGTAGTAAGATGAAGTGCTAAGATGTTATATGAAAATAACAAGGCAAGTCGGTATTGAAGAATACCAATGTCTCAAAGAAGAAATGAAATCCAAGTAAGCTTAGCAGCAGCTATAGCAAGGGCTCAATGCTCAATTTCAGTAGATGATCGAGCAACAGTCGGGTGCTTCTTGGCAGTCCACGAGATACAGTTTGAGCCAAGGATTGTACAGGTGCCGGAAGTAGACCGATGACTGTCCTCTCATCCAACCCAATCAGCGTCAACGAAGCCAAATAGCTGCAAAGAACCTCGAGATAAGATACGAAGACCAAGATCAAGAGTTCCCCAAACAAATCTCAAAACAAGCTTGACCATTTGAGAATGGGCCACTGCTGGTGCATGCATATATAGACAGATTATATTAACAGCCAAGGAAAGATCCGGCCTTGTAAAAGTTAGATACTGAGGCGTATCAACGAGACTTCAAAAAGGGGATGGATCATGATATGGATGACCTGCTTACTTAAGCGGAGGCTGCTTAATAGGCATGGGAGTAGGGATAGGCTTACAATTTTCCATAGAAACCCGAGCAAGAATATCCATTGCATACTTCTGTTGAGACAGTAGGAGGCCAGCAGAGACGTCCTATGTTGAAAATTTCTCACTAAGATCATGTATAAGCCTAAGCATAAGTTCAGAAGAACTTCCAGTTGATACAGTATCATCAGCATAGAGAAGTAATAGGAGAGTTTGACCACCATGACGATAAATGAAAAACGGTGGATCAGCTGAGCTGAAAAAAGAACCCGTACTCGATAAGGAACGTACTGAATGGACCAAACCAAGCTCGAGGAGCTTGCTTGAGGCCAGATAATGCACACTTAAGCAAACACACATGATTAGGGCACTTGGGGGTCGACAAATCCAGGAGGATGTTCCATATAAACAGGGACATCAAGATATCCATGTAAAAACGCATTGTTTACATCCAATTGGTGAAGACACCAGCCACGAACCATAGCTGTGGGTAATATGACACGAATAGTGCTAGGCTTAACTACGGGACTAAAAGTCTCAAGAAAATCAATGTCCAGCCTCTTGATGAAAACCTTTGGTTTCAATCTATCCAGAGTCCTGTCTGTCTGCCTTTAACTTTATTCTAAAAACCCACTTGGAACCTACTACATTCACTAATGGATCCCAGGGAACAAGTTGCCATGTTTGATTAGCAGTAGGGCATCTAATTCTTCTAACATTGCGGCTTTCCAATCGGGACTAGAAAGAGCAGAGTGAACAGAGCGAGGCTGAAGAGGGATATTAGAACGAGCCATGTTTGCGTACTTCGGATTGCGTTTTGAAATTCCAGCCTTGGAACGGGTAATCATGGGATGTGATTGAGGAGACTCTGTTAACGAAGAAACTCCGGCTTCTGTTGATGCTTGTAAGGAAGAAAGAGTTGCCGATGGTGGGCTCGAGGAAACCCCAATTTCCAGCGATGAAGAAGAAATCGCAGCTGGAGAATCAGTTTGTGAAGAAGCATATAACTGCTCACCATTGCCAACAGTCACATTACTAGATCCTTGATGAGGAATTACATTGGTGAGAGTACCTAGCTTGTCAGTGATGTGGGCGGTAACCCCCAGTGTCAGGATGCCACCCCTCTTCTTGCTAGTCTGAAATGCGTGGTGGGCTTGCTAGTACTGGTGGGGAATATCATTCGGTTGGTAGCTGTGTCTATGCTGTGTAGCAAGGGTCATCGAATAATTTGGAATGGTCACTGTAAGCCGACAACGAAGTTCATAACTCTGCAGCTGCGAGACAACTTCAGCATAAGATGGGATAGGTGGCCTGAGCATAGAGGTTTTGAAAGTCTCGTAACACTACCATCCAGGCCCTCGAGAAGTCTGAAAAACACTGTTGGTGTTGAAGATAGGTTTACCAATAGCATGTAATTGATCACATATGGACTTAAGATCACGAAGATGGATAGAGAGAGAATTAGCTCCTTTTCCTGATGTGCTATGGTTGAGCAAGTAGATCAAATTCACCAGCCACTTAACTTTGCTTGAAATGATTATTAGCCGATGCATTCCACACTTGTGATGCCGTGTTGAGCTCGACATGTCCTAGAACCTCTTCGAAGAGTGTTCCTATGATCCATAACTTCATGAAACAATCAAATACGAACCCACATGAATGTACCCGGGGTCGATAACTTCAGTGCCACCTTCTTGAGTCACGAACTGTTGTGGTGCCTCTGTTTCTCTGGTTAGGAAGCCAAGTAGGACCTGAGATTCAATCAGAGACATTATAAGAAGGTATCCCCCCCTGTGAGCTTCAAAGTGACAAAGTTGGGACTTCAATGGCCGTCGGCATAGTTTTTAAAACCGGACCGGGCCAAGAACCGGTCAAGGTATGGGTTCATGGATCGGACCGGGGGTTTAATGGGTTGAACAGCATGTTTAATAAATAATATTAATAATATAATATTCCAATAAATTAATATAATATTATAATTTAACTATAATTTATAATCAAAATCATTAATATAGTTATAATATTAATCTCAAATTCAACATAAAATATAAATATAAGTCTAGTAAAATAAAATAAGTATATTATAATAGATTTTTATTTTTATTTTTATTTTTAAGTTGACCAATTTTCTCATCGGTTCAATTGGATTTATTAGTTCTAATGAGAACCGGCTGCTTCAATTGGATTTGACCTCATTTAAATTATAATTGAATTTTTTGTGAGAACCGGATCGGATGAGTGACCAATTCCCGTCGAACCAGCCGGCCCGGTCCAGTTTTTAAAACTATGGCCATCGGGAATGGTTGTTTGGCGGTGGTTGATGCCATTATCTTTTCTTCTGCCCTATTCTACTATGATGCCATAAAGAGTTTTACAAGAAAGACTAATATGGCCAGGCTCATTAATAAATACTCATTTACAATCACTTAATATATACGCGTTCAAGTATACCAGAAATAACAGTAAAATATCTCAAAAGATACAAAAACAGTCTTGAAAATCCTGATCTTTTTATTATTAATACCTAATCTCGAAAATCCTCGTCCTTCGATTTTTGGGGAGGAATGAGAATTTATAGCAGAAGAGAATATCTTGAGACGTTTGTTTCCTTCAATAAGACCCCCGTACATCAATCACATCAGAAGTTGCAAGGGATGGGTTTCAGAACTTACAGCATGAACAATGGAGACTGTACTGTACAAGACCAGCAGTGTGCCAATATGAAAGAATTTGCTGTAAATACTGTCAAACCCTCAGTTCTGTTTCATTACAAAGGCAAAGCTACAAAAGGAACAGGGGCCAGCCAGAGCATATTAATAATTCACATAACAAGAACACTTTCATAGTGGAGAAAAAGAAATGAAATGAAGCCGCGTCCCCTTCCGCTGCTCCTTTTTCCTTCCACCTCTTCTGTGCTCAATTGAAGGGGAAGAAGCATCAGGGCAGCAAATAGTACACGAGCCACTCTCCAGGATGGAAGTTGGCTCCTTCGCCAGACAGAGCACAAGAGTAGACAGAATACGACTTCAAGAATCACCAAACTTGGCATCTAACTGACGCCACCTTTCGATTCAAATGAAACAATTTGCCCGGCATTACCTACTGAACAATGGCAGGCGGCTTCTATGATTGAGGGCTCCGCTTCATCCTTGAGGAGCTAACTGACACCGAGGAGGTGCAAATAAAACAGTCGCCTTCCCATCAGTTGAGAGGAAATCAGCATGAAACGAATCAATCACCTCACTACCCTCTTCCATAATCCTTATCAAGGTAAGGACTTCCAAAAATGCCAATTTCCATATGCTATGTACTACAATTAGGTTAATGGGATCCTATCTCATCCTGCATTACCAGCAACCTCAGCAGCTCTCTGCCTCATCATCTCCATTACTGCTGCCCTCCGTCGTGTATCTGACTGTTGTTGTAGCCTTCTCAAATGCTCCTTCAAATCCCTGATGAAAAATATAATAAGAATGAGGAAACTAACTAAATAAACAGTGTCCATCTATACCAATAGACAAACAGTAGAAATATGATGAGTTGAATGAGAATTCTTGTTTGATCCTTCCCATCTTTGACATCATGATCATGCATTACTTGCATTATAAAATCAATAGCTAGAACCCAAAACTGATTCAAAAGAAAAACGACCATATACAGTTCCAGAAATGTAATTGTCACTCAGAAATACAACTTGTAAAACTTCAATTACCAACTCATCATATCTTTCAACTAAAATGCTCAGTCACATATTTTCTTAAGCATCCAATATCTAGTCAACAATAAAATGATTTTAGGTTATGTATAGACACAATCAAATATAAAATGTCCATTAGTACATCTAATAAGAAATCTTAATATCGTTAATATCTAAATTTGCAAGTAGACAACATTAAGGTAAAACTCTTTAGTGGTCATAAATGTGTCTTTTACAAAATATGCTCCAGAGATTCTAACTCAAATACCATTCAAATATGCTCTTCTTAATGTTAAAAACATAAATTTTTGTAAATTTACAAAAAATGGGCAGCTAAAAATATGCTCTGGATATTGGCTATAATCAATTTAATACTGCCAATATCATTACTTATACTGGTTAATATTGATTTTTTTTCTAAGGTACTAACCAATATAAAGATTAGTATTGGCAATATCAGAATGATATTCAACAATTTTCCTGCCATATTTTTTTGCCCTAACCATGTTACTTTTATAAATTTATGACAAAGTATATTCTATTTAGAATAGTGATATGTGATATTCTCACATAAGAATAACATCTAGCAATTAAGTAAATCATCAATCTTTAAAATACTAAAGTTAATCAAGCTTTAGGAGTATTTTTTTGAGTAAATAAAAAGACAGAATAATTAATAGCCAAATATCTATCTTGGGAGTAAATAATCCAGATCCTAAAGCAAATTTTATTAGATCCATTTTAAAGAAAATTTACGCAACCAATTCATGTACCAAATCTAATAACTAATCCAGTTTTCACTCCAAGAAAAACAAATTAATCCAGTCCATCTAAATATGTAATATTCCTAGCACCACCACATGGGGACCATCTTTTTAAGGGAAACCGAAATTTCTAATATAGATAGCAAAACCTCCCACTCTCCGCTTTTTCCTTTTCCTTCCTAGACTTCTGTTGATGGTCACTCTAATATAGAAAGCCAATAATGTATTTATACTTAACCGTAATAGACAGCTGACAATTAAACGTATGGTTTGCTAGCTGAATAAACTGCTCACTCATTACACTCACAGTTACATCAGGCAGAATAAATACCATCTGTAGTTGTCGAATTCATACAATAGCATGGACCTAAACTAGCAATCAACTGAGCTCTGTCCCCTTCCTACTCAAAAATATATATATATATATATACACAAATATAAACTGCACCTGCATCTTGGGACGTGACATTCTGATTCTTTGCAAGCTCGAGCATGAAGTTGGAGGAGATACCACATCTTTTTACACAGGACACACCCACCAGAGGCACGTATCTTGCATTGTATTCCATGGCGGAAGAGCCCTTTAACCTTCCGGCAATTTGGGTATTGGCATTGACCTGAGCGGCACTGTGATGCATGGACCAGAAGATCAAGCATCTTCCTCAGCTGCAGCAAGGCCAGGTAAACAATGCTTTCCAGAATTAGAGAAAAAAGCATGAACAACTTCCATTAGCATTTTTTAACAATTTACTGCTCTCTCCTGTATTGATCTCTAATTTTGGGTCAGGCACCTACATCATTGGCTAATTAGTAAACAAATCATTCTAGATCATGATCTCCTGTCCCTCTCCCCCTCTCTAACACAATATATATAAAGGCACAAGTACATTAGATAATCATTTTATTGCAGATGTTTCTATGCAATAAACATTCCCAAATTCTTGAAGAGCAATCAATGCACACCCTCACCAGCAACTGCCACCACCCGACCACAAAAAGGGGGCTTGCATTTTCTCTTATTATTATTATTATTTCTTTATTGGTTGTGTGTGTGTGTTGTGGGGGACATGCATATGCTGCAGTAAAGCAGGTGAGACTATGCCAATATATGCACATGCATGCACACACATCATGAAGAATACCACTCAGCAGTTCTCCAAGGAGTAGACCAAGCCCAATTCACCTTCAAACAAGGACCCATCTCACTGAATGCATATGAAATTAAAAGTTATGAGAGATACCTGTAAAACTCGCTTTTGCCTGGCTTCCTTATTCTGAGCATCCCGTTCAGCCAAAGAGGGATGGTTAGTCAACTTGTGAGGATGTTCAACACCCTTCTGATGACAGCTGTTACAGACATCATATTCAGGGCATACTTCACAGCGCCACCCTTGACCCGCTTCAATGTCGAGATGGCACACATTGCAAGTTGTTACAAATGCAGGAGCTGTCGGGTTGTGAAGATGGTAGAGTACCATCATAGAGGAGTGTTTTGCCCGTCTCAGGGTGTCATATTGATAATGATTTCCTTGACAGAGACTCAAGAAAGCTTGTCTAGTATCAAAGAATTCACTCTCAAGAATCTCATCTTTATCCTTGGTATCTTCAGGCACATCAGCGATTTGAATCTGCAATGATTATTTGGCAATCTGGTCATTCAGTAGCAGGAATCCACAACTAGTTTCTCGGACTGGTGTTAGTGTTATGTCCACCCCACCCCCCAACCCCCCACCAAAAAAAAAAATAAAAGAGCTTAATACTGTTGTCAAAATGCTTTGAGTTGAGCAGCTTACAGGATAGAGAGGATGTTTCTCCCTGTGATCTGCAGGGTGTCTCTCCCTCTCCTCACGTCTCTGTTCCAAATCGTAGCACCTACAAACAAGTTAGGCATATCATTAGAACACAGGCTCACTGCAACAAGCTTCTACATCATATGCCAATAAAATAAAGAGACATCTACATATCAACAATGAAATTGTCTCCTACGCAAGTTTAATTTCCTGACTGGAGCATTATTTCTCAACCATAGAACAGGAAGAAAAAGAAAACCATGTAGTGTACTTTTTCAATTTAGGACACTTACTCAGCATGAAAAATCCAGCCTTAGTCTTTATTGGAAATAAGTAGCCTTAAAGATTTGACCAAGATCACAAACGCACCATGTGTTGCATTCCATGTCTATATGTCATAATGTCATACTGAATCTCAAAATAAATGAAAAAGCTCATCATGACACTACTAACAAAAATAAAATTGCCATGACTGCATTTTCTATTGTGTCAAACATCACATGTTAAACATTCTGTTTGAAAGAAATCCAATAAACTGATGTCTAGAATGTTATAAATAAGCTGCCATTCAAGCAACCTGTGAATAACTCTTTTTTCTCTCTATATGGACTGATCAATATGGAGAAACACAACAAAGTCATGTCTGCATGTACTGGACAAATCAACTGTTGTATATTTAATAAAGATAGACACATGGCCGGTGTTCTTCCCTTTTTCTTCACTGCTACCTAATCCAGATTGGTAGAATTTTCACCTTTTGTGATAATTATTCACAAAAGATTTTCTTCCAGCAAAATCTATAAAATGCTTTCCCTTTCCAGAACTAAATTGTATAATATATCCTTCACAAATTTTACCATTTGGTGCTGTGTCATGTACAAAAACATAACTCATTAGGAAAGACTGTTCTCCAGATGAGATAACGTTTCAATGGTAGATAAATAAACATGGTACTAAGTTACTTTAATATAGCGTACTATATTCCACTGTATTCATTATACATTTACACTTGTGAGCCTTACTGCTTCTTCAATTTATTTATATTTATTTGAGGAGAAACAAACCTACCACTACCCTATCAGCTTAAGCTTTTTGGTTAGAAATGAGTCCATACCACCTATAAACCCGATGGAAATTGTATAGTAAGATATGAAGATCAAAATCTCCAAAGCTATGCAATGACAGCAATATTCTTTGCTTTTTATAATTTGTTTTCAATTGAATAGAAAATTTTATACGTTGCACTACTTACCTTCGAAACATTCAATAACTGGTTTTTCCCCTTATGGTAATTAGTCCATTAAATTTTGACTCAAGAGAAAGATATCTGAAGGTTTGTCCATATTCATTTTTTAAATGATGAGATATATTATCATTTTTCCCATGTCCACGGAAATAGATAGTATGTGAAAATTCTTCCAATTTATGACCTACCATCAAATCCGTCATACATATAGGCAAATGTTCTCTTCTGTTATGGATAGCAATAGTGTGGCCAATCATTGTACATAAAACGGTAGATGCCCGAGACCACGTTTTTATTCGTTCTTTTTCGGCTTTTAAGTTAAGTTTCTTTTTTTTTTAATAAATTATTCACTACAAAAGGATTTTTTCAGTGAACATGCCACAGTTAATTACTCCTTTTTTTTCCTTTTTTTTGTAAAGACAAAGAAAGAGATTATATTTTCTCTCCTATTTACTACTGCAGCAAAGAATCAAATTATCACTATATTTACTCCTTTGTCCTAACAGAATCGAGCTCTTTCAGATCAATGAAAAAATGATGGTGCGTTCAAAATCCAGGGTTATGAAAATTTTCAGTTGCAGCAATCCATGCCATATGTTGGTGAGTTTTTCTACTTTTTTTTTTTAGATTCTTCTTCCCTACACAATTAGTAAGAAAGCAAACTGCATATGCCTGTTTGACATGTATTTAGATGGAAAAGTTCATAAATATATAACATATGGTACATTTGACATTGCAATACAGGGCAGTAGCTATCTATATGTATACAATCCTTTTTCAAGGATTCAATTAATTATCACATTTATAAATATTTTGTTATTCTACATTATTTTAATGTATGTGAACTGATGGTAGCAGCAGGAATTTTTCTTGTAGCTCAACTTCTTCCTCTTTTTATAATCATACCCTTGCACAATAGATTTCATATCTTTGATAGGCATAATAACAGTATTATTAGGAGCTACTTTAGCTCTGCCTCAAAAAGATTCGTTTTTTTTTTTTTTGAATGACAAGTAAAGAATTTATTAATTACACCAAGAAGGTGCTTGTAATCATGAACAAAAGGATATCGGACTATACAAAAGGTCATGAACATGATATAAAATCTCTCATGCTCATGAAAACATGGTCCCCCAGCTACCTTCCTGACTATGCCAAAAATATACCTCCATTTTCCATCTTTCTATAAACCTAGGATCCTCTAATTGTAACCCCTCAAAAGCCCTCCTACTCCTTTCTCACCAAACAGCCCAAAAAACAGAGAGTGGTAACAACCTAATTAACTTTCTTTTGTCTTTTGAAGAACAGATTCCAAACCATGGCTCAAAAAGATATAAAAATAAGTTTAGCTTGCTCTACAATGTCTCAACTAGGTTATATGATGTTACCTCTAGGTATGGATTCTTATTGAGCCACTTTATTTCATCTGATTACTCATGCTTAAATCACAAGTAAAAGACATGGAGAAAGTCACTTCAATAAGATATCATTGAATAACATAACTTTTTTCATTTTCATCAGAATTTACCTCTCCACATGTTTCATGCAGAACTACAATTATCTAAACTTCCATTTACCATATAATAAAACACATATGACTGACTTCGCAGTTGTGCGGATGACAATTTGATGTTCCTTTCACATTCAACAATCTTCAAACCCCAAAAAATAAAAGAAAATGAAAGAAGAAAAAAAAGTGGGGGGGGAGGAGGGGTGGGAATACAGCATTGTCACATCAATACTAAAACTGACAAGGCAAGTGGTACTTAACCAAAAAGACAACGATGGATGATATCTAGAAGGATTATAACAAGCTAATAAAAGACCATACCAACAAATAAAAAGTGATACCTATCACAAATCTGGAAGTTTTTGCACTGGTTGCAAACCCAACGATTGCCTGAGACCATAAGAATACAGCAGTGGGTGCAAGCATGCTGCAAATGAACCATGATAAAATCTTCCTTCATTGGAGAGATTGTCTCCCCAAGCTGAAAATACATATTGGTTATGTTTAGGCATAAGAATACACCAAACTATAAATATTAGGATCTTAAAGAGGCCTTATATTTTCTTTTCTCTTGAGTTCTATACATGTCACTCTTACATCTGACAAACGCTAATGAAATTAATGCGGAACATCTGAAAATCACATCTGTTCATAGTGCAACAGTAAAATATCTAACAGAGGTTGCTGGAAATGAGAAAAGGATGAAAAGTTTAATCTCGCTAATTTGCTGTTCCATGTAAAATACAATATGAGGGCACCGGGAAGAACAATACATGAAAACATAAGAAAGATTCGGTTAGAGTGCAAACTCACTTTGTGCATCAGTAGCAGATCCTTTGATGCATTTCCCGAAAGATCAGATTGTCCAGATGCTTTGAGAGCCCTTTTAGTTATGTTCTTTTTCATTGTTCCTTTCTTATTCTGCTTTCTACCTTCTTCCTCTTGACGAATTTGATAGATAAGTTCCTCTGCAGCACCTGGCCAATAATCACCATCAAAATATGGCAGCCTTGCTGCAGTGGCCTTTGCCTTACATTCACCAGTGCATGTGAAGAAGTGATCATATAAATTTGTAAGATCAACCACTATATTCTCCTTGGTGGCTTTCTTCAACATTGAGAGATACCTATATCACAAATAGAATCAATCATTAAAAAGTTAGCAGGCAGAAGTGCTGATTGTACGTAACAACATAAGCCCAATCTCTAAAAAAGTCTAGCCTCACCATTCCCTGAGTTTATCTGATTTGGGGGTCTTCTGAATTTCTGGATGACAATACAATATATAGTCTTCGCCCTTCAGTGGTGGGCATGCCCATATATAGCAGCTAGTAAATCCACGTAATTTGCAGTATTCCAGGTACCCAATCTGCAAGACATTGACTAGTCCAATAACATGCCCCAAATAAAGACATCACACAACTATACTTGAAATATGAAAAGAAGGTGGAAAAGAGGTTACCAAAATTTCATGATAGACGAATGTACGCAGTGCTTCACCTGTCACTGTCTTCACCTCAGGCCTAAAATATTTAACAGAATCCAGATACGAAAGATAGACACGGCGTTGATTTGGAAATGAGCATTCTGATCCAAATTCTTGGACATACATCCCAAACAAGCACACTTCTACACCTTCAATCTTTTGAAACAACAGAATGGCCTTCAAGAATCACATGTAATTTTACATTATTAGCTTGTAAGCACTTCATGTTACTGAGTAAAGAAAAAGCATGAAATAGTTACATTCAGCAGTCCAATTACAATAAAAAAAACTTGGGCATAAAACAAAAAATAACATATGCAAGTTCATGCATGCATCACACACCTCATGTTATGCTTAGCTAGGTAAAAAAACCATGAAAACAACACAAGTAGAATACATAAAATAACATGAAAGATCCGGCATGTGGACGTTACCTTTGATTTGTATGGAAATTCAGTCGGGTAATTCTCTTCTTGAAAAATTTCCAAGAAGCGTTGCTTCACTTCTAGCTTCTTGTCAACAGATGAAACAACTCTCACAACAAGAGCTTCTGCTCCAGGAACCTGAAATTTTAAATAAAAGTAGAAAAACAAATTTAAGAATACTGAACATCGTCCTCCTATATTCACTGGTACACCTTTATTGCAATTACAGAACTCTTGTTTAAAGAAGATCGGTACTGATGCAAGCTTCCTTACTATTTCAAATACAAACCCTAGATTGTTTTAGTTTACTCCAATGGTCTCTAGAAAAGAGGGATAAACAAGAAATAATGAAGCATTTATGTAACTTGCTTAATTACCTCATCATAACCTTTTCCTTGATGTTTTGCCCTATCTTGTCTTTCTTGTTTAAGTCTGCTAGCTAGCCTCTGCTCTATGTGGTCACTAAGAATTGTTTTTGGCAAATCCTTCGCCCCAAGAACAGCGCTCTGTGGCAAGGGTGTACGTTCCCCTCTTTCGACCTCAGCAATGTAGCAATTAGGACAAGTATATTCAGCCTGTCCCCCATCATTTCTCCGACCATTAAATAGGGCACAGATTTGATGCTGCCATGCTTCACATCTGTCACATTGAACCCACTGGACCAAAGGACAAAGGTCAAATAGAGTTTCATGACCAATAATCAGACAACATAATAATTACAAAGAGAACATTTACCCATTCTTCAGTTTCTTCATCATTTTTCTTCTTCTCAAGTTTTGCCTTTGGGATGGTAATTCCTTCAGCAACAATAGTGTCCCCACGAGACTCGTTATAGCATGGAATACAAAAATAATGCCTGGTATCTCCAGCTCCCACAGTATAATACATTGCATTTCGTTTAATGCGAGAACCACAAGGTGTGCAGTAAATAGGAGGAGGTTCAAAAGTGAGCTTCTCTACCGCACACAACTGGCATGAGTTCTCACTCATTGAATGCTCCATTGCTTGATTCTTTTCTGCCTTAGCTTTACTCTGCAGAAAGAAGTATAAAAGGCATCATAAGCAAATTAATGCAGCAGAAAATTATAGAAGGAAAAAGACATCAGCTCAAGCTATTGGCCAAGAAAGAACATCATCTGATTAATTTAATGTCCATTATGAGGTTATTTACACTATACAGAACTTGCTTTTCCCATTTACATTTCATCAATTAAACCATCTTAATCGTCTTCGACTATACACCTAACCTTCCAATGCCATACAGGAGCCAAAAATAAATTGGCAGTAGATAACTATAAGGAATTAAAGATCACAACCCTATGGCGCCTATATCCTTCGTTTGGCAAATTATTCTGGTAATCAATGCATATTAACTCAGAGGAACCTAGTAGACCATGGATAGTTGCAAGTGGTCCCCCAAAAGTAGTTGCATATTTCAATATCAAAGAACTACAGTGATATTAAGTAGGGGCCAAGAAATAACTACCAATGCAAAAATTGTGACAGTGTGACACTTTCGAGATATTAACTAAACAACTCTATTAAGTTAAATAACATCAACAATGTAGAACTGCTTGAATGTAAGGATTCTTATCCTTGCAAACTTAAACCAGTTGCTTAACATAATGTCAGCCCACCGCAGTAGTGCAAATTTAGAGTAGAAACTCTTAGCAGATTCAATTCCTTACAGCAGAAGAGATCAATGCCAGCAATCCCATACACATCTCAATGGCACTTAAAACAAAAAGTCATACCTGGCCAACCCATTGCCTCAGACCTATGATGTGCTCTCTCACTTGCTCTGGGGTGAAGAGCTCAGTCAATGACACTCCTTTTATCTTTGGCTTACCAGACTTGCTGACTGCAGCAGGTTCATCATGCTGATCAATATTCTCCTGCTTAACTCGATCAGCTTCTTTGTCCAAATGATGGCTGTTCTGCTGGGGAGTCTCCCTGACCGGTTGAACATCAAGCCTTTGGTTTGAGACATTGTCCATATCTTCACTTCTTGATTCACCAGTATAAGGGCTCTTGTGATCAGAACTGGCAGAAGCTTCCATCTTCATCTCTGCAAACTCCTCCTTCACAGACATAACATGCTGATCTTGGTTTAAACCCTCCTGAGAAGCAGTATGCTCATGTGTAGACACCAATTCAGATGGGTTTTCACTTTCAATCTTAAGAGGTTGTAATGGCACATCTGCCCTCATACGTTTTTGAGAAGGCATTAATTCTTCAGGGTTTCCATTCATGGATGGCTTTCTTTGGATATTCATTGTCGAATTATCTCCCGTATTTGGAGATTTACACAATCCAACAACAGAATTAGGAAGAGGAGAAGCAGAATTAGGATGCACGTGTGACTTCCGCTGTCCCTGCAAGTAAGTTTTTACAGGGATGCAGACGGGACAAGCTGGGTCCACACAACGCCTGTGGTGATTGATAAGAACTTTGGAAGGATGACAACGTGGAAAAGGGCACTGTGGTAAGTTGCAGCTTTCCATATGTTTCAGCAATTTCTGAGCAGCAACACAATCAACAGCCTGGCATTTCCCTGGGGGAGCTGTACATCGACGAGCATGACGCAGAAATAAAAGCCACCTCCGTTGGTTAAGAAAATTGCGCTCAGATTCTGTAATTACTGACCTGCTGGAATTACCTAGGCCTGTACCAGCTGTACCTTGAGAAGTAAAATTACCAGAACATCCTTCTGCATAGACATTATTACGCTCAGCTTCAGTTTGTCCAGATATCCTATGATGGAACTCATCTTTGATGCGCTGCTCACACATTGGATTACCTATGATATTAGTTGAACTTCCATCTTGTAACACAGGCTGCCAATAACCTTGATGCACTGATTCTGATGGCATTCCAACAGAGAAATGGTTAAAATCACTTTGGGGCTCCATAAGTTGTCCAGGTTCTAAGAATCTCTGTAGCTGCTGAGCATTTTGAGACACTGAAGGGCCAATATTGTGTTGGACAGATGGGACAGGGATATACTGGCCTCTTGAATTGTCTTCAGCCGAGATCCGCTGAAATTGGCTCTGAAACTCAGATAACTGCAGATGTTGGGAAGAGTGTGGTTGCATAACCTCAGCACGGTGATCCACTCCAGGCTCATGTTTAAGTTGGTTTCCTATACCAGGTGAACCAAAAGAACCATTGAAGTGCTGGTTCTGCTGGTTTTTCTGTAATTGCTGCCTTTGATGTAAGTACTGCAGCGGCCGCTGAAAATGAGATGGTAACTGAAACTGCTGTTGCTGGTGGGCTGGTAAGAGATTCTCTCTCAAAGAAATTGCAGCCTGATGCGAATTGGACAGATTTGAAGTGGTCATCAAAGATGTATTGGACTTGGCCATGGATTGAGAATTCACTGAGACATCAGCACTGCCTGCATATCCATCACCTGACAACCACAATGTTGTCCATGAAAAGCTTCTCCTCCTCTATATCAAATAACTACGGAGGAACTCGCATGTTATACAGAGCAATTAGAAAAATAAAAGAGAAAGATCCTTATCCCATCTTGCTTTATTGTTGGCATCTTCTATACCAAATTTCATTTGTCAATATCTATACGTGCACATATATATATATATGATACAAAAAAGACAAAATCCTAAAGTTCAAGAAATTCATAGACCAACTAATACTTTCAAAAACAACAGTTAAATTTAAACTGCTAAATGAGCCTGCATTGTATGCACAAGTAGGTCAAGCAAGGCTATGTTATCCTTTTGTATGCGTACACAATATCACAAGATTCTAGAAAAAGCTTATTTGCAAGAAAAGGACCCAAAACAGATTGATCAGGCTAACCACTTTTCCCTTCTCTTAAATTGAGCTGCAAGGGTGGAGGGAAAGCAAACAAGGTTTTCAGGAGTACCCTGTAAAGCCGGCTGCTGATACTGGTCAAAGTGATGTTGGGATATTCTTGGAGGATTCCCATGCATTGTAGCATTGTCAGAGGTGCCACCTCCATTGGCAAGCTGTGTACTATCACCAACCATTGAAAAAACAGTATCTGGGGCTCCATTAGGAAAGGCATAAGATCTCTGATGCATTCCAGAATGAATGACATCAGTTGACTGCCCATGAAACATGTGGCTGCTGTTCTGAGCACCAGCATGCAGCTTCTGATGCTGCCCATGCAACATTGTGGTAGCAGATTCAGCTGTGGAGAGCCTTCCAATGTTATTAGAAGCCTCAGCATTGAAGAATCCTTGATTGCTAGTATTACTGTTAAATCCAGGTGTTGGAATCATTTGGCTGTTCATCCTTTGCACTCCCAAAGGTGGCATGCTATGTCCACCAGAGCCCATGGAAAAATGAGAAGATGCTTGTTGATACCCATTTGAAAGTGGTCCTGCAGAAGCTACAGGTGATGTTACTGCACATAAATAATATATATATACATAAGAGGCTCCTCAAAGAATCAGAATATCAGAATGTTACCATCAGCTCTGTTCAAAGTTCCATTGGGAAGACCACCAGTTGGTAAAAGGGTTGATGATGTGACAGGCGCAGTCTTTACACTGTTAGTGGCACTTGCAGAAACATCCAGAGAAGAGGTCACAGTAGCATTGGGGTTCCCAGCATGCGGCATCCCTGGAGTTGGCATCATCATGCTCATGGCAGAAGAAGAGGTTAGACGTTGACTACCAAGGGAAGAGGAAGGGCGTTTGAGCAAACTAATCAAACGTGACTCCAAGGTCTCCATATTCAAGTAGTCCTCCTACAATGATACCGACTAAATTAGAATAGCAAAAGCAGATAAGCCCGACTTCATATCACCATCCAAAGAGACATTCGAGGGTTGCATGATGAACATGCAAGCAGGAACTTCCCCTAGTTTCAATAGAAGTATAGGAATGAAGCTAAAATGATGAAACAGAGCACCGATGAATATATCTTATTCAATGGACAGGAAAGAGAACGGACCTGTGAGCGAGCCAACTTAAACAAGCCTCCTTCTAACCGTTTAGCAAGATCCTTATACTTCGGCAGATAAATATCACTCGTCGGGGGCTGCCGCTTGACTAAGAAATATAAGCTGAAAAAGGAGCAAAGTAGCATTACTGGATCGGGAATCCAGGAGAAACCACGGTCAAGACAAGAGGTGCCAGTACAGTGCTATTTTCTTACATCTTCTTTTGCATAGATTCTCGAGCCTTAACAAGGTCCTGATCCATGATCATCGTACTAGTAGCACCAACTGCAGGTCCTGAATTCTGAACAGGGTAAGAGGACGGGTTGCCACCCCTCTGTGGCAACTGCCCCGTCGTCTGATTCGGAACATGCCCGGGCACTTGTCCCGACATATGAGCCTGTACATTCATCTTGTTTCTCCCCTTCTCCTTGCACCACCAAGTCAGAATATGCGGTAGCTCAGGGACACAATTCCACAGCTCCGAGGACTGCACATGCTTCTTCTACATGTAGTCAAATAACCAACCACAGACCCCACCCGAGCCACAGGCGTATGCCCTCCTCAGCCGGCAGCTAAATCCGCAACTGGAAGACCAAGACCCAGAAGAAACTACGCCTAATTACACCAAATGCTGCACCCAATCAAGAGCAGAGCAAAAGCAAGACCGACCAAACCCTAGGGAGGGGATTCGGGGGTCCAGCAGATAAACAAACCTGAAGCAGGTGAAATTGCAGGTAGAAATATCAAGTAGGAGGGAAGCCGGCGGCAATCCGAGGCAGCGTATCGTTGCTCCGGCGACTGATCGAGAGGACACGAAAGGTTGGGGATTTTGGGGGTGTGACGGAAGCTTCCACGTGCTGAATTGTGGTGGGGATTGACTTCTCACGCGCGACAGGGAAGAATCAAATCATGAGGGGGCAGAACAAGCAAGGTGGTCAGTAAGTAAACAAGGGTTGAAGGGCAAAGCAAGATTGAAACGACCCAGGAGAAATTTTATCCGTATTTATCATCAGAAAGCTTCTGTCTCTGTGTCTGTCTCCCCCACCTCCCTCTCTCTCTCTCTCTCTCTCTATCCACCTGCGTCTGTGTCTCTCTCTCCCAGTGCTTGCCCTCCGAAATGCTTCCCAGTGGGTCGGATTCCGATTTTGGAGTTCATCGTCATCGCCGAAGTCTAAAAATTAGAAATTTTTAGTGATGCATCCTTGCCAGATTAGTGATCTACCCAGAAAGTGATAATCAAAGAACAGCTTTTTTTTTCCCTGAAATGGATATGATGTGGTCGAGTTATCTAACTATGTTACTATATGGGACGAGGCATGTCGAGAGAGGAAGGGTTGGTAACCTCCCGATGTATCGTTGACCGAAGTCGGTGAAATTTATCGGGAATGTCCCATCCCAGTTAAGTTAATTTCTTTAACCAAATTATGTACATTAAATTAACCCAACATTTCATGTATCAGGTCAGACGCCCAATTTAATATGGTTAATTTTCCATCATATATTAGGAATCTATTGAATTATAATTAATTAGTACTTATAACAAGCTTTCTTATGGATTTTTTTAATTGGATATATTTATGTAGTTTAAAAAGTAACTAAATATGTATAGAATTTCACCATTTTCAGGATTAACTTGTCCAATTTTATTATGTCATTTACAATGCTCCTTTTTTAGGAAAAAAATGGGAGATGGCGTATTTCAATGAATTAAATATAATACAAGTAGTAAAAACTATTTATTTTGTAACTTATATTATAAAAGTTTAAAATGACCTTTTTTTCAATTGTAAAATTCAATTTTCATAACTCATTTTAGTTATTATTGTAATAAACCGATAAATCACGTCAAGATAAGCTTGATGGTGTTAGCCAATTGCTAATATGAGTAGGTGACATGACGATTTTAACCTAATGTAGCACTATGATGTTATTATTTTGATACAAAAATAATCTGATATCTCATTCTTATACCTTCAATATTTGCTAATGTCATCATCCATTATCTCGGCCGGCCCAAATTAAATCATAATAATTTTTTAAATATAAATTTAAATAACTTAATATTTCAAAATAAATTTTATATGATATAATTGATTTATTAATCTAAATTTTGTATTAATTTGAAGAAAATATTGAAACATTCATTAAAATATAATTTTTTTGCATATAATTAATTACTTCTTAAAATTTTCTCATAATTATCTTTTTATTGTAAATATTTTTTTTCATACTTTCAAGCGAGTACAATTTATTTTCACATCCTACCGATACGGCTCAATATCTTTGGAAGCCCAAAAACTACACGGTTTTTCCATGTCATGCTAGGGCCGGGCCAGTTTTTGACAAGTCCAATCATATGAGCATATTAGGGATGGTAAGTTACAATTGTGAATATAAATATAAAGCATCGAGATTTGTCAATCACAAGTGAAATGACAGTATTGTCATTGTTATATGTTTATCCTCTTATCATTTTTGAAGTATAATAAAAATTGGCACGCGATAAATACGTCACATTGTTATCTAATAAACCAATATTCATAGATTTTCCAATAAATAAAAAAAATTGTACTAAAATTGATAAATCACCTAAATTCATAATTTGTTTTTGGTGCTATTCACCGCTTCCATGCACCCTGAGATAACACCAGCAATGGATACACAAGCGGGCGCACACATATATAATAATAGAACATTCATCTAATCCTTGTCGTTTTTTAGAACCTTCTTTAGCCAATCATTGCCTGGGATGCTTCCTTTGAAGTTTTTCTCATGTCATGGTCATTGGTATTAGAGATGGCAATTCGGGATGGCTTAGACTGATCGGGTCAGACCAAAACGGCCTAAAGTTAGGCACAGCCGGATAAGGCAATGGCCTAATAAATCCCGACCCGAGCACGGCCCGAAATGCTTATCAAGTAGTCCATCCACGCATGTAGAGTTGTTAAAACAAGTTGTCCAAACTTGTTCAAAATAGGCCTAAAACTATTTGGTTCGGTTACAATTCGGTCCATCTGCTTAACGGACTGATCCAATTATGAGTCACAGTTCATACATATGTGAATCGGCTGGAACCATTTATAAGTAGGCCCGTTCATGATTTAGGTTAATTTGACACGTGAATTGTTTATCTTTTTTTAATTCAAATTATTTTAAATAAATGTTTTAATTTTTTTAAAATTTAATTAATCTAACAAAATCCGACGGTTATTTTACGAGATTTTGGTGGTTCGGACCAGTTTTGCAATGATTCTGAGCTGGTTCAATAAGAAAACGGTGCGTGCCGGTTCCGGATCAACGGGCCTATTTTTTGGACTCGGTCCGTAACTGCCCCTCAACCCAATAAAAGCAGTTGCAGTTACAAGCCGGTTAGGGTTTTGAAGATCCGGTTCTGGTCAGACCGGCCCGTTTAACATTTATACCGACACGATAAGCAGGACATTGCAATAAAACACTATTAATACCTTATTATCTACTAAGTTTGCAATAATTGTGGCGCTAGACCAATAAGAAAAGGTTTTTTTTTTCAAATACTTATCGGACTATCGAGCTAGGCTGCCTGAAAAATTGTGACACATACTCGGGCCAAAAAGTTATTAGGCCGTGCAGGTACAGTAACCCTATGCCGGGAAAGACTCTGCATGTGCGGGGTTATCGGGCAGTGCCTGAAATTGTCACCTCTTATTGACATTACTCTAGAGAATTGAATAGTTAGGTAGGAGACTAACCGATTCCAGGCGTCTAATCATTCTTTAAAAAATAATTTAAAAAAACAAGATTTTCTTATTCTTGAAAATTCACAACTGGTTTGGCTCAACCCTTTTTCTTTCCGGTATCCCTTTATTACTTATTTCTCGTATACAGTGTTAGACTTGTTGATTTCTTTTATAATCAAGAAAAATGAAAAGAAAAAGGAAGAATGATTTTGATTTTTCGACTAAAGGAAGGGGAATTATATTAGGCCAGTCCTAGTGTAGAATTCTAAAGGCAGGTTTGCCTTGCCAAAACTTCGACCACACGAGCCAATTTGACGCAAAGGTCGAATCTTGCTCTTGTTATTGGTGAACGTTTGATCATTCTTGGACAAAGCCCCCCACGAACACTTGGGAGGAAGAAAATTGCAAGTTCTCGATGTTGAACATGTTCTACAGAAAAACTCCCGACTTAAGCGATGGATTTTACTCTTTAATGGATATTATGATCTCGAGTTCAGATAGCTTAGATCCATCTAGATACGAAGTGGTGCGACTTGAGAGGAAAATGAATATTTTTTTATGGAATAATAAAGATGGAAAAAAATGGTACTTTTAATCTTCAATCTCTTGTAATTTTACCATTTTCGTCCTAACCCTTTATGTTTTACCATTCTTATTTTCAATCTTCTTGATTTTTTGTCACTTTAGTCCGACCGTGAGATTTTCCGCCACGTGCCGTTGATGTGGCACTTTAAAAAATTAAAAACGTTTTGAAACAACTCGTAATAAATAAATAAATGATGTGGTGAAAAGATTAGAAACAATGAAATAAAAAAGAGAGCATAAAATCAAGAAATGAAAATACAACCCACCGTGAGCGTGGTAGAATAGTTCGGTACTCATTATCCCAATGGGAGGACTCGAGTTCGAGTCCTACCTGCGACGAGAAGTTCTTAACCCCTTAAATGGGTCGACCCAAGGCAATCCGAATTAGTCAGCTTGATAAAGTCCAACTGGATACCGGCGGTTTATACAAAAAAAAAAAAAGAAATAAAAATACAAAACAAGAGAAAGAAAGAGAGAGTAGGCCTCATCTGCGACTGTCCATTCCAAAGTCAACCGGGGCTCCACGGAGCATCTGTGTACTTGGCTTCGGGTAATCTTTTCAATTATATTTTTTTCTTCATTTTTTTATTGTTTCAGTCTTTTTGGAATATTTTTAATTTTTAAAATGTCATGCCATTAACACTAACATAAAATCTAAATGTAAGAGTAAAGCGGTAAAAATTGAGAAAGTTAAGGGTAAGAATAATAATAAATAAAGGTATATAAGGAAAAGGTAATAAAACTGAAAAAAATTGAGAATTAAAAGTGTATTTTCCCGTAAAAATGTGGTAGAAAGCCATAAGCTTTGCCCTTACGCCTACTAGATAAAGAATATGTTGATTAAAAGTATTTATTTGATTATGAATAAAAAATTATTTTTATATAATAATTTTTTGAATTTATTGAATTATTCTTAATTGTCGAATTCTTTGAAAATGGCCAATTAATACTAACATATTCTTAATTTGACAATTAAGGACTATTTATAAATGATTCTTTAAATTCATTCTTAATATTCAAATTAATGATGAATCAACTCTTAATAAACATATTAATGGTAGCATACTATTAATTTGACAATTAAAAGTTATTTATGAATGATTCTTCGAATCCGTTATTAATAATCTGACAATTAAAAACTATCCATGAATGATTTGTTGAATTCATTCTTAATGTTCGGATTAATGATAAATAAACCATTAATTGATAGATTAATGGTAATATACTCTTAATCTGATCATTAAAGGTTATTTGTGCCTATTAGTATGCTAAGTCATTATCGTTATATTCTTCTTATATATTGAACAGCTTGCTCAACAAAAAAGACTTTTTTCTCTGTTTTTGAGCATAATTTTCTGTCTTGGTGTTCTGTCATCTATTAGTTTACCTCTGAGCTCAAGGTCCGATACTGTCCTCGACTTATATTGTCGTTATATCCTAGGAGACAATCGACCAAGCCACCTCAGCACACCCATGAGGGGTCCAATTTGTCTTAAGAATACTGTAACTGTCGCATGCCTAAACTTCAATTGGTTTTCCATTTATGTTCATTTTATTCACTGTATCTACAATTTCGTATCGTAAATATTTTACATATTGTATCTACAATTTCGTATCGTAAATATTTTACATATTGTCATCTGAGTTTACTTTACGATTGAGAAATTATTGCCGCTAACAAGATATAATGCTGCCTGTCAACAAAGTAAGAGAGCAGATCAACGAGATGGAAGTGGACGAGACTCTCGTCAATAGAGCGCTCACACGATATCGCTAAACATATGGCGATGTTGCGAACAATAAGATATTGATACTCGGACCCAGTGGCCATCTCGGTTAGTTCATGGCCAAGGCCAACGTTTCCATGGGCCATCCAACCTATGCCTACGTTCGCGCCCTATCCATAGACCCGAAGCCGACCCTTCCAAGCGGCTCCCCCTGAGCAGTTCGAGTCCATGAACTCCACCGTGGTCCAGGTAATTAATTAGTGGAGCAGACGATATAATCCTTTTCTTCTGGTCTCGTCACACACTCTATGGATACGTTCGATAGAGCGGTTGACTGAGCTCATGACTCGGCCGGTTGTTATGCCGGTGGATATCGTCATCTCTGCGCTCGCCCTGCCTCAGCATCTCGATCAGCTGAACAGAAGAGCAGGGAGAATTATTCGACGTGGATCATAAGAATCTTAGGCTATAATGTCCCCAACAAACCCTAGATTACCTTGATGTTGCTGGCCTCCTGCATGGCTCTGATGATTTTCAGAGATGTAGGTGTACGGGATCCCCGCAATTTCAGTCGCCCTTCCGATCCTCCTTCGACCTGCTCGATCCGTGCCCTGATCGATCCTCCGGAACCCGAACCGGCGTCATTTGCATAGAATTAAACCTGCTCCCTCCGACATTGTTATCATCTTCCTCGTATCCTTGCTTGACCTATCGACCATCCCGTATCCGATGCTGCGGAGCCGCTTCACTCTTATGGCACCGATCGAGCGGGCTGTAAAACAACGTCTTCAAATGTTGGCATATGTGAGTCATTTTGACACTCCATCAATTTGTATTTTGCTATACGTCCACACGTCCACGATTTTTCCAATTTTGAACCTATCTAACCATGTGATGTAATAGGGTCATGATAACATGACAACATTGAGGGAAAAAAAACACATTTTAGTTATCCGATATAAGAATATGTGTCACAGAATTCAACTCCGGTAGTGGAAAAATATTTAATATTAGTTTTCTTCCAGATGATAATGTACCTTTTTGAATTTGAACTTTAGCATGCAACATTAGATTCCCACCCATCAATTATTGCTTAATTTCCCGGTTTACCAAAATTTCGTTGGACTATCTCTCCTTTATACAAATGCCCGTGTCCTGTCACGACTGCACGATAAGCTCTAAGGGGAAAGAAAGAAAAAATGGTAAGATGGAGATCATGGAGATGGAGAAAAGTGCCCAAACCCTTGCTTCCTCATGTCTGCTGGCTGGAACGTTCCCAGTGGAATTCATCAGGCCACTGGCAGAGCAGCCTGCTACCACGGCGCTGTCCCAAGGATCCCAAGGATCGATCTGAGCAAGCCGAGCTGAGAGAAGCTAGTTCATGCCATTTCAGAAGCTGGCAAAGACTCGGGCATATTCCTCTTGGTTAATCACAGGATACCGTCGAATGCCATCAGCAGGCTGCAGCAAGTCGTAAGAGAGTTCTTCAAGATCACCGGCCCAGAAAGAAGCATGCGCTAACAAGGCCTCAGGATCTCGGAGAACAGGGGGCTATGGGACTCAGGTTCGGAAGGATTTCAATGGCAACAAGGTCTGGTCCGATCACCTCTTCCACAGGATCTGGCTTCCTTCAATGATAAACTATCAGTTCTGGCCCAGGAACCCGCCTTCTCATGGATGTCTCGAACGAAATATGTGTTACAACTCAGAGGCATTCGACCTTTTCAGTTCAGTCCAACCAACACCAACGGATCTTCACTTATTGCCCCTTCATTCCATACACCATCAGAAGAGATCTAACCAACCATACCCCTATAGATCTTAAAAGCCTCATCAAAATGCCCACGGAAATCCTTATGAAACGTACAGCTCCTTATTCCTCTGGTAAGAAGGCGGGTTTTAGGGCTAGAACTGGTAGCTTATCGACAAAGGTGGCTAGATCTTGTGGAAGAAGTGATCAGACCAGACCTTCATGCGATATATATATATATATATATATTTGGATAATGAAGTTCACTGTAATGACACGTAAACTCCATCTCGATCGGAAATGAGAAATCATGGGTTCAATCTTCATCATAAGTAATAGGTTTATGTACTGGGCAAATATATATATATAGAGAGAGATCGTTCTAGCTTTAACGAGAAGAAAGGTTCATTACATTAAAAAAAAAACTGTATGAGAGTCATACTAAGGAGTTTTCTTATCAATATCTTATTAGGGTATTTGTATTCAACCAGCGATATAATGGCGAATTGAACAAGCACCAGTTCTGCTTAAGTCCGAGTATAATCCAGGAAGTCGACCGCTTCTGAGATGCTGGCTCAAAGGAGTAATACACATTCAGCGTAAGTTTTGACAAATTACAGGATGAAATTCAAACCCAAAACGGTGGACTCTGAAAATCGCATAACAATCCGATCCCATTGTGCTTCTTTCTCAATTTCTGAGTCTGATTTCTACCTCTTCTAATCATACAACGATACCGTCGTGAACCGATGAAAATTGAAGTTATATGTCTTACAATAATGCAATCGATATTCC
This sequence comes from Sonneratia alba, assembly GCA_900174645.1. Lineage (NCBI taxonomy): Eukaryota > Viridiplantae > Streptophyta > Magnoliopsida > Myrtales > Lythraceae > Sonneratia > Sonneratia alba. Next base: position 7,071,967 of record FWPY01000060.1, read on the forward strand.
CATCACAAGAACATTATCACAAATCCTGATCCAACGCTCGCAGAAACTTTTCTTCTTTTTTTTTGAGGGAATTGAAGGAGTTCCAATGAAAGTTTGGCAACCATCCACCATAAGATCATTTCAATGATAAATCCTGGTTATTGCAATTGTACGTGGAAGATTGTTTTTTCATGGAACTTGCCTGGGCCCTGGCGCTCTGTATTATTGCATTTTCTTTGTCGTTTATCAGTGGGAAAAGGCTACGGCCAGGACGATGTCACCGTGTTTGCTCCCTGACAGTCGTTGGATGATCCAAGTGAAATCCGGACACAGAGTCATGATGCCATACTTCTGGTAGATTTATCATGTCCCCACGGACTTTTATCTCTGTGGTGCAACCTTGGGACGGAACCACTAATTCAAAAGACATAACCCGTCTCTTACTCTTAGGAGTCTCCTCTTTACTAAGTTTTAAAGAGACTCTTGCCTATAACCCAACATAGACATGGACTCTCCCAAGAAAAATTCAGTCGGAACCAATCAGCTGCCGTGATGCTAACAGGCTGAGAAACCATGTGATCATCTTCATTTTTAATCCGTACATGACCATCATCATCGGGATATAGAAACTGTGACTACGACTACCACTAACGACAGAGCACAAAAAGCTTGAGAATCTGCAGACTCTCAAACCACTTAACCTCCCAGTCATTTACTCCCAGTGTTTGTATGACAGACTGCTTTCTATGACCTGATTATTGCCTTGTGACAGTGACACTAGCCACAGGCATAGAACTAACAGGATACACACATCATCGAGAACCAAAACCTAGATGACTGAAGGGAGCATTTTCCAGGGATTGTAACTATCTTCGTCCAGTCAAAAACCAAAAAAAAGGGAGGATGCTAAGCATTACCCAAGCTGTTCTATCATTTTGCCTCCTTGGAACCCTCTACATGACTAGAGGTACCCCAGCCATCTGTGGCAGTGGTCAGTCCAGCGCCAGAGCCCTGGGCATCTTGCTTGATACCTGAAGTGGGAGTGCTGGTCTCTGGATGCCGCATGGGATGATGAAGCAACCCATTATTCGGTCTTAGCATGCCCATTTGCATTTGGGCTGACATGGCCTGCTGGAGAAGGTGCTGCTGAGGGTCCTGGAGCTGCAGCTGATGCGGGCTGCTGCTAAACTGAAGAGGCACCTTCGGTGGAAAAAGCCCTGCTTGCTGTGGAGCCTGAGCTTGAGCTTGAGTGTGAGCCTGACCTTGAGCCTGTGGGTGTGGCATGAAGTACCCACCACTCTGTTGAACTTGCAACGCAGAAGGATGCGGAGCCATCTGCCCCAAAAATAAAATGAAAATTAGCAATCACCAATCAAATAAAGAGCAATAAGAAATTATGCAGTTAGCTCACACCTGTGGGGGTATTGCAACAGCCTGAGGCTGAGCGTCAGCAATTGCAGCAAGATACATCAAATTCTTTTGCAGCAGTGCTTGATACCTGGGAATAAATGCCCAAAAAATTCAATCTTCATTCACACTATAGAGTAATTATAGCAGCTCTGGGCGCAAGGAGGGCAGCTATAGAAGCAACAAATAGAGATCAACAACTATATGTACATGCACAAAACTGCATCTAAGGAACTAAAGGTCAGCAAAAGAGTTGCTGATACTACAAATTCATAATTATATTGACTCACTCTTTTGCAACAACTCAACAGCCCCTGCCAATCCCAACAGCAGAGCTCTTCAAAATTTTTTTTTCAATCATTATAGCTATTTTTTGTTCACATTTGGTCTCAAAATTAGAATTCAATAAAGTAGAAAATAAGATCAGAATAAAATTCGTATGGGAGTTGCTTGTCTGAAGCAACTGTTTTGACTCTAATGCAACCCAGCGGATGGACATTGTGTAGAAAAAAAGTCAGCTCGTTTTCCTATAATATAAACTTTTGTACTAGCCCTATGCTCTGAAAAGAAGGTTGCATTTTTGTCTACATACATACAAGGTGGAGCAGGCCACAATGTAGTAGATCAAGCTAATATATATCAAAAGCAGAAACTGGGACACACACACGCGCACACACACACACACACACAGAGGGATATAGGAATGGAAGGAGACTCACGAGGCACATTCAGCAAGCTTTCCCAGATTTTGATTATCCAATATCGCTAGAATCAATTTCTTGTTCTCATCAAGATACTGAATCACAGAGAAGCACAGCAGCGTGCACTGATTATTTTACAAGGATAAAACCCATAAAAACAATAATCACATTACTTCATTTTGAGTAAAAGTTAACATATCTAGCATCATCAAGAAACTGTATAAAGTGTGAAATACATAATCATCATGGCAGGTCAGAGAGCTCTCCAAGGACCCAACACCTCAAAGCCTTAAGAAAATTCTCAGCTCAGCACTCCGAAGCAAAGTAGTCATCTCCTCTATTTACCCCTCGGTTTCCCTTGATCTCTTCTTCTTAAGATATAGATGCCTCGCATAGAAATATATTCTTCTATAACTAGCTTACAGGCATGTCTAGGAACACCTATTCTGATGCACCAAGAAAGTAATCGTCCATGTCAGCCAAGCTTGACAAAACTTCTCATCGCTGTTCGTTTCTCATTCAACCAAACAACTGGAATTATATATCCTGGATAAGTTCTTCTGACCTCATTTCAGCTCGCCTTTTATCGCCGTAAACACTTAACAGAAGGCAAAAAGAAACTCTTTTTTTTCCCCGCTATGCCCGTTTAAGTCATAGATGGCCTCTCCAACACCCGCCTTTATAAGGAATCATCTTTACGCCACGAAGCACTGCCATGGGACACTCACACCATAGATAAACAGAAAAAAGAAAAAGGAGTGAATTGGCGATACCTTCTGAATCTGCTCAGTAGTTATGTTGGTAGGGGGAAACGACGGCATAACGGGAATCATCTGCGGCTGCTGCTGCTGCTGCTGCATTTTTCTTCCTTTCTGTCTCCCAGACAGACGGCACTCGTCAAGAAATATTCACCCAAAAAAGAACCCTAATTTTCCCAAGAAGATAAACCTCCTACGGGCCAAGCGGATGGACGGAAGAAATTCCAAAGGGTGAACTTTCCAAAAGAGGAGGGATGGGGGGGAGCGGGTGTAAATTTGAATAGTGGAGGGTCAGCCGCTGATCAGACCATTAGCGGCCCGCGAGGACCAAGGCGAAGACCCCGACAGCGGTGAGCCGCCTTGCGCTTCAAGACCGCGGTGCCGCCGAACCGGTTGGGCCGGGAATTCGACGAGGATTGGCCCATTGGCACGTACTTGGAGGCCCAATCTCCCCTGATATTACGATCAAGGGAATCTTTCACCCACAAGAACTATGCACACCCCAGAAATTTGTCGGTGCCCAGTGCACAAAAATCCACATGGTCGCAACTGATCAACTTCAGGCCAGGTTAGACCTGGCAATTCAGGCCCCCGCATATCATTGGGCCGTGCCGCTGGTCCAAATTACCTCGGCTCGAGCATGATTTTTCGTCCTGGCTGACCTGTTCTACTACAAGTAATAAAAGGTTAAAATAATTTTAAAATATAATTATTTTTTTTAGAAAATTCATCGATCATTCCATTTTATATTTTAATTTTATTCAAAAAATTAATTTTCATATTTCGGGATGGCCCAAGTTTTTTCCGACATTTTTTATGCCATTCCAAGACAGCCTGAAATTACATTGGTGAGGTTTTTTTTTTTTTTGATGTTGTGCTTTTGGGCTTTGGGCATGAAATAATTTTGGTGGGTCTAGGCCATGTTGATTCAAATGTGTAGCCCGGTTATGAATCTTCATTATTTATAAGAATCGAGTATGGAATTATTAGATTTAGTGACGAGATAGGGTTCGATCGAAAATTATAGCTATGAATACTTGGGCTTACTAATGAGCCATAATTTTTTCTATCCGTCTCAGACTTAATGTCCACGAGTTACATACTTTAGTCTCAATAACTAGCATGAGTAAGGCACTTTTCTTCTAGTAATGTGCTATAATACCATATGTGATTTCCATAAGGAACATAAAAGATTGTAACATATATAATCCAAGATTTTAAATAAATTAATTAATGGCATTAAATCTCTTATATTATAAGATTTTTTATTAACTTTTTGATATGGGATTTTATTTATCAATTATACCATGTGAAATTTCCTAACAACATATAACAGATTGGATACGTATTCGTAAGGACATTCAGGCTAATAGATTAGTGGTATCTCTAATGCTGCATAACTTTTTATTGAGTTTTTGATATAAAATTTGATTCCCAACATAGCAATATTAATTTTGAGGAGGCCCAGTCCTCATCAATGGGAAACTGGGGTCCAATTTCAAGGCGCCAAGGTGGTATTTGCTTTAATGAATGAAATTGAGATTCTTCATGTGAAATCTCAAAATATTTTTTATATTAAATTACAATTTGCTTGTTAAAAATTATTAGAATATCATAGCAGATATGATTGAAATTTCGGTGATGTGACTATTAAAGCACCTGAAAACGTGAAATTATTCGAGCGTAACCAATAACAGACCACTGCAAAAGGTAAAGCACCCGTCTTTTGAGAAATCTAATGACAAAGAATTTTCACATTTCAATTTGCCAAACTTGTGGGACCATGCACGTATTTACCCCTCCTTTCCCTTCCAGCGAGGGTGGGTGCAACCAGAAAGTGGTCAAAAGCACGGCGGGCTGGGGAGGGTCAGCGACGGAGACGCTCATGGCACTGGTCTTGATGCTGCTCACATTGTCCCTGACATCCAGTGAGCTGCCACTTCGTGCCCATATTACAATTCCCTCGCTCTTAGTTTTCCCACCGGATCTGTCTTTTTGATCGGTGAACGGATCAGCCAAAAGTCGATCGGTAAACGGGTGAATTGGGTGCGAATGGTTTCGTGTTGACTGTCGGGTGCCATTGGCTATGGTTGCTTCGTTGCATGTGTGATCTATTGATGATGGGAATCCTCCTACATGTCCTAGTCCGATCATCGGATCATCGAAACAAGCTCTGTTTCACTAGTGTTGTACTGTAAAATAATATCTACTGATAGAATGAAAATTAAGTTTAAAGTGAAAGAGCACTTTGGTGGAAAGTCGTAACCTTCAAAGAAATGAAGGGGAGATCAAATCGTAAGGATTGAAGGGTTGTGTTCCGTTGGTGCTCTTTGGTCATGTCTGCAGTCGCGGTTCTCCCCCGTGGGCGATGCTTTCTGGGTTAAATATTCCCACACTGAAGTCGAGCTATGATATGTGACTCGTTGCTGATCACTGTACAGTGTTCTCTCGCATCTGGAGAGCCTTTCGTATAACTGCTAGAGCACGGGCAGGACCGATAATGCTCGGGAGCGGACAGCCCGTTCACCATCACAAAGCATATATAGAAACCACGTAGTTAATATAATCAAGTACGGTATGGGAATACAGCGTGCTTTATAAACGACTCCACGAGATCAACATGAAAGTACGATAATGACAAGAGGCTCTCCTCCTCATCTCTCTAGGTACACCGCCGGAGCTAAGAGGAGGAAGGAGCTAGCAGAAATTGATGGACTGCCGTCCGTCCATCAGTTTATTGCCTGCAGCGACACACTGGATGAGATAGCTAGACACAGTCTCGCCGTAGATCAGTACTTAGCTATATGTAGGAAGATTTATTAGCCAGCTGGATGGTGACGGTCAACAGGCTTTGGTGCAGAAGCAGCGACGGCGGAAGCCCCTGCAGCGGCCGCCGGAGAAGCCCTCGTTGCGGCAGACGAGGGCGCAGTTGTGGTTGCTGACGCAGAGCCCGTGGAACCCGTGGCTCTTCGACTCGCACACCCTCGCCTCCGTCGGCACCACCACCTCCTCTGCCACGTCATCATTTTGCACCTCACAATTGTTAGTCATTTTCAGAGTTATAATTCCACATGTAAGAGAAAGAAGGCTGAGTGTCATAAATTATATAATTGATTCACATAGTAATATTTATCGTATTTTTATATTTTCATTAAAAAAACGCTTCACGTTTTGCTTTTGAGACCCTCGATGGGACAACCCCAGACCACGGCACCCGCTCGGTCCGAAACCATTTCGACGACGAAGCACGACCTTAACTAGACTGGAGAAATACATGTTTTTACGACCCTCTCGACTCGTCTATCGATAGATCGATCCATGACAGATCCGGTCACTGAACAAAGGGGTAAAAAAAGAAGAAAAAAAACACGTGAAGAACGATTCGAGAGACGAACTGTATACGCAAGGGAATCAGATTACGAGCGCGATGAAGCCAGCGACTTACGGGAAGCCAGGACCACGAGCAGCATCAGGAACAGCCCCAGGAACCTCCTCGTCTCCATCGCTCCCCTCTCTTTCGGATCACCTTTAGCTTCTCTCGCACAGCTAACCCGCAAATAATGCTGAGCTCTGTGAGGGCTTTCGCGGCCGTGTGAATATAAAGAGAGAGACGGGGGATAGGAACTCAGTGCATTAAAAGGTTCGTGGGGGGGCCCTCTTACGTGGAAGGAGGTGATTGGGACGTATGCATGCATGTGGGCAAAAATTATAGATTCACCGGGACGAATGGGCCCCGCATTCGAGACTGGCCGACATGGTAAATCTATATGATTTCCAACGCCTACCCCCATCTGATAAAGATGTTAAACGGGTAAGGCTGTGTTAGAAGTGGCGCGAACATTCTCTAATATAACTTGTAATTGTTCTTATTAAATTGAAGAGTAGTTATTGATTTATTCAGAAACATAAACCTATTGAATCGTAATTAGTTCAAACCGTTACTTCACTGAATCAGCTTGAAACCGTTAAAAAATCGGCCCGAACAGTCAAAATCATGCAAATCAACAGTCAAATTTTGTTAAATCAATTTTTTAAAAATAAAAGGATGAATAGTTTATGAGTCAAACCGGTTTGAACTGTTAACCGGCCCACTTATAAATGGTTCCGGATTTGTTCATATACGCTTGAATCGTGACTGGACTGGCCTGTTAAACAAATAGGCCAAACTGTAATTCGGCCAAATGGTTTCAAACTTATTTTGAATCGGCTCGGACTGTCATTTTGACGACACTAACATTTGATCCCGCTTTGGATTAAAAAAACATATTTTTAGTTCTCGATCTTTCACAATTTTATTATTTTTATTCTAAAATTTTAGTTTTTAATCGAACTTATCCTTAATTTTCTCTATTTTTACCACTTTTATCGTACCATTAAATTTTCAGCCAAAGTGCTGATACGGATCTTTTTAAAAAAATGTAAACATATTTTCAAAGAACCTATACACAGTTAAAAAATAAAAAGAAAACGTAAAAGAATTAAAAAAAGAAAAAAGGAGCTGTGAGCAGATTGTCGGCAAGAGGGCAACCTCCCATTGGAGTAGGTGGCCGGAGGCGGAGTCTCTCACCTCCTGTTAAATGTTGTTAAATCTGGCCGTACAAACCGGTTAAAAATGGGATTAAAATCATTTCGGCATGATTATGGTTCGGTCTACTTGTTTAATGGCCGATCTGATCACGGTTCAGACATATATAAATTAGCTCGAAATCACTTATAAGCAGATCGGTTCATCATTTGAGTTGGTTTGACCCGTGATTCGTTTATCTTTTTATTTTTTTAAATTTATCTGACAAAATTTAATCGTTAATTTAAAGAGTTTTAGCGGTTCATGCCAGTTTAACAAAAAAATGTCGAGCTAATTTCAATTTAACATACTTATTTCTTAAACTCAATCTATAATCACTCTCTTAATTCAATAAAAATGATGATGTACCGATTTAACAACGCCCATGCCAGTTACAAACTTTGACAAACCGATTCTATGGCAAACCAATTCATTTATCATCTCTATCTCCCATCTCCCCTTTTGTGAGCTCTCTCTCACACGCGCGCACGCGCGCTATGGGCGACCTGCGAGGAGATGGGCTGCCGACGATCTCGCCTCACCGGAGCTCCCTCTCGTAAATTGCCATTCTACTGTATGCTTGATTAATGGCCGCTTCAATCCCGGCTCATAATTCTCGGCATCTGCCTTGGAAAATCCGAGCCTAGCTATCGTCTGTTTCGAGAGATGGGGTTACACCTTGGTTTTCGGGTTAACAGTAATCTATGCTCGTAGCCCAGGCAGTGAGGACTTAAATTTCAAATCAATGCATGGTTTTCTCCATCGTGAGGCCAACAGTTTTGTCATCCTATTGACTAGTAATGAATTCCCTTAATTATAAAAAGTGATATATATGTGTGTGTATATATAAATCTATATATAAACCTAGACACAAGCATAACCTACCTTTCATTTACATTAAGCAATATAAAATGCACACCCATGTCCAGTGCACCATACGGTCAACTGGGGTTTGCTTGGTATGCCAAGTTCCAAAGAAATTCAAATAAGATCCTACTAATAAATTTAAGGAACAATTTCTCACGTCAAGATATATACCCTAAATTGGTACCGAATTCGGCCACATAAATGAAAAATACTTCAATAATACATTGAGTTTAATCTACCGTGACTTTGTCATCAATGAATTGATAACTTGGATCAATGAATTGTCATAATTATACTTGATGTCATACTCGAAATATCAAAATAACTTGTAGATTGATAACAGAAAATCAACGCATAATGTATTCACTAGATTTCAGTAATACAACTATGACAAAGTAATTAAGAGAGAGCTAAATCAAATTCATGAAAATTTATAATAAATTTGATGTCTTATCAATATGATTAGACAAGATATGCATTCTGAAGAATATGTTCTAATTGTCCGGTTTATATATTCAGTAGGGCATTGTACAGATTCAACTCTGTACCGAGAAAAATTAATAGAGGGTAGCGGACCCTCTTACTCCTTACGGTCATTGCAATTGTGCCATTGAGCGTATATTTCAATTGATAGATTCATCATCGAACCATCATTCGATGACTTGAAACCAAAGCGTCTCGATCGGTCTGAAAGCAACACGAAATGGGTTACTCGGGACCGGTCATTGACCGTGGGAGACATTCATCATGATCACATAGCTAGCCCGGCATTAATAAGTGCACACAATTTAACTTGAACTAGGAAGACATGCAAAGACGGACACGACAGGAAAAATGGGCTTCTCGCCCATTCGTTTATTGCCTTGCGCACAGTGACGCGCTGGATGAGGTAGAGACATGCATGCTCGCATACGCATATATAGCAAATCTGGCGGTGGCGATGATGGAGGAATTAGGATGGAATCAACAGAGCTTGGTGCAGAAGCAGCGGCGGCGGAAGCCCCGGCAGCGGCCGCCGGAGAAGCCTTCGTTGCGGCAGACGAGGGCACAGTTGTGGTCGCTGAAGCAGGCCCCGTGGAACCTGTGGCTCTGCGACTGGCACACCCTCGCTCTTGCTTCAGCCGGCACCACCACCTCCTCTTCAGCCACATCATCATTTCGCATGCATGTCGCAACAGCCATTAGTCATTTTTAAACAATAATTGCATTTTTCATGCGGATTTCATCAAGAAGCCAAAAGGGAAAAAAAAAAAAAAAGACCAACAGCAACAAACAGCAAACAAGGAAACATTGCAATACTTGTTTCGGAGGCCCAAAGATCGACATGAAACCAATTGGACAAAGCACCAACATTAATTAAAATAGACATGCAAGTGTACATGATTTGGTTGCCTTTTACAGATCCGTTTCCCGAACAAGAAGATCGATCCGGATGGCGAAACCATGTAAGAGGAAATTAGAAATACGAGCACGAAGTGACAACTTACGGGAAGCCAGGGCAATGAGCAGCATCAAGAACAGTCCCACGATCCTCTTCGTCGTCCCCATCACTGACCGTCCCTCCTCTGCGTCTCTGATCACCTTCTGGTTGCACTCTCGCAGCGAAGCTACCCCACAAGTAAATGTTAGGTGTTCATTTATACACAGGAAGGGAGAGGAGGGGGGGCAGATGCATGCACGTGGGTGGACCCCACATCCCACATCAACACTTGCTGAACTTGGTTGGTTGGACTGTAGAATTTAAAAGCTGAATATTATTAAAAGAATGGAGGATGCAATCAAGTAATTAGGTTCTTACATGCATATATATCTATATCATCTAGTCAGACATACGACGCATTCGGTCTCAACTCTGTAGTTCTCAAAATTGACATTAATAATCATAAATTTAACTAATAAAAGAATAAAATTGCAAACGTGCAAATGTGAAAAATAAATGAGTATGAAATGTTTGATTAAGAATGTATTAGAGGGAGAGTGATGGCTCACTTAGCCTCGAGAAAACATTTTAATCGCTATTATAAATTTTACCATCTTTTTTTTTCTTTTACTAAATCGTCCTTATTATCATTTTGGGCAAACTTCTAAATACGTCGTCGCAATAATTTTAAGGTGTCACGTGACAAAGAATCCGTTCACGTGCCGTCCTCACTGCCAAAAAGATTAAAAAATGAAATTAAAAATATTTTTTAGGGTTGAATTTGAGCGGTTTTTATTTAATTTTTAAAAATGGGGGAAAAAAAAACACTGCCTTCACCGAGCAAAACGACGAATGAGCCGGCGTGGATTGAGGCAGACAAGGCAGAAGAAGACGAATTCGTCCATCAGCAATTCTGAGTGCGTTTTCGAACTGCGCATCGACTCTCATCGGCAGGGTAGCCCCCACTACCGCTTTGTCGTAGCTCCTGCTCCAAGCTCCTCCAATTCAAAATTGAGGTCAATAATTTCAACTAAATATTAAAAAAAAAGGTTTGCTCCCACTCCCAAAAAGGAAAAAAAGAAAGAGCATCAAATCGTCAGATTTGAAAATGATCCTGCTTCCCTGCAAGTAAGACAGCTCAGCTCAGCACATAGATTTTAAAACCGCACAAGACCAAGATTTGGGTAAAGCACGAGTTAATAGGTTAAATTGGCGTAATTGTATGTTTAATTAATGTTAATAGTATATATTATTAATAAAATGATATAATGTTATATACTTAAAACTGATTTATAATAAAAAATATTAACATAGCAATTGTAGTATCCAGAGTTCAATATAAGTTTGGTAAAAATAAAATAAGCGCAAGTTTTAAAGAAAAAAGTCTCACATGATTGAACACGAGCTAGAATAAAACAATGATTAAAATTGAAATCATTTGATGATGAGTATTCTAAACACTCTATGTCAAAATCATTTATTGTATCATGATTCGGTGTGTTGGTGTTATGATAAAAATCTACATACTGATGAAATGAAGGTCTAACACTTAAATAAGAACTGCTAGACCTTCGTTTTGTTAATTTTAAGTTAACTAATTTTTCATTGGTTTGATTGGGTTAGTCGGTTAGATCAGGAACTAGTCTGTTTAAATAAAATTGACTGCATTTATAATATAATTGGATTAATTTTAAAAATTGAACCGAATGAATGAACAATTCTCTGTTGAACCAATAAATTCGATTCGATTTTAAAAATTATAATTTACTACCGTTGTATACATGTTCGATGGTCCGATATGAAATAAAGACAAGCTAGAAATCCAGTATCAAGAATTATTCGATATCGGGAATTATTTTATTGCACTGTGTTTTTGTCCTCGATGGAGTTAGGACAAATGTACGATTACCGACATTTCCAATAGACAGATAAGTGGGTCGGTCGGAATAAGGCCGAGAAATCCCCCTTGGAACGATGCGGCGGGACGTGACACTACGAGTAGATTGCGACCAGATCTACTGGTTCATAGTAATTTGGGCCCCGCAGGCTACGTGGCACATTGCAGTATTTCAATTGAGATGGGCCCCCCATATTGCTCAGAGAGGGACAGGTAATCAATATACAAGTTTATATAATTCTTTGCCACTAGTCAAAAAAAATATAATATTTTACGATTTTCTCGTGGATCAGGCATCGATCACAATCCAGTTCATTCCTAGATCCTTATCGCGTCTAGGTCACAATCGTTGATGCAATTATGATCTAACAATAATATATCATTAATCATGCATCCATAGATTAATGTATTTTTACAGTAAAGTTTATAAAATAATGTACAAAAATTATAAGTCAATTTTTTATTTTAGTTACAAACAAAATTAATAATTAATAAACTACATACACTTATATAAATTTTTCTCCGTACAATTTCAATACTTACCCCCCTGTGGTTAATCGATCTCAATTCCAACGGAACAATCACAAGAGATACGTACATACATATATATATATATATATGCCCATAAATTTAAAAAGAAGAAGAAGAAACGAAAAGAAAAGAAAATGAGCAAAGATGCCTACGACGTCGTGTGAAATGAGGTGGTGGATATCGCGAGATTCGTTGACCATTTAACTCTCCCCACCCCATCTCTTCATTTTTTTGAGCTATATATATATATCATTATTTTGCGAAGTTATTTTTATTTCCGGAAATTGTGGAAAAAATGTTAAACTAATAGAAAATTTAACAATTACTAAATCTCTAACAACTCTCACTTTTTTACTATTTAAGAATTTATTTTAAAATTACAATAGCAGTATTCTCTACTCCTAATTAGTTGTCCACGTGCAAAAAATAAATGCCGTAATCATAAACAAATGTTGAGATCAACGGACAGCAATGATTTGTGTCGAGTGCGGGTCATGCTGCCATGTGAGTGAATACCAAGAGTTATAAATCTAATATCAGAAATTTATTAAAAAATATTGAGGATATCATAATATATCTATATGTTTAAAGTTAAATTGAACACCAGAATAATTGCTTATATAAGTAAAAAAAAGAATTATAATACGTACCAAAGCATATTATTGAGTGGCGTGACACCTCTACTAATTGAACTCGGTAAACATTAACCCAAACAAGGGAGAGAAAATACAGCGGAACAAAAATATCAAACTCGTAACGGGGCACCTAGGGCTATGCATGTGTGAGAAATTATAATAATATATCATTAATTTTAATAAAAAATATTTGAAATATATAAAAATAATAAGTCAACTTAAAATTTTTGAATTTAACTTTTAGGTGATGATTGGAATTTCGATGGCACCATCTAAGGCTACGTTTGAATTGAAGGGTTCGGAGGGATACGAAGCAGAGATATTCGAGGAGACGAAGAAATCTCTTATTTTGAGTTATCTCTGAAAATCCCCATAATCTTTTATTTTTCTATTCCTTGGATCGTGTGATAATCTTATGTCATTTGGGGAACAATGGAAATAAGAGGAGGAATAGATCATTGAGGGTAAAATGATTGATTTACTACAGAAATGGGTCATAGTACAGTGGTATTGTCGCCAACTTGACTGCTAGGAGGTCATATGTTCGGTTCTCATCACAAGACTCTATATACATATTTATTTCTCTACTCCCATATCATATTCTAAAATAATAAACCTCATACCCTTTTTAATCTTCTCCTCCCCTCCCCTTCATATTATTATTGAAACAAGAGATATGAAGATATATTTTATCCCTTCATAACTTGCATTTACCCTTCTGGATCTCACCATCTTTAACCCATAGTTTTTAAAACTGAACTGGACTGTAAATTGTTATAGGCATGGGTTCATGAGTTGGACCATATATTTAATAAATGATATTACTAATAAATTTATATAATATCATAATTTAAATATAATTTATAATAAAAATAATTAATATAATCATTGTATTAAATAAAATTTTAACATAAAATATAAAATATAAATATAGTAAAATAAACTAAACGTATTATAATATATTTTTATTTTTATTTTAAGTCTGCCGATTTTCCCATCGATTCAATTGAGTTTAACGGTCGGACAGGGAACGGACATGTTCAACCGGAGTTGATCTCATTAAAAGTGTAACTAAATTTTTATAGAAACTGGACCGGACCAGTGGTCAGTTCCAGGTTAAATTGGTCGGCTCGGTTTGATTTCTAAAAGTATGCATTAACCCTCACCAACCACACCCCTCTACGCTCCAAGTTCGTCAATCCAAACATGCCCTAACAGATGTGACATGTCGATCTGGTAGCTTCGTCAGCTTCCCGTGCTTGGCTATTCTTAAGACCACGTGTCATTTAATAAGGCGGAGCGAATTCACAGAGCTTCATCACCGTAGGAGCTGTTATAAATGGCTTCCAGAGGAACTGCAATAATCACCTCCGCCCAGTGGTCCTTGAGTTAGCCAGGAAGAGCAGACCGCATTTACTCATCATCCACTCGTATCATAGGTTTTAAAATTAGATTGAATTAGAAATCGGTCAAGATATAATTTCATGACTCGGACTAGGGGTTCAATGAGTTGAATCACATATTTAATAAATAATATCAATAATATAATATTTTAATAAATCGATATAATATTATAATTTAATTATAATTTATAATTAAAATCATTAATATAGTCATTATATTATTCTCAAATTTAACGTAAAATATAAATATAAGTATAGTAAAATAAATAAATATATTATAATAAATTTTTATTTTTATTTTTATTTTTAAATTGGTTGGTTTTTTTACTGGTTCAATTAGGTTTATTGGTCGACTAAAAACTAGCCGATTCAATTGGATTTGACCTCATTTAAAGTGTAATTGAATTATTTATAAGAATCGGACTAGGTGAATGATCGATTTTCGCTCGAACCGGCTGGCCAGGTCTGATTTTTAAAATTATGACTCAGACACAGTTTTTTTTCGTGCCGTGCCACTTTTTTACCAGCTCTAGTAACACGTAATAAAGTTGTTATCCAAAAATCAATAAGAGCACGACTTACGTGTCCTTCTTTTTTTGATACTATCTAAATTAGTATGGTAATCTAAAATTTACTAGACTCCTAACGAATCCCGGCTCGGCCAACCCAATACTAGATAATAAAAATTCTTATTTTATAAATTATTTTAATTTATAAAATTAGAATATAATATGCGGTGGTGGTATAACTCAAACAGCTCCACGTGACTTAAAACTGATAACATGCCCGACACATGGAGTAATTACTATTCCAGCGGGTCCCATTTGGCAACCATTTGGAGAGAGTGCCAGCTCATGCCTCCGTGGCAGCAACACCGTGTTGTCCTACTTACATACATACTTACATATATATATTTGGGTAAAAAGTTTGATTTCCCAAAGCCCATCTTCGTAAAATCAATCCTAAATCGGGGTTGAATGGACGTAAAAAAAAAATTTTAATGTTCGAATTAATTCTCATCCCTTTAACTTCAACCCGAGTAAGGGTTAATCCACGAGTTGTTTCCAGTAAGTTTGGGAGTTCTTGTAGAAAGTACGAGCTTATAACGGGCATCATAACCGGCTGAATTGACCGCCGGGCATGGGAAGAGGGCATTTTCATGGGACGGTCTGATCTAACAGCCAGACAGATCCGACCAAAATTGGGGGTGAGAGAGAGGAACTGAAAAATTGAGAACCGAGAAGAAAAACCGGACCAAGATCGACCAAACAAATAAAAAGCCGGTCTTTTGGGGGCCTATATAAAATTCAGGTGGTTTTTTTTTACGTCCGGCCCCGAATCCTACAACTATATTCAGTGATTTATATTTTATTGATTATAGCCATACACACCTAACATGCACTCTCACAGTTCTACTTTCTAATTGTACACTTTTTTAGTATAAATTGACGGTATCGAGTTGAACTTTATCAAACTGACTAATCCGGATTGTCCCAGGTCGGCCCATTTAAGGGGTTAAGAGCTCCCCGCCGCAGGTGGGACCCAAACTCGAGTCCTTCCATTGGGATGAGAGTGCCGAACCACTCTACCATACCCACAGTGGGTACTCTCTAATTGTACGCTTAATCTTCACATAGTGCTCAAATTTGATTCTGCATCATGACTCATTCTAAATGACAACGTTCTAATTATGTCTTTTGTTAGAAATTGGGTCAGGTGAAAACCACCGAAAGAGCCGCACCCAGAGCGGGTGGTCTTTCCCCGAGTGATGCTTGGTGTAGCTTTTTAGCTATCAGTAAATGGGACAGGGCCTAGTAGTTTGCTGAATTCATTGGCTGTGCTGCCGAAGCGGTGACGCCACTCCCCTAGATACTTTTCTCGGATGGACATAGTGGCCTGGTCCGTGGGGCGAGAGAGGGCCCACTGCGAGCTGGCTCATTTGCACTCCAGTTGGGACGGGGTACGGGGACGGTGGACTGGAGGAAGAGGCTGGTCCAGTGAAAGTAAAGAAAGGCCCAGCTTGTGTGGGGATGGGGATCACAGGTCAGCTCCAGCTAACAAACGTTCTTCAGGCAGAGCAAAATGGTTCACAGCTAATTCAAAAGCCTTCGAATGGTCTTGTGGTGAACTGTCCTTTTGATTGTCACAGCAGTGTGCCCCATAAAATTCCCTGGATTCTGCATATCGACACCACAAGATCGGAACGGGCCGGGGAGACCTGACCTGCCATTGGGTTTATTTTCGTTGAAGCTGGCTTCTGGATTGCACTGTGACTGGGAACTCCCTTTTCCCCGTGATTCTCGGTGAGTGTAAGATTCAAACAGAAAACAAGCTTCTGGCTGGAAGTGACCAAACTTCCGGCTGAGCCATAAACAGAAGAGAGGAGAAGTTAACAGATTGCATATCGTTTACCCAGTGAGTGACAGCGAATACACTTACACAAACAAGGACATGAAAGCCACCATGAAAGTGCTCAACAGGGAACCCATCAGCATTCTTCTTCAATTGAGTTGCCTCTATATACCTGCACTCAGCGGAGCCAACAACTGCGGGACTCGGCCCCTTCGCTAACATATCCTAGTCATCACAACAGCGTAGGCAGCAATTTCGCGAAGGCTGTCTACACATCTTAAACTTGGGAAAAAGAACTGTTGAATTAATTATCAAGTGTTCTAAGCTGTACAAACTTTGGATCGCATTTGGTATGGTTGAGTGGAAAGGAAACAAACCGAGGCTGCTACGGTGACACTGTCATCTTTATGGCGATTCTATTTCATTCTGTTTCCAAATGACTCGTACCAAACGGAGAATTCCTCTGGTATTTGTCCGTCATGGAGACGCTTCCCCGCCTTTTGACCACAGAAATCTGACTGGAACTCTTCATCTCTTCTGTCGGGCTAATTTGTGAAGCAGAAGGAACTTCCTCACGATCTTCAGCATCTCCACCCTTCTTCTCCGCCTCCTCGGAGGATTCGCTAGGCTGCAGCTGCTGCCACTGCTCGTACCGATCTTCTTCCTAGATGTATCGAGAGGCTGGAGTTGGAACGGGACGACGCAGTAGCTCCCCCCAGTCTTCATGTCCCCAGCATCGTTTTCCGTGCCACGTTTGAGATTCCCCGAGCCGTGGGACTTTGGATATGACTCATGGAGTCCTCTGGCATTGCTCAAGTGATCCGAAGGAACCCTCTGAAGCATCAGTTCCTCGCTGAAATTGAATTCCTCCCACAAGATGTCCATGGTCTCGGTCCGATCATGGCGGCCATTCGCATCCTCACACCCGCCTCCTCCAACCGTCCTCGCGGGTCTTTCCCTTTCGTGTTCGAGCCCATGAGCTCCTGGAGAGGGTGATGGGACCGAGTTGCTGTCATCTTCTCTATCAAAGAAATCCGCGGAGTCCAGGGAGGAGATGCGCCACAGCGAGGGGGACGAGCTAATGGACAGATGAGAGGAGGCAAGGGCCGCGATGTAGGAGTCGGCAGCCGTGGGGAAGCTGAAATCTTGATCCATGTGGACAACCATGGAGGTCATCGCCCCTGCTCGTGGGAGATGTGTAGAAACGCAGACAATTGTTACAGTTCCCCCGAGAAGGAAGACAGAGGAGAGGGCTAATAAATGGCGGACACATTCGCCACGACTTTGACGACTTTGACGACGACGACGACGATTCCATTTCATCATTTAGTAATAGTGGATAAATTGCATCACTTGCTATCAATAGAGCTCGATACGTTTCGGGTGGAAACGACCCATTAACACATAAGACTTGCCCGACACGGATTTGAATGGAGGCGGCGGCTCTTTTCTAAGATAATTGACAGAGGACCCGCCGGATTGAACGGGGAAGAGGGAATGACGGTGATGGGGGTGAGGTGTGCACTTGGAAAAGTGGTGGGGGGCGGACATTGATGGGCTGAAAGGTACGTATAACTCCCCCCCCTTCTTCAATTCACTGTGGATGGAGATTGTCTCTCTTCGGCTTCTTCTTCCTCCCTCCTCTTGCTTGTCACGTAGGGCATCTTCGCGGGTTGCTCGAGCAATCCGCCATATACACTCCCGACGTCCCTTTTTTTTTTCCTTTTTTAATTGTTCCACATGCAGATTCTGCAGCACTGAGTAATAGAATTGGAAAGAAATGAGATCCGATACAAAATTCATCGATAACGAGTAGTGAGGTCGATTTTCCACGTGGGGCCGATCGCAGGCTACTTGCTTGGCCCGCAGCATCTCGACTAGACCCGCTTCGGTCCATTCCTTCCTTCCCATGGAGGCATCGCCCCCGCCACCTACGATTTGGTTAATTTTAAGCGTAACTCCGTGATGATTCTGGGCCTGAAAAATCAGGACCAGATACAGACAACCTGATCCGTCCAAGCCCAATGCTTGGGTAAGTCGGGGTCGAATCATGAGTACCGTAGGCATACAGCCTCAATAAACTAGATCACAGATGAAGTTGCAGCCAACAGAAATCGAGGCAGAGCATAAGACAGATTTTCCATGTGAATAGACCAAGTTCTGATTCCGATTAGACGAGGGATCACTGAAACAGATGAAATCTCAATCATCCCAAGACATTAAAGCAAGCAAAAGCACTCTCCAAAGCACAAGTCCCGAGTGAATGCAGGTACACCAGGATGCACAGGCGAGTACGCTAAGCTCCACCATTGGCGTGAAGAAAACCGAGAATATCTTTTCAAGTACTCTTAGGAGCATCCTTCGGGGAATACTTATCCATGAGAATGGAGAGTTCAGTATCGAACTCCTCCTCCAGTTTGACTTCCTCCTTCAAGTGCCTCCTCTTCATTGCCTTCACCTTCTCCTCGTGTTCTCTGATCAGCTTCTCCCTCTCGGCCTCAAACTCCTCAATTTCCTTGACCTGCAACTTGATGAAATCGGCCACCCTGTGACAAGAAACATCGGTACATATTTATTCACCATATCTCGGAATAGGGGAAAGAAAGGGGTTTGCCGTGACAATCAAAGGTCAGGTGCCTTCTCTGATCGTACCTCCGTCTGTTTTCTTCTGCATTGGAAGTGTGAGCATTTGACTGCTTCACCATTTCTCTCTTCTCATGCTGCTGCTTCTCGAATATTTCTTCCTTCTTATCCATTTCCTCATGAATGAGCTTGATTTTTTCCTTAAAGAACTGCTCTTGGTAATCCATCTAAAAAGACAAGTTTGCAAGACAAAAATCATAGCCCAGCAGGATTCAAGGACTCACTACAACTACTTCCCAAACATACAAGAAATTTACAAGACGCAAACAGTAAGCCTTATAATATTGTAATCTCCCACAAAGACAATCATACTGGGCTAAAAGAATCAACTAAAAATACTACACTCTCATATGAGTGGGATCTAAACATGATAGTTATGAAACACGCTGGCAGATCAAAGAGAAGCTGCATGTGATTTACCTCTTCCTTATTTTGTTCATGTTGTATCTTTGTTCTCTGTCTAACTATGCGGTTTTCCTGCATGGTCTTGCGCAGCTTCTCGCTTACTATATTGAAAGACTCTGCAAGAGCTTTCGAGTGCCTCTTTTCCTTTTCAGCCCTATCCATATAGAAGTTAAGCTGCTGGTTTTCCTCAGTTAACTGCCTGGCTTCTTTCACCACCATCTCTTGATATGATCTCATCTCAAACTTTAGCTTAGATTTACCTGACTTAGAAAGAGTGAGGTCTGCATTAATGCCAGCAATAGAGGTGCAAGCAAGACAAGCTACTTGCAAGCTGATTTGGGCCTCAACTAAGCTTTGTCTATCCTCAAGCCACGCTTTCAGGCTGAGAGGCCCACAGGCTCAAGGAGCTAGTATCCTAACGAGCTTATCCTGTACTCTTAATTTTTTAATTGTCAAACTGATTACCAGTATCTATCAATTTTCAATTTCCTGTAAATAATAAGCTCAAGTATAACCAGAGCAATGTCAAGCTTTGCTTAGAGCTTGAGTTTAGCCTCATTTGCAGTGGAAATGATCAAAGTTGAGCTCATATATTGTCAGGTATGAGCTTGAGGTGAGCTCATGCCTAAAGAAAGATACTTCATCAATCCTTTGGCTATTTTCAGGCTTGCGTTAGGTAAGGGCATGCCAATCAAGTCGATCTGACCAAGCTCAGTCCAGCTGCTCATTAGCTCGTCTTACCTCAGCTTAATTGCAACGTCTATACAGGAAAACAGCCAATACCTCAAAAACTATACATACCTTGTGAATGTCGATTAAAAAAGTCGAGGTCGTCTTTCAATGCCATGAAACCATAAAGTTGGCGATTCCCCCCACTGCCTCGAGAAAACAGCATACATCGGTTACTTTCCCAAGCATTTCGGTCAGTTCTTTGCTCCAAAAAATGCTTGTGAAGACACTCTGCATTTAGATAACCAGACGCTGAGGCCTCGAAGATTAATACACTCATGCCTCGGTGACCCTGAGGACCATATGAGTGGCGAGCCTTAACAGGTTTGTAAGAATTGAAATAGTCCATCAGCTCTGCATTACCCATGCCGATCCACTGCAATCCAGGCCATTAAAAAAAGCAGTCAACAAGAGCAACCAAGTAAAAAGTCCAATCATTTTCAAAAAAAAAAAAAGAAGAAATGATAGGACAGATGCATCACCCACAAATATGCCAGCAGCAGCAAATTGAGCAACTCCCTGGAAACTTGAGTGACACAGTAAAAAACGTACATATAGCAACATTTATATGTTTTTCATTCCAATTTCGTGTTGATCTTTAATTTAGTCGGCAACAAAAATAAATATTTTTAGTATATAAGGGCTAACCTTGTCGTTCTCATCTTGCTCCAGTCTTGTGTTCATGATTATGACCATTGGAGGCCAAACTATATCATGGTCTTTTTCTTCAGCTGATAAACCTTTCCATTTACCAAAAGATTCACCAGGAGGGACAATTGAAGCTCCCAACCGCCTAAGTTCCTCCTCCAAGATCTCTCCGAATTCTCTATGGAGTTTAACCCTGCTTGCACCTATTGTCTTTGCGTGAGTCATTAGTGGCTGCAGACCTCGATACCAGTCAATGGCACCCGGACCACCTTTACATGCTGGGCAGTGCCACTGTCGTTCAGGATCACTTATCTGATCAGGAGCAAGTTCACCCAGGGCCTCGAAGAACTTTCTAAACCAATTTTTCTTCTTCCGTGTCTCATGGCTCTTCTGACTTGTATCTGAGTCATAATCATCACTCATCAAATCATCATCAGAATCATCACTGACATCAGGCTCGGAGTCATTTTCCTCATTATCGTCAACATCACCTACAACCGCCCCACCATCTTGGTCCTGGCCTTCTTCTGAACCCTTAGACTGAGAATAACCGGCTCTACCTTGCCAGTTCCACCCATTAGCAAGAGGTGCTCCAATTGCAAGTTGTTGCACATTGTAGCCCTGCTCAAACACTCCACGATTATAGGCCTGAGAGTGAGGTCTTCTGCTACCCCGACCAACAGCCCCAGGCCTCCTCACATCAGCATTTGGCTGGGAAAACCAGGCATTTCCAAGAGAAGCCTTTCCAGTTCCAGAGGACTGTGCCCACGCCTTCTGGGTCTGAGGTTGCTGGGGCTTTGCAGAACTAGTTCCACCTCTGCTCTTCGACTTCTTATTATAGACTTCCCACTCACCACCATCATCATGCCCTTGCCCCAAGCTAGTCTCTGACACACCCAAACTTAACTGCTCAACATTGTCGACTGCAGCCTTCCTCCAGGACGATGTATTCCCATTTTCTCTCCTATTATTCATCTCTTCCCTGTCCAATCATATTTCCAAGAAACTAAGTTAGTGGTTCAACGAACTGAGAACCTACAGAGCAGTTGAATTGAGCTGTGTAAACCCATCACGAATTGTATGTACAAAGCAACTAGTAAAAAATATGAGATGCAAGAAGAAAGAATCAAACATGAAAACAGTTACTTTTTATTTAAACAATTTCAGATTGAAATCGAAGCTGGACTGCATTTAAAAAAGAGCAAAATGTAATCGAGACAAGAAAAAGCCAGCAAGGGATTCCTCACCACCCGAACAATAGAAAAGCTACTGGATAAACTAGGATCATGGTTTCATGTTGAGACAGAGCCCCAAAAAAGTGATACTTACCACCAACAAAGAGTATCCCCATCCATCCAGAGAAATAACAAACATAGGCAAAGTGCAAGTGAATATATACAAGATAAGTTTATCTTGATTATCAAGCTTAGTGTCCCCTGAGCACCATGATTATAGAACTGAACTCTTACACAAAGAATTAACATGGAATGCAGTTCCACTGCTAGAATAAAATCCAGCCCACTTTAATGGCTCATGACCAAGTTCAAATTAAAGATTTTCCAAGGACTTAGAAGCTCAAACAAGGAAAATAGAAACAATGTGATGGTCTCAGAATCTGAATTGTGAATGCATCTCAGACATGAATCTAGCAAAACCCCTAAATCCATAAAAGAAAAATCTTTAGGCAAACAGGTGGAAAAATATGAGAATGCCTCGGTGTTCATTTCCTGAGAGATTGTCAACAAACATAAAATATATATATATATGTTACTATGGAACACAATGGCTCTACTGGTTCTGTATTTCTCGCTAATTTGCCGTTTACCCGTAAAACAAATTTGATGCATTCGTAGATACCCAGAGAGTAAAACCAGAAGCCGAAACTTCTAATGATTACGCCAGATGACAAATGTGTACGTGCTCAAGCAGTCAAAGAAGAAATACACACGGCCGATGAACCGATCTTGCCGATCAAGTCACAGCTTTAAGCTAAAGGATCTCCGATAAAAAGCTTAAACAACAGGGGGGGGGGGGGAGAGGGTAGGAGGAAGAAATCAACATTTACGCAGAGAAAGCGAGAAGGCAGCAAAATATCAGCAATCGGGGTGAAAATGGACAGATCAAGATTAACTGAGAACTGAGTAGGCGTAGAAGGCGGGCGCCGTGCACACATTACAGTCAAGCAGAGCAGAGCACAGTAACCGAGGGAAGAGGAGAGCGAGGGTACAGGAAGGATTACAGAGGCAGCGATTGGCGAGTCTACGCGCGGAGACCACCGGCGAATCAAGGAACCCGCCGGGAGAGCTAGCTGAGTAGAGTGGACGCCGAGGTAGAGCTGCAGGTGTGGGACACGGTATAGATTTTCCGTGAAATTTAGGATAAATTAGGGCAGATATTTATACAGTGACACAGTGCCAAGTGCCCGGACTCTAAAGTAGTATTAAATATGTAATAATTGAGCCACATAAATAAATAAAAGAGAAAATACAAATTTTGGTGATGGGCGGAATATAATTTTTTTTTAATTTTCTCCATTACTATCATTATTTTAAATAAAAAAAGTGACCATTCAAAACAGTGATTCACTCAATCTCAGGATGAATAAGATTTGTGATTTCAGACCGGATTATTTTTTAAAAAATAAATTTTATGTGATATAATTTATTGATTAATTTAAATATTATATTAATTTATAAAATGTATTGCAATTGGTCGGTGCGAACAGATCAAACAGCGTAAGAGATGAAATTAAAATATATTAATAAAATATATGCACATCAAAGTAAATTTCACATTTACGTGCCGTAAGTTTTCTCCGGTCTAAAATCCATCGCTATTGGTCGGACGGATCGGAATAACCGAGTCGAGTGATCGTGTGATTGTACGTGTCGGCAAACTCTAAATGTAGTACAGCTGGGTCATCGATCGAGCCATGTGCGGGCCCGAAGCGACCCGCGAGCATCTTAAGGACCATAAATAAATAATTAAAAAAATGATTATTTGGTTTTTCTTTAAATCATTTACAGTTGACGAGAAACGAACGGACGAGATCTCTTGTCAATGATTTAATGATGCTCGAAGGAGCGTCCTTCCAAAACATGGGACTTTAGCATGTTGCCACCTATGGATGAGCCCCGTTGGTTAGCTTATTTGAAAACTAATGATAAATTTAAAATTATATAATATATTATCTAATAAATTAAATTATTATTATAATATCAAATATTATTAATATAAAAAAAATATTTAGTCTCTTCGAGTCCATCAATTGATAAAATAAGATGAATTTTGCTCTCTGTTTTGTTAATTTGCGGGATATATATTAGATTAGAAAAAGTTGTCTCATCAAATCTTTGAAATTATTAATATAAATAAGCTATTTAATTGCCTGGATTTACAAGGCATTTAAGGGATCCTGGAGAGTAATCGAGTAAAATTCGAACATCCCAAAGAATAATAATAATAAAACGATAATATAGATCAAAGTTAGATGCTCATTAAATCTCATCCCAATTAACTCATTTAACTTAAATTATATTAAGTTAAACTGTGGTAGCTAATACATGAATTTTTAATTTTTTTTAAAGAATTACTAGGCCATTGAGTTGCAGAGCCATACAACCATGAGTTGATAATGTCACAGAAAGGCAATAACAAAAAAAAATTAATTATTTGAATAAATTTAGAGCCTGATTTTAATGCTTATATATATTTATTATATTTCTGATAAATAAAAATAAAAAAGTATTATGATTAGTTCATATTTATATTCACATATCTGACCATAAAATTGTTTTTTCAAGTAACCCATCGTCTGGTACCCACACAGCTTTATTAAAGTTGCAGCTATACATGTGGCTGTCATGGAAATTTTCATCTTTTATTTAATTATTCATGAAAAATAATAAAATAAAACAAAATAAATTTTGAAGAGAGAACCCGAGAAGCGAACGAAAGCGTACGATGAGAGGTCACATTCAAAGTGCATTATACAATCAACTTATGATCTAAAAGTTAATAAAATGAGAATAAGTACTCACGGTGGGTGTGATAAAGTGGTCCGGCACTCATCATCCTAATGGGAGGACTCGAGTTCGAGTCCCACCTGCAGCGGGGAGCTCTTAACCCCTTAAGTGAGCCGACCTGAGGCGATCCGGATTAATCAGCTGGACAAAGTCCAATTGGATACCGATAGTTTATACAAAAAAAAAGAGAATAAGTATATTTTTCGGTCCAGTCCAACTGGGAACCGATCATTCACCTAATCCGATTCCTATAAAAGATCTAATTGTACTTTCATTAAGGTCAATTCTAGTTAAATCGACTGGTTCCTGGTCCGACCAATGAACCCAATTAAACGGTGAAAAAATCAGTCGACTTAAAATTTTAAAAAATAAAAATATATTATAATATCATTATATTATTTTATAAGATTTATATTTATATTTTATGTTAAAATTTTGTTTAATTGAATGATTATATTAATAATTTTTATTATAAATTATATTTAAATTATAATATATATAAAATTATTAATAATATTATTTATTTAATATACGGTTCAATCAATTGAATTACGATCTGATTCATAAATCCATGAATTTATAACTATTCTGATCCAATTTTAAAAACTATGTTTATACATATTTTATTGTCCTAATACTGAATATTTAATTTAAAAGAATTCCACGAACTTGTCAGTTAAAAATCAGTAAAAATAGGGATTTGTATGACTTTTTTTAAAATAAAAACCTGAAAGAAATAAAAAAGAGAAAACAATCGTTATTTTCTTAATTTTTATACAACAACTCCTATACAAGTAAGGATTAATCGGCGGCCCCGGTCCCACGAGGGACCACCGTGCAGCTTTTTCCGTCGGGAAGGAAAAGAATACCTTCGTGACGAAGCTACATCTGTCGGACGGAGACAGCAACTTCTCCGACATGCTGCACCTAAAAGAAGTTACTAATTTTTTTAAAATAAAATAAATAATAATAATAACTTGATGATATTGTGGCAAAGCTCGTGTAGCTAAATCATTCTTTAACATCAAATCCTAAAATCCCAATTTTGACTCATTCTATAAATTTAATGTCATGAACCTGTTAAATGGTGTCCGACCATGCTGGTGTGGACGTCTGGCTGGCACTGTCGCGTCAGGTAAAATCGCCATGTCAAGCCTACAAGAACTGACGCTGCCATGTCCGAGTCTGAGAATTGCTTTTAAGTTACCGAATAAAAATGACAAAACTCAATTTGTTTAATAGATACATTTCCCCCCCTTATCAGGTTGCTTGGATGGGCTGATACGTATTGACTTCTAGTCCAATTTGAACACTGATCCTTGAATAACTTTACAGCTCCATTCGCATCGGACGAGCACTTCCGACTGTGCGGAGGTGGAACCGGAAACGCTCGCCGTTTGATTCTGGGGTACACCCGAGTCTGCCTGTTCACCCCATCGAGAGCTTCCTCAGCCCTGAAATATGGCAGAGTAACTCATCAAGATAAGTGGCTAGCGACCAAACTGGACGAGAGAGTGCAGGTCCAAAACATGCCTGATGATCATGATTCATAACCATTCACCAGAGAGCCGGTTGCGGTCTTTGAAAACGACAGCCGACCTTTTTCTGGGGAAGCAAGTGAGATTTTTCCGATTCACTGAGGATGCCAGATGCAGCTAGCTGGTGTGAAATTCCTCCCCTTACTTTGCTTCTCTCGTTTCCAGAAGTATTGCGAATAGGCTACAATTAATGGAAGAACCAGCTTCTCTTCTGCAACGACAATTGAAGAAACTTAAGATTGTAAGGCGTTTCCACTACATAAAAAAAAAAAAAAACTGGAATTTGATCTTGGAAATGATCGACTCAAATAGATGCGGGTGTTTAATTTAAGTACAAGAAACAGATACTGGCAAGAAAAGCATTAAGCATACCATACAGGGACACCTAGGGAGTCGAAAATGTTTTTTTTCCCATTGCAGAATCTCCCATCTGTACTTCCAAAGGAATCGATGAGTAATTGTCATTCCCATCATCCACCAGGGGGTCTCCAAGCACGTACATGGCAGCAAACTGCAGCGATCCATCAGCACAGATTGGCTTTGTTATCAGAACAGAGACACCCATCAAAGCAGTGTAGCAAGCAATCCTTGAGAATGGCTTCTCCATTGCCATCTTTCCCTCTTCTTTCCTTTTCAGAAATCAAGCTAATGTGTTCCTGTACCTACATAACCGTTCCTTCTGAACTACTTTACTGCAGAAGTAATATCGGTTACCCTTCAAACCTAGCTGGGTCATGCTTTTTTTGCTTGTTATCTCCTTCAATCCCTACTGATTTTCGGGAACTCCAGTTACAGGTTAGCTCAAATGGAGCTGTCTCACTCCATCACTTCAAGGAAGACAGCTTGTTTTTAGCATGTCACCGTTTCGCAACTTGCCACCGGCATTATCTCAGGATTAACACTCCATGCTATTCGCTTCTTTCTATAGCTTATTCGTGAGTACCATAAATATGCTGCAAAATTTTCCCCCCTTTGCCTTTAGTAGGACCAAAATTTCCAATTTAACAACATTTAGAAAAAGCAAAAAACGAACCAAATGGTTTATAAATCTTTTTGTACTGAAATCAAGTTGATTTCATGATATGGAAGACTGGTATTATTATCTAGGTACCTATCAGATGGACCTGTACTGGCGGCATAAGCCGATAACTCATGAACAATGCATTGCTTCAATATGCATCAACTATTTGAACTCAAACTTGATGAACCATACTATAAACAGAAAACCTGAACTTTGATGATGTTTTACTGTTGGATGGATTTGGTTAATCGTTTCTCTCCTCACCAAGGGAGAAGCAAAGCCCTAATTGGTTAGTTTCTTCTACAATGCTGAAGAGAAAGATAACGGGAATGAGCATTTTCAGCACAATATGAGCACAGAAGGGAAGAAACTGGCTGAAGACAGTATTTATTATTAAACACATGACAAGCATAGGATACAATAATACATCCTTCAAAAAAAAAAATCAAATGTGCAGTTGATACTCTGCGACTTACTTCTACGCACTAGTTCACAGAGAACAAGCGTAGATTCTTCACACTCATTAACTAACAAGGAGGCCTGCCTCTGAAACGAGAATCAGCTGGAGACGACAGGGGAACTCGATGCGAATCGGTAAGAGGCATAAGAAAGGGTACCGACACTCCAGCTATGGTGAACAAGTTCCGCCTTGGCATCTTCACCAGCAGCACCAATCGCCACATGCAGCGGATAGAAGTGCTCGGGCCACGGGTGAGCTGTTTTTGCGTGTGGTGCCTTCTTCTCGTAGTGATTTATGTCATCATATCTGCAGCACATTGGAGGAAAAAAGGATTAGAGCACATTAAAACAACATCAACTTGTACTAGTTATCCTAAAAGAGGCAATCACATTTCTTAAAGACAATACTGGGCAATCAACAGAGTTCCAAGTTATTCATGCTCCATGGCGATAGGAGCTCGATGCTTGAAAGTTTAAGCAGACATAACACACAGAACTGTTCATGAAAAAGTAAGCAAACCATTTTAACATTTCATCTGAGTTTGGAATTCAGGTCGAAACCTCACCTTCCTTCTAGAAGAGTATCTTTAAGCCAAGTGTCAAATTGCAGAGCCCACGGGGCAACATCCTCAGAATCGAAACGGATGTCCCGCAAGTTGTGGGTGGCACTTCCAGATCCGAAGACAAGCACGCCTTCCTCCCTAAGAGGCCTCAGCGCCTTCCCGAGGTTGTAGTGGTAGGTGCCGTCCTGATACGGCTGTACGGAGAGCTGGCAGACAGGGATGTCGGCCTCCGGGTACATCAGCATGAGGGGGACCCACGCCCCATGGTCGAGCCCCCGCTTCGTGTCCTCGTGTACGCGCTTGAAACCGCCGGCGACCAGAAGCTCCTTCACCCTCTTCGCCAGCTCCGGAGCGCCCGGCGCCGGGTACTTGAGCTGGTGTTCGATTCAAAACAGGGGATCTATAAGAAGGAATCCCAAGGAAGAAGCAAAGAAATCTCTACTCTTTCTCGTCTACAATTCCATCCGCCTCTAACCAGGAATTTCAACGGGAAATGGGATCAATCCGGAGGCAATCGGATTTTAATATAAGAATCAAGAGGGAGGGAGGAGAAGATCGCGGACCTTGTACATCTGGCCGGGGAAGCCGTAGAAGTCGTGGATGGTGGAGTGCCTGCCCTTGACGACGTTGATGGTTGGCTCGTCGGTCTCCCAGTGGCCAGAGACGACGAGGATGGCGGTGGGGCGTCGCGGGAAAACCTTCTGCTGCCAGGACTTAAGGAAGTGCCTCGCCGGCAGAGAGTCGTCGATCGACAGCGTTGGAGACCCGTGAGATATGAAGAAAGTGTCCATGACTTCTCTGCACCTGAACCCTCTAATCAATTCTACCCGAGTTAGATAGCGTCGGCGATGGAGGAGGATCAACGGGAGCACTGAAATGTCTATGAGCAGAGGAGGAGGAGGAGGAGGAGAGGCAGAGTCCCTATGAATGAATGAATTTGCCGAAACCAACCCAGCTCAGGCCAATTTATCCTCAGCCCCAAAGCTGACTTCCTCTCCGACGGCTTCCTTCCCGACATGTTCCAGCCCGACGGGTCGTTTACAAACGAAGGATAATATTATTTTTTAAATATAATAATAATTTTTTATATAAATTATTAATTTTTATTTTTAAAATAATTAATATTTATCAATATTTATTAATTAATTACATCACATCATCAGGTACTTATATCTGCTCCGTCCCACTCTCGCGTCATCCGCACGTCTCTCTGTTCACACATTAAATCTCGCTTCTAGAAGGCCCATTTGGACATCTCGGCATGAATGTGTCGTATTAGGTATGTCTCGATTCATTTTGGGAGGGGGAGCAAACTCATTATCCACTAAAATAAAAATAAATGTAAAATATATTATTATCTAATTATCTAATAAGATTGATAATTTCATCCACTATTATAAGGATCAAAGTCAAAGTCAAAGTCAAAGTCAACCTATTATCATCAATAAAGAGGATAATTTCGAGACCCTCCCTACTGAAGATTATGAGGAACCTAAATGCCAAATGATTTATACTAAAATTAATATTAACTCCCAAACCCCTTCAAAATACTCTCGAAGAGAATTGCATGTATAAATAAAATCTGTAGGAGTTTTTAATATATGGATATGTAGGAATTACATAAGTTCCATACAATATATTATACACTAATTATATTTGGATCTAGAAATCTTTTTTATATGGTGGAGTTGAACATATAAAAGTTTGTAATTAAATTTAGAGGACCAGCTTGAAATATTTTAATATAATATAGATAAATTTAAATAAAATTTATATAATATTTAATAAATTTTCCGATTTCGCTCCGTCTAAATTCCTCCCTGAATTATATATACTCAAGATAATGGACAGACCCATATATTGTTAAGTTATAGGCTTTGACGGGTCCACGTCAAATCTTCCGTTCACGTTCCCTTCAATTTTCTTTTCCTTTTTTTTAATACAAGCAAAATTGGCCGTTCACAAGGAATTGAATTGTTGAAGTTTTTTTTTTTTTTTGTATAAACCGCCGGTATCCAGTTGGACTTTGTCCAGCTGACTAATCCGGATCGCCCCGGGTCGGCCTATTTAAGGGGTTAAGAGCTCCCCGCCGCATATGAGACTCGAACTCGAGTTCTCTCATTTGAATGATGAGTGCCGAAACCTACCACCGCTACGGCTTCCCGTGTGGTCTACTGCACCTATCCTGCTCAGGGGAAGGTTGGGATTAGAGATGTTAAATGGGTCGTGCTGACCCATAATAAAATCGTCTAAACTTGGAACCGGCATGAACAGCTCTTAATCTGGTTCGTAACTATTTTTATTGGGTTGAGGCGGTTACAAGCTGGTTCAGAAATATGGACTCGTTGAATCGTAACCAAACCGAACAATTATCATTTTGAACCGGTCTAGAACCGTTTAAAAATCGGCCTGGAACCGTTAAAAACTGATTCGAACCATCTAAAATCCTGCAAATCAGCAGGATTCTATTAGGTCAATTTAAAATTTTAAAAATATTAAAAGAATATTCATTTAAAATATTTTTTTAAAAAAATTAAAAGATGGATAGTCCATAGCCCAAATCGGCCCGAATCGTTTATAAAAGGTTTCAGGCCGGTTCATATTTACCTGAACTATGACCGTAACCGAATCGGCCCATTTACTTAACAGGTCGAACCGTAACCAAGTCAAAACGGTTACATACCCATTTAAACTGGATTGAACTGCACCTTTAACAACATTAATTGGATCTCCGGATGACATCTTGTGCGAATTCGGGTAGGCTTCATGTGAGAAGACCGGAGATCTCTGGTTCTAGCTCACAGGGTATCAGGAATGGTACTATATATTATATGTAATAATTATTTCATACAATTAATTTTGATAGTTCATAATTATTTTTTATTCGAACTCCAATTCTTGAATCATTATATTCCTTATTCGATAAACTTTTGTTTCACGTAATATATAAAAATATTCATAAATTATATTATATCAAAATATTCAATAATTTAGAGAATCCAATAATAAGAAAATAACATACGCATAAGATGTTACTTAAAATGCATTAAATTTTGGTAAAATAATTATACTAAACCAATAAAAATTATTAAAAAAATTTTGCATTAAACGTAATTACTTCTCAACAATTAAATTTAAAAGAAAAAGTTATCATATTCCAATGGGGTATTCTAAAGTCAAGTTTGGAGTAGTATCCAATTCCTACACTTAACAGGATAAGGTCCCGACACAAAATACAAGCATCCGAACCATAGTTTTTAAAACTGAACCGGGCCAGGAACCGGTGTAGGTATGGGTTCATGGGTTCATGGGTCGGACCGGGGGTTCAATTGGTTGAACCACATATTTAATAAATAATATTAATAATAAATTTACATAATATCATAATTTAAATATAATTTATAACAAAAATCATTAATATAACCATTATATTAAATAAAAGTTTAATATAAAATATAAATATTAGTTTAGTAAAATAAAATAGGTACATTACAATAGCTTTTTGTTTTTTTTTTTTTTAATTTTAAGTCGGCCGGTTTTCTCATGGGTTCAATTGAGTTCACCGGTCGGACCGGGAACCAGCCGGTTCAATCGGATTTTTTCTATTTTAATGTGTAATTGGATTTTTTGAAGGAACCGGACCGGGTGAGTGGCCGGTTCCCGGTTGAACCGGTCAAACCGCCGGCCCGGTCTGGTTTTTAAAACTATGATCCGAACCTTATCACACTTAGGTGTAGCAATGTTACTATTTGACATGTCAAAGAAAATCATACATAAATTTGGAAATTATCTAAAAATCATGTTATTTATCTATTTTTTTCTTAAATATATATGAACTTTGATATTCACTTAAATGTATATATTATTTACTTATTTTTTCACAAAATGTTATGGATATTAGACCGAAAAATTACTGATTTTTAACGCATGCACATCTAACTGTTGTAATTCCCCGTCCTCTGCGGGGAGGCACAATTCACAAGCACCTTGCAGCTGTTAATTTTGCAACCGGAGCGGACGCTTCATGGAACTATTGGCCTTCAACATGAGTAAATCTTTTTTGTCGGGTGGCCATTCGCGTCGTATTATATCTAAATATATTCAATTTAAATGGGTTCGTGTCAGAAACTATTTAACTCGAACACAATCCGTTTATTAGATGGATCAGAAATATTTAACCCAAAAATGGCATGCCTAATTAAGTGTTGACACAATACGACATGTTTAACGAACATAATTTAAATGTGTTTAAACGTGTTATTTACACAAACACACGATTGATAGGATGATTACACACTTAAACATGTTAAATTGGTTAGTAAGTTTAACACACATTTAAACATATTTAGTTGAACCGGTTTAATCGTAACTTATTATTGGGTTTTACAATTTTAATCCGTCTTGTCACGTTTATTTAAACCGATTACACGTATTCAACTTGTTTAAATATGGAATAATCAACCCAAACTCATATAATTCCGTTTTGTATTATGTAAAAAAACTGTCATGTCTATGCAAAGACCGGTTAGTTGAACCCAGGCCATTAATTTTGTGTGGAATCTCTTCTCCTCCGGTTCGAATTTGAAAGTAAGTTTCTTACTATTAGAAAAATAAATAATATTTTAAATATTGAAGTATAAAATTCTGCAAGAGAATTCAACCCTAAAAATTGATTACCAAAATTAATCCAAAGAAAAACTTAGGTCGAGTAAGCAAGTGGGATCTCTTCCTCGTCGGTGCCCCAACTGAGAATCATGCCTCGAAGGCACTATTTGATTTCTGCCGTGATCGTAGCTTCTCTTGAACATTCAAGATGTTCAGTACTTTTAACTGTTGCTCTTGTGCTTCCTCTGCGTAAGCGATCCCCTCACCTCGACCGGTCAACTTGATGAAAAAACATAAAGTCGCACTTCTACGTGTTGAAGAGGATTGGCATACAGCTCCAATTTTCAAAGAGAGAGTAGAAATTCTGTATTCGGGGTTGTTGGTCGAATGGGAAACGTGTTGAGATAAGATCTTGTAGCCAGGTGTCGTCGTCAGATTATAGGTTGAAACGTGTGATCGTTGTGTCTAGAGACACATTAAATTTGTTACAACTAAGTAAGGGAAGGTCATGTAATTTGGTCGTATTTTACTTATTTCGGTTATAAATACTTTACCGACCATGTTAAAAAGGGGTTTTAAGTCATATAATTTCATATTAGAATCAACTTTATGCTAAGAATACCTCATATCACTGTGTAAAAGTCTATTGGCTTCATCCGCAATGGCATCTTCTTGCTCGCAGTGAGACTGCCTAAAAGGGTTGAACAGATTGCCAACCTACCAGTCTTCCCAACATCTCATAACTTATCGGTTAATCCACAACCACCAGTCGATGATGCAACTATAGAGACATGTTACGGGTCATGGTTGCAGTAGAGAACAGAGAATCGCTTCCAGCTGCAGTCATGGAAATGGCCCAAAAGCGATGTGCTCTTTCAGATTATCAGATCAAAACTGGAATAGACCCAGCAAGAAAAAAAAAATCAAGAAACTACATCTAAAGAACCTTAAACCGACCGACTAAAACCTAATGAAGCAAGAAGAACTTTCAACTACGAATCATCAACGTCATGCCAATTCCTTCTGAGAGCTGCGCTGAATGGATTAATGTAACATATTATTATCGGTTATCTAGAAGAAAACCACATATGTCCTGACGAGATAGCCCTCAGTTGGGTCGTTTCAACTAGATGAAGCATTGCACTTGTGCTGCGATCGAGTGATTCTCTCTTGTGATGGGGCTCTCCAACGGGTCGATATCAATGCCTAGTAGATCGTCCGGTGACCTAATACACATGCTTATAGGTAAACCTTCCTCGTTCTTCATGATCAATGAGGGCAATTAGAATGAATTTAAGGGTGCGCTAGGAAATTGTCTTCCTAAACTTGTAAAACCCTTATGATATCATATAAATTTCCTTTATTTTATTTGTTTCTTTTTATTAAATTA
Source organism: Sonneratia alba (assembly GCA_900174645.1). Classification (NCBI taxonomy): domain Eukaryota; kingdom Viridiplantae; phylum Streptophyta; class Magnoliopsida; order Myrtales; family Lythraceae; genus Sonneratia; species Sonneratia alba. The sequence continues at coordinate 7,106,507 of FWPY01000060.1, forward strand.
CATTCGTTCATGGCACGAATTCTTCCTCACAATCATTCATTGAATTTTGTCATCTTCAAGAAACTTCCTGGCCCGTTCATGAGAGCAGCAACTACTATCTGAAAGTCAAATCGAATGGTATTTAACATTTTTAAGAGCACGATTTTTTTTCTAATTATAAATCTTTTTAATTTATATGTCTCAATCCAAAACCTTATTAAATGGAAAAATTGTCAATCTACGGCTGGCTCCTCCTTCTCTTTGGAAATTTGTATGAATGATTTCTCAGGCACCATAACAATGACCTTCAAGGAATACGAGAAGCTTTAACCCTTTTTTAAACTTTGGGGGGGTGATGGCTAAACATAAAAAGTTGAGGGAGCAATTCGAATTCTCCATTTAGCCGACAACTTTCGATATGGTTTGATTGGTAGGCCGGGTATCCAAATAAGAAGATTATTATTATTATTATTATTATATGTTTAATTTTGGAGAATCTTTCTTTTATCTTCAGTTTTCTTCTCTTTTTTATTTTCAAAGTTAATTATTAACCTAAAATAATTAAATTAAAAAATTACGGACCACAAAATTTTGCTAGTTGGTACATGAAAAAGAAGAGAAAATAAAAAAACATGTTGAATCACTTTCAATGAAGATAAAAAAATAATTTTACAAATTCTGACAAAAGTAATTTCGTTAAATAAAAATATTAATTAAAATAATTCTACATTCAATTTAATTAAATAATATATGAAAATTTGAGCACCATATATATCTAAATATTCGTGATTAATAAAATCACGTGTGTGAATCGATGTGGCAGACAGCGGCCGAAGTCAGAACGGTCAACGAGGACATATTGGTAAATTCATTCGGTTGCGTGCCCGTTGATAATATCCTGGTCGTCTCCAGTGCCTGCAGCCGGAGCCTTCTTCTTTTCCACCTCCCTTCTTCTTCCTCTTCCGATTCCCTTTCTCGTTCTTTTGCAGAAGATTCAAGTCGATTTTATGGGTGCGAGGAGCGTCACTGTCTCGACTTATGAGCCCAATGTTCCCGCGATTATGCTGCAGCAGTTTCAGCCGTTCGATCTCATATCCTGTGCTCGATTCACGCCGTGGTTTCTCTTCCTCCCGTTTGATCTTCCCACGTCGACGATAGCAGGTCTGCTTCCATCGATTTGATCCCAAAGTTTTGGTTTTCACCGCATCGTTCTGTTCTTTGCGTTTTCAGTTACAGTTGGGCTTGGTTGGTGTCATTTAGCTTTGGAAGATCTAAAGATGTTGATGGTTTTTTAGTCCTAGACTGACAGGATTTAACTTCCATGAGAAATTGCTCGTTGAGACGTTGCGGTCGTCCTTTTTTTCTAGCTAATTGGAGGCCTGCTAATGTAGGAACCTGCATAAATTTTATCTTGTACTATCTTCTTTGCTTCTGCACAGTGCGAATAATGTTAATGGATTCGGGGTTAGTTAAGCAGGGGGTTAGGAATGATAGGAGGGAAGAAGGGAGAGGAGGGAAAGTCTGGGAAGATTATATAATGCGTGATTAGTTGGTTACAGATGTAATTGTATCCTTAACTTACCTATGTTGAGCACTTGATTTATTTATCTGTATCGAATACAACCTCTTTAGAAGTTATGTAATGTCTTGGAGCCTGCACAAACATGCAGTGATCTGCAGTGTGCTTTGGCAAACGTAAGAAAGCTTCTATCCTGTCAAGGCATCTGCACTGCAGAATACTCCTGCTTTCATAATCTTGCTTGGGTTGGTACTGTTGTATTTTGCTTTAAAATATACGGGTTGAAACATGCAACAATGTTAAAACATATCATGCTGCAGCAAGGCTGTCTTTGTTCATTTATCTGCATCCTGTTCAAGTGTTTTGGGACCATGTTTTATAGTTTATATTACTTGCAGATCTATTGGTATAAGCAAGAGTACATCATCGTGAGTTGTTGTAATAAGTTGATCACTGGAAGGGTTTGTAATTGAAACTGACCCACAGAGAACCATCGTGCATGAGAGCAGGCAGCCAATTAAATGAAGACATCTGGAACCCAGGGCAAATCCCAAGGCTGGGCTGCCTTTGCTCTTAAGCAACAACAAAAGCAACCTTTTGAACCTGAAATCAAGCAGGACCCCTTCCCCCCGATTGCAACAAAATCCACTGGCTCTTTTCCACGTAGAGGAAACCATAACAGGAACAATGAATTCTCAAGTCGCACTTTCCCGTTGACTCAGCTATCGTCAGTTGACTTTCCAACTCTGCCTGGTGCTAGGAGCAGCCAAAAACAGATTCATACCGGTGTTTCCTGCAAAACTGAGGATGACAAGTCACTTGCAGAAGGCAGTGATGCCATGGCATTGAATAAGCTGAAAGAAGTTCACAGCTGGGCTGATGATGCCTTGATCAGAGACATAATGGGAGCTCTCGGTAATGACTTCAATAAGGCCTCAATCTTGCTTGAAGGAATGGTATCAACTGGAATATTTGAAGACGGAAAAGAGAGAGAAGAAGTACCTGTTCCATCAGAGAAGCATGCAGATCCTACTGTCCTTGCTGCAACTCAAGAACACCATCAGGGGGAGAGCCTGAACTGTTGTAAAGATAAATATGATTTCTCTGGAAATTACAGCTGGGATAAAACTACTAGAGCAAAGTTAGTTTTGGGATGTCTAAAGTCTTTGCCCCTTGAACCTGAGTGGGAGGAGGATGAAGATATTTATGCAAGACATCGTAAAGATGCAATAAGAGCAATGAGGTTTGGCTTATGAATTTTTCATTTATGATGCTTATATTCCACTCTGCACGACGTCATTGGTTTGATGGTATTACATCCTCTACCATCAATAAGTAATCACTACTCGCTAAAAGAAAGTTTAACTTCTACTGATTTTTTTCCCCTGATTTTCATTACCTTTAGCTTCTATAATTCTTATCTGCTGCATAACACTGCAAATTTTTTAATAGGTCGGCATCTCAGAATTCAAGGGCAGCAAGGAATGCCTTTTTGAGAGGTGATTATAATTCTGCAAAGCAACGTTCCCTGAAGGCTCGTAAGGGGTGGATGGATGCTGAAAGGCTTAATGCACAGGCAGCAATGGAGATCTTACAGATCAGGAATGATGAAAATGATATGTGGAAATTGGATTTACATGGTCTTCATGCGAGCGAAGCTACTAAAGCATTGAGAGAACACCTTCAGAAAATAGAAGGGCGGATGTCCTTTAACTGCTCCATATCTCCCTGCAGGAACATTAAGCTCCCTCAGAACAGGGATGTAGTTGTGCGCTCTTCATCATTTGAGTCTTCAACAAGCAGAGACACCAAGAACTCAGATCAGTCCCATGCTTGCAGGCAAAGATCATCCACATTGCAAGTCATCACAGGTATCGACATGCATTCTTCGTGTCATTGGTTATACCAAAAGAGCAGTTTTGCCCATGACAGAATCTACGGCTACAAGTTTAAGCAGTGTTTTTCCATAATTTTATCATTGTATTAGAGCTTTTTTTTTTAGTTTTCTATCCTTCCTTTTTAATATTCCGTCTTTATTCTCTTTCCTCGTGGTGAACAGTGGGTGCTTTTAACGTGCGCGTATGTGAGAAGGTGGGGTTGGGGGGGCGTGGTCTTAATTAATAAATTAATTATTCTGCCTCCAATGCGGATTTAAGCTACTAGACAGTTGCCATTGCCAATTTGTCTATTCTTTTGGGATAAATTGATCTGAAAATGTTGCAAGGGAAGTGATTTAGTACTAGATGAAAACTGGAGTTCAAGGGACAAACTCTCAAAGCATTTTAATGTTATTTTACAGATTGCTAGGACCTTATATTCAAAACTGTTAGGTTACCATTGTTATTATGGTTGTTATTTCACAATTAATCCATGATATTACAGAGCTATCTGACTGATCGAATGGTACATGAATCTGCAGGGATAGGCAACCACAGTCGTGGGCAAGCTGCACTTCCTGCTGCTGTGAGAAGTTTTCTCAATGAAAATGGGTAACATAACAAAGATCAAAGAGCAAGTTCATTTCTGCTCACGTTTCAAAACCCAAGTTATGTTCTCATTCCCTTGTCTTATTTTGCAGATACCATTTTGACGAAATAAGGCCTGGGGTAATATCTGTTAGGCCCAAATTCCGCCACAGGTGAATTGAGTAGTTACCCCAACCATGTAATCTATCTTCAGTGGCTAAGACTGTTCTTTGTTGCCCATTTTCCATTCAGTAGCCGTACCAGCTTGTTACTGCAAATGATAAGGACTTGGGGTCAGATTTTTGCCAGTTTCCTGTATTTATGAACTCTGTTCTGAACATGCAGTCCCAACTCCCAGGGGATTCTTCTTGTTAGCCCAATTATCTGCCTAATGCTGCTGTAAGTTTAACTACAATGAGATGGTGCTAGATTTTGGAAAGACAAAAGTCCTTTCAGGTCAGTTGTATCCTCCTGGGCAGAGAAGGATGTATCTGCTGCTGGTTTGAACAAACAGAACAGATTGATCATGATGAGGCTTGCTGCCATATTGTTTGTACGATCAGATTTCTAATTTAGTTATTTTATTTACAATAATAATTGCAAGAATGAAATAAATATGTAAGAGTCAAAATGCCAATGGAGTCTAAAAGACTCATGATAAATCTACTAAATTCGAACTATACAAGCACGTTTAACTCACAGTAAACTTGATTGTTAACAGTAATAAAATTCTGAAGTGGCAACACACACATCCATGCAGTGGTCAATGTGGTTAGAAGGGGGGAAAATTGGACAGGTTGTGGAACGTGTAGTCTAATAACGAAGCTCCGAGAGTGCTCCGGTTCCTAGATCTGACAGTGTAAGGTTCATATCCAGAACTGTAAGATATCGGAATCCATTTGCCTCCACTCTTATCTTCGGCGACTCGACCGACCTCGAACGTGCGAAAGGGTTTGCGGATACCAGGGTACAGATCACAAATCGCAATGCCTTAATGGTTATAATTCATTCCAGAGACCAACATGAAATGGTGGGGATGATCCATTATTCTTTTCTTATCAGGTGAGATGAGATCTTGGATTGATTATTAATATAGGTTTTAAAAACGGACTAGACCGGACCGGGAACTAGTAAAGACATGGATTCATAGGCCAAATCGGGATTCAATTGGTCAAATCATATATCTAATAGACAACATTAAAAGTATAATATTACAAATAAAATAACATAATACCATATACTTCATACTTATTTATAACAAAAAATCATTAGCATAATCATCATGTTAATATAAAAAAAAAGATGATTGCATCGTCCAAATTCCTTGAAAAAAATCTCGTATACTAAAAAATGAATAAAAATAAAATAATAATTAAAACTAAAATCATTTAATGATTAGCAATCCAAATATCTTACTCCATGCCAAAATAATTTATTGTGTCTTGATTCGGTGAGTTGGTGTCATGATATAAATCTCTATGCCGATTAAGAGAAGGTCTAACAGTTAAATGAAAAAAGTAAAAGAAAAAAAATACTGTAATAAGTTTTTATTTATATTTTTTTAAATTTTAAATCAGTTAAATTTTTTTAAGTCCTCTAGTTTGATCAAGAATTGATTGTTTAAATGGACCTGATTGTATTTACAATATAATTAAATTAATTTTAGAAATTAGACCATACTCCACCTAATTTTTAAAAATTATAATTATAAATGAGAAAATTTTATGTTGAGTTGAAAATAAATAATGTATTTTTATAATTTATGATAATATTTTCCTTTTTAGTAATTGATGATATGATTCATTGTTAATGTTATGCGGTGTGTAGACTTAGCAAAATCCTGCCCGGCATAGGCTCAACACAATAACACCATGCTGGGCTGGGACTTATAGGGTCATGCGGTATAGTCCGATAATTTCATTGAGTGTGCTAGGTTTGATGATTCCTAGGTCAGGCCGACGTAATAGCTCGATTAAGAAAATTTAAAATAAAAAATCTAATACACTATCAGATACTTTTAAAGAATAAAAGAATTCTATATGTGAGCTCACTTTGTAGTTGCAGACAAGTCATAATCAAGAGAGATTATCTTATTATAAGGCCGGACCGGGCCAGGACCACTCCTATTTTATGGTACCGTGCCGGCCTGATTTGCCACCTCTAGCCGTGTGAACCTTTTCCTCTGCAATTTTTTTTAATGGTTTGTTGCCTTGTCAGTCGCCTCTCCTCACCTGTTCTCTTTCGCAGCTGAATCTTAATCTCACCTTACGTGTTCTCATTCCGTACCCTACCCTGGCCTCCTCCTAGCCCATATAAGGTAGAAAACCCCGACACAGAGGTCTCCGGAGCTGAAATGGCATCGTCAGGAGCTTCTACACCGCCATACCCAAGTGCGGCGAGGATCGCCGATTCTCCTTGTTTCTCTCAGTACACTGCCTCTATCAAGTGTAACCCTTCTCTCCTCCTCCTCCTCCCTCTCTAATCGCTGTTACTGCTGGTCGTAAGGCTTTTTTCTGTCCTCTGCTTATCGATCTGTGGGACTCGCTGACTATTTGCCCTTCAGGGGCGTTATTTAATTTGTGTTATTCTCTGCACCGTTTCAAAATTGTCCATTCTTTTGATCGCTGTGTGCGACATTCTGATGTGTGCTGTCCTGTCCCAATGGAGGATGATGACTATCTTGGCATTGATTGATAGAGATGGGGAATGCGTTGCGTGGGAATGGCCTGACTTGCTCATGTTGGAGGATCAAAATCTTATTGAACTGATGGCTTGCTTAGAATGAAGATAATGATCATATACAGTAGGAATCTGAGAATAGGTCAACTGAATGTTCAATATTTGCTGTAGTAGCGCTGTTTAGTATCTCGCATTGTTAATGGCTTGATGGTACTGTAAATCGGCCTACTTTTTCTTTCATAGATACCTTTTGGAATAATCCTTTGTGTGAGAATGAAGAAAATACTGCAAGATCTCCCTCACATTTCATGATAAACTTTAAAATATGGTGCAGAATGTTCATCTGGTTTTAATGCAGCTCAATTCGATGGATTGTCTTTTATTTAAAAGGTAAACTTAGCAATCCATGGAAATTTGTGGTCTGCAACCAAATTGATGTTGTTATGTACCATAAAATATCATCGCTGAGCATTCTCCGACCAATGAGACCTGTCGTTTCATTTAATGAAAAAATCCCCACTTTTGTTTCCTGGAGACTGAGCGATCCTTTCCCTCCCTTATAATTGTTAGGGTTAAAAATATCTTCTTTCATCAATATCTCAATTGAATTAAATGCAATAGGCAAATAAGGACCTTGACCTGCTGCATTTGTAAATTGACTTGTGTAGTATATCTTTAACTAGAGCAACTGCATTTCATGTTTAATCTATTTTAAAGGTTAAGATTCAATGTTTTCTGTGCTTACTCTTCGTCATGGGCATAAGCTTCAAGGAACTTCTACCTGAGGTCGGTCTTGTTCCAATGAAATTGTGGCCTGTTGGTGTAGTAAATGGACAAAAAATGGCATGTGATATCACTGTGATTTTATTCTATCGATTCCATTAAGTTGCCATTCATATTCATCACACATAACTTTTCATGCCTTGCCCAATAGATTTATTCAATGAGATGTCGTGTGGATGAGAATAGCAGGAACACCTGCTCTTGTAAAACATCAGGACTTACCACATAATATGTAGGCTTAAAGTATGTCATTGTAAAAAGCTCATTTTTGAGATAAACTGATGGATAACCAATTCTTTGCATTGAAGAATGTCATTGTAAAAAGCTCATTTTTGAAATAAACTGATGGATAACCAACCCTTTGGATTGAAGACTATCTGGATTTTTCTGTGTTTCCATTTTAAAACAAAACACAAGCAATATTAGATTTGATTTTAAACATTCTTACGACCTGCTTTTATGAAGTGATATAAAGGTCAAGCAGTGGATTTCTAAATAGAAGTTTCATATTTGTATAACGTGCATTTGTTTCAATCACACAAGACATGAGCTTACTATGTTGACAACTATTATGTTCTATATGGGTCTACTTGGGTCATGTTTCTTATGTTGTAATTTAAGCTAATCATGTTTTTAGTTTGGATCATCTGTTCTGATTATTTGCTAACTGCATTGATTATCTGTATGAGATTTTCGCATGTTGAGATATAAATCTCAATTTCTTATGATTCTGCAGGTCTTGAAGAGTTCGGTTCTGACAAGAGCAAGTGCCAGGAACATTTTGATGTCTATAAGGAATGTAAGAGAAAGGAGGTAATTTGATCTTTAATATATTGATGTGCTTGATAGATACGTACTCTTGTGTTTGGCTTGCAGTGGGAATGAAGAAGATGATAGATCTTGACGTATAGTTACCTTTCTTTGCTTTTGTGGAGGAAAAACTGTTCTATACCTTTTACTATCTTTCAGGAAGCTATTGCCCTTACTTGTGGTTGATTTCTTTAGCTTTAGAGAAACAAAACTTCTGAAAATTCTGCCACCAAATGTTATTTGAGTTTCTATGGATGAATTTGAGCTGCCATTTCTTGGTGACCTGGTTGATTAACCCATAGCTAGTGAAGAGTAGTGTATGAAGGTATGATACTTTATGGAAGCCCAGCAGCCTATGTATGTATAGTTGAAGTGAAAGATCAAGTTTGTGTTATCCTTATTCCACTAGGAGTTATATTAAACTTGGCATAGACTGTATGCAATTTTCTATCTTTATTTTCTTTCATCTGGGATGTGTAAATTCTCCATCTGGTGGTGTCTCATTCGGGATAGTTGTGGTTAGTTATTACTATTGCACTATCTGTGTACTACAACTCGATTGTATCATGAGCTGTATCCCATGTCTCATGATCTCTGACATTTGCTTATACAGAGGGAAGCACGGCTGGAGCGTAACAGAAACCGGTCCTTCTTCTCGTGAAAATTGATTATGCTGTATATTTAACTGCGAGAAAATGCTGAATCTTCATGTTACTCTGTAATAAGATTGGGATATTTAGGTTTTGCCCTTTGTATTTTAAATAAAGACGCTGCAAGGAATGATTCAGATGTTGCCCTGCGTAACTATGTATCCTCAGTCAAGGATTTTCTGAGACAAGCCCTCACATCATTGAAACTTCTAGACGACTGCTTTGTGTCCTGTCTTTTTCCTCTTCTGTGCTGTCATATCACATGCTTTGCTTTGCACAAAACATGGGTATAACTACATAGGTTTTAGCTGTTCTTGCAAGCCAAAGGTGGTAAGTACCAACATATGATCAACTGGAACCCAATATCCGAGTGATCAGTGCGAATTTGGCTCAGTGGAATGAGCAGCTGGAATCAGTGCGAGCACATGGTTCGGACAAGCGGCAAGAAAAACCGTCAGGGCTACATAGAAGATGACCACCACATCGTTCTGCCATCAGAAAACAACCACGACCATGCGCATTTTGCCTGTGACGATCTGGAATCACCATGCTTGTGATCGCTCCTAGCTCTAGAACCTGTTTGACCTACAGAACTCGTACAAGCTAGAGAACCTGTTCTTGCCCTCTGGCTTTTGCCCCTCTTGGACAAGTTCAATACTTTTCCAGACAAGGTGATCGGACTCATAAAGTCTAATTAAACTCTCTCTCTCTCGACTGGATCAACTAAAGTCAATTCGAATAACTGTTCTACGATGAATACTTAAGTCGTCCAACTTAGTTCTGCTATTTGTAATTCTGCGGGAGGAAGTAAATTGGCCATTCCATCTATTGAAAGTAAAAGGATCCGTTTACTTGGCGTTCTGTGTCATTCTTACCGGAAACAATCAGACAAGTAACTGTAGGGACAATATGCTCCGCACGAAGAAAGAACTCACCAGGCGGTGTTTCCCATCTCTTCGATGCTCGATGTGGGAGCCTCGAGCAGTTATGGAAGAGATCTTTCTTGTACAAAATGTGCAGATATGGCTCTATGAATCTCATGCGTACATTGCTCGGAACAAATGATTGTACGATGCAATCCATGACACTGCTGCCAAACACAGATGGCCAAGTGGAACTCCCTTGCGTCGCTCGGAAGAAGATGCTGAATGGATAAGTGAAAAAGAAGAACATCTGAGCTCCAAGGATGGATCTGCTGATTTACTTGAGGGGCTTCAGATGCGGGTAAATCCCCAAGACATGCTCCGGCATGAAGTCGTGCCGTGTTAGAATCCCGACAATAGGAGGCCTCTGCAGGAATGAGAGAGGATTTCAGAATGGACAGCGAAGTTCTTCTTTGCGTAGTTCTTGTTTACTCCATTAGGGTGAAGAAGGGACCATAACAGACGAGAAGAGAGAAAGGAGGAAGAAGAGGAACTCACCCCTTGACTCTTTGGAACCACGCACATATGCCTGAGACCGAGCTCCCGGAATAGTATTGCGGCCTTAGCGAGCGACATCGTCTCAACAACAGTGTACGGGGAAGCATTGGTTATTGGATGGAGATCGATGTACATCTCTGTCTCATCCTCACCAATGTCTAAATCCTCCACCTTAATGCCTCTCCCTAGCCCTGCCTTTGCAAAATCGAACGCAGCGTATTTCCTCAAGATCTCCTCCCCGCTCATCACCCTTTCCCTTGAGAAGTTCTTCCCCTTTAGCAGAACCAGCAAGTGGGACCTCAGAACGACCCCAAACAGCTCGGGCGAGTCCACGGCAGGCGGCTCGTCGATCACAGGGAACCCGTTGTGTCCTGTGTACTTAAGAGCATGGAGTATATTCCCCACCTTCTCAATGCCGGAGAAGGTGATGAGCGGACCGGACACAACATCCCGAGCGATGAGCTGCCTCATATGAGGTTCAGCATGGGCTTCCAGGTAAGGAAATCCTTTTAGTTTCACTATCTGATCATAAACTCCCCCGTTGAAGTTATCGGCCACAGTTTTTGAGACAAGGAGTACTAACATCATGAGGGGCAGGAGGAGGAGATCATTTGTGAGCTCCAGTAATATGACACAGAGGGAAACCGTCATTCTCATCGTGCCTCCAAGGAAGGATGCAGCACCGAGGAGGGCAAAGAGACCTGTGTCGAGCTGCGAGATCGGTTCGAAGAGCCTTCCGACGAGACGACCATAGCAAGCTCCAGCGAGAATAACCGGGATAAAGAGGCCGGATGGGATGGCGATCCCATAAGTGATGATCCCCAGGATGTAGATGGCCACGAAGAATACAAGGAGACTCGAGACCCGGAATTCTTCTGTGGTGCCGGAGCTGAAGAGATTTCGAATGGCATCATCATTTGTGTTGAGGAAGAGGGAAGCGAGGTCGTTATAGTAGCCCCGTGGGCATTGGAAGCTCAAGTAATTGCCCGTTTCGGTGGGGCATTCTGTTGAATCGGTAGGGCAAGGGATACAGCTTGCAGTCCACGAAAGGCCAAAGGCAGACACGGATGTCAACAGAGAGATGAACAAGACTAGCAGTATCTTGCACCACACGCCCCGCCTGCACCACCATAACAAAGATTTTTCAGGATGCAAACATTCCTAGAATGAATTGTCCCATCTTCTGTTATTTATATTGCCAGATTTTTCTTATTGTTTTTCTATGTAGAACCACATTATGCCTCGGGAGAAATACAGAAGATCTTCAGGTTCTACAGAGTGAAGTTCTGAATGGGCTGAGAACATAGAACATGCACAGGGATCATTACTCATTGATCATGCTGTAAACACGAAGGAGCTTGTCGATGAGATAGTTGTATAGGCTCCCGAAGACGCCACCGATGGCCCCAAGAAATATCCCTGCCAGTATGTCACCGCCGCTGTACGATATGATCGCTGAACTAACATCGTACATTATAAGACCGCCTTCTGCAAACAGCCCGCATTTGCCCTTATTACAGAATTCTATGAACTCTCTGAGGACTATCGCAACCACTGCAGTCGTGAAAAACGTCCTCCACAGAAGAGCGCTACGCCACCTGGGACAATACGAGGGAAAGGTGCTGCAACATCAGACAACTAATCTGTAAATGGAACCAGATATACGGCCGAGTGGCAAGGTCACCAGGATCCAGTGATCATGTTATTGAACGGCTAGCAAAAGTCGAGTTATTTCAACAAAATAGTCAGCTGTCCTGGAAAAGCAGCTGTCAACTGCACTTGGTGCAGTTCAATGATAACTGTTAAGGATCTACTCATATCTAAATAGAACAAAAAGTAACAGAAGAAAGAGTTAGAGTTTGTTACCATGAAGCTGCCTCTTCGAAGGCAAAAAGAACCCCGCCAACAGGAGCACGAAAAGCAGCTGTGACACCAGCGGCGGCTCCACAGGTGATGAGATCCCGTCGATCCCTGTCGTTCTTGAAGAAGCGGAGCCATGTCCAAGTCAAATGGTACTTGCGGGATCCTCCCTGTCCGAGTAAATTGGCTATACAGGCGCCGGTGTGTACCATTGGTCCTTCTTTACCCATCACGAACCCCGCAGACACACCCAATACAGATCCGAATATCTGTCCAAATTCACATGGAAACCATAAAACATAGAAATTCTTGTCCCGGCTTTTGCAGGATATTGGTCTTCTTTTCTTTACCTTGACAAAGAGGGTGCTTGGAGCCAAAATGGAATAAGCATCTATTCCATTGAGGTAAGCCTTGACCTCTGGAATACCAGAACCTGCAGCTGCAGGAGCAATGAAGGCGCAGAGAGAACCGGCAGCAACTGCCAATATGGCATTGAACCCGACGAGGCTAATGAAAGCCAGGTAATATCTGCACTGGAACCATTCACACGTCAGAAACTCGGTTAATAAGAATCTCAAGCTCATACTCCCTCTCCATGTCTGGCTTTCTGTTATGCTAATTTTGAACTAAATCCCTGAAGTTCTTTCCATAAGGCTCCATTTCCTTCTGGAATTGGTTATTTTTTCCCCAGAAAAGAACAACTGATTTTCTTTGTTGAGGTGAATGAAGTTTTCATCAACTCTGCAGTATTTGCTCGACAAAAAGCTGGACGTTCATGATTTAGTTTTCCTAAGGGGAAAAAAAAAACAGGGGCTAAGATGACAGAGGACTAAAGAGTGTTTGCACTTTGCATAGTGTCTTTGAAACACCTGCGTTCAGACATGAGATAGAAATTGAGCAGCAGCTTGCATCTGGCTATATTCTCCACCGCGATATTGTTGAAGATGCCCACTAGCCCAGTGAAGACCCCGATCAGCAGTGCGAACCCCCACTTGAGAACAATGTACTGGAATATCTGAACCTTCTTTCTCGATCTCCAGTCCTGCTTGAACAACTCATTCTCGATTATCCTGAAATCAACACCGAAAAGAAGGGGAAAATAATCAGAATAAATAGTATGAACAACCAATCTTGTGGGACCAACGTTTTGGTTGACGAGCAACCTTGTGGAGTCCGAAAGAAAAGGCTTACTCGTAGTCAAGACTCTCGATCGGGCAGGTGTTGGCCCCGACTATGGCAATCTGAGAGGTGGTGTTGGACCTGTTGGACTTGGTCCCCTTGACAAGAAGAGGCTCCTGGTACGATGCCCTCATGCTCTTCTCCGATATCTCTGACAAACTGCTCTCCACGTCTCCTGGGTCCTCGTTCTCCATGGCACGCTCTTCGTCTCCACGGTCGGAGTGATTTTCTTGATCCATCTCTCGGAAATCCCACTGCTTTCAACTAAGAGCACCCAAAAGAAGGCTCTTCTTGCTCCTTCCTTGGTACTTTCACGAACGTATACCTGCAAGAACAAACAAAACAATCCAGGGAACAGTCAGGCATACCGTTATGGACGAAAGGCAGGCGGAATGATTTGGAAGGTGAAAGTAAACAATCAGTTTCAACCCAAAATAAGAGCTTTGGTCATTTCACACAATAGTTGGGTGCTTTCAATTGCTTTATCAAGATGGCTGGGAATCAAACAATCAGCAGGGACAGAAAGAGAACAGATCAAAAGGGAAAAAAAGAAACAGAAAAAGAAACAAACATTCTTGACAAATACAGCAACCTAGGAAGTCGGTGTGCTTCCATGGAAATTCAAGGAATTGATCAATGCTTTACAGACAATTGAAAAGGGGTGAAAAGATCAAGGGAGGGTGATCATGGAAGCGACCTTGCCGTTGATACCTAATAAGATCAGTGCAAGAGAGCAGTCCCTGTGTCTGCCCAATAAATGTGTCATGAAGTATGGACACCCTGAGAACTGACAGAGGGGGAAAAAAAAAACACCAGCAAACAAGATGGATGAAAAGGAGGAGGTGAGGTAGTAGTTAGAATGAGAGGGGGAGAATGCGACTGGCCTTTGGCAATTGTTAGTTGGAGCATTTTGATTGGAAAGTATAGGTAGGAACTGCAAAATTTAGCTCGTCTCCTCATATATATATATATATATCAACAAACTGTCAACTTATTCATCATACAAAAAAAAAAACCTGTCAACTTCAATAATGGCATAGGAGCCGTGTAAGTGAAAATCAAATATATATCAGTTTTAGTCTGAGGAAAAATGCTACTCAATCCCTTTCCCATTTCTGGAGGACTCACATTTTTCTCTATACAAAGTGAAATACACACACACATATATATCCATATATTTTGACAACCTACGATATTCGAAAAACCCTACGGAAATTTGATCAAAATACAGATTTGGGCGGCATTAGTCTACTTCCCAGGTTTCAGAGGATTCGGATACATGAGGATCTGTTTAAGGGCAAGAGGAAAGTAATTACAGGACCCAAGTGTTAAGACCAAGGTGTCCTCATCCCAAACCATGGTGCCTAATTAGCAGAAGACCCATTTGACCAGAAAATCTCAGGAAGTGTTTTTCATTTGTCAGAATGGAATTCTCAATGTTGAAATCAGAGCAGCCCCACGTAACAGATCATTTAGGGGATAAATGATAATCGATTTAATTCTTTTTGGTATGAGATTCTAACTCCTATTTTTAATCTATTCCTCCATAACCTTTCCCCCTTAATCCACCGATCTTGACACACCGTTAATGGCCAAAGCACATCGAATAGGCTCGAGAGAAATAATCAATAAATTCACGTGCTTGGAGCGTGAGAGGAGGACTCGATGCCATGGAGATATTAGAATGAGCCCTCGAACTTGGAGGTCCTCAATTTGACAATGACCGCCGGTGGATGTACTAAATAGGATGATTTTTGAAAGTCGAGGGACTCAATAAGGAAAACATAAAGTCGAGGGACTCGATAGGGCAAAAAGGATTCTTTTTTTTTTTTAAGTTAAAAGGAATACGGGCGAAGCTGCTAGGTAGTTGGCCGAAATAAGAGACCTCTAGATCCAGCTCAACTACTTTTCGCAATGGCTCCGCCTTACAAATAGCACGAGAAACACATTATAATTATTATATATTATCAATAGATAAAATTTATATTAAAAAAATTTTATATATTAAGTGGACCGCTGACTTAATTAGAGTTTGGATTGGCAATAGAATTATGAGGACTGGACGGTTCATACCTGAGAAAGATAGCATTTTTTTTTATTATTTTCCATTTTGAATAATCCCCACTTTAATTTCAACCACCCTTAAAAAGTTTCCAAATTAATAGACTTATATAAGTCTCCAGAGGAGGTTATTCAAACACGTTTTGCAAAACAATGTGTAGTATGCACAGTTTTAAAACTTGAACGGGCGGACCGATTTGATCAGTTCGATTGAGAATAGGCTGGCCATTCACTTGATTCAATTTTCAGAATTGATTCAATTACATTGTAAATGCGGCCAGCTCCCATTGAACCGGTTGGTTTCCGATCGGAACGACAACCCAATTGAACGGGTGGAAAAATCAGTCGGCTTATAATTTAAAAAATAAAAATATATTATAATGTACTTATTTTATTTTACTATATTTATATTTATATTTTATATTGAACTTAAAATTAATATGATAGTTATATTAAAGATTTTTTTGTTATAAATCAATATCAAATTATCGTATTATGTTAATTTATCGGTAATATTATCAATTAATATTATTTATTAAATATACCGTTCGATTCATTGAACCTTTGATTTGACCCATAAACTCATACCTTGACCCATTTTCGTTCCAATTTTAAAAATTATATAGTATACACGCATGTGTAATTATTTGTATGTATAGGTTGGTTCCCATTGAGGCGATCCACATACAGCTCGGGCCCATTGGGGGTGGGGGGGCTCTGCTGACCCAACAACAAAATTGGCTGTATATGCCCTACGGCCATGGCCCATGGGTTGGGTCCCCGACCATTTTTGTGATACACTGAAGCTGCTGTCTTCAATCCATCACGCTAGATAGAAGATATTAATTAAAGCGATTTACGCTTCACGCCCCCGACTCTTTTGATTGTGCCACTTTTCTCCTAAAAGTTAGGTTCGAGAGCAGTACATACCCCGTAGTTTCAGTTTTGTCACGATTACGCACCCTCAAGCTTGTCACTTCGAAGAAGCTCCCATACTTCTTGTGTTCATGTGCCTTCCACGAATTCCCCCAAGAGCACTCGGGTCCGTGACTTCCCACATTCTTGGGATTTTCGAACGCCGATTTTGTTGATTATAAGTACGATATCGATCGCACTTGTATATATATATATATATATATATATAAGAGCATAGATTACTATTTTATATGTGTATATACACCAATGTACGTAGTACGAGTGTACATCGAACGATCCATCATAGGAATATAATCGTGCACATCATTCACCAATGAAACCGCCCATCGAGTCGAGATAGTCTCCTGCCCGACCCATCCCTCGTTGATTGATTCCGCGTTCGTCTACACCACTTGAGTTGCGCCTATCGACCTATGAGAGTGCACCGTGTCGTCGGTGTTGGCCGAGTGCCTGGTGGCGTCGTACTTCTCGCCGTCTCCCCAGAGGGCGTAGGCCTCCTCCCCATGCACGGCATCATCCCCGATGAGCAGCTCCTCCTCCGGCATCCTCAGCGGTATCACGAGCCTGATCGCGACGCATATCACGGACGTGGCCACCACGTTCCACCCGATGATGAAGGCCCCGCCAACGATCTGCTTCAGGATCTGCACCCCACCGGAGCCACCGTAGACCGCACCCCTGGAGTTGGTGACAGGGAGGAAGAGGGCGCAGAGCTGCGGCTCAGCGAAGAAGCCGGTGAGGATCCCGCCGAGGTAGCCCGCGACGGCGTGGGTGTGGAAGACGGCGAGGGTGTCGTCGATCTTCTGGAGGAGGGCCCACCTCTTGTGCACGATCATCATGGTGAACCACGGGACGCTGCCGGACAGTATCCCCATAATTATAGCCGCCCATCCTTGAACAAGACCTGAGACAAAATCGAACCGAGAGGCATCATCGTATTAACATTGTTTGCTTTGATAACATTAATTCAATAACATCGGCATTGGCCCTTTGCCATGCTCGTCGAGATAGACCCGATCATCTCGTCGCTTCAAGTCAACATAAATGGGTCATAAATTGTCAAGAATTAACTAAATCTATGATCATGTGTATATACCCAAGTAAATGGTTTCTTTTTTTCCAGACTTTTTATATGGTCTGCACGTTGTGCATGTGTCTCCATCCTCGCATTTAAGTCAAGCTTAATCAGAGCAAAATAAGATTGTGCTACCTAAAAATTCCAG
This sequence comes from Sonneratia alba, assembly GCA_900174645.1. Classification (NCBI taxonomy): domain Eukaryota; kingdom Viridiplantae; phylum Streptophyta; class Magnoliopsida; order Myrtales; family Lythraceae; genus Sonneratia; species Sonneratia alba. The sequence goes on from FWPY01000060.1 coordinate 7,124,072, forward strand.
CCACTCAATTTCCGAGAAAGGTCACGGGGGCTGTCTTTTCCGACGGGTTGTTCACAGTCGAGACAAATCGGAAGGGTTAACCGATAATCTATCATTGGTATGAAAGCGCGTGAACTAAGTCAATACATAGATTCCTTTTCGTTTTTCCCTTTTCCCCCCTTTTCGACCAACGGTTGTTCGCGAGTAAAAGCGTGTGAAGGGGTAGCGAGTTACCTGCGCCGGGGGTGATGCAGACGAGGCCGGTGATCATGCCCTGGACGGCGCCGATGACGGACGGTTTCTTGAAGAAGATGACATCGAGCCAGGTCCAGACGAGGAGGCTGGTGGCGGCGCAGATGTTGGTGTTGAGGACGGCCATGGAGGAGTCGATGTTGGCCGTGTAGGGGTCGCCGCCGTTGAACCCCGCCCAGCCCATCCACAGCAGCCCCGCCCCGGCCAGCATCAGCAGCACGTTGTTCGGTGGGAACCTCTCCCTGTCCCTGGTCGATCGGGGCCCCACCTGCCATTATTTATGCTGTCCCTTTTATTTATTGATAATTCAACGTAAATCTTCCACAATATATCAACAAACAAACATATAAATTTGACTCAAATCAGTCATCTTTGTCCGGTCCAGAATTTCTCAGAAAAGGATAAGAGGTTAGTACAGATATATATTTTTATTATATAAAAAGATTATGAAGAAAATGAATAAATATAAATAATTTTATAATAAAAATTAAATATATAATTTATTAATTATTAGATAAAAATAGTATTATTGTATTAAATATAATTTTATGATTCATGGATTGGCGCCTTTTATTATTAAAAAAATTAATAATTAATAACTACTGACACAGGTACTTTAAGAATAGCTAGTGCCTTTTTTTTTTAAAAATTAAAAATGATGTCGAGTTCTTCATGGTAGGACGACATTTGATGCTGCATTCAAAGATGGCTGCGTCACGAAGAAGAAATTAATTTCAACCAAGTTTTGGTTTTTATTTTTCATTTTTTATTTAAATAAAAAAATTAAAATTTAATAATATTTTATCAAATTTTATAACCCAAATGCTAAATCTCGTAACTTTTCTGGAGCGCAAAGTAATAACGAAGTGGGGGTTAATGAAGGTATATACTGACCCAGTATGCGGCGGTCAAGCCGGCGATCCCAGAGGAGAGGTGGATGACGTAGCCGCCGGAGTAGTCCATGACGCCCCAGTGGAACAGGAAGCCGCCGCCCCAGACGCTGAAGGCGCCCACGGTGTAGGAGAAAGTCAGCCAGAGCGGGACGAACATCATCCACGCCTTGATGTTCATCCTCCCGAGCACCGACCCCGCGAGCAGTATCAGCGTGATGGCGGCGAACACGCACTGGAACCACACCATCGAGGCCATGGGGTAGAAGGGGGTGGCCACCGGTGTCTCCACGCTGCCGTCGTCGTGGAACTGCGTCGTCTCGGGGAGGACGGCCTGCTCGATGAGGAACTTCTGGCCTAGCGCCGGGCCGGCCTTCCCCCAGAAGGGGAGTAGCTGGTGGCCGAAGGACATCTTGTAAGCCCAGGTGACCCAGCAGATGACCACGGCGGCGAAGGCGTAGAGGGCCATGAAGGCGGAGTTCACGGCCCACTTCTTCTTGACGATACTGCCGTAGAGGATCACCAGCCCCGGGACGCTCTGCATGCCGACCAGGGTGGCCGAGATCATCTGCCAGGCGTTGTCCCCCTTGTTCAGCCAGACGGGCACTGCCGCCGTCGTGCCGCCCTGGTAGGCTATCGGCACCACGTTCGGAGGCGGAGCTGCGGCCATTGTTAACAACACAAGCTCTTCGGTCCCTCTGGGAGGTGGGAAAAGGATAACTCTCTCCTCTCTCTCTCTCTCTCTCTCTCTCTCTCTCACTGTCGCTGCCGTTCTCTCCCTTGGAGGTGGGAGGTTTTAATATATACGATGGACTAGGTAGTCAACCGTGGCTGTCGGATATATATATTTATATGACATAGTCTTACTTATAACTTAAGGAATTAATGATATAATAAGACCTTATAATATTTCTCAGTCATATAATTACACAAATTAAGGTATTATTTATATCACTTCGTCTGTATTTTTTTAATTATATAAAAAGTTTATAAATCGAATAAATCATATAAAAAAGATAATGAAAACGTATCAATAAGAATCGAACTTATAATCCCTTATTATTTGGTCAATAATAATACTATTATATTAAATCTCATTTATTATATTATTCATACTTTTATTAAATCATTTATTTCACCTTGCTCATTACTTTTTTTTACTTCTCTTTTAATTTCATTTATGTAAAGTAAAAATATATATAATTATGATGATTATACTTCTTAATATATCAATTAAATTCAATTCAAATTTAAATCCAGCTCGTTTATTTATTTTTCTTCAAAATCACGTGATCGACATAGGGTGGGGCGGGGGGAATGGGGGACCTGGAGGGTGCCATAGCTCGAGAGAATTTTACGAGGAGGTGATTGGACAGGCGGGGAATCAATCCAAGAGGAGACAACCGTAGGGGAATCAAGGCAGAATCTCGATGCAACACTCTTTTTGAATATTCTACCAATGAATCCTCGGTTATCCACGGGTCGTCCGTACTGGACTTGTGGGCCCCACTTTCTCCCTCATCACTAATGGTTAAATTAATTAAATAGCTGGATTTGATAGACCACCAGTATACTTTTAGACCCGCTCCAGAATAATTGGTTTAGTATGTCTGTTTTTAAAAGATAAACCCTTACATTCGAATACTTATGAGCTTAATTTTATGTTATATGATATATATTATAATTTTTAAAATTGAATTAGATGAAAATCGATCAAGATATAAATTTATGGATTTATGTGTTAAATAAATTTAATTGTATATTTAATAAATAATAATATATAATTATAAATTATAAATTAAAATATCTATAATAATATATAAATTTAATTAAAAAATATAAATATAAATTTAATAAAAATAAAATATAATATTAATATTTTTAAATGATCATGATCATGGGAGTGGGTGATTTTTTAAAAAATAATTTTTAATTTATCCTATTCGATTATACGTTTAATTGTATTTGATAATGATTATATTTGTATTAATTAAGTAGACTGAATCGGACGATCTAGCCGAGTTTGATTTTAAAAATTATGGTATATACATTAAAAAAAAAGAGAGATTGATTATCAAACAGTGCCAATTTCGGTGCCTCAATCAGCGAGTCAAGTCAATGCGCCTTAAATTTGACGTAGTAATCGGTGTCGCAAGTCGCGACACTTTCTGGATGCTTCACTTCCCAGGTCTCCTACTTGGCCCCTGTCGGATCTCTCAAACCGCCACTGTTTTTTTTTATCTTATGTATTGCCCTTTCTCGTGCTGACTGTATCCAGGGCTGGATCGTTCGGTTTGACTCATATCCGAGTCAATAAATCAGTCTAGTCTATGAGATATGGAATTCCCTCAACTTAGGGAACTCAAACTGCATGGAAGATTGAATGGGTCAACCACCCATTCTTGTAGAGTAGGTGCAGTGGTCTCCGATCATGACTACCTTCTCATCCAAGTGAACATAGCTAAAATGGATGTTCTTCCCGGTATTGAAGATGACATTTCATGAACATGATTACTAAAGTTTTTATGTACAATTGACTTTACCCGTATTTGAAGTATTCAGATTCATTGAATTTATAGACAATATATGTCATTTTTTAATCAAATATATATATGTATGTATATATTCTTACTTGTACATTTGTAATATATGACAGCTGTAAAGGTGTGGTAATTGTGTTAATGCCAGCCCGATATTCATGTGATCATTAAAGATCTTCTCTCCTCCTTATTTGACTCTTCTTCCAAAGATGACGGGGATGGGCAGCCACGTCTTCCCGATTACCATCTATAGCTTATTACTATCCATGTCACAGAATCAGCTTTTTAAGGAGGGGGAAAAATACTCAAAATAAAATTAAATTATATTGAATGAACCGATTAGTTGAAGTAGCTTAACCGTCAAACAACTTGGTGGTAGTCATGAGAATTTGTAATTTGTACTTTGAAGGGATTGTGGCTGGTGCAACCGGTCCCGACTGAACCGGTTGGCCCGACCTGATTTTTAAAAACTATGATGAAAAGAAAAAAAAGCTACCACCGACACCAAAGGTAGTAATATAATGGTTCAAGATCCCTTCTCTAGCTGATCTTTGGAGGACACCGGTTTCTTGAAATATATGAAGTCTCGTGTTAGTGAATATAATGAAAAGCCCGAATACTTCGTAGTAGGGATAGTTAGATTGTTTCTACTAAAATTTCATCTTCCTGCGAATTGACAATCTATTTGAAATAGTCCTGCCGAACAACTGTAAAGAAATTAGGAAAGGCGTCCTCATCCTTCCGCTTCCAAACGTCCCCATTGCCTTGGATTAACCACGACGCTTTTGGTGACAGTGGTGTATATAGATCTGCATGTTTGAAATTATTGATACAATTAGACAAAAGAACAATGGAAGACGGTTCATCTTCTTTTCTTCTGTGTTTGTAATGAAATCAGACACGTCCGCAATTGTATGGATACGCAATAATCTACCGTCCTCTGCAGAATACATATGTAACTTTTATAATTATATTACAGACTCCGACATATCATCAAATCATAATCAACATTGCCTCCCTGCCCAAAGATATTCTTCTCTCCATTTGCTTTTTCCTCTCCCATCCTTCAAACATATTTCGCTGATATTTCCTAAATTACCATGCAAAAGGACAAATGCCTCTGCTTTAGCATCTTGAGTCTCTAAAGCATGGCCAGATAACACATAAGATTCCGCATCAGTCATTAGCAACACCTGCTCCCTCATAATGCAACTGTTCAAGTTTAATCTAGTAAGAGTTCTCTTTAGTTTGTTTCCATTCAGATTTCAAGCCTAGGATTCAGTGAACAAATGATATCTCTCATCGATCCACAGTAATGCACTCATACATGCAGCATATAGTTACAATTGAAAACCACAAACAATTCATATATAGATTCGTTCGATGAGACATACCTGTAATGGGAGGAGGATCCGGTTCTCTTGTACTATGCAACACTGCAGTTCCGGATAACACTGTGATGAATCCACACAACTCTGATGCTATGCTACTTGCACTTTGACCAGAATAGTCCTGCAGCAGAAATAACATTAAAAAGAGTTGTTTATCGTGCAGCTTGCATTCAAGCTCGGGTGAGAATTCTGCTATTATACCTTGAACATTATTGCACTGGCAAAAATTGTGAAGGAAGTGAACATGGCATAGTAGATAGGAGAAACAATAGCTGTGTTGAAGGTATCCAATGCCTGCATCCATGTCAAATGCATAAGGCAAGTAGCAGCACCAGAGGCAAAACAAATTCAACAAAGTTGGGAGAATTATCAAACATTTCCCTCGAAAGAGAATTGATACATGGTACTTTTTAAATATTTTATCGAGGTACTGTTTCTCCTCACTGAAGATATATTGGATACTGACCATGTTTAAATAATTTAATTGAGTGATGATACAGGTAACTGCCACCATTCCAAATATCCATGTTTGAAAGTATACAAGCTGGTTTGTTCCCTCTAATGTAAGCTTTATTGCGATTCCAATGGCTTTTATACTCATAACCTGCCAAAACACAACCAATGGACCTAGTTTATGTTTTTCATCAAGTCATTGAAGACCCACCAAGAACAGAAAGGTCAGAGGATATATCTTACTGTCAGTGACCCAATAATAGAGCAGATTCCAACGTACACCATTATGTTGGTTTGGCCAAAGCGAGGAGCACAATACATAATTAGAACCAGAGAAACTGCTACAACTGATGCCGCATAAAGAAGAAATGCTGAAAAGAGTAAGACGTCTTGTTACAAGTACTGAACGAAGATAAGAGGATGCTAAGACTGTTAACCAAAGAAATAATGAAACTACCTGGTTGAATCGCTAAATCCCATATTTCTTGAGCAGAATCAATACTACGTTCCTCTGGTGCATGTAGGACAATAATGGTAGAGCCAACAACGCAAATAAGGCACCCCAACATCCCCATTCTCTTGAGCTTCTCATTCAACATGAAATGTGCCAGGACCGCACTGCCGATGCAATTAAGACCAGACCAGATATCAGAAAATCTTCCCAGTGAATTGTGCTTGGATGAGCAAGTAGAAGCCAATTAAGATGAAACTACCTAACAATAATACTTAATGCACCAAGGGGCGTCACTAGCACGGCCGGTGCATAAATATAAGCCACAAAGTTTGATATCTCTCCGACAACCACTGAAATTAAGATCCGAACCAACTCAAAATTAGAAAAAATGGCAAAACTTTCCAATGACAGAGAGAGCAGGCTTTCTAACTCACTAGTTATCATCCCAATCCACCACAGTGGCTCCAACAGGTATCCATATCCTCCCACACCTCGCACATACCAATTTAATAACAGATCAATAGAGGCACCTGATTAAAAATCTCGTCCAACAACACACAAATATAATCTTACTCCGTTACATACATCAGTCGTATACACATCTATGCTGTTGTGAAGCAGCTTACCGGCGCGCGGGCCACTGGCGCCTGCTTTCTGGAGGCCTTTCTTCTTGATGATGAAGCTGGAACCGATAAAGGCGCTGGACAAAACCGCCAGAATGAAGCCAATCAAGTTACTCGAGTACATGAGTACACCATCCGTGATTCCTATCCCTTACGTATGTACACATGCGTGTCAAAGTACTTCAGAATTGCCAACTCAGCGGCGAGGAGGCGGGCGGCAGCAGCTCCGATGGCATCGAAGGGAGGCTTATGGCTGTAATCTCACTGAAACTCATTCGCAGGAGTCCGAGCTAAAACAAAAGCGCTGCAACGGCGAGGAGGTTGTCAGAGAAAAGGAAGTAAGCAAAGATTGAATTTGGCTCGAGGATGAGGAGGGGACAGCGGATGAATCGAATTCAGAAGTGTTCGTGGATTCGAGGAATGCTCTCTTTGCTGTGATGGAAGCAAAGTGATAGGGAGAGAGAGGTCGTGTCGTGAGAGGGAGGGAAGGAGAGCGTCGATTCTCACCTGCAAGTCCACATGAACGGCGACTTTCCCCGTCCTCCTCGCCGTTAACTATAACTGTTTTCTAATCTGAGCGTCCCGCCACCGTGGACACGGCTGGACGAGGCTACCGGAGAGGATCGAAGCGGTGAAAGTATACCCGATAAAGCTGGGTCTGGTTAGATTTAATAAAGTTGGTTTAATAAAAATAAATAATACTAAAGTTGGTTTACCGACTCATACTACCATATCAATTTTTTTTAAAATTTATGCTATTAATTGTTTATGTAACATAATTCCTTGGTTCCATTGGACTCTAGTTATATTAATGAATATATTATAAATTCATATCAAATTAATTAAAATTTATTTTGAATGAGATGATTTTGACAGCCATTCTCTTAGGCTACTCAGTTTTTAGACAGTTTTTTAAGTAGAATTGCTTTATTTTATAATTTAGTTCGAATATGAATTAATTGGAGATCATTAAAATAAATATTTTATGTTAAAAAGATTAATTATGATATATTAAAATTTACTAATATAACAAAATAATTATATTAAAAGTCCAATTTGTTCGTTATTTTTTATCGTTGATGATTTTTTTCAATAATATATTTTGTTCAATTTTGAAGGTTTGCTGTCCGGAGTCCGGACCGTTATTTGAACAAGCGTTATGCTGATGCGACAAGAACTGGCTGATCTGTCACGGTGACATGGGCAAACTACACACGCATATGCTACACTTATTATTGACTCCTGGACAATGATCAATTTTACTTCACCCGTAGTCATTGGGTCGTTTGCAATTATGCATTTACCTGTCTGTAACCCAAAAGCATACGTTGCCTCGCCATTCGTCCCTTAACGTGAACAAAAAATCGACTATTCTGTCCGTCTGTCTCCATGCGTACATGCATTTTCGAACCACCGGCCGGTCGGTCCCTTGTGTCATAGCCATGACTCATGGCTGCAGCACTAATCATCGAGCGATGAACCATCAAATTGTTTTTCCGATATGAGACGTGGAGAGAAGAGGCTTTCGACTGGCAGGCGGCCACCGGGGAAGTGCAAGCGGTTGGTGCGGCTCCTCGGTTGGAGTGTCGGACCAGAATATCTGTCTGCAGGTAAATCTCCAGCAAAGATTGATGTCTTTCAGATATGGCATAATGCTTCTTGAACCGGTGGTCGGGTTAGTGGGGGAAGCCGTGTTCTGATACCATGTGTGAAAGTTTTAAAAGACCGTCTCTGCCTCTGCCGACTCCTCAGAAGGCAAGTACTTCTCTAGTTCCTCTTCTAAAATGAGACACCAGGCGACTAAACAACATAAATCATCAGTGAATCGGTCTCAGATCAGTTCGATCAAGAAGTTGTCCGAGCAAACTGGCTCGAAGACATACTGGACTGGAACCCGACAGCTTAAGATCCCGGAGAAGTTGAGATCATCCTGCAGGTCGCAATGTTGCTCTCACCTGGAGATCGCCGGAAAACTTGCCCAAGACAGGTAGGTGGTCTACAGGCTGCACAAAGAGAGGAAGAACAGAGCAGACAGCGCTCGCACATGTCTTGCCATTTTGCCTTGGACAGAGAAACCATATGACAATTCAAAGCCATGCACCTACGGCAAGCAAGATAATAGGGTTTTTATACGACCTGAGCCAAATTCTTGAGACGACCATCCTAGCCAGGGGCAGCTTTGGATCAGGATGTCGGACATTGCCCAACATACAGTATTCATCATGCCATGCTTCACTTGTTTGCAACTGCGACAAGTGGCTGCTGCTCGATGAAATAAGGTTGCCAGTGACTTGGCGTGTCTACATAACAATTATATGGCCTTCAATATGGGCATTATTTTCCACCTGGATGCGTCACGAGACACAGGTGATCTGATACTCGTGATGCAATGCAACCGACCTGACGTCCCTTCAATCCGTATCTACTCGGGACAGGAAACCCTGTCATATCCCGAGCTAGTCGGGCCTTTCAAAGGGTATTTTGGAGAGCATTTTCTCTCATTCGTGCCAACCTATTTTCCCATAAATACAATGAATCTGACCGATCCAAGTTTGAGTCAAGTCAATTAGGGAAGTATTTACTGGTTGGCATATGAGTCAATTAAAACGCGAGAGAGATAAAAATGATGAGGAAAAACGAATTGAAACATTGAAAGGAGACAAGGATGCTCTAGCAGAATAGGAAGCGGGTGGCAGAAACCCAGAAAATAGAAAGTGAAGAATCAACAACAACTAAGTAGGAGGAAAAGCAGTGGGAGCTGGAGTAGATCCAGAGCCAGAAGGAAGAAGCTGCTCGTAGGAATGGGCCAGAAGAGGAGGATGACCGTGCTAATAAGATGAACTTATCAGTTAAAACTAATCTCTGTCGAAAATGTCATAAAACCTGTAAGGGCATGCTTGTCTTGGGAGGTATTGACTCTCCTTTCATCCAAATTTTGACATTCCACTGCCAAGTATATATGCAAACTCAGAAAAATGGATCCTTTTGTCCCACTAGAGACAGTAATAGTCTGCAACAGGAGAAGAAAGTTATTCAACAACATGTCCAGAACTAGCTGTCTTCGTGCTTACAAGTCGGCATTCCACCACATTCCTGGAAGCACGAGCAATATTACGTACTTGTTTCCCCTTTTCAGTTGTGGCGAGGAACATAACTTTTGCCCTTGAAGTCTGCCATCTTCACAGGGTTGCAGCAAGGCACCAAAAAATGGCAGCCAAATGAGCTTGGATCCCGCTCTCACGAAAGCTGCAAAGTAACTGTCAGGCGACTGGTAGAATACACGGATACGTCACGTCAGTGAAGACACGGCATCTTTGTCTGCTGGTTTTGAGGTTTGAGGTAGCTTTACTCAAGGGGGCAGACATCACAACCTCCCTCCTGCAGTGGGTTTTAATCTCTAAGAAGCCTGTTACGGTGGCCTTTCTTTTTCCCGGTTTTATCATTACATGGGCCCTGTCTTGAGGCTCGAGGCCGCCAATAAGAGAGTGGATACCATATGTCTGTAGGTTGTCTCTCCGACTTCTTGAGGGCTACATCATTTAGTACAGCAAGCTGTTTGGGCAGAGCTCTAAGTCGAGTCTGGATGTTTGTTAGAGTTTAAAGTGTGCTGATGAATGAAACTCTATGCATTTCTTCAGAAACTAAGTTCCACAGATGGAACCTGGCGTCGGGTCTGCCGATGATAGGCGGTTGGGTTATTGTTTCTTCTTCAATATGCGGAGCTGGATGTGACCAGAGTTCTCAACCCATGGGAATCTTCTTGGTCAGAATCCCTTAACATAATCACCATGTTCTGGCCATAGCCAGGCGAAAAGGCAGCAGAGATACTCAATTGTTCTGTTCTGGCAAGAGTAAAGTAAACCATAAGCTTTCTTCACAGATATTTACTATACACGTAAATGTGTACATAAAGATGACGTAAGCATCGTGGCCAAATGCCATCCGTCGAACATTGTTACCATCTGATGTCAACTTATAGGGAGCTAAATTCCTAAGCAAAAATGACCAGCCACCTAACTAATCATTGCTTAAAGGAATAAAAGGAGAGAATATGGAAATTCCTTGTAAAAAAAAACGAAGCATATAGCATGTTCTTCCTGTAAATTCATCGATAAGAATGATGATGATGATGGAGACACAGCAGGAGGAGAAGGAGAGGACATGTTTGTGAATTCCCCAAGCAGTAGAACTTCGGTTAGAACATTGAGCCGATGGTCTGCATGCCTACCCAATGTTGGAATTCCAAACGAGCCCTCACGACACCACTCGAGTTAGATCACCCACCTCCTTAGTCCCCTTACACTTCTCATCCTACCATTTCTATCTTCATATCTAATCGATCGATCACACAAGGTCTGACCCCACACATTTCGAACATATATGGCTGCGCATTGGGTACATGTTAATTCTGAAGGTGCCCCCATGAAAAGATGATCATCACCTTTCATCACAAAGTCACAACTGTCCTCCCACTGAAATCCTACTTATATTGAATAACATACTTAATGATATAGGTAGAAGAAAGGCCCATATAGGCAAATAGAGAAATCATTCCCAAGATTTCTGTATTTGCCGTAAGCACATTGTGGGGGGAGGGCCAAGTCGATTTTGCCTAACCACCACGGGGAAAGAGGCTTGTAGCCTTTTTCCACAACTTCCATTGATGCTCAATTTTCACTTAATTATGCTCTTCTAGAGAGATATATAATACCTAAATTGAATTCACAAGCTTCAATTCTTCTTCTTCTTCTTCTTCAGCCTTCCAATGAGTCCTCTTTAATTCCTCCAAGATTCTCCTTGCTCATCTTTCCCTCCTCCTCCTCGCCCATTACTGGAAGGACATACGCATATATAAGCACGCATATCCATCAACCCCTCCCTCTCTCTGATCCCATTGGTTAGTAGATTCTGAGGATTCGTACGTGGTCTCCGTGGCTATGGCTTCACAGAGCAGCTCCTTGCTGCTGCCACCGGTGCTAGTTGTGGTTGTGGTGCTGGCCATGGTGGCTGCCCAGTCGTCTGCCACGTCGAGATCGGTTCTCGGGAAGGGCGATGAGCGAAAGCAAGTTGCTGGATTCAAGGTCGTGCTGGAGCACGTCGACTCAGGCAAGAATCTCACGAAGTTTGAGCGGTTGCAGCGTGCGGTCACAAGGGGCCACCACCGGCTGCAGAGGCTGAGCAAGATGGTACTGGCGGCGGCTTCATCGTCGGAGATGGAGGCCGAGTCCCCGATCCACGCGGGGAATGGTGAGTTCCTGATGCAGCTGTCAATTGGGACGCCGGCCGAGAGCTTCCCAGCCATCATGGACACGGGGAGCGATCTGATCTGGACCCAGTGCAAGCCCTGCTCCCAGTGCTTCGACCAGCCGACGCCAATCTTCGACCCAAAGAAGTCCTCCAGCTTCGCAGCGATGCCGTGTTCGAGCGACCTCTGTGGGGCGCTGCCGGCGTCCACGTGCGACACTGGAGGCTGTGAGTACCTCTACTCCTATGGCGACTACTCATCCACGCAGGGCATCATGGCCACAGAGACCTTCACTTTCGGCGGCTCCGGGGGCGGCAGCAATGCTGTGTCGTTCCCAGGAGTCGGGTTCGGGTGTGGTCAGGACAATGAGGGAAAAGGGTTCTCCCAGGGAGCTGGGCTCGTGGGGCTCGGCCGCGGGCCGCTCTCGCTCGTGTCGCAGCTAGCTATGCCGGAGTTCTCCTACTGCCTCACCTCAATCGACGAGTCAAAGACAAGCAAGCTCTTGATTGGGCCCCAAGCAACTGGAAGCACCAGCAGCTCATCATCATCAGGCGCAATCATAACCATCGCACTGGTTAAGAACCCATCGCAGCCATCATTCTACTACCTTCCGCTCGAAGGAATCTCTGTCGGGGACACTCGCTTGCCCATCAACAAATCCACCTTCGCCCTCCAGGGCGACGGCAGTGGCGGCCTCATCATCGACTCAGGCACCACCATCACCTACCTCGAGGAGAGTGCCTTCGACCTGGTCAAGAAAGAGTTCATCTCCCAGACGAAGCTCCCAGTCGACAAGTCAGGGACGGCTGGCCTAGACCTGTGCTTCACCCTCCCCTCAGGATCAACCCAGGTCGAGGTGCCGAAGCTCGTGTTCCACTTCGAGGGGGCGGACCTGGACCTTCCGGGAGAGAACTACATGATTGCCGACTCGAGCGTTGGGCTCATCTGCCTCACGATGGGGAGCTCGACCGGGATGTCCATCTTCGGTAACGTGCAGCAGCAGAACATGATGGTCGTCCATGATCTTGAGAAGGAAACTCTGTCGTTCATCCCGACACAGTGCGATAAACTATGAGCAATCCATATTGAATCTGAAACTAATCCAAGGGTGCGTTTATCTTGTTCGAGTGATTTTATTAGTGTTATGCACATTTCACTTCCATTAATACAAAAAGAATACTTCTCCGTTTACACCGCCTAACATGCAGGATCTCATAAATTCGGATCAATCCAACCTTGAGCCACAATATGAATTTATACCCGTAATATGGTTACGAAGTCCATGATACAATTAGAATTTAAATCTAGAATTTAAGTAAAACATTAGCTTAATCGAGTCAGAAAGCTTGAGGTTGCTCAACTTCTTGGCGATCAACTGTTGTCGAAGACTTCAAAACGTACACCTATAGTTGAAGTGGATGAACAAACCTCGTGGAAATTTTGGGCCACCCTAAAGTTCAGAGGGTTTAACACTCACGTGGCATGGAACTAGCTTGACGCAACAAACTACCAGGCAAGGCCGGTTCCTTCACATACTACGCTTGATCCAGTCGGCATGGATGGATGAGTCGGAGTGGCCGAGATGCGAGCTGTCTCCTGACGTTCCTGATAGGTTTAAAGACGTAGGAGGGGGAGTCAGTCTCCTTTGGATAAGCCAGCGGACAATGGACCGAGATGGGTGTGTCGCTGTTCCATTGTTACCTCTAGAAATCATAGAGCAGTACCCCACAGTGCCTTGAGAGAAACACGAAGAAGTTGAATCGGGGTGATGGCTCGATTTGGTCATCGAATGTTCGGTTTAGAACCTCCACTGAAAGCAGAGAAGGGAATCGAGCCAGGAAACGTAGGAGACGTCTAATCCGACTACAAACGGCCAGGCCACATGTATGACAACCTGGCTTGGACATCGATCCAATTTGAGGGGATGGGCCGGCTTTACCACCTAAAGCTTACATATACATTGGCCCGACCCATTGCTTTGAATAAACCGACCTGACCCAAAATCCGGTTTCAAGTCGAATATTGATTGGAACATCTAGGTTAGCTCGGCCTACGGGCTCTGTTTACATTTCTAAATGATCAACCAGCACCTCCATTATCACTACCATGGACCAGAAAAATTGCCTGAACAACATATGAACGTGTCGGGCCGGTGAAACAACGGTTAGTATGAAGCAATCGCGCGCCAGCTACACAAGAGGATTTTTCACAAGAAGCTGATCGAACAGATGGCAGCCAGTGCCCGCCTATGGTAATTCATATGGACACAGTGGATCATAATGGAAAAACATGGAGAAAGAGAAAAAAACGAGTAATTAGAAATTACTCAAGGCAAGGTGGGATCCTCAGAGAGCTGTTGTGGAGCAGTCGGGTATATATTGCTACATACATGGCTTATGTGAGCCAATATGCAGATTTCTCAGGGATGTCTTGTATCAGGTGACCCAAAGACCCAAGGAACGGACTGGAAGTTCGACGCAAAGCACGAGGAAATTTTCGCCACAAATCCGTTTCCTCTTTTGAGTGAGATTTCTTCGAACCTCTTCATCGATTTGTCTACGAGATGTTATACCAAAGAGGGGAATGACCTTAGAATCTAAGAATAGATATTACAAGGGACGAACACGTTTGTGAGATCACCGTGTAACAAGTGTATGTGTCTCTTCCCGGCAAGGTTGAATGTAACATGACTTAAGTTCGTGATTGTAACTTCCTTATTTCAATCAATGGAATAACCTCTTGTCCTGTCTGTGGACATTTCCCTCGATTTTGAGATTCTTACCACATGTATTAGATGTAGTATTTCTCATTTTCGCTATCTGTCTTGAGTACTCGCAGACCCAACAATCCTTATCAAAGTTTGCCACAATGAACTCAACCTTTTCCACGTGTTCCATATCTCCTCGAATTGTAATGTGAGCATCGTCCAAGAGGGAGAATATTTGTAGGGGCATGCTTCCGTCCATGATAGATGAGATGCTATCAGGATATTTCACACGGATGCCGATGCGATATTCTTTGAGATCCATCGCGTGTTGTCTCTTCCGAATCCCTTCTTTGCCTAAATCGGTGGGTCAAATCAAGCTAGAGTCGGTGGTAGTGGTCCATTTCAAACGGCGGGACGGATCGACACCTAACGACTACGACGTCAATGGACGCCTAGTATTTTGGCATATCCAGTGCGTTTGGGGGACAAGTGACAGACCGATCCTATGGGTCAGATAATCCAACGAGTATCGATCATAGAATCGACCGAAAGCTCATTCCATGGTTCTGATGAAAAGCAGAAGGGGACCATCGATGTTTGATCACAACTTACTTATTCTTCTCTTTTACTTAATTTTTTTTTTCTGCTCTCTGTCCGTCCTTCGGAACCGAAAGTACAGTGACAGGTACAAAGATTCTCTCCCCCATCACCCCCGCACCACCACCCCCCAAGCCAGTGTGAAATGATCCAGCCTGATGTGATTGTGCTCTTAGCCCGCCATCTGTATTCATGGTCCTTCCCAGCACTGTGGAATAGAGAATGTTCTCAATTTGTTTTCCTAAACAATGATGAACATTTTACATAGTATCTATCTAACATGGACGCCTTCGGTATCCATCCGACTGCCCTTCTAGCTAGTGGGGTTATACCCAGCTGCCATGATCACGGAGGTACCCGTCTTGTTGCAGTTGGCACCGCTCTCCCGAGATGTCTAGCACCGAGGTAGGAATGTCGGTTCATTATACCTTTTACTTCAATCCCTTCTCTGGTTCGAGCATTGAAGGGTCGGGATTTGTGCTACATCCCTCGAACTCGACTTTATTGCAGAACCTTTAAAAGGGTTGGAACTTTGCCCCGTATCCATCAGTAATCCAAAGACTTACTGGGTGTATTATATGTAAGCACGCGGTAAAGAGGTGCATGGGTTGTACCTAATAGTGTTGCCCCAAAGGCGGAAAACGAGTCTATTAGTCTCGTGACTGGCTGTTAGGTGCTGACACTGCATAATTATCATGTCATTCTATGATATTCTATGTTCGAATTTTATAAATTGAAAGAATTTATATAAAGAAAAACTCATGTATCAATCGGTTAGATTAATTGGTTCAAATCTAATAAATTCAGCAAAAAGAGTTTGTATTATTTGACAGAATTGACACGAGCACTCAACAAAAAGACGTCATTAGTTGGATTTCGAGGATCTCATGACTGGAAAATTGACTCCCAGGCACTTCCTTAGGTCTTCCCTATTATAAGTCGGTCCCAAGAGGCCTATAGGAGACTAGTCGCCAATTATTAGACCCGTCAAACGATCGAGTCCACTATTATAGAGATGATATGACTGACACAAAGTTGATTTCTTTCACATGCATAGCGTTGACTCGGGTGTCAGTGGTCGGTCCATCCCACTCGGGCTCCTCCCCCCTTCAAATTGATCAAAGGGCAACGGAAATAAATACACGTCTGCCCAAAGGTTTAACTAAATTATATTATGATAATATATATATATATTTTTTCCCTCTATTTTCATGTGTGGATTGGTCGGTCCTTCTTAACATTCCTCTACGTGCAATATGGATGTGATTTCTTTCACATTTATTAGAGATGCGAAATGCGGGATGCTCGTATGTGGTGCGGGTCCGTGGATTGGTATCGAATAGATAATGATAATAGAACTAGCAGATTCCCTGAGATAGTTATCAAGCATGATTTAATAGGAAATCATAAGCAAGATATATGAGGGTCATATATATATGTATAAATAATTTCTTTTATAGTTAATGGAATATATATATATGTATGTATGTACTCATATAATGGACAACATATGGTAAAGGCTTAAAGGGAATAAGAGTGCGCCACTACCGACCAATGGATATGCTGTCAAGGCAGCACTCGATCGAGTCATAGGCATCATGACTCTATACATCTTTATAGTATATATTATTAGTTAATGGTCGCGTTGCCTATGCATTCCCCTTCCATATCCCAGGGCCTTTCTACTTTCTATCCTTTAAATTGGAGGATAGGGATTCGATAGATTAGTTTAACTCTGATACAATCATGAGAAATTATGGATTCGATTCTTGTAAGTCAAATTTCTAAATGGTGAACTTGTTTTGTGAGTAAAAAAAAAAAAACATATCTTACACAAATACTCATTGTTCCACTTTTGCCCTTGTTTGGATTGAGGGATTGAAAGGGGGAAGCTTATGAGATATGGAGTAATTCTTTAATATTTGATTAAAAAAATTAGGAGGGTTATGAAAGGTTATGGATGGATAAGTTATTATTCCACAACTTTTCAATACTCATATTTTTAAGGTTACGAGAGATTGAATAATTCCCTAGTTGGTTTAAAAAAATTATGAAATGTTATGAATGGATAAGTTATCATTCCATAGCATTCTAATAGTCATATATATATATATTTTAATTCCTTTGATTTGAAAGAATAGTAAGGGCAATAAATGAATTTATAATAAATTATTTCGATATCATAGTTAAAAAATATTTTAAATGATATAATAATTAATTTACATTTTTTTAACATTTTATTCTTCTTATTTTTGTAATATTATCCAAATAAGAGTTGCAGAGAATTTATCCATTCATAGCCCTCCCCTCCCCTCCCCCCTAACCCACAATCCAAACAGGTTTAATCTTCTCTTGCGATGGCTTCTTTTGTTGGGAGTCAATTCAAACTTCAATTGGGGTGGCCGGCCTATCCCTTTTCAGCACGATGGAGTTTAATTTCGAGCTCCCAAAACCATGGCTTGAAGCAAGAAAATTTGTTCATGTGTATATCTTCATGTGATTTATGCTCAAGCGAGTATAACTTTTCCTCATTAGAGCTCCAGCAGAAAAAGAAAACCTAAATTAATCTTATTATCAGATCTCAATGCACAAAATTAACTACATGTTGCAGTGATAGCGACACTGATATCCTGCAAAGTCATCGTTAATGCCGCGCTATAAAGCCCTCAGCTCCTACATTAATTAACCATTAAACAGGTCCTTTAAAGAGTACCGAAAGCTTTACCAGAGTCATCACTGACAACGCATTGCAATAGTGCGGACGCTTGCCAAGGACAATGCCCGTACTGGGCATGACTCGGATCACACGTTCCGCCTACTCCTTTTTCTTCCCGAACTTTTTACTGATAATGTCGATAATATAGTCGAGTGCATAATTAACGGTTCCGCTCGACTAAGTTTCACTAGGCAATATAGCACTATTCTGGTCTGTGATTGTACGATACATTCGGTGTCTGTTTTACTTATTGATCATCGATAGCCCATATCAATGAACTGTTCAATTTCTAGTCTTTTTGGCTTAGGGTTTTAAGAGCAGCCGTGGTCCTTTTGGAAAATAAAAAAAGTCGACGATGCTGGCGTGTGTCCAACTGTGATCTCACCCAATTTCTTTCGCCCTTTATCTTATTGATCAATGATTCACCAAATCATTATTGGCAAATTAATCAAGTAATTAGAAAGAAAGGGGGGAACTGTTCATGTTCTTCCAAATAAATCATCATGACAATACTCGGAGACGGGCCATCTTAATAACTTAGAAAATAAGCAAACAGAAGAGGTCAAAAGAGAGTATGGTGTTTGGTCGTTTTTAATGATCTCATCTCCGGTGTGTAACTCAAGGATCAACAGTTACTGCAGACGAATAGAATTACGCAAAGTTCTTTGATCGAGATACGTATCTATTCTTTCCGGAGAATAAGCAATGTATCAAGCGATGGATATGTTACACTCAAAAAAAAGTGTGATTTCTTCTAGCTTTTGAAGAATTCCTCGAGAGGATCTGTAGTGCACGCAAAAGGCTAAAAAGAAAGGCGCAAAGGAGATGCAAAAGGAATGGGAGGCCGGGCTTCCGGTAGCTCAATGTACCTTCGGTCCTCTATCTACCCACGACTCTATGCCACGCCAAGAGCCGCACTAACAGAGCTAACTGTGGACCACATCGTTGAGTATCATATTTACAGACCACAGGGTTGATCTGATCCAACCCATTTTTCCTTTTAACTAAGGTAACAAGTTAAATTTCTTTTCAAATGAAGAAGATTCGCATCAAAGAGAATTTCACTCATAGGCCAATACAAAGTTGATGTTTGATTCCGTATTGGAGTATTGGAGTACGAAGAGGCACGCACACGTACTGTCAAATTTTATTTTAATTATTCTTTCGTTTAGGAAGTTTTCTAAATTCCCACCTCTGCTTTTTTAGTCCTCTCTTTCTCCCCACAGTTTTTATATAAATGTATAGACAACCATACATTCCTCCACAGGCTCCAACTCGTCACAATCACTCCTTCTGATCTCTTCCCTTTGAATTCTTCTGGCTTTCCGAAGGGAGGAGGGAGGAGGAAGAGGAGGAAGGGAGGATTCTCGAGGCGAAGGACGAGGAAGAGTGGATTGATCATATATCGTCGTTGGTTGAGAGGTCGATCATGCTGGAGGATAACAGCAAGAAGATGAAGGTGAAGAAGGGGTTCTTGGCGGTCCAAGTAGGGCTGGAGGATGAAGACGGAGGAGTCCAGAGGTTCGTCATCCCGATATCGTATCTGTATCACCCGCTCTTCAGGAAGCTCCTCGACAAGGCGCAGGAGGCTTATGGGTACCACACAAAGGGCCCGCTCCGGCTCCCTTGCTCGGTCGACGATTTCCTCCATCTCCGGTGGCGGATCGAGAGGGAACCCGACCACCACAACCACCACAGCCACCCACACCTGTCCAGTTCTTTGTCTTTCCACCCTTGTTGACGGTGATGGCAATTATTGTCAGTGTGTCGACCGCTTTCTGTAAGTGAGAGCTGGGGCCCTGTTTTAGCTTTTACTTCGATTTTTGCTCCTTTTTTTCTTCTTCTTCTTCTTCTTTTTACTAATATTAAAAAAGAAAGAAGGTAGAGGTCAGTACTGTGTTCTCTCAGTCTCCCACCTTCTACAATTTCCTGTATTTGGAGGCCTTTCCTTGAAGAAAAGAAAAGAAAAGAAAAACAAAAATCTGTTCATCGTGGTTGGTGGAAAGAGTGACTGATGGAGGGTGAGTTGCTTCCCAACAGATTGGGCATTGTCATGGTCGGTTCATCTTTTCGAGCAACATCGACAAAGTAACACAAAAGGTTTGCATACGGTACCTAATGACCGATTATTGTGCCCGGTCGAGCAAGGAAAACCTAATGATCCAGAATTCTTAACCTGGTATGCATAGAATGTCGACAAGGACGAAATCGCAGAGGCACCTTAGAAACGATAAAGAGTTCTTTTTCTCAACTTCTTATGGCTCTGAGCATCAAGACTTCCCCTTTCCTTCTTCTGGGTATGAGGGAAGTGATCTTTTCTGTTGATATTATAGGAAAATTGGAGCACTAAAGAACCCTTAGTTAACATTAAAAAAAAAGTAACAAATGCTGAACCGTCCAAACCGACCCCTATTGATAAGGTCCCTACTTATGGAAGTACTGTTGGAATAATCGAGTAAGCTCAATTATATTTTTATAGTCAGGAATATCTCTTATAGTAATATATATATCAAATTAATAATAACATTCTTTTGTAGTATTAATAATATTTAATATTATAATAATATACTAATTCACTGCATAATCCGTTACCATTCCTAAACACCAACTATTAAGTTTCAAATATCAAATCAAGCTTACTGACAGCTAACTACCAAACCTGCCCCCATACGAGCCAATTTGGGCTACATTCAATGAAGCCTGCTTTTGTCTGCTTTATAGCATCACTAGAGTTTAATTTACGTGTGCCTTTTTTACTTGCTTATATTGTCGTACAATTCGCACAATATTATTCTTTTTTTCTAAAAAAATTATCACATTCATGTGGTAGCCCTGTTCTATAGTAATTATAAACCATTATATTATCGATTTAAATTGATTAATATAGTTGGATATACATTTTTATTAAATAAAATATTAAATTTAAATTTATAATAATGAAAATTTGCGTTGAGAAAGTCTGATATGAAGGCCCGCACCGCCAACCCCCAAATCCATCTCCCCTGCCAAGGCTGCCGACACAAGGCCACGCCAACCCCGCTTCATCCCCAGCGAACAGTGCATTTCTTTCTATTTTTTCATACCAGTCATGGTAAGTGCCACGTAAGCTAGCGGTCAAACTAATGGTTTGACTCGATTGAAAATAACTAAAATATTGTAGTACAAAGTGAAGATGCCGACAATATTGTACGAATAGTGAGACGCAACGTGGACTGCCGCTAATAGGTGAGCATCACTCAGAGTGTTCGTGTTTAACTTGTGTGCGGATCGGAACGGGCAACGATGTACGCCATATCTGATCGACTACGATGGTATACGGCGGCCCGAGCGTCAAGTAATTCAAAACGGGCCCCAGTGTTGGCGCAAAATTACAACCGATGAGTTGTAAAAGTATGAGCAGTTGGGTGACTTGAATCGGAGCACGATAACGTTGTTTAACAAAGGATCGATGGAGTCCAAATATTCTATAGTTTTCATTGTACCAGAATCTTATCTCGTGTGACAGGTCCCAGAATTTTCAATATTATATACGTGCAAAATAAACTTTATTCGGATAATATATTATAACATGAACTTTGCAAACTTAGGGCGGTAATTTTTTATGTGACACAATACTGAGTTAAACATGATTAAGCTAAGGTATGGTAGATTTGTCTAATTTGATAAGGTACGATTAATTCATTTTATTTATTTAACTGGATTGGGTATGATTAATTCCTTCTAATTAAGTATATATTGAATATTTTAACATATTTAATTTATTTAAATGTGTGTATTTATTAATTTAATTTGTTGATATTAAATGTGTTGAAATTTATTTTTTAAACCTTATTATGATGATCCTATTAGTATAACTATATTATAAATATTTCGATTGAATTTTTATTATAATCTCATTAAAAATATTAAATATGTACGTATACTATCAATATATTTAAACAGGTTCAATATATTCACTTGATGTGGGTTAACGTGCCGAGGGATTTGACATGGATAATTTAAACACGACATAAATTATTAGACCCTATGAGAACTATTAGGCATGGCAATCTGGGACAGGTCAGGTCATGGCCTGACTCGCATGAGGGCCAGGTTGGGCCGGACCACCACAGTGCCCTACCTTGCCCTGCCCCGAGCTTCATTAATATATTTTTATTTTATCTCTCACCCTAATATACAATTATATGTGTTTTTAATATAAAATCTATCATTGTAGATAAGACTTTAGGTTGTCAACTTTAGACTTATTTTGCATTGAAAATATTTATATTTGCGCAAAAGAATATTATGTGCTTGTTTTGATATTATTGTTATAGAAGTTTATCTTATCTTCAAATTAAAAGCAGTTGGCGTAAGAACGGGTAGGGCGGGTCTCATGGGACAGGTCGCGGGTCTCTTTGACTTGACCTGCCGAGGGTTGAGGGTCAGGGGGGGCCGGGTCACTACGTGTGCAGGCTGGGCTGGGCCTAAGAAAAACCCACCCTGACCCGGCCCATTGACATATTAGGACTTGGTACGTTTGTTTTAACACTGCTTTCTCGTATGATATCTTTTGCTAGGCCAATTACACAGTAGTCATAGAGAAAGAATATGTTTTTCTTTCTTCTTTTTTAATAAATCTTAGGTCAAGGTTTTTAACATCATATTATTTAGACAAGTTGATGGTAGTCCAAGTGAAGTCGGAGGATAACGACACGATTCGTGAATTAGTGAAACGACAAAATTTGTTGTTAAAGTTATTATACGAGCTCAAATTGATATAGTTTTGAATATTTTCGTTAAATTCGTTGTAAGCTCATAAGAGATCATACTCGTTTACATTTAAAAACTTAGGTGATGGTACTTAATCTTCTTATAAACACATGACGTTTTATTCATTTAATCGATATAATATCATATATCGCTTCTACATGAAATAAGGGTCGAACTAAGAACCCCACGAACACTTCCTTCTCTCTCACATCATGGGAAGTGGAGTTTTTGATCCAAAGAGATAAATCCACAATAACAATTTGCTGGTGAAAGGGTCCAAATGTATATAGGCCCAAAGCCCATTAGTCAGATACACGGAAAAACCATAAAAATCTCAAGCACACATTCTGCTCACTCCTTTTCAAGATCTTGTATTGCAAAGTTTAACAGGTGAAATAGTTGAAATGCAGGTTGTGATTCAAGAATTTTGTGTGAAAAACTCCACCAACCATACAGTAAAATTTTAGCTGTTATAATACTAGATTTCATCATCAAGTGTTGAGACGATAGTGTACGTTCAGGTTATATAATCCGAAAAGTTCACATTTTGACGAACATCGCTGAGGATTTGGATCTTCTACAGTTGGAAATCCTGTCGGGCCCTTTCGGCCAGTCCTTTATGAGCCCGTTAAGATTTACAGGTAAAAGAAGGGGGAAAGGAGTTTTTTTTTTTTAATACTCGTTTGGGTACCGAAAATGGACCAATGAATGCTTATGCTAGTCCTCGGGCGGTGCTTGATCCCCCTTCGGTTTCTCTCTTTCATCATCCCCGGCGAGCACCCGACAGCCTCTTCCTCTGTCTGTCTCTTACTCTTAGCATTTTCATGTTTGAGTGTGGGGATTTCGTCACTAACGAGGTATGGTTGCTTGGTTCTTTTCTTTGCCATCAGATTCTTGTCCAGATCGATCACCCCGGCTCTTGTTACCTTTGATGTTATTATTCTATCGATTTACTTTCCTCTTCTCAGGGTTGAAGTGAAGGGTGCTCTGAACTGCTTAGACTTATGGCATTGCCCAGGAAAGGTGAGGCGTTTGCCTACCCGTTGCTCATCGAAGTTGTCAATTGTTGATTGTCTGGAGTATTATGTCTGTTACTCGTTAGTCTATCCGGGTCATTTTGCTTTGCATATTTTATCTTCTTTCAGTTCTCCGAATAAGTAAAAGCCAGATGCTTTTCTTCTGGAAGAGAATGCCTAGAAATGGAATTCCTGCAATCTTATACCAAAGGACCCTTTTTCATGAAGGCATATTCGTGCCTAAAGCCGAAGAAGAGGGACAGCACATGCGTCCAATATCATTGAGAAGCACACTGGCGATGAAGCATTTTTTGTTCGTCTTATTCTTTCTTGAAACTTTGGGTAATTTGTGAAACCTAGTAGCTGGGATGATGAAAGTCCACAGCGGCCCTCTGTCTAGTGGATTTTGTCGGAGTAGCTCCCAGTAGCGCTTTTGTTTCTCTCTTTGGTTCATAGCAACAAATTGTTGCTAGGACTACTCTTACTGTGTATGGAAACTGTACTTGACAATGGCAAAGTATATGAGTGATCAGAATGCTTTGTCACTGTTTATAATTTTAGTCGTTGACTGTTGACATTTCTTATATTCCAATGACTGTTAGGTCAAGGTTTAACTGACTTCTTACTTGGCAGTTTTATTGAAGAAGGCAAGCAAATTTGAATTGAAAGGACTTAAGAAGGAAAACATTGATCTGGAGAATCTTTCTGGCCTTGATAGAGTTCTTGATGATGTTTATGCATTCCGGCGCCCAAAGCCAATTGATTACCATAACCGGAAGGATCTGATTCGTATCTTCAATACAATAGCAAAGGAAATATATGGTAAATCTTTGGACTTTTACTAACTCTGATCTCTCTTGGGGATTGTTGTGCCCTACTGATAATACCGGCTTGCTTGTTGGTGAAGTAGCAAAGGACAATCATAATCTTGCTTTTTGCATTAATAAGTATGACATCTTGTTGTGCCAACAACCTGGGTATTTCTTTTCTCTCTGGATATCTAGTTGTCAGGCTATTAATGCATCTAGTTCTCTGGGGTTTAGTGATAAAATATTACTTGTTTATATTGCATGATTGCTGATTCGGTGTTGTGTAGACTCTGGAACCATTTTCTCGTAGAAGCATCTCCATTTACTTTCTTGGGTTATAACATTGGTGATGCTACAATTTAGGCAATCTCTTATTTCAGGCTATTCAGATGAGTGCCCTGTTGTGGAGGGATTTGGCTCCTTTGTTATGGATGTGTTCAGTCCAGGAAGTGATTTGGACTTATCCATTAATTTTGGAACTGCTGAAGTTGAATGTCCGCGGGAGAAGAAGATTCAGGCTCTTAAAAAGTTCTCCAAGAAGTTGCACGCCCTGCAAAGTAATATGATAGATTGAAGTTTCTCATAGAAAAATACTTTAATTGTCCGTGAAAAATATGTGTTGCTTTTACCCATCTTTTAGGCAGGTGGTTTTTGGCCGATCTCTTAACACTACCAAAGTAGGGACAAGTGATTATGAAAAGGGTTGATTTCTTTGCTGTAGTGTTTTGGCGTTGCAACTAAAAATTTGTATTTATTCGTTACTAAATTGACCGTAGACCAATCCCTTTTATTTAGGAATATTTAATATTACTTAATTCTGAGCTTTATGTTACCTCTTTTAAGAGGTGTGCCAGATCTGGGTCATTCCACTTTGATTGAATGGGATGGCATTCTTTCATTTGAAATCTGTGAACTCATTCAATCAAATGACATGTTGCAGTATATTTTTCAAGATTTACTTATTGCTGATCTGGATATTGTGACTAAATGCACTTTGATTGTTGTAGGGAGGGGTCATGTTACTAGAATCCAGAGAATTATGACTGCTAGGGTACCAATTGTGAAGGTAATAGACTTGGGAACTCGAATAGAATGTGATCTTTCAGTAGAGAACTGGGATGGCATTCTGAAGTCTCAGCTTATCCATGTGATTTCTGCCATTGATGAAAGGTTTCAGAAGCTAAGTTTTCTGGTAATTGAATGTGATATTATACCCTAAAGCTTGTTCTTAGTATTATCTATTTATCATATTGGTTGAGTCTCAGTTGTCACACTCTTATTTAATCCCATATTTACTTTTAGTATACTTGTGCTGTGTCCTGGTTCTGTTCTGGTCCTGCAGTATATCTTGTCTGTTCATATTTCATGTTTCACATAATTTGTGATAATTGTCTTTGAATATGTGATCCTTTTGTGTAGCTTTCTGATCAAGAGATTCAAGAATTTCATTTTGAAATAAAATTACACATTTACCGTGGGGTCTTTGTTTTCCAAGCCAGGTGCTGAAAGATCTTTTACATTGACATTCCGATGTAAGAAATTCTAGATTTGAAATCTTTCATTCATTGTTTTATTTTTGATCCTGCTCTGGTGATTCCCAAGTTCTAAAGGATTTTTTTTTTGGCTGAATACTCAAGAACTGAAGGATGACAAGTCAATAAAGTGGAGATTGCTGAGTTATCACTGTGATCTCCGTGGTCCAAAATGAATGGGATAATTTCTTCATATCATTAAATGTTAAACCTTTTGCCTGAGGTTGACTTTAATGACCATAGGAGTATCTATATTCTTTTCATTTTCTTTCCACTTTCCTTTTTCTGATAGACAGATTTGTTTCTCACTAATTGCAGATGAAAGCTTGGGCAAAAGCAAATGGTATCAATAGCTCAAGAGATCACACATTGAATTCCCTCTCCATAATATCGCTAGTCGCTTTCCATTTACAGGTAATATATGCTGCCATAGAGCACACAGGTGATTTCATTTTGAGGCATTGGGTTCCTCAAAAGGTCTCACTGTTTCATCCAACTTTCAATTAGCATGATTATCCAATATAGAAAGCCACTAGGTGATGCAAAGGTCGTTTGTTTTTAATGTATTTGTTATCTCATAGTGATATAATTTCCCATCACTAGTACATAGATTTTAATTGTTTATTTTTGGTTAAACTTGTTTCTTGCAGACTCGAGATCCTCCTATATTACCTCCATTTTCTCTACTGCTGAAAGGTGATTCATTTGTCCATGGAACTTTGATAAGTGGGATCCCTATTGCAAGTTCAGGAAATCTTCTTGATATATAAAAATGTATTTTAAAAGGAAAAGAATGAGTAAGTCATATTCTTCTGATAGAGAAATGTCAGACTAACCAGAGAACACGAAGATAGTATGTTGTTGCCAATTCCAACACTCAATATCTCTCTTTTGTTCGTTCATTTTTCTTTTTTTCTTTTTTATTTTTTGTTGGTAGTATTGAATATGATATTTGTGAGGTTCTCCGCTTTCATTTGGTCAGATATATAAATCTTCTTGTTTGGTTGCAGATGGAACTGATCCAGCAGAAGTGAGGAAGAATGTTGATAGCTTTATAAATTATGGAATACCGAACAAAGAATCTGTTGCTCAGCTCTTTGTGACTCTCTTAATGAAGGTAACATCTCAATCTAATAATCACCAGCAGCTTGACGGAAAGAATTTATAAGATTAACATCTTTCAAATATCTTTTCTTGGGAGAGCCAGTTTCTTCTAAGATATGGTAACTGTAAGTGATTGTTAAAGTAGGATGAACAGGATTACATGAAAGGGTAGACAACTTGCTCGACCAGATGGAAAGCAGGAGGATAGATTAGTCAGAGGTGAAGAGGACTTCTATTCAGTTTGCCGGTTACCAGCAGAAACTAGATCCTGTTATAAGAAAAAAGGGAGCCTAAAGACATGAGGTGAAAAAACAAGCCTTAAAAAATATGCTGGATTTATAAATTGCCTATTGAAGAATCAGGCCAAATTTGAGCTCTCAAGAAATCGTCACTTCTGAGATTGGCCTGGAATATATTTGCTGTTGGTTCCTGGAATTCTAGCTGGTTCTCCATGATTTCATTTCTGTTGCAGTTGTCTTCTGTTGAAAAACTTTGGCAGAAGGGTCTCTGTGCCAGCTTGTATAATGCATCATGGACTTCAAAAACATGGGACTCACAGTGTAGCCCAATTAGTGTAAATCCACTTCTCAAACCATATTCTATTATTAAACATGTTGCTTTAGCCATGCTGGTTTGGAGGGATGAAGAGGTGATCAATTCTAGCTCTGTCTTGTAGATCGAGGATTTCACTGATAGGTCCCAGAATGTTGCGAGGGCAGTTGGGGCGAGTGAAGCTAAAACAATCTATGATTGCATCCGCAATTCAGTCAATTGTCTTCTCCTGTTTCTTGATGGGCACATCGAGGTGCCCAAGATGGGTGAACTGTTATTTGGCTTGGAAGATGCACTTAGCCCACTGGTGAAACTTGTTTCAAGTCACAACCATGGGGGTCCCACTTCTCGTTCTCGTAAGAATAAGAAGCGCAAAAGGGATGAAGATCCTCAAGGGAGTAATGTCTGTAAACCTTCAGGAGGGAACCTACCAAGGAGCAGGCAAAACTCGAGCCCCTGGATTCCTAATCTCAACCAGCAATTAGTTCCCCCTCAGACTCCACTCATCTCAAGTTCAGTCAGTAGCTCTTTCCCTGCTCTCAGTGCAATTGATTTGGTAGCTTTGTGCAGTCTGCTTTCTCAGCAACCTAGCCTTCCTCCGTGTGCACCCGGTTCCAGTGCATCACAGTTTAAGCTCGGTGACCCTAACGCATCATCTTGGCCCAACTCCGGCGCCAAATAATTTTTCCTTCTCTCATCAAGGTAACTATTCGAGCTTTGCTCCTCTCTCAAGTGTTTCAACGGCTCGGCGAAGGTGATGTTGTACGTGGCATTTAGTATCTAGGTTCCCAGAAGTGTTAAGGATGTGTGCAACCTGTACAATGTTCAAGCCAGCTGTGTCTCTCCATGTCTTCTTTTTCCCCTTTTGTACAGCATCTCTTGTGAACCAAAACTGCTGTCTGAGAACAATTACAGCTAACCTGCTGGTGTATATTCCATGTTTTATGCTTCAAAGCAATACACTGTTGTCTCTCTTCCTATATACACACAAAATAATATCATAAAATAGAGCCACAATAACTAGCCCTGAGGTAATCTCTTGTACCAAAAAATATTTCTGAGGAAAGAAATCTTAGTGTATATGACACCATCCATGGCTTTAGGTGAATCAATACACTCAGAATCTTTTGTAGGGGCTTCTGCAACACTTAATACGGTTCTAAAGTCGGGTTAAATCCTTAACATCGTGGCCCAATTTAGGCTTTTGGCGTAAACAAATCTGATCTGCAGTTTGCCCGTCTGCAATTTTAAGCTTGATATTGGTATTGGATAAGTAGAGGTGGTAAAATTTAGCCCAGTCCGAATATGATATGAAAAAACTGTGCATGGCCCAGTGTTCTTGGGTCACCTGAGAGTCGAGTTGTGCCGGCAAGGCATGAAAATAAAATCGTGTCATGCTGGCGCAGGTCGAATAAAATCGTATTGGTATTATAAAAAAGAAAATTATGAATTTTTTTAAATTGATTAATTATACTATATATATTATTTTCATGTAAAAAATAAATTTTAAAATAAAAATTATGAGAAAAATTAAAAAATTGATTAATTATATAATATAAATATATTTTAATAATTTTTAAATATTTTATTTAAATTAATATAAAATTTAGGTTAATATTTGAATTATATTATAAAAAAATTTTGAAATATAAATTATTTAAAATTATTTTTTAAAAATAATTATGTGTGTAATTCGTGATGGGTTTGGACGACTTAAACCATGAAATAGTCGTGCTCGGGTCGGAAATTTTGGGTGTTCAAAATGATTTGCAGTGTCGGTATAGTAAAAAATCATCAGTCTGGCTCAGGTTGACTGATCTCCGGCAATTTTCTAATTCCAATTAACAATTTATGTACGATATTCTATCAGTTAAAAGGTATGAACCCGGCCACATATTGCAGCAATATTTAACCCGTAGGCTCTGCAACTACTGCCCAACGTGAACTAATGATCGATTCGATTCTTTACCACCACATCATCGCGAGGAAAGGGAAAAAAAAGTGACGTTTACATAATTCTTTTTCTTTTTTTTTTTATTAATTTGATGGATAAAAAATGTGCCCCAAGAAATCCGCAATTAATCGCGCGGGGACTTCACACCGCGAGATGGGGCCATCCCCGCCCATGCATCCATCGCATTCATCATTATGGCATGATTACGCCTCCCCTCCCGTGGCCCAACGGGCCCCACAGGTCTACCCAATAGGACCCCGCCACGTAGACAAAGCCCGCCTGTACCCGCCGGGGCCAGCATGCACGTGACAGTTGTCACCAGTCCCGGCCGGCCCCCACGCCCTCCCCTCCCCCCCCCCCCCCCCACCCAGAGCACCAGGATCAGGAGGCATTAAATCCGATCACGTGGCTGTGCCTGCGGCGTACGATGAGCGAGAGGATCCGAGCCGTCCATCGCTTTGACTTGGACAGGTCCACCTCATCACCCCCGAGGGATTATTAAATTCTTCTTTATTTTTCCATTTTGGCTCCCTTGTCTCTCCTCGTTAGCCGGGCACTTTTCCTCGTTTCCCGACCCTACGCATCCGCTGACACCGACGTGTCCGGCTCCCGGGACAGCCTCACGCTCACCGTCGGATCGCCTCCATGGACGGCCGATACCGCCGACTGCCCTAAACGCCGTCTTTGCCATGACGTGTTTCACGGAGGACACTGTTCAGTGGCTCTGCCATGCCTCAAAATAAACGTTGTTGTGAGAGTGTCGTGCGCCATTTCCTATCCTCACTTCCCTTCTCGTGAATCATCAATTATCTCATCCCATGTCCACGTAAGCATGCAACTCTTTCAAGATTCATCAAGTCAAAGCCATCATCTTTAATATTCGAGAATTAGACAATCACTCGATCTGATTTACTTAATTAACTCAAATACATTATAAATTCAATTAAATCTATCTAAATCGACCAGTTTCTAATTCGTTTGCTAAATCTAACTAAATCAGTGGTTAAATTAGGTGAATTAAAAATTATTTTAAAAAATCTCATTAGCCTTGTTATTTATTTACGAAAAGAATATTGATATTATATTTTTATTTTATTATATTTATATTTATATTTTTTACTGAACTCAGATATTATGATGGATATTTTCAGTTTTAAAGCTACAAATTTATGTTTAGTATACGATATTTTAACTTATAATAATTAATTATACATTATTATCATTATTTATTATATATGTGGCTTGATTCAAGAACTTATGAATCCATATCTTGACCGGTTCTCATTCCAATTCAGTTTTAAAAACTATAGTTAAAATAAGTTTTGGAATCCGGATCCTACATGTGCATAATATACATGATTGGAATGATTTTATTTATCAACCGGCGGAACTAACACGAATTTACATCAATCGAGATACATTAAGTTTAAAAATTACAGATGAGATGCAAGCTTAGGAAACTTGAAAAAAATAAATAAAGCTCTCTCTTTTAAGGCTCAAATTCAATGGTGATATCCAGAGGGACCTTAGTTAGCTGGAAGATTGGCAACGACCGCATTGCATGAAGCTCCGATGTGACACACGACATTAACCACTGACACTCGAATGTCTGGTGAGGAAATTTAAGACAATTTACGATTAAACAATAGGAAGATGCCATTTGAAAGCTGTCTTTATCGTTTTACTCTGAGTCATAGTTTCTTCTTGTTATTTTTACATCAATTACTCATTTACTCACCGCTTCATGCTTTAACAGTGTGGACGGTAAAACAAGAACTAAGGAGAACGGAGCCGACATCGGGTCGGAAAAAAAAGGGGGGAGACTAATGGACTAGAGGGAGGGATATGAGGGCAAAAACCGAAAATTACTCAAAGCCAAGAACCCTAAAATTTGAAAAAAAAAATCATGAATAATAAGAGATATATAGATAAATAAATAGGAAGGAAATTAAAGTCAGACTGACCGTGCGGGCATCGAGTGAGTCGTACAACAGGGAAGATGGCGAGTAAAAGCTCTCAAAAGCTCAGCATTATAAGGTAATGATGAACAGAATCGCATTTAAGTAGGTCTTGTCCCACTCTCTCCCTCTCCCCTTGTCCTTCTTCTGTCTCATCTCTTCAGACTTCTCATCAGGGTTTTTTCTTTTCTTCGAATAATTAAAAGAGAGCTTGAACTGATTTGAATCCTCGCTGAGCTTTTAAGTATCAGGCGGTAAACTACTGAACATAATTTTCTTTACGTGCAGTGAATACGGATGACCGACGACCCTCTTTGTCCTGTTTCTGTTTGACTAGCTGGATGGGTAATGGCACTAATAGAAACTGGAGGTTGCAGGTCACAGGTTGCACAGTTGATCGGCAGCAGAAGGCTTTCACGAACAGCTGTCTTTGTGTGCCAGTAGTTGGTATCTGCTGGATTAGAAAATGTTGCTTGTTCTCATTTTTTTTATATCGATTCCATTAACAATATCGACTGTAACAAGGAAATGTGACAACAGCCGCGTATGCTGTCGTTTCTCTAGAATGAAGAGGAACCCATGAACCACCGCCTTGGAAATGAAGGTTAAAAGAAGTTTGGTCACCTGACAAGGGTGTATAATAATATTTAAAAAGTTCAATACAGTGATATCACTCACAGTTCAGTTAAGATTATGAAGTTTGTCATGGATTTGATTGTCAATGGTGAGATTGTTTGTGCACCCCCTTCGTTCATCAATTCGTCTTGTCCCTCTAGAGTCATATGGACATCTCTTTTGTAACTAGAAAAAAAGAAGAAGAGAGCATTAGTAATTAAAAGGGATACCATTTTGCATAAGCTAAATCAGGAACCTCCTTATAAAGAAGCCCATCTCGATCCCTCCCAGAGCAAAAGGAGGGTGAGCAATCAGAAAGCTGTTCTCAGTCATGATCTTCCTTCCATCACCCCCTCTCTCTCTTCCTTGCGTTTCCATTCCATCAGCTTTGGCTAGGGTTTTGAGGGGAATGTTGGCTGGCTCGAGGCTTACATAGAAGTCCCATGAGACGGACGCTAGATGTATAGCTTCGGACCAGGCTTCATTCCCCTCAAACAGCACATCAATATAGTTCTGGATATACTTCTGTCACAACCATGGCTATGAAGTGCATGGGGCACTGCTTTTGCTGCCTTGTGAAGGTTTAGCCGTTAGGCTGAGGGGAATGCTTGTCTGGCTTGACTCTCGAGGCCGTTGAGTGAGCCGAAGCAGCATTGTTCGATTAACGGAGCCCAAACCCTAAATGGCTCTCAAACCAGGCTTCGTTCCTCCCACCCAACAATTGCTCTATCCACGCTCGATGCTCGAGATGAATTCCTTGCACTAGCTCTCTTCTCTTCTTCAAGATTGATGGCTTGCTTCTTTTTTTTTTTTTAACTTAATGGTTGGTTGGATTATCCTAATTAACTATTGCTTTCCTTCTTCGTGTTGCCTTTTTGGTTCAATTTCACTTCTTGTGCATTTGAATATTGATTATCATTTGACTCTTTAAATAAGAACACGAATTTCTTCTAAGAAAGTGTTTTCGGTATGGACATTATTGTTTTCCCCTAAGTTTATTTTCATCTAGACGAACATTTGTCCACAAACTGAAGTTCTTAGAAATATTTAAGCTCAATATGCATCTAGCAATATAGCTACGTATAATAGCTAGGGGTGTGTAGCTTTCATCAGCAGTAAAACCTAGCTAGCTACTTGAGAAGTGAAATTCTGTGACTGAGAAGCTACGCTAGGATTAGGTCAATCTAGCTATGTCTTCTTGGGAATAAAAATTATTGAAGTGCATGGTGCTGGTAGAATAATCGATTAAGCAATCCTAAATTTAATTTTCAATAAAACTCCTTCCCTTTTTTCGTTTCCCACTGGGAAAAAAAATTCACCCACTTCACCCAATTATTTTCCCAGGTTGGTTTGACTGTTTCAGCCTTCTGCAAAACCCTAATTTCTTTGGTGGGTAAAAAACGAAGGTCCCTCAGCTCTGATTAACATGTAGCTAGTTTAAAAGGAAAAAATGGGCATTTTATGTTCCACTTAGTTAGTACTTCGCCCTTGTAACCAATGACTAGTTAGCGTGGAGATCTCCTAGGTGCATGAAGGTGATGATGAAGCAGATCGATGGAAAGAGTTAAAGAGACGGTGTTTATCCTCTAAGGTGTTGTGGAAACGAATCTTTCTTCTCTCGTCGGACCTGGCAGTGGAGAACACTATGATCAAATCAGTTTAGTAAGTGTAAATCAAAGAGAGTAGTTTTTCCTAATTGTAATGGTATGTTTGTGCTGTTGTCGTTGTTGTTTGTTTGCGTTTTTCTGTGCTTTGACATTGCTCTCTCTTCGCGACCGCAGATACTGAGAAAGAAGGGGAAACAGGAGACAAATGAAGCATAGAATTATACACGTATCTGGGTATGTGTGATGGTAACTGGTGAATGTGTTGATTGTGGCAAGAATCGAATTATCCCAATATTGTGAATTCTTCCTTCTAATGTCTTGCAGTAATCTCCGAACCTTCGTGTCGTGCTGTTCGCCCTATTTTCTCTCTTGGATGTCAAATAATTTCCCAGAAAATTAGAACTATTCGATCGTGTAATTAAACATCTCTTCAAAATTGTAATGGAAAGTCTTGCCC
This sequence comes from Sonneratia alba, assembly GCA_900174645.1. Taxonomy (NCBI): domain Eukaryota; kingdom Viridiplantae; phylum Streptophyta; class Magnoliopsida; order Myrtales; family Lythraceae; genus Sonneratia; species Sonneratia alba. The sequence continues at coordinate 7,158,275 of FWPY01000060.1, forward strand.
TGTCTAATCGCTTTCCTTATTAGGATAAGAGAACAGTCGAATTCATGGGCACCTGTAAAAATAGAGATATAATCAAAACCCGTTAGAGCTCGGCCTTATCAAAAAGCTCATTGTCCGGCTGCAATTTTTTGGCTTTAGCTTCTCCAAAATCAGAAAAATCGGTGGATCAAATTCATCACAAAATTCGGAAATCCAAAATTCAAATTCATGGGGGGAAGGATAATGCTTACGCTTCTAAACCAAGAAAGTGCTACGACAAGCTGTACCTCGCTATAAACATATATCAATTATTCAAGGTAGCACAGGAGTACTAGTCTTTTACGTACTCGTCTAATTATTCCCCCCATTTTAAAGGCATCATTCCCATGATGATATAAGATACAAGGGCCCTTATTGATGCAACTCATCAATCAGACGCGTGATTGATCCAGAGTTTTCTTTCGTTAGGCTATGAAAAATAGCGGGAAGCATTTGCTTTGGTGCACTCGGACTCCCCTCTCAGGATCGATCTTTCTTGTTGTTCAGCTGTAAATCAATCAAATTGTCATTTGATATAGGCTAGATATAGAGCAGTAGCGTTGGATTGTGTGTGTCTGCTGAGGAAAGAAAGAAAGAAAGAAAGAACATGTCTGATGGGTTATATGATACAAATGATGGAAGCTTTAGGAGAAGGTCAAGCAGACAGATACTAACATTGGAAAGAAATGTCTTCTTTTTGGAAAGAAAGAAAGAATAGAAGGGCTGGATCGATGATGGTGGAGGAGGGGAAGATATGGTGGAGAGTTGGGTCATAATATTTAGTACAAGATTTTGGGTCTTCGAAAAGCCAACACATCACAGACAGAACCAGAGAACAGAGAGAAACAGGAAAAGATTGGTGGGGGAAGGAAGCTGAGTGAGGTGAGTTATAAATGACGACTGCCTGACTTTTCCCTTGAAAAATGAGAAAGAGTTACTAGCTCATCAACGCAATCGATCACACACTATATCAACAGTTATTCGCTTACACTTTCTCCGTCTTGCATGCCTTTTTCTCTATTGTAAATAAAAGAATATGTGAACGAGAATCTCTTAATAGCAGGTGAAATACAGGCTCATTTTCTCCCTCTTCCATTTCTTACCCTTTTGTTGTTGTTACACCCTGTGTTTGTGAATGTCCCATTTGGCTGCTTTCTTTACAACAGTTGGGATTACATCATGAACGATTGTCGATTTAAACAACGCATGCTTCAGTTCAGTGGGTTACACCACGTTTGTCTACATATACTGTCCAAGGAACCATGGATGTGTGCAGGACTGCCCATCGGATGGATCACATGCTGTACATCTGGACCCTACGGTTGCCCCGCATCTGGACCATCTGACCAGGTTGCTTGGCAATCATGCGGGCCCCTTTGCATTGAAGAAGCTCCCTTGTAAGGAAACTGTATATCTTGATTATATACAAGTTAGTAAATCAACATTTTGCTGTTACATCAAAGGAGTTGTTCTAACAAGCCAATAGAAGGAATGATTTCTTGAAAAGATGGAATAACTTTTCCTACTGATGGATCACGTGTACATAACTTTTCATGATTCCAATAATTGAACTATTGAGCAGCAACACGGGTTCTGCGTGACAATAAACCACACAGTCAGGCCAACATAAGTTGATTGATACATGGAGTTTTCCTCAGCTCATGAGGACACATCTTCAATGACCATATTGTGTGATCTAGCACATGATTTTGGGCGCTGTCTCTTTAGAATTTGAAATCGACAGGAACCAGCAGTCTTGGTCGATGAATGATAATCAATGTTTGGAATCCATCTGCAGTACTTGTGATTAAGTTGGTGCTGGTAGTGCGGCAGAAGTCTTCAAGTTTTTTCATAGTGTAAAGTGGGTTTTGCATCCCATTCGACCATTTCCTAGTAAGGGGCATTGCATCTCAAGCGCCAAAGATTAATTTGGATGTTAATTCAGTGTAAGTTGAAGCAGTTACTTGCACCATTCCCTGAAGATAGGAAATTGACTGCCTGATGAAATGAATCAATGCTTTCGTGATTTGCTATTTGCCAGTATAAAAAGAATACAATGGAGAAGAAGATGGCATTGAACTTCTGGTCCTCTGGGACCGAGTGGGATTGTCAAGGATTTGAATGGATGATCCAAGCTTCATGTGACCTCGTGCTAGAGCAGTCCTAGCCTTACATGCATACGCATGAATCAAGGCTTTTGCTATTCAATCATCTGTTCCACTGCAAAATGTATATCGATGTTTCATTCGCCTCGCAAGCTGAAAATGATCTGACAGGCAGATTCAGGTATTGACCCTCAAATTGTAACAGCTGCCTACACAATTCTAGCAGTTGGAGTTAGTTATTTGAACTCTAAACTCTCTGTTGGTTTCTTAGCGACTTCCAAAGAAATGGATTCTTTTGCACATTAACAAACAACAATATATGAAGGCAAACAAACTGGGAGAAAAGGGCAGAGTGATTTGTTTATGAGGTACAGGAGTTACTTCTATACAAAGAATGTCTGGATGGTTAGATAACTTAGTTTTTCAGTGATCCAAGCTGCATCCGTTTATTGGAAAACTTCAGTTTGGCTCGGCATCCTCCTTTATGTAGCTTCACTCCACCATGGCGCCTCATCATTTGCCAGCAGTGCAACTTCTTCTTCTTCATCTTACTGTTCCTCGCTAAGCCTTTTGGATTGGGGAGCCTTGGTTTCTTCTTCTTGTCATGGTGAAAGTGCCTTAGAAGTCCTTCTACAAGGGCAGACAATGGCCTCCTTGGCTTCTTTTATCTACCGAATTCTTCAACTTGTCTATTTCTTCTTTCCCTCCTACCTGTTGCCTGCTAGGACCAACAAGAATGCTGTTCCCTATCCGCACTTGCTTCCACTTGGACTTGTATTTTACTCTGTCCTCTTCATTTTTGCGGTGATGGTGATGGTGGAATATAAACCCCAGCTTGTTTTTTATCTTTCTCAATTCCCCAATCACTCTCCCTGGATTCAGCGATTGGGATCTCCTTATGGGGCCGGCCTTAAATTGAGGTCCATCATGTTTGTGCAGGCTTGGCACCAAACATAAAGAAAAGGAGCTAGTGTCCTCTGATTCACTTCTGCTTCCCTGAGAGAAATCCGTATTATCATTTCAAGACTCTGAGTAATCGTCACTGTAACTACTGCTTGGTCTAGTATCCTGACTACTTGTCCAGCTGCAACTGTATGAAGATGATTCCCCAGATCCTTTCCACTGATTCCATCTTATGTGGCAGCTGCCTATTCATTAGCAGAGGCCGAACTACTTTGCAGGCCCTATTCCATCTTGGAGGCAACCTCTTCTTCTCATCATTTTGTTGCATTGGAGTTAACGTGTGAATGTTCTGATGGCCCATCAGCTTCCTTCATTTCATCAACCTTCGGTTGCTGGAACTAGCAGGAGTCTTGGAATGTATTATGTCCTGAGTTGGGTGCCTTGGCTGCGTTTCCTTCCTGGCTGACTCATTAACTGTTTGATTAGGACTCGTCTCCTACTCAGCTACACTCTCTGGAACATAAAACCCGTGCACAAATTTGCTAGTCTGACTGGAAGTCCTAGCATTCATTTCCTGAAACTGACTCATGCTCCTCCATGGAGTCTCATTTCTTCCTACCATTCCAGTACTAGATTTGCTATTCTCCATTGGAGAATTCTGCAAGTTTGTAAGATTTCTTGGAATTTGATGGCCTATCTGTGCAGGACTTTCTGTCACGTGCTCTTCCATCTGCCTTCCAACACTCTTGAGAGGGTTAGCAACTTGAGAGAGATACTGCAAAACCAAAATCTGGGTTTCAATCCGCTTGATAGCATAATATATGTCCTGGCATGGGGAGATCTCCCTGCTGCTGCTTTCTGCTTTAACAGATGGAGAGTTGGAGGGCTGAATCTTCTTCTGCACAAGTGGTTTCTGATTGGTCTTATCCAAGGCGGGAGAAAAGGCTCTCAAACATTTAACGTTCGATAAATCTGCCACAAGCTCTCCCTTTGTCTCCTCTGAAGAGGTCGTTATTTGAGATCCCAGGTTTGTCCAAAGAGACTCCATGAGGCTGAGGCGCTTCCTCTGAGATATCACTTCTAGAGTTTGGGAAAGCAAGAGAGATTTTCGCTTCTCAAGTTGAATCAGTGAGCTGCGATGAAGAGGGAGCAGAACCTGCCACGTGAGTACTTAACTTGTCGGTTATAATCAGCACAGCAACAGACCAAACGGTCTACATGATAAGATAGTCAATGTCAATAAGACACCAAAAAATTCGAAATCATCTTCAGAACAACCTTCGAACTTTCTCCTCCATCCACGGACTCACAAGAGGCGGGGAAAACGAACCTGAGAGTATGTCTTAACAGGCTTCTCTGATGCCAGATCAAGTAGACGCTTTAACAGCAGACGTGCCCCCTGATCCAACTATTAAAATCTCTCAGCTAAGACTATAAAGTTTTGCTTTAGTTTATTACATTACTGTAAATCGAAGTGAACTCAAAAGTGCAAACTACAGGGACAAAAGCCGCAGCAGCATGGATGGGAGATTAATTAACAATGGACTTGAGCTTCATTCAATAAAGACATGGAAAGACGAGGGAGAATCCTGTTAGAACGCCCTGATCCTTGTTTAGTTCTGCAAATATTTGAGAAGCAAGAGTATGACATTGAGCTCTTCTCAAATGTCTCCGTAAGGGTAAATCTATCACCTTATTGCATTAAGTTTGCTCCTTGAAAGAAAATAGAAAACCCGGGACAGCTTTCCTACGACTAACCAGGCGTCGGCCATGCCCACACAGATGATGACGTTTCAGAATTTCGAAAACAAGGGGAACTAAAACGTACATGCATTTCAACCGCATCGAGTTGTCCATCGTCACTCGCTTGGAGAAGTCCGTATAACATTCTCAGCGAGAGAAGTTCGGAGGTGATCGATCTCCTCGAGTTCCATTCTGTCAGCCCTGCCAACAAAAAGTCATCCAGCAACGGCAGTGAATCAGTCACCACTCACCACTCAGCCGCTCAAGAGATGATAAACTGCTTTTAACTGAGGACCAAGAACAGCATAGCAGGAGCACGATCCCGACCTCCCGAGCAAAAGCAGATCATGAAGACTCAATATCTATAACGTCCACATTAGAGAGAAAAAGAGAGACAATCTATGTGACCGACCGACCGAGACAGTCAAAAGATCATGTTCCTGTCGAACTTGGTGAGATAGATTGCCTCATTGGATCCTATATGCTATCTCTCTCTGAGGCATTGCCAGAGAGATGGTGACAGTCTTTACATTTTAGTGGGTGTTTGCGTCGGGGGACAAAAAGGGGATGGAGGAGGCTTAGCTGTCTGAAGAGCGGCCAACGACCCAACGGTCACGAAGCGTGACCGCACTGCTAAGCTCCCGGTGGAACTGGCCGTGGTGATGGGTTGTGGGCTTGAACCAGTCCACCCAACTCCATCAGCTGAAGTTCGGAGCAGCGAACCAATGATAGAACCGAATGAAATTGCTACACAATGGTCGCCTACGCTATGGCCGTCCCATTTCATCCCGCTCCGATATGCGATTCCAGTAGGATAACATGATTATTACAGATGAAATATATGGTCTAGTCATAAGATCCGTCAATGATCAATTTGCCTGTAGCAATTATGCTTTATCGGCATGTACAAACAACTCATTTGTGAAGAACGATGACATTTGACGATGAACTATGGTCTCACTTCACAGCACCATGCCGTTACTTGGGGATGTTAATTGGGCAGTCCGGACCGGTTCCAAACCAGTTTAAAACGAACTTAAAATTGTTTGATCTGATTACAGTTAAGCCTATTTAATATAATGTACTGGTCTGATTATAGACTACGGTTCAGAAAAATATAAACTAATCCAAAACCAATTTTAAATTGACTAGTACATAATTTAAGCCACGAACTATAACCATGACCTATTCATCTTTGTAAATTATTTGTAAATTATTTAAAATAAATATTTTTATCATTTAAAATTTAAAATTAAACAAAAAATCAAACCATAAATTTACATATTTTTGATGATCCAAACCAATTTTACAATAGTTTGAAACTACTTACAATTCAACAAACCTATTTATTAAACTCAATTCATAACCATCTTGAAATTTAATAAGAATGGTTATGAATTGATTTAAAGACAGTCTAGACCGGCTACGAGTTTTAGTGGGGCTAGACCAGCCCAAGATCAGGCCATTTAACATATCTACCAGTACTCCCGAGGAGCACTATTATACATCAAAGTGAAGGGGGAAAAGAGAGAGCACTTTGACTCGATGAGTAAGAAGAAAGTCATGAGCACAGCTAGAGAACAAAGAGCAGCTTCAGTAATTTTGACCAAAAAAGAGTGTACATCTGGTCATCGTTCAGAAAGCCGGTTTCAGAGGCCGCTTTCCCTTGTCTTTCTTCCTTTCGGTTTTCCCTTTCTTACTGTTACAGTACTGACACCTCTCCAGTGAAGTAATTCGTATCGAGGTGATTTATTTCAAACTTTGGCCTCCTAGGAGAAGGGAAGACAAGTAATCTTGGAACCCCAAAACCTTCACAAATTCGTGCGTTTTAAGTAGACCAATACCCCGATGCTCGTCAGCACAACTGCCCCCGTGAGAAGACCTGTCCCCAGGGGACTCCAGCTAGATCTTTCTGCAACTGCCATATCTACTGGGGAATTCGACCCGAGTCGTTTGGCAGAATCCGAGAAATCAAGATGCAATTTCAAGGCCTATCACCCAAGAAGGATAAAACCCGTGACTATGATTTATGCAGAACAAAGTAGCAGGAGCATTATGATAGTGCGACAACACAGAAACAATATCCTATATAAACCTGACAGCAATCATCGATTAAGAATAGCAAAACCAATCTCGGTGAAATATATTCCTGTGGCGTGAATAAAATGTAAGCACTACATTCTAGTGGGCAAGCTCATACCTTCATCCCTGTTGATCTCGCATAGCTAACAGCGGCGGCAAGATCACCATCGGTTGTTAATAGAACTTTGTCCCCTTCCTCATCCTCATACTACCAAAAACAAATTTTAGTATTTTAAGGGAAATTAATATAGGGGTGCTAGCTTTTAAACCATAGGAGACAGAGAAAATGAATCACATAATTAAACTTACCAGGAGCTGTGGTCGGTGATCGTCCCCCCCTCCAATTCTTTGCAGGACAGCAGAAAAAAGTTCTTCCAGATTCTCCATGCCTGTTCACATAAGCAGCCATGAAGAAATCAATCAAAGTTTGGCTGAATCAAGTTATCTCTTAAGAGTTTCCATCTAACTAATCTCCACATGAACAATTATACCCCACTTACCAGTATTTACTCTGTGAACACGACCCTTAAGGTCCTCAAATTTGAAGGCAAAAGACGTTCCAAGACCAAGAGGAGGATAGCTGGATTTCCCACTTTCAGGAAGCTCCGATGGCATAACTGCAGACATTTCACTGAGAACATCTTGCAGCATAAGCAACAGAAATAATCTGCAGAGAGAAGATAAGACAAATAGGTAGAGTAGAACCTCTGGGTATCATAGTCATCAGGTGGCTCCAAAGCAAGTGCTGAGTCCCAGAATTTTTGCATCATTGTGTTTGCCATGTCATTAACAGCTCCAGAGCTGCTTTCAACCTTGGTAGCAAGGAAAGAAAAAAAAATATATCATACATAAAGAAATAAAAAGGATATGGACTGCCGCAGAAATGTACTGGAATAATCATAGTATTACTTAATACAGACATATCAAAGGTACAAGACAGTGATAAAAAAAAAAAAAAAGGTAACAACACATGAGGATAAGATGGTACTCACAATCAAGGTATAACCTACATCTTTGTAGCTTAAGTGTACCTCATATGTCATTCAAATCTCAGTAAATCAATGACATCAGTACTATTTAAATGGATGAACTAATTGTTGCTCATATAATAATCGAGAGGTTTTTATCTAAGGAGAGAGAGAGAGAGAGAGAGAGAGAGGCAGGCTTTAGAGTACATTGGTTGTCAACTTTAATAATACCTCTTGCCATCACCAAATGCCACTACAATTGACACTCAAGAGGCTCTGCATCCCAAATTCAGGGATGGTCATGCTCATATTAATTTTGCAAAGTTCTTAACAGCCATATCAAACCCAAATAGATAGCTCAATCAATGAAACAGACCTTGTCCTCTTTTAAGCTATTCTTAATTCAACCTACCAGAGTCTTAATGTTTCTATACTGTTAGAAAATTAAAAGCTTACAACATATGGAAGTAAAATTTACCATGGAGATTGCTGCATGAGTTATCTGCAGAACATCAATGCAAGCAGCAATGCAACCATCTGCAAGAACTGAGTCAGTCATATTTCCACTAAAAAAAGTGACTCTTATATCTAGGAAACATAGTTGCTTACCTCTGTCAACTACAGGGAGATGCAAGAACTTTCCGTCATGCATTATATGCAATGCATCAAGGATACTCGTATCCAATGTAGCACATTCTGGGTTCGGTGTCATTACCTAGAGAGTTTAAGATGAGATCGAGTCTGAGAGAGCTTCAACAACCATTTGAAAACCATGAAAAGGTGGATCCATAGCCAAGTGACCTCCAAAGTGAAAATTTTAATCTTCGGATATTTAATGATAGAAGAACGTAGATAGCTCAAAAGTAAGAAAAAGTGTCCATGTGTAATCTATTTCATCTTGCTATTGAAAACATCACAAGTTCAGTGTGAGCACTCCACTAAGCAAGTGAAGGTAAACTTGCTATTGAAAACATCACACGCTGGACAATCATAGAATAAACAGGTTCTACATTAATCTCTGAGAGCATCCATTGGCCAGAAAAATCATGTCCCAAACATCAAATAAACATTAAAAATATGTGACCAAGAAAGTGACTTCTTATTCTTCCAGGGTAAGTTTTAACTTACAATCAGAAAATGAGAGAGAGAGAGAGAGAGAGAGAGAGAGAGAGAGAGAGAGAGATGGATACAGGATATTTGGGAATCAAATATATACTTCAACAAACCTTTTCAACCAGAGTTAATTCAGGGGAGAGATTTTGTGCCACCACCCGCATAAGAATATCTTTCGAACTGCAGTTCAGCACACCAAGACAAAGGGCCGCAATATAATAAATAGGATGCCAAAAATTGGAAAACAGCAAAGGTACACTTAAACATGATCCCATGAGGATCTAGCATTAAGAGAAAGCCAATTTTGAACTGACGAATTTTACGTTAATATTCCTTGGATTTTGCTTCCTGTAAAAACAATCACTGAATTCACCCGGAACTCCCGCATCTTTTTGGCAGCAATATAGACTGGATCAGAGAGAGACGCTACAGCAACTCTGCAATCATATCAAGGATTCAACACTTGGTAATAGTAGCCAACCTCACAACTTCTAAATTAAGGCCGTAATTAGAAAATTCAGAGCTCAAGTTAAAGATAATTACTTTGTATTCTCAGAGATGATAGTTGATAGTGAAGGCTTAAACATCCGTTCCCTCAAACTTTCTATGAAGGCATGAGGAGCTGAAATAAATTCAGGGACATAACAAAATGTACATCAGACATACAGCCCACTAATGAAGTAATGTGACCTGGGAGTCAAGTACAGGATCTTAAAGCTTGCTTGAGATATTAATATGAGTTAAAGCAGAAAAAAATGACCAAAATAAGAGAGATCATTGTGTTAAATCTCTTGAGATGCAACATTTCATCATAAATGAGGAGATAATCATAAGAATACAAATAATATATATTATGACATAACAAATTCTCCCTTTCCTTGCATGCTTCTACAGTTGAATATTCATTTAGCTAAAGTAAGCATTCAGCGAAAAGAAGCTATACTAAGCCCGTAATTAACTTCTCATTTTTCTTTGAATGAAGCACCTTGTGATAAGCATTAAAGCATCTGCAGTAAAGAGACATTCCCAAAAAAAGGAATACCAACCAGAAAAATCGCTCCCCCACTGGCGCTCAACTCCTTCAACAGCAGCAGCAATTGCGCTCCCTTGCTCAGCAGCCTTCTCCATTCTTGAAATTGCATCGTAGAGGCACTTGGTGATATCCAACAAGGCAATAACCTCGCCATTCTCCACAACTGGAAGGTGCCTAAATTTACCTGTTAAAATAAAAATGAACCAAAAAACAGGAAAGTACCATTAGTGAATACCATTACAAGCATAGAGGTACAATATTTTTATTGGTCATCTGGAGCCATTTCATAAAATACTTAACAGACGTACCCTGAACCATCTTTTGAAGAGCTTCAATGGCTAATGTATCAGAAGTAACGAATATAGGGTTCCTCGTCATGATCTTTGACACTATAGTCTGTTCAGGCCTCAGTCCCTCAGCAATAACTCTAGTGGCAATATCCTGGCACCATGAGCCGTAAGATCAAAACCCCGAAAAATAAAATAATTCTAATTCTAATGATCCAAAAGAATCACATCAGTATCCCAGACCTTATCAGTAATAATTCCTGAAAGCAATGCATTCGAATCAGTTAAAAGAACTGCATCAACCCGACGAGCAGCCATGCGTCTGCATGCATCTGAAACAGTTGTTCCCTCGGGAATAGTGAGTGCCTTCGACAACCTTAGCTTCTTGACCGTCCTTTCTCCGCCAACAGAACTGCAGCATTTCGATTAGCCAGATGACAAAATTAACCACATTGAGTCAGAAGAAACCCAAAAAGTTTATTTTCACAGTAGCATTCAGCTAAACTGAGGCATTATAAATATTAAATATAGGCACCAACAATGGACCTCGAAATCAAGGTTGCACTTGTTTAACTTGGCTGTAGTAACACTACACACATCCTCAGTTCAGTGCCTGGTTTACGAAAGCAAAACTATCATCGTAAAGTACTCCATCTGCCAAATCGATAAAGTATTATAATAATATGGGATAAAAGTCCGATGAGAAACCACTTCAAAGGGGACTCTTTGACACATAACAATTTACCTTTGGAATCCATCAACTATCAAATTACAATTAAACCAGATATTCACTTACATCCTGAAGATGTACAAAGCAACGAAGCGACCAAAAAAAACATAATAAGAAGATCATGTCAATGACATTAATTTCCAAATTAAGACGCCGAGGATGAAAGAACTCACAGTTGAGCAGGAGGTGATGAAGGCTTAGAGGTATTCCCGTTCGCGGCGGCCCCATTCCCATTCTCCAATTGGGACGATTTCTTGGGGGCGGCGGGCGTTCTCTTGTGCTGGAAGCTGGTCCTCCTCAGACCCGGCGGAGCCCCGACTTGGCCACTCATCTTCCCACCAGGAAATTGAAGCTAGGGTTCAGAGAATTTGACGACGAGGAGTTGTCGATCAAAAGAGAAACCAAGGAGCCCTAGGACAATCGAGCTCGGGGAAAGGACCGGAGAGAGAGAACTGTGAGGGCTTCGGACCCTTCGGGTGGGCCTCGAAACACCCTTCTTCAGGAACTGCTGATGCTGCTGCTGCTGCTGCTGCCTCTTCTTCCTCGCTCCCCCACACTCTCTCCCTTGGCGGACGGAGGGCAAAGGTCGCTCTTTTTATTTTGTAATCACAGGTGGGAAATGGATGAGTTCAAATCAGACGGACGGACGGTTAAATTAGATTGAAGACAAATTCCGTTTTCCTTTCGCCCTTTTTTATTTTATTTTTAAATAACTTTAACTTAAATACTTTTAGATAATATGATATTATGGTATCAATAAATTCAATAAATTATTACTAATTCAAATTTAAACCATTTCAAAAATAAAATATTTTCAACATCTTCATTATTCTCTTTCACAAAATTCAAAATTAACATAACTAAAAAAAAGTCAAACAATCATAATTATTTCAAATTATTATTATTTTTATTTAAATAGATTTTCTCTTTATTTTCTTTTCCTGTGGTCTGAGTGAGGTTTCGGCTGCCTTTTGGCGGTTTATGTGTCTCCCAGTTGTGCTTGGTCCACACGCTCTTGTGCACAGGAATATCTTTGAGAAATTACTAAAATGAAACACACTATTGCTTCTCATTTTTTAATCCGGAAAATTAAAAATTTTTAATTATATAGTAGATTCGTAAATTTGGAATATAGACTTATAAAAAATGTTACTATTCGGATACACCATGAAAAAACTGTAACTAAATCGGGATTTTCAAGACAAAGAGAATGTTGGGCAGCAACATTGACCTGAAAAAAATTTGTGTTGGCTCCCAAAGCACAAAAAGAAATATTTACAAAAAAAAAATTATGAGAATAAATTTTTAAATTGTTAATTATATACAAATAATTATATTTTAATAGTTTTTTAAATATTTTTAAATTAATATAATATTTATATTAATTAGTCAATTATATTATAAAAATTATTTTGAAATATTAAATTATTTAAATTTATTTTTTAAAAATTTAGACAGGTTGAGGCTCAAAAAATTCATGCCAAAGTTAAGGATTTTTGGGTCGACCGAGATATTGGGTCATATTAGCACGCCCTAAATTCACCGTGCCAGCATAAATTGACCGTGCTACTAGAATGTGATAAGAAAAAAGTGAAATAAATAGTATGGTAAATTTTATAATGAGAATCAAAGTCATAATTCTTTTATTATTAGACCGAGGATGCCACTGTACTATTTGGAAAATTAGAAAATTTGATAATATCTAGGTTCATGAAATTAGCTTGAAAAGGAACCGAGGAAGAGTTCATTTGGGAAATTAATTCGGGCACTTAGACGAGTAGACCGAGGTTTGGTGCACATGACTTATCGTCCGAAACAAAAATTAGAAGTGACAAAACTCATTTTTTATATGTAATTTTTTTCATTCACAATACTCGAATAACGATTTGATTTAATTTACCGCATATTATACCCCAAATTTTGTTTGAGAGTTGACCCGATTCCATTGAGAGGAAGTATAAGGCAATCGGCGGCCCCGAAGCCCACAGCTTTGAACAAAAACAGAGTAAAATAATAAATAAAAATTGTTCCTCTGAGAAGAATTTTATAAAATTTCCCAACACAAATCTTTCTTCTTAATGCGGAACTGTCGAGCACGACACGTTTGTACTGATCTACCCAGAGAGGATGAATGATGACATTAAAATGGAATCAGTCAGTCCACTCATCTTCATTTTCAATTCTCTTGATTACAACTGCTATTTGACATTATACCCGGCAAAATCGGGCCCGGCACCAAAAAAATCATGCTTGAGGCGGTGGTTTTTCAGGCTGGACGTAATTTTAGGATGGCTGGTCTGACATGAAAAAGATATGTGTTGAGAAATTGAATGTTATATCGGAAAATTGAATAAAATGATTTCAGTATATAAGAGACCGATGATTACTATCTTACAAACTTAAGTTTTTGGATTAAATATGGGTCTATCACTCTTATAAACCCGATGGAATTTCTACATGGTATAGAGCGGTTATTATATGGACTCACATCTCGCCAAGGCCCAAGATCAAAAGAATATTCGAGTTAAGCTGTTGATAAATCTGAAACCGGAAGAAAAATGTCCGACTCATAGTAATTATTGAGAAGACCAATAGTCCAACTAGCTATTAGATTAGTTGACCTCCTCATTCGAGCACAAAAGAGTATGCTCGGCTCGTGGACAATTATTAAGGGCGAGTGTTCATAACATGTGACACGTGTATGCCACATTACCACGTGAGAGCGGGTGTTAGAAATGGAATTTCATATCAGAAAATTGAATAAAAAGATTTCGGCACATAAGAGACTTGGTACCACTATCCTGTCAGTTTAAGGTTTTGAGTTAAATATAAGCTCATCACCCTTATAAGTTCGATGGAATTTCTACAATATGGACTGTGCTGATACGTCAAAAATTTCGAACAAACCCAAAGTTCAAATATTTGTATGTGTGTTAACCGGAACTGCCAATCTACCATAATTATAAAAATTAATTAATTAAAATTGAATCAAATGTAACTTAATATTTAATTTAAATAATTTATATAATACATCTTGTACGTTACATATCATACATTCTATTTGATGAAGGAGAGGGCTCTCTCGGAGAGGTGTTTGAGGATGAGATGACTCTTCACCTCCAAAGTGTTCTTCTATTCCCAAAGAAGAAGGTTTGGAAGAGAAATTGGGAGCAGCTAAAACAGATATCACAAATTTCTCAGGATATTGGAGTTGGAGGCATTTGGAGCGATGGAGGGAATTGTACCAAGGTCAATCAAGAGCCTAGTCCACTTGAGGTACCTGAGTTATAGTAGCTCTAAATTTGAAAAGCTGCCACGAGGAATCTAGAATCTCAAGTGGATTGAGACCTTGGATCTACAGGGCAGAAGTTCGCCCACATCTCCTCTAGTTGTGCCTAACCCACGGAGGAAAATGGGTTGACTAAGGCACTTGTACCTTCCTCATCATTTCTCAATTGATAACTCGGGGAAGCTGAGATTGGATCGCCTTAAGAACTTGCAGACGCCGGAAAATTTCTCTCCAACAATATGTGAAGTGAGAGATCTATGAAAACTGACCCGTCTACGAAAGCTTACAGCAGTCTGCTCTCCACAAGATGCAAAATAACTTTGGATGTTTGCAAGGGATGCAGGAATCAAATTTAAGCACATTCCCTACTTGTGATCTTTTTTTATTGTGGGGGATAAATATCCCTTGCTTTTGATTGTTTGGACTGCCTCAGTCCTCAAATGTAAAGCTCTCACACATATTGCTGCAATAGAGATGTTTTTCAGGTGCAACAAAATTCATATTCGTTACGATATTTCTTTTAAGTTTATGCATCAGTGCAGTTGGCTTTCCGTTTCCTAGGATATTGACCCGGTCATGAGTGAAGGAGAGGAGCAAGGCGTAGCAAAAGCTGCTATTTTGGACTCGCAAGGATACATCAAGATCCTTTAAATCCTTTTCTCCCGACTGGGGCTTTGTTCGCTGTTCCCTCTGTAGAAACCGAAAAATTTGTAGCCAATCACAACTTGCCACCTCATCATCTACCAAATATTTGCGCAATTAAAAGAAAATTAATAGTAACAATATATCGGGTTATTAGATATTCTATTTTCCCGATATATCAATAAAAAAAGGAATAAAGGAATGAAGGAAATTACACAATATTTCCTTCATTGAATGTTGCCTAAAAGCAAAATAGGTAACCATATATTACAACCAAGATGGACGGTCAAGATCGATTCTTACCGACCAATTAGATGCCAGAACGAGGATTGCCACATCATCCTTTCTCCTCTATAAATAGAGGACTCTCCTTCGCAGGGAGGAGCAAGGAAGAAGAAGAAAAGGGAGAGAAGAAGAGAGAATGCACCAAAACCTGAGAAATCTTTGTCCAACCCGAGGCTCTCCAAAACCCTTTCGAAGTTCTGTTACATCAAAGACTCGGAGAAACCCTACACCAATTCGACGGATCAAGCTCAGAAGCCTCGGCAACTCCATTACTCGCTCCGATCGAGAACAAGCTGTGAAGCCCTCGCTCGAAGCAACATTCGGATTCATCGGATCAAGTCCATAGAGCCCCGGTGTTCCACCCCGACCGAGATCAAGCTGCTGCAGCCCTCGCTCGAGACTCCAGGAGGATTTGACGGATCAAGCTCAAAAGCCCCGGCAACTCCGTTACCCACTCTGATCGAGAACAAGCTGTGAAGCCCTCGCTTGAAGCAACGTTCGGATTCATCGGATCAAGCTCATAAGCCCCGGTGGTTCCAACCACAATTGAAAGTACATGGCTCAAGTCTCATTTGGAATCTAGCACAAAAGAGAATCAGATGATTTATTTATTTTTTTTATAATTTTCTTAGAGATTCGTACTCACTCAAAAAGAAAAAAGAAAAGCAATTGTATTAAAGATAATTTTGTCGTAACTTTTGTCGCGTCTTTGTTGAGACTCGAAATTTGTTGCGTACACCCTCCACAATATATCAAAAGAGTGCTGAATTTCTTTTGTTATCCTCTATTAAGATTTGTTACATTTGGAGTATTTTCTTTCAGGTTATGATAGCTATCTGGTATAACGCAAGGTAGTTGCTCCAAGGGACAAACCACTAAAACATGGGTTCAGTCTCCATTTAAACTGACTACTTTTCTGCCTTATTATATTTCTGTATATGCTTATCTAAAAGAAGCTAAATCAAATTTAATGCTTGAATGAGACATTGTGGGCTGTCAGATGCATTTTTGCTGCGTTTATAAAGTTTAAGCCGTTGTGTCAGGGTCTAGAAGTCAAAGCATGGCAAAATCCTTTCCAAGTATTGTAGCTTTTTTGCATGTATACCCTAGGTGGTTTTCTAAATTATGCAGGCCTGATGCAAGGTTGTTTGCATCGGTTCATTCGATGCTGGAAAAATGGCCTACACTAGCGAGCCTTCCACATTGGCAACATGAGCTACAGTGCTTCCAAAGACAAAAACAGCCGGTAGATTTTTTCCCCCTCTTCCTTAAGTTAGTGTCAGTCTCACAATTCTTTAAAATGTGTATTTTTTGCATCTCCTTATGCTATATTTGCATTTCCAGCAGCCTTATTTTCTACTTCAGACTCTTGTAGCATTGTGGCCCAGCCTCCATATGTGCTTGCTGCCTATAACCTCTCACACAAAAAAATGCTAGAGTATGTGCTCCATTTTATGATTTTCAATTGTTTCTTGATTTAGTTTGCCAGCGTCGGTTGCATTTTTCTTTTCCTTTGCAGATTTGATCCCTGGAAGCATATAGCAGTAGCACAGGCGCTCAATGTGATCCACCTCCTGTTCTTCGAAAAAACATTGACAATTTACAAGAGCTTCAATTGTATGCTGCTGCACTTTTGTATAATTCATGGGACATGCGTAATAAAACATTGTTCTCGAGTAACATCCCTGAAATCATTCTTTCTCGAGCTGTATTAGCAAAAGTTTTGGAGAACACAATCTGAATAGGCTGGCCAAATCATGAAATTCCAAAGAAGCATGAACCAATGTCAGAGCAGAAAATACAGATCTCGGTTTTTATATGATCTTTACAGATGCAACATTCAATTTAAATGGAGTTTTTTTCTTGCAGGTTATGCAACAAGGAAATCAAATGCTCTTTTAGCTTGGATTGAGAAAGATTGTGCTGCTTCTTCTCTTCATGCTGAAGACAGGGCGGTCCACTTATCATTATCAATGGCCGCTTTGCATGGATGGAGGAAGAGTTTGCTGCTATTTGTTTGCCTTAGTTTCTTTCCTAGCTCTGAAAACTGACTTTTGACTCACACTAGTAGATTTAAGCTGTCGTGTGCAATGTTAAGTCTCTTTTGTATCACTTGATGATCATTACAGTTTCCCTCGTGATGACTAGCTATGATTGGTCTCTTGTAACATCCAACTTTGATTCATGTTCCAGCAAGCCAATAATAAAGGCGTTGCCAGACCCAGGCAACAACAGCTTGTGTGTTGTTACCATGAGTAAGACGCTTTTCCTTTTTTAATTTCCCGGAAAAGTGATAGTGTTTCATTGTCACAGACGCTAATGAAAAATGAGAACTCAATTACAAGTAATCCCTTTGGCCAAAGAAGTGACAAGTAATCCGCAGTAATGTCGGCTAACATTATTGGGGTTTCGAGCTTCGGCAAAGCAATCTACTTTATTCTCATGACTTTAAGTATTCGCAGTCTCAACCGAACACCATCCTCCCATGGCCCTTTGAAGATGCTACCATTACTTTCATGCAAGACTATACATACATATATATGCAAAAATGGAATCCAAAGAAGGACCCTTGAGGCGCGGAACCCAATTCCGCAATGCTTAGAGCACCCAGGCTCGCAATAAGGTAGGAGATGAAGGGGAAGGAGGGTTTTGTGGCGAGGCTAACCCATCCAGTGTGTTGGGAATGGCTGGTGTATTTCAGACGAGTTCCAACCAAAGTAACGGTCATCGGCCCCTCATGTGGTTAGCCTTGCATCATCGTGAGCCACATGAGAGAGATGGTGGGGGGTGGCGAGGTCTGGTTGGTGCGGGTGTGGGGTGGGGTGCGGGCATGGTGATCCATCGTTATGTCACTGACCGAATACGCAATATCGCAAATGTCCATATCTTCCAGCCGGCTGTTTTAGGTGCTGTCTTGAATGGAATCAACTAAGACACCCACAAGACATATGTTTAATTCCGTTCCCTATTCCTTCAATCAGCATCCATTTCGAAGAAGCTTCCAGGAAACTACCAATACCAACATGGATACTATCCATATATGTTCGATTTCTTCCCGTGTTTGTCTTTCTCCTCACTGGCTCGGATCCATCCTGAGATCTGACAGATTAAGGATGCCTTTCTTCTGCAATAATATCTCCTCTTTAGAAGAAAATCGCAGAATTTCATTTTCCCATCAGACAATAGAGAAGGCAAGGAATGGAATAACCAAGCAATTAAGTAAAGAATCTCTGCTTCTGACACTTCCTGTTTGTATTAGTGCCCTAAGTCCAATCGCATATGATGTAGTTGGAGATATTTTACATTTATAAAATATAATTGAACTATTTTATTCATCATGTGCGATATATTTTGATAAAACTCATAAATTATGATAATAGTTTTAGGGTCATGATGAAATCATGCCAGTGAGATCTAAGATCTCAAAAATTATAATCTAAAATTGTTTCTAGTTGTAGGATTACTAAATCAGAAAGGAGTTTCTTATATTTTTTATGATTAAGTGTAATACTTGAGAACGGTAATACATATGAATAAATATTTGGATTTGACATTATATTCATATCCTAACTTATTCGAGACATTATATAATCGAATAATTTAATTACACGGGAATTAATCACTAAAGGTTGTTTGATCTTTTGATTGATTCTCACCATTCGGATAGTCATGATACATTACTAGACGTCAATATTGACTTGTGAGTTTAAACGATTAAGGATTAATTGGCTAATCTTATTAAATGGTTTAATGAGATTGAGCCTACTATCAACTTGATGTGGAGCCCAATGGGTCATACACAATATAAGTAATTTTTAGTAACAAAATTTAAATATGTCAAATTTCGAATTGAATTTTAAAATTTCATTAATATGAATTGAGCTCATAATACTTACATGTCTTATTGGGTAAGAATATTATACGATTAAATATTCGATTAAATTTTTAGAAATTTGATCGATAAATATTTTTTCAGTAACATCTAAAAGATTTTTGAAATTATGGAATTGAAGATTTTTTTTATGTGATTTGATTTACTAAAATAAATAAACCAACTCCCTTCGCCGAAGGTGATGGACGAAGAGATTGTCGAAGGAAGAAAAAGAAATCAACCCCTCCCTTGAAATAGCTGAGAGACAAAGAAAAGAATAAGATGCATTTGTGTGGTGACTATTTGTGATAATTGTTCTTGAATCTTTACAAGAAAACCTAATATAGATATCGTGGAGGGTGTGCATGTGCACGCCTAGTCAAATGATCGACTCCAAAAGATTTACGATTGATTGATCCGGGTACATTCAGACATGATATCAACATCTAAATTTAAACCCAAAGACTAACCTCAGTTTTTATTAAGTATATATTTTAAATCTATTTTAATTAAAATTTTGAATTATTTTAAAGGAATCACTGAATTCATGAATAAATTTTTTAAATTTAAATTTTCGTTGCGTTATGAATTCCCAATATTTCCATCATCACAAGATATGCCATTTTTCATCTTCCCAGATGCATGAAAATGCCTCGCAACAAAGAGCGGCAATTGACCATATTTTAGTGCCAAGCTATACCAAACACATCCTTGTCTCTCAAGTCAAGGACAGACCAAGCAAGCAATATTCCCATCTCACTCCCTAATGTAAGCAGAGGCATATTAAATTCCCATTAAGACAACTCAACATTTGACCATTTCTCTGAGAGTCTTGGACTTCTTTGCGCGATTAGAGGGATAGGGAAAGCTTCGACCTTTTTCCAGTGTCTTTCAGTTAGGAGATGACGAAGGGGAGGGTGGGCTTTGTGGCGTTGCTGATCACACTCTGTCAGGGACTGGCTTTGTCGTCGCCGTCATCATCATCATCTTCAGCTTCTCCGCGGGATTACTATGAGCAGAGCAGGTGGAACCCTCCTGGGTCGTTTCCAAGGGCATTGTCGTCGTCTTCCATGTTGCTTAATCGGGTCGGGCCCTCCATTGTCCTCCCAATCCACGGGAACGTTTATCCAATCGGGTATGCTCTCCCGAACCCAGAACAAGCCAGGAACTGAATTCTTGAAAATTCTCAGCTTTTCAAAATGTCCATCTAAATCCATGATCCTCCATGATCAATTTTCACCGCCCTTTCTAAAGTTGAAAGAAGCTGTTGGCATTGAAGTTCACGTTTTGTGACAAGTGGCAAAGAAAGAAGAACAAGGGAAAAATGTAGAAAAGAAAATAGAAAGTTGGATTGAGTTGAGCAGTGCAGATTCCTTTTCTTGGTATGTCACGTTGAGAATAAAACATAATCACCAGCAACACCATTTCAGTTATCTGTTGGTGTTGGACATCATTGTTGTGGTTGTTGCATCCTTTGTTATCGAATAAGTTGTCCTGTTTCAGGTCTTACAATGTGACCCTCCTCATAGGACAGCCTTCGAAACCATACTTCCTCGATCCCGATACCAGTAGTGACCTCACATGGCTCCAGTGTGATGCCCCCTGCAAGCGATGCAGTGAGGTAAATCACGCTTGAAACACTTTGAAATCATGCGTTTCTTAGCTTTATGGATATACCTACTTCAATAGGAAAAATAAGATCGATATGAATTAATGAGTGTGCTTGAGGCGTAAATCAGCAGTCATCTGCTCCCAATGCAGGCTCCTCATCCTCTTTATCCACCCAGCGATGACTTAGTCACACCCAGTGATCCGATCTGCACACCCTTGCAACCAGGTGACTACAAGTGCAAGAACCAGGAGCGGTGCGACTATGAGGTCGACTATGGAGATGGAGGATCATCCCTTGGCTTCCTTGTCAAGGATGTCTTCTCCCTCAGATTATCAAGCGGAGATCAGCGCAGTCCCCGCCTAGCCCTTGGGTCGGTAAATTCGCTCAATCTTGTTGTTGGCTCAGCGGGCTAAGCTGCCCATTTTTCCATGATTAGTTAATAATGCTAACACCAACAGATGAGCAAAGAGAACTTGTTCATTTTTGTTATCCCCTGCGTTCGAATATTTTCAGGTTTCAGAGCAGCTTGAATAGTAATATATTTGCCCCTGCATTTGAATATTCTAGTCATTCCTCTTTTGTCTCCATAAGAAATCTCAAAACCGAAATCGTAGCAATAAAATCTTTACAACTATAAATTCCATAGGGAACTACAGATTACCTCATATGTTCTCATATTATTCCTGTAGATGTGGATATTATCAGTGTCCAGGTTCGTCTCATCCTTTTCTAGATGGAGTTCTAGGTCTCGGGAGAGGAAAATCAAGCCTCACATCACAGCTCAGTAGTGAGGGTCTGGTTCGGAATGTCGTGGGCCACTGCTTGAGCTCTAGTGGGGGAGGGTACCTCTTCTTTGGAGACGGCCTTTATGACCCTTCCCGTGTGACATGGGCATCAATGACCCGTGACTCGTAATTATCCCCCCCGGATCCCACTTGTCTTGGTTTTCACTTCTATTGCTATCAGAATCATTTTTTCCATCCTTGTATGGGCAGAAAACATTACTCTCCTGGGGTTGCAGAGCTGGTTTACGCTGGAAAATCCACTGGGGTCAGAAATTTGTTCACATTTTTCGACAGTGGGAGTACTTACACTTACCTCACCTCTCAAGCTTATCATGATTTGACATTTCTTGTGAGTTCTGAGTAAAAAGAAGGCTTTGCCATAATTCCTTTGACTTTAGCATTTCTTTTAGCTTATGATCGAAATCCTTCAGGTGAAAAAGCGCTTAAAGAGAACAAAATTCAAGGAAGCACTTGATGACCCAACCCTCCCTCTCTGTTGGAAAGGCCCAACGCAATACAAGGACACTCGGGATGTGAAGAAATACTTCAAGCCCTTTGCTCTGAACTTTACAAATGGTGTAAAATCTGAGACACGGTTTGAAATTCCTCCCAAGTCTTATCTGATAATATCAGTAAGTACCAGCTCCAGAACTGTGATCCTCTTTTGAGCAAAGTAATGCTCTTTACACTCGAATAACTGTGAGATCTGTTTATAATTTGATCCAGTCCAAGGGAAATGTCTGTCTCGGAGTTCTTAATGGAACTGAAGCTGGACTGACGAATTATAATGTTGTTGGAGGTAACAAGTAGTATGAACTAATCCTCTCCATTTATGTCTTTGTAACTGCTCTTTGAGCACTTAAGATTACGCATCATCACAATCAGCTCGTAATCCCAGTTTGCTTAAATAATCCATTTCAATTGTTGCAATTCTGCAGACATATCGATGCAGGACAAGATGGTGATCTACGACAATGAGAGGCAGATGATCGGCTGGGCCCCACGAAGTTGCAAGCGAATCCCAAAGTCAAAAGCTTTCCTAGCATAAGAGGTTTGAGGCTGCTTCAAGAACGTAGCATATAGGGATTACTTGCATGTAATGGATGCCGGAAACAAAAGTGATAGTCTTCTTATCTGCCCGATTGAGTCATAAACAGCTCAAGCTCCATATGAGAATGTACATGGGGACTTCTCCGAGATATAAAATATTTGATATTATTCACCAAGCAGCTATCAAATTTGGGAATAGAAGCTGATAGATTCTTCAATCACTGTTCTTTTGTATCTATAGATCATCAATCCCCTCTGTACTGTAGCAGCAGCACAGAAAAAGTATGGGCCAAAATTATGGAGGCATAGTTCCAGACATCTCGGGCGACTCTTGGGCATGTCTCAGCCGAGTGGGCATGGTCCGACAAGTATAACAACAGTGTTGGACCATGTGAGAAAACTTTTCGAATTTAGAACCATGAAGAGTCCATGCCAACATAATTGACGTTTACGCGCAGATGTTCTTGGCATCTGTCAGAGGTGGAGACCTTGTACAGATCTTATCCAGATTTTAGATCCCGTGATGCTGTTCCATTACCCTCAACCAGTCCCCTCACTCACTCACTCACAAACAGAGGTTTACAGAAGGTAATGGGAATTCAGCACGTAGCAGACGAGCACAATGTCGGGTGGAGAGCTGCAGTTTATTCAACCCAGAACAATTACAACAGAAAACCACATCCTATAGATTCGAGCTACACACTTCAGGTCATGTCCCACACACCTTCTCCAGTGTCCAGCCCTATTGCTTTCCTATCTCAGGACTCAACTTGGTTGCCAGCATAATCTCACCTATATCATTTTTACCTATACTTTTTTTCTGTATAAATCAATTGACATAAAAAAAAACCCATTTGATCTTTACCTATTCATATTCGAGTCGGATCAATTCATTAATGGTAAATCTCTCTCAACAAAATTTAAAAAAAAAGTTTACCCATTAATTAACAATGTCTTTTTATCCTGCCGTTGACTTTTTTTCTTTTATATTTGACAGTGTACTTACATTTTGAGAATTTTTATATATTTTAATAGCTAAACATTTTAAAACTTATTTGGATTTAATTTACTAATATTAAGCGGTGAGCATCACTCTATGAAGACACTATTTCATCATAATACCTATTATACCCAACAACCTTCCCAGAGAGGGTAATGGCTGGGCGGGCCCACAAGCAACAGCCGAGGCACCAGACACGTGGCCCTAGCTAATTCGTTCTGGTTGCATGCAGGTTGTGACGTCAGCACATGAGTCATCGGAGTCCGTTGGTCCCCATCGGAGGAGGGTCGCGGATGTCTCTCATGTGGCTATTGCCTCTCTGGGTCGGTTGACTGCTTTCCCGTTGAAGCCCAGCGCCCGTGGTCAGAGCGTCAAAACTTTCCCGGCGTTGCGCTCGCCGCATTCTTTACGCCGTCTGACCAATCACTGAGTGCCACGTTTAGCGAGTCTAATTTTGGCCGGAACGTGGCTTTTCCTTTTTTTTTTAATTCCCTTTTTCCTCGGGTGGAAGGTGACTTAGACGAATTGCCTTTGTTGGAACATTATCAAATTACACCGTGAAAATCTATCCATCCGATTGATTGGTTGAAGTGATTCGAGAACTTTTATTTATCGCAAATTCAAATATCACGAACAAATTTAAAATTAATAATAGAATATTTTACATTTTAATTGACTAATTCGGCTATATTTCAATAATTTTTCAGAAATTACTAAAAGATAAATTTAAATGCATAAAAGGTGAATTCCAAGCATTGCTTGACCAAGACGTGTTATGGAATACTTCAGTAAGGGAAGGATGAAATGAATTGGAGTGAAATTGTTGTAATAACCAGATTTGTCTTAAACTAAATGCCCATGCCAGAAGCAGATTCTCCTCCGATAATCCCACAGCAAATCGAATTGTAATCAATTAAGCGTGTGTTAATCGCATGAATAATTATCATAATTAGGGCTAATTATAACACTGTTATAATTACAAGCCGGATTTATACGATGACCCGCTCCAACAGCGTGCGAATCTTTTGTGGGGTTTACATACCAAGAGTCAGATCCCAACATGTGGTAATATCCAACCAACTCATCGATGCAGGGTTCTCTTGTCGACGTCGGTGATCCTCGACCTGTGCATGGAATTTGCATCCTATTAGAGAGAGAAGAGGTACGGACGATTGCTTTTATCCTAAGTTCTGCCATGCTAAGATACAGAGAGACCACCCATGCAATCAGCCCACGATGGCAGTAATAGGCTCTTGACACAAACGCTGTTCAAGAAAATAGAGAGTTTACTGGTATGGGTTGACTGACTGAGCTGGTCTAGCCTCTGTTCAAGTTAAACAAGATCTTGAGTACGAGTTGTCTGGATGGAAAGAATATATGTGAAGGTTCTATTATGATCAGTGGGCTCATTTTGCTATAGATCAAGTACTGACTACTCACATAGTCCAATTCCCATAAATAATCAAATTGTACTTTAAATACGGGTAGATCCGATTGAACCAGTAGGTTTTCAGTCAGACTGGTAAATTCAATTTAATTGATGAAAAAATTAGTCGATTTAAAATTAAAAAATAACCAAAATATATTATAATATACTTATTTTATTTTACTAGAATTTATTTATATTTTATGTTGAACTTAGAATCAACATAACAATTATATTGAGGATTTTATTGTGAATCATAGTTAAATTATGATATTATGTTGAGTTATTGGTAATATTATATTATTAATATTATTTATTAAATATATTGTTCAACCCTTTGAACCACCGGTCTAACCCATGAACCCACACCTTGACCGATTTTCTGTCCGATCATATTTTAAAAATTATATTCTTTGATTTTCGACAATGTAAAAGAAAAAGAACAATGATTTTCGCTCAAGAGATTGTTTCTTTGGATTAGCCGACTGCCCTATGCCACAGACAGACCTAAAGCCCGACCTATCGAGAATGGGCCTTCAGCCCAAGGTGTCATTGGGCCTACGCTTTCTGTCCGGCCCGTCAATAGTTTAACTGACTTTGAGCTAGGTTCAATTCAATTCAATCCAATCCTAGAGGAACGCAGGATCAGTAGATTCTTCAAGGACCAGAGAGAGTCATAGGAATGGCACCGAACCGGCCTACTTGCTAGGCTTGTGGGGGCATCCTGTGAAGATTGACCCCAGGAAGCACCGCGGTCACCCAACCGATCCTCGATGTATGCTGCAACTAAGAGCTAAATGTAACTCGTATCTTTAAACGAGCTAATGATAAATAAATGCTAGAGGTCAGCTGTGGTTGCAGGCATAGTCAGGTAGAATGCAGAGTCTTATTAATCGGAATCGATGCAGATGTGGCCGACTCTGATCGGGCAAGCCAAGGAAGGGGGAGTCGATGTGATTCAGACATGCGTCTTCTGGAACTTTCATGAGCCTCAACCTGGTCAGGAGGTACCAGTACATATCATATGCATCCCACCAAAGTCATTGGAAGGAAAAGAACAGTGAACAATCATGGGAAAGAAAGCTGATGGACTTTCTCACTGTTGTTTCTGATTCATTTGTGCTCTAGAGTATGACTTCAGTGGAAGGCACGACTTGGTCAGATTCATAAAGGAAATTTAAGCACAGGGGCTCTACGCTTGCCTCAGTATCGGCTATTTCATCAAAGTTGAGTGGGCTTGCGGGTATGCTTCCCTTCCGACCTAAATAACTGAGAGAAGCCCTGTAATGTCGAAAGAAATATTCTGCCTTGAATTGTGCTCTATGTGAGGTGTTCATCTCTGACTGAGATTGATAAACTGGTATTGGTTTCCCCTTTGGGATGCAGAGGATTCCCTTTCTGGCTGCGCGATGTCCCGGGAATCATATTCCGAACAGATAATGAGCCCTTCAAGGTTTTACAGTCCTCCCATGTTGGTCCTGGTCAAGTGAACTTGATCAAGTGATTTCCTTCACACGATTTTTTTTTGGCAGTTTTACAAGCAAACCTTTACTATGAAGGTAAAAGACATATGTTTAATTCCGTTCCCTGTTCCTTGGATCAGCACCCGATTCGAAGAAGCTTCCAGGAAACAACCAATACTGACATGGATACTATTCATATATGTTTGATTTCTTCCTGTGTTTGTCTTTGTCCTCAATGGCTAGGATCCATCATGAGATCCGACAGATGAAGGATGCCTTTCTTCTGCAATAATATCTCCTCTTTAAAAGAAAATCACAGAATTTCATTTGCCCATGTAACAATAGAGAAGGCAAGGAAAAGAATAAGCAAGCAATTAAGTAAAGAACTTTTGCTTCTGGCACTTCCATCATCACAAGATATGCCATTTTTCATCTTCCCAGATGCATGAAAATGCCCCGTAACAAAGAAAGGCAATTGACCATATTTTAGTACCAAGCTATACCAAATACATCCTTGTCTCTCAAGTCAAGGACAGGCCAAGCAAGCAATATTCCCATCTCACTCCCTAATGTAAGCGGAGGCATATTAAATTCCCATCAAGACAACTCGACACTTGACCATTTCTCTGAGAGTCTTGGACTTCTTTGCCTGATAAGGGGATAGGGAAAGCTTCGACCTTTTTTCAGTGTCTTTCAGTTAGGAGATGGCGAAGGGGAGGATGGACTTCGTGGAGTTCCTGATCACACTCTGTCTGGTACTGGCTTTGTCGTCATCGTCATCACCATCATCTTCAGCTCCTCCATGGGATTACTATGAGCAGAGTAGGTGGAACCCTCCTGAGTCGTTTCCAAGGGCATCGTCTTCGTCTTCCATGTTGCTTAATCGGGTCGGGTCCTCCATTGTCCTCCCAATCCACGGGAACGTTTATCCAATTGGGTAAGCTCTCCCGAACCCAGAACAAACTAGGAACAGAATTCTTGAAAATTCTCAGCTTTTCAAAATGTCCGTCTCAATTCATGATCCTGCTCGATCAATTTTCACCGCCCTTTCTAAAGTTGAAAGAAGCTGTTGGTATTGAATTTAACGTTTTGTGACAAGTGGCAAAGAAAGGAGAACGAGAAAGGGGAAAAGTCGTAAAGAAAATAGAAAGTTGGATTGAGTTGAGCAGTGCAGATTCCTTTTCTTCGTATGTCGCGTTGGGAATGAAACATAATCACCAGCAACCCATTTCAGTTATCTGTTGGTGTTGGACATCATTATTGTTGTTGTTGTTGCATCCTTTGTTATCGAATAAGTTGTCCTGTTTCAGGTCTTACAATGTGACCCTCCTCGTAGGACAGCCTCCGAAACCATACTTCCTCGATCCCGATACCGGCAGTGACCTCACATGGCTCCAATGTGATGCCCCCTGCGTGCAATGCACTGAGGTAGATCACGCTCGAAATACTTTGAAATCATGCGTTTCTTGGCTTTATGGATATACCAACTTCAATAGGAAAAATAAAATCGATGTGAATTGATGAGTGTGCTCGAGACCTAAATCAGCAGTCATCTGCTCCCAATGCAGGCTCCTCATCCACTTTATCGTCCCAGCAATGACTTAGTCACATGTAGGGATCCGATCTGCGCATCCTTGCAACCGCGTGACTACAACTGCGAGCACCCACAGCAGTGCGACTATGAGGTGGAGTATGCAGATGGCGGCTCATCCCTTGGCGTCCTTGTCAAGGATGTCTTCTCCCTCAGATTATCAAGCAGAGTTCAGCTCAGTCCCCGCCTAGCCCTTGGGTTGGTAAATTCGCTCAATCTTCTTGTTGGCTCAGCTGCCTATGCTGCCCATTTTTCTATGATTTGTTAATAATGCTAACACTAACAGATGAGCAAAGAGAACGTGTTCATGTTTGTTATACTCTGGATTCGAATATTTTCAGGTTTCAGAACAGCTTAAATGGTAATATATTTGTCCCTACATTTGAATATTCTAGTCATTCTTCTTTTGTCTCCTTAAGAAGTCTCAGAACCGAAATCCCAGCAATAAAATCTTTACAACTCTAAATTCCACAGGGAACTACATATTACCTCATAGGTTCTCATATTATTCCTGCAGATGTGGATATGATCAACTTCCGGGTTCATCTCATCCTTTTCTAGATGGAGTTCTAGGTCTCGGGAGAGGAAAATCGAGCCTCACATCACAGCTCAGTAGTCAAGGTCTGGTTCGGAATGTCGTGGGCCACTGCTTGAGCTCTAGTGGGGGAGGGTACCTCTTCTTTGGAGACGGCCTTTATGACCCTTCCCGTGTGACATGGGCATCAATGACCCGTGAATCGTAATTATCCCCCCCGGATCCCACTTGTCTTGGTTTTCACTTCTATTGCTATCAGAATCATTTTTTCCATCCTTGTATGGGCAGAAAACATTACTCTCCTGGGGTTGCAGAGCTGGTTTACGCTGGAAAATCCACTGGGGTCAGAAATTTGTTCACACTTTTCGACAGTGGGAGTTCTTACACTTATCTCAGTTCTCAGGCTTATCAAGCGTTGGCATTGCTTGTGAGTTCTGAGTAAAAAGAAGGCTTTTCCATAATTCCTTTGACTCTGGCATTTCTTTTAGCTTATGATTGAAATCTTTCAGGTGAAAAAGGACTTAATGGGAAAACCATTCAAGGAAGCACTTGATGACCCAACCCTCCCTCTCTGTTGGAAAGGCCGAAGGCCATACAAGAACACTCGGGATGTGAAGAAATACTTCAAGCCCTTTGCTCTGAACTTTGCGAATGGTGTAAAATCTAAGACCCAGTTTGAAATTCCTCCCGAGTCTTATCTGATAATATCAGTAAGTAGCAGCTCCAGAACTGTGATCCTCTTTTGAGCAAAGTAATGCTCTTTACACTTGAATAACTGTGTGATCTGTTTATAATTTGATCCAGTCCAAGGGAAATGTCTGTCTCGGAGTTCTTAATGGAACTGAAGCTGGACTGACGAATTATAATGTTGTTGGAGGTAACAAGTAGTATGAACTAATCCTCTCCATTTATGTCTTTGTAACTGCTCTTTGAGCACTTAAGATTACGCATCATCACAATCAGCTCGTAATCCCAGTTTGCTTAAATAATCCATTTCAATTGTTGCAATTCTGCAGACATATCGATGCAGGACAAGATGGTGATCTACGACAATGAGAGGCAGATGATTGGCTGGGCCCCAGGAAGTTGCAATCGAATCCCAAAGTCAAAAGCTTTCCTAGCATAAGAGGTTTAAGGCTGCTTCAAGAACATAGCATATAGGGATTACTTGCATGTAATGCATACCGGAAACAAAAGTGATAGCCTTCTTATCTGCCCGATTGAGTCATAAACAGCTCAAGCTCCATATGAGATTGTACACGGGGACTTCTCCAAGAAATAAAATATTCGATATTCTTCAACAAGCAGCTGTCAAATTTGGGAATAGAAGCTGATAGATTTTTCAATCACTGTTCTTTTGTATCTGTAGATCATCAATCCCCTCTATATTGTAGCAGCTGCACAGAAAAAGTATGGGCCAAAATTATGGAGGCATAGTTCCAGACATCTTGGGCGACTCTTGGGCATGTCTCAGCCGAGTGGGCATGGTCTGACAAGTATAACAACAGTGTTGGACCATGGGAGAAAACCTTTCAAATTTAGAACCATGAAGAGTCCACGCCAACATAATTGACATTTATGCGCAAATGTTCTTGGCATCCGTCAAAGGTGGAAACCCTGTACTGATCTTATCCAGATTTTAGATCCCGTGATACTGTTCCATTACTCTCGACCAGTCTCTCACTCACTCACAAACAGAGGTTTACAGAAGGAAATGGGAATTCAGCTCGTAACAGAAAGTACGTACGAGCATAACGTCGGATGGAGAGATGCAGTTTATTCAACCCAGAACAATTACACCAGCAAACCACATATAGTAGATTCGAGCTACCCACTTCAGATCATGTCCCACACACCTTCTCCAGTGTCCAGCACAATTGCTTTCCTATCCCAGGACTCAACTTGGTTGGCCTGAGACGCTGAGCTGACCATTTTACTGTTACCCAAGAGTCAAAAAATGGATTGGCCCAGGCTCTACCCATTGTAGTTCCGGTCTCCTGCATTGACCCGTTTACTCTTTTCTTTATTTTAGGTTCAAATTTTTGTTTCAAACAGATAAAGTTGAAAGTCAAGGTCAACATGCCATATTGGCGGTTGCTCCAAATTTGTATGAACCTGCAAGCTGTCCAGGTTACAGAAGGAAACAGCAATCATTTCTATTTCCGTTTTCTATTCCTTTTTGGTCGACCTTTGGGATAATATCTTAAAACTGGCTTCATGATATCTAAAACCACGTATAATAATATATCCATTAGCATGTTTCCCTCATGTTCTGAAGAAATTGATCCACTGATATCCATTGAAACATTAGAACGATCTCAAAAAAAAAAAAATGCTCCATAGTTGTCAAGAAGAATGTTCTATCACGAACAATGAACAAATCCCTAACTTGAGCTACCCATTTCTGGAGATCCCTTGACGCCCTCCATCCCCAATTTGCTCAGACGATCAAGTCTCGAGCAGATCATGAAAGCAAACCTAGCCCTACTGCTGTTTCTCCAAATCCATCGGGCTCTATATATCGAATTATTTCTGGAAAGATAGTTGTTCCTAAAGACTGATAATCAGTTTTGATGAAAAACTACGAAATTTAAAATACAGTTCTGAGTTCTTTCTGTCGGAATTGTTCCAATAAACTGTCAAAAGAGCTCCCGCTGGGTATTCTGTTTTTGGTTAAATGAGAACATTTCTTGCAGAGGAGAGAACTGGTTCTCCTGCTGCTGAGGCTGAGTGCTGAAAATCTCGTTGTCATCCAATAAGCCTTCCATGGAAAATTCGAATCCCTTCTCGAGGTTGTTCTCAAAGTCTACCCACAGAGATTCACTCTGGACCTCCTTGTTGCATTCAGGCGCGTTCACATGATCTGAGCCGCTCAACTCGGGCTGCAGCTTGGGAACCGATTCCAAGATTTCCACCATGTGAGCATCTCTGTTTTCTGACAATTTATTCATAGGCTGCTTGCTGATCGACAGGGAAACCCCAGGCTTCTTGTTCTCCTCCATTTCTTGAGCCTGCAAGGCGCTCGGTTCAGTTACTGTATACTTCTCAATGTACCCTTTCTTGTTGTACACTCTGCAGAGGACCCAGTCATCAAGCTGCAAAACCGGAAGGCATTAATTAGGCTGACCCGTTGAATTCATTTCAATGTGTCCATCTGAGAGTACCCGATCGATATTCTTGTGCTTAGTATCCTGAGAAATGGGTTGATTGGTGTACCCGCATTTGGTTCTTCTTCCCAGTGGGGGAGCGGTCCACATTAGCTAGTCGGTATTCATGCATAATCCAGTTGGTTTTGATGCCTTCAGGAGATTTCCCCAAATAGAAGGCCAGCCCTTTCTTAATCCCGAGTGTCTTGGGCTGCCCAATGTGCTTGTCCGCCCCAGTGGCCTTCCAGTAGCCGGTTCTTGCTGCCCGGTTCGGCCTCATGCCGTTGGGGTATTTCCTGTCCCTCGGAGAGAAGAAGTACCACTCCTTTTCACCGTACGTCGCCATTTCTGCATACAATATCGAGTTATCACATCAAGATTCCAATTGGGTATAGAGCACACAGAGTGAACTGATGGTAGCCCACGAACCAGGGGTAAGAAAATAATGCTAAGTGCATGAAAAGATATTCTGATGTTCAAGATCACAGATCAGGTGTAACACATTCAAAAAGGGAATCAAATTCATCATCATCAAGAACATCTCCCGCGGTCTATAATGAGATTGGAGATTCATCAGATATCAATGAACGTGAATCACATCAGTCCCGAGACGCGAGGTCCTCGTCGCCATGTGAAAAACAGACCATTAGCAAACGATCTTAAGGGGTATTGGGTGTACAAATCAATGTGCAACTCGACTAAACTCCTTTCAACTGATTAGGACAGCAGAGAACGGAACAATAAAACACGAGGAACGGAGAAGTCGGGCTGTACCGGGAAGGTCCCACGGGTCAAGCCTGTAAAGGTCGACCTCAGCAATAACGGGGGCGGCGAGGGGCTGGCCCTCACATTTCCGGATGAGGTATTCTTTCACGAGCTCATCGTCCGTCGGATGGAACCTGAAGCCGGGAGGCAAGTTCAAGCTAAAGTCCACCATCGTCCTGCTCATACGTCGTCCCTGTCTCTCTCTAAAGTCTGCACTCTGCAGTGTATCTCTCTCTCTCTCTCTCCCCAACTCTGCTCTGAGAGGAAGAGGCCGAAGCGATCTAATGGAGGACGTGAGGAGAGAAGGCGCACAGGAGAGGCTTATATACAGAGTCGGGGAGGGGGGTGGAGGTGGATGGAGGCTTTATTTTCCACGTGCAGATTCCTACGTCGTATGCTTCCTCTTCCTCTGTCCAAACAGTGAGGCCTGTCCCAGAGACAACCTGTCTGCATCAAATCAGCCAAGCATTACTGACTCACAGAGGGAAAAAAATCTAGAGGAATGAAATATAACAGTAGAATAAAAAAATAGATTTATTATAAAAAATCATCCTATCATAATCTCTGTTCTCATCAATTCCATGTCTTCTTCATTTCCCTCTTTCTCTTACGTGTCTCCGATATAAGAGTCGAAGAAGATAACAATGTAATCGAGATGTGAGTTTGACGCGGTGTCATCCCATGGTGACGAATTGTCAGCTGGCCCTGGGTAACTGATAATTGACTGTTATGCATATGGTTTGAGGTACACTTGGAGTAAGCAAGTCCCCACTATACCAACTTGGTGGTTTAATATCATAATTCAAATGTCATTGTCAAGCAATTCGGTGAGTTTTAAGGTTCCAAGTTTGAATCATCTCTAGCCCGTCTGTTGAACGCAGAAGTCCTAATATTCCATATCGGGGGCTGGGTGAGCGAGTTGCTAACACTACTACTGCATTAATTTTATTTATCATGAAAACTCTATGTTTTAATAGTTTTTCTTTATAATATTCGTAATCTAATATCTAAAAATTAGAACCATAACGAGTTTGGAGTTTGGTCACTTGACTACATGATAAAGTCTTTCCAGTCATAAATTTTATTCATTTACGGTATTTAAATTTTAAATCTTACATAAAAAAAATAGAAAGATTGAACTGACATATTCTCACATATTTGTTAATATATATATTTTTTTTTCTGATTACACAGGAGGCTGATAAACTTAGAATGATATAGTAGAAGAGGGGATGGAATAAA
Organism: Sonneratia alba; assembly: GCA_900174645.1. NCBI lineage: Eukaryota > Viridiplantae > Streptophyta > Magnoliopsida > Myrtales > Lythraceae > Sonneratia > Sonneratia alba. The sequence goes on from FWPY01000060.1 coordinate 7,191,959, forward strand.
GAGGTATGAAAAATCTCATAATAAAAATAAAATCTATGGCCTTTTGATTGTTACGGCGATGACAATATTACTGCACCAAACTCTTTTTCTTACATAATACTTTTTTTAGTCTAAATAATATGATATATAGAAATTTTTTGAATAATAAATAATTCAAATTTGACTCGAATTTACTTACTAAAAGTAAAAACTTTTTAACATAATTAATAAAATTTAACCAACTATTTGTTATTCTATTGTTAACCTTTTTTTAGTCCACAGTTGCCATTATTTTTTTTTATAATTTGTCCACATTTAATAGCTAAAAAATGTAAATTTATTTAGATTTAATTTGCTAATATTAACTTGTAAACATTACCATGTAAAGACACTGTCTCCACATAATACCTGTTACCCTCTCTTGGCGGACTGGGAGTGGAGCAATCCCAACAACCTTCCCAAAATGTGATCAGCTAGCTGGGTGGGTCCGTGGGGGGGCCCAGAAGCAGCGGCCAAGGCGTTGGACACGTGGCCCTGGCTAATTCGTTCTGGCTGCATGCGGCTTGTGACGTCATCACATGAGTCATCGTTGTCCGTTGGTCCCTATCGGAGGGTCGCGGATGGCTCTCCTGTGGCTATTGCCCCTTTGGGTCGACCGTTGAGAGCTTTACCTTTCAAGCCCAGCGGAAGTCAAGTGGTCAAAGCGCCAAACCTCGCATTCTTTGTGCCGTCTGACCAATCACTGAGTACCACGTTCAGCTAGTCTATTTTTCGCCGGTAGGCGACTTTTCTTTTTCTTTTTCCTTTTTTTTAATTCCCTTTTTCCTTAGATGGAACGTTACTTGGACAAATTGCCTTTGTTGGAACATTATCAAATTACGGTGTGAAAATCTATCCACCCAATTAGTTCATGTGATTGGAGACATTTTAACTATCACAAATTCAAATTTCACGGGCAAATTTAAAATCAATAATCGAAGGTTTTATCTTTTAATAAATTAATTTAATTATATTTTAATAATTTTTAGTTAATAAGATAAATTTAAATATATAAAAGGTAAATTCAAAGTCCTCACAATAAATATTGGTCCCGGCTACCATAACCTCAAGAAAATTGCACAACACTAATACATACAATATGTCATCTCGACTATTAATACTGTTATGCACGGCTCGGGATTCTCGATGAACAACACTTTGCTAGACGGCCCATAACACCGATCAAGAAAGCAGTTCTCCAACACGGAAACATTATGTTTGCACGAACAAATCATATGTCGACCGTTGAGCATGTGCGACATGCGTTACTTGACCAAAATGTTTCTAAGACATGTTATTATAGTTTTAAAATTTGGACCGAGCCGGCTAGTTCAACCAGTTCGACCTAGAATTGACTACTCACCTCGTCTGATTTTCAAAATTAACCCAATTAGAATTAAAATGTGATCAGCTCTGATTGAACTGACCAGTTCGTAGTCGGACCCGTAAATCCAATTGAACCGATAAAAAATTAATCGACTTAAAATTAAAAAAATAAAAATCTATTATAATGTATTCATTTTATTTTACTAAATTTATATTATATTTTATGTTGAACTTGTGGTTAATATAATGACTATATCATATATTTTTAATATAAATTATTGTTAAATTATGATATTATGTTAATTTATTGATAATATTATGCTATTAATATTATTTATTAAACATACGGTTCGACTCATTGAATCTATGATTTGATCCATGAACGCATACTTTGACCGTTTCCGGTTCAGTTTGGTTTTAAAAAACTATGGAGTGAAATTGTTGTAATAACCAAATTTGTTTAACTAAATGTCCATACCAGAAGCAGATTCTCCTCCGATAATCCCACTGGAAATCGCATTGTAATTAATCAAATAAGTTTTAATCACATAAATAATTATCATATTTAGGGCTAATTGAAAAGAGATCCATCAATATCCCATTTGCTGGGATCCAACGGGCCGAAGTGAACCGTTACAGCGTTACTGCCGCTAAGCTAAGACACAAAGCTGGGAAGGAATTGGTCCTGAGAGACCAATAACCGAATCGACTGAATTATTCGTAATTATTACTGCTGGGTCGCAAGAATAGCTGAGGAGGAATTGAAGTCGAAAGACCCCAATCAGTGCAAACGCACCCAACTGGTGCTAATACTGTCGAGGAGTCAGAACCCAAAATCCTCGTGGACCAAACATTTTCCAAGGTTGAGCTTAGAGATGTTGAATGGGCCGGGCCGGTTTGACCCGGAATAGGCCAATCAAAAGCCATGATTGGTCCGGATCGCCCCGAACCAAATCATAGCAATTCTTATTGGGCCAAGTCCAAGAAATATGTCCGTTGAATAAGAGCCAGCCCGGACCGTTTTCTTATTGAACCGACTCGGAACCATCGCAAAACTGGCCTAGCCCACCAAAATCATGCAAATTAATAGTTGGATTTTGTCGGATTAATTTAAAAATAAAAAATTCATTTAAAATAATTTAAATATAATAATAATAATAATAATAAAGATAAATGGTTTACGTGTCAAACTAGCCAAAACCTTGAACCGGCCCATTTATAAACTGTTCTGGACTCGTTTATATATGCCTAAACTGTAACTCATAACCGAATTAGCTTGTTAAGCAAATGAGGCCGAACCGTAATATGGCCAAATGGTTTTAGGCCCATTTGGAACCGGCCCAGACCGCTGGCTTTTAACAACTGTAGTCAAGCTATCAGTGAATTCTAAGACCCAAAAATCGATAATAGCCCACGATCGCAACCCAATCCACATTAGGAAAGGTCGTAAGCCGATACTAACTGCAACAAAAGCTAAACGACTGGTCAAGCCTGGCCTACAGCCCTGTCCCACAGCCATACTGTAAGGCATATAAACAGTAAATTCTCACGGCATATTAGGGTGGAAATGTCCTGCTCACTTGACTGACAGACCGACAGTCTGTTTGATGAGATTTTTATGCTTGGTTCTCCGTCCGACGCATCCCGACTTCTGCCCGTATTGTAACTAAGAATGGAATAGCTGTCGTTGTAGTGAAAGGGGAGCTGACTTGACACAAAGCTAGCAGCATCACAATTCTTCGAGATTTCTTCTAGGGTCTCGCCTTGTATTAGTATCGGATCACAGGCAGTAAGAATTCTAATTCATATAAATTGCACCATTGGCTGAACTGCATACATTATTAACCAGATCTTTCAGGCATCAGGCTCGGCATGTACGCAAGGATTGAGGTCTCCCTGTTAAAGCCATAACAGTCATAACACTGGGGCCTCCATGGAGACTGTACCATATAAATGGGCACGGCCATAAAATCAAGGGTTTGTAGATCAGTATGTACCTCCCGTTCGATTGACTGTGCAGTTAATCTGGTCTGACCTCTTGAGCTGTGAAGAAGAACGGTGAAGCACACACACAAAGTCGTCTGTGTGCCCTACATGCAAGTGCTATGGGAATGGGACAATCTTGTCCTGGCTAGCTGCTGGTTTTTTTTCCTTGTACGCGATACAAAACGGTACATATAACTTAGTTTCCAAGGGAATGATGTACCTCTTGCTTGCGGACGGTTCCCTGACCTTGAAGAGCCCAGCCTTAGGACTTGAAGTACGCAAGCCATAACTTGCTGCGAAATCCTTATGGCCCCCCATCTCCCTTAGCCCTTTTTTTCAATTTGAAACTGTAGACCCTTTTCTTGTTGGGTTAGGTAGATGCAGTGACTAAATGAATATTAGTTCACTATTATGGACAATTAAAAGGGAATTTGGCATCTTTTTATCTTAAAATAATAATTCGAATTCAAATATTATAAATGAAAGAACATTTATGACTGAAAGATTTTATCCTTTCATTAACCCGACACAAACTTAAATATATTGTATCGGATCGTAGCTATCACCGCCCAAGGCACGAGGCTATGTTACTACTATATTTGATTACAAGAGACAAAGTCCACGTCTCCTTTTTAGCAACCCTTTTCATGAAATGGCATCAAAATACAGGCACGAAAAAACGTAATGTTGTATGTCGTGATCTGCCTGGGAGTTTTATGCACGACGGCTAGCACTTGTCAATTCTTTTTTTTCCCAATTTTCGATGGTCGCTCTGCGGGACTGAGTTGTCTCAAAATGTAGGGCTCTTTTGTCTTCTACCGTCCATAATTTTCTCCGAGAAATCATCATCTACTGGTCCGACCAACGAATGGTCGACGCATTGGCAGTAAATATCATACCAAATGCCCGTAGACTGATCGACAGTTCTCGCGGGAGTTTATCGATTTTCTCCTCGCAAGGTCGCAGTGGTCAGAGGACAGCGGCTTGCAGTAGCTCCGGCTTTTCTATGCGCGTGCTTTTGAGATGGGTTTGCAGGTGCAGGACTGTACAATGCAACCCAATAGCAACTCAGCTCGTTATAAAAGAAAATATATACGTAATTCTTTCTGATGGGAGATCAGAGAAGCCAATGAGCTGTGATTTATCTACAATTAAGGGGTTTGGGAACTCTTAGTTGGGAGGCATCCCGAAGTCCGGAACACGCTAAGATTTATCTACAGTCGTGTTCTACACACTGAGAGCACCCCCTCTCAATCTCACTAATAAGAAATCCTCAGAATTGACTTCTGGCCAATAATATATATATATATATATAAACAATTTTAAAAGATGGCATAAAAGAGTATGAGTAATTTTATGATAAAAATTTAATTTATAATATCTTAATTATTAGATTAAAATCGGTATGAACCCATATCTTACCAGTTCTCTTGGATCTAAGAGAGATGATTACCTCCATGGTTAGGAGTTATCTCTTTCACATTTTCACTTAAGCAAAATTGGCCCCAGTGCAAGGATTCAAATTTTAAATTAAAGGAAAATGAGCATATAATAATCATGTCTATAGAATTGCTTCACCTTTTTCATCCTTAATATTTATAAGGAATTTCATAGTTTTAAAAACTATGGTTTGAATTCTCTTTGCTGTGGTGCACAGAATATTCCACGTCAGCGAATTCTCACTGGTGGGTTCATCAGATATATATATGTGTGTGTGTAAGTATATATCTCTATAAGCAGCTGCCTGCTCATTAATTAGGATCAGTTTAAGGAAACAGAGTCAGAATGCAGCCAGTTGCCATCAATGGCAATATAGAGACTTCACGGGGGAGATGATCATTACAAGTAAACGGTGACACAGACGAAACCCTGTATGTGAGAGAGAGGGAGAGATCTGCGGAGAAAGATGGGGCGGTGGCGGCTGCTGTGGCTGATCGTGGCGGCGGCGGCGGCGGCGACTGCAGGGGGTGGCAGCTCGGTGAGAGCGGCAGAGGTGACATACGATGGAAGGTCGCTCCTCATTGACGGGGAGAGGAAAATTCTCTTCTCCGGTTCCATTCACTATCCTCGCAGCACTCCTCAGGTAATTTATATCATATATTCGTACAGCATCTGCCATACTTTTGCCTTTCATATATCACATTCGACCTTTACATTGTAATCTCCCCCCACGTCAGTAGACCCCAGAAAGCGATTTCCATCGATCGGTGGAACTCCGTTTGCCGTTTCTAGATCTACAGTTTCCCTTCGTAACCGAAAGTATAATGTCAATTTCGTCTTCATCCCGGCTGAGACGGCTGAAACTCGGCCTTGGGAACTCGACGAAGCTCGCATTCCCCCGTTGAGCTGTGCTCCGGAGTGACCAGGCTCAATCTGCCCGTGCTTGCCGGAGACCATAACTTGTTATTAAGAGGGCAGACCGGACGAGAGCTCAAGCTCGGGGCGATCTTCTGGTTTGAGTCTCCGATGCCTGAGCCTGTGGAATTAGGGAGGGAAATCTTTGATGGTCCAGAATTGTAGCTAGTGAGAATTCACATTGATGTTCATGAGATTCCATTTCATCCTCGCCAGCGTGTGGCAATCAATACGCTCTTGACTACTGACCTGGACAAAGCTTAGTTTCCTTTTCCCCGTTCATTTTTCCTCTCAGCGTTAGACCTACCTCGTTGACTCTATCATATTATTAGATTATCTGAAATACTAAGGTTATTAATATTTTTTTCGATTATTTAGAAGACTCATAAGTATAGAATAAAATAGTAAAAATAAGAAAAAAAATTTTACGATATAAATCGAATTTATATCTTTTTGATTATTAGGTTCAAGATGGTACTATTGCACAAAATCCCATTTATCAAATAAATTTTGAATCATAATAAAGTTTTCTAGGGTATTATTGGAAGATTTTTTTTTTGTAGATTATGAGTTGAAATATGTGATTATAGGCAAGAATATAAGATATGTCAAAAAGTCGGTAAGTACAGGTAAAATAGTCATAGAGTTTGGTCTTAATCGAAAAGAACCCGTGTGGATACAGGGACTATACTGGTTACACCGTAAAATCCTAGTACAATCTTAAATTACGGTAAACTTTTGCGGTTAAGACACGTCGGTCGGGCTCGAACAAATTCCGGGTCGGCGTCGGAAGCCAAAAGCCCGACAAGAAGAAACTTTCTAAAGAACAACATTCACCAAGCGGTGAATTTCGCAATTCTCAACGACTAACCTGTGGTCCGTCCGTGATCGTTACTGTATTACATCACGGGTTGGCAAATGGGAGGCTGTGGTTCTCTTAACTCTTGTGAGCTGCAGCACGCTGGCCTTCCTGAAAAACCAACAAACGCTGTCCTTTCTCTGTCTCTTTTTTTTTTCTAAAATTTAAAAATATAAATTAATAAGTGAAAATATCTAACCTTATACGTTAAGATTTGAAAAAAGCTTCTTTTTTTTTCACTTAAGTATGAATGTTTTGTCCCTTTTAGAAGCTGAGGGAAAGGGCCGGCAGAAAAGTCGTGAGCCACCGAAACCAGAGTGAGAAGAGAGAGAGGAACCGTCGTGGAAAGTGTGAGAGGACAGTGCGATTGGTATGAAGACGATAACAAGCTTTTGAACTTTGTGATAGGATGTTGGGAGAAAGTCCTACTCGTTACGGGTGTGCCGAAAAGCAGTAGGTAGAGCCGGTCATAGGTCCTTGGCACAGCTCAATAGATTGCTTATTAGGATTAGCCGACTGACCTTTGCCACAGACAGACCTTAAGCCCGACTTATCGAGAATGGGCCTTCAGCGTTCGGCCCAAGGTATTATTGGGCCTATAATTTCTGTCTGGCCCATCAACAGTATCATTGACCTGGAGCTAGGTTCAATTCAATCCTGGAGGAAAGCATGATCAAAATAGGTTCTTCAAGGAGCAAAGACAAATGGAGAACCGTTGGTCAAAGGAATGGCACCGAACAGGCCTACTTGCAAGGCTTGTGGGGGGCATCCTGTGAAGACTGACCCCAGGAAGCACCACACGACCGATCCTCGGTGTATATTGCAACTAAGGGCTAAATGTAATTTGTATCTTTAAACAAGCTAATCATAAATAAATGCTAGAGGTCAGCTGGGGTTGTAGGCATAGCCAGGTAAAATGGAGAGTCTTACTGATGGAAATCGATGCAGATGTGGCCATCTCTGATCAGGCAAGCCAAGGAAGGGGGAATCGATGTGATTCAGACATATGTCTTCTGGAACTTGCACGAGCCTCAACCTGGTCAGGTAACAGTACATATATCATATGCATCCCACCAAAGGAATTGGAAGCAAATGAATAATGAACAATCATGGGAAAGGAAGCTGATGGGCGTTCTTACTGTTGTTTCTGGTTCATTTTGTGTTGCACAGTTCGACTTCAGTGGAAGGCACGATCTGGTCGGATTCATAAAGGAAATTCAAGCGCAGGGGCTCTATGCTTGCCTCAGGATTGGCCCTTTCGTTGAAGCTGAGTGGGCTTACGGGTATGCTTCCCTTTCGACCTAAATAACCGAGAGCAGCCCCACAGTGTCAAAAGAAATATTCTTTCCCGAATTGTGTTATATATAGGGTGTTCGTTTCCGACTAAGATTGATAAACTGATATTGGTTTCTCTTCTGGGTTGCAGAGGATTCCCTTTCTGGCTGCACGATGTCCCGGGAATCGTATTCCGGACAGATAATGAGCCTTTCAAGGTTTTACAGTCCTCCCATGTTATGACAGTTGGTCCTAGTCAAGTGAACTTGCTCAAGTGATTTCCTTCACATGATTTTTTTTGGCAGTTTTACATGCAAACCTTTACTACGAAGATAGTGAGCTTAATGAAGTTGGAGGGTCTATATGCTTCCCAAGGAGGTCCCATAATCCTATCCCAGGTGATGTACTCGGTTACATTTATAATGTTCGAACTCGGTTAGCAGAAATGAAAATATCATCAAGTTATATACGGCAGCTCCTATCCACTTCCCATGTGACATTCATTCTGATGAACTGGAATTTTACAGATAGAGAATGAATACCAGAACATTGAAGCAGCCTTTCAAGAGCAAGGGCCATCGTATGTTCGCTGGGCAGCAAGCATGGCAGTCGGGCTTGAGACAGGGGTTCCATGGGTCATGTGCAAGCAGGCCGATGCTCCTGATCCTGTGGTTAGTTATATTAAATTTGTACCAGCACATTCTTGTACTTCTTCTAATCATCTAAAGTAAGTTCATTCACTGGTCTAAATCTTCCATCTGCAGATCAATACATGCAACGGGATGAGATGTGGAGAGACATTTGTAGGACCAAACTCACCGAGTAAGCCATCACTTTGGACCGAGGACTGGACATCCTTGTAAGTCCTCAGGCGAAGTTCTCAGTAACAAGATCTCGGTATAGACTTCTGATTTAAATAGCAATAATCTTACAGCTATCAAGTATTCGGTAAGGAGCCATACCTTAGGTCGGCAGCAGACATTGCATTCCATGCAGCACTCTTTGTCGTGAAGAAGAACGGAAGCTACATAAATTACTATATGGTACATCAGATTCTGTCACTTGGTTTTTACTCTTTACTGGCACATGCTGTTTTTTATGCTAATGAACAATAACTCTTCATACAGTATCATGGAGGAACGAACTTTGGGAGGACAGCATCTGCATACGTAATAATGAGCTACTACGATCAAGCCCCTCTCGATGAGTATGGTGAGCAGTGAATTATCCTCTCATTCACAAACCTGCTTGCTTCACATGAAATGCTCAGAAAGAAGACCCTGCCTTTAAGAAAAGATAGACACAAGGAATGAGGATTGCCAAAAGGAGTTTGACAAAGTGAATTTGAGTTTTCGGGCCAACTATAATTGTCATAGTTAACAAGTTTCATCTGTCTAGGCCTTAAAAGGCAGCCTAAGTGGGGACACCTTAGAGACTTGCATGCTGCGATTAAGAATTGCTCGGTGCCGTTGCTGCAGGGCACAAGGACGAACTTCTCTCTCGGCCCGCTTCAAGAGGTGACATTAGCAAGGACTACAGAAGACACAAGACTAATAGGGCAAACACATGAACTGATTATCTCATTGTTTACATTTGCAGGCATATGTTTTCGAAGAAGACAAGGGAGGATGCGTATCATTCCTTGTGAACATTGATTCCCGAAGCAATGCTACTGTGGAGTTTCGCAATAAAACAGTCGATCTTCTTCCAAAGTCTATTAGTATCCTACAAGGCTGCAACAATGTGATTTTCAACACTGCCACTGTGAGTTACTACGTATTCTTCATACTGAATATCAAAGCACACAAAAACAATGAAAAGGTTCGTGAAGTCTGCTTTCCTGTATATCTTGTGCAGGTAAATGTCGCAGAAAATACCAGAACCACAACGGTTAGCTGGAAATTTGATTCAGAGGACAAGTGGCAGGAATTTGGAGATGTGATCCTGAATTTTTCGGACACTTCACTAATGTCAAATATGTTGTTAGAGCAGATGAACACAACAAAGGATGTATCTGACTATCTCTGGTACACGCTTGAGTAAGTCCTAGTTCATTTTACTCGAACTTTTTGCTGCTTACTCCGTAACAGAATACAGTTCTCATCTATGGTGTTTTTGGTGAGTTTCTTTCACCAGATTCCAACCTAATTCTTCCTGCACCAGTCCAGTACTTCACGTAAAGTCTCAAGGACATGCAGCACATGCTTTTGTCGATGGTGTGCACATAGGTGAGCTCTTTGAAGACAGGTTGGTCTAAGAATATCGTCACTTTATCAGAGTTTATTGAGTGAATTGAAGGTTTCCAATTTCAGGTGCTGCTCATGGAAATCACGACGTGAAACAATTCATATTGGAGTATCCCATTCCCTTAACGGATGATGTCAACAACATTTCCATTCTCAGCAATATGGTTGGATTGCCGGTAAGTATATCTACTGACAAGCCCATAGAGCTAAGCACATTGACATGACTGATTTGACCGGCAGACATGCTAAATGAAGGATTCAGGGGCTTTTATGGAGAGAAAAGTTGCAGGGTTGATCGAAGTAGAAATTCGGTGCGATCAGAATGACCTGTACACTCTTACAAAGTACTCGTGGGGTTATCAAGTAAGAACTTACATGGCAAAATCTCTATGATCTCTAATAGCTGGTTATGATAGAAGAGGCAATATGGGATTATTTTTACGGAAGTATTGCAATTCGACAAAATGACGCAAGAGACTCGGGTTTGTTTGGGTCTAATCTGGGAACATTTTTCTGAGACGAATCCAAGAAGTGTATTGTGGAATGCAAGAAATGTAAAACACTTCCAGACTCAGTTTCTCATTTTTCACGTTGCTGGCTTGGCAATCAGGTGGGACTGTTAGGCGAGAAGTTGCAGATATACGAAGAACAGAACTCAGGGAAGGTCGTATGGAGCAGTAAATCTTCCCAGAATCTGCCGCTTACCTGGTACAAGGTAAAAAACTCGGAAACTGGACGGAATTCGATATAATTAGACCATATCCTTGAACATCTAATCTTTGCAACATTCATTCCTATGCATACATGAATTGAACTGGCAGAGTGTCTTCGACGTGCCAGAGGGCACTGAGCCGCTTGCCTTGAACCTGAGCACGATGGGGAAAGGAGAAGCCTGGGTTAATGGACAAAGTATAGGCCGCTACTGGGTTTCGTTTCTTACCTCCTCAGGAAGTCCATCACAGATACTGTATGCAGGAACTTTTGCATTCAGCATATGTACATATTACATATTGAAACTCTGGGAAAATATATTTATACTCATTGGGTCATGTTATGTATCCGCTATTCAGGTACCATGTTCCTCGATCATTTGTCAAACTCTCTGGTAACCTGTTGGTTCTGCTGGAGGAAGAAGGAGGGGACCCCCTCGGCATCTCCTTAGTCACTGTAGCAGCCGATGATTCAAAGGATCGGTCTTCTAAACAGTCACCTTCGGGTGAAACACAGGATAAGTTCTCTCTGCAAGACAGGAGGATGAGGAGAGGCCAGGAAATGAACTTCTCATGAAGATTACCAGACGAAAGTACAACATTCTTTTTCTTGGATTTTCACATAGACCACAATAACCGAAAAAGCATGTCATGTTGTTTGCCTCCATACTTTCTATACAATTCTTGCCTCAACATTGGTTACAGAAGTTAAGCTTGTCTATGTCTCACACTATCTGCAGAAACTGCATACAGATGTTGTACGTCCAAGGCAGAAATCCGAGACTGAAGGAACAATCTTCAACATTCATATGATACATGTTGTTTGTGCTTCTAATGTTTGAAACAGATGAACAACTGATCTACTGATGTGAAACCACTAAGCAACGACGACAGAGTATAAAATCTTTTTGAGAAGATTCAAACGAATCTCGACACGAGTCGTGACAGGAATGAATGGGTCACAGTAATTAAGCCAACTTGGGTGAACCCGAAATGCCAAATGTGAACTTGAAACTGAAAAGTGTGAATAAAAAAATGACAGTGTTGCCAGGGAAAAAGAGTATTAGCAGAGCTGCACAAGTTGCCTGCAATCATTGCTCTGATAAGGCAAATAGGCATCTAACCAAAGAGGGCACTGAGACACATTAAGTTAAAAGAATTGGCTGAAGATTCCAATCCCTGTTGTTCAGTGAAATGATACCTATCAAGGCACTTTGATAGAAATGCTTTTAACTCTGCTTTCAAATCAACTCAATTCTTTCTATCATTTGGCATCCATAATATAATACTCAAATCAATTTAAATTCAAGTTAGATCAACTATGAGGTTTTACATTCTCCAGGACTCGAATCACAAACCTTGTTTAGGGAGAAGAAATACTCGACCATCCTGATCAATCCATAATGGTCCTAATCGGTTCATTTCACTCAGTGCCAGTGATCTTCAATACCTAGCCCTACTGTTTTACACAATTTAAGGGAGACCCACCACTCACAAGTCAAACCCACCTTCAATGGTTGTAACCCTCTCAGTTTAACTTCCGCATGATGATGGCTCCTCAATGTGCACTGTCACTATCGTACATAAAATATTATCCAACCCAGACAAAGATCTCTTCTTGTCCATTCCTTTCATCTTGGCAGGTCAAAGAGACGATAAAACAGGAACATGAGAGCGTGACAGTTTCTCTTATGGCGATCACGATTCTACCCGATAAGAGTTCATCAAGCCTATTAGTCATTCTAGAGTACCTTGAAAGTAATGACATTCACTCATTTACGGAAGAAACTTAAAACTCTCCCACCATGTATCATTCCTATTCATACGATTCGAACTCGATATTTTATTTGAATAGAAGGGTAACGGACGGTCCAAGTAACTTGACACAATTCACTTGTTTGACTTGATTCAACTCTTCTCCACTAGCATTGTATAGTCCTAGCCGTCCTTTTCTATTACATTTTAGCCACCTGCTGCCGAACTTCTTTTGCAGTCCATCCACTTGTTCGGCGCTAAGCGGAGTCCTTCAGGGAGTCATGATTACGTCTAATATCTTCATATAGTTAATCACTTTATAGATTAATTAATCATGTAAGACCACTTCCGTAGACAAATGACCCATCTTTCCTCAGTCTTCGGGAATCGAAATTGGTCAGGAATTTTCTTGGACTCGGCTTTTCCTTTGCATATGGTTCTTCACTTTTCCTTTTTCTAAATAATGTAGGCGAGTGAAGGTGTGCATTTTACGTGTAGCCCCCTGGACAGTAAGTGCATGAACACACATGTATAATGGGTATGTACGTAGATATTTTGTTGGTGCCAATTATTTCCGGATGTGAGACTATAATTCTTTAACACATGCCCGGAGCTGAGACATGTAATGAGTCGGGCAATTTGAAAACATTAAGCACAAGAAGAGAGTAAAACAACAGGACTCCATTCAGTTGAACCCCGTATGGTAAGTTCGTGACCCAGAGAAGAATTCTAGGTTTCATTGGCAACCCTGAGGAGGGAATTCAGTTCATCATATTGAGAGCAAATAATAAATTCGAAGCAGAGAATGCATCCATCGGAAACAAGGGAACAGCAAAGAATCAACGACGCAAACCCTGACGATGGTCTTCTCCTCCTTCCAAAGTTTCTGAATGTCTATTGTCTAACCACCCAACTCTTCCACGAGATTTCAAAGTTCGGCATTTCGAGACCAGACACACCTCCTCCCAGAGACTTCCGCAGCGCTGTCATGTTATGTGACATAGATAACACGAAGGGTGCTTGGTATATGAAGCCTTAATTATCATAGCTTCTTACTCCTGGCTATCTACTATCTTGGTCCTGGTTGCCATTATAGGACGGCGACAAGAGCTGCTCAATCAAACGAAAGAACGGTAGCCGGTCATCATACAATATAGCCACTTTGCCTGGAGCATCAACCACAGAAGCACGATCTAAAGATATATGCGATAATGTGGGGAGGAGAGGAAATGGGAATCGATCCCCACTCTGAGGAGCTGCAGATGACAATTTCACACGTTAGATAGCAATATGAAAGGAGACCCTTAATCTCATTATTAAATAGAGCAAAAACATCTTAATAATTCAAATAGCTGACCAGATGCCAAGCTTCCTGCAGCATTCGTGGATATATATAGGATGGCTTGAGCAGCATCGCAGAGTGCAGCAACTCGTCCTCTCAGCCCATCGCCAATATCGTAAATAAAGCCCTCTTTTGTGCATATATTCCTCCATTTGGAAGGAGAGGGCACTCACATATCATAACAGCAATAATGCAGGTAACCTCCCAATGTATAACTTAACGTTTTCTCTCTTGTTTTTTTCCCCCATAGATACATTTCCTGCAAGTCTTAAGATGGGCGAACTCGTGAAAGTTTCCATTAACACCATAGTTCCATAAGGGACTACGCGAGTAAACAGCTCCCAGTGAGATGCTGTTCACTCGGACTGCAACCTCTCTAGACACACCTGCGAAGCTCTTCGATGTAATAAATGCCATGAACGCATATTTCTTTCCTAATAATGCATATACATAGAGAGGGTGCAAAGATGATATTCATCTTGAGAATATTGAAATCAAACCCCGCATTTTCCTTTTCCGGTGAGTAACAGAGCTGAAGCCCGGCTACCATATTTTACTTTAGCAGTGCCATTTTCTAACTTCTCTTGCGACATAAAAACTCGATGTCCTTGTGCCACATATCATTCATACATGTAGTGGAGAGCATGTATTCTAAAAAATAAAAGAGAATTTGATATACAAATATTATTTTCAAACTTAATAAATAAAAGTATTCGTGTATACGATTCTTATTATTGGGGGATGAACAAGTTTCTCATGTTTTGTTATAACCCGAAAGCATCATTTATAATCAAAATGATGGTAATATGTGTGTGTGAACAAAGATTTGCTCTTTCTGTTTTTGATAACAATGGAAGATGTTTGTGCCAATAGGAGAGAGGTGATTGGATCACTATTTAGTGGCCCAGAGACGGCACAAAAGGGGACTCATGGGGGCCAATTTCTTGCTCCATAGGCTGCTACTCTAGCCCTAGCCCTAGCCCTACTCCTTGCCTTCTTGCATCATCGAATCTCGTCAGCATGACATACATTTACCAGTTTTAGTAAGTACCAAAAGACAGAAGAGATAGTGCACATTCATATTATCTGATTTTGGCATTGGAAATTCCTGTGGATCTCCTAAAACAACTTGGCATCAAATTGATACGATCTCACTCAGGTCTGCCGTTTCAATTTACTCAAATGAATTATTCATGCTATCTCGGATACCAAATGGGCAGTGGATACTTCCAGTAAATAATGACCGAACATATTCCTATGTACCCAGACTCAAGCAAAAGTGGGGGATTTAGGTTGCATCAGTCATCGAGGGAAAATCTTAAACGACAATTCCTTATGATGACACGGTGAAGAAAATCAAGCACAGAGAAATAGAGGAAGAGTTGACTCCGACATGGAAAATGGGCCGTTCGAAGAGGGAATAGTCCCTTGTGATGGGCCGTTGACTGTTGTTCAGCCTTATTGGGTCGTCCTCAATCACGTGGGATTTTCCTTTTCCTTTAATTTTTTTTCTACCTCCATTTAAATTAAAAATAATAAAAATAACATAGATAATTACCCTCCAATTTTCCCCCTTCAACTGACCGTTATACATCTACCCGTTCCCTTCCACTTCTCCCTCCATTCCTATCTCCTCTGTTTTAGTTTCATCTGATTCACGTCTACTCGTTCTCTGTTCTTGTTCTGTTCTTCCCCCGCACGAGCGAAGATGGGTGAGGGCGCTGCCACAACGAACCACCACCACCACAACCGCCACCAAGTCTTCGACGTCTCCATCGACATGCTCCCTCCGGGCAGCGGCTCCAAATGCTTCGACTACTTGGACGATGATGGCCGCCTCAGGAGGACTGGTAGCTTTTTACATGCCTCACTCCCTCCCTGAGTCGAAAGCTCGTCTTTGGTTAAATTGCATGTCTCGTTGTTTTACAGGGACTTTTTGGACGGCAAGTGCCCACGTAATAACGGCGGTGATAGGCTCGGGGGTGCTCTCGCTAGCATGGGCCATAGCTCAGCTCGGGTGGGTGGCTGGCCCGGCCGTGATGCTCCTGTTCTCCTTTGTCAGTTACTACACTGCCTCCCTCCTGTCGGACTGCTACCGTGGCGGAGATCCTGTTTCCGGCAAGAGGAACTACACTTACATGGACGCTGTCCGATCCATCCTTGGTAATACTAGCTGCTCTCAGAAACAAGTTTCTGTGAGGATTCCGTCCGATTGTAGCTGAAGTTATTCATAGCTATAATGAACCAATCTGCTCGTAAATTATTCCTTTTGCAGGTGGAGCCAAGGTCAAGGCCTGTGGTGTCATTCAGTACATGAACCTGTTTGGGATTGCCATCGGATACACCATTGCAGCATCTATAAGCATGATGTGAGCCGAATTCTCTTCCTCGTTCCCTTCTTCAGGACTCAGTTTTTGTGGCGACTAGCATCTGATCACGCACCTGTTCTTTTGGGGGGTTGTTTGGTTGTGATTTTTGATCGTCAGGGCGATCAAGCGATCAGATTGTTTGCACGAGAGCGGAGGAGAAAACCCATGCCATATGTCGAGCAACCCCTACATGATCATGTTCGGGATAATGGAGATTCTGCTGTCCCAGATTCCGGACTTCGATCAGATCTGGTGGCTCTCGATTGTGGCCGCTGTCATGTCCTTCACCTACTCATCCATCGGCCTTGGGCTTGGAATCGCCAAAGTTGCAGGTGAACTACGAGCTCTTTCTATGGAATCCCTATACTCTCTCATGGTAAAAGGCTCTGCAAAATGATAAAGAGAGGCTTTGGCTTTGATGGGCAGCGACCGGGACTTTCATGGGTAGTCTCACGGGAATAAGCATTGGAACTGTCACGGAGACTCAAAAGATATGGAGGAGCTTCCAAGCCCTCGGAGACATTGCCTTTGCTTACTCGTTCTCGGTCATCCTCATCGAAATTCAGGCATGCTCTTCAACTCCTTTTCCCTTGTTCATCGTACTCGCTTGAATAGCTTTACACCGAATTCTATCAGTCCCAGCTGATCCTAGATCTTTTCCCGGATCTGATGACGAGGTTTTCCACATGCTCAGAAAGTTATGAAGAGTGTGCTTTTCGTGGCAGGATACCTTAAGATCTCCACCGGCAGAAGCAAAAACGATGAAGAAGGCAACACTGTTCAGCACCGGGGTCACGACCACGTTCTACATGCTGTGCGGGTGCATGGGCTATGCGGCCTTTGGAGACCTTTCCCCTGGAAATCTCCTCACGGGCTTCGGCTTCTACAACCCCTTCTGGCTCCTTGACATCGCCAATGCGGCGATCGTGATCCACCTGGTCGGGGCGTACCAGGTCTACTCCCAGCCCATCTTCGCCTTCATCGAGAAATCGGCTGTTCGTCGCTGGCCCGACAGTGACTTCATCACCAAGGAATTCAACGCTCCAATCCCAGGTCTGCGGTGGTTCAAGCTAAACCCCTTCAGGATGGTGTGGAGGTCGACGTTCGTGGTCCTCACCACCGTGATATCGATGCTTCTCCCTTTCTTCAATGATATAGTTGGGATCCTCGGAGCACTTGGGTTCTGGCCTCTCACGGTCTACTTCCCCATCGAGATGTACATCGCGCAGAAGAAGATAGAGAAACGGAGCCTGAGGTGGGTCTGCCTTCAAATGTTGAGCATCGCATGCCTCGTAATCTCGCTCATGGCAGCTGCTGGGTCGATCGCCGGGGTTATGCTCGACCTCAAGGTCTACCGACCATTCAAGACAACCTACTAGAAAAATGCCAAAGAAAGAAACAATCTCTGAAAATGGACTTCGGGTTCAGTGTCTATGGAACTATCATGCCCTAAATTGGGCGGTGTCTGGTGTGGTTTGCTTGTATCCTTATTTTCCGGTTTAGCTTTCTTACTGAAGTTGATGTGTCAAAGAGAAGATCTTCTGTACTTGTGTGAATAACATTTAATTCTACTCTTCTCAGCTAAATCGAATCTTCTTGCTCATTGCTGAAACGATGAACTGTCAGATAGACTGAGAGAGACCGGCTTTTACGATCATTCGGAAATCGAGATTTGGCAAGTCATTTCAGATCAGGCTCTAGAAATCACAGAGTGATAAAACTAAGCAAACTTTTCAGGAGATTCAGGGGAAAAGATGATGGAACTGCAGAGCTGACGGGAATAAGAATTATGAAGATCAGTACTGCTGAGGAGCAAAAGGCAGTGATTACTCCATCAGTAGGGCTACCCTTCACAACCACCACCATACTGGTCGATCCCATGTTTCCGTATGTACGTTTTACGGCCCTTCAAATCCCAGAACACATGATAGTCTTCGCCGATCTGTACAAAGATCAATGAGGATAAACTTTGGGAAAGAGTTCCTGTCCTGTAATTAGTCCACCAGAGTACTCACCGTTGGAGCTCATTTGAGTAAACCATTTGTGCCAACCTCCAGTAGACCGACTTATCCCGATCGTTTGGAGCTTCTTGGAATAGACTGGCGCACAGGATTCCAGAAGCTGCGGGGCCTAGATGTAACACCAGAGAGTCCATCCACGTCTGTAGCCAGGTCTACCACTAAACCGTGCGTTATCACTGCACACATCTTTTGAAAATCAAATCCCTTGATAGTTCACATGGGATGCCAAAGAAAGCGCATTACACTGCTTTCATCTACTTGAAGGAAGCAAAAGTGAAAATTGCTTCTTTTCTTTTCGTTTGTTTCTTGATGTTCACAAGACAACTACGTAGAAGAGGAAATCACGGAACAGGACACAGTCAACCGGAATTCTTGCAGTATCCTGGAGCAAGAAAGCTCAGGCCCCCATGAGATCCTCTGAGGTGACAGATCAGACCAAGGAGAACAAGTTAACACATTTCAATAGTTGCATTATCATTATCATCAATTGAATTTTTCATTTTAAAAAATAAAGAAAAAGCATTACCATCACTTGAATGGGACAGAGAAAGAGGAGAGACAAGAGGGAAATTAATCTATGAGGGTCAGGACAACCACCAAAGTTGCTTCTAATTTATATATATACACAGACATTACACGTATAAATTTATGCGTATATATCATTTATTCCTTTTCCATCACCAGATACAGGAAAAAGGAATCATTGTGTTGGTACCCATAGGGGACATAAGCCCAATTTTCCCCAGTATCATTGAAGCTGACAGAACATCGGGGTGCATTGCTTGTTCTTCCCATTTGCTACCTCCACAAGTTAAAATCCAAGTACAAACCAAATCATGTACAAGTTTCTAGCTTGACTCATTTCCTTCTGATCACATAGTTCGAGAAGAAACATGGAAGATGACAGATTAGAGCTCTACATCTGATTTCTGGCCTTCCATTACTTTCACATTTCCATCTCATTTAACTAAACATTACAACCACTATTCATCTATATCATTGGTAAACAAGATGCAGAATCGTCAGAAAAGAGCAATTAGAAGATGATCACGATGACAGTGGTAATAGAAAAGGTATAGGAGAGGAAAACGAAAACCAAATTAGGAATCTGTCAGATTCACACACAAGAATCATTTCTCATTTCAATGCAATATCATATTTATAACTTGAATCAAAAGTACACGTGACTGCATGCAATCAAAAAATAAAAATAAAAGCTATATCACAAACCATATGAATGGGGAGGAAGTGATAATTCAGAAGGAAACAGAGACTTGGACCAGGAATTAAACAGAGAGAGAAAGCCAGCCTTCTCACTCAAACCGGGGACTGATTCTCAGTTCTTAGTTGGAGCAGATAAATTGACGCTAATTTAACCTGAACTCTCAGCGCCCGACAGCCTAAATTCTACAAGAAGCAACGGGATCTCGGATCTCAAGCAAGAGGTGCCACGATCATCACTGGTCTTCAATCTAATATATGCTGAAGAAAAATAAATTTCTTCAGGGAAGTTGGTGCTTATCTGAGACAGGTGCTACATATGATAAAGACACTGCCATTGAGTAGTCTGGTAACTCAACATAATTCTTCTGAATTGAACTTGTTCCAAGCTTCCTGCAGAAGAATTAACCAATTTAGGTTTGAAAAATAAAAAGCTGCCTTTCTGAAGGCGTTGACAAGAACAAAAGAGGAGTTCTTGCGATAGAAAAAGTTTCCAACTGCTCAGAAATCTGAGTAGCAGATTAAACGTAATCTGAGTAACAACATGCCTTAAGCCAGTCAAAAACCTTCTCAGCAACATATTTCTGCTGGAGATTGGCTCCTTTTTGCTGAACCTTATCAGGGTGGATACACGAAGTAGGTTTTCTGTATACCTTCTTAACTGCAGCAGCAGTAATCAAATCGGTCAAGGAAACAGGCTGCTACCCACATTCGGGCCAGAGCACCTGATTGTTACAAGAGATGATTCAACTAAGCAACAGTATCAGAGTTTTTGCAGTTACAATGTCAGCATGAAATTTCTCTCAAATATATAAAATAGCCATTGCAAATGAAAAGTGGAATGGAAAAGGCTGAGAGGAAAACAGCCTCTGTCCTAGGCTTTCATGGTTTTCAGTTAAACTTTATCACTTCCCCAAATCTCCACTCTGGGCACTTAGGTAATGGGCAACAGTGGTCAATTCAAGAAGCTAAAGAAGGTTAGTCTGGAGGACAACAGTGCTAGAAACCTAAATACAGGATACTACAGAAGCTAAATTCAAACTTACATATTGCAAAGTCGAAAGCAGAGCCCACAAGTTCCCTTCCTTTCCTGCAGCCCACCATTTGATCTCAACATCCGAAGATTCAGCAATCCTCTGAAAAAGAGCAAGTCCTGTTAGGCGAACAAGGAGACCTCAAGCAAGATCCAATGTAATTTATTAGCATGTAGAGAATCTAAAACATGGTCGAGCATTAAAACAATCTTTTTTCTTTTTCAATGGAAGCAAATAAACACTCTTTTTCCAGAAAATCCACAAAAACCCTCTTAGAAAATAATGAAACCAGTGAATACCATCGTAGAAAATAAAAATCGGTTATAAGAATATGCATTAGTTATTTCCTGACTTGACGTGGCACCGCCAAAATAAGATTACGATCTGTAAATGTTCCTTCTCAAGCCATAACATTCATGGACCATGCCGTGTTATATACGAGCCTAATTATTCCATAGCTAAAATCAGACTTCCAAAATCAAACGACAAATTTTGATATTAAAGTAGACCCAGCAACATCTAAACACTTCACAAGACAAATTCAAAATAACTAGAACATCAAATTTGAAGGCTAGAAGACCTAGATTGTTGATTATTATTTTTGGGAGGAGCACAGCAAACACTAATGACAATCTATCAGCCATTCAACCTTCTCTAAATTCTATGTCAGGTAACTGCTTCCAAGAAGGAACACACACATATGCAGGAAGCTAATTAGAGGCTGGAGACGAGAAATTCTCACTTGTCTTTCAGCTTGTTCTCTCTGAGCTTGTAGGTTCCGGTCATTCTTTTCAGCCAGTGCTTTTGCCTGACTAGGATGAGTTGAGAAATTGAGGACATAATTAACTACGTAGGCCCAGCACTCAAAAAAAAAAAAAAAAGATAAGCCCAATTAGAGAACAGCTTCAAACATCCGTCAATCTGCAGAAAGGATCAATGCCATCAAAGCACATACCGCTCTCTCCTGGGTCCTTTGGTAGCGTTCCAATCTTGCCCTGCGCCGTTCTCCACTTTCCCCTTCAACCTCCTGGATATCTCCGGATGTTGAAACACCTTTAACAAGGAAAGGAGGGGAACTTTTAGCTGGAAATAAAACAAAGCATCAGCATGGAAGTAGAACAGACCACGTGTCCATGGTAGTACCTCTGAAAATTGAGGAAAGATCATCAACAATGTTAGCAGATGAGGCTGCTTTTCGTAATGAATCTGTCGTCCTGGACACTTCAGGCCCCTTCTTACTTGGAAACTGCTCATCAAAAGCTTGATCCTGACAAGAAAGAAGCATGATCATTAGCAATAATCGATAAAACAACTCAACTATAGCATCAGTGATGCTCACTGAATAATTAGTCGTGGGCCTAGGCACACTGCTTGCACGATCCATGCTGAAGAATGATTCAAGATCGCCATCACTGCTTTGCTGCTTCACAGTAACACTTGCAGGTGCCCTTTGTCATGCTTCTGCAGCAGCTCGTTCCCGTGCTTCGTTTTCTCTTGCTTCTGCAGCTGCCCTTTGTGCTTCTCTTTTACGGGCTTCAGCCTGCGCTCGAAGAACTGCAGCCCTTTACGCACGTTCTCGAGCTTCAGCATTTGCTTTCTCCACGGCTGCCCTTTCAGCTTTTCTCCGAGCTTCAGCAGCTGCTCTTTCCCGTGCTTCCCTATTAGCCCTTTCAACAGCTTGTCTGGCCCTTTCCCTCTCAATTTCCCTTGCTCTCTCCCTTTCCTTCTCAAGCCTCAGCTGTTCTTTTTCCTTCTCCTCCCTTTCTCTCTCTTTCTCAAGTCTCCTTCTTTCCCTATCGTTCTCTTCCCTTTCCTACTGTAGTCTTTCCTGCTGTAACCTCAACTGTTCTTCCTTGAGTACTATCTCCTCGGCATCTAGCCAATTCCCACCCTTTCCCACTGCAAAATCTTCCACCTCATGTATGCTAGCTGTTCTAGACTCGGGAATTGAAGTCGCTGAGTAAGAGAATTTATTCCCTTTTTCAGCACTCGCAGGACCAAAAGAGCTGCTTCCCACCTTTGGTGCTCTAGCTGGTCGTGGAGGAGGGGGCCTGGAAGGTGGTGGAGCTCTAGTTGGTTGGGTAACGAGAGGAATCTCCGAAACAGTCAGCCATACCACATCACAGGCTTCTATGTTTTCTTCGTACACTGGAGATGTCTCCGCCGGAATCTTCGCTTCACTGGAACTGTTATTTTCATGTGAATGAACAGAAGCAGAAAAACCATGAGTAGGAGAAGATATGTCATAAAACTTCTGTCAATATTCATGATCATCATCAACGGGGGCAGCCTTCTGCTTTTTAGATTGTTCCCTGTCAAGTGGAGACAACATTTCAAGGAGGAAATGAGTAGAGTTAGAAATGAGTTAGCTTCTCATCGGTCAGGAGTCGTCGGGTCGGACGTCCCTTAGTGGTGTCCATATTGGTTGGTCTTGATGTCACCTTTGCTATTGAAGGTGACTGGAGTATAGAACAAAAATAAGCACACTACTCCCAATCGAGATTATCCAATGCCAATAGGGCCCTCTTGAGAAACAGGTTAATAATGGATCTAAATCGTTAGATGTAAGCCCTACATGCATAGGACCACATAAAATTCGAAGAATTTTTCGACTATTCAAGTGATAGACATCCATGATGAGCCGAGCCATGGGGCAGGGTGGGGCGGGTTTCTGAATGCCCAGACCTGCCCCGCACCCCTGGCCCGCACCGTGCCCCCTGGTCACTCCAAGCCACCCTACGTCTCGACCTGTGCCGGGCAGATCTGACTGGCCTCATCTTGTTTATGACGTGAGTTTATTAAAAAGTATCAAAGTAATGCTAAATATGATACAAAATCAAATATATAATCATATGTTCATAATAATAATAATAATAATAATAATAATAATAATAATAATAATAAATAATAATAATACACTTGTGTAAAAATTAGTATAATTAAAATTCATAAAATTACATTAAAAATATAGAATATCATCTAATTTATAAAAATTAAATCATTATATATCATATAAAAGTTAAATAAAAACATATAAACATATAATACAATAAAGCGGCTCAAATGGGGCAGGCCAAGATTGCCATCCCTGCGGGTGGGGAGGAAGGCGGATGGTGGCAGGGATATTGTGATGTTCTGGCATGGATCGGGTCTGACCCCGGCCCCAAACAGGGCGGGCCAGGTCGGGTCTAGTGGGGCGGGCCAAGATTGCCATCACTAGGTGTGGGGTGGAAGGCGGATGGTGGCAGGGATATTGTGATGGTCTCGACAGCTACTCTCATCTTACAATGCGAGGGACTCACAGACGACCTATACCGCCGTCGTCGTTCTCACTTTGAGACAATAATTAATTTAAGAGTTGATTAACACTTATATTCTTAAATTTATCAATACTAACCGAATTCGAAATTTCATTAATTTAGTTCAAATATTTGTATTTCATCTAACACTTACGTCATTTTGTTAAATTCTTGACATATTGCTGACATATCATCCTGATACATCGAAACTCTATTGGATGATTTAGCGAAAGAACCTATGTTAGACTGAATACAAATATTTAGACTAAATTAATAAATTTTAATTTCCCATTCTCAAATATTATTAGCATTTAACAAATTTAAGTAATAAAATTTAAAGGGAGAATCCTCTCTCTTTAGAGATCTACATCAATGGTAACTTCACTTCTTATTAGAGATGTTAAATAGGACAATTTAACTGGGAATCAACATGTTAAAACTTGGAACCAGCCCAAATTGCCTCAAAATCGACATGTAATTGCTCTTATTAGAATAAGCACCGATTATGAGCCAATTTCAAGAAATAGGCGTGTTAAACCAGAACCGACATAACATGTTTCTCATTAAACTGGCCGGGGTTCATAACTGGCAAGGGCCATCATAAAATTGACCCAAACCGTCAAAACTCTTGGTCAAATTTTAATATTTATTTAAAAATATAATGTTTAATTTATGTAAATAAAATAAATAGTAAATTGGTTTAGAATTATAAGTGAAATATATAAATATAAGTTAATTTTAAATAATTTTAAAAAAAAGGTGGCCGCTTATGCTTGTTGCCTTACAAGTATGAATATCGCCTAGTCCGGACACGGCTTGTGCCCGGACGACCACACGACCACTTTAAATTTTCTGAAATTCATTATTTTCTTTTTCTTTTGAGGGAAAGAACAGGAGAAAGGAGAATATTAAAACTTAAAAGTTTTTTTTATCAAAAAATATTTATACACAACTAATTCAATTCGAGTCAAATCGTTTTATCAAGAAATATAGCTTTATTAATATTTTTTTCGTTTAAAAATCTTAAATTTAATACTAGTAATTTAATACCTTACTTAGAGTAAAAATATATTAAAATATTTCAATTATCCAAAATTTTGAGTTATTACACATTTTGGCTGATTTACTTATTCGATTAAGGACTAATTTAATTTCGGCACTAAGACCAATCGAACATCATGAAATTACATACAATATCCCCAACAGTTGTCCCTAACTCCCCCATCTGAACGTCCATGTCACTGTGGCTGTCATCAAGCTGTAGAATTGTCCGTAATTTTCTTTGTTCGTACAATCGAAACCCCTCAGCTACGCAAATGTACGCTTCCGCAGCCCTCTTAATTTTAGCCCGCGAAACACGACAGGTTGCGATGCCTATCTTGCCTTTTTCCTCCCCTTGAGCTCCTTCAAACATGAACTAATTTTCCCGAGTCACTTTACCATGCGAGCGATTCAGCCACCTTCACCTCCCTGACAATTATAGGAACATGAGCACTTCAAATCACATGCAGATGTCATAAAAAAAAATGATGTGCCCTGCATAGTTTATTTCTTCGTTTGGAGAGCACCTCAAACCCAAGACCAAAAATCAGTATAACATGATATATATAATCAACCAACTTTGACTAAGATGGGTATATCATAAGAGCTACTGCAAAGAGCACCAGTCAAAGTATACCCAGAAAAATTCACCTCCCAGATGGTCGTCTGTAACTCCTAGCCGCTAACCCACAAAAGACGATGATCATCTAACGCTGATCCGGAATATGAATCTCATAAAATAAATGAATGAATGAATGAATGAACGAACTCACAATACTTGTAACCAGAGGGCATGCAATACAATACATAAATTATCTCAGTCTCTACGTTTCCAAATTGGGGTTTCTTACCTCTCGTCTTTCCATCTCCACCTCTACTATTCTTCCTTCGCCTGCTACCTCTCCATTCTCACCCTCTGTTTCTCTCAATTTCTGCTTTTCTTTCTTTCTTTCTTTCTTTCTTTTCTCTGGAAGTCTCTCCTTGCTCTCTGCCTTCTGCTCTATCTGTCTTATATTTCTACAGGTGGCTTCCAACTTGGTAAGGATGAGAGACGCGGTGGGGAGAGTGGGATTGGGCTAGAGCAGAAGATTACTTCGGTTGGGCCTAAAGGCTTGGGTTTAGATCCATTATTGTATAAATAGATATTTATCTATGAACGATTGTCTTCTTTTTAACATAGCAAAACAATTCAGCCCAATCAACAGACTTAAATTTGTCACTAATGTGATTAAATAAAATTGGTTGTGGTAAGATTCATCAGCTTGCAGCATCCTCAGACTTTCTTCTCTCTCTCTCTCTCTCTTTCCAGAGAGTATATCTATGAAATAAAGTATGTATTGATCAAACTCTATCATGTTCACATGTGAGATGAAGTTAAGTTTTAGTTTATGTATTGGAAGGGAGGGATTCTTCTGTTGATTTTTCTATATGTAAATGTGAAGGTGTATGAAAATGGCCGTGCCTTTTCCATTAGACATCTTATGTTGTTGCGCGATATGAAATGTCAAGTAGAAAAAAATTAACCATCGTTTGACCTATGAACTAATTTGATGGTAAATGATTGAATGAGCGAATCATTTTGGTGGTAAATAATCAATAGAGAGTAAAGTGTTATACCAAATACGAAAGACAAATCTGTAAGTTAATTCTTTCATATTTCATGTTGAGGCTGTATTACTCAGCCTGTCCTGCCTTCGATCTACCTTAAGAGAGCATGATGAACATCAAAGATAACTATATATGTATATATATATATATATATTAAAGAAGAAAGCCATATAACCATATGAAAAAGGAAGAAATTTGACCTGAGAGTACAATGCATACTATTAAATTCATTGCATGACTATATAAAGGCTCAATTTATCCATTTTCACCTAAAAATATAAATTGATATGTAATATGTGATATTACTAAAATTTTTTATAAACCTACAATTTTCTCATTATTTGATTGATGTGAAATCATATATCTAATCATCTATTTTCACGTGACGACGTAACCTACTTTGCCATATGCTATTAGTGAACACATGTCATCAATAACTATCTATAAACTGGACATTATTCTTCTATACTCGGATAAGGGGAGACAACTAGTTACGAGTCAGATATTTTTTTTTTCAGTACTTAAACTTATATTAACTAACCACGAGCTAACAATAAGCTCCTGTGTACAAAAGATATGAGATGGACCACTCCATCCAAAAAAAAAGCTTGACCATGTGCTTGCTTGATTTTCCTAAGTACGGTTTTTTTATAGCGAGAATGATAGTTCTCTGTTCACCCTAATGAAATTCTCAATTTTTCATGAATTATTGTGATAATATAAATGAGCAAATATTGATAAACCTTTAGAAAAAAAAAAGGTTTCTATAACCATTTGGACAATTACTATTTTAAGTCTCCTTACCAGGCAACTTCCCAGAAGGAAGGAAAGAAAGATACCCTCCCGAGTTCTGCCTTCTCCTTCCCCACCCCTCCCTTTTCTACACTAACGACACCCAATCAGGGAAGACCCTGTCACCTTACCAGTTCTCCTCTTTTCTCCTTCTCCAAGAACATCAACCACAAGTGTGCCGATAGTAACTGATTATTCACGAGGAAAACTGCTAACCCTTTGGATCCACATGTACCCCTATTCAGATCGACTCCACTCTTCAGTGTCACTCTTCTACAGTACAGTAGTAATAATACTCACATAACAACTCCATGGCATGGTTGAAGTACAAAGACGGAAGAAGACTCCCAAACGCAGAATTTAAGCAGTGCAGCATACCCCCAAACTCTGGCATGGCCCAAGGGTAATTTGGTAAAAGAAAGATAGAATGATTAGCAATGAGAACCTCGTCAGCCCCTTTCGCACCTAAGTTTTCTTTATTTGTTTGTGTACGAGAATTAATAAAGATTTTAGTCATGGAAAAAGTTGATGCAACCTATGCCTAGGCTCTCTTTTCCCTCCTCTCTTTTTCTGAACATAGCGAGGGTTTTGATATGGACTCTCCACTCAGAGTCTCGGCTCGTCTTACTGGTCGGTTAAGAAAGATGCCACCTGACTCCATGCCAGGTCCAATATAGTTGTCCAACATGACTTACCAGTCGAGCTTGACTTGACTTGCTGGTCGCTCCCCCTGGGACCCCTCGTAATTCAGTCGTACGTCAGTCCCCACGGCCCTTCAACAGGCACCATCTTGGTAGTTATGGACGACTCACCTTAACATCGTCTGAGGGATAAGTCATCAACACATACCCAGTCACATCGAGTTCATACTCTCATAGGTGATAATACATTCCTTTCCCCTGCTCACCCTCGCGTACGTTCCTCCAATTCCGTCCTCTTACTGATTAGGTCATGGTCACCGTGGGCCACGGGCTAACAATCAAACTGCAGTATATTGTCCCAATGCCTTTAATCCATAGCCGTAGGGTCCCAACCCCTCATGCACGCTACATAATGTACGGTCGATGTCGGCTGTCAATAACTCATGGGCATAGTTTTTAAAACCGGACCGGGCCCGGAACAGATCAAGGTATGGGTTCATGGGTTTGACCGGGGGTTCAATAGGTTGAACCGTATGTTTAATAAATAATATTAATAATATAATATTTCAATAAATTGATATAATATTATAATTTAACCATGATTTATAATCAAAATCATTAATATAGTTATAATATTAGTCCCAAATTTAACATAAAATATACATATAAGTCTAGTAAAATAAAATAAGTATATTATAATATATTTTTATTTTTAAATTGGTCGGTTTTCTCATCGGTTCAATTGGATTTATTTGTTCGAGTGAGAACCGGCCGGTTCAATTAGATTTAACCTCATTTAAGTTATAATTGGATTTTTTGTGAGAACCGGACCGGGTGAGTGGCCGGTTCTCGGTCGAACCGGCCGGCTCGGTCCGGTCTTTAAAACTATGCTCCTGAGACTATTCGAGCGGCAAGTAATAAAGGTCAGAAAAATGGATAGAAAGTAGAAAATAGTGGAATTGAAACATGTGTCGAGGGGTCCTTAAGCGTACTGTACTTATTCATATCATTTTTAATGTATTTCAAATTATATTTAAAAGGTTACTATGTCCTATCTTACTTAAATTTAAGTTTCATAAGCCGGTTAAGTAGTAAAATTCTTTTTCCACAAAAAATATCAAAACTCTCGAATAATAGTATTTCTACTAACAAAACTCCAATAAAACACTTTACCTATGGTAAAAAATATCAAATAATTTCTATTAACTATTGTACGTAAACATACAATTGCATTCTTAATATTTTATCTAACAAATTGTTTGGTCCATGATATTTTTGTCACCAATTTGACCTAAACATCCATATTTTACCATTATGTTATTTTTTTTGTTCAAAATCTTATGTTGTTTACAATATTTCACTAAATACATTAGATGTCAAGTGGAAAAAATTAACGATTGTTTGACCTATTGACTAATTTGATAGCAAATAATTGAATGCTTAAATCACTTTGGTGGCAAAAAATCAAAAGAAACTATGATAATGATTGCATCCAATATGATAGACAAATTTGTAAGTAAACTTTTTCATATTTTATATTGAGGTTGGATCACTCAGCCTATCATTTCCTCCTGCCTTCGATCTACCTTAAGAGGGCATGACAAACATCAAAGATGACTATATATATATAAAAGAAGAGTTTTGGTTAATATCTTAATATATATTTTTAGAGTTAATATATTAATTAAACATAAATTTTAATTATTTTTCTAATTTAATAAAAAATTTTCACATATTCTAATAATGTACCAATTGTATACTGTCTATCAAATTTAATACAATATTCGTTTTTTTGTCATCTTATATAACATTATGTCATATCAGTATCACATAAGAAATCATTAGATATATCAGTAAAATTAACGTGTTACGTAAAATAATTTAACATAAAATAGACATTATGCTAAAATTGATAAACAAACTAAAATTAATGCTTGATCGAGATATACAAAATGTTCATGCTAAATTTAAAAAAATTATTAAAATTTGTACTTAATTAAGTTATTAACTTTTTTTTAATCAATAATGGCCAAACTTCATTAACTTGAAGAGGAAGAAATTTCCTCATCCAAAATATACAAATCATAAGACCCATATCTTCTCCCAACTTGAGAGATTATGGGCATTTAAGTTTGTGATCCTAGGAATCCATTTACAACACTAGTTAGAGAGAGAGAGAGAGAGAGAGAGATGTCCTCAAAATCATTAAGCTGACTGAGACAATCCCATGAGGGCTTACAATCCCTATTTACAAAATGAACAATACCAGTAAAATCAGAATGGAACAAAAAAAATATAGGTTTCTTGCCTTTGGAATGAGCAATCTGAGCTACAATGGCAATGGCCTAAGCTTCTGCTTGGGTTGGAGGGTGGGCGTAACATTTCCGATGCCAAGAAACGACTCTCTTCCACTCCGAAAGTGCCACACATACAACACAAGCCTCCGCCCCATGTCCACGCGGCGTCTGTGTACATGTAAATGGCTCGGTCCGATGATGACTGAAATGAGCTGAAATATCCTCTGCTCCTACCATCACAGATGTCACCCTCTGTTATTAAAGAAGAAAACCATATAAACATATGAAAAATGAAGAAATTTGACCTGGGAGCACAATCCATTATATTGAATTTCTTATGAGAGTATAATAGATCGAGTCCATTTTCATTTGAAAACATAAACTGATAGGCGATGGTAAATTATACGTATGATACAAAATTTTTTATTAACGTAATATTTTGATATAAAAATTTTAAAATATAATTTCATCGTGTAAATCATTTTTTAAGTTTAATATTATGATATAAACCATCAATTTTTTTACTAACTTAGTTGAGATGATAGTATGAGATGATATTAACTAGCGAAACGCATAATAATTTGTTGATATGACACTATAATAATTTTAAATTATATCAAAAAAATGCAAAACTAAAAAAAAAAGAGGTGAAGACTTAAAAGGAAGCTCGTCAATGGCCATGTCCCTTCGGCGACCTCACCAGCAGCTTGGAGACTTCCCAAAAGGTCGTCGTCGTCGTTGGAGGGGCCAATGGATAGCCCATAGCCGGCCTCCCTTTGTTTTTCTTGTTCATCATTTTTTTTAAATTTCATCTCTTAGTTGGTCTAACCCTTCGTCGGTGAACTCTCCCTCCGACGAGCCAGAGTCCCCATCCTCTCTTTTTCTCAAAGAAGACGAAAATTGAGGTAGTGACGCAATTGAGGTTATCATGTTTGGGAAGACGAAGAAGAATAGAATTTTAAATATAAAAGGCTAAAAAATCACATAATTAGATTATGTTAGTGGTGGGGTAAAATAATACTAAGTGGGAGGGTAGATGTTGAAACCTTATCTTCAATACTTATTAAAAAAATTTTAATTATTTTAATAGAAAAAGCAAAAGCAAAAAAAAAAACTTGAAACTTTTTCTATATTTCATCTTTTATATATTATTGTGTGAACTAATTTTTAATTATATTTTCATCTTAACCAACTATAAAACCCTAATTGTGCCATCACACTAAACCCTAGCCGATCATCATCCATCTTCATCTTTCTTAAATTTTCGTCATAGAAAAAAGAGAGCGACGATGGGGACATCGATTCATCGCAGGGGAGGCGACTAGCAGTGGGGGAGGCGACGAGGGCCCCGAGTTGGTTCCTTCATATCTCTCTAACATGATTTAAAAAAAGAAAGAAAGAAAGAGACTGTTGCTGATTGGGATGGCTTGCTAATCTCCTCCCTCCAGCAGCCTAGCTTGATTCTGGGACACCTTTGACAAGATCGTTGGATGGATGGAGAGTCATTCACAGCCATCAAAAATGGATGAAATTAGTTAAAAAAATAAATTAAATTAAAATATAGTATGTATTAGTAGTATAAAATTATATTTTAAAGTTTTTTTATTAAAATATTATATTAATGAAATATTTTCTAATGGACAATAGTATCAAAAATTTTAAAAAAATTCATAATTTTCTATTCATCTAGTCAATGTAAAATCATATACTTCAACATCCGCTCTTATATGACAATATAATTCATTTTGTCATATCTCATTAAACATTTGTCCTCAACATGTGTATACGAGGGGGACAATTGATCACAAATCTAATAATTTCCTTCATATTCGAACTTATATTAACTTATCACATGCCAACCGTAAGCTCCTATGTACAGAATATCTGAGATGGCCTGCTCGATCCAAAAGAAAAGCCAGATCATGTGGTTGATCAACGGTTGGAGTTTTTTTTTTGTTTTTGTGAGAATAATAGTTCCCTGTTCACCCCAACAGAATTCTCATTTTTCCATAAATTGGGTGCGACAATATAACTTAGCAAATATTGATGAACCTTTAAAAAAAAAAACAAGGATTTTGTAACCATTTGGACAATTACTATTTAAAGTCCCCTTGCCAGGCAGCTTCCCAAAAGCAGACACAGATACTCTCCCGAGTTCAGCCTTTTCTTGTCTCATCTCCTTCCCTCTCATTCTCCAAGAACATCACCCATAAAATATGCCAATTAGAATTTGGTTGTTCAAGAGGAAAATTACTACCATTTGGATCCACACATACCCCTGCTACTTAAATGAACTCAACTTCAATATTGTTTATTCAGTATGTAATTTCTCCTTTCTCCTCTCGGAAACAACGGCATGGCATGGTTTAAGTACAAAGACAGAACAAGACTCCAAGCACAGAATTTGAGCGGTGATGCATTTCCCCCAACTCTAGCATTCCCTAAGGGTAATTTGGTAAATAAGTTAAATATAATGGATATGAATTTATTAAATTTTTAAATACTAAATAATGAGATTAATAGTAGAAGAGCAGGTGAATTCATTTTCCCTTGACTTTTGCTCTCCACTTCCTTTTATCGGGTGACCGGATGATACCCGTCAATATCTTATTGGACCAGTTCATTTTTGACGCGGAGCAGTTTGTTCATATAAGGATTTCTCCCCCCCAGAAAGTCCCATTCAGTCAACGCAAATTGTCTTCGCCTACTGTCCGTTCCTCCCATTGCAAGAGATTCCCAATCCAGGCACAGCTTCGACATGGACGATATTTCTCAAGCCTCATCGTAAGATCCCCAAATCTCTTCTTCGGTATCTTAGCCCTAATCATAATCGAGTTCATGGCAGTTTAGCGTCTATGAATGTGTGGACATATGTATGTGTATCGACACCATCTCGACGCTGTTCTGATCTTCGATTTGTCTTACACGGTCCCGGTTTGTTCACCAGGTTCGAATCCAGCGAGGTCCTCGCAGCCTTCCTTGCGTCGACGACCATACCTTCTGACTCATGGCGGCTCTGCAGCCTCGCCAACGCAACTGCCCCGAGGGGCTTCGTGGTGAAGCAGGACGGAGCCACTGGCTACGTGGCCTTTTCGGGCATCCAAGAGATGCCCGCGGGTGTTCCGGGATCTGGCGGGCCGGGTTCCGCCGACCTGGTCCCCCTGGACGCCACCAGCAATGGGAGGTTCCCGCCGTTCAAGGTTGAAGGGGGAGGAGCAGCGGCTTTGAGAGGAGACGGAGAGGAGGAGATACCTGCCATGGTGCACGCCGGGATGCTTCAGCTCTTCATCTCCTTCCTAACTACCACAGATCTTGAGAGCCAGGTTAGCAATCCCCCTTCCAATTCCCCCATCCATGGAATAATGATTTTTCTTTTCCTTTTCCTTTATTTCTAAAATAGTGGTCTAGAAAATGGGAAAAAAGATTTTTTTATTAAAAGAAAAAGGTACTGACCGGGATGCGGTAGAAATAGGCGACTAGAGCCGGACTCCTTCACGCCTT
Source organism: Sonneratia alba (assembly GCA_900174645.1). Classification (NCBI taxonomy): domain Eukaryota; kingdom Viridiplantae; phylum Streptophyta; class Magnoliopsida; order Myrtales; family Lythraceae; genus Sonneratia; species Sonneratia alba. Next base: position 7,225,655 of record FWPY01000060.1, read on the forward strand.
TTGATATTAAAAATTCAATAAATCTCTCCTATTTAAATTAAAATTTTCTTAATTTATTAACGAATTAAAATTAGAAGCCTTATCTAGAAATTTTGTTACAGACCCAAAAAAAAAAAGAATTATTTACCTTAATATCCTTTTCTGTCCACCCTGAAGTATTTTACGTGATCTTTCACCATTTGTACGGTCCGTACTGACAGCATACAATAAAAACTTGAAATCTATGACCAATTCCTTATTTTTTCTTTTTATTTTTTAAATTAAAATATTAACTCTCATAAAATTCTTATTAAATGTGTAAATCACATCGATCTTCCAATAATATTATTGCATACGCACCCTCCACGACTTAGAGGCTATAGCTTCTTGCTCGACTCTACTTTGTCTACGTTTTACACCTCTTTTGCCGTCGATTGTAGCATGCCCACCCCTTTGATTCCCTATCATCCGCTTGTTGCGTGTCAAAGTTAGTGGAGAATTTTCTTCTTTTTTTATTTTTTGCGAGAGAATAAAATTCGGAAGATCACTGTCTGTCGCAGTCCTAGACGACCATACCCATAGTTTTTAAAATTGGACCGGGTCAGGAACCGGTGTAGGCATGGGTTCATTGGTTCATGGGTCAGACCGGGAGTTCAATGGGTTGAACCGTATATTTAATAAATAATATTAATAATATAATATTACTAATAAATTTACATAATATCATAATTTGAATATAATTTATAACAAAAATTATTAATATAACAATTATATTAAACAAAAGTTTAATATAAAATGTAAATATAAGTTTAGTAAAATAAAATGGGTACATTACAATAGGTTTTTATTTTTTTTTTAAATTTTAAGTCGACCGGTTTTCTCATGGGTTCAATTGAGTTTACCGGTCGGACCGGAAACCGGCCGGTTCAATCGGATTTTTTTCTCTTTTAATGTGCAATTGGATTTTTTAAAAGAACCGGACCGGGTGAGTGGCCGGTTCCTGGTTGAACCGGTCGAACCGGCCGGCCCGGTCCGGTGTTTAAAACTATGACCATACCTCTTTAATAGAGCTTTTCTTTTTTCTTTTTTCTTTTTCTACGGATAAATACCGGTAAACCACTCTGTTACACGTGCTGTATGATAACCGGGAACCGGCCACTCCGGTCCGGTGTTTAAAACTATGACCATACCTCTTTAATAGAGCTTTTCTTTTTTCTTTTTTCTTTTTCTACGGATAAATACCGGTAAACCACTCTGTTACACGTGCTGTATGATACAGTCATCACGCAATACTTGCCATGCATGTAGCAGCACATCCGACGGTGGAGCACTTAGAATTTTGGTTGGACAACGGTTTCCGAGTCTCAGTGCCCCAGCTGAAGTGTATACGTTGGATGGATGGTTCGTGGGCACCTTCATTAGAATCATTGGCTGGACCAAACCCCACGTGTCGTTTCCGACAGAGCTGCTGTCGTGTCGTGGGACCCCACGTCAGCTACATAATGAGAGGTCTTTTGGATGCATCCGCGATATAAATAATTAGTCTCTGGTGGGTAATTTTCGGGTGGTATGCCCGTGATTCAAAATTAACTATGGGTCGTAAGAGTTTATGATTGCACATTTAATTCACAGATAAATTCCAAAAAATTTAGGTTCGTTGGGTGGATTGCATAAGGTTTCGATCGGTTGGTTTGTTTTTTGTTTTTTTTTTCTTATAAGAATAGGGCCGACAATTCTTGATGCGACACGAAATTGGATGTATCGAATTATGACACAATAAATATGTGTAATTTGATAGCATACGATTGATTCTATTTACTTAGATATATTTAAATATCTATTAAACTGATTGCTTATTTCACTTATTTAATTTGCATACTGAGTTTAATTTGTCATATAAGATGAGTTTGAGTTTATTTGTTATGTTTTATTGTGATATTCTCATATCATAATCATATGATAAACAGTTTGATCAAATTTTTATTATTATAGTATTAAACACGTTAATCATGTGCATCCATAATTGATATATTTATTTTATATGGATTAAATAAGTGCGATAAGATTCCAGTATTATATAAGAATAAGTTGGTCTTTCTTTAATATATAAGAGGCAATGCTCTGGTCTTTATAAACAATTAATTAGCAAGTGGGGTTGATTTCAATTGCGATTATTAATAAAATCTACGTATCCGGGGACCGCACCTCGGCATCGTCGAGGGTGCTGTGGTGGGGTGCGTCAGACGGCAATAATGGTCTCACTGAATAATACAATACAAATAATTGAGAATATTAAGTCCGTCTATGATAAGTCGGCCCAATTTTATATGTTTATAATTAATCCAAAATTTATTTGTTTGGAGGAGTATTAGTCTAATGTCATTTTTCTTTATCTTTACTATTATAATAAATATATATATGTAAGCCTTTCAAGAGATAGGAGAAAGCGATGTCTTTTCTTTTTAGAAAAAAATGATATAATTATAATATCGTATATTATTTGGCAATTGGGTCTATGTGGGATAAGTCGAGGCTAATTAAAGCTGAGTCGAGTCTGTAGACAAAATTCGGGATCGAGACTTTGTTCAAGGAAAAAGATATGGGACTACTCCAAGTAACTAACTTTCTTTTTCCTTGCACATAGCACGTAAGTGCGTGACTACCACCTAGCTAGAACTTTCAGCTTAAACCGGTAGGGATGAAGATTCATGGAAAATCGAACCGGTCGGCTGGCGTCACCCCCTTCTCACGGGGCCAGAATTTAAAACGGTAGGGCACCCCTTCCCCACCTAGAACTTTCAACTAAACTGGTCGGTTCGTACCGAAGACTAGTAGAAAATCGAACCGAACCGAACCGAGTCCCAGGGTTCACAGCTCCGGAAACCGTACGGTCCGGTGGTACCCAAGGTTTTAGTTAGATTTGGTTAAGAAAATCGAACGCGCATGGAGTGGTCACGGAGCAGCCTCGATGGCTCCTGTGTGGGGCGTGAATTGTGGTTGGGACGTGGGGCCCCAAGAATATGGGAAGGCTTGTGGCTGAGCCGTTCACCAGGAAAGAAGCCTTTTTTGTTGGGGCCCTCTTGGGCTCTTTCCTTGAAGGTGGAATGATGAATGGGGACCAAAAGCTAGAGATTCTTTCGCTCTCGGTCTACGCGGTAGTTTTTTTTTTTTTCATTTGCACCACACAAAATTTTGATTGAGTCGAAATATATCTCAAGATTAATTTATGTTTGAACTGGGATTCTTGAAAAAATTCTCGTCGACTCTTTTAATCTGCGATTTGATTCTCTTGAATAACCCATTTTGATACATAACCAGGAAACTACTAATCCAATCTCAAGGTGGTGGTGTACGTGAAAGTCATCCACGCGTTCTTCTGGGGCATAATTGTCCCTTCGTCCATGCACCGGTGGAATATGTACCTAGTGGATCACGTTTTCATCTTTAGTAGTATTTATATATATATATATATTGATTATCTTATGAATTTCAGCATTGGTTTTTTTAAAATATAAAAATCTTGAAACTTTATGATAAAAAATTATATTAAATATTTTATGAACTGACTATTAATGTTGATCTCTATTTTGATTTTAAATGACACTTAACGTGTGATAGATAATACATGTCTTTATTTTTCTGTGTAAATGTAAATAAACGACAGTTTGGTTTTTAATTCCGCTTATTTATATTTCTAATTAAATTCTTATAATTAATTACTCGTTATATCAATCAAAAGGTATCCATCGATTTTATATGACCAGAATTGGGATTGGAAAGTGGAAACCAGTGACCTGTCGGCTGATTTGAGAGCTCCCCTTGACCTGAATTTCTAAAACCATCCCTCATCCACCAAAACCGCAGCAGAATTGGATGATCCAAGGATAAGTCTTACTATAATTTCGCAGTATTTGACTCTTCAGAACTGCCATGAACTTGTACATAGGTTTGGGATTAACTCTGGGTTCGCCGGGGAATCGTCTCTCTCGGAGCTCCTCGATTGCTCCGAAAATTGTACTTCAACTGCAACAGACAGCTGCAGTCAATGGGAACATATATACTGTCCTATGAAAACGTGAACTTGTCTTCTGCGTTGCAACAAAGATGGTCTTCAAGAAACCGGGTGGTGACAAACTCATGCAGTTTCAACGAACCATATTGCGCAGCTTATATTCATGTGCTTGCTTACAACATAGTAGGTTTCCCGAGAAGTGCTGTCAAAGTCCATCAGCTTCGAAGTTGGATTATGAAAATCTGTGAACTGTAAGCAGAAGTTAAAATCAAAGGTAATTGATAAGGTTGATTCTTCTTATCTTGTCTGACGTTCCTGCAGATATTACAACTAGCGCGGCAAAGCAAGTCAATAATTATCGCGGGCCACTCCATTGGAGCAACAACGGCCTCCCTCACGGCTCTCTGGCTCCTCTCCCGCCTCAAACTCGACTTCTCTTCCCTCCCGGTCCTCTGCATCACTTTCGGCTCTCCTTTACTTGGGAACGAGGCCCTCTCCAATGTCATTAATCGAGAAAGGTGGGGAGGCCGTTTCTGTCACATTGTCTCAAACTACGACATCATGCCTCGTCTGCTCTTCGCGCCATTGCATTCTTTCGCCCACCAGCTCCATTGCCTACTTCAGTTCTGGCACTTATCAATGGCTTCCCAAATGTCCCACTCTCCGGTGCTTGCATTGACGAAAGATGACATAAACGGTTTCTGTGGGTCCATCTTTTCTGGTGTTGAAGTGGCTGCAAGGGCAGAGGAAGGTTCGGGAACGGGGATGGAGTCAGTCTGGCCTTTCGGGAGCTACCTATTCTGCTCAACAGAGGGAGCCATATGTGTGGATGATGCGAACTGTGTTATTAAGATGCTGCACTTGATGCTCTTGTCAGGCTCTCCAGGTCGCTGTATCGAGGATCATCTCCTGTATGGAGCCTACATCGGGAAGCTATGTCATCAGTTTCTGACCAGGAGAAATTTCATGGAGAAGGAGCTACCTGAGTCGAGCTCCGAAGCAAGTGTTTCTTTGGCATTGCGGTCATCAGGAATGCTTGGACAGGTACTGAAAGCACCCACAAAACTGTGATATGTTCTTTCAGTCAAAGAGAGAGTTAAACATAGAAGTAAAAGAGTTCTCCAAGTAATACGGTATCTCTTTTCAGAGGCTTTTGGAAAACTGCTATCCAATTTTTCAACTACTTTCAAGAAATGAAACCTGTTTAGTCTTCAGCTTGGCCCTTTAGTCACCTGTTGGTGCATGTGTTTCAGACTATTCTGTTTCTGTGGCATCATAATGCGAGCTAAAGCAGTTATATTCTTACCTTCTTATTTCAGGAAGTGCAGTCGAAAATGGCTACAGACTGTCTGGTGACGGTGAGGAGAGAAGGTCGTCTGCCGCTGAACATCAGGAGTGCCAACTTAGCCATTCGAATGTCCAAGTTCAATCCTTTCAGGGCAGAAATAGAGTGGTACAAGGCTACCTGCGACAGGATGGGCAACCAACTAGGTTACTATGATTCCTTCAAGAGGAGAGGACTCTCGAAGAGGGAGAACCGAGTCAACCTGAATCGGATCAAACTTGGAGGATTCTGGGACGACGTGATTCACATGTGGGAAAGGAGTGAGCTGCCACATGATTTCCACCTACGGGCCAAATGGGTGAATGGAGCTCAATTCTACAAGCTCCTCGTTGAGCCGCTGGAAATAGCCGAGTATTACCGCTTAGGGATTCACCGCATGAAGGGCCATTACCTCACGCACGGGAGGGAGAGGAGGTTTCAGGTTTTCGATCGGTGGTGGACGGTAAGAGGAGCACCCAAGGAAGAAGGCCAGAAGAGGAGTAGATTTGCGAGCCTGACTCAGGATTCATGCTTTTGGGCTAGAGTCGAGGAAGCTTGGGATTGGTTAGAAGATGTTGGAAACGAGTCCAGCAGTAGCAGAGCAGAAATCCTCTTGGGAAAGATTCGAAGCTTCGAGACTCGCGCGAACGAGTTGATCGAGAATAAAGAGGTGTCTGAGGATGTTATCGCCAGTAACTCGACCTACAGTCTATGGATCACTAGATGGCGTGAACTGCAGCAATCAACTTTCCCACCAGAACGTCGAGATAATGGTCACTCTGCATAAGTCCCTAAGATTCAACTGCAACTTCTACCGTCTTCTCCTCTAATAAGGTGCATCGGTCAACGGCGCAGAAATAAAACGGTGGGTTCCGATTGCAGGAAGCTGACTGGATTGATCATAACAGATTTAAGCAAATGCATATCAACTACACCGTTTGTAAAATAATTTATGGCTCAGAAGCATTCCGTCCAGTTTATTGCTATAGGAATACATACAACTTGAAAACCAAACCAATTACGGTCTCAGGGGATCGGGAGGGAAATCAAGAAACAATGGGAAACCATCCCAACCTATAAGGAAAATTGTGAATAAGGAAAGTGTTCTATCCATACGAGAAATCATTCTAAATATAATACATGGATTAATGAAATGGTAATATGATCTAGTTACACAAGATTACAGGAAATCACAATTGTGTCTAATACCACCGTTACATAGGCACCGACTGTGTTAGATATCACGACCTGAAATTTTGATTGAGTTTCCTTTTATTTTTATGAAAAACCACATTCAAAGGTGTTATAAACATTATAATCCATATATTTCTAGTAACAAACTCATGTTTCAAAGTCACAATCTAGCCAACTGCTTTTACCATAGATATTTTCAAAATATTTCAGGCCATAATATCTATATATAGAAATTTACAACACCCTACCCAACCCCTACCAAATTATTATTCACCTTATTTGATCCCTGAAAAAAAAAAAAGCTATTTCGCTTGGCTAGTTAATTCCTTATTTGTAAAAAAAAATTATGTAAAAGAATGTGAGTTATATCTAAGTAAATATAGATTTTTTAAAATAAAATAATATTTATTTAATTATAAATTCTTAAAAAATGTACCACTTAAATAAGTTGCCCAAATAACAATAACAGACTATTATCAACAACCCAACTAGTTACAACAATCTACTTAATGTAATACATAAGATCATTCAATTAAATAATAATTATGAGTTCATATTACATTTGTAACAGAGTTATGATAGTGCCGATATTTCTATATCTGATATTACTGTGATACCGCACCTCAATCAATATCATAATATTCGTCTACTTGTACATTACATCTTCACATGAAATCACAAAGTTATCTATTATTCTCTAGTAGTAAGAATTGGACATGTTGCTCTCAAGTTTATATGTTTTTCTTACCTCTTTTCTTTAGTTTTTGTATTTCTGACTGGGTTCTAAAGGGAGCCACCTCATGTATTCCACCGGGTCATAGAGTTTAGCATCATTAAAATCCTATGTTTATACCCGGCTGGGACCTATAGTAAATCAATTAGATCAATTTTTTTCCACTAGTTTAGTGGTCACCATAACTATATACATAAAAATATACAATAATATAGAATGTATTTATGCATGTACGACTACCAATCCTATTAACCCTTGCCTGTTACTCTAACACATATTTAAATATATTTACTTAGATATATTTGACGACATTTTGCAAAGTGCAACGGTTATTAGATATATCTAATAACAATTTTATAAATGGATATTTAATAATCATTATTCATAAATATGATATTTATTATGAAAAAAATGTACTCACAACCTTGAGCCAACTAATCACTGAGTAGGGTATTTGAGATGCTTATTCTTGGTCTACTCGGTACTTATCATAATACAAATCAATACACATTATAAAATTATCTGTACTTCCAATATCTAAAGATAATTTTACAATAATTGTATAATATTAATTAGTTCACCTACATCCATTTGTATTATTTATAATGTGAAAATTCGAAAAAAAAACTTCCTACGAACTAATGTTGTTGTGATTCATAGTGAACAAGTCAACTTAATTGACTTTTACGACTTCAATTCTCTCATTTTTACCTTCTCCACTCCATCTCTCTACTTCTGTTCTTACAGATTACTTCATTTCCATTTCCTCCTCCTCCTCCTCCTCCCTCCCTCCTTTTTTTTTCTTCTTGTTTTGCCACATATTAATTACTCGATCAAACCATGAAAACATATATATATATATATATAAACAGATATATATGTATATATACATTCCTTTAACTAACCTATAAATTCTATTATGCATATGACTATTACAAGTCTAATAAATTCAAATAAATCTTCAATTACTCCCTCGCTTACCTTCCTTCCACTCTGTTTATTTCCTCCTCTATGTTTCTGCCCTCCAAGCTCTCCCCTTCTCTCCTGCCAGTTCTCTGTCTTTCTCACTCTGTGATCCGGCTGGCTGGTGCATTGGCCTTACCGTAAGAGGGCCGAGAGGAGCGGGGCTATAATTGGAGATACCATTGTTTCCGGTACAGAAGTTCGAAGTTTGTCCAGGGTAAAGAAAAAAAACAGAACAGGACAGGCGTTATAAAGAGAGAAGGCTTAAGGTGGCGGTGGAAAAGCAGAAGGGCAGTTGGGCTCTACACGGGCCCAAGGTAAATGGGCTCACAACGAGTAAGCCAGTTACCAAAAGACGTGAGAAGTTCTGATTTGAGGTATCGATGTTCCAAGCAGGTCATGGAACCATCTAAGAGGAATGAAACCCGCCAAATCATTGTCAACCACGGGCCACTGACCTGAGCAACAGCGAGTAATTGAATGTGTCCCAATTGATCAGGTACTGAGGTGGCAAAAGGAGCACAGGGCAGGAGTAGAACGGATCAGGCTCGAAGTTCTTTTCTGGCATGACCATCCCTCCAGATGCTGTGGCTACATATCAACCAGCCCAACTGATTATGCATATTGAACATATGCCCATGAATGCCATGTTTACCTTAGGATCAGGAGGCCGAGAATAATGCAGATTTCTGCACAGCAAAGAGCATTCAAGGGTACTTTGTGTGCCTCGGGTGAATCTTTCTCCATATCCAGCAGGTAAGCTACTCTGGACAGAAAGATAGTTCCCGTGACTAAAATGAACCTGTAGTGCAATGCTGAGGATGAGATTGGAAAAAGAAAAGGATGGTTTGATGTAGTTGTATCAATCCTAAATTCAATTCTTGTCTATGGAACTTCCGTGTTCCTTTCAACCATCTTCTTCCTATTTTCATCAATAGTCATGGGTCTTCCTTACAATGAAAAAACTATAAAAAAACCCATCATGGAACAAATAAATATAAAAAAAAAGAATCAAAAGTCTCTCTCTCTTTTTTTTTTTATCAGCATGAACTGATTAATGTAGATGGATGATAAACATTCTGCTCTTGAATTATGAAACAGAGCACTGAACTAAAGGAGAATTGAAGAATGGGACATAGGACAGAAGGAGAAGAAGATGCCAATATGGGGAGAAGGAAAACTCGAGAAGATCATTATTCATTCCACACTCTCAAGGGTCATTTATATCTTATGGAGACTACTCAACACCTAGAGATCCATAACTGTGAAATAGAGTAATCAATAGAACTAACCACCTCAAGTTGCTTAACAGCTTTAACTACCTATGAAGCCACTCTCAGTTTGCTCACTAAATTCTTATTCTATCACAATCTAACTCACCTCAACTTTCCTATGTTATGCAATCAGATGTGTTTGTTCCAATACCTCCTTCCCAAGAGCCTCGCCCACAAGGCTCAGTTGTGGTAGAAACTTATGCGTTATCCTCTTGAGAAGGAAAGTGCTGTCTGATCCAGAAGAGAAGAAGCCCATGAAACGTAGGATGTGTTTTTTACAATAGCCAATCTCGGTGTTTGAACTTTCTCCTTTGTCTGAATGTTTCTTGTCCTCAGTGTCCTCTGCTAGGATCATGAAAACTTGCTTCCTTGAGCACTTGTGGCCAGAAGCATATTTTTCATCACAACAGAAGTACAGGCATTTGTTCTTCTCCTCTCAAACCTCTTGATAAGTTCAGGTCTTTGCAGTCTTGCTCGAAGATGTGTTCATGGAGCACAATGGTACTGCATCAACTGGGAGTGGGGGCAGGCTCTTCTGATTTTAGTGATCTGAATTGGGGGTATGTCCAAAAATCTGTCTTTGTTGAGCTTGTTTGTGGAAATTGAGACTCCTGAACTGGAAATCTTGTGTTAGACATCAAAAGCCTATAGCTTGCTTCCAGTAATCTCACGAGTTCGTAAGTCTCATGGAGGATTTGAGGCTTATGCATCCAGGCAAGATGCTTAATCTCCTCCTTCAAGCCCACTAAGAGAAAGCTCACAACTAACTCATTCGATACTTCTACCTTGTTTATCTGCCCATCAAGAACATCAATATATTCTTGTAGCACAAATGTTTGCACCAGACTCTTGGGTTGCCTGAGGGATCCTCATAACCTTTTGAGCGGAATCTTGCACATAATGCAGCTACATATGCATCCTAGCTCGAAGTGATTGCCACATCACCCTTGGCCTTCATGAACATCTAGTGCCACTACACGGCCTTCCCTTCGATGTCAATGGCGGCAATCTTGATATTGACATTCTCGGGTGTTGCATCCAAAATCAAAGAATTGCTGGCTCCTACACAACCACCCTTCCAACCCTTCTTCTCTGAATGAAGGGAACTTCACTTTTCCCATTCTAGAAGAAGTAAAGTAATGGTTCATTGAATTCCAATGGAAGCTTGCCTTAGTTCGTGTCCAGCACTTCCACTAGGGCTGTTCTGAAGATTGGCAACCTGCTGTAGCCCCTGATCCCCGATGAGGCTCAGAACTTCATCGCACTGCTTCCTGATTTGCTCAGACTTGAGATCAATTTGAGCCTGCATCTCATCCATGTGCTGGTCTATTTGTGAAACATCGCCTCAATCTTCCAGCTCTCCTTCTCCTGCGCAGCTCAATTCTCTTCCATACCTTCATCAATTGTCATTACAGGGCCATTCACAGAGACTCCTCGTCAGCAGAGGTCCATAACAAGACAGTAATCCGATAGAGCTAGACCCCTTAAACAGTTTTAAGGGCCAAGAAAGCCACTCTATAAGCTCTTTGTTCTATCACAATCTAATCTACCTCAGCTTTTAAATGTTCCACAATCAGATACCTCATCTGAATTCTCTCTCAAATACCATGGATTTTCTAAATTCATGACTAATTTTAAATGTAAATTAACAAGAACTCATAGGACGATTGAATACCTAATTACCCAACTAAGGTTTTTTTTTTTTTTTTCTTTTTTCTTTTTAAAGAAAGGAAGATTGACCCTCTCAATCGGATGCTCCTACAGACCGTACGATCAGAGTGTTGAAGGATCAGTTGGTCACGAGAACAGCTGCATACAGACCAATTACGATGTTAATTGTGTTGTTGTATTGGCACCATTAATCTCCTCTCTCTCTCTCTCTCTCTCTCTCTCGCGCTCTCGCTCTCCCCCTCTCCGTCCCTCCCTCCCTCCTTCCTTCCTTTTTTCACGTAAACAAGCTTTGAACATGTCCATGGCAACAATGGATCTATCCTCTTGATGTCAACGACGCTGCTGAATCCGAACAGCTAACTTTCCTTCGCCATTATCGTTGTGTCACCTCAGATGGACCCTTCTCTGGTGGAGCCAAGCCTTTCTTCTCCACGGACGCTGAGCCATTGATCCCAGCGTCGAGCCTGAAGATGGATGATGACATCGAAGAAACCTTCCTCGTCTATTAAATTCTTTTGATCAGAAACTAAGCAGCAAATGCCTGTGGCCGACCCCCGAGCGGGGAGGTTGTTCGTATGGCTCATCTCGTGCTTCATCCTGCTCTCCCTGGCGGCTGGAGGCGCCCTCCTTGGGATGTACATGACCCAGCCCGACTCCACCACCTCGGCCTGGCTGCTCTATGCCGGGATGTCGCTCGTGTGTCTCCCTTGGTTCTTCTGGTTCATGTTGTGCATATATCGATGCATTTCCCGATCCCTCGGGTTCAGAATTGTCTGTGGCAGCTGCGGTGGAGACGAAGCTGGAAGCAGCAGCAGGGCCGGTGCAGGCGGCGTTGGCTCAACGACCATGAACCGAGCAGGGAGCCTGGTCGGCGGACTGGGCGTGAACGGGAATGCCGGCACAGGAAATATGGAAAATGCGGATGGAAGACACGTTCATTTCGGGGCAGCAGTCGTGGTGAACGAGGGAAGCGGTAATAACAGTGACCCAAGGAGCATAGCATCGAGATCGTCTTCGAGCGGTTCGAGCAACAACGACATGTCGTTCAAATCACACGAGAGTGAGATCCCTCTCGCTTCAGCTATGGCGACCTGATGATCAACCGGCCTTTCACCGTATCGAATCGTTCACGGGCTAATTCATCGGCCTATCAATGGGAGCAGACGAGACTCTGGCTAGGCGAGCTTCAGGATGACACGGGCTCTGAAACAACAAACCGACATTGAAATCGTAGCGATACAAGATTGAACCTTCCTTCGCATTCGGCAATTTGGGCAGAGATTCGGACATCCACAAGAAAAGGATCTTCCTGAAAATTCACATACCCTTCTTTGAACATCTTTTGCCATATGCATAGCCGACAGAAACATTTGAGTTTCATTCCTTCTGATGTAACTGGGCAACAATTTAATTTCATTCAAATCAGATGATTTGCAGTTTTTCCTTTCAGCCTCATCTCTCATCTCTTCGTCCATTCCTCTGGTCGATTTCTTCATCCGCTACAGGTACGGATGTCATTTTGTCCTTCTGGTAAGTTTATAATGAATTTATCAGCAGGACTTAGTTAGGTCTTGTCCGTTGTGGTACATTGTGTGCACATCTGCCTTGGTTTCTTCTGCTTTGTGGAATGTTAAGGTTATTGTTCTTCTCACAATCTGAGTTCTCTGAGGGCGTTCTGTGCTTCTTGCAATATGAACATCTCTCCGGGTAGATCCTATCGAGGAAATAGATACCAATCGGGACCACTCACTCTGACCTAGATTGTAGGATGGTCGGCCTCGGTCGATGAGTACCTAGACCGTGGCCATCTGACAGCTCCCATTGAAACTGCATTTTCCACTGCAGATGATCATTGGATGCAGTTCACGGCTAGAACGAAATCCATGCCAGGCAGACCTGACCGCATGCTACTCTAATGAGTGGTTGGGTGAGCACTTTGAAAACCTGAAGTCTCCATGGATTGGATCCTGGGCTCAGTTCGATCCGGTAACTGCACATGCTGCTGCAATTCTAAAAGAACTGCGGGGAGCTGATTATATAACCACACAGCACAAGAATCTGAGATCATGGACTGTGGGAAGGGATTTGGCCTGCATTCCACATATGGAAAACCCAAAAGAAGAAGCTTCCTCTTTTCTCCAGGACGGCCATCAGAGGATCTTGAAAGAAACCGTGGTTCAAATCAAGTTGATGAGCTTCCACCCAACACAGACGACGATACATCGGACCTTGCTAATAAGTCATCTGGGTATGAAGATCTGCAGCGTAATGGTCGGATAGAGGACTTGGCCACTGCAGAGAGAGTAGTAATTCGACCACTTTATAGGTCCGATCTAATGTGGAAATCAAGATTTGTCAAGGCCGACGCAGCAATGCTACATGAGCCAGTTGTTCATGTGATCGTCTCCATGTTAGAAAAATATTAAATTGAATTAAATTGAATAGCTTAAATTTAAAAAAAAAATTGAAGGAGTAGATAGTTAGTAAGGCTGAATTTTGCTTGCGACTAACCAAAAACCTTCTTGTGAGCGACGAAGTTAATTCACTCGGTGCGGCGGAGATGGCGGGCCCTGCACTGGGAAGCATCCTTCGGCTGACGAACCCCACCGTCTCCTCTCGCCTCCGCTTACAACTTCGCCGCCTCTGTACCAATGTTCTCGACCACGACGCCGCCCTAGCACCACCGATCTCCTTCGCCCTCCCCGAACTGGAGCCGTCGGGCGACGCTGACTCTATATCGCAGATCCTTCTCCACCAGCACAATCCTTTCCATGCCATGGAGTCCTCCCTCCAGCTCCACGGCGTCTCCCTCTCTACCGACCTCCTGCACCAGTCGCTCCTCCGCCTCCGCCACAGCTCCAAGGTCGCCATCGCGCTCTTCAACTACGCCAAGTCCCTCCCCTCCCCTCCCCTCACCCCAACTTCGTACAACCTCCTCATCGACATCCTCGGCAAGGTGCGCCAGTTCGATGTCGTCTGGCAGCTCGTCGTCGAGATGGACCAGAACAACTGCCCCCCGTCAACCACCACCTTCCTCATCCTCGTCCGCAGGTTAATCGCCGCTGGGCTTACGCGTCAGGCAATCCGTACATTTGACGACATGGACAGCTTCGTTGACCAGAAGGCAGGTAATATGGAGTATTTGTACTTGCTGGACACGCTGTGTAAATACGGCTACGTGAAAATAGCCATGGAGATCTTCAACCGAAGGAAGTCTAGCGGGGTTTTCGGGCCTGATGCAAAGATGTACACGATTCTGATCTACGGTTGGTGTAAGATTGGCAGGATCGACATGGGGGAACGGTTCCTGAACGAGATGATTGAGCGCGGTATCGAGCCCAATGTGGTAACCTACAACGTACTTCTGAATGGGCTTTGCAGGAGGGCGAGCTTGCACCCTGATGGTCGGTTCGAGAGGACCCTTAGGGCTGCAGATAAGGTGTTTGATGAAATGCGTGGGAGAGGGATTGAGCCCGATGTGACGAGCTATTCAATAGTGCTACATGTTTACAGCCGGGCGCATAAGCCTGAGCTATCCCTCGATAAGTTGAGGATGATGATGGAGAGAGGGATTTGCCCAAGCATGGCGACGTACACTTCAGTCATAAAGTGCCTTTGCTCTTGTGGAAGGATCGATGATGCGGAGGTGTTGCTCACAGAGATGGTGAGGGGCGGGGTGAGCCCTTCTGCAGCCACTTACAACTGCTTCTTCAAGGAATACAGGGGAAGGAAAGACGTCGAGAGTGCAATACGATTGTATCGGAAGATGAAGGAGGATAATCTGTGCGCCCCAACAATGCATACCTACAACATCTTGATCTCGATGTTTATGAGGTTTGATCATATGGGGATGGTAAAGGAGATCTGGGAGGATATGAAGAAGGGTGGGACTGGGCCCGACTTGGATTCATATACGTTGCTGGTTCATGATCTGTGCAAGAAGCAGAGATGGAGGGAGGCTTGCAAGTACTTCGTGGATATGATTGAAAAGGGGTTTCTCCCTCAGAAGATCACCTTCGAGACACTCTACAGAGGTCTTATCCAATCAGATAAGTTGAGAACGTGGAATAGATTGAAGAAGAAGCTTGACGCTGAGTCGATAACTTTCGGTTCTGAGTTTCAGAATTATCAGCTTAAGCCGTACAGGAGGTGATGCACTTCAAAAAATGCATGTTCTCCTATACTTGATGCATCTTGTATGAGGCATTTATTCACATAAATCAGGATTTGCTTCAAGGGAAAATTGGTGGTTGGATTTTGGAACGATATGGTGAAGAATCAAATCGTCTGGATCATGCAAACAAACACCAAGTGTTTCCTATCCTTGCAAGAGAGTGAATGGTGGGTGTTCAACCCTTCAGGTGCATCCCGTTTGATCCAGGAGATCCTAAACATGACCGATTCTCGAGGCATGGATTGGTCACTTCTCTCTGCAACAGAATGAGAATGATCTTACTTAAGTGTTCGAGTTATTTCGGAATCAAACTAGAGCAACGGTAAAAATTGAATTCCTGGAGCCTGGAGGAGCTTTCATTTCAGTACTCCTGCCTGTTGGTCTATGTCCTCCTAGGTAACTAAAGAGAAAAAGAGGAAAAGACTGAGGAAGCCTTTGCTAGCTGGTATGTTTGAGAACCGAGAATATCAATATAAATAGATTGATTCTGGTGAAATTCTTGTGGCTGGCGGCATTATTGTCTTTGGTAGGAATATTGTATAGATTGTAAGTTTGTTAAGTATAGTGAAGTTGTTGTAAATTTGACTGTAATTGAAAAAATTTTCATAATTTTTTTTGTGAAAACTGTGATGACCATATTTAAAAACTCTTTTGCAGTCAAATATTATAATAATTTGATGGCTTAAAGTTCGGATTTTTGCAAGAGAAATGCAAAATTTCACCAATTTAAATACCTTTGAAGGAAATACGCATCTCTCAGTTAAGTTAAAGTTTTGAGTTTGGCTCGCATGAATGAAAAAAAAAAAATCATATTGGAGGGAGTGTCATTCACTTATGACATATTACTCGGCAAGCACCACCCGAAGGAAACAGGAAGGACATCAAGGGAAAGGAGGAAGACGGAGCTTAACTCATCCGCGTTAGAAAGCGACGAAAATGGCGGGTCTGTTTGACAAGCAAGCAGAAATCTACCTCGATGCTCGCCCAAGCTACCCCAAGGAGTGGTTCTCTCTGCTCTCCGACCGGAACTCGCACCATTCTCTCGCCTAGGACGTCGGCACCGGCAACGGCCAAGCTGCCGTCACTGTGAGTCTCCCGCATCCTCTCTCTCTCTCCTCTCTGCTAACCAGCAACCGATTGATCACGCATCGGGGCTTTCGTAGTTGGTTGGGCCATGGTAGATAGTCTAATCTCTGCACCAGGACCCCCAGGAGGTGATGCTGCCACCGACAAGATTGAACATCTTTTCTATTGCTGAAAATGATAAATCGTGTTATGTTTGATCTTAATTCGTTTTGGATTGTTTTCAGCTCAATATTTCTAAACCTCGAGTTTTTCGTGCTTAGTTTACAGAATCGAATTTGATCAGTTAGTATACTGGTCCATTCTTGAGTAGATCTGAATTCCTCGGAGTACAATTGAATCTGTTAACTTTAGCCCATCCATCTCCACCCTTTTGTCAGGTCGCCGAGCACTATGATCAGGTGATCGGAACGGACGTCAGCGAAGCCCAGCTCAAATGCGCGATCGCTCATCCCCGGGTCCGTTACCTCCACACCCCTCTCTCCATCTCCGACGAGGACCTCGTAACCCAGCTCGGAGGGGAGAACTCAGTCGATCTGATAACGGTGGCCCAGGCCGTCCACTGGTTCGACCTCCCGAGCTTCTACTCCACGGCGGCCCGCGTCCTGAGAAAGCCAGGCGGGGTGATCGCCGTGTGGTGCTACAACGACATCGAGGTGGACCCCAACTTCGACATCATCTTCAACAAGTTCCACGACACGACGCTGACCTACTGGAACCCGAGGATACAGCTCCTGTTCGATGGTTACAAGACACTGCCCTTCCCCTTCGAGGGTGTGGGGCTGGGCTGCGAAGGGGAGCCCTTGAAGCTGGATATTCCAAAGGAGCTGTCTTTTGAAGGTTTCCTGAGGATGGTGAGGTCTTGGTCGGCTGTGGTGACGGCAAAGGGACAAGGTGTCGATTTGCTGCCTGAGAGTGTGGTGAGGGAGCTCGAGGCGGCCTGGGGCGGGCCCCGCTCGGTCAGGTCTGTAGTTTACAAGGCATTCATGCTTGCCGGTTCTGTCAAGCTGTCATCCTTCTCCTGTCTCTTTGCCCTGTCTTTGCACTTGGTCCGTCAAGTGTCCCTTCAAATCCTCAGGCTTCAGGTCGCCATTGTCGATGAAGTCCCGAGCATGGAAAGGGTAGAAGCACAACAATTTGAAGGAATAAAAGACTTAGTCGGGACGGGAAATTGCTTCGACATTTTTCTTCGGCTCCAATTTCATTCACGTGATCTGAGTTTCTGGAGTTCCTCAAGTATTACTTCAAGAGGATATGATCCGGACCATGTGCTTTGGGAATGGAATCATCGAGTTGGGCGTGAGCCCCTCCGCCTGTGTCGCTGCGGTGAACACAGAGCGGGCATCCGTATCAGTCCAAACTGATGCCGCCTTCCATTTAGGCTGGGAACTGAGCCGACTGCAGGTAAAGCCCTTCTAAATTACAGAATCGCAACACCTTGTTAGATTAAATTTAAAATTTCAGTAGCGGTCGGTCTCCGTCCCTCGGGATGAATTGCACCTTCGTCAGGACACGTGCACTGGACGCTTTACTGGATCATGTATTCAAACTGCCGTGTCATCTCGACTAGTTTGGATTTCCGAGGACCATCCAATTAACGTGAAACCTCGGTCAAACCAAACCCATTTCTTGCACTGGTTTGTTTATGAGAGCCGCTCCAGATTAGAGGTGGCAAATCGTGCCGGCCCGGTCTTATCGGGTCGTGTCGGCACGGCACGATAAGGGGAAGGGCACAATAAGGGCTGGTCCAAGCACGGCCCTTTAATATGTCGTGCTAGTCCGACACGGCACGATAAGACAAGGGCGGTTCTAGTTCGGCCTGATAGCCCGATAATCTCATTTGATCGTGGTTTATTTGTAACTACAAGTGAGCTCACAAATGAAAATTTTTCTATCCTTTAATAGTGTCTAATAATCTATTGAGTTTTTTTTAAATATCCCTAATCGAACTATGGTATCGGCACGGCACGATAAGCACGGGCCTAGCACGGTGTTATCATGCAATACCTGTGCCATGCTATCGGGCCGGGCCGAATTTTGCCAGATCTACTCCAGATGGGGGAAGAAAAAGAGATGTAGGGATGCACAAAAAAAAAAAAAAGAATTGAAGAATTAAATTGAACTGTGAGCTGAGCCGAGTCAAATTTTAAACAAATTATTTCTCATATAATACGGTTTTTTTTAAATGTGAAGCGGCGGATTTAGTTACTAAGTTCAAATTATTCGATTAATTGACTTAAAACTGTCAAACCATATTCTCTGGTTGGATTAACTATTTCAAACCACTCTTCTTAAAAAATAATTAAAAAATAGCAAATTGAATATAAAACCAACTGAAACCAAATAAGAACTGTTTTGAAATACAATAAAATAAAAAAAATACATAAAAATGATAAAAATAAAAATATTAAAATTATAAAAATTTTAATTAAAAATAAATTAAGCATATAATATTAAGATTATAAGCTTATTTAGAATGAAATCCAACGCAGAATCTTATGTCTTATGACATTACGCCAAGTCTTCGCCGGGTCACATGCTCATTTTGTCTTGGAATCCGTGGCAAGGCAAAGTATGTGTTATATTAGGATCGCACGGTTCAACAACCGAACCATTTTGTTTGGAGTCTTATTTTACGAGCTGAGATAGCCGACTGGTAGATCAACAATTTTACGCCTGCGAAATGATTCACTTCGTGAGGAACCAAATATGGTCCCTAAAATTATCAGAACACACATACACACACACACATATATATATATATCCATGTGGGACGGTGGCACCGGGCTTTTATTCATGGTTTTAAAAACCCGATTGGGCCGGCCGGTTCGACCAGTTCAATTGGGAATCGGCCACTTACCTGGTCTAATTCCTATAAAATACTTAATTGCACTTTCAAAGAGGTCAACTCCGATTGAACCGACAGGTAAACCTAATTGAACCAGTAGAAAAACCAGCCGACTTTAAAATTAAAAAGAAATAAAACCTATCATAATTATTTACTTATTTTATTTTATTAGATTTATATTTATATTTTATATTAAATTATTATTTAACATGATTGTTATATTAATAATTTTTGTTATAAATCATATTCAAATTATGATATTATGTAAATTTATTAGTAATATTGTATTGTTAATATTATTTATTAAATAAACGGTTGAACCCATTGAACCTAATCTGACCCACGAACCCATGCTTGCACCGGTTCTCGATCCGATTTTAAAAACTATGCTTTTATTACTTTGGTTAGAAATTGAGTATTATAATAAGTTGAGACAGAGAGATGAGGCTCGGTGTAATAATATGATTCTCGACCTAATAACAAAGAAATTATATATTTAAATTTTATCATGAGATTTTTATACCTCTCCATTTTTCTCTTATCGTATTGGGTTATAAATTTATATATTGTATTTAATCGAGAAAAAAAATTACAAGAAGCAGAGGAACCTCGACTCCCACCTTAGCACACTCCGCTTCGACATTTCCGATGGTCCGGCCCCTTTCGTGCTTTATTCAAACAATTAAAATATATTACTCTCGCAATTACAAATTATTATCGTTCGCATGAGCAATCAGAAAAGGTAGTGGCCATAGTTTTAAAAACCGGACCGGGCCGGCCGGTTCAACCAATTCAACCGGGAACCGGCCACTCACCCGGTCCAGTTCCTTCAAAAAATCCAATTGCACATTAAAAGAGAAAAAATCCGATTGAACCGTCCGGTTCCCGGTCCGACCAGTGAACCCATCAAAAAACCGGCCGACTTAAAAATAAAAATAAAAATAAAAAACTATTGTAATGTACCTATTTTATTTTACTAAACTTATTTTTATATTTTATATTAAACTTTTGTTTAATATAATGGTTATATTAATTATTTTTGTTATAAATTATATTCAAATTATGATATTATATAAATTTATTAGTAATATTATATTATTAATATTATTTATTAAACATGTGATTCAACCCATTGAATCCCCGATCCGACCCATGAACCCATGCCTACACCGGTTCCCGGCTCGGTCCGGTTTTAAAAACTATGGTAGCGGCTGTTTCAATTGACTTAAATGCTGGTATGACAATTCACCGATGATGTACAATGGCGCCCACTCTTTTCTCTCTCTCAAGCTTGTGCATGGAGGGAGGGATACTTACTCCGTGTTGAGAGAATTATGCCTGGACATTAGACCAACCGATTCTGAGGAGGACTGATTAGACAGCTGAATATGAATGATCGCGTAAAAGAGATTAAAGAGACTCTCGAGCTTGTTCCACTATAAATACCCTAAAACCTTCCTCGATTCAAAGTGCACCTCAAGAAGGGAGTGACTAGGGAGAGAGCAAGATGTCTTTACTAATGGCGGATTCCATCTCCTCCCCTTCTTCGACCCTCCTCCTCTGCCATCAGACCACTCCATCTTCCTCGCCGCAGTCTTTCGTGTTCGACTCATCCCTTCTGCAAGAGCAGCCGGACCTTCCCAAGGAGTTCATGTGGCCAAACAAGGACCTAGCCACCTTGGAGTTCGAGGAGATCAACGAGCCTATTGTCGACCTTAGCAGTTTCCTGAGTGGGGACGATGCCGCCACCGCTCGAGCTGCCGAGCTGGTCCGGATGGCATGCCTCGACCATGGCTTCTTCCAGGTGACCAACCACGGCGTCAGCCCCGAGTTGATTGATGCGGCTTACCGGGAAGTTGGGAAGATCTTCGAGCTCCCCGTTAGCAGGAAGCTCGGTATGAGGAGGAAGCCTGGTGGTGTCAGTGGGTACTCCGGGGCCCATGCCGACCGATACTCCTCGAAGCTTCCATGGAAAGAGACGTTCTCGTTCGGCTTCTCAGGGAATGAGGAGAAGCCCGCCGTAATCGAGTACTTCAAGTCCGTCGTTGGCAAAGAGTTCGAGCATTCCGGGTATAAGCTCATCCATGGCCAACTTACAGGAAAACGGCAACGATATTAGCTAATCCTATGGTGATATATGAAGATCTCTTAATTTGTTGCACAACCAAATGAACGTCAGAGACCGTCGTCGAAGAACAATCATTTCCACAGGAAGACAACAGAGGGACACGCATATATATATATATATATATATATATGCATATGAGCATCTGTCAGCACAAAAATTGTCTCCTTCTGTTGCCTGCTTAGAATTAAATTACTGTTGTTTCCCATTTGCAGATGGGTCTACCAGAGATACTGCGAGGCAATGAAGGAGCTCTCCCTGGCCATAATGGAGCTGCTGGCAATAAGCCTCGGAGTTGACCGGAAGCACTTCAGGAAGTTCTTCGAGGATTGCAGCTCGATAATGAGGTGCAACCTATACCCTCCCTGCCAGAGCGAAGGGCTGACGATGGGGACGGGCCCTCACTGCGACCCGACCTCGCTCACCATCCTCCACCAGGACGAAGTCGGAGGGCTCCAGGTCTTTGCGGACGGCCAGTGGCTGGCCGTGAAGCCCCGCCAGAACGCCTTCGTCGTCAACATCGGCGACACTTTCATGGTGAGTACGTAGTGTGCGAATGCATCCATCCTTCGGGAGTCAATTTTGACCAAAAGACTAGAGTTTTTCCACAGCCATCATCAGTGCTCTCAGTCATAATGCATCCATTAGAGACAACGATAGAGCTTGGACATACTTTGTGGGGACAACATTGTCTGTTTCTTGGTGGGGTTCTGCAGAGAGAGTATACCCAATAATCCAACTCCAATCCCAACTACTTGGCAAGCATGGTTGATTTGAGATATCCGTCCCGGTGGCATTAATTGGAAAGACCCACCACCTTAGTTAATGGACAATTAATCAATAGAAATAATTTGACATCATAAAGTATTCTCTACTTGTAAATTTAAAATTGATCCCTGCACCGATCTCACTTAGTGAATTATGAACTATTATATCATGGGTCACGTCCACCCACTACCATGTGATTTACTATCGCATCACTTATCGTGATTGAACACAGATACAATTAACTTAAACGTTAAGGAGTAGACTTCTAAGCTTATCTCAAATTTGTAGCCATTAGCCATTAGCGGCTACATTAATATGATATCAAACAATTGATAAGTCTGGCTATAAATAGTAATCTACTGGACAAGATTTTGATGCAAGTGATTAGAATGTTCCAGCAACCCTGGATAGGACAAGAACACTTCATTTAGGCCCGTGGTCTGTGCTTATAGGTCTGGTTTTCGTGATAAATTACTTTGTCGAATGTTAAGAGAGGGTTGTTATTCTCATTTTCCTCTCCGTGTCTTGCAGGCGTTATCGAACGGGAGCTATAGGAGCTGCCTTCACAGGGCTGTCGTCAACCGGGAGAGGGAGAGGAGGTCGCTGGTGTACTTCGTGTGCCCTAGGGAGGACAAGGTTGTAAGGCCGCCGCCGGAGCTGCTGCATCGAGAAGGGATCAGGCGGTACCCCGACTTCACCTGGTCCGACCTCCTCCACTTCACTCAGTCGCATTATCGGGCCGACGACGCCACCCTCCCGAGCTTCTTCCGGTGGCTCCAGTCATCCAACAAAGACAACTATTCCATGTGATTATGATCTAATAAGTAATGATTATGGCTATCTCTACATGGCTTTGTATATTTAAGTGTGTGATTCTTCTTCAATCCTAATATTTTTCTGCCCTCACTTTTAGGACCTTTTTGCCCCTTTCGGTCCTGCATATTGAACCCAATGTTGATCTATTTGGCCGGGGATATTTTGGTTAATTTCATTTGTCAGTCGGTTTCTTTAGAAAACATCACTGACTATAGGGACTTCCGCGGGATGATCTCAGAGAGGAGGGTCACTCTTGCAAGAGAGATTCTTGGGTAGCAGCCCCTCCAACTTGAGAAGTACATGTAATAATTTATTAAATCCAGTCCCTGATCCATCATATCGCTAATGTTACATCCCCATAGATACACTAATTTCCAAATCACAAAGCAAATTTATGGGTTTAAAAGGAGTTAGGGAATGATAAATAAAAAAGGATACGAATCAATATTCACCATTTTACCATCACGTTAGTTTTTTCATTCTATATCACCATTGATGTGTCACTAGACACGTCACATGCCGCGTGAGAAAAAATTTACAAGTTTCACCGGTATGTGAACTGAAATGATGACAAATGAGTGGATGCTAACGCAAAAATATTCATGCCAATGCAAATATTATAAGTGAAAGTTCAGGCTTAAAAAAAGTCTTTTCCATTTATAATTGTAACAACTTGTTCAACCATTAAATGTAAAAAGGGTTTTAAGTGAGAAAGGAGTTTGATGCATAACATCATTTGTAGCCTAACAATTGAGAGATTATATGTTCGATTCTCATTATGAGATTTCTCGTACTTCTTTATTCCTCGATTCTCCTCTTTCTTTTTAGATTCATGATTTTTTTATGTAATCTAAAAAAAAAAGTCTTACTACTTAGAGTGTCAATCACCGGTTCCAAACTAGGATTAATTAAGAGGTAAACTGCCCGACAAGGAATAGCCCCCTTGTGAATTTGCTAGCAACGCTACCCTACACCCGATTTTACCTTAAAAAGAATGTTCAGATGATACATGGATATGTGACCATCCTTGATCAGAAGATAAAGGCGGTGAGTAGACGAGAGAAACGGAAGAGGCCGTCACTCATGGCCCCGTCGGTTGCATCTTGAAGGAAGGCAGGGGTAGTAGTCCGTCCCTTCGCTGTTTTGCTCTCTGCCTGCAAGTTCTGGAGATCGGAAATATAATACGGCCAGCTGAACTGGTATTGTTATGGCTCTGCCTTGGAATGTAGCCTGCGAATGCGGTTCGATGGGGTCCCTCGGTAGATAACAACAGATCTGTCGAGGTCTTCATGCCGTTCGTTTCACATAGCAGGTTTCAGAGCACGCCAAACCCGGCTCGAGCGTGGGTTAATAATCGAATTTCGGAATCCAAGATTCCTCTCCCTTTTAACTTCCTCTTGTCATCTCCATCAATACGAAGAAGAAAAAGGGAGGAATTTTCGCGATTTCTATGGTACAAAAGGGGAGTTCGATTCCTTTCAAGTATTGCGGCTGCCGAAATACTTTAATTTATCCGCCCGCACTGCTGTGTGTGTCATGCGAACGAATCGATGTATTCAGCTCACATATCTCACAAAAGGAAAAAGGCAGTGTTCTTTCTATCGGAATATCAAGCAACAAGTTTGCATTTTCGGTTCTTCCGATAGGGCAACGCTTGTGCGGATTGGCCGAGCAGACTGTGCACTGTTTTTTGCCGTCTGGGCTTATGTCGTTTCAATAATTGTCCTTCAAGACCTACATGTCATCCACTCAAAAGCCCCGGCATACTCAAACTCCAAAATTTCGAACCCTAAACCTAATATACTAAGTATTATCAACTCATCAGTGAGTTATCTGTTAAATTTTATGTATAAAATAGAAGAGTAGTAGAGATAATGATAGAACGTGATGGCTCAAAAGTCGAATATAAGAGAATGACCGATAATTTTTTATTAAGTTATTTAACAAATTATATTATGTTATTAGCCTATTTGTAGTTTCATAATAATAATAATAATAATAATAATATCATAAGAATATATAAATTAAATTTAAGACATTTGCTAATATAATTTACTTAATTTATTTGTTATTAAAAAATATTTTTCATAATAATAATAATACCAAATGTCCAATACTTCCCCTTAAGATGAGCACGTAGTATTACGAAACGGTTATCTTGAATCTCAATCTTTATGATAACTCCCGTCCAAAGCAAACTCCAAATGCAAAGCGATCAACACATATATTCAAAAGTTATTTTACATACCACTGACAAAATTATTAATATCTAGCTAATGTAGTGATAAATACTCTTTTTTTATTCTGACGACATGGCGATCAATGCCTTTTTATATTTCACCATAAACTAACACTGTTTTGCATCCCTTGGCATAATGGTTGCAAATCTGCACGTCTCCAAATGCTTGGATTCACCTTAAATTGTAGCTTGTGCAACGGACTCGCCAAGATCATATTACCTTGATACCATGTCAAATTTTATATATAAGATGGAGGAGTAGTGGAGAGAATGATAGAATTGGGTGACTCGAAGGCCGAACACACGAGAGCGATTGATAACTCTTTATTGAGAGACTCGAGAAATCACATAATATGATTCGCTTATTTATATGCTCAGAATAATAATATGATATTGAAATAAATAATAATAAAATCTTACAAGAATATATAAATTAAATTTAAAATATTTTAAGAATTTAAATTATATAATTTATTTGATATTAAAAAATATATTTCCTTAATAATAATAATATCAAATCTCCAACATGCTTTTTTGCGATATTATTGGGATCTGCATGCCTCGTCTTTGAATTTAAGCTTTCCTACGGTAATAAAATGGGCTCAACTCTCAACCCCCATATTCTACCCGGAAATTAACATTTCCAGTAGAATCAAATCATGTACATAAAATGCAGAAGCCACGACCGACGTGATTGGTCAGTTGAGGCGTCCTGAAGCTCCTCTTCCACGGGTCAGACGTTGGGCATTTTATTAACATGGGGAGTGGGGGTAAATAAGAGTTATTAAACTGGGCGGGCTGGTCTAGAACCGGTCCAAACTGCTCCTAACTTGGTACGTAACCGTTCTTATTAAGTTGAGAGGCGGTTATTAACTGGGTCCACAAAATAGGTCTATTAAACCGTAATCGATCCAAACTGCTAACCTACTGAATCGGCCCTAATTGTGAAGTATAGCCCTCCACCCACCAAGTTTCACAATCTCCTAGATTTTATTAAAAAATCAATGGCAACAAATGAGCTAGCATCCAATAAAGCACGGTTAATCACATTATATAAAAATACTGTTCATCATTCAATCAAAACACTATTCACCGGCCCGTTCACACTCAAAATACTATTCATGCTCATCAAGTTCACCAATAATGTATTTTTTAAAAAATTTTAAAAATATGAACTGTTCACGGGCCAAACTGGTCCGTTTATAAACGATTTCAGGCCGGTTCATATTCGTATAAACAGTGACCTGTAACCGAATCGGCCCGTTAAGTAAACGGGCTAAACTGTAACCAAATCTAACAGTTTCAGATCCGTTTTGAATTAGTTCAGATCGTCCTTTTAACAACACTAGTATAAACTAATCAAATTATTCTTTTTTTTAAATAGAAAAAGAAGAAGAAAGAATAATGTTGGCTGCTTCATATTTAATTATATTTTAATCAATGTGTGAGCTCGGGAATCAAATTCCGCACTATTGCAATTTTCGTTATCACAAAGGAACCTAAAATATTTCTCACAAAAATAATAATAATAATAATAAATAAATAAATAAATGGGGGAAGCCTAAAATATTGGGCATTTGAGATTTTTCTATCGAAAATAAATGTAATTTTATTTTGGAGAATTAGATTAATTAAACATTATTTTTTTCGGTTGAATATATGATATTATACGAATATTTTTTTACAATAATTAATATTATAAGAGTATTACCATAAGTAGCACTTTCTTCGTCAAGACAACTTGAGCATCACTTGTGCGGCCAGCTCCCCTTTTTTATTATTTTAATAAAATTTATGATGAAAGGATAAAGGGCATGAAAGGATTCTCATAAGTGATAATTCAGTTCTGTAATACACTTCCGCTAATATTTAACAATACAAAGAATCATGAGTAATTTCAGTTCCATGCAGGTAAATTCACCACTAAGTAGGTAAAAACTCTATTAATCCTATATTAACTTTATTATTAAAATTTGAATTCAAATTCTTACTTTATAGAAGCAGATATCAAAATATCTTAATTCATGTGCATTTATCGATCATAAGCATGATTTGGTATTATTGGAAATCGTGTCACTTTGCCTATCAATAGGGAAATGAAGGTAAAAAAAAAAAAAAGATGGTAAATGGGATTGATTTATCGAGATGATATAGTATTTCTTTTACTCTAGTTTTTTTTATGTTTGATTATTATGAATAGAAGAAATCCATGTTAGAAAAGTGTTAGTTTTTAGCGGATTAACTTAACTCGATACGTAAATTACTCTAATTTTTTTCGTGAAAAGAGAATCAACTCCTACAAAAATAAAAAATGTTATAATTTAGTTGGAAATTCTACATCCCCTTTATTCATCGTGAGTCGGACAATGATTAATTTAACAAATTATACTAAACGAATAATATCCAACACAAAAGATCTCGGTTGAGTGAATGACCAAATAAATTAATCCTTGAGAGCATAATTACTGGGAATTAGTCAAAAAGAGGGAGTTGGGGGTGGCGAAACATATCTCAAATGTTAAGTTCAGAATCTGCCACCAGTGATCTTATTCCACCCCGGTTGCCCGATTGGCGGTAGTAAGACAAGACACTAGTGAGCGTTCATAGAGCATCAATTTACTACTTCTTGGATAATCGGCCGTAGAGAATCGACATAAACGCCCTTGTTCACGTCGCTTCGATGGGCGGTGTTGGACGTGACAGTGGTGTGACATTGGATGGTACGATGGGTGGCGAAGTCCATGGAAAAAAATGTCAATACAGTCTTTATAATCTAATTTAAATATGGGTTTTTTATGAGTAAAGTATTAGATAAATATATATATATTTATTATATTATATAATTATTTCTCTATGCATGAAATGACAAAAATGATGAATGGATTGACCATCCATAATGTTGTCATTCAGAGTCTACTCTGTCCAGGCTCATAAGTTCATGTTGTGTCCCAAGTTAGGTGACGGGAAAATCCCTCATAATACATCACTTGCTTGACCCACACACACACATTGCCCCAACTTGCACTCCAAAGACTCAAAAACCAAAAAACAAAAAAAGGAGAAAGAGATGGACAAAATAACACATACATATGTATATCAAGCATTGAACTTAACTCTACATTGCTTAAATTTAAATAACGTAACATACTGTGATTTTGTTATATTTTGTACCATTGATTCTTCTATGGTACTAGGAAATTCTAATTTTCATTTTTTAACAAAAAAATAAAAATAATGGAGGAAGAAAGAACCCTTTTTCTTTTTCTTTTTCTAGGCTAGCTACCAAGTATGTATGTCAAAAAGCTTATTCATGGGTGAGGGAAAAGGGTTTTTTTATATATATATAAAATTTTCCCAGTTTGGGGCATCTAACATTTAACAATATAATAAAGAAATCATGATTAAAACAAGCTTGAGTGGAATTAACCACTATAGATAAAGATTCTCCAATAATAAATGATAAAATTTCTTCATTAATATAAGATGATTTAATGCCATGCTTAATAATGGATACTAAACTCTACGTCAGATAAGCCAATGTGTACGAGTCATACATGTCACCTTTAAATATAGTAATGTAAAACAGGGCAGTTTGGGTCAATTTTGGGTCAGTTCAAAATGGTCGTGAACCATCTACCCCAACTAAGGTTTTGTCCCGTTAAGCTTCACAGGACAAACCCATTCCGGTTCATGGTTCATGAACTCCTAAATTATCCAATAATCGTGACAAAGCAAATCTAGATTTTATTTTATTTTTCGAGTTTTACAAAATTTTAAATTAAAACCCCCCAAAAGAATGGTCAAATTGCCATGGTTTTGGCTGGTTCCGATCCAATTTCGTGGTGGTTCGGGGCCGGCTATAGTGTCAGACTGGTTTTATGTCAGTTCAATGAGGTAAATGGGCTAATTCCAGTTCTAACTCAACGGATATATTTCGTCAATCTGGCATGGAACCGCCCCTCCACCCGCAAAAGACATATCCCATGTCAAGTTTTGAATGGTCCAAGCCAGTTCCTATTCAACGAGTCTATTTCGTCAACCTAGCACAAACCCGTCCCTCAACATGCACAAGATAGGTTCTGTGTTCCCACAGTCTAATTCTAGGCCAAACCGGCCTGGTTCAAAATCCATGTTTAAACGGAGGCAAGCATCGAAGATTTTGATGTTGCGCTACAACTGACGGTTTAGAGTGAAAAAGAAAAATCATCTTCTTTATTCTCCTCCTGTTATCTTCTTGCAAGGTCAGGGGGAACCCAGACTGCGGAGTTCTTGAATATAACCAGGGAGGAGGAATGGTGGTAGGGGCCTCACTACAGACGCTGGAGAACTCACGACGAAATCTTATGTTGTCGGGTAATGCGCCGATAAGGAGAAGTGATGGTCGAGTCTAAGTCGTTGTCAGTTGAAAATGGAACATAACCCAGTGGCCACCCTCGTGGATCTGCTTGCTTAATTGACATTAATTGCTATATTACATATACGTGTATGTGAGTCTCGATATATATATATATATATATATCCCTTCAATTGCAAGGAAATGTTGTTTGATTGGACACTTTGCTTGTCTAGCTAGTAATGATATTATATGATCCCATTCGTCTCATAATATGACCCCCCCACCAAGTTGCCAGTGCTGTTTTGTGGATTCGTCTTCTTCTTTTTCTGCTGCTTGAGCCTGTTTCTTGGCGTTTGCTAAAGTAAAATTTGATCGGACTTGGGAGGGATTTGATCTCATTTCCAATACAGAGATTTGCACAGGTAAACAGTAATACCAAATTCTCTTATATTCTCATTGACTTTCCGATGTGTAAGTGCAGAATCTGTTGTTCTCTTAAAAGCATCCACCCTCAGTGATTGTCCGTCAATCGGGCATTTCAAGCTGAGACAATATAACCATGAGGCAATTTCGCCTTCAAGGTTTTATATACATATATATAAACAATACCGATTGATTATGTAGATGCCACGTGCTATACACAGAAAAAAATTGGCCATGGCTATTGAATTTGTGAATATACCGAATCACATTCATACAAGCTATAACATCGACATGATGACAGTCTTACATGCCTGATCTTCTCTATGGCTTCATGTCACGGTTGAGAGGGTTCTGTCTATGGATTGTCTGTTTCGAAATTATGATACGGATCGACAATGACAGCTGAAAATGCCAAAATTAGACAGATCAAATGTAGTATAGTGAGGGATCAGAAATTATAAAGTATATATGTAGATGTGATGGCGCAGCCTCTAGAAGTTGGGATTTGTGATTGTGAATTGAATGTAAGGCACTTTCCTCTCCTCCCCACTCAAAATTGATTTAAACGAGAAATTGGCCTGACTCACGATTATGCATCTTCGCTCAAATCAATTCTATATGGACATTATTCATTCGAAATAGATAAGTAATACTCATCCGATATTTTAGTTGAAAGAGAGGTGGATAGCCTAGTTACGTATTTGGAATTGCGTGTACTATTTTGGGATGTTGCCCACTCGAACCATCAGAGATGGTCCCAAGTAACAGACAAGTTGGTGATGTCCGCTCGGTTGGTCCTGTGTTTTTTATCAACAGCATTATGGTTGCTTGTGGGATGCCTTGGGCGATCGAGGGGAGCAACGGTGGGATCCTTGAAGTTGAAAGCATGTGTCTCTGTACAAATACTCAAGTTCATAGTATATTTTGTCACATTTTTTTTTATCTACATCGTTAAGAACTTAAATTTAATAAATCTTAATTAATTTACATTCGAATCAACGTTCAGATTTGAAATACTGCTGTGCCCCGTGACACACAGTGTCATGACAAGCCCTTGCCTCACCTGCGATCAGTTTAACCCCTCTTCCTCGTGGTTCCGGGTCTCACCATGAACTCAACCCAATAACCTCGAGCTTCATCATCTCATTGTCAGTCGACTGTCACCACTGCTCAACCTCGGCCCGTCTCCAGACACGGCCCATTTCCATCCCTAAGTAGTTTGTATTTGGTTCCTGCATGCTCTACTTCGGCGGCGATCCATCGACGAATTAATGGAAGATGCATATATATATATGTATATATTGTGCAACAAGCAAAACTATCCTAGAGGAGTTGATCGAGTCCTGATGAAAAAACAGAAGGAAACTGTCCTTTTCAACTCGAGAAGCTTACTGGTCTTCATTGGGAAGCCATAAATTGGAAGTCTGTGACTCTTGGACCTATAAATATGATGCGGTTCTAGTTGCTGAAGTAGCTCCACTTGACCTGAGGATGGAGTGGGCCCGATCTACTTAGGAGGTCCCCTATCTCGGTAGACCTTGACTATGATGAATGAACCTGTAAATAATAAGCTAAACCTGAGTGGTATTCACCCGGAATTATCCTTTGATATTTAAGTTAGCCATATTTAAGTTAGCAAACCATGAGAGAGAGGAGTATGCAAGGTTTCCAGAGACTTCCTGCAGGGCATTTATAATGATTGGGTTGGTGCGTCAGCCTGACAAGGGGGTGTTTTCGGTTTGCATGGTGGTTGGGTTGGTTGACTTATCGACTGTCAGTCGGAGTGTGATTGGTCGGTTGAGTGCAACCGAGTGGACCAATTGGATATGAGTGAAGTGCAGCCTATTGACTGGGTGGAGCCATATAGTCTAACTGAATAGTAACAGTTTTCCTATCAAAATACATACGTATATACGTATATAAACATATTGGGCTTGATCCACGACCGAGGGAAATCAATAGGCAAAAGATTCGTCCCAGTAAGAGGAAGAAAAATGTCTGGAGAAGCCTAATTTGCACTCAAACATACGCGTGCGGTCGAGACAGTCCATTGCTTTCCCAAGCTCTCCTCCTCCTCCTTGGATCCATACGTGTTAACTAATAGTATTTATTTGATTATAAATGAGAAAAATACTATTTAAAAATAATTTTTCGGATTCATTAGATCATTCTTCATACTCGAATTCTTTCAATCATTCTTAATATTTAAATTCGTTGAATCATTCTTAATGAATAGATTAATGTTAACATACTCTTAATTTGACAATTAAAGACTATTTAAAAATAACTCATTGAATTCGTTCTTAGTGTTTGAATTAATGATGAATAAGCCATTAATAAATAGATTAATGGTAACATACTCTTAATCTAATAATTAAAGATTGTTTGTGCCTATTGTATGCTAAGTCATTACCCTTATCTCCTTCTTATATATTGAGCATATTGCTCAACAAAAATAAAGCACTTCTTCTCTAATTTTCAAGCATAATTTTCTGTCTTGATGTCCTTCCATCTATTGGTTTGCCTCTTAGCTCAAGGTCCTGCGTTGTCCTTGACTCATCTAATCGTTGTATCCAAGGAGACAATCAACCAAACCACCTCAATACACCCAGTAGGGGTCGAATTTACCTTAAGGATACTGTGATTACCACATGCCTCAACTTCGATTACCTTTTCATTTCTATTAATTTTCTTCACCGTTCTTACAATTTCACGATGTAAACTTTATCCCTTTCTATTTTGTGTATTGCGATTTGAATATTATTGCCGACAACAGTATGTATTCGGAATGACCTTTTTTTTTAATGCAGATGAATAAAAGAGCATCTGAAATGGTCATAAGTCACAACAAATGGTAACAACGATAGACCGAAAACATCGAAGATGACGAGACCATTCCGGTTGATGGAAATTCCCGACCACGGATGAAGAGTCATCATATAACGTGAATAAACATCAGTCAGTACCCATCAGTACAGATAACGGAAAGGGAAGAAAAAAAAATTATCGAAATCAGAAACCCCAACTCAAAAGATTAGCGAAAACAGAACCACTGGATTCAACAAAGTGATGGGATGAATCGCATTCAACCACATCTATATGAAGGTCTCCTGCTCGAGAAGAATCCACGTCAGCACGTTTCAGGGGAGATAAGAATGACGTGAACAAAAGCAGAGAGAACATTAAGAGGACCAAATTCAACCCGAGAAAAGATTAAGCTATATTTGGAAAAGGTGAAAAGATTAGGGATGAAACTCCAAACTGAGGAAGCCCATGTCCCTTAAGGGACGGCCCGTTTCTATTGAAAGAAAAAGTTCCCACTTCCAAACACTACTCCCTGGTAGGGTGGTTAAACTAGGCAGATTGGTTCGGAATCGGACTGTTCAAACCTGGAATCAACCGGAACCACTCTAAACTCGGCCTATAACTGCTCTTATTGGGTTGAGGGGTAGTTACGAGCCGGGTCAGTAATATAAGCCCGTTGAACTGTAATCGGCCCAGACCGTTAACCTACTAAACAGACTCGAAACCATTAAGAGACTAGCTCAGAACCGTAATTGGCCCGGACCATGAACTATAGCCCTCCGCTCACTAAGTGTCGCAATCTCCTACACTTTGTTAAAAAATCAATAACCACAAACGGGTAAGACATCCAATCAAAGTACTGTTCATTACATCATATCAAAAACATTATTCATTTATTCAATTAAAACACTATTCAAAGACGGTTTACCCATCAAAATACTGTTTATAAGCATTGTTCACCAATTGTTCATCCGAAAATAAATGTGTTTTTTTATTTTAAAAATATGGACAGTTCACGGGCCAAATTAGTCCATTTATAAACGATTTCGGATCGGTTCATATTCGCATGAACCGTGACCTATAACTATTTAACGGACTGAAACGTAACCGAATCTAACGATTTTAGGCCCGTTTTGAATCAGCCCGGACCACACTTTTAATAACACTACTCCGGGGATAAGTCCAAAGGGCACTTGATTGGGAAGTGCTGAAGAGTTTGAGCACTTGCTCGGATAAGAAAAAAAGTAGGAGACGAATTGAGGTCGACGGTGCGGTGATCATCGTCGTCTGTTGAGTTGCACGTGTTGTCAAGTCCTCTGGCACTTCTTGCTCTACTTATGGTGAAGTTTGATGTTCCTCAGTGATCTCATCCCCACTGTGGAACATTACGTCTCGGCCATTAGCAGATGCATCAGAGGCAAGCATTTGAAACTGGGCATGTCCCTCCACTCTCACCTCATCAAGACCTCGCTCTGCTCAGACCCCTTTATCGCCAGCCACCTCATCAACAT
This sequence comes from Sonneratia alba, assembly GCA_900174645.1. Lineage (NCBI taxonomy): Eukaryota > Viridiplantae > Streptophyta > Magnoliopsida > Myrtales > Lythraceae > Sonneratia > Sonneratia alba. The sequence goes on from FWPY01000060.1 coordinate 7,259,933, forward strand.
GTACTCCAAATGCGGCTCCATCCAGAGCGCCCAGAAGGCCTTCGACGATCTTCCCGTGAAAGGAACTCATTCCTGGAACGTTATCGTATCCGGGTACACACGGGCCGGCCATTTCGATAAGGCCCTGAACCTGTTAGACGAAATGCCGCAACGGGACATTTCTTCTTTTAACGCCCTGATTTCGGGCTTATCCCGCCACGGACTTTACAAAGATTCGTTTTACGTGTTTAAGATGGTTCAGAGGGAGTATGGATTCATATATATGGATGAATTCACGATGGTTGGCATTGTGGGGAGCTGCGCTTGCCTGGCGTCGTTGAGGCTCTTGCGCCAAGTTCATGGAGCGGCCATTATTTTTGGGTTACAATTCAATAGGATTGTTTACAATTCCTTGATTGACGCCTATGGGAAATGCGGTGAGCTGGATGCAGCAGGTAAACTGTTTGATCTAATGACCGATAGAGATGTTGTGACGTGGACTTCCCTGGTTGAAGCCAATGTCCGGGCTAACAGGTTAGACGATGCTCTCAGGTTATTCGGTGAAATGCCAAGTAAGAACGCAGTTTCTTGGACCACATTGATCACGGGCTTCATCCGGAGTGGCCGTGGCCTTGAGGCATTGGACCTCTTCTCTAAAATGAAGGAAGAAGGTGTTTTGCCTGGACCGTTCACATTTGTCAGCATCCTCAGTGCCTGTGCTGATCTGGCTCTTTTTGAAAGGGGCAAGCTCATTCATGCCCAACTAATAAAAGCTAGTGGTACCAATGATTTTCTTAATGTATTTGTGAACAATGCATTAATAGACATGTATTCCAAGTGTGGAAACATAAGATCAGCTGAAATACTGTTCGAGAGGATGCCAGAGAAGGATATCGTGTCCTGGAACTCATTGATTACGGGGTTGTCACAGAATGGACATGGGCATAGATCTCTTTCTGTTTTCAGGAAGATGGTGGCAGAAAATGTGAAGCCCAGCAGTGTAACATTTCTCGTTGTACTTTCAGCTTGCAGTTACACTGGTTTGGATGTTGAAGCACTTCAGATACTGGACTCAATGGAGAAGGACCATGGTGTTTTGCCAAGTTCTGATCACTTTGCAGTCTTGGTTGATTTGCTTGGAAGGAAAAACAGACTCATGGAAGCTGTCAAGGTAATTAAGAGGGTACCAGACAAATCAAATCATGTTGCATTATGGGGTTCCCTTTTAGGTGCTTGTAGGTTGCACGGAAATTTAGATATTGCTGGAAGAGCTGCGGAAGCTCTATTTGATTTGGAACCGTGGAATGCTGGGAGATATGTGATGTTGTCAAACATCTACTCTGCTGATAATAGATGGGATGACGCTCAGAGAGTTAGGAAACTTATGGAAGACAGAGGTTTGAAGAAAGATGTGGCTAACAGTTGGATCGAGGTGAATGATGTTAGGCATGAGTTTGCAGCTAAGGACAGATATCATAGTCAGATCGATCAGGTCTTTTATGTGCTTGAGAGACTAAGGGATCACATAAAGGAGTCCGGGCACGTACCTGAAACTGATAGCCTGTACTTATCTTTCAGTGACGATGGTTCATGAATAAAAGGAACCAGACAAGGGCTCTCCTGGATCAATTGCTAGAATGATCTAGCTATGAAAGCATACCTTCCAAAGGGTCTAAGTTTGCAGATTCATTCCTGGATGATCCTATTTATTGCAAGATTTACGTGCAAGTGCTGAGGGACGGGTAATGAACACATCTGATCTTCATAGATCACAGCAAACCATATTTTCGAGGGCACAATTTCTGAGGAAAACATCAGGGCCGTGGCCTTGAACCTTCCACATGTGCTGGTTTAAGTCCACTTCTTCAATGTCGCCTAATTTGTACATGAACCGTTCCCTTCGGCTTCCAGACATCTCAAGTGAGAGAAATTAGCCGCTTCCTTCGGAGTTTTCAACTACATAGACGCAATGTCCTTGGAAGAAAATACTATACAGCCTAACAACCAACCCTTTGGCTTGGGGTCCGTGGAATGCTCTTTTAGCGGACATCAAGGAACCCTCATGTAGAATTCACTCACTTACATGACAATTGTTTCATTTAGATCGGTTTCCTTTTCAAGTGTACATTATTTGATATTCAATAATTCGATGCATGTGTTTGAGGGTGGGAATGGTTCACCGATAAAATTCTTTCAATCGTGAATTTTCTCCACTTATAGGGTACAGATAGAGATTTTATTTAAAGGAAAGAGATGTAAAATGAAATCATCCAACTCATACTGCTGAACTGAGAGATGGATTCTCACTTCCTTGTAAGACACGCTTCCTGATTCAATCTATTGGGGGTTAAAATCATCTAGAAGCCAATTTTTTTCTGAGAAAGGATTAAATTGAAACGGTCAACGTAGTATTTGATTTTCAATCTACCTCTTAGATGATGGAACTTACAGGTTTTCCAAGGTAATCCACGCGGACGTCGCGGAGTAATCCTTTGACCGCACTATATCTTCGAGTAGAAAACTCGCCCTGGTCGGTTATACCATCGTTCAGAATTTTGTTAATTTCATGATGTTTTGTGGTAACCTGATTATGCACATGCGTATTTTTTTTTTTTTTTGATAGACATGCTAGAAGGGTCCGATTCCGAAACCTTAAAGTTCAATAAATTGCATTGCATGAGATTGAATTTCGGAACATCGGACCATTGTCCTTGGTGCTTAGGAGCTGATGATAAGTCAGCTGTGAATGAAACAGATGGAAGGGGCAGATAGGACCGTTTTACTTGAATGTCCCTTCCCATCGAAGACGGCAACGACTTTCTAGCTTTTCGTGTCGCAGAATTTCAATGGTGAGGTCACCCCATTATAAATTCCCTCAACTGCTCTGTCTCAGTATGTGCTCAGGCTTCACTCCCCTCTGATCCTCCAATTCACTGGCCATGAGCCTCGGCGGGGACGGAGAATTCCATTTCTGGACCGATCCTGCGCTCCGACACCATGTGCTGAGCTCCAACTTCGGATTGAGGAGCCCGTCGGATGCAGTGGAAGATGACTGTTCGCATTCTCCCTTGCTTCCTCACGGTCACTGCTACAGCAGCCCCGCACCAAACTGGAGATCACGGGTCATCGAGCAGGGTAGGAGGGAGCTCATGGAGATGGTCCGAGACATGCCCGAGTCAAGCTTCGAGCTCTCTCTCAAGGATATAGTCGATGAGCTGCAGGGTTCGAAGGAGTCCCCGGAAGAGGACGGCAAGGTTGGGGAAAAGATGGAGAGGGAGGAGGAGGAGAAGAAGAAGAAGAGCATAAAGAAGAGGAAGAAGGCAAAACCTGCTGGGCTTAGGAAGGATCAGCGTCAGGTGTTGAGAACCGGCAGCATGGGCAGTGGGACTTTCATGATCAAGATGTTCTTCCCTGCTTTTCTAACGTCAAGGAAGGCTGCACCGAAGGGAAGGAGTGGATCCAATTCCAAGATATCACCAAGGCCATCGATGGATGGGCCAGAGAATCGTGAGGAGTGTGGATCGTTGAGCAAAAAGTCCACAGCTGCAGCGGATCCGAGAATTCAAAAGAAAAACTGCAGTCGCAGCAGCAGCAGCAGCAGGTAATATTTTCATCGATGATATCTCTGGAATAGATAGAAGTTCTCTGGAATGGTTTCGTTTAAGTGGTAACCAGGATGAATCCGGACTTTCAGTCCAAGTTGTGCGAATAGTAGAGTAAAATCATGAAAGCCAATATAAGGAATCTAGGTGAAAAAGTGTGGACTACATATGGAGTTTTCGGTTTTCCCTGATTCCAGGTGGGTCGATTGTGTGCCGATCATACTGATGGCGAATAACGAGCTGATTCAGCTGAATCTGTTTAATTTCCACAGATCATGCAGGGAATGCGCGGCTGAGACACCACCCAGTTGCTGGCCTTTCGGAAAGGTGAAGGGCAAAATGAGGAGACAGAGAACTTGCAATTTCTGAGGGAAAGGGAAATCAGATGTCTCATTCTCCAAATTGGTCAGAATTGGCCAAGGAGAATTGACCTGTCGTCTGCAGGGTCGATCTTGATTCGTGCTCGACAGAGCACATCTAGTGGACCAAAAAACTGAAAATGTACTGTATATATGTATACTGCTTATGAGTAAGATACCGAAAAGATGCTCTTTGCTCTCTAATTATTCTCTAACCTCCCCAAGCTCCATTATAGACCTCATTGTTGTTTTCATATAATAATACACGGTCAAAATGATGTGATTAGAATGAGATGGTATCCAAGAAAAGTTTACAGACTAGAGACTCATAATTATCGATCTTTCCAGATACAAGTGAATGTGATGGTCGTCGATGTAATGAAAGTTACAAAAACTAGCCTCCATGCAGCGGCTGTGAAAACTTCATCTTCACTGTTTTCGATCAATTGGTCAGCTGGCCCATCTGCAGAGGGGTGAGATTCCCTCGGTTCAAAACAGGCGAAACAAGCTGGGTATGTCCTGATTGCTGATAATGATGATCAATAGGCTTATAATGAGCTGAACAGAGTCAGGATCAAAGATTTCGAGTCAACCAGTTGCAGTACAGCAGACGCTGCAGTTGCTTAGTTGATCCTATCCCAAGATTAGTGTATAGGCAACTGTTCCATCGGTTTTTCTGCTTTTTAGTATATTCAATTCTCTGCACAGACTAAGCCGGCAAAATCTCCCTCCGACATGATGACTGTCCACAGTGGCGTAGATTCATCACAACTGCAGAGATCATCAAACTATCTGCACATGGTTTCCTAAAACCATACAAAAATTTTGATTGACTGGAGCCTCTCGAGGGATTTAGAGACAAATAATGCTACATTACGAGTATGCCTGAAAAATGAGAGGCAGTTTCTTCCCAACCAAAGGAAGGAGACGCCACGGATGAGCTTTCGGCTATGTCTCTGCTTGAAGGCAGAAACAATGTTGTCGGCAGTTCCCCAGGAGTCAGCTGCATGCATCTGCACATCCAAGGAAAGTTGCCTATGGAAGAAATGCATCAGCATATGGAAAAGAGACTAGAATTGTTCATGATTGATAAAAGTAAGCTGAGCTCCTATGGCCGCCTCCTCAGGTTACCTTTGATTTGTAAGTTGATCACCCAAACCATTATCGTGAAGAGCTGATCTTTAAGGCAAAGATCTGCACAATTGATATAACAGATGGTCAGATGGCAATGAAGGCTTCTTTTTTCTCCAAGAGCGTACAGAACTTTGGCAGGTTTTAGCCAGATTCTTCTATCTGCCATGAAATTCCGTTATATGATGGTCTGCTTGTCAAATAAGAACTGGAGCATTGAGGCTCACACTTGGTTTGTCTTCGTATCCCTTGCCTGGGCTACTTCTCGAGAGAACCTGTTGCTCAATCCTCTAATTTTGGATTGCAGCGACTGAGTCGGGACTTCCAAGCACTCCAGGTAAAAGAATATATCCAAGGAAACGCATAAAGCGGCCGAGTTCCTAGTCCATCATTGTGGCCAATACCTGATTAGTACTAATATAATTCCATTCCCTACCAAAAAGAGATATCGATCTTAATTTCCTCCAAGTGATGAGACAGGTAGCCGTGTGTGGAGTGGGTCAACCATAAAATAGAAAGACAAATATGTACGGAGACAAGAGGCAGTGACAACCACTTGGGCGTCTAACCGTGAAATCTTAACTACTTCCCTCTCTCCAAAGAAGGGAAACCAGAAAAAACCACAGAAGCTTTGGTCACCTGCTCCCTCTGCGAATTCTAAATCAGCACAGAAGAAGATTGGCAAACGTTCAAGACAGAAAAACTCCTGTTGCTCAGGTACCAGCAGTCATATCGTCATATTGTTAGTACATCGGGTTTCAGGATTATCACGTAGGATCTGTAAATGTCAGCGAGGAAACTGCATTGCATTCGTGGAATCATTTGAATCGGGAACTTCCCGGGAGGACTTTCAGATAACAAGGAACGTTCGTAGAAGGAGCAGAAGGCCACGAAGAGACAGTTGAATTTAAAGATGGAGAATTCTTCGGATGATACAATAGTGTGTTATGTGCCGACTATGATCACGACGAACGGCATATGGCAGGGAGATAACCCGCTGGATTACTCGCTTCCTCTCTTCATTCTGCAATTGACGCTGGTGGTGGTCATAACTCGGGTCATGGTCTACATTCTCAAGCCATTAAAGCAACCCCGAGTCATCTCTGAGATCCTGGTAAGTTAGCTTTACGAATTACATCCTATGCTCCTAAAGGATATGAAGTTTCCAGGTTCCGGTTCTCGTATTATCGATATGAAGATGAATCGTATTCTTTAGCCTGTTGCAGTTTGTCGAGGTTTGATTCGATCATATTGAGTTGTTCGTGATGGTCAGGGAGGGATACTACTGGGTCCATCAGTGCTCGGACAGAACAAGACAATTGCGAACACGCTGTTCCCGCTGCGAAGCGTAATGGTCCTCGAGACAATGGCAAACGTCGGCCTTCTCTATTTCCTCTTCCTCGTCGGGGTTGAGATGGACATGAGCGTGATCCGGCGGACTGGGAAGAAAACTCTGGCGATCGCTGTCGCTGGGATGGTCCTTCCCTTCATGGTTGGGTTCGGATTTCTCCTTGCTCCTGCACCGGACTCAAGCAGCGATGACCCAGGGTACCTACATCCTCTTCCTCGGGGTCGCGCTCTCCGTGACCGCCTTCCCAGTCCTCGCCCGGATCCTCGCCGAGCTCAAACTCATCAACACCGAGCTCGGCAAGATCGCGATGTCCTCGGCCCTGATCAACGACATGTGCGCTTGGGTCCTCCTGGCTCTGGCCATCGCCTTGGCCGAGAACGAGAGCGCCTCCTTTGCCTCCCTCTGGGTGGTGCTCTCATCGGTGGCCTTCGTCCTCGTCTGCATCTTCCTCGTCCGCCCGGCAATATCCTGGATGATCCGGCGGACGCCAGAGGGGGGAGACCTTCAGCGAGTTCTACATCTGCCTCGTTCTCACAGGGGTCATGATAGCCGGGTTCGTGACCGACGCGATTGGGACACACTCCGTGTTCGGGGCCTTCGTGTTCGGCCTCATCATCCCAAACGGGCCACTTGGGGTCGCCCTCATAGAGAAGCTCGAGGACTTTGTCTCCGGGCTCCTTCTCCCTCTCTACTTCGCCATCAGTGGGCTCCGGACCAATATCGGGAAGATCATCGCCCTCCACAACTGGGGCATGCTGGTCCTCGTCATAGTCCTTGCAGCAGCTGGGAAAGTTGCCGGCACCCTCATTGTGACGGTGATCTACCAGATGCCGATCCGCGAAGGGATCACGCTTGGGCTGCTTATGAACACCAAGGGCCTTGTCGAGATGATTATCCTCAACGTGGGAATGGACCAAAAGGTATCAAAGGAATCTCAACAATATTGTGAAGAAGTCCTATTTCCACATCTACTCGGACGCATCAGCCTTTGTGACACACGAATCTTTATTTCAGGTACTGGATGACTCTACATTTTCAACTATGGTGGTTGTCGCAGTGGTCGTCACCGGAATAATCACGCCAATCGTGACAGTGATCTACAGACCATCGAGGAGGTTCATACCGTACAAAAAACGAACGATCCAGAGATCAAAACTCGAGGGGGAGCTTCGGGTGCTGGTATGCGTCCACACACCCCGAAATGCACCTACGATCATCAACCTCCTCGAGGCATCTAATCCGAGCAAGAAGTCCCCCATATGCGTCTATGTGCTCCACCTGGTCGAACTCACTGGCAGGGCTTCTGCGATGCTCATCATCCACAGCACCCAGGGATCGGGCCGGCCGGCGCTCAACCGGACACAGGCCCAGTCGGACCACATAATCAACGCCTTCGAGAATTTCGAGCACCACGCGAGCTGCGTCACCGTCCAGCCGCTCACGGCCATTTCCCCCTACTCGACCATGCACGAGGATATCTGCAACTTAGCCGAGGACAAGCGCGCTGCCTTCATCATCATCCCTTTCCACAAACAGCAAACCGTCGATGGAGGAATGGAAGCAACCAATCCAGCTTTCCGAACCATCAACATGAACGTTCTGGCAAATGCTCCTTGCTCGGTAGCGATCCTTGTTGACAGGGGGCTCAATGGGTCCACCCGGGTGTCTGCCAACCAGGTGTCTCACCACGTGGCGGTGCTCTTCTTTGGCGGTCCCGATGACCGGGAGGCGCTGGCCTATGCTTGGAGGATGTCGGAGCACCCTGGAATCAACCTCACGGTGATGAGGTTCGTCCCAGGTGACGATGCGGCCGATACGGCCTCGTTGAGTGGGGCCATGGCGATGCCTGGGCCTGGGGACTCGACAGTCTCGATGGACCACGAGAAAGACAGGCAACTTGACGAGGAGTATCTAAACGAGTTCAGGATGAGGAACGCTAACGACAAGTCGGTCACGTTCATCGAGAAGGTTGTAAACAATGGGGAGGAGACGGTTGCTGCTATCCGGGCCATCGACGGTGTGCACGATCTCTTCATTGTAGGAAGGGGCCAGGGGAAGATCTCTCCCCTCACGGCAGGGCTCACCGACTGGAGCGAGTGCCCCGAGCTTGGGGCCATCGGGGACTTGTTGGCCTCGTCCGACTTTGCTGCCACCGTTTCGGTGCTGGTGGTCCAGCAGTACACCGGACGCGGCCCGCAGAATGAGGGAATCGAGACACCCAATAGCCCAGGCCTCTCCAGCGATCAGTTCAATAATATGCCGCAGAATAATCGGCGGCCACAGCTGGGGGTCACATTCAGCCCGTGATTTGATGGAGACACAGGAGATTACGGGCTTGTAGAAATTGCAGAGGAAATCAATCCGAAATGAAGCGGACACGGGATATTGCTTCTGTACGCCGTAAATACTAACAGGTGTTATATCGAAAAATACGAGCTGCATCCTCGTAGAGCTGCGAAGGTAACCTTCACGATGATGGCGGTGGAGGATCGAGACAAGAAAGAAATGCTTGGTTCCATTTTTCCTTTCTGCAACTATGTGGGCTTCGTGTCGTGTGGGTTCTAATGCTCTACGTACGTCTTTTCCAAGTTCCAACCAATTGAATAACACAATATCTTACAACTCCCTTCATTTCTGGGTTTGGAATCTTCCTGCTATCCTTGCAAGTGTCATAGTCTCAATGAGCTTCAAATCATGAAGGAATCTGGAGCACGATTGAAGCCGAAATCATGTTTATTCAACATAACTTGCCAGGAGATACGATTCTGCACGAACGAAGCATAGTAGGAAACCGTAATTGATCTTGATTCAGTTACATCAGCCTAAACATTGTTTTGTCGAATCAATTGTCTCGACAGTACCTGACTGGTGCATGCTTATGCATCGGCCGATTCGTCCGGTTAAGCATTGGCTCCGGCTGGTTCCTGGTATGATCTGCAGTTCTGAGAACCACAGATGCAGCTCAAGGCGGAGGATTTCTCATGGTACGGGGCGGAGTTATCACTACTAAGGATTACCACTACAGATTTCAGTAACTCTTGAAAATTAATGTCGGATAAGATTCGGTTCTGCCAATCATAGATTTGGGCAACCATCAAACACGACATCCTTAAAAACCGTCAAGGTCAGATGGCATCGTTGCGCCATCTTTCTTCACTTGGATTTTTTTTCCTTCGAGGAGCAGCCGGACCCGACTGTTGGCTGCCCTCAATCTGTCTCACAACCTTGAAGCCAAGAATTTAAAATTAAAAATTTGGTACATAATATTACCTATTACTAATTAAAAAATCCTCATATCACATGTCCAAATCTTGTGAATAAATCAAAATTATAATCAAAAGAGTTTCCTTAATATGAATCTATCCGATTTGGATTCGGATTAGCCATAGTTAAGGCAAATTGTAACAACTAATTATTGGTATATGAAGAGGCATTTTATATGACCCGATTCCACTTTGTGCACACCCGATATCCCCACCGCCCGAATTTACATCTCTTGCCTTTTTTTAATTAATCATTATTTATCTATTATGCTTAGATCTTCGTTCATAGATCTTGGGCAGTTGTCAACATCAGATTATAGTAAGCCTCAGTACAGATCACATGATGTAAGTTCATGGGTGACCTTCCCACAACAGACAATATAGAGTTCCAAGTTCAAAATGTCAAAATTCCTCCATTTCTAGAATCCACAATTCTTTTTTATTTTATTTTCCCCAAATTATCTCATGGGGCTATGTTTTTTTTTAATCCTTCTTAAGTGCGCACATCTCTAAGAATCCGCTGTATTTTCAATAATTAATATTTGAGTCAGATCATCTTTTTATATTATGAAATGTTTATAACACGAATTATTCTGATTTATAATATTTAAATTTAATATTATGATAAAATAAAAAAGATACCAAACTACCATATGAGCTCCCTTGAGTCCTATCTCAATGTGTGTGTATATATATATATAATGTATATTTCCTTCCACAGAAGAAAAAACGTAGATATTTCCTATAAACATGTGACCAAAATTTCAGAGGACGTCGTGGTTACCGGTAAGGAAGTACCTTCGGTCACACGACACCACATGTGTGCCACTCACTACAACGTTTCGTGCCGCAACAAGATGGCCCCCCCGATTCAGGCCAAGCCGGTCCTCCGGAAGACCGGGCCGATCGAGCTTTGGAAGTTTCGAGTGTTACACATCTATTCTACACGTCTGGCAATATGTAATATATCATTCACCCTTACTTACCGTGGCGTGATAGAGTGGTTCATCATCCTAATGGAAGAACTTGAACTCGAATCCCACCTGCGGCGGGAAGTTCTTAACCCTTTAAATGAGCCGATTCGGGGCGATCCGGATTAGTCAGCTAAATAAAATTTAACTGGATACCGAAGATTTATAATATATATATATATCCTTCACCCTTGGCACTCAAACTCCATAGCCAGCGCCCTCGCCCTCGCCCGCGCCCGTACGTAGGTGATCTAGGTTCCCTGAAAACGTGGGCTGGGCGGGCGTATTAAATTCTCAATAGAATTAATAGTCCTTTGTGCCCAAATCTCTTACATTGTCATATACATGTGTATATATATAGATGTATTGTGGTTTTTCATAGTGAAAACACAATGAGAACAAGTGGGGCGATTAATGGACTAATAACAGTTTAATGTAATAGTATTGTACTTAATCCAAGATCAAGAAGTCCTAATTCAACTTCTAAGAATGAAATTTCCCACTTACTTTTACACTATTTTATTCTTTTTTTATCTTCCTATCTTCTCCTAAATTTGGTTATTCTTCAAAGGGAACCTTTTTCTCCCATATTTTCAGCTCATGGGGATGGGGGTGGGGGCGCAGATCAGATTCAAACATTGAAGACACTGTCCCCATTTTTCTTCCTTTCTGCGGCGGGCGACTTTGACTGGACTTGATTAATTGGGTAAAGGAGGAAACGCAGCAAAGATAGACCAGTTGCAGTCTCTCACTATTTTCAGTCACTTCAACCGGGTCTTTCATTTCCCTCTCACCTGATTCCTTCAAAACTAAGATTCTTCATATCCTCTGCACCTCTCCATCCAATCTGCAGCTCCCCATCTCTTCCCTGTTGTATAACTGATATCCCCTAGACTGGAATGGGGTTAACATCGATGGTCCCGTGCAATTCAGTCATTTGCACGATCCCGTACGAGGAGACTATGCTCGTGCTTTCTCTCGGTCTGTTTCACGAATAGGTTCGAGTATTCCGGGACCCAAGAACCATTTTGATAGCTTCTGTTCCTTTTGAGGAATACTCGGTGCCTTCTCTCTGTGTTCGTCCGGTTTCATGCAGAAGACTGATCGAATGTCCGTAGACTCGGTACCCCACTTGTTCAGATGCCCAATCAGCCTCGAGCTCTTCACCGATCCGGTCACCCTGTGTACCGGACAGACCTACGAGAGGTCCAGCATAGAGAAATGGATAGCCGCAGGTAACCTCACCTGCCCTGTCACAATGCAGAAGCTCCACGACACTTCCATCGTCCCGAACCACACTCTCCGCCATCTGATCGATCAGTGGGTTCATACTCGCCTGCAGCTGGACTCTTACTATGTCCAGGGAACCGGTCCCGATCCTTTCCTAGTCTCGCTCAAGCAAAACCTCGTATCTGATCAGATGACGATCACAAACAAGATTCAGACTCTAGGAACAGTCCGGGTCCTCTTGGAAGAGTCTCCACTGATCCGTTCTCATCTTCACCAACTTGGTTTTGTACCCCTACTTCTGGAACTAATTTTCAGGAAGTCAGAGCTGGGACTTTCGTCTGACCGGGTCAGGTTCGTGGAGGAAGGCCTCGCCTGTGTTCTGGACCTGTTAGCAGTCAGTCGGTTTGAGTCACTGTACATGCTCCAGGAGGACTCGAAGTTAGCATCCTTCCAGATTTTATTCGAGCAGGGAAACAATCCCGTTAAGGTTTCGATGTGTAAATTCGTCGAGATGATATCGCTGTCTTCAGAAACGAGATATCTCTGCTGTATGCTTGGGGAGTTCTGCGAGATCTTGCGTGAAATCACTGTTCTCCTCTACCATAACGACAAAGAGTTATCTGGGGCTGCGGTCATGGCCGTACATGGATTGTGCTCCTTGGAACTGAACCGAGAGAATTTGGTGAAGACGGGAGCAGTAGAAGCGATCATTGAGTTCATTCTGAGAGCTGAGAAGGAAAAAGAGTTTAGAGGCATGACTGCGGTGGCGGTATCCACGCTGGAGAAGCTTCTAGGAATCTATCAGGGGAAGGAGGCTCTTCTGAATCACCCATCTGGGATCAATGCCCTTGTCCAAAACGTCTTCAGAGTGTCGTCGGATCAGCAGAGCATCGAGAGCGCAGTGAATTCACTTCAGATTGTGTGCTCCGGCAATGCTTCATCCAGAGCAAGCGATCAGGCCATTGATGCTGGAGTCTTGTCTCAGTTGCTGCTGCTTCTGCAGAGCCATTGCAGCTCTAGAACCAAAACAAAGGCCAGGATGCTCCTCAAGTTACTTAGAGCCTAGTTCCTTTTTTTCTCGGGATAAGTACTTTGAACATAATTTATTGTTCGAGTATGCAGTAAAATTCATTGACGCTCGTTGTGCAGCTGCTCCGAGGTTGAACTATATGTACAGAACATTTTAATGTTCCTGATGGATCCTGTCATTTCAAATCTAGAAGGATATGATGTTTTGCGCTCCTGTCTCCACAGTTTCAATTATAAAACAACAGATTTTGTTATCGGGTACTTGGGCACGAAGAAAACACCAGGCCAAACACACATTATCAGAGGCATAATTTACCTACACACGCAGTAATTTTAGACTATTGTACTCAGGAATTGTCTTTCTTGGATATCATCCCTGGTGGATTCAGAATTTTGGTTCCATCCTTACATACCAATGACCCTCTACTCGAGACACAAATCAGCCACTCGTTTGAGAGCTGGTGAAAAGAAGATCGAAGCAGCTCCAGTCACAATTGAAGGGACATTAAGGAGAGAATCAGGTAATGTATAGTTCGTCTGGACATTGTCTCAAAGAGGAGTGAGTATCAGTGAGGGGCAGGAGCAGGGTTATCAACATAGCTTTCAAATAGTCTGTCAGGAGGGCCATTACTTGAGAGCTTTTGGATCCGTTACTTATGTCCATATTCCTGAGCAAGAGTCAATGCTGTTTTTGCCAGTAGCATGCATTTTTTCTTTCCAGTAAGATATGGAAGTGCCAATGCTGTTTTTGCCAGTATCAGAACAGATCTCTGCCATTGTATATGTTTGCCGCCTTAAAGAGTTTCAAATTCTCTCGAGGACAAAAATATCCAGCCCGTCTTTGAAACTCTATGTAACAGTACAGTACGTTTTGGATGACTAGGGAATGCAACCAAGCAATATAACAGATCGTGCAGGTGATTTGCTCTCTCTTTGGAATGAAAGCAACCAGCTTATCAGTAGAAATGCAGCATGGAGTAGTAGAAACTATAATAATAAAGATGAGATTCTGCATTGCTAAAATATTCAGTTAACTATACTTTCCCTTTATCCCATTTCTCTTACTGAATTAATCAGTCTGATATGATAATGGAGAAGAGGCAAAGGGCACCGATCATCAGCCGGTATCCTGCCTAAAATGAAAGTCTGTCCACCATGGAGATCTGGAACACTGATTGGATCGCCATGTAAGAAAGATTCAGCAAGAGGATAATCACAGCTCCAGCACCCATCTTCCCCCTCATAAGCATCTTACTCTTGACCATAGCACAAATTCCATAGTCTTCCTCCAAAACTGAGATGACATCCACCAGCAGCCAGATGATAATAGTCATGTACACGAGCCCCGTCAAGTATAGCACCAGTAAAATCATCAAGCTGGATAACAAGACTGGTACGGAGTTGAGAGTTCTGATCATTAGATAAAGTACAATGAAAGCAATGATGTTGTAGGTGATGAACAGGAGAGAGCCCCATGCGGAAGTGACGAGGAGTCTCCTCCAAACCCTGGGAAACACACTCAGAGCCGTGCTGAATGTCACTGCCTTGCCCATGTAGATGCAGACAACGGTGTAGACAACCGCTGATCTGGAAAGGAGGCCTAGGACGGCAAGTAAGATGGCGGAGGCGACCAGTAGAAGCAAGTCCATCATCCCCATGGTTATGTGTTCGGGGAGGCGGTTGTGTGCAGAAATGTCCATCTGGGACGGGTTAAACAGGTGATCAATCCAAGTGGTAGGTGGAGGTGGAGACTTGGACGTTGACGAGGGTGAAGAAAGAGAGAGGGAGGATGAGGACTAGAGTGATCTGGCCGAAGATTTGCCACCATGTGAAGATGATCCTTCAGGATACTTTCACCACACCAAAGAACCCAAAATGTTTCATCTGTTCTTGTTCCCTATCCATTGTTGCTTCTCTTCCGAAAATACATGGAAGATAGTACTTAAGACCTCAGGAAGGCTGCTGACTCTGTACACGGTGAAGAAAGCAATGACTCAATTGTTTAATCCATCATATGGGGTCTTTTTCTCGAAAGGAACGGGCTAAGATATGAATTCTCTGTCTACGAAATGCAATCTCGAAGCAAGGAATATGACCGACTAGATTAATAATTTATCTGAACATTAGTAGGCATATCAGTAACATGTAGATTCAGAAAAGGAATCATCATATGCATGCCGGGCCTGCTGCAAAGCTCTACCTTGACGGTGACTTGCAGATGAAATAGGTGATCTCAAGGACGCGGAAACGGAGAGGATTTTCATCTCGCAATCAGCCGGGAGCATAGGAATTCAATACCCATCCTAAAAACTGTTTCTGATGTAATCAAGGAAATGGAGCTCTTAGAAAGACCGAACAGGCACCGAACATTGAACAAATGAACCACATGGGCAGAGCCAGCTAGCTACCATAGATTTGCTGCCTATCAACAGAGCAGAACTTTTTTTCATGTTGGGCTCTAAAGCCTATACGGGTCTAGTGGGGAACCGCGGGATCTGGATCTCGGGTCATGGCTAACTAATCCGACAACAGGTTGCAAACCGAGTTATAGCCCCAGATTGGTCGAGATCTGCCCACTCTAGCCAGATTCCTCGATGTCTCGTTGATGGCTCCTGGCCTTTCCCATGACTACTGTTCCTCTTGGTGTTACCTTCTGGTTAATCCGGAAGTTACACTTATTAAGCTTCTTGATGAAAATGAGGGGTATTATAAGTCCATTGATAAGAATCACATACAGAAGATCCAACCAATACAACTACACCAAATTCTGAGATTCTCCGACAAAATTGTGTTCTATGTGGCATTCCACGTGTACTGCTGGTGTGGAGATCCTCCACGTCAATGCCACCGAAATGTCAAAGCTTCACCCACCCAACTACCACCGCCACCGTCAGTAGCCAGTTTTTCCGATAAATCGCGTCCACCAACCTCGCATGGCCGCTGCCTCCACCTCCCTCCAATCCATCACCTCCGTAAGCCCTCTCCGCTCCCCTAGATTTCTCTTCTCAGCTGCCAGAGGGCGGGTTGTCTTTTGCTCGGCCGGGTTCAGAGCGGCCTCCCCCATCGGCGCCGCTGGTTTCAGGAGTTCTTGTTACAGGGCGAGATCTTTAATGTCTGGGATGGCGGAGAAGAGTAAGGGGAAGGTGGAGGTGTTCGACTCCGAGGAGGATCTCGCGGTGTCGCTTGCCCGCTACACTGCCGACCTGTCGAGTAAGTTCATCGGCGAGAGAGGAGCCTTCACTGTTGTCGTCTCCGGTGGCTCTCTGATCAAGTCTCTTAGGTGCCTTGTATACCCCTCTCCCTCAAACATCTGAACATTCATTTTTTTTCCATTTGATTGCTGAAAATTTGGCCATAAAAGGAGAATTGGCTCTCCAGCCAGGCTGCTTATGCTGATCAGAGAATTTGTCGTTAGGTTTCTTAATCTAGGTGCATTTTGGTAAAGACTGCTTTTGGGTTTCCCATGGTGAAGTTTTCCAGTGTTCATCAGGGGAAGCTTGAATTTGGTTTCCTTCTGAGGGATGATCTCTAGAATGTAGGAGTTAGATCATTTGGTTCGTCTCTTGAATGTAGGAGTTTGATCATTTGGTTCATCTCTTGAATGTAGGAGTTAGATCATTTGGTTATCCATTTGGCCTTGTTCTGTCGTAAGTTCTACAAAGTGGTTGTTTGCTTGCTTCTGTCGAAGTCTAGCCCTGTCTTTGGATCGAGGGATTTGGAAGGGAGGGGAGGTTCATAACTTTCCCCTCCCAATCCCTCAATCCAAAAACATGGTAACAGTCCGATTGCATATGTCCCATATTAAACCGAGTCAAGATTCTTTCCTTTTCAGGAAGCTCACGGAGCCACCCTATGTTGATTCAGTGAATTGGTCGAAATGGCATGTTTTCTGGGTGGACGAGAGGGTTGTTCCCAAGGACCACGATGATAGCAACTACAAGCTCGCTTACGATGGCTTTCTCTCTAAGGTATACCCTTCATGAGAACTTTTCCTTCACCTAGCCATCGGTGCACTGGCTCATTATACACAGCAAGCACTCCCCATGAAGGAACTTATTCTCGAGAACTATGAATAGTGAAATCCTAGCTCAGATTGATCTTTAGAATAGTCAAATTAGTACTGTAGATGCAGTGATCATGCATTCTCAAGCTTTGGCTTTTAGGATGGATATCCACATTGAAATGTTACCATGGTTTCTTTCTATTGCACTTGCTTCCAAGTTTCAGTAGAATATCAACAGTGAGTTTCTTTGTGCATAGGTTCCTATACTTCCTGGGTATGTCTATTCCATCAATGATGCTTTGTCAGCAGAGGGAGCGGCTGATCACTACGAGACCTGTCTAAAGCACCTTGTCAAGACCGAGGTTCTAAAATCATCAGATAAAACTGGGTTCCCAAGATTCGACCTGATGCTTCTGGGTATGGGCCCTGATGGGCATGTCGCCTCCTTGTTCCCAGGACATCCACTCGTGAACGAGAAGGAGAAGTGGGTCACCTTTATCAAGGACTCTCCTAAACCGCCACCTGAGAGAATCACTTTCACTTTCCCAGTGATCAACTCATCTGCTCATATAGCACTCGTGGTGGCAGGTGCCGGCAAGGCCCCTGTGGTGCAGACGGCACTGGGGGGTTCCCAGAGCTCCGATAGGTTGCCGGTCCAGATGGTCTCACCAGAAGGAGAGCTGACTTGGTTCTTGGACAGGGATGCTGCTTCAAAGCTGTAGAATCAGGCACGTAACCTATGTCCATGCTTACTAAGTGCAATGAGTTGGCTATGTCCTGACATCACTTGGGTTTCGTACGGTCTTGCTGTTAATCGGTATCCTCATCATCTGTGGAGAAAATAAAGCAGAACATTTCCTTTTCCAATTCGAGCTGTACCCTCTTTGTCAATGGAGGTCGTCTTCTTGCAATTGCCTCTTACAGATTACCCAAACATGACTTGGTTGAAGTGGATCGTTCATTTGGATCAATCCACTGGCATGGGTGATAAGAAGACTTCATACCGGAGTCCCGAGTAGACTCAAAAGAGAGAGGTGAGAACGAAACAATCATCAAATCGACTTTCCTAGGTTTGACAATCCCATTAATTTCTCGGACGCAGTAAAAATCTTGGGAAGGTTTTCATCAGGCCCAGAGAGCTCTATCTGTCATCCCCAGGATCATATATGAACCTGGATATTAATGCCCCGGAGGCTAATTTCTTCCCTATTAAATATCTTTCCTTCTTGAATTTTCTTAATTTATAATATTTAAACATAAATTTTTACTGTAAGAGTATTTTTACAAATTTAAACTAGATATGCTGGTTGATCTTACTCAGTCATATAGAGATCAATCTTCCATCGCAAGCAAGCAAAGGCAATGATGATGTGTGTGGGTGTCTGTGCACTATGCCCCTCCACTTTTTTTTTTCTTTTTAAATTATCTCTGGAGGAGTACCTTTTTTTTTTTTCATGGATTATTAGTTGACTCGTCTCGATCGTGCACCAGATAGTGCCCATGGCATGAGTGCATTAGTGGGCCCAAGCCTAGTATTAGGAAGAGAGGAAACAATAGTGGTTATTTATTTTAATTTAAAATTTTAAATCGATAATAATAGTATTTAATTATTTTATAAACTCATAAGTTTTTTTATTTGATTGACGTGAAATCATATATATCAATACCTGTTCTTATTATGATAACGTGGTATACTCTAACACATGTTATTAAACACTCACTTTCAACAACTGTTTACAAGTTAAATAATCTTCTTTCAGTCTCGAATGAGATGGACAACTGACCATGAACTCAGCAATTTTCGTATGTACTCGAACTTATATCAACCGATAACGAGCAAGGTTTTCAGACTAGAGTCGAGTAAGGTACGAGCATACATATTGAATTCGTTATGAGCTCGTAAGAGATCGGATCCGTTTCTACTTAAAAACTTAAACTGATATGTGGTGATATTCAACTTTCTTATAAGGTTACAACTAACTTTCCTTTTATTTGATCGATATATACTGTATATCTCAACAATGTTCTTGACGTTATAGGAGCCTTCTCACTTGCATTCTTCCGTCATCTCGACCTATATGAGAGAAAATATTCACAACAAATACCTTGATTTTTCCTAGTAAAATTTTTAATTAAATTTATATGATATTTTACCGATTTTATTGAGTTCGGTCGGTCTCCTCATAGCTCCAACCACCTCCTAAATCCACACATGCCATCGAGCCTTGAAAATGCATGCTGGTTGGGCCCATCTTCAGCACTTTACGGGCCTTCCCTTTCTGGTAGTGCGGATTATAATTAGGCCGACCGAATTCCTAATGCTTATCCGAGAATGAAAGGCTGCGTCTTTTCTCGAGCACGTTATTGATATGATTGATATTCATGAACTCAACCACTATTAATCGACCCAATTTCGATCCACGTCATATAAATTCCTCTGTATCATGAAATTTTCTTTATTTATGAATTCGAGTCCAAATCAGCCATGAATGGAGGGGGCTGCCATCCAACTGGAGTCTCCATTCCGATACATGTGTGGAGTACGACCTATGCATACGCTTGCATTAATCATTACTCATATGCGTCCACACCACACGTACACATGCATACACGGTTTCTACTAGACTCGGACAGTTGACTGATAAAAAGGGAAGTCATTGACCTGAACTGAACTGAGCTGAGCTGAGCTGAGTTCCAGCATTGCACAGTAGGAGAGCAGCTGAGCTTCCCTCCTCCCATCTCCACTGCCGCCTGTTCTCCGTCATCGAGGTGGATTCTTGATTGCGTCCCCCAGAAAGCTTCAACCTTTGCTCTTCCTTCTTGTTTGCCGGGCAAGCTTTTCTGATTCCTCCTTGGTTCTTGATAATGGTCTGCCGGGAAAAGAAAATTATGTTACACTGCCATGTATACGTTGCTTCTTTGTGTTGCCGATTCTGCTCTGTACCATCCGACCTTAGCTGTTTTCATCGGGGATGGATTTAAGGAGGCTCGGGGGACGATCGCCCCTCGTGGATCTGAAAATCTCCTCAACTTCTATACGAATTTTACTGACTTTATATGTATTTTTTATTTAAATTTGAAATCCTTTGTTACTCTTTCAGAGTTTTGCCATAGCTTTCCTAGACTCGTCGCTGGTTCTTCTTAGTTTGTTTCAGCTCCTGTGCAAGTGAAATCTTCTGGGCTAGTGAGAGCTGAGTCTGATTGATCCGCGATAATCCAATTTTTCTATACATGCTGTGACTTAATCTGTTCTTGAACAGTTTTTAATGGGTCATGACTGACACCAGCTACTGCTTCTAGGTTCTAACATAGCATAGATTTCTTCGTTTTTCGTAATACTCCTCCACCTAGAAAGCATGTTCGCAAACAATCTTTCATTGAGATCCACATCTAGTGTGCTCCATGGAACGATCTTTCTGACTATTTGGATCTTTTAAAAGAACGAACTTGATGCAGGAAAAACATTAATACTACTACGGACTGGCTGAGTTGGATACCTGAAGAATCTAGTCGGGGAAGGCAACATAGCAGGAGCAACAATGACAATGGATTCTTGAACCAGCATCACAACTCTATGGTATTTATTCAGTACCACTTATCCTATTTCATACAAAAGAGGATCGCATATGTCTTACCACTATTGCAGGACGAACTAACACCCTACGAGAGGGAAGAAATCGACTACATCATTGCCCTATCTGTTGCTGAAGAAGGTAAGATAAAAGGGTGATTGAAAGCTAGAGGTGTTAGTCTCAAAATTGTATGTCGGTGAAGCCTACAATGGGATATGGTTTGTTCTAACTTCGACCATTTTTTTTCGAACTATTTAGAGGCAAAACAGCAGTCTGCTAGAGACAAGCACGAAGAAGAAGAAGACGAACAACTTGCCAGGGCTATAAGTGAAAGCCTGAAAGTTCAATCTCCTCCTTGGTACAATCAAGCAAATACCATTCGAACCACTCCACTTCCTTCGACTTCCAAGGATATGTAATGCTCCAGTCTCGTTAACCATGATCAGTAGCATCTGCTTTTACAACAATATCTACATCAAAACTTAACTCATCGATTTAATCAATGTTTATTACTTTTAGATTCTGCAAAGGTTGCAATGCTCGGATTTGGCAGGAGGAACGACCCCTCAGATCCATGGGGGAAGTTTGGCACCCTGGTTGCTTTCGATGTCATGCTTGTAATCTTCCAATAAATGATAAACAGGTCCTTACTCTAAAATGTCGCAATAATATGCTTTTGTTTATATAGTTACTTTATAGGCAGTATTCCCCAGCTAATAATCCATCAATTGATAGTTCTCAATTGGGGAGGAGCATCCGTTTCACATATCGTGCTACAAGGAACATTTCCATCCAAAATGCGATGTCTGCGAGAACTTCGTGAGCAGTTTCCTTTTTGTAACCCAATTTTGCTATTCGAGAACGTCCTTTTTCAGTTCTGATCACTTTTAACTCTGGCTCATGTTTAATGAGCTTATTAGGCCTTGGATCGATGGGGATAGTCCTTTTAGAATTCACATATGCTTCTGTTCCTTTTTACAGCTCCCCCGATCGACTGATGGTGTCGAGTTCCGAACAAATGCCTTCTGGATGCAAAAGTACTGCCCATCACACGAGCAGGATGGTACCCCGGAATGCTGCAGCTGCACGAAACTGGAGGTATTATCAGATTCACTGGCATATAACACGAAACATCTTGCCTCGACTCATTCTGACAGATGTTATTTTCTGCTGATAGTATATTATTCCAAATCTGATGAAAATGCCCTTTATTTGCAGCCCAGGGACATGCCATACATGGCATTAGATGATGATCGAAAACTCTGTTTGCAGTGTCTAAACTCGGCAGTTACAGACTATCAGGAGTCCCAACCTCTTTACTGCAATGTTGATGAATTTTTCAGAGGTCTAGATATGGAAGTGCATCAGCAAATTCCATTTCACTTGGTCGAGAGAACGGCCCTGAACAAAGCTATGGAAGGAGAAAAGAATGTAATCCCTCCCTCCCATTGCACAGTGTTCACCTTCTTATTTCGATTGAATTTTCCTCCCCCTTTTTTGCCTCAGTGTTCCATAACTATGAGCAGGGACATCATCACTTTCCCGAGACGAGAGGGATTTGCTTGTCGGAAGATCAAATTGTTCCAACGGTGCGAGATTCTTACTTCCGAAATGCAATTGCATATGGATTCTTAGCATCATTTATGGTTTATGTCGAGAACTAGAATTCGTTTTTTAACCTTGTGTAACGGATTATACAGCAAGAACTGGTTGGGACAAGCTCTTGGCCCGGCGAGCTGGGACCTCGCAAGTTAGTCCGTCCGTGTGATGTGACTGCGATCCTCATTTTGAAAGGTCTTCCTAGGTAAAACCAAATCAGCGCTTGGACTTATTTGTATCCTAGTTGTTGGTTTTCATCCCTCAGTTCGTGGCTACTATAAACTTAATTCCTTTGATCATTAAGGTTGTTGACGGGGTCGATACTGGCTCATGAGATGATGCATGCATGGCTCCGACTTTCAGGTCCTTAATCGATGACGGATCTGTTACTGCACTAAACAGAGCTCACTTCATAGTCTTTATTGATAGCAAAGGGCCATTGTCGAATGCGTTGCAGGTTATCCGAGACTAAGCCCAAAGGTTGAAGAAGGGATCTGCCAAGTTATGGCTCACATGTGGTTGGATGCGGAAATTGGATCTCCAGGCTCGGGAACTGCACATGTGGCTCTCCAGCCGCCTTCGGATGAGCAACTCGGGGCATTCTTCAAGTGTCAGATCGAGGAAGATACTTCGCCTGACTATGGGGAAGGGTTTAAGTTAGCCCGTCAAGCTGTGCAGGAGTTTGGCCTCAGGACGACCCTCGACCACATACGAATGACAGGTAGCTTCCCCTTGTGACCGAGTGACAGTTATGGCATCTCATCGGTTCTACTAGGAAGTCAGTATCTCAAGATGCATATTTGTAATAATACTTTGGAATGGACTGTTCAGTATCCATATGCTTTTTGTTCAACAAGGAAAGGGTACATTGGAGCTAAAGTTTCATAGTTGAATGAAGGAACAATGTCTAAACCAATGGAAGAGCTCGCATCAGGAGATGTCGAAAAAGACACTTTAGGCCGTGGAAGAAACACTTACAAGTGAAGAAACAAAGCTCTTTATTAGAAGAGAGAGAGAGAGAGAGGGAGAGAAGTGCTCGGAACTATAGCAATGATGCAGTACAGCACAATTTCTGAGTTCAATGTTAGATCAAATGACAAACTTTGGTGGCTAGAATAGCGCCTGCCCCTGAGAGAAAACCGAAAAGCAGGTGCACGGCTCCGGAGCAAGGTCTTGCCTCCTCCTGCACCCAGAAATTTGAGCATAAAACATAAGATCTTCGATGATGAATCATCCATTTCCTTTCACCCATAGATTCCTGAGCTGTATGAATTCTGTGTGTGATCTGCGGTTGGTGAAAATATGAAACTCATGGGAAAGAAGTCTGGTGAGCAACTGACTACTAAGATCTCGCCCACATTTTTGCTCGAGCAAAAAACACTCCGGCCAAGAGACCTGTAATATGAGGTTGCTTCAGTTTCTGGGTGTCCTTTTCAACTTAAGGGATGAATATGCCAAAAGTGAGAAGATGATTCATTTCAATTAGCTGGAGAGAACTTACCAAAGAAGATGCTAGCCGAATTTTCCAAACTAGTGGGGACTTTGAAGAGGACAATCCCAGCAATAGACAGCGGTATCTTATTCAAGGAACCTACAAGACTGCAGATTGCATGTCAGTGCCTTTGCAGGTGGACATCGGGAGACCATGGCATCCCTTTCCCCTCCTAATTTTCCCTGCTCTACTTCATCACAAACAGTTAACCAATACTAAAGCACATAATCTACATTATACCATTGTTAAACATTCCAATGTCTCGAACTTATTAAGCACATCAACTCTATTTATTTACCCCATCACTGCTAGTGTAAGACATGAGATGTGCACGATTGTCTCTATCTTCTATTCAATAATGATTCACAACCACTAGACTGGAAGAAGAAAATATAGTATCAGTTAACCAGAGTGGAGGACAACAATCGGAAACATAATTTTCTTATGGCAATTGGGTTCGAGAAGACTTTCATTAGTTACTCCTTTTTCATACTCCTGAAGTTGTAAATTGAAAAATAAAGCAAAGCAGATAGTAGAATATATTACTCCATATTCCACAACATGTACTATCCCAAATGTCTTCTGCAGTGCAGCACAAACAGGCTTCTATCTTGGTTCCTCATTTTTATAACAATAATTTATGGAAATTTTAAGCTAATCCCAGTTCACCTGAACCAAACTTAGCTTTTTCCCCCTTTTATGATGCTGCACTGAAAACATTGCAACAAGAACTCCTAAGAGGTGTCTACTTCAAAGCAGTCAAGAAGCAATCAGACGACAAAAGTTTTAACATTCTACGCTGAACCAAAAGCAAGATATAATCAAGACCAGACATACCTGTAAGTTGTGGCGCCTGTTTGGTGAAGAAACCACATAGAAGTAAAGCTTATAGCTAGACCTAAAAATCCACTAAATGTCATCACCAACCAGAATGTTGGTAGTCTTAAAAGTGGCCTGCAAAGTAGACAAAAGCGAACAATTAGAGGAAAAGTAAGAATCTTCACAATGTCATATAACCATGAAATGACACATTTAAAACAATATAAACAACCACATTTTGAGTCTTACTTACTACTAGAGGGCATTATCAACAGTAGATCGGGTTTTAAAATATCTGCTTGGAATTTTGTATATGATTTTACGCATCTTCTTGAGGTGATATTAATGAAATTTCTTTATTGACTACTCAAAAAAATATATATCTGCTTGGAAAAGAAATGATCTTGATACTAATGGAGAATCAAGGAAATTTTTCAGGGTAGATTTAATGGGCACATTCACATTGAGAAGAATAGATTGAAGTGGTTAGGGATTCCATTTGAAGGACTACAACACGGAAGAGAGACTTTACCCTGTCTAAAAGGAGCATTCTGTGATGGTAATGCTATCAGATTGTAAAATTTTATCACTAAAGTGGCTTGCATGACTGATCATTCATTAGTCAGTCAGACAATACATTTTGACAGCAGGCACAAAGGAAAGAGGAAGAATACCAGCATCAATAACAATCCTTATCAGAAAATATCAACATCAATAAAGAGATCTGGCCATTCTCTATCTATCAAACTCTTTATGTAGCTGAGCAATGATAAGATGACAGAGACCTTCAATTAAGAACTTAATAATGACCTATACCAATGTTAATAAACACAAAAATAATAATAACAGGGTAAAGACTTACGTATCAATGAGATAGTCCACCTCGTTGAATACCAATATAAGAATAACTCCAAGAGGCAAGGAAAGGATATTATTTAGTAAGACCATGGAGAATTCATTTAAGTTTCCAGATTTCGTAACTTGCTTTGCTGTATCCATAACCCTTCGAAGGGTCAGCTGCACCAGAAATATATTATTACTTGAATTGAGGATATAATGCAAGAGAATAGTTGAAATACTAATTAACCAAGAATTCACTCCAGCAATGACAAAATTACCCATAAAATTATGATTTTAACATCTCCATCTGAAGGTTTCAGCTCAAAGAAGTATTGCTATTCACTTGAAATTATAATTGTCATTCAAAGGAACAGGATAATGCCAATCATTGATAATCCATAGGCAGGGTTAAGGCAGCTCAGTATGATAACTCCAAAGGGACAAAACATTTTTCTCAAGACGTCCTAGCAGGAGTTTGCAAGTTGAAATTACTACAATGGCACACAATTTTCATTGAAGATGTACAGAAAGTAGGCTTTTCACCACACACAAAGCATTTTGAATTAAAAGTTCCATTTAAATAGGATCTACACAAGGAAAAGCACTTGGCATTCATTGGTTATTAGGGCCATCCTGAAAATGTCCGTGTTGAAAAAAATAATAATAATAATCTTAACAAACTTCAAGCAGATATCAAAATGTTAAAGGTACTCACTGAGTATGATGCTGTCAAGAAACAGTTTGTAATCTGCCATGCATAGCCAATAGCATGAAAAGATAAATCTGTCATCCCTCCAGAAATGGCTGAAATAATCTGCAACGATAAGGTTGTCATTCTTTAAATGTTTTCTCTTGATATTAGAATATGCCACCGTAGTTCATTACACCAAAAAGCATCATTATGGTTAACTGCTAAGCAGCAATAGTATGTCTATTTGGTTATTCCCCTTTTCATTTCTTACATGACAAGAAAACTTGTGTGCACTGTGCAGAAACTCTGAACTGATGCGAGAAATACCATTTTGGAAACCAGACAATGAAGAGATAAACAAGGCAACACTTCAACTTACCATCAAGAATAAAGCAGCCCAAACTCTGTTATCATGATGCTTATTGAATAGGTACATTTCACCAAGTGCAGTAATCACATTTGTAACATTCTTCAACACTGTGACCATGGCTACATTGATGTACTTTAAACTGCAGAAAAATATATTATTAAGCAAATCATATATAATGGGTAGGATTGCAGATGGTGCAGATTGTCCATATCAATAGTCGGAAAAAAAGTAATCTAAATGATATTGAAAGATGTATTACCTACCTAAACATGCTTGTTATAAGCATCCCAACGAATATCACATTGACAGGCAGCCAGACCTTTATCAATCTCAATGTCAATGGTTCCGTCGATATCAAGCCGAGAAAACTCAATGCAGAAACTATAATAACGGAGATGAGATTCTGCATTGGCAAACAATTTCAGTTAATGAATGAGATATATGAGATAACCCAATCCATCTATTCTCAGGTAAAAACTCATCACCTGGTACAGCATCAATGATATCCCAGCATTGAAATTATAGCTAGAGAGCACGTATTTGTTGACCAGTATCATGCTGCAGGAGGAAATGCAATATGCGAACCCAGACAATAAGGCTTGATTGTGTATTCTAATTGTTCTGTTTCCTCTTGTTGATTTTTGCCATTCTCTCTCCACCTTACCACCTTCCAAATCCATTCCAACATTTTCGAAAGGCTTCATTTTGGATCTGTGATATATCCAAGACATGAAAAATAAGCAAACTTGGGAAATAGGAACCACAATTATAAATTTTCAAAAACAAAGACTTGTTCAAAAGAAAGAATCAGTGCAAAGAATATACATATGTGATAAATGCAATCATAATAATAAAGGAAGGTACAAAGGAACACTAATAATAATAAAACCAGCCAGTAGCCCAAAATGAAATTTCCACACTGCAATATCAAAAGAACTATTTCCATTGACATCTCAAGCACAATATCACAATATGGTCTAGCTCATAGAAGGTGGAAATTATATTCTGTATTACGTTCAAAAATGAAGAAAAACCACTCCACTCAATAAGGTAAAAAAGTGAAGAATATCCCAAATTTTCCAACTTTAAGTGAATAGATAATTATATGATTCAGAAAAAAGATATATATCCTATAAAGAGGGCATCGAATGAGGATTTTATCTTGCCTGAGAGGAAGAGGATGGATAATTATTAAGAGTTCAGATTCGTTATCAACAAAATTATTAAGACTTAGGGTAATAGTCAGGTTTTAGAAAACAAAGGATGAAATCCTACAAATTACATGTTATCAACTTCCTAAAGAAGTGGAGACCAGTGGAATTTCCTAAGTCCTGATCTTCAACATGGCTTTCCCATATGTCTCTGCTACTTGAAGCTCCTCCTAAAGCAATGCAATGACCTGCGATCGGAAAGAAGATATCAGCATACAAGTGTCAAGAACTTTAAAGGATAGCTCCAAAGTTGCTCCACCTCACCCAAAAGGAGCAAGAGGAGATGTAGTACCAGAACAAACAAAGACCGGACACTGAAGCTTCTCATATTTCCAGTATCATAGTTTCTCCACCAATAACACTAATCTAGAATAAGGTATTCGAACATAATCTTAATCATATTTCTAGTCAAATACATAATTAATTACACTTTCCAATGCTCAGGATTTATCACCAGTTCGAGGAGGGACAGAGAGATTGTGAGTAACCCAAAAACCTGAAGTTATTCTCTGACGTTTCACCACTAAAAGAAGAACAGTTTTAAGTGGAAAAGGGGAAATAGCTCAGATATTTTAGATATACAGAACACCAGCCGGTCCCATCATTAACATAAGCCATACATGGAAACTCTTCGTTGATTTCCATCTTCCATTACTGCTTTAGCAATTCTCTTCAGATGTAAACGATCAAATGCGCCGTGCAAGGAACCCGAATCGACCCATCGAACGAGTATCTTTCCCAGACCGGAAGAAAACACGGAGAGGAGGCGAAGCGACCAGCAGGAGAGATTCGCAGTGGATTGCTAGCAAGATTTAACAACAGGAAAGTGATCGCTACCACGATAGCTTACCTTCTGAGAGAGATGACACGCCGGCGGACAAAGGAGGCGAGCTGCGGCCCGGATGCTGTCGGTTTCCGGTTTTGGGAGAAGAAGATTGCAGTGGGTGGGGGCAGAGAGAGAGAGAGAGAGAGAGAGGTTGGAAAGGTAAAAGCTTTTATATATTTCTGCCGCTTCGTGTTGAAATGGTCGAGGGGAAGAGCTCAGAGTCAGAGGAGCACTGTGTTCGCAGGCATTTTGAAGGGCAGAGGAAGTCTTCCCTTCTTTCTGCCTTGTGAACTGATTCCCTGAGATTGCCAATTCTGACCGGAAAGTCAACTCCTTACTGAATTTTTCAAAATAAAAGTTAGGTTCGTAGCCACTGCTGCGGTGTTGGCTAGTGGATGAGGAACCATCCACCACCGTGCATGCACAAGCTCATGTCTTCTCAATCGCAACGCGCGACGTGACTTCTCCTCTGTCGAATTAAGATCTCCTTAAAGGGTCTCAAAGAAATTAGCCGACTGATCTGGGGGTGTCATTGAACAGTTCCCAAACCGTTGTATATATGTAACCAAAAATTGAATACCAAGTCAAGTATGTTCTGTTTCATAGTAAGAAATAATACCTTGCAACCATTTTAATCCGAGAAAGTCGGGAGCTTGTTTGACAGCAACAACACGCATGCTTCAGCTAAAGCACCAGCAATGTCGACCCGTTTGTCACTGGGAGACATTCAGAAGAGGGTTTGAATCGGCCACCACGAAGCCCATTATAACCAATCTGGTTACAACCTTACTTGCATATAAACAGACATGCCCGCAGACAGGACCACAGCACCTGAATCTTTTTTGCGCATCGGATCGGGCTTCCTCGATGCGACATCAGCTTCAAGTTAAAAATATCCAAAGGCTTTTTGCCCTCAAGAGTTATCTTCATAACCCTTTGATGTAGCTTGATTTGTTGAAGACGACCTTACGCGGGCTGCAAAACAAGTTGAAGGGCATGGATGTTCTTCACGATTCGAAACCCCCGTTACCCAACCAACATTCTGGACTATCTCGATAATAGAAAGATCATATCTGCTTCAGTAACCATAATAGCCTCAAGATTGACAAAGCAGGAGATTGTATTGTTGCAGAGGTGGCCAATTAGGTTTGGCCATTATATATTATCATCACAATAATTCTACACCAAAAATAAATAAATAAAAATTGCTACACAAAATATGCTATATCTGATGTTTTTCTTCCTTTTTTCCATTCACTATTTACAAATTGTTATAAGAGACTGACCCTGGCAAAATATATCCTTTACTCCTCTGTCTAAGTTCCAATTCAACCTTTTTTACACGGTAAAATCCACCGCAGCCTCCATGAACCACTATTAGGAGCCCCTTCTTCCTCCAAGCTCCAAAGACTTGCTTCACGCGACCAGCAGGCTGCAAGTTGCCCGCCAATTTCCACCTCCAGAACTCATTAGTGCTTTTCACAAGTCATTCTGTGAAAATCAGATGATTCTTGTCCTCGGGGACCCCCCAGGTGCCAGGGTTCTGATGAGAGCAGCTTCATGCCAGATATCGGGGCTGTTGTACACAGTGCTTGCATTTTGTCTCGTAGGAAACATCGAGTAGTCAATTAAGGTGAACCCAGCTTGTCGGGTTGGGGAACAGACTGGGTGGGGAGGTGAGAGGTAACAGCTCCTGTTGGCCGATCCATACTGCCTCAATGGGCTTGAGCTTGGAGATACAGGCAAAGATGTTATCATCCTCGCATTCTCCCTATGGACAAAAAATGATAAAAATGTCAATTGCAATTCACAGAATTTCTCTCCAAGTTTCCAGAGCCACAGAACCAAATATTCCTGGAGCAATTTGCAAGGAAATGGATGAACATGACATGGTAACAGGGGAGTTACCTCGGGCTCCTTGAGGCCCTGTTATAGGTCATGTGTGCCGGCATCAAAGTGCAATCCATCTCGAGACTAGTACTTGGTCTGTATGAGTGAAGTTCTAGAGCCGGCTGTTAATGCAGATAAGTTCAATCATCAGATAAAACATCCAACTTCTAGTCGTAAGAGTGAGATGGATAAGCGCAAAACCACCATATCCATAAGTTTATGACATATCTGTTCTTTATAACTCATAGAAAAGCCAAAGAACCAAATATTGATGTCTTTTGTTTGGATCCTCTAGAGCACAGTAATCATGAAGGGCAATGAAGGTGATAAGCTGCAATATATGGATTTTCAAAAGGCTTACTGGCGGTGTTCGGCTCCCCTCGAAATTAGAGGGAAAAGCATCCTTGTTGATGATCATATCAGATGCACTGGTAGTAGCTTGTTCCTGAATAAAAGGATGCTCTAGCAATTGTGAGGCTGTGGGACGTGCTGATGGCTCCCGCTGCAAGCACAGCCTTATAAAACTCTTTGCCTCATTAGATAGGTGGTCGGGAATCTCTGGCATATCTTTGCTGTTCCCAATCTTGAATATAGCAGCCACCTGTCAGTTACAATAAAAGAGAAATGATTTCTTGTCAGCTCAGAAATTCAAAACCAAAAGAAGTGAATGAGATTTTTAGAATCTGCAGCTTCATACCCCTTCATACTGGCTCCATGGGGGCTTCGAGGTTGCCATTTCAAGGATCGTGCAACCCAGGCTCCATATATCTACTGCAAGACTGTAGCCATTTGTGTTCATCACCACCTGCCATCAAATTAAATATTAGTGAATGCAAAAATAAAGAGACTTATGATTATAACCAGGATACCAATCAGCTCAAAAATATTCAGAGAAATAAAGATCACCTCAGGGGCCATCCAGTAGGGACTACCCTTGAAAGAAAGCATCGAGGAACATGATGTTATCTGATCCAAAAAGATAGAAAAAGGAAGCTGAGTATTGAAATATAAACCAAGGAAAAGCATTAAAATGCATCTACAATAAGAGATGCATCAACTATCAGCCAGAGCTGTCCTGTCAAACTTGTGGCTTTGGGAATAAAAATGCAATAATCCAGCATTTTATTTAATTTAAATTCTCGATGGGATTAGTGAAGATAAATGAACTGGCAAATCCCAATTGAATAAAACTGACCAAATCAACCAGTATAATTGCATTTAAAGTGCATGGCAAACACTACTTCATATGTCCCTGCAGGTACAAAAGGGAAGAAAAAATCTTGCTAATATTCAGAGCACAGATGTTGGAGGACTCACATGCTTAGCCATGCCAAAATCTGACAGCTTGACTTCACCACTGGGATGGACTAGTATGTTTGCCCCTTTAATGTCCCTAAGAGAACAATAAATACCAACCAGAGGTTGTCATAGAAAATTAAGTTTTGATCTCCCACTGAAACTTACTAGAAGAAATCAGTTATCACCAACAACATGATAATACCTGTGGACTACATGTCTTCCATGCAAGTAGGCAAGACCAGAAGTAATCTGCCTGGTATAATTACGGATAGTGGACTCCTCAAATCGGCCATAATCTTGAAGTAGCTTGTAAATCGAGCCACCGGAGACATACTCTAGATAAACTGAGAGTGCTTCCTCTCCCTGTAATAGAGCAGCCAAATTAGTCTCCTTATTCTTGGTGCAAAATGAGCATTCCAGTCCTTGAATTTATCCAATTAAAAATCATACCATTTCACTCCCATAGTAGCGAACAATGTTTGCATGAGAGAGCTGACTGAGCAAATTTATCTCCTAAACATGACAAAAAGGAAAAACAAAATGGCATGAGTCCACAGATTCTAGAGAGTAATCTGATGAATATGCACAGAAAATATTTACAACAGTCACCTGATTAAGCTGCTTGAGGCTCTCCTTCAATGTCCGATCATCTGAAGAAACCTTGACTTCCTTTATTGCACAAATCTTCCCTTCACTGTAAGGGAATAAGATGATGCATATGATATTAAAAAAAAAAACTCTTCACAGTAAATGGTGATATCACCCCTTAGATAAAACTTAAGGTCTAATCTCATATCTTTACATTTAAATGAGATTCTTTCTCATGATATAAATTACCTAAATCCTAGGTAAACATGCCCAAAAGTGCCCCTTCCAATGAGCCTTCCCTTTTTACATTTCAAGAGACACCCATTGGAGCTTTCAGCCACCCCCACTGTTCTAGCAGAGGGCAAAGCAGAAGGGCTTGTTGGAGAACCCGGTGGGAGAGGCAGTGGGTGACATTGACTTCCCGATGGAGAATCCATATTCAAGCCTGACAGTCTCGGATGAAGAGGTGATGTGGGGCTCGTGGGTCCCCTTGAACTAGGCCCAGGGCTTCTCGGCCTATCACCAAACTTCGTGTCCCCAAGTCCTCTGTCGCAAAATCAATCATTAAGCTAATTCAGGATAAGAGAGCATGGAAGATGCCAATAGAATGAGCAGCTGAATCGCAACCTTCTTGTAAGAAGTTATGAAATAGTCTGCTCTTTAAGCTATCAGGAATAACTCCTAATGTCTAAGAATAGATGGAAAATGCTGCAAATTATTTCATTATAATCCTAATCAAGTAGATCTAATCAAATCTAAACTATCACTCTACAAAACCATCAATCATATTCGAACCACTCCCAGGATTGAGCAATCCTTGTTCAGACCCACCAGTTCCCTACTTCATGAATAAATCCTTACATAATGTTTCCGCCTTACAAGTTCGCCTTCCAAAGTCTTGTGCCTCGACCGATCCAACGTCTATCGGTAAATTTCTTGTGAACTTCCCCAAATTGAATCTTATCTGGAATCGCCATTCTGAACCCTATACCTCCACAACCAATTATCCCTCACGAGTCCAACAGATCACTCCAAATATCAGTCCAATGGAGCTCAGAGAAGACAACCGAGAACCAACCAATCACCAAGTAGATGAAAATTCCCACCTGCAGGCTCCAAATAAAGCCTGGACAATGACCGGCTGCTGATCATCAGATGACCCAGAAGAGCTCACGCTGGAGACCGAGACTGAACCATTCTCAGCGGGTCCCGAGGGCCGAGGCAGGGGATGGCCCCTCCTCCTCTCTCCCCCATCGCAATCAAAGCCAGCGAACCCGCCTGAGGACCGGCCACCCAAGTCCCGGCTGCTCCGCGGCGACTTCCTTGCCAAGGTGTCGTCGAAGCTCTTGGGCTTGCTGTTGCTGTGGCTGCGGGCCGTTTTAGGGCTAGGAAGGGTCTCTTCCCGTGTCTTGCTCGACTTTCTCTGCCACCAAGCAGGCATCTTTCTTGCCGGGCAGAGTACAGAGAGAAAAAAAGAGAAGAGGAGAAGACTGGGTCAAGAGAGGAAGTTCAAGGAAACGGGTGCAGAGAGATGATTTATACGAAGGTGCGACGAAGACGAGGAGTTGAAGGGATCTGGAAAAAGGGGAAGCTTGAGAGATGGGGTGAGTACAGAGAGAGATGGGGTGCGTACAGGGACAACAAGTGGAACAGTGAGAAACAGCGAAGACGACTTCTTCTTGCTGAGGGGGACGGAGGAGGGAAAGAGGAGAGGAGGTGGAGAGAGAGAGAGAGAGAGGTGGTCGGACAAAGGACAGGGTGATGACGTGGCATTTTCCTAGAGAGAGAAAGGAAACTGTATTCATTTAATTCAGGCGCACAGTCGGCGTATCGGGAGGGAGAAACCAGTGATGTACTAATCTTGTTAATACAGAAGATTTGCGTTAATAGAGTTTTTAGCTTTAAATAAATTAATTTATATATGTAAATTAGTCATAGTTATTAAATTTCATATGGCACAATGGTTATATTACTCTACATAACATTCGAATAAGATATTTGAATTAAAAATCTTTCATTCACCCTAACCTTATATAAATTTTACTCACATTTCAAATTTTAGTTAATTTGTTACCCCTATACCTCACCACATGGGATGATTTGACCGATAAATAAATATTGTACTAAAGTTGATAATGCTTATCAGGTCATACGAGCAGGTCCGTGCAAATTTTGAAAAAGTCGTCAAATTTTGTATCCGATTGGAATATTCACCGAAAACAATATTTATGGGGCCGTCAATAAATAAGCGCGTGGGCCTAAGCTAACTATGCTAGGGGAGGGGCCTATCTTCCTTTTCTTTTCTTTTCTCTTTTTCCCCTTTTGGCGATAATGACTATTAATTTGTTAGTATAAATATAACAAAGAAATAAATTATTATATGTAATTATTTTATTTTTTACGATATTATTCCGCTCACCTGTTTTAATTATTTTGGATTTTGTATATAAAAAATTGGAAAATGTGTAAAGTTGATATTGTTTGATGTTATAATAATTAACTAAATTATTAAAAGACATATATTATATAACCTAAAATTGTACATTAATCTCAAATACTAACTCTTAAGAGTTTTAAATTTTAAATTTAATATTCTGTATATTATCAATTTACAACATATTTTCAGATGTAATATTAATGTAATATTAGAAGAGGGAGCCGGCGGGCACGCGTATAGGTCTGAGGCTGATCGGATTAAACGGTAGTGACTTGTGGGGACGTCATTGGCATTTCACGTATTGCATTTGCTCCATAATGGCAGCAGCATCCGGCTATCCACTCAACCGATACATATATATATATGTATTTGAGTTGGATCGGTACAGGTATCCATTGACAATGATCAAATGGATATGTTTGATTAAAAATGATGATTCACAATGGAACAGATGTAGAACCTTCGTCCAACCGAGCGAAACTTAACACAGCAGTTTGTGATCAAATTTAGAGGGCCAAATTGAGATATTTCAGTGAAAGTGATAGCTCCCTATTCACCTCCCTCAATCCATCCCTGATTTCACGAAAAATGAGAGTGAAAACAGACATTTTAACTCAAATTAATGGGCACCTAGCGGGGAAAAGTTTTGAATTATTGATCGTTCTTAAAAAAAAATAAGAATGTAGTTGATAGTATTAAAATTTTATATACTTCACTAACTTGAGTTTTATTGAAATTATTCGGACACTTAATCCATTAAAATGGTATTTTGAGCTTTAGTTTTGTAGAATAGAAAGAATTTATTATTATGACTTATTAGATTTATGCATAGTATATGATTTGCATACGAAAGGAGTTAGATAATTTATGCATAAGGAGGTGATTTTACCTAAGAGAAGATTGTTCGTGTACGTGTCCTTCGGGTTTGGCTTGGCCCCATTTCCTTCCCTTGTCCCTTTCTGATCACAATAACAAGTTTTTGGGGCATTCCGTCACCATTACTTCCCTCTTTTTCTTTTGCTCACAATATCTATTATCTAGAAATTGAAATTTGAGTCACATCGGTCAAATAAAATACACTAACTAAATGAAAATATTTTGTTAATTATAGATTGTATAAAATACCACTAATCATAGATTTATGGTACTCGTGCCAAGTATCAAAGGTGCCCAGTGTAAATTGAACTCCCTGCGTGAGTATGAAAAGGATCGTGAAAGCGATGGAGAGCAAGAAGGGGAGGGTTGGATTATGGCCTTTTAGGGTTCTTCTTTTTCAAATTTTACCGAGTACCGACCCACAAATAAGTGTGCTCCGGGTGGGTTTCCGATTACTGGGATCACATCGGTTCCCCATATGCTTCAGACTTACCGTGCCATCTAACGTACAAAATCAACATTATGGAGTTCGACGATCGGATAGCACCGTTGTCTCGATAAGAATACGTCAGAAAGTCATCGTGTCTCGAAGTCTAACAAGGACCAGACAGACGGCAAGGGAGCATACACCACAGTGGCCGACGGTCAGCTAGGTTACTGTCGTGGAAGAACGACGACCTAGCCAGCTAGCTATAGCTAGGTAGCTAGAGGCTCGAGGACGACCCTCGAACTCGGAAATTACACGGGAAAGGTGGCCGATGCCGACGACCCTTCATGCATGCTCGCTCCAGCAAATCAACGGATCGAACTGCGGTCAAGTTTGTAGGTGGTGAAGCTCCAATGAGAAGGGAAAGTCGGTGCATTATCTTAGGCATTGTGGTTTTGTGACCCATTACTTTCCTTGATAAACATAGAAATATATAAAAATAACTGCCTATATATACACATATATATTTTTTTTCCCAGTGAAAACAAAACGTGAGTAGTTAATCAAAACAAGATTTTTATTGAAAACGACCACTTAAGTTGAGTACACGAAAGTTCCTCTGCATTTATTAAAAAGATGTGATCAATTCTTGCGCTTGAGTGAATTAATTAAAGAGATAAAAAATGGATAGTGACAATTTATTCAGGAAGGAAAAAGAGCAAAGAAATATTAAATTCCTAACATAGCATGATTATTTATGACGACAAATAATTAATATGGGTAATTTATGCGGATCACATGCACCCATTTTTTAATTAACATTTTATTTTTACATAAGCGTCACCAACAAGGACCGAGTTAAGAATCTCATAATTTTACAGTGAGTGCGACCCAAACTGCACCGACTTCTTTCTCGTATGTCATTTACATGTTGAAAAGTATAGTTTTTAAAACTGCATTGAATTAGGAACCGGTATATGCATAGATTCATGAGTTTATGGGTCGGATAGGAGGTTCAATTGGTTAAACTGCATATTTAATAAATAATATTAATAATATAATATTACTAATAAATTTACATAATATCATAACTTAAATATAATTTATAAATAAAAATTATTAATATAATTATTATATTAAATAAAAGTTTAACATAAAATATAAATATAAGTCTAGTAAAATAAAATATGTACATTATAATATTTTTATTTTTTTAATTTTAAATCGATCAGTTTTTTCACCGGTTTAATTGTGTTCATCGGTCGAACCGGAAACCGGCTAGTTCAATCGGAATTGACATCTTTAAATGTGCAATTAGATCTTTTATAAGAATCGGACCTGGTGAGTGGTCAGTTCCAGGTTGAACTAGTCGAACCGGTCTGCTCGATCCAATTTTTAAAACTATGTTTACAAGTCAAGGTCGTGAAGGGATAATAATAAATAATTATATATAATCTTTATTTAGGTAGTATTATAAAATGAAATTAAGGGGAAAGGGAATGAAATATAAATAAATTATTATATCATAAATTATTCTCTGTAACCATTATATGGAGAGATTTTATTATGAATTCACCTATCATGGCAATTTGATTGGATGATAGATGTATAAGTCAATTAAGCAAGCAATACTACCTAATTGGCCAAAAAATTAAAAAAAAAAGTAAAAAGGAATACCACCTAAAATAAATTAGAGAGAACATGCACCGTCCGATTCATGTGCCCATCGACGGCCAGTCATCGGTGACATGAGTTCTTTAACTCTTCGATGGGAGACGGCCATCACTTCAAGTCACATGAGCTGGTGAAAGTGATGGCTTCGACGGCCATCATCGACCGTGACGGGGTAACCTTTTCTTCCCTATTCAATACACTATCGAATGGATAAATAAATTCATGAAAAATAGTATCTATCTTATCGGCAGAGATGCAATTCCCTCGAGTCATTGTAAATTTTGGCTAATATATAGAAGTACTACATAATTGGTCGAAATTATTCGATATCTTCTCTCTCGTTAAACGAAGTCTCATATTCGAGTTTTATAAATATAAAGAATTTATATCTGGAAAAATTTACCTTTAAGTGGGTTAATTTAACTCAAATATAAATTCATCCGATTTAATCAATATTTAGATTTTAAATAACTCCAAACGAAAAAAATAGAGGGAGGGGGGGTGAGAATGCCATTAATTTCGAACGCGAAGACTTTACCAATTACACCACAGACTTTTGGCCCTCATAATATCAAATTACGATATACTTTGCGACTTAATACTGCAATTCATTGTATAAAGTCGTCAGTTTGCTCTTTTTCTTGACTTCTCTTTAACCTCGATTTTATGTACAACATTTATGGGCTTCTCCCTAGTAAGGGATTTATTGGATATAAGTGAATATGATTGTTCTATTACGTTAAACTTTTAGTGTTAAACATAGATCTTGCACTTTTTATAAACTCAATTAAAATTTTACATAATAGTAAAACAAATTATTGTGTTGACTCACATCTCACCGGAGCGTAGAGTTGTTAAACGGGACAGGGTGGCCCAGAACTGAACCATCCAAATCTGAAACCAGCCCGAACCGCCCCTAACCTGGCCCGTAACCGCTTTTTATTGGGTTGAGAGGCGGTTACGAGCAAGGTCAACAATATAGGCCCGTTGAACCGTAGCTAGCATGGACTGTTAACCTAATGAACTAGCCCCAATGGTTAAGAAACTTGCTTGGAACCGTTACGAAATCGGACCGCACCGACCTGTACCATGAACTATAGCCCTCCGTTCGTCAAGTGTTGCAATCTCCTATAATTGGTTGAAAAATCAACAATCACAAATGGAGATGTATCCAATCAAAGTACTGTTCATCCAATCGCATAAAAATACTATTAATCTAAATTAATCAAAACACTGTTCACAAATGCGGTTTGCCAATAAAAAACACTGTTCATAATCAATGTTCACCAATCAAAATACCGTTCACCTAGTTAGAAAATAACTATATTTTCTAAAAAAATTAAAAATATGGACGGTTCATGGGCCAAACCGGTCCGGACCATTGATCAACCCGTTTATGAACGGTTTTAGGCCAATTCATATTCACATAACCGTAATCGGATCTAACAGTTTCAGACCCGTTTTGAATTTGCCCGAACTGCACTTTTAACAATACTACCAGAGTGCAAGACCGAAGGAATGCTCGAGGCCAATTGTTGATGACCCAAGACTGGAGGAGAAATAAATGTATGGCTCGCAGTAGTTGTCAAGACCAATAACCCAACCAACTATCAAGTTAGTTGACTTCTTTGTTTGAGTACAGAAGAGAATGTTTGACTCATAAACAGTTGTTTAGGGCAAGTATTGATGTTAATATATAAAGAATCTCACATTAAAAGTTTAAACGAAAAGATCCTAGAACATAAGAGATGGGTACCACTATCCTATTAATTTAAAATTTTGTATTAGATTTGTGTCCATCGCTCTTATAAGTTTAACCGAAAGTCCAAATAAAAAATTAGTCATAGTCATACATGAATAATGTACTTCAATATGAATAAGAAATATATCCAAGGAAGAAGCAGACGAGCAACCGACAACAATTATCCACGTCCATTCCCTGTGGCCAAATGGTTCGATACGCACAAGTCCATGAACGGCTGAGGCCGAAAAAGAGAATATTATCGAGAAATAGAAGAAGACAACAGCCCCACATCACGCTCAAGAGGGAACATTGCCATATCAAGTTGCTACTCTCCACTCACATGGGTCAATTAATATATGCAATTTGTTGAAATATATCATCACATATCGATTAAATGAAAAAATATTATGGACTTATAAGAAGGTTGAGTACCGCCACCTATCAGCTTAATCTTTTAAGTTGAAACAGGTCCGATCTCTTATGAGCTCACAACGAATTTAACATGATATCAGAACTAGTGGGCTCACACCTTACCCGACCCAAGTCCAGAAACCTGACTGGTGGTCAGTTGATATAAGCCCGAGTACGAAAGAGAATTGCCCGACTCGTGGTTGGTTGTCCCCCTCATCTGAGACCGAAAGAAGAGTACCCGGCTTGTAGACAGTTGTTGAGGACGGGTGTTTATTGGCACGTGGTAAAGTAGACCACGTTGCCACGTGAGAACGAGTCTTAAGATATATGATTCCATATCATTTAAATGAAGAAAATATTGTGAACTTATAAGAAGATCATACAAGGTAAATGATCGATTCCCACTCAAACTAGTTAGTCCAATCCAATTTTTAAAACTTTTCTCCAACCTTCTATTTCTCTATTCTTCCACTTTTTGGGTAACGAGCAAATAAGGAGATACAATGGTAGATTTTCACTGTTTTGCCTCCTTACCTGTATACTCAGTGCTCACTTTCATTGGTTTCTGCTGTACGACTTAAAGAGCTCACGAATCATCGATTCATTATTACCCTACAATTTTGCTTCTTGACTCATTTTCAAGAACATTGCCTCAGTTCTAATTTTTGTATTCAGAACGGGATCCGACAAATCCACCCAAAAAAAAAAACCAAACCAGTAGACATTCGAACCGGGAAAGAACAACTTTTTTTATCTGAAAAAATCGGACGCAACGATTCTGTAGAAGAAAAAAAATGAACGAATACCCAAATCCAGCCGTTCGTTCGCACACACGTGGCTAGGTCGGGGACAAGAGGAATAGGTTTTGACTTTTAATTGAAATTCCAGAAAAGGTTTGAAGCGCAGGCGGACGGACTCTCCCCTTGCGACTGCCTCGGTCGACGACACGTGACGTGAGTAGGCCCCGCCCATGGGGAGAGAGATTGATGATCACGTTCTGCATATAATAGTTAGTGGCTGCAGCTTTCGTCTTTCGTTCCTCTGGGCCTCTCGGCTACCAAAGTTTTGAAAACGGAAGAGGATTAGGGATTTGTGTAAATATGGATTTATACGTTGAATTAGAGGTTTAATGGGTCGAATTATATATTTAATAAATAATATTATTAATAAATTTATATAATATCATAATTTAAATATAATTTATAATAAAAAATTATTAATATAATAATTATATTAAATATAAATTTAATAAAATAAAATAAGTATATTATAATATATATTTTTTAATTTTATATCAACCAATTTTTTTATTGGTTCAATTAGGTTCATTGGTCGGATAGGGAATCGGCCGATTCAACTAAAATTGACCTCATTGAAAGTGCGATTATGTTTTTTTATAAGAACCGGACCGGATAAGTGGCCGGTTCCCGATCAAACTGGCCGTCCAGTCCGGTTTTTAAAACTATGCTACAAAGTGAGAAAGTAGCATTTGTAGCTCCCACCAGAAAATACATCTTATGCAACGGTTATATCACGTGACGTACTGAAGTAATGTAATCGTTCGATATAAAATTAGTAAGCATTTACTAATTTTAAAGTGAACCTAAGAGTAATGACTATTAAATAAAAAAAGGGAAAATAAACAAGTACAAGTGGTAGAACCATTGTACAAAATACTTTCCACCACCTCAAATATGGTGAATTTGTTGAGCATTTTATATGGTTTCTTTTTTAGGGGTACCGTAACTGATTTAAAAAAGATGGGGTATGATATAGCGATAATATCTTCTAGATTTGAAATGAAATGGTACCACGCACCGCGCTCGATTCTTGTAGGTAGGACTTTGCCGCATCCTTTCTTGTCTCTCTATTCCTCTGACCGACTTTTGAAATGCATAACCAAAGGAGAGTACACATGCTGTGTTGGGAAACCGTCCAAGTTCAAACCCTCACAAATTCAGGCCATCATTGTTCCCGAGAAGATTTTTTGAAGTACATGCATCCATACATCTTAAAAACGGATCTAATATACATATATATTTTTTATATATATATCATGTCATCATTGCGAAATTCGCATTGCTTTGAGATGGGAAAGAATAGATTCACCTCACATCATTACAATCATGAAGATGAAGATGAAGATGAAGATGAAGGAGAAGACCAGCGAAGTTCAGTGTTCCATGACAGGCGTCTTGGGTCGATAAGCCATTGAAATGATTTAGTATTCCTCAAAAAGCATGCATGATTGTCACGTAAGTAAGAATTTGTGATGACCCCTGTAGCATATATGTATGCACACACACACACACACACATACATACATATATATATAATCAGCATTTTTATGGCCAAGGGATGTGCTCTTTTTGTTCATGATCGACATCAGACAATCGTGCACCGTCAAAAATTGGGGAAAAAAAATTTAGGACGGATCAATTCTTGGTGCCCTGAAATTTTTATGGTATATGAAGCTTAACTTGGATCCATTCTAAACTTCTGGACTCATATCATAAAGAATCAAATCTAATATAAAATATGTATTATATCATATTTTTTGGGTACGATGATAGAACGTGTTAATTCTTTTTCTCTTTTTTAATATTTAGTTATTTATGAATAGTCAAATTTAGTATAAATTTCTATAACTGACATTGATGGAGCATAGTGATTTTATCAAAATTTAAGTGCATTCCAGTCAATTTTAAGTAAATTATTCCATATGTTGAAATTCCTCCATATTATTAAAACTTTCTGATATAATAAATTTGATAAATATGTGTAATTACTCATATAAAATTTTATCGAGTTAGGAATCTAACAGCACAAATGGCATAGGAATCGGGGCATAAATAAAAGAGTTATAAATTATTAAAATAAGTGTTATAGAATGGTTTTTATGCTTTGTGTCCGGGCACCACATGAGTTGGAAACCAAAATTGGTCGGTTTGTTGTCGATTCCGGTTTTTACCAGCTATACTCATGCACAACCCTACGAAAGAAGTTGAAAATCCTGTAACTTTGTTATGTAACAACAGTTTAAGGACTGTAAAGTAAATTTTGAATTCTTCCTTGCCTTGCCTACCCATGCAATTGTGCATGATATTTCATGCTCGCCTGCCAGGTCTGGCACCCGCCCCATCAGATTCTTCCGCGTGTCATCCATATCGTATCACCGCCGTCCATACCAGTCGCCAGATCGTCAAACGTGTCGGCCGGCCGTTGGTCCCCATACGTACCAGATCTCATCACCATTGATGATTCACCCGCGTCCCGCGTGCCACGTGGTACGGCCATGCACCCCCCTTCGGCCACATGTCGAATCACCTGCGGTTCCGTGATCCGCCGTCCCGCCCGCACTGCGCCTTCCCCTCGCCACAGCACAGCTTCCCAATCTCTATAAATTGCCTTGCTACATTTTCGCAGGAGTCTTAAGAGGGGTCATTTTCGTTCACCGATAATGAAGGTCGACAAGTCGGGTGCACAGATCCACAGGACATCATCCATCGAGAGCGAGCCGAGGACGCTGAGCTTCCGGCAGATTGAATGCGCCAGGGTACGTATCCGTGATACATGAGTCTGATCTTATCCTCGATTCTCGGTCACATTAATCTCGGCCGAAGAATGTTGAAATCGGGAATGTGTCTTCTTCTATTGCAGGAGGCGGCTCTCTTCGTGGTAAACACGAGAAGCAAGGAGGAAGCCATGAGCATCTTCACAGAGGTAACTGACCAACTACGGGCCCGAGAGAGTTGCGGATATGTCGCTCTTCTGAATGGAGCTATCGTGATTTGCCAGTTAGCGCGCGCCCTTTTCTTTTTTTTTTTTCTGGTGGAATGATAGCGGCTAACAGTTGCTTTTTTTTCTATTGGGGATGGTTGGTTCCGCTCGCTGTTCAGGGTTTAGAGCCGGTACCAAGTGCCGGAACACGATTCCGGCCTGAGCTGTATGACACCGACGGCGTAGAAGAAAAGCTTCTTCCGACGGAAGTTAGAGATATCGTCACCGCACCTTTCTAGCCGGGCCGGGGACTCGGGGCAGTGTTCCTATCTCGAACCATTCGCTGCGGTGGCCGGAGACCACCGTACCAACTTCTTGCCCCGGTGGTGGTTCGGGGGATCTGAGCTTTAGCTTGCTGTGTCATTTATTGTGGGACACGTTGGTTCTATTGAGTTCGCAGTGATCATCGCTGGCGCACAATTTTTCTGGTGCTTGAGGAAGGAGTAGCCATTTCTTCGTCTGATTTCCGTTTTTGCCACAACTTCCTTGCCAAGAAAGTCCGGCACTTCTGGATCTGGAAGCCTGATAGACACCTCAAGGACCACGGACACTGTGGCAAAGCCAACCTCGTCATCTGGTACCCCGAAGATCAGGGAAATGAATGCGAGTGTTGGAAACAGCACCGAGTCCCCGCACCAAAAATCTGGAGGAATCCCGAATGCAAGCGAAGACAGATAAGATAGATGACTGAGAGAAGAATGGGTAGAGTTGCAGTGGCTCGATTTCATTTTTTTCACGAAGCAGCACTGCAATGGCTCATGATCCTTGAAACTTGTCAGGGTCCATAGCCCCAGTTGTTATTTAAGAAAAAAATATTGCTTGTAAATAATAAATATCTAATAATAGTCCAATAAAATAAATCTAGATTATAATTTCGGTACAAGGCAATCAAGATGGTACACTATTTTAACTCCTTTTTCCACACTTTTTTTCCACACTTCCTTCTGGGATGCAACATCTTTTTGTCAAATTGTAGCTTAAACAAACAACTAATTAATGAGAACTAGCAAAAGACGGACAATTGGATACGAGCACCAAGGGGATCCCAAAACTCCTCATAACCAGACCAACATGGATGAAGAATCGCTTCAGGTATGAATTTCTCCCACCAACTCCCACTC
Organism: Sonneratia alba; assembly: GCA_900174645.1. Classification (NCBI taxonomy): domain Eukaryota; kingdom Viridiplantae; phylum Streptophyta; class Magnoliopsida; order Myrtales; family Lythraceae; genus Sonneratia; species Sonneratia alba. The sequence goes on from FWPY01000060.1 coordinate 7,304,518, forward strand.
ACAAGAATCCATCCAACTCGGGCCATTCGTCTGGGAATTAATTACCAACATTTCCCATATCGATCTCTCCCTAGGACATTAATAGCGGCAACTTAGTACCATGTAGTACACGTTTATGACATTTGCAGCGGGAAATAAGATTGAGATCTCACCTGAAGGCTCCCTACGAAAGTGGGAACATCGGTAAAATGCTGTCCTAAGTCGAATAGCTCCATGTACCCATCAGTGGAGAGGGGAAAATGGCTGTCAAAGCCAACCCCGTTTCCAGAGTCCAAAATTTCATCCAGTTTAACATCAAGAGGAGGCAAGCCTGCGAAGATACCATTATCCTCAGCAGCTGTAGCGGCCATGGCAGTACCAACATTGGGGTTGGGGCCAGCTGCAGCAGTCTGAGTTTCACCAGGGCCATCTGGAGCAGTTTGAGTTTCATTGGAACCAGCTGCAGCAACCTGAGTTTCCTGAAAGAATACGAAATGAAATGGTTAGGAAGGTTAAATCGAATTAAAGGGTTAGAATTTCTTTCCATGTCTGAGATTGCTCGCCTGACTATTGTCATTCTCCGAAGAAGTACTAATCAAGTCCAAGAATTCGTCAAGCTCCATTCCATCAAGATTGGTGTCATTAGCAACATCCTCCATTGTAGCATCATTGGCACGATTAATAACAGCAGGAGTGGAGAGTACTGGGGCAGGCGGTTCAGGAAGCCCAGTCTCAGATGCCATGAGGACAGGAGGAGGCGACCCAACCACAGCTATACTCTTGGACAAATCATTATTGGCCTCATCTTGATTCCTCGTGAAATGATCTCGTTGTTCTTCCTGAAGGGGAAAGCCTGCAAATATACCATTCTCCTCAGCAGCTGTAGCGGCCAAGGCAGCACAAACATCATGGCCAGCTGTAGCAGTCTGAGTTTCATCAAGGTCACGTGCAGCTGTCTGAGTTTCCTGAAGGAATACAAATTGAAATGGTTAGGAAGATCACATCTAATTAAACGATTAGAACCTCTTTCCATGTCTGAGATTGCTCACCTGACTATTGTCGTTCTCTGAAGAAGTACTGATCAAGTCCAAGAATTCATCAAAATCCATTCCATCAACGTTGGTATCATTAGCAGCATCCTCCATTGTAGCATCATTGGCATGATTGATAACAGCAGTAGGAGGCCCAGACAGTTCAGGAAGCACAGTCTCAGATGCTGCAGGCACAGGAGGTGGTGAACCGATCACTGCAATACTCTCAGTCAAATCATTATTGCCCTCATCTTGATTCCTCACAAAATGATCTCGTTGTTCTTCTTGAAGGGGAGCTTGGACCGATCCCCTCGCAGCAATGAGCAAATCTGAAGACAGGCGAAAACTGATCCCATCATCTTCCCATTCTTGCTCCTTGAATGGAGCACCATACTGGGCCCCATTCCTTGGCCCAGGACCATCCTTCTTGAAGATGGCACAAACCACATAAGTATCCTATAGGCACGAATCAATTGATCTTCAGTCAGTGCCCAAACGACATAAAACTAATTATTTGAGATAAACCTGACAGGAGCCTATTGTTTCGAAAATATGGTAAGTCTCACAAGTTTTAAAGTGGCCGAACAAGTCCTATATGTTTGTCCCTGTTACATATTGAAGTCTGTTCCATTACTTATCGTGACAGAAATGCCGACGTGGACATGATGACATTATATTTTGCTTACATGTCATCCTACGTTCCACATTAATGAATGACATGTGAACAAAACTTAATACTGTCATATCCAAGTTAACATAATGGACTTTAATATGTCACAGAAGCAAACATATAAGACTTGTTTGGATATTTTAAAACTTGACTTACTAATCATACTGTCAAAACCTATAGGACTTTTCTCCTAATTATTTCTTACTCAAAGAGAAATTGAAGAGTACCTGTGGAATCCCCTGGGCAGCTAAATCAGGATCCTGAAGACTATATTCGTGCATAACCCAATCAGTCCGACTCCCATTAGATGCTCGCCCCTCATGGAAAATGAGGGTCTTAATCATTCCAACACACTTATCATTATCTAAAACAGTCCGGTCCTGACCTGTGGTCTTCCAGAAACCCCCTCTAGTCGACCGTTTCGCCCGGTCTCCACGACCATACTTTCTCTCCTTGGGACAGAAAAAATACCATATCCGGTCACTTATTTTTAAGCAAGATAGACCTGAATATTGGAGAAGAAACAAAGGTTGAGCAATATTCCCAATCAAGTACAAGTGAAAATAACAAGTCAAGGAGAGGCTTTTATTTACTGGAAAGCTCTGATGGATCATGTTCGTATATGTTGACTTCCTGGATTGCTTCAAAGTATGATCGGCCTAAAATTTTCCTCTTCAAGTAGTACTTCAGCAACTCCACATCAGTAGGATGAAACCGGAAGCCCGGAGGAAGGACTTCTTTCTTTTCCATTGTAATGTTTGCAAAAGATCTAGTCTAGTGATCAACCAGCACTCAAGAAATAGAAGTTCAATAAGATTAATAGGAAAGAAATTAGTAAATGAAACAGTGATTGCCCTCAAGTCCAATGCCGGAATATCTTCCAGCTCCCCCACTGGCCACCATAGATCATAAAACGGTAAGTCCAACAAAGAATCAATCTGCCATCAATCTTGTTGGGGCTCACAGACATTTGATGGAGAAAGAGCTGCATTAACAATAGTCGTTAATTCAGAGGTAGCATTGGAAGCTTTTATCAAGGAAAAATCTAATACAGTCCAATGTGCATTGATGAATTAACAATGGAGGTATAATCATTAAACCACAATCAACATAAAAAAGATAAGCCCTGCCCATAAACATAAATCTCCATCAATATTATCCAGTTGCCTGCATGAACATTTTTGTTTCATATGCCAAGAATAAAAAAAAATGTAGCATAGAAAATGAAGCTCTGGCCTAGATCTAACCACCAAGCATGATGTCTGCATCGTAGCCTATCACTACATCCTATCATACACAATGCTAAAAGCCAATCCAGTCTACCTAGACTAGGAGCTATTGATTCATATTCACTATGAGCCAAACTGAGAAATAGCAGAAACTGTGAAAAACATCATGGAAAAGAGTGAAACAGACAAACAGCAACTGATGCTGAAATTGAGAGAAAAGAGATAGAAGAGACAGAAAGGCATGATATAGTGAAATGCATACGCTAAATGACAGAAAGAATAATGTGCAGACAAGCATACAGGCATATTTAGTAATAAAGAGAGAAAACCAAAAAAAAAAGTTTAGGATAATAAACTGAGCACTACAAGAAACAGAGGAAAAGAAGGTGAAACATGAGAAAGTAGCAGAAAATGGGCAATACAAAGGCTGAGACTCAAAACAACTGAAGAAAAACAATCAAGACAGCCCCTAAATAAAAGGAGAGAAGATGACTTGGCATGCAAGGAAGGTGCATGGGAAGGTCCAAAAGTGATACAATGAGTATCTAATTGTCTAGTGATGTTTGACAAATTAAATCAAGGGCAGTCAACCACACATCAAAATAATGAATGAAACAAAATTTTGAATGGCTTCAGACTCTACACAATGAGTAATTAGTCATAAGAAGGAATGGGGACCTTATATTATTGGGCAAAAATGGAATCCTTATATTTCAATCATGCAGGACAGACATGTAAATCCAAGGAAATGTACTAATTTACTTTAATGAATCAGAATGAAGAACGAGACCTGGTCAAAGATAAATATGAAACTCACATCCAGAACTAACTGAATGATGACACACATAAAACTAGTGATATGAAGGGCAAAAAGTCTTATCCCAATGATATGGCAGTTATGAATCCTATAATTAGAGGAGGCACTGACAAAACAGCAACCCATTTCTTAAAACAACAAAGTATGGCTGAAGTCCAGGATAATGAGTGAAGAACCCTTACACTTTAAGAACTCATAATCATGCACAGCCTCCTTAGCGCTAAACAGGGAAGAACCCCAGCTAGGGGTGTGATTATACATGGATATTGCTCTATTTTATGGTGAATATGCGACTATGTCAGTTCCATGAAGAGAATGCAACCCAGTTTAGTATCAAGATCTTGAACTATGAATGAATGGGTCAATTCCCACTATCAAAACGAAAAATGACTGACCTAAACAACCATAACGGAGATGTTTATGATGATGTAAATCTTAGGATATCAATATGAAACCGTATTCATGCATAAACGAGATACCGTCTAGGTCTAATGTGAGGAATAGGAATTAACTCTGGCTCTAGATCAATGAACAAACTATTAACACGTGACTGGTTGAACTCATCAAGGAATCAAGCACATTTACTGTAACAGAACACAAGCAGCATCATACCCGAGGTAATGACTCCACAATGCCTTTATACAATTCATCAAAGATACTGACTCCCCTCAACATTACTACAACTTCTTTGAAAATAGACGTGCCCCAATCACTTCCCCACTAGCTGCTTCACTGGCTCGAGCACAGAGATTTAAGTTCTCAATACAAAAGCTCTCATAGGCAATCGCATCAACATCCAAGAGTCGCCAAACCACCAAAACCAACACGAGAAACAACACAAGTGCGGTGCCATGGTGGAGAAAAAGCTGATCACAACGGTACTGGGGACGCTTTTCAGGTCACTAAATCATCTATTGACAACCAACAACTGATGCAAATCGGCTACGAAGTGAGCAGCCGATCACCAACCATGCGAATCAAAACGGAAGGAAGGAAAGTCAACAAAAGGTCAGACACCGTACCGGGGGGGCGGTCGGGGTGTGAGTGGGGAAGGGAGCCGCCGATTGAGGCCAGTACGAGTAAGACTGGAGAAGAAACTCCACACCAAATCTGCGATTACTCGGTCAGAGGTAGCGATGAAGGGGGAAAGGAGCTCCCCGGTCGAGACCAATTCGGAAGTGGATGCTCGGACGGAGCTGCTTCAGCACAAGCTCCACCGCTGAGGAATGGTCGCGTCGGGTTGTTATCTTGACTTCTGCGGACGACTTGGAGGGAGAGTTTCTTCTGTCGGAAGATACCGCGGAGAGGGCGAGGGGGTTTTGGGGATTTCCGATGGAGGGCAAGCCTGTAACTTTAGAAAGTTCAGTGTATTATTAATTTCACTTGGGGGAAAAAAACACTCAAAATAGCTTATACAAAAACCACACTAATCCTCACTAGTCACAACTTAGAATCGGTAACTTTAGACACTACACGATAATAAGAATATGAATACGAATACGAATATGATAAGGAGTTCTTGCGAGTCATTTTGAAGACATTAAAGCGATTCTTGTAATAGCATATTTAGGCATCGTCAATGAGCGAAACAAAAGTGTAATATAATAAAATACGATTAAATCCATCTAATTAAATACGTTTAACCGTATATGTCAAGCATATCTACCCATTCAACGCGGTTATAGAAAAATTACCGCCATATCCTTTACCCTAATTTCCCGACTCCGTCGCTCGTGCGCCGCCTTCCGCCTTTTCATTCCGTGGTCACAACATTAAGAGTAAGCCTAGAGACTCGTCTATCACGTTCGATACAACAAACACTTTGATCCTTATTGATTTTTTTGCCATCATGACCGCCCAACACATTCAATCAATTGCAACCAATTTAGCCCACACTTAAAACCATAATACATCAACAGCTATATATGATTTTTTTAACCTAAAAAAAAAGTGAAGGCAAAATTATGGATATTTAGATTAAATTGGCAGCCTAAAAAAAAAAGAATTGGGGACCAAAACGATGGTTAGATAAAACATTAAGAATAAGGTTGTAGGTTTGCTCAATTGTCGAATCCTAAATATGGGAAACAAAGCCATAGATACTGAGAACATTGCAAAGGGTGAGGTGGGTGGTTTTTGGGCCGTACTTTTATGGCTAAATAAATTGGATCTGTTTAGACATGGAAAATAAGCGAGTTGAACCTGTACAATCGAGTATTGCATAATTAAATCTAGATATGTTAAACAGGCCAGGAGGGCCCGTAATCGGACCGTCCTAATCTGTAACCTGCCTAGACCGCTCATAACCCGGCCCGTAACCACTCTTATTGGACTGGGAGAGGTTATGAGCCGGTTCAGAAATATTGACATATTAAACCGTAATTGGCCAAAATCGTTACTCTGCTGAAATAGCCTGGAACAGTTGAAAACTAGCATGGACCACCAAAATCCTACAAATAAACGGTCGGACTTTATTGGGTCAATTTAAATTTTTTTAAAAAATTAAAAAGATGCACGGTTCATTGGCTAAACCGGCCCGAAATGCACTTTTAACAACACTAATTAAACTCGCTAAATTAAAAGTGTTTAACCATAAATATTGAGTGTATTCGTCCGCTTAATATGTTAATGGGAAATTTACAATAATAATATTCATCAACCCGCTGCCTCCATACCTTTTCATTTAATGATCAGAACATCATCAACCCCTCGGTCAAGAGAAAATCTTGGATGGCACGCGCATGACAAGGAGTTAGACGGGTCCTTTTTGAGCCCTGGGACATACTTGGCATGCCGAAATATAATGAAATTGGAATCGTCAATTACAGCAATTATTTCATTCCTTAAGTTTTGGACAGTAAAAAATTGACTAGAAACGTGGGCAGAGCTTTGAAGCGGTACTGTGATGAAGAGGAAAGTCCAGCAACGCAGTAAAACCCTGTGGTCAGGGTGCTTGGGCTGCTGATCACCACTCTCCTGTCCGAAGAGAAGCTGTGTTGATGTTATTGTTGTTCGTAAACTGCCCGCTTACCAGAGTCAAGTTGCTGAATGACGACCAAGGAGACTCATTGAAGTTCATTAAATTGTATTCTAGTCAAGAAAATTATTGAACTGCTAGTGCTATTCTTATCATTCCAGCTGCAATCACACGCCTGCATTTGCAGTTGGTCCCGGTTTTCATCACATGACACAACCAGTGATTGTGTTGGTAGCGGATCTGCAGTCTCCCATTCTGGGGACTCTTATTCACTGTGACAGAGAAGTTGCGCGCTCTCTTTTGGGTCTTGTCTTTAACTATCAAAGTTATATTCGGAAGTACAACAGATCTTGATCGATGTCTTCTGAGAGCTGCTGTGGTGGTGGAAACTTGGGCAGGAACTGCGCAGCATATCTGGCACATCTCAGGTACGCCAGGTACTCGTTTGCAACATCAGCGGTCTTCGAACCTCCATCACCGCCAGAGTCACGGGGCGATGGCTGGGCCCGGTAATTGCAGTTCATGTCCCCACCAATGAGGTCCTTGAATGCTGCCTTCCTGAATGCCCAGTTTCCAGTTCTCAGCTTAAAGTGGTAGAGTGGAAGGAACCGCTGGCCGTAAGTAGCCACGAATTCTAAAGCAGCAAGGATGAACTCGAATTCCTTGCGAGACATGTAGTAAGGGAAGCTGATTCGGGTCCACCCGGGCTTTACTCCCATGTAACCCTGCAATATATCAGATACATCAGATGAGTAGAGGTCAATAACTGCTTCTCTGTATAGGAGACTCATCGTGTTTCTGTCCACTGTTTGCACAGGAGATTGGATTCTTGACGACACCAGACACCGACTTCGCATACCGACAACTGAATGGAATGGAATAACCTCTTATAAGGCTGTGACTTGTGAGAGAGACTTTCGGGATAAATGCTCACCTTTTCGATGGCAGATCTGATGGCAAGCGACCGAGTCTCATCTATACCGAGCAGAGCATGGCCGTAGGGTCCGGCACAAGCACATCCGCCTCTTGCTTGAATCCCGAAGAGGTCGTTCAAGAGGGTTGCAACGAAAGCCCCGTGAAGAGGCTTGTCTCTTGTATTACCGACTTCTCCCCACATGTAATAGCGCCCTTGGGGGGCATTGGCTGTGGCAGGCAGCGGCGCGTTAGTAGTTGAGTACACAAGGAATGATAGTATAGCTTGCCGGTCAGCGGTTTTACTGCCGAGAATTTCGATGTTCCTGTTTGGAAGCAGCCTCTTGATCGCTTCTGATATGTATCCGTGCTCGAGTTTGTTGATCACTTGGCATCCAACGAAGTCTTTCACCCAGAAGGCCAATGCTGCTCTTGTTGTTTGGATGATTTGGGGAGTCCCAGCGTTCTCCCTCTCCTCTATGTCGTCTACGTATATCGTATCCTGTGATATTTGCTTGCATCAGAGCTGGTTCGATCAGATCCACTCGGTTTCAAGTTCGTGTTTACAGGAGGAGGATTTTCGTGAATCAAAAGGGGAGAAGTTTGGTTTATACCTTTTCATTAAAGCCATTGACATAGTTAACCGTTCCACCTCCACAGGTAGATGGGGGGGCAGAGGGGTCGAGCTGATAAAGAGCCTTGCTCATCAGCAGTACTCCGGGGCTCCCAGGCCCTCCCAAGAACTTGTGCGGGCTCAGGAAGATCGCATCGTAACCGTCGATCTCTCCCAGTTTCATGTTGATCTCTGCATAAGGCCCGCTGCACACAACCAACCAGTAAAAACAGAGTCGGTCCAGATCAATCACCAAACCGTAGATTAATAAGCCATCTAGGGGTGGCCAACTTGGGCTCAGTCCGATAGCCCAGCCCAATAATACCGCGCTTGACTTGGGTCTTATCAGGCCGACAGGCATGGCCCCGATAGCCCGATATATTTAAAAATATGTATTTTTATTGGTCCAAAAACCTGATTAGCATGAATTTTATAGAAATTAATAGATCCATTAAAAATAATTCGATAATTATGTACTTATCAGGGACCTTCCTGGGCTATAAGTTATTGGGCCGGTGGCTTATCTAGCCGTGCTGGTGTGGCCCGTTAACATTTCTGGGTCGTGTGGGCCCAGCTTGATAAGGTTGTAAAGGCCCGAATTGCCATTCTAACGCCGTGTCGATTTGGATCCTGTTAGCACATGGAAATTACCTCGCAGCAAAGTCGAAACACGCAAAGGCTCCGTGTCGGTGCAGGAGCCTGGCGATGGATCTCGTGTCGATGTAAGTCCCGGTCACGTTGCTGCAAGCCGAGAAAGATCCCAGGAGGGGCCTGTTCTTGTCCTCGAAGTACTCGAGCTTCCGTGTCAAGCCTTCCATGTCCACCAACCCGTCACCATCTAAGCCGATCTCCACAACCTCTGCCAGGCTCTGCCGCCACGACAGGAGGTTCGAGTGGTGCTCTAAGGGCCCCACGAAGACGACCCACCTCTCCTCACTCGGTAGGCACCTGAGGATTCTATCCCTCAGGATCGGTGCAACAGCAATTCCCATGACTTCCTGGAGCCGCTTGATTGAGCCGGTCGAACCCGAACCGCAGAACAAGAGTGCTCCCTCGGACCCACAGCCCAGGCACCTCTTGATGTACTGGGTCGCCTCTCGGACCATCTTGGTCGTCGTGTGGCCCACGTAACTGTCGCTCGTGTGAGTGTTCCCTGTGACCACGGAAGTGTCCAAAACCACGGGTCAATCTCGTCGAGTAGTAGTCACCCGCAAACGAAATAGTCGATTAATTAGTTTCTATATAAGCAATTGTCAGTATGATTAGTTGACAGATCAGTTGACGATGGAATTGAACATTGACTTTTCTTGCTCGAGTTGTTGACAAGAACATCCAATGACTTTTCGTAGAGAACACGCATGCATCGACTAAAAATAAATATCTAGGGTCCAGAAATAGCATGAGCCGATGAAACAGGAAAATGCCGGACTTGCTAGCTTACGTGCAGTTGAACTTTGGCACGGCATATTCTTTTCTGTCGGTAGATAGTGTTGGGTAAATCCCTTCAATATGGAGATAAATTCAGGAACATATTTTGTGGACTTCAAATTTGGAAACAACGTATACTTGTTGACATCAGAAAAAACAATTAGAGATAAGGAAAACCTCTGATCTGAGATTTGAACCCCGTCATCCAAATGTTCAGATATTCGTAACAATGGAAATGCAGGTGACTCTCGGCAAACAGTAAGAGGGGAGATGTCAGTGACTTTCAGCAGAGATCAATTTAGTTTTCTAGAGAGTCCTCACGAGCCGTGAGGGGACAACCACTCGCGAGGAGTCTCGTGAGGGATGGCAGGAGATGGGAAACACCCATGAGGAAAGAACCTCTGATCAAGAACCGTGAGGGGACGAAAAAATTCACAAGAAAGTTCGTGATGGTAGCCACTCAGGATGAGAATCATGACAGAAGATTCGAGATAACAGCAGGATGGAAACGCAAGGGATATTCAGCCTTGCAATGGACGATGGCCAAAGATCACAGCAGCAAATAGTGGCTAGAAACACGACAAAATCGGCAGAAAATGGAGAATCACGGCTACAGCAACTGCGCAGTGAAGGAGAGCAGATTTTTCCGAGAGTGCAGTCCGAGATCAAATCTCCACGGGGTGGCAAAAGGTCGGATTTGGAGCTTTCTAAGTGATCGAGGAGGGTATCTCTTGAACTGTGGTTGATTCAAGAGACAAAATTGCTGTAGTATCTGCTGAAATTTGATTCTAAGCTCAGTCTCATAATTTTTTTGGTGTAGTATCGTTTTAGTTTACTTATAAGTAAAATATCCAACCTTGAAAATTATATATCCATGAAAAGAACCCCGAACTTACCATACGAAGGAAGGACGTTGTTCACGATGAAGTCCTCGATGTAACGCAGGCATCTCCCGGAGGCCGTGTGGTCAGCATAAGTGATGAGCCGCTTTCCGAACGGAGAATCGAAGTCGGCACCCGCCCCGATGATCTGAGACCGCAGCCACGCGAGCTTCTTCTCAGGGGAGACAGCCTGAGGCATGACGCCCGGCTCGAGCATCGGCGTCGATGGGAAAGACCTGGAGTCAACGTTCCTTCCACGGTGGTTGTTGCCGATGGAAGTGATCAGTCTGGCAGATGAGGGGGCTTCTCCTTGCTGCTGCTCTATTTCCATGGCTGAGGAACTTTGGATCGAGACCTACAGATTTTTCAGAAGAACAAATGGTTTCACCCAAAAAGAAAACAATGAAGAATCGATCAGAATAAACGACCGGAAAACCAACGGTTGGTTGGGAGAGAAGGCATGAAATTCTGAGATATACACACACACACACACATATATATATACAGGGAAAGGATGCAATATTGTCATATAATAAACTAAATAAAGTATTAAAAAATCAACCATAATTTGATTATGCATTTTTTCTTCATAAATAATTTCTCAATTCAAATCTCATGAATGAAAATAACCTAACTTGGAAAAGCATTTCCCATCAGTGGGTCGATGCGTGTCGAACCTGAATCAGTTGAAACATGATTTCGATAGGGATATAAAGATATAAAAGAATTATTTTGTATAATATTATTATTATCAACTTAAGAACACGACGTGAACTAAAATATGTTATCATGGGTGTAACTCTCATATTGCTTAAATATCATCCTTTAGTTTGGTTTTATTTCTAATCTCAACGAAAGTGAATGAGTAAAAATATTTATTTTACCAATTATATAGTTGATAATTATATATTTACTAAATTCAAATAAATAGTAAAGTATTATTAGCAATATTTTCTCCCATATTTGTTCTATTATCATTTTTTATCCTTTTTTTAATAAGGAGATTTGGTTCACGACTATCTTATATGATACGACTTTAGATTTGTTTTCATTATTTTAATATAAAAATATAATAATAATGGTAAAAGGAATAATAAATATTAAAAAAAAAAAGGAAACGCAATGGATAAAGTTCAACGAATGGCTGGAATGCCGCCAATTCCCTACCCGAGAGGACGGAATGGATTGAGGGGAATGGAATTGAATGTCCATTCTTGCAGAAATGATGATTTTTATCGTTTTCTAATGGGTCTACGGGAACGGAATTGAATGAGTATTCTGTTGGAATGATCCCCGAAATGAATTTTTTTAAAATAATCCAAACTAAACCAAGAAAATGGAAGGGCGGTCAAGATAGTAATTCTGATCATATTCCAATTCTGGCTCACTAGACATGTCATTATTTTCTAAGTCAACGGATACCCATTAGATACATATATGGATCATGAGGAATTTAGCACGATGGGATCCAGACCGAGTGAATGTAAACTAGCCCGCCGGCACCCACCTAATAATGGAGGAGGCTACCTCTGGACACTAGACTCACCTACGAATTTAATATACGGCAAAACCTGTCGCTGTTATCTGCCGTGACGATGGGAAGGATTTTTTTTTCCCTTTTATTAATACGACAGTCAACCAATTCACCACCATGTGATGGGTCGGTAGAGATTTAATGTGAGCAGTTTGGGTCAATTTTAGGTTTAAAATAGATTTAGAGTTATTTAGTTGGTTATAATTTAATATAATTAATCGATTAAATTATGTTTCACGATTTAGAAAATTACGAATCCAACTAAACATGCCAATTCACTGTTCAGGTTGCTTGAACCAAGAATGCAACCATTTTAACTTTTTTTTAATAAAATTATTTAAAATGGATAAATTTTTAATTATTTAAAATTTTTTAAATAAACTACCAAAATATTAACCTTGGTAGGATTTTTGGCAGTTTAGGAGTTTAGGAGGTTTAATTTGGTTTCACAAATGGTTTTAGACGGTGTTGAATCAGTTCAATGAAAAAATATATCGTACAAATTATAGTTCAATGAACTTATTTATTAGACTTGACTTATAATTACAAATCAACCCCAACACTAGCAATTGCCTGCCGTTTTACATCTCCCAAACACGTGCGCTCATACAATTTAATAGAACGAAAAGGGACGGAATAAAACTAATTTAATGTAGTAAAAATTCAGTAAAACCAGAAAAAAATTAACTATTTTTTGTGTTAATTTGGAGAAAACAAAATGGGTAATTCTAAAAAATATTTAAGCATTATCTCATCTAATTGGTTGAATCGATCATACTTATTGTTCAGCATCTTATCCCCATTCGAGATTAAGATTACGTTTGACATACTTGAATTGGTCGTGTTCAATGAAATAAGTACCTTTTAACTCTTTATCCCATATTTTTCACTTGATTCTACTATTGGAGAGAGATTATTCTCGTTCAATTATGATTGATTTTGTATGGGTGGATTTAGATTTGGACAAAAAATAGTTAAGAAACACTTATTCCATATATTTGCGATCACATTCCTTCATATCTTCGATTTAATCTCAATGGGTTTTCTTAATCTCTCCGTTTTATTCAATAGAACTTATTTTATTTATTCCACTCAATTCTTTGGTCCCGAACACCATCTAAATGCTCCGGAAGAAGACTGATCGGTGCTCTCGTGCTGCTAATTATTGGAATTTTTTCCTATTATTTTTTATTAAAAAAGCGCAAAAAATCAAATTGATATCATCATCAACATCAATCACCAGTTTTATCGGTTGACGAAGAGTTGACCAGGAAATTGAGCTCCGACGCTTCTTCGCGGGGGAACGACTTCTACAGAATATGCACACGCGTACACCACAAATAGATGTGTAGGGTCCCATAGAACGCTGTCGACGATCGACTCCTCGACATAACATAACGTGGCCTCGCGGGCTCCTTCTCGGAGGGTACTCTCAGTGGGCCATGTCGGCTCCCGCTGGAGCACTGGCGACCGATGCGAAAGACCGTCACCAAATTTAGTGCTCATTAATTCCGTGGCAGCTGTTGCCCATGGAAGCTGCCAGTCCAGAGTAGAGTGTTAGAGATATTATTTATATATATAAATAATAAATAAAATATTTAGAATGGTGTGGTTATTAGTCTTTCAAAAAATTCTTTTGAAAGTAATAATATCGTTAGTGATTAAATAGTTTAGCCGATACTTCGTATATTACCTGTTATGTACATAAAATTTTCACTTTGTATTTCCTAATTGAATTTATAATATTTGATTGGGATAAATTTATATACTTTAAATATATTAATTTTTTATTTAGTTGATTTTTTAAGTTTACAAATAGATGGGTTATCATATATATTTTTTGAATCCGAATATCATAATAATACTCCCATAATTTTGGTATTTTAACCTCAACTTATTCATATTATCTATGCTATCTTCCTCTTATCATTTTCACGTAGTATCATAACATGTCGATCGAGGCAATGATATGATGATGAAGACGGAGTTAAAATACTCAAGTTAATTCCGACCTCTGAAGCCAAAAAGATAATAGGACTCAAGCCGATCCATTAGACCTCTGAAGGTAAAAGTCTCAAGTCAATATTATCTTTTGACCTCTGAAATCAAAATACTCAAATCGATTTTTCTCCTATCATCGGGCCAAGAAACCACTACTCGACTTCAAATATGAAAGTACAAGATGTGCATTCGATTGTGCTATATACTCATTTTGAGGGAGAGTATTAGAGATAATATTTATTATATTAGGAGATTAAATATTTAAGAATAATATAATATATATTATTTATATTAGTTGATATATTATAATTTGATAATATTTTATTAGAATAAATTTAGATATTTTTAATATGTGAATTTTTTATTTAGTAGATTTTTTAAACTTATAGATAAATGAATTATCATATGTATTTTTTGAATCCCATTACCATGATAATACTACTATGATTTTAATTTTTTGTCCACCACATATTCATATTATCTATACTATTTTCCTCTTGTTATATTTAATTTTTCACATAATTGATTCTTTCAACCTTTAAATGAATTTATATTGGGAAAGATGAAATAACATCTCATAAAAACTTTTAACAAAAGGAAAAATATCATATAATAAAAATAATGACGTGTCGGTGAGAAATTATAGTAGTAGAGGGTCCATGACTTTGACTGAATCAAAGTCGGATAGATGAGCGTTGGTGATGGAACTTGCCACGTCCTCCTTTTGACTTTAGCCATTCAATAAAAAAAATCAAAGGATTTATTTACTAATATATATATATATATAGATAAAATCACAAGGATTTTAGCCCTTCATCAATATCTCGGGTAAATTGCACGATGGTACATGAAATTTAGGAAAAGAAACAAATTGGTATAGAAAAGAAATTTTTTGCGCATATTTTTTTTTTTGTTAATACAAGCCGTTAAAATTGTTATAATATTATTAAAATTAATTGCGTGATGGTCTAAAAAGCTTTCAAAATATTTCAAATTAATATAAAATGAAAATTTTATGCCCAATCAGGTACAAAATATTTTAAATTTGTCCTCCGTAGCCTGTCAGCTCTAGCTCATGGTGGATGCATCTTGGCTTGGGTAAAGGGAAATGGTTATAGAAAAAAAATTGAATTTAACTTTATTTTTATGATGTAAAAGGTAACATAATTTATTTTCTTTACGAATAAATATTATTAAATAAAATAAGATTATTTTATATGAAAAAATAATTTTATTATGTGATTACACATTAATATTAATTTTTTAAAACTAATTTAAAATAATTTTTTAACTTTTATACCATTAAAGAAACTAACATTTATATTAGAACAAACTTACCATAATTTTGATATTTTGTATTAATGGAGAAGATGTTGAAATCAAAATGATTAATCACACCTGATGTGTTCTGATTGTGACAATTCGGTCTCAATCTGCTACCGTCGTCAGCGACATGGTACCGCCACAGGTCAGCCCCAGCCTCTCATTCGCCCGTCGTAACAAACCTACCGTGGTGACGTGTTCGTTAAATGCACCATCTGAAACTTTTGTGGGCGAATTCATAAATACAGGAAACTGCGACACATACATTAATATATCAATATATGGTATGGATAAGAACTCCCAAGAGATGGATCGATGGCTGTGGAGTGTTAAACTGCTAATGGACAGTCTGCCGTCCGCCTCAGCTCGCCTCAGCTAATAAATGGTCTAGCATTCTGTCTCAATTCAATATATCTTAATTAATTTATATCAGAGCTTGGTCGATCCATCGAGAGGTCAAGATCTCTCGAAGTAAACTTTACTCATTCATGAAACTCGAACAAAAGGTCTTACTTGCTCTGAAGTCCAAGTTATATACCAATCCTATCTATTGATAAAATGGAGAGAGAATACTGGAGAGTTTTAAGTGCTTAGAAGAGAGAGAGAGAGTTTATTCATTTTCTTTCATGTATATAGAGCTAGCAATTGGAACCCGCGTGGAGTTTTCGTGCTGGCACAGCACGGTCCACCATATTGGGTAGCTCAAAAATTACAGTTTAGGCATGAATATTCATGCCTCGAGTGGTCCAACGTGACACGAATAACACAAATAATTAACTTTTAAAAATAAATTTAAATAACCTATCTCAAAATAAACATTTTATGATATAATTACATGGTTAGTCTAAAATTTTATTAATTTGAATAGAATATTAAAATAACTATTAAAATATAATTATATTTATATAAATAACTACTTTTTAAAAATAATTTTTTATAAAATTTATTTTCATACTTTATAACTATACAATTTTTTCTATGGTTCATTTTTTTTTATCCCTCCCCTCCATGCCAACGAGAAATCATAGTGGTAGAGGGTCAATAAATTTGACCGAATCAGATTCAGATGGAATTAATACATACACATCACCTGCCGGAATTAATATATTATATATAAATGTATATTGCATGGATAAGTACGTACATTGAATTTTATTCTATTCATTCACGGTGGCCCACTTTGATGTGTTCTGATTGTAACAGTTTGGGCTCCATTCGCGCGGAAAATAAATTACGGCCCACGACAGTCGGCACCGCCGCTAGGCGGCTTCAGCCCCTCATCCGCCAGTCGTAACGACTTACTGCTGTGCGGACGTGCTCGTCAAATGCAGCGCCTGAAGCTCGTGTGGGTGATATCGGGAACGTAGAAATCAGTTCGGTTTTTACAGGGCGATTCAAGTTCTTGGACGAGGTGTAGCTAACCAGCTCGCTGGAGACATGGGACGAGCCATCCAAGCTGTTCTCATTCCGGTGCTTGGACCCAACTCAAGTCAGGACTCTAAGCTTCACGCGCAGCTGTCACAGGTTCATTAGATCATATCCTGCTGGCTACACGACCGGCGGGGCTCACAGATGGAATCCCTAATCGGCTGAAGTAGCACGTGCGTTTGTGCGTTTGTATGCATATAAGGGTGGGGGAATGCTGGATTGTAATTTTTATCATAATTTTTAAAATCGGACCGAACCGAGAATCAGTGTAGGTATAGATTCATAGGTCGAATCGGGTGTTCAATGAGTTGAATCGTATATTTAATAAATAATATTACTAATAAATTTATATAATATTATAATTTGAATATAATTTATAATAAAAATTATTAATATAATTATTATATTAAATAAAAGTTTAATATAAAATATAAATATAAGTTTAGTAAAATAAAATAAGTTGATTATAATATATATATTTTTAAAATTTAAGTCTGCTAGTTTTTTCACAGGTTTAATTGAGTTCACTGGTTAGATAAGAAACATGTGATTCAATCAGAATTGACCTCATTAAAAATGCAATTGGATCTTTTATAAGAATCGAATTAAGTGAGTAACCGATTTTCAGTTGAACCAGTGAACCGGCTAGCTTGGTTTGATTTTTAAAATTATGAATTTTATAATCTCAATATCATATGTGTTGAAATCGAAAGGAGTATTTAAATTGTAAATGGAAGTGTAGTTGGATTGATAATTCGAACTCGTCTATACAATTTTTAAAAATTTATAAAAAATTTTAAATTTTATAAACATGTTATCCTTGGATTAATTATATATAATTAGCAGGGAACTGATTATTTTTCTCGTGTTAAAATACCACATATCATGACCTAATTATTACAAAGTTGTGCACTGAAAACTCCCCAACCCCACCCCCCACCCCTGCGTCTCCAGTCTCTCGAATATTAAACTAATCGAATTATGTAGCGGTCAAACTATCAAAGACCGCAACGGGAAGAATGGTGCTGCTGCGATCGCGAGGCGGCGGCAAGTGTCGCCCCGTCTGCGTGCACGTGTCGACGACGGCTCCTCCCCGCCTGTCGTCCCTCTCCCTGCTGCTCGTTATCCTCTCCGGTGGTTGTCGCGCTGCCTCGCATCTCCAGCTCCATGCCTGCTCAACTTCGACGGCTCCCATCAATAGTAATTCGACAGCCGTGACTCCCGTCGAGATGATGGTACTTCCCTGCCTCTTCCTTGCTCAGCGGGAACTGCTTTTCATTTAATAATCATCGGGTCAACTGAAGGGATTAAACAGAAAGCATCAATTGGCCGAAGGAAAAAGGGAATAAAAAAAAGGAAGCATCAAGCTTTAATGACGTTGTATTTTCATCTGTCGATGTCATCTGATCGCCAGCGACACTGTCGTTCTTATGTAGCACGCAGCAGTAGCAGTAGTAATTTGCCAACCGGAAGAAAAAAATTCCTCCATTTCTGCTCACGAACTCCGTTATGCTATTACTGCTAAAATGCTGTCATGTAACCATTGATGTTTGGTCGACTCTGGATTGCATTATTTACTACGGTTCGCATGAAAGGGATGGAGGACTATTGTTTTTGGTCAAAACACTGAACACCCCAAAATGAAGTCCCGGGAACTCGAACTACTAATGAAGTTCCAGGCATTGTTCGCCATTGTTTACTTGATGAAGCCCCCTTAAGCACCCCATGGTGGGTGAGTCGTGATATAGCTTATGAAGGTGGCTCTAAAGGGTATAAATTAATGTCCTAGTGATTGCAAGAGGATCAAACCAGGTCTTGCCCCTGGTCTCCTCCCCTTTTGAAGTTAAGTACCTTTGATATCTGTAGAGATTCTTGGGCAGTAGCTATCCTGCATATGTGTGACTCAGCCTAGTTTAAAGCAGGTGAGAACTTTTTTAATAAAGAAAATGATGTGTTCGACAGTTCGAATTCGTAGCTGTGTCTCTCCTTGTTCCAGGTAATGGTCTTTTGGGAGATTATGCAGAAAGTCTCTATCCCTAAAATTTGTTATCTGTCAATGAATCCTTTATGTATATACTTGATCAGGACAGCTCAAGTAATGGATGTCCAAAGAAAATTCGCGATGTTTCACAGCTTAAATGTGCATTCAAATTATTTGATGCGGATTTCTTCCCTGACAGTAAGGTATAGTTAGATCTGTTGAGTAGTGCTAAGTATGTCGTGACAGTATCTTCATCTGTTCATTTCAAGTTTAAAGATCTCTGTTGCCTCACCTCAGGTCCAGGATGTTGCAGAGGGTGCAGTTGACTACAATATCCCTATAATCAGAACCAACAGAAAATCTGTTGCCTCCATTAATGGTGGTTTGCAGAATCCATCTCCGTTAGTTTTCAGTCCCAAGTGGGATGCTGTTGGTGAACAATTCAATAGAGAAAGCAGGAGATTTGATTATCCTCCTCCCTCAGGCATACAAAGACCAAAGAGTGATGAAGATATTGCATTCATGAGTGTATCTGGCTTTATCTGGATTCTCACAGAATGAAATGTAGTGGTACATCATTTCCATTTCCTTTGGTTGTGTTATCCCCCTAAGTATGATTATTGGTGTTACCAGGTTGCTGAACTTAGAGAGCTTATAAGAACTAGGCAAATTACATCTGTGGAGCTTACTAGGGTTTTTATTCACAGATTAAAGAGGTATTTAACATTTAAGATGTGAGATAGCATCAAGTTGAGTTAAGGATCTCTAATGTGCTGTTGCTAATAATCTGCCCAGGTATGGTGATGTTCTTAATGCTGTTGTTTCTTTCACTGAAGAGTTAGCATTCCTTCAAGCAAAAGAAGCTGATAAATTGCTTGATGAGGGAGTATACCTAGGTATGAGCATTATGCTGCAGCATATTTGTAGTTTACTAGTCACATTTTTCAGAAAATTAGCAGCATCGTGATTTTATTCCTCCTGATTGTATATAACCAGCATGGAGCCTTTCTTTTGATGCTCTCCAACTGTAGAGAGAACTCTGTTCTTGCATCTTTTGCTCAACAGTTGTAGCCCATTTTCATTTTGAAGAATATGAAATTGATAATATTACTGTTATCATGTATGTTAGGTCCTCTCCATGGGATTCCTTATGGATTAAAGGACATAATTGCGGTACCACATTACAGAACAACTTGGGGTTCAGAAACTTTCAAGGATCAGGTCCTTGACATTGAGGCCTGGGTATACAAGAGGTATTCGGAGGCTTTTCATGCAGAAGTATGTGAGATAGAGAATGATTTAATACCAAAGGTAATGCTCGTGTAGGTTGAAATCTGCTGGTGCAGTTCTTGTTGCAAAGCTTGCCACTGGTTCTCTGGCATATGATGATATATGGTTTGGTGGTCGAACAAGAAATCCTTGGAACATTGAGGAATTCTCCACTGGATCATCAGCTGGGCCAGCTGCCTGCACTTCAGCAGGTTGTCAAATGCGTCTTATGCAATCAGCCAAAAACCAAATGCGGTGAAAAACAGAGAGAAAGAGAGAAGTTGGGGTGGGGGTGGGGGTGTGGGGGCAGGAGAGAGATGCATCTTATGACAGTTTTTGGTTTTATATCCCAACCTTTTGTTTTCCCTTCTTTGATCAGTAGTGTTTCATGTTATTGTAAAAACTTTACTAATATACATATCATTATAAGTAGACGCACTCCCACATTGAAAAATGGTTCTTGTTTATTTATAGAATTTGAATCATGAGTATACTCTCTTGGAGAGACATATTCTATTTACTATTCACAAAACATACCTCCCCTACCAACAGATGGATTAATCTTTGTAAAAATTTTTGTTGAATTGATGTGACAGCGATGGTTCCCTTTGCAATTGGTTCAGAGACAGCTGGATCCATGACCTATCCTGCAGCTCGCTGTGGCGTGACTGCATTGCGCCCAACATTTGGTGCTGTAGGTCGTACTGGTGTTATGAGCATATCAGAAAGCCTGGTATTGTTTTGACTTTCCAGTGATCTTCTTTGAATGTGATGTGTTATCTTGGGTTTGGTAGTGGCTTGTGTGTTTTGTTGAGAGGTTTTGGTGGCAATAAGGATAATAATTGGGGTGCCCATTCGTCTGGCAGGATAAACTTGGTCCTTTCTGCAGGACAGCAGTTGATTGTGCTATCATTCTGGATGCTATTCGAGGAAAGGATCCTGATGATCTATCATCAAGAGACATTTCATTTGACAATCCATTCATGGTAGACATAACGAAGCTTACAGTTGGATATCTAGATGATGCTGAGATGGAGGTCAGTAGTATTGTCATTTCTCTGGGAATGTGTTGCAGCAGAAGTTTGAGTTCTCTAGAATTTGGAGGAACTTTTGTTTACTTATGCAGATGCATTTTTTATTGAGCTGATACCAGATATTAAGTACAGTTTACTTATTATTATGATTAATTCTAAGTATTTGGAATCTGCTTCTTCTTCTGGAAATTGCTAGTATATCCATTCCATAATATGAACATTTCTAAATGGATATATATTTATTTCTTCTACAGGTTGTTGAAATTCTTTCATCAAAAGGCGTCAATATGGTTCCTTTCAAATTAAATTACACAGTAGATTCGGTTCAAGGTATACTCAATTTCACTATGGACGTGGATATGCTGGCTCACTTTGATGATTGGCAGAGAAAAGGCAAGGATGCTGTTTATGAAGCTCAAGATCAATGGCCTCTTGAACTGCGCCGTGCTCGCATGATTCCAGCCGTGGACTATTTGCAGGTTTGAGCTTTTTCATGTGGCCTTCCATCGCTACCAGCTAATTTTCTTGCATAATAGTTCTAGAAGTTGAAATTACATTTATCTCAATCTGTAAAGACAAAAGTGTCAGTTCCAATATACGGAGGCTAAATACTTTCTAATTTTTTCTTTATAAATCAAGAATTATGTCCATCTTTAATCTTAACTACAAATAATTTTATATAAGGTAAACAATGAGGATCAGTCTAGGAACTGCTGCATGGGCCCTGAGAGTGTTGCTGGTATCATTCTAGAATGGAGAATACATGATGAATCATTCATATCCATTGGCCATGTTATACCTCTGTATATATGTACAGGATACTCAGAATGTGTTCTTCAAAATATGTTTGTCATTTGTGGCTGACCTACTTAATATCAATCATTGGTTGGAAACTGGATAAAAGAAACTGCCAATGGTGGCAATGTCAAAGACAAATGTCACAGAAGAGCTCAGCAGAAAGGTCGAGTTTTTATGAAGCGAAATGCTGTTAGTGAGTGTTGAGAATGGAACTTATTACCTTTATTCATCCTAAGAATGATTATAGAATTCACTGCTATTTCAATTTCCCGTGAAAGGTCCTAGTGATGCTGAAGAGCATTAGGGAGCTCTTCTTGTATGTTCATAAAATCGTTAGGTGTAAGGATTGTGCCACCTCGGGAGAGAGCAGTCTTCTCCTTGCTAATGATGATTTTAGAATTAACACTTCGTGTTTTCTTTTTCCTTTTCAGCTAAGACATAAATGGAACTTGACATTATCCACATATTGTTTGTGTACAGGCTTACACTTTGTACTAGGCAAGGGCATGCAAAACTAATAGGTTTTTCTAGTAGACATTCATCACTGGTGTATTTCCTACCTTAAGGGTCTATTTTTCCATCTTGAATGGACGTTGGCTGTGATCAGCTTTGATAACCAAAGCCTGTCATTTTCTGAGAAAAATTGCCCCTCTAAACCATGCCCGGTGCCATATAGCAGTAGTAATTGCTGACCTGTCTTATTTTTGAATTTGATGTCTTTTCTGTTTCTGAAACTTGTTTGATTGAATGACAATGTAATTTATTTGTTCACAGGCTCAAAGAGCCAGAGGTAAGCTGATCCGGGAAATAAGAGAAGGCTTTAGCGTTGATGCATTTATTGGAAATGCAACTGACTGGGAGAAAGTTTGCTTGGGAAATCTGGTGGGAATACCTGTCATCGTTGTTCCGACTGGATTTAGTAACATATCTAATCCACCTCCTAGTGGTACAAAACGAAGAACAACTGTGACAACTGGCATTTATGCTCCCCCAGAGAAGGATCATATTGTAAGATTAATGCCTCTGGAAGCCTTTTTTCTGCATTTTTTGGGGTGATTCTCAAGTTAAATTGCTTTTCGTTTCAATGAGACTCAATAGGTTCTGATGAATCTTGATAGATAAGATCATAGATAGATAGCTATGGGTATTGGTTGACACGGATATATAAGTCATGTTCTACTGTTGAATAACAAGCCCCCGATTATCTATTTCTTATTTATAGAGAATTCTTATTGACATCAATTGTTGAGAAGGAACGACAGAGGATGTACATGCATTTACATATGTATTTTGCATTTTTTGTTCGCCACATGCAGGCTCTAGCCCTGGCTATGGCGTACCAGTCAGCCACTGATCATCACAAGCAGCGGCCACCGATTGATGATCTTGAGCCAAATGACCGAACTCCCAACACAGAGGCAGTGGTATACCCTCGAAGACGCCTTCATATGTGGACAACAGGTATCCTCGATGCACTCAGGGAGTCTTGTAAACTCAACTCTGTCAAGGATATTGTGCCTTTTTATTTTTTTTTCCCGATACGTATTTCTCAATGTGCTATATAGTTCATTCTCTTGCGCATACATGATTCCCAGATATCCAAGGCGATAGGGGAAGCCAGCAGCTAGATGCAACTGAAGGTTAGAATTTGACTGCTCGGGGGTTGCGACTCAAAGCTATCCTTGGTTTTCGTATATGTTCAGCTGGCCGTCCTTGAGAAGTCATGGGTACCAGGTTACGGTTCCATGTTCCAATTCCTTCTTTAAACCTGAAAAATCATGTCTAGTGCGGTGGGATGGGATTGCAATGAAACGTAAGCGAGTTTTTCTTCTCTCTTTTTGTGGCCAATAAAAGTGCATTTTATTGCTCATCCATGATCAATCAATTGTACGTTCTCACCTTCTCTCACAGAACCAACACCCTTCCCTCTATCCTTGTCTAACAAACATCCAAGAAGGAACGAGTGTCCTCAGGCTAGAGCTGGCAAATCCGGGGCCAGCACGGCCCAATAAGGCATTGATCCAATAAAGTGAGGTACAGCCCGAATGTTTATCGGGCCTCTGTTCCGGCCCGCTACAAAGCTTTCATTGAGATAAAGTTTTAAAAAAAAGTAATTTAAATAATTTTCATGTTAATTAGTACATGTTCCCTCTTTATATCCTCTAAATCCAATTAATATAGATAAAATATATTAAATGCGATTTTAAACTGTTTTAATGTAAATAGTTTTTTAAAAACAAAAAAAAAAATATTTGGGCTATTGGGCTGGCACGGCTATGTGTAAGGATTGGAGCCGTGTTCGGCTCGGGCCTGAGGGAGTTGGAGATTCGTTCGATGGCTCCAACCCGATCCCCATCCCCGCGGCCAAGACATTCGTCGCATGATGTCATGGTTTTGGAGAGAATTTACTTTCTTCCATCCCGATTTAATGTTGTCGTAGAAGAACCTCAATCCCTCTCCCGACATTGACGTACACCCGGCATCTAGGCCGACTTCCTTTTCCGGGTGTCAAAAAAAGTCATGTCCGAGCCGAGTATGAAGTCGAAAATCAGCCATTCCTTCCTCCCGTTCTTTCTGTTCAGTCCGTGAGCGCGTCAAGCCCGTGACACATAGAGAGAGAGAGAGAGAGAGAGAGAGAGAGAGAGACGACCTCACTCATGACAAAGGGTAAACGCCTCTCTATATCATCTCAGGATTTCTGATCCATACGCTGAGTCAGGACACATGGGAAGTGTCAAGCTCCATTAAAGAGTTGTAATTCAGTGTGTAATCTACCTGTCTAACTCAACGAAATATATGGCATGTTGGGATAATTAATGAAACATCTTAATTGCGAAATTAAAGAGTGTAATTCAGTGTGTAATGATCCACCTATGTACCTTGACAGTAAGAATCTAAAGTTTCTGACCTCCGAGTTCATCCGCCATCAGCAAATTTAAGAGCTCCCCAGTAGAGCTATAAAACCCCATCACTTGACCCGCGGAGCCTCCCTATCTTCTTCCTCGTTCTCTCATTCTCATGGCTGCCTTTCTCTTCCTCTGCCTCCTCTCCCTTCATTTCTCCTCTCTCCCATCGTCGTCTTACGCCTCCCGCCACCACCGCCCTGCTTCCCCGCAGCCGCTTGCTGCGCCCTCCAATGCCGCCGTGCCGCCGGCGGTCCAGCATGCCTGCAAGGCCACGAGGTTCCCGGACCTCTGCGCCTCCTCCCTGTCCCAGTCCCGATCGGCCGGTTCCGGCCCTAGCCAGATCCTGAATGCGGCGATCTCCCTCTCCGCCGACAACCTTAAGAAGGCCCAGGACATGGTGAAGCAGATCCTGGACTCGTCCGCGGGGAGCCAAAACCGCACCACCGCCTCCCGGAACTGCCTCGAGGTGCTCGGGAACTCGGCGTACCGGACTCAGTCTGCCGTGGACGCGTTGCCACGTGGCAAGACGAAGGACGCCCGCGCGTGGTTGAGCGCCGCCCTGCTGTTCCAGTACGATTGCTGGTCCGGCCTCAAGTATGCCAACGACACCACTCTGGTCAGTCATTCGTCGTGCCGATCAACAGCTAATCATAGTTCACTTCTATAATCCGATTTCTTAATGCACTAAAAATTAGTCATAAATACAATGAATTCCGATAAATCCAAGAATTTATACTCTTTTTTTTTTTTCTGGATTTCTCATGAGACTGGGACCTAAAATTTCTTCAATTTTGGTCGGTATTGGCTTACCAATTACGTTTGAAGCAATCCCAACCTTATACAAGCATTTTAGCCATGCAGGTGAATGAAACGATGGCGTTCCTGAACTCGCTGACCATGCTGACCAGCAACGCCCTCGGCATGATGGTGTCGTACGACATCTACGGGAACAACACCGGGTCGTGGAGGCCGCCGGCGACCGAGCGGGATGGGTTTTGGGAGCCGGGGTCCATCTCCGCTTCGGGCCGGGGCTTTACGGCGGGGTTCCCACCGAACCTGACGGCGGACGCCACGGTCTGCAGGGACGGGGCCGGTGGCTGCTATCAGAAGGTCCAGGACGCCGTTGACGCTGCTCCCAGCAACCGGGCAAACCGATTTGTGATCCACATCAAGGCGGGAGTCTACAAGGAGACCGTGAGGATCCCGCTCGAGAAGAAGAAAATAGTCTTTGTGGGTGACGGGGTGGGCAAGACGGTCATTACCGGATCCCTGGACGCGGGCCGGCCGGGGATTTCGACTTACAACACGGCTACCGTTGGTAAATTTCCTTCTACCTCCCATCCCTGGCTTTACGATTTTTCCTTGCTCTGTTTTTCTGCTTTCTTCGTTCAACTAAATGGAAGTCAATCTGGAGCGGTATAGAAATTTGTATCATTTACGAGTTCTTGGGCAAAAGTATTTCTCTGCAACCGATTCCTTGTCTCCAGAAAGCAACAGCGGTGTTTACAGTAGAAGGATGTGATGTTCGTTCAATGGGAAACCGACCGGAGATGAGGACGACAATTAATGTTATTGACAAAATGGAAAACAGTTGTTGTTCACACATGATTGTACTACTTTGTGGCTCTGATTCATGAATCCGATGCAGGTGTCGCTGGAGACGGATTCATGGCCAACGGCATTACCTTTGAGAACACTGCTGGCCCCGACACCCATCAGGCTGTTGCCTTCAGATCGGACAGCGACTTTTCCTACCTAGAGAACTGCGAGTTCCTGGGAAACCAAGACACCCTGTACGCTCACTCCCTGCGACAGTACTACAAGTCATGTCGGATAGAAGGCAATGTGGACTTCATCTTTGGGAACTCGGCTGCATTCTTTCAGGACTGTGAGATCTTGGTTCGACCCCGGCAGCTCCAACCCGAGAAGGGTGAGAACAATGCAGTCACAGCCCAGGGGAGAACTGATCCGTCCCAGTCGACGGGCTTCGTGTTCCAGAACTGCCTGATCAATGGGACCGAGGCCTACATGAAGCTTTACTATCAGAAGCCTGCGGTTCACAAGAATTTCCTCGGCAGGCCATGGAAGGAGTACTCGAGGACGGTGCTTATCAACTGCAATCTCGAAGCCCTGGTTTCGCCCCAAGGATGGATGCCCTGGAGCGGCGACTTTGCCCTGAAGACGCTCTACTACGGGGAGTTCAACAACACGGGGCCCGGGGCTGCAACATCCCAGAGAGTTTCTTGGAGCAGTCAAATTGCGGGCGAGCATGTAGATACCTATTCAGTCAACAGATTCATTCAGGGGGACGAGTGGATCCCGACATCGTCCTGATCATTTGTAGACTTATTTCAGTAGTTCAATTCCATATATCTTTTTACTCGTCCCTTTTAGATTCACTGAGTCTCCTCCTTTGCAATCGGAAGAAAAAAAAAGGGGTAACAATACAGTGATCTCATAATGCTAGGGTAACTTTGCTGTCCGAAATGGCAGGAAAGAGTGAATGAATGAATAAACAGAACTATATGCCAAGGAGAGACGCAACTGAAGATTGAAGAGTGGGGCTAGCTGAAGAGTGTGCATATCATCTAATCAATTGCTGATCTCTAAATGGGGTTAGCTTCACCTTCAAAGTCAAGAAAAGTTGTTTTGCCTTGCCTTGCTGCCCATCATGTCACTGTCATCCATCTCCATCCACTTTGCATTCCCATGCTTCCAACCCTTCGAAAATTGCAGAGCCTCGTTTAGTGGAGACTACATAATGTTTCATAAGATTTTCGTCAACCGAGTGGTTGACACCCGGGGCGTTCAGCTGCCCCCGGAGACCAATTTTCATCTGCAATCACTTGTTCGGGGATGACAGCTTGATAGGCATATATATATATATATAGGCTGCATTCATTGAAGCATCGATCTGGTTTTAGCACGAAGCGCATCAAAAAAGCCCGGAGGTAGAGAGAGGATTCCGAGTCCCGAATCAGAGTCTCTCGTCTGTTTCAGCTTGAACCACTTCACATAACATAACATATGCCCTGTTTTTAATAAGGTATCCAGATTGCCCATTTGCAGTCTCGTGCGTGGGCAACTGTGGCACTTCAATGTGAATGGAGTGTCAGTGAGCCCTCCACTTAACAGCCAGCGATTGATTGAGGGGACTCTGAAAAATCCATCGACTCCTACATGGATTTTACTTGTATTTTATCTTTTTTTTAAAGATTATCTTATTTCTTGCTCAAATTCAAAATTTTACTTCTCATTTAGTTTCACCCTCATATGTTTCAGAATTTTCAAATCTCTCCCTATTTATAACATATGCACTTGAGATTGTCCATATCTCTTCTCTTTGATCCGCGATCCGCGATCCGCGTGGATATAGTTTTTGCCATCAAAATAGAGAGATTTAAAATTATATAAGCTAATCAAACTGGTTTGATTTTTTTCTTAAATCCAAAATTTATAAATAGAAAAAAATAATGTTCAGTAAAATTTTTAAGGGAAAGAAATAGTAGAAAATGATATTCATTATTTCGTGAAATGAGATTTTATATAAATATATTATATTTGTTTAAATAACTAAGAAATTGTGTGTTTAATTCTCGTTATAAGATTTCGAATACTTCTTAATTTTTTATTTCTCTTATCTTGTTCTAAGTTCATGGATTTCGTTATAAATGAAAAAAAGATTACTTCAATATAAGTACTAATTTGCATTTATTTATATATATATATATATATTTGTTAGTGGTGGCTGCAATATAAATCAGTTGGGATTAGTTGAATTTATGGACTGAAATATGTGGTTCTAAACAACACGATCCATCACGCACTCTCTTGGGAGACTGCGGCGTGCTGTTGGATGCCGAAGATCCCATTCAAAGCGGTTTATTCTCCGTTTTGGTTTCGCATGTTGGGCGCATCGCATGTGGTCGGTAAACCGATGCATTGAAATTGACCGCACGCAGCAGCTTTTGGCGAACCCTAGGTTGGCCATTCTTACTTGCTACATAAAATCCACGTTGACTGACTTAACTTAAATTTATTCTCCATGAATTAGAATCATCCCGATTATGATACCTCACATGAAGGATATAAATTTTATACACCTAACTATTCCTTCTATAAGTGTATACACATTTGTGTATGTGTGTATATATATATAGTCTAAGTAAGTGAAGTTTGTTGTAAAGTCAATATAACATGAGAATGCAGAAAGGAAATGAGAATATGATACAGTGGTATCGTTATCATCTAATAATTAAGGAATTATACGTTCAGTTTTATTCTTCTCTTCTCCTATCTCTTTTTAAATTCGTTTTTTTCGTAACTAAAAATACATATACATCTATATATATATAAATAATATGAGAATACTGTGTATTTTGTACGTAATGCATTGACCATTTACGTTGTAGATTTTTCACCAATATAATATCGTATTACAGTGAATTTTACAGTCAAATGCTGTGAAATGCGATGTAGACAATCACACCCCAAACAGAATCGAGCAAGGAGCGGCCTCTTGTGCAACATCAATGCTGAGATGTGTTGCTATTTAATGGGCCAGGACGAGATATCGTCATGATGGGCTGGACCTAGATCTAGACATTACGGCCCAATTAGTTTACTTCGGCCCAAGCCCAACTATCAATTTTTTTCAAAACGGCTGCCCAGTATATAACCTGTAGTGGTGGATTGATAACGCAGATAATGAATATTTACGAAATCAAATTTGAGAGGATGAAACTATAATAAAAAAAGGAGTTTAGGGGGAGTAAAGTTAGATATTTAAAATAAATTAAATCATTTTAAAAAATAATATAATATCTCATAAATTCCTTTTTTAAGTTCCATTTTTATTGGATTGAGGGGGTGGTTATGGGTCGAGTTCAAGAAATAGGTTTGTTGAGCTAGAACCGGAACGATATGTTTTCTTGCCGAACCACCTGGAACAGTTTGGGAACCGACTTGAAACCATCGCAAACCGGCCCAGCCCGAACCAGATTGTAAAAATCCGGCAAATCAACGGTAAGATTTTATTTGATTTAATTTAAAAAATAATATATATATTTATTTATTCATCTAGTGGTTGCCATGCTTTATTGCTAGCCGATGGGACATTGGACTTAGTTCTGTAACGCCTCAAGACTTGGCCTTTGGGCTCAGTGGCACTCTGTTTAGTCTTGGACGGGCTTGGGGGTATTCTCAGGCATCTGGTGGGCTTGGCTCTTGGAATTGGGCTTCCCCACCTTCGAGGCGGGCTCGAATAAATGGGCCTAGCCCAATCAGAAAGCAGCCGGGATGTGGGAAACATATGATCGTCCTCTCCCTCTGTAGGCATGTCCGACTTTGACCGGACATGAAGCACGATGGCCCCACTGTCAGGTAGACAACTATGTACGTCTCTATTGTACGAACGCATGCATCCTAAGTGTCAGAACTTGACTGCAAAATGAACTTGGCTACACCTATCTCAGTACGGAGGCACATTGACCCCAGGAGCGTGGAAGTTATTCTCGTTAAAATATGGTTCGGATCGATTTAAAATAGGTTTAGAATGGTTTGATTCTGTTATGGGTTACAGTTTAGGTAAAAATAAATCGGTTTAAAACTGTTTGTAAATGGGCCAGTGAACCGTCTAGGCCGGTTTAAGCTGTGAATCATCTATCTTTTTTAATTTTTTTAAAAAATTATTTTAAATGAATATTTTTTATTTTTTAATTTTAAACTAATCCGACAAAATTCGACTGTTGATTTGCAAGATTTTTTGTTGTCTGGATCGATTTTCAATAATTCCGAATCGGTCAATAAGGTAACGATTCGAACCAATTACGGTTCAACATATCTATATTTCGAAACCGACCCATAAACGCCCTTAATCCACTAACAACGGTTATGGGCCGAATTGAAAACGGTCCGAACCAATTTCAGATTTGAACAATTTAGTTATAGACCAGTCCGATTACATACCATCTAGCTGGTTTAACATTTATAGTGGAAGTAACAAACGGGAGCCGAGCCCTGCTTTTCCAACCACATCAAAAGCCGCAAAGCCAGCAACAGCTACAGCTTCATCAAAAGTCGTGCCTATGCATATGAGTTGGACTGTTGGATTACCGATCGCACCCCACTCCGCAAACGTGCAAGGCGAGCATATATGGTATAATATTTTTATAGATTGCTCATCCCTCGGAGGACAGTCTTTACATATAAAGAAATTTAAACCAAATTCTCTCATCAATTGGAGATTCAATTTTCCTTATATTTCCTATGTGCTTCTATAGATATTAATCTATATGAATATAAACATATTTTCCAGATGGGTGTGACTCACTTAAATACCTTCAAATTATATAAGAATAATTTTTTATTTATAATTAAATAAGGGCTATTTTTTTCCAACAGCACTAACAAGAGCTGATTTCATATTCAATATGTGGGTACGCAATCTAAATGTTACTTCACCTAAATTGCCCCCAAAGGAGCTTTTCAAATTGCAGGCGTAGTCATCCAATAACAAAAGCCAATCAAGGAAGTGGCAAAGGGTATGCTGTGATTAGAAATTGCACGCACACGCACACACACACACACACACACGCACACACAGATCCGATTTATTCACCAAGTTTCAGGGAACCTGCTGGTTCAGCGGTGGCGACAAAGTTCTCGCGCCCGGTTTGGAGCCTGACCTTGCCTGGCGTGAGGAATGTCCGAGCATGGTTGTGCAGAAGGCAACTTCGACTCATGGCAATCCGCGAAGATGTCTATGACCAGAGATTCGGACTTCCTCTATCGGAGCACCGCCGCGAGAAGGCTTGTCTGACCTCCCAATCCTTCTTCAAGCCCTGCGCACTTGCACTTCTCCAGTCACCTCCTTGGAAGATAGATCGTAGACGGACCAACAACTTGCGCATAGTCAATAAATAACGAGAAGAGTATCGCTGCAGTCCAATTTCAACAGCTAAATCCACGAGGAGGGACCGGGAAGTTGCTGTCAATTATAAGGTGCTCTACGGCCTTTCCAACCTTTCAAACGTAACAGAACCCCCGACCCATCACGGTTCAAGGTCGACTAATAAATGCCCAGGTGGTAGTGTCTTGAACTCCTAAATAATAATAAGTTTTTGTCAACCGTACAACTTATTTATTAAATAATTAGTGATTTTCTAACTTCATTCTAGCCTTGGAAGTCACGAATCCCAAAAAGGGACAGCGACATATACAAATGTGACATAAATTGGAGTTCGAGTAAAGAATTTATAAATGATCGAAGTTGATTTTAGAAAAATATTTTATTCATTCGGATATGATAACGATTTTGGATATTAAACTGATGGAGCTATGTAGTGGTCAAACTATCAAGGCCCACAACGGGAAGACCGAACCGGCTGACTGTCGGTCACTATTGTCGAGGAACAACAGTCCCCCGCCGACCTTCCTCAGATAAAGACCTCCATGTCGGAGCCAGATATGAAGTCGAAAATCAGCCATTCCTTCCTCCGTTTCCTTCAGTTCAGTCCGTGAGTGCACCAAACCCGCGACACAGAGAGAGAGAGAGAGGACCTCACTCGTGTCAAAGGGCAAACTCCTTTCTGTGTCACCTGAGAATTTCTGATCCTTTAGCAGTGTCAGGAGACATGGGAAGTGTCAACTCCATTACAGAGTTATAATTCAGTGAGTAATCTACCTGCATACCTCACCGAAATATATGGCATGTTGGGATAACATATCTACGTAATTAACGAAACATCTTAATGGGGAAATTAATCATTGTAATTCAGTGTGTAATGATCCACCTACCATGACAGTAAGAATCTGAAGTTTCTGACTTCCGAGTTCATCCGCCATTAGCAAATTTAAGAGCTCCCCAGTAGAGCTATACAACCCCACCCCTCGACCCACAAAGCGTCCCTAGCTTCTTCTTCCTCATTCTCTCATTCTCATGGCTGCCTTTCTCTACCTCTGCCTCCTCTCCCTTCATTTCTTCTCTCTCCCATCGTCGTCTTACGCCTCCCGCCACCACCGCCCTGCTTCCCCGCAGCCGCTTGCTGCGCCCTCCAATGCCGCCGTGCCGCCGGCGGTCCAGCAGGCCTGCAAGGCCACGAGTTTCCCGGACCTCTGCGCCTCCTCCCTGTCCCCGTCCCCGTCGGCCGGTTCCGACCCGAGCCAGATCCTGAACGCGGCGATCTCCGTCTGCGCCGACAATCTTAAGAAGGCTCAGGACATGTTGAAGCGGATCCTGGACTCGTACGCGGGGAACCAAAACCTCACCACCGCCTCCCAGAAGTGCCTCGAGGGGCTCGGGAACTCGTCGTACCGGACTCAGTCGGCCGTGTACGCGTTGCTACGTGGCAAGACTAAGGACGCTCGCGCGTGGTTGAGCTCCGCCCTGCAGTCCCAAACCGGTTGCTGGTCCGGCCTCAAGTATTCCAACGACACCGCACTGGTTAGTCTTTTTTTTTTTTTTTTTTTATAAATCATCGGTATTCAGTTGGACTTTGTCCAGCTACCTAATCCGAATTGTTTCGGATCAGCCCATTTAAGGGGTTAAGAGCTCTCCGCCACAGGTGTGATTCGAACTCGAGTCCTCCAATTGGAATGATGAATGCCGAACCACTCTACCACGCCTATGGTGGGTACTGCACTGGTTAGTCATTCATCGTGCTGACTACAGCTAATCATATTTCACAAAATCACTCGATTTATTGCCCACTTCTATAATTCGATTTCTTAATGTACAAAAAATTAGTCATAAATACAATAAATTCCAATAAATCCAAGAATCCCTATTATTTTTTTTTCTGGGTTGCTGATGAGACTGGGACCTAAATTTCTTCAATTTTGGTTGGTAATGGCTTACCAATTTGGTTTGAAGTAATCCCAAACTTATACAAGCCTTTTAGCCATGCAGGTGAATGAAACGATGGCGTTCCTGAACTCGCTGACCATGCTGACTAGCAACGCCCTCGGCATGATGTTGTCTTACGACATCTACGGGAACAACACCGGGTCGTGGAGGCCGCCGGCGACCGAGCGGGATGGGTTTTGGGAGCAGGGGTCCATCTCCGCTTCAGGCCAGGGCTTCACGACGGGGTTCCCGCCAAAACTGACGGCGGACGCCACGGTCTGCAGGGACGGGGCCGGTGGCTGCTATCAGAAGGTCCAGGACGCCGTTGACGCTGCTCCCAGCAACCGGGCAAACCGATTTGTGATCCACATCAAGGCGGGAGTCTACAAGGAGACCGTGAGGATCCCGTTCGAGAAGAAGAAAATAGTCTTCGTGGGTGACGGGGTGGGCAAGACGGTCATTACCGGATCCCTGGACGCGGGCCAGCCGGGGATTTCGACTTCCAGCACAGCTACCGTTGGTAAATTTCCTTCTACCTACCATCCCTGGCTTTACGATTTTTCCTTTCTCTGTCTTCTGCTTTCTTCGTTCAACTAAATGGAAGTCAATCTGGAGAGGTATAGAAATTTGTATCGTTTACGAGTTCTTGGGCAAAAGTATTTATCTGCAACTGATTCCTTGTCTCCGGAAAGCAACAGCGGTGTGTACAGTAGAAGGATGTGATGTTTATCCGATGCGGAACCGACCGGAGATGAGGACGACAATTAATGTTATTGACAAAATGGAAAACAGTTGTTGTTCGCACATGATTGTACTACTTTGTGGCTCTGATTCATGAATCCGATGCAGGTGTCGCTGGAGACGGATTCATGGCCACAGGCATTACCTTCGAGAACACTGCGGGCCCCGGCTCCCATCAGGCCGTCGCCTTCAGATCGAGCAGCGACTTTTCCTACTTAGAGAACTGCGAGTTCCTAGGAAACCAAGACACCCTGTACGCTCACTCCCTGCGACAGTACTACAAGTCGTGTCGGATAGAAGGCAATGTGGACTTCATCTTTGGGAACTCGGCTGCATTCTTCGAGGACTGTGAGATCTTGGTTCGACCCCGGCAGCTCCAACCCGAGAAGGGTGAGAACAATGCAATCACAGCCCACGGAAGGACCGATCCGTCCCAGTCGACGGGCTTCGTGTTCCAGAACTGCCTGATCAATGGGACCGAGGCCTACATGAAACTTTACTATCAGAAGCCTGCGGTTCACAAGAATTTCCTCGGCAGGCCATGGAAGGAGTACTCGAGGACGGTGCTTATCAACTGCAATCTCGAAGCCCTGGTTTCGCCCCAAGGATGGATGCCCTGGAGCGGCGACTTTGCCCTGAAGACGCTCTACTACGGGGAGTTCAACAACACGGGGCCCGGGGCTGCAACATCCCAGAGAGTTTCTTGGAGCAGTCAAATTCCGGGCGAGCATGTACATACCTATTCAGTCAACAGATTCATTCAGGGGGACG
The DNA here is from genome assembly GCA_900174645.1 of Sonneratia alba. NCBI lineage: Eukaryota > Viridiplantae > Streptophyta > Magnoliopsida > Myrtales > Lythraceae > Sonneratia > Sonneratia alba. The sequence goes on from FWPY01000060.1 coordinate 7,339,686, forward strand.
AGTGGATCCCGACATCGTCCTGATCATCATATGTGGGCTTATTTCTGTATTTAACAGAGAACCGTCGGAGCAAATGTTTCAGTGGTGGAACTGCTCAAACGAATGTTCCGTAGGAGTTCATTCAGCATTGATTAGATAATAAGAAGAGATCCTAATTCAATTCCATTTATCTTCTTAATATTCTTCTTTAGATTCACTGAGTCTCCTCCTCTTCTGTAATCAGAAGAACTCATCCTGTCACGGTAATTTTGCGGTCTGGAAATGGCACGAAAGAGGGAGGGAAGAAGCAAGTGATTTCTTGCAAGAGTGAATAACGAATCAACAGAACAAAGCCAAACAGAGACGGAACTGAAGAGTGTGTAAATCATCTGACCAACGGGCTGATTGGTTCGCTTCACCTTCGAAGTGAAGAAAAGTTGTTCTGCCTTGCTTTGCTGCCCATCATGTCAGTGTCATCCATCTCCATCCACTTTGCATTCCCATGCTTCCAACCCGTTGAAAATTGCAGCCTCGTTTAGTAGAGACTACATAATGTTTCATTAGATTTTCGTCGACCGAGTGGTTGACGCCTGGTGAGTTCAGCTGCCCCCGGAGACCAATTTTTCATCTGCAATCACTTGTTCGGGGATGACAGCTTGATGTGTATACATATAGGCTGCGTTCGTTGAGGCGAAGCATCGATCTAGTTTTAGCATGACGCGCATCAAAAAGCCCAGAGGTAGAGGATCCCGAGTCCCCCGAATCAGACTCTCTTGCCTGTTTCAGCTCGAACCATTTCACATATGAAGTTATCCAGATTGCCCATTTGCGTTCTCGTGCGTTGGCAACTTTGGCGCTTCAATGTAAATGGAAGTGTGAGCGAGCACTCCTGTTACGTGACTGGACATGAATGCACTAGTGGGAAAGTAGGAAAAAGTTTGAATGAAGGGGGCCAATTGTAATAAACGGAAGGTTGGGGAAGTCTAGTAGAAGAGACAGAAATAGGCCGTTATAAAAAACTTTAGAAACATAACTAGCTGGTCTGTAACAGTTGGGAAGGGCGCCCTTTAAAAGGGTAGCAACCCCCACCATCAGAGGGTGTGATGAATAATAATGAGAATTTTCTCTCTCTCCCTCTTGAACTAACTCCTCTCCCCCCTTCTCGTCAATTCTCCTTGTCGTTCTCTTCCATTTGTGGCTTCGATCTATAATAGTGGTATCGGAGCCACACGACCCTCGGACCCTGCTGTAATGGCTGTGGAAACTAGGGCACAGGAGCATCGAAGGTTCGAACATGGGACATGAGCAATGCTAGCTCTATGACCCCAGCGGAATATGTGAGGTGACTCCCTTTTCGGACCTGGTCGGAAAAACAAAGACTAGAGATGAGAGGTAAGAAAAAGAGAGAGACTTGAGAGCGACGGGTCCACTCTTACCACCGGAGGATCATAGGCGACTCCCGCGATTGCATGTGAAGGGAAGGGCACAGGAAGGAGAACATTATGAGATTGATTGAGGTGCAGGGTCACAGTATCGTTTGGGGAGAGAGGAGTATCGGTACCGTCATAACTCTGTCATAAAAGTAATGCGACCCCATGGTTATTGTTTGACATGAATGTTTATATGCATTGCATTATGAGGGTTGTATGGAGTTAGTTAGGTTGCTAATAATCATCTATCATTGATATTTGACTAACTAGTAAAAATGGATACAATTATGTAGGAACCTATACTTAAACTAATGTTATTTCACTATGAAATTATGTATTAACTGAGTTGCAGCTCATACTCCTCTGCAAATGTTTTTTTTTTTTCAGATAGGGAAGACACTTAGCCAAGCATAACTGTTAAATTTGATTCGGGGATCAACTAGGGCGAACTGTAGATAGAGTACGTGTAGAAATTGTTCTTAGTTCTGTATACGATGTTACGACCTGAAATATTTTGAAAAAAAACAACTATGGCCTGAGGTATGTGTTGGGGGTTGGTGAAAAAATATATATATCTGCTGAGTTATAGACGGTTATTATGGAATATGTTGGTCAAATTGTTTTATAACAGGTTTTGAAATTTTGGTTAGCATGAAAATAAGGGGAAACCCTACCAAAATTTCAGGTCGTGACAACCCACCCCATTCAAACCCCCTAGCTTCCCTAGTCAGGCTGTGACCCCAGAGGCTAGAAAACAAGCAGGCATCCTTCCCTTACCCCCACACAGTAAACCGTTACCACCTAAGAAATTTTACCCCGGGCGCCACAGCCACACCCTCACAGGAAAGGAGATTGAGGAAAGAAGAGCCAAAGGGTTGTGTTTCGGGTGCGAAGAAAAGTTTACCCTCGGACACCGATGCTCGAAGAAGCATCTCTATGCGGTGCAGGTTGAAGAACAGGAGGAGGAAGGGGAGGAGGTGCAAATTGGGGAAGATGAGGTTTCACCTGAAATTTCCATTCACACCCTCTTGAGGACACCCCATTACCAAACCATTAAGGTTGAGGGTTAGGTGGGAAACAAGAGGCTATACATCCTGATTGACCCTAGAAGCACCCACAATTTCATTGACAAGGAGCTTGGATTACGACTGTGCCAGGATATTTCGAAGATTCAGCCCCTCAAGCTAACATTAGCCGATGGAGGGAACTTGCCTTGTACAGCAATGAGTGGGGGCTTTGAGTGGAGAATGCAGAGAGAAGCTTATGTCGTAGATGTCTTCCTAATATCATTAGGTAGCTACGACATGATCTTGGGTGTGCAATGACTGTCAACACTGAGAAAGACTACGTGGGACTTCAATACCCTTGAAATAAGCTTTCTCAAGGAGGGACAAGCAAGGGTAATCATAGGGGAAAACCGGGCAGCATTGCAACTGGTCATAGGAATGGACTTTGACAAGTTACTGAGGAAGAAGAAGCAGGTGCACACCCTACACCTCTGTAGTCTTGAGGGAAGGGACCTACTGCGAGTCCCTGAGGCAACTTCTTCAGGTGACTATCTAGAATTAGAACGGGTGCTCAATGAATTCCGAGATGTGTTTGATGAACCGACGAGCCTACCTTCGAAGCGGACACACGATCATCGGATCCCCCTTAAGGAAGGAAGTCAGCCTACCAACATCCGGCTCTATTGTTTCCCCTCCTTACAAAAAGACCATTATAGAGCATATTGTTAGGGAAATGCTCAATACGAGAGTCATCCGAACAAGCTGCGGCCCGTACTCCTCACCCGTCCTTCTAGTTAAAAAGAAGGACCAAACCTGGTGGCTATGCGTCGACTTCAGATCCCTGAACCAGCTTACTATCAAGAATAAATTCCCCATTTGTATCATTAAGGAGCTCCTGGATGAGCTGCATGGCTCAAAAGTGTTTTCAAAAATTGACCTACGATTGGGTTACCACCAAATTTAGATGTATGAAGACGACATCCAAAAGACCGCTTTTCGAACGCATGAGGGAGACTACAAATTTGTTGTAATGCCCTTTGGGCTAACTAACGCTCCCTCAACATTCCAAAACCTAATGAATTAGGTCTTCAAACCTTATTTGCGCAAGTTCATCTTAGCATTCTTTGACGATATTCTTGTGTACAGTCAGGAACTAGGAGAGCATGTGATCCACCTACGACGGACCCTTCAACTATTAAGGGATAACCAACTGTTTGCCAAGCGTAACAAGTGCAATTTTGCGTCTCCTTGTGTGGAATATTGAGGACATTTCATCTCTGCGGAGGGAGTGACAACGGACCTTGCCAAAATTCGGGCAGTTCGGGAATGGCCTACTCCACAAAGTGTAAAGCAATTGCGAGGATTCTTGAGACTTGTGGGCTACAATAGATGGTTTGTGAAGTCATACGGCACCATTAGTCGCCCCTTGACAGATCTCCTGAGGAAGGACGCCTTCTGTTGGGGTTTAGAAGCTATTGTCACGTTTGAACAACTCAAGATAGCCCTAACCACAACTCCTATCTTAGCACTGCCTGACTTCACACAGCCATTTGAATTAGAAACTGACACCTCGAGGCATGGCGTGGGAGCTGTATTGATGCAGAAGGGACACCCTATTGCCTTCCTCAGCAAATCCTTAAGCCCGCACTAATATGCCAAACTTGTGTATGATAGGGAATTGTTGGCCATCCTCCTTGCAGTCAAGCGATGGAACCAATACCTAGCAGGAAGGCCCTTTATCATTAGAACGGACCATCGTAGCCTAAAATTTTTGCTGGAACAACGTCTCTCAACTCCATTGCAGTATACCTGGCTAGCCAAACTTGTCGAATATGACTTCACAATAGTCTACAAAAAGGGGAGTGAAAATGAAGTGGCAGATGCCCTCTCCCGCGTGACATCTCGAGAAGTGGCCATGTGTGTAATCTCCTGCATCACCTCATACTTGTACTAACAAATCTGCCGCACTTGGCAGGAGGATCCCAAAATACAAGAATTGATAAAACAGCTTACACAGGACTCGGCAAGCCACCCAGGCTATGGTTGGATACACGAGCAACTTCGAAAGAAGGGAAGGTTGATGGTCGGACATAATTGGCAACTATAGTAGTCCATTATCCAATTGTATCATTCAAGCTCCTTGGGGGGCTGTTTGGGGGTCCAGGCAACAACCCAACGAGTAACATCCTTGTTCTACTAGAAGGGAATGAGACAGCACATCCGAACCTTCATAAGAGGATGTGAGATTTGCCTACAACACAAGACGGAGACAATGGCAACCCCGGGCCTATTACAGCCCCTTCCTGCTCCTGAGAGCATCTTCCAAGATGTAAGCATGGATTTTATCGAGGGACTACCCAGGTCAGAGGGCCGCAATGTGATTCTAGTGGTAGTGGATAAACTAACAAAGTATGCTCATTTCATGGGGCTTGCCCACCCCTACACCACAGTTCAGGTGGCCTACACCTATACAGACCATGTCCTCAAATTGCACGGACTCCCAAAGACCATTATAAGTGATCGTGAACGGGTGTTCCTAAGCTCCTTCTGGTAGGAGCTGTTCCGCAACCAAGGAGTAGCCCTCCACATGTCATCAGCTTACCACCAGCAAAGCGACGGTCAGACAGAGGTGGTGAACAGAGGGTTGGAGTGTTATCTGCATTGCATGTATACTAAATGTCCCTCCAAGTGGCTCCAGTGGCTTCTCCTTGCTGAATGGTGGTATAACACCACCCATCACACAGCTATCAACTACTCACCCTATCAAGCCCTCTACGGGCATCCTCCTCCAATACACATCCCTTATGTCTAGGGGATTCAGATAATGTAGCCGTAGACAGCCAACTATGTGACCAAAAGGCTATGATCAAGGAGCTACAGCACCAACTATGAAAAACCCAACAGCGAATGAAACAACAGGCTGACAAGAGGCGGTCGAAGAGGGTGCTTGAACCGGGCCAATGGGTGTACCTTAACCTTCAACCCTATTGGCAATAGACCATCGCCTCCAAGAACAATCATAAGTTGAGTCCGAGGTACTATGGTCCCTATATGGTTCTGGAGAAGATCGGGAAAGTGGCCTACCGCCTTGATCTTCCAGAGTCCGCCCGTACCCACCCTGTATTCCATGTCTCTCTACTAAAACCTGCTATGAGCCCACCAATAGAAGTCATTCATATTCCATCAAATTGGAGTACTGAGCTGACTCCAAGGTCAATGGCCATCCTCAATCGCCGCCTGGTCCAACGGGGAAGGAAGGCAGTAACACAGGTCCTTACCCAGTGGTCAATTGGGGGGGTGTCAGAGGATGCTACCTGGGAGTACCTCTTTGACCTGAAGCTACGATTTCCAGAATAGAACCTTGAGGACAAGGTTTCCGAAAGATATGAGTAATGTTACATGACTGGACATGAATGCACTAGTGGGAAAGTAGGAAAAGTTTGATAGAAGGGGGCCAATTATAATAAACAGACGGTTGGAGAAGTCTAGTAGAAGATATAGAAATAGGCAGTTATAACAAACTTTAGAAACAGAACCGGTCGGCCTGTAACAGTTGGGAAGGGCGCCCTTTAAAAGGGTAGTAACTCCCACCATTAGAGGGTGTGATGAATAATAACGAGAATTTTCTCTCTCACTCTTGAATTGACTCCTCTCCCCCCTTCTCGTCAATTCTCCTTGTCGTTCTCTTCCATTTGTGGCTTCGATCCGTAACAACTCCACTTACGACTAGCGATTGATTTAGGAGCGACTTTGAAAAATCCATCAACTGTTATATAAAATTTACTCATATTTTATCCCTTTTTTTAGTTGTCTTATTTTGTGGTGAAATTCAAATTTTTACTTCGCATTTATTTTCACCATATTTTTTTGGATTTTTTAGATCTCTCCCTGCTTATAATATATAGTTGAGACGATTCGTATTTCTTCCCTTTGATAAAGTCTAAGTTCAAATAATATAAATAGATAACACTTATGATCAAGAGAATTTTATTCCAATGGTATTTTAATCCCAACCTCAGACCCCATTGTAATATTTTAGATTTTAAATTATCAGCACAAAAAAATACTCATCTAGTAATTAAATTGGTTTAATTTTTTCTTGAACTCAAATTTTATAAATGGAAAAAAAGATGTATTAGTAAAATATAGCTCCACAAAAATTTTAAGGGAAAGAAATCTGCATAAAATAATGCTTATTCTTTCATGACTACTAGAGGGAATCGCTTCGATAAATTGGATTTTGTGCAATGGCACGACATTAATGACCAGTGGATTATACATTTGATTTCTATCATGAGACCTCTTATACTCCTTAGTTTCTTATTTCTCCTATCCATCTCTAAATTAACGGATCTCGTAAATGAAAAAAAAAAAAGACTTCACTCTATATATATATATATATAAATGGTGGTTCCAATATAAATTAGTTGGGATTAGATGAATTTACGGATTGAAATATGTGGTTCTAAACAACACAATCCACTAAGCACTTTCTTGGGAGACTGCGACGTGTTGTTGGATGCTGAAGATCCCATTGAAAGTGATTTTACTCTCAGTTTTGGTTTCGCATGTTGGACGCATCGCATGTGGTCGGTGAACTGCTGCATTGAAATAGACCGCATGCAGCTGCTTTTGGCGAATCCTAGGTAGCCATTTTTACTTGCCACATGAAGGAAATAAATATATGCACCTAACTATTCCATGCTACAAACTCACTTCCAAAACATCCAAATCAAATCAATTCATCACTATCCTAATTAATATATATCTATACATATGCATGCAATCTTTTTTGTATTTATGGGAGTCGAATATGCACAATCTTCCCCATATTTGTAGGATTTTGTACATACGAATAAGTTGTATTAACAATAGTGATTCTAATAAGTATATGTTGGTATGTACATCTTAAAATGCAAGGTCTTTCCTTCTATAAGTGTATACATTTGTGTGTGTATACATGCATACATATATATATTTATAAATATAGTCTAGATGAGTTAAGTATGTTTTCAAGTCAATATAACATGAGAACATTAAAAAAAAAGGAATTAGTATAATAATATCGTATCGATTTAACAATCAAAAGATTATAATACGTTCAATTTTCATTGTAAATTTCCTGAGCGCTTTCTCCTACTTCCTTTTAAGCTCATTCCTCATATGAACCGAAAAAAATACATATATATATATATACATACGTAACATGAGAATACTACATATTGTGTACGTAATGTATTTACCATTTACGTTGTAGATTTTTCACCAACATAATATCATATTACAATGAATTTTACAGTCAAATGCTGTGAAATGCGATGTAGACAGACACACCCCAAACAGAATTGAGCAGGGAGCGGCCTCTTGTGCATCATCAATGCTGAGAGGTGTTGCCATTTAGTGGTTCATGACGAGATATCCTCAGGATGGGCTGGACCTAAGTCTGACATCACGGCCCAATTAGTTTACTTCGGCCCAAGCCCAACTATCAATTTTTCAAAACGGCTACGTAGTATATAACCTATAATGGTGGATTTAACACAGATAATGAATATTTACGAAATCAAATTTGAGAGGATGAAACTGTAATAATAATAATAATAATAATAATAAAAGCAGTTTAGGGGGAGTAAAATTAGATATTTAAAAAAAAACCATATCATTAAAAAAATCATATGATATCTTATAAATCCCTTTCTAAGTTCAGAGGGACATGAAATGGCGTTTTCCTACTACATGTACAAGGGGGTTTACCTTATCGGTTTCGAGTGCCGGCGTCTGATTAGATTGCCAATCCAAGCCATCATCGACATTCATCTGGAAGGAGATTTTTGTTTGTGACTTTTAGAGAGCAATCTCTAACTGGGTCGAAGCGGAAGCTATGGCGACGACAACCGAAAGGGGTGCGTGGAAGGTTGTCCCTAAGAGAAATCGTGTATCGCTCCGTGATTCCTAAGGCGATATTTGAGTAGACGTGCTACAAACTTCGCATGCAGTATCGCTTTCCCTCTATATATAGACTATGGCACACCTCCGGTCAAACGGCCAGGCAGCGGCGGCCATCAAGGCTGTAATACTGCATGATCTATGCGCCAGGATGACGGCCGGCGCTAGAGGGAATCATAATGGAGGAGCTCGACACTGTTCTTTGGTGACCTGTAATGACCTAGATCCACTCTTTAAGGTGAAGATCTTGGGTATATATATATATGGAAGACTTAATGATTTCAAGAGTGACTTAATCTAACACTCTTAAGTGATGGGCCCATGGTATTACACATGGTATTAGAGTCGACTATGGCCCACAACCAAGAGGGATTACATGTAAATTATTGAGACTTTCCACTAGTCAAAATCATTAGAAATTGTTAAGACTCCAGACCAAAAACGACAGAGAATATGGATATTCAAACCCGACCCAAGAGCCTAGCAAAAACGCTAGGGTTTAAAGGGGTGAGTTTGTAATTAGCCAGATTCCACATCGCCTGCGTAAAGAGAATATCTTGGGCATATACGTAAGCCCTAATAATATTAAGAGTAATTCAAACTAATACTTTTGGGCGATTGACCAGTGGTGTTATAGGATCACGTCACACTCTATCATCGGGGAGATGCGTTTCTACATAGTATATGTAGCGGAAGTAGTCCTACCGCGGCAAACGGCTCCGTGACCTTCCGCAGTGTGCTCACTGAGGAGCAGGCGAACGACCAGGTGCGACGGACGGGAGTAAAGCGACTTCAGGGGCCTCCATGAGCCAGGGGCAAGGGATCCAAAGGGGAGACGAGTCGCCTTGACCCGCGAGCGTCACAACCATCGCATGATTGAGAAATAAAGACCCCCTCTCAATTCGGGCTGGCACAACACAATTTTACTTTCAAGTTATGTCAACACGGTATACCATTTTGGACTACCAAAAAATTCCGGCCTAAGCGTGAACATTTCGTACTTCAGGTCATTGGTGAGACCCTAATTACACCTATAATTATTTTTTAAAAATAAATTTAGATACTCTTATATTTCAAAATGGATTTTTTTAATAATATAATTAATTTGTTAATTCAAATTTTGTATTAATTTGAAAACGGTTAAAATATAATTTTTTTGCATATAATTAATCAATTTTTTTAAAACTTATCATAATTTTTGTATTATAAAAATTATTTTCATACTTTTATACCAGTACACAGCATAGCCCAATATTGTTTGAGGCAGTCCCAAAACCCTACCCAGGTATAATCTTTTCATGTCGTGCCCAAACCATACCAATATTGACAACTCTACCTCTCCATGCAAAAGGGAAAGAGACCTCTTCCCAAGAGAAATAAAGATCTCTCCCAAAAGAATTAATTAAGCCTAATTTGTAAATGTAATTGATTCTAATTTTTATATATTTGAATAATGTCCATGCATAACATGAAATTTCTTCCTTCACAAAACTTGAGTTTGAGATAATACTTTAATTGAAGAGTTTTCGAACAGATATATCATATTAATAATTATTGAGTTCCATGTGCATAAAATTTGAAAATAGAATATATGGATAGACACATTAGCTAAATATAGTGGCATTACGTCCGGTTCGAGTTCATAAAATATTGAATTTAATTCTCAATAATGGTACGTTTATTCAGTCTCTCAATAATGGTACTTTCTTTACCCTTTAGTCTCCCCTCCTGAAGCCACTGAGCCACGACCTGTTTTAATACCCAAGAGGGGAGAAAAAGGGGGGAAAGAAGAATCGCGGGCCGCAGACAAGCCAAGATTAAAATAGACAGAAAAGTTGCATGTTGAGAATATATATTAGACTAAATATTTCAAAAAAGTCACGAATTTTAAGGTATTTTTTAATTTTGATATGAATTTTTTAATGTAAAATATCTAAAATTTAAATATAATGTTTATTAAAATGTTAATTTTTTCGTTAATATTATGTATCACAACAAACGGTGATGAAATAACTTAATTTATCACATAAAATTATTAAATAATCTTTAAATTTAAATTATTTTAAATAAAATATATGAACAATTTAGTAAATTCTCCACCATCTTCTTCCTCAAACCCTAACCCTAATCTGCACCTTATCTGCTGCCATCCTCCTCCATGGCCACTTCATCCACCGCTTCCTCCTTCCTATTCGGCCATCACTGCCCTCATGGCCATTCTCCGTTTCCTCCTCCTACCTCCTCCATGGCCACCCAGCTCCTCTCCTTCAACACATCATCATCCCCTACCCCATCGCCAACACCTCTAAGTCGGCCCTTCTCTTCCCTTCCTCATCGTGGATTAATTTTCAATGGCCGAATGGGAGGAGGTACCGGGAGACGGATGAGGGGGAGGAAGGCGGTAGTGGCAGAAGAGGTGAAGATTAAGGTTGGGGTTTAAGGAAGAAGGAACTAAGGCATTTACTAAATTGTCCCCACTTTTTATTTTAAATAACTTAAATTTAAGGACTATTTAGTAATTTTGTATAATGATGGAAGTCATCTCACCGCTGTTTACTATGTATACAATTTGAATGTCATAATTGAAAAATTAATATTACGTCAAATATTGCATAGTATCTAAATTTTATACCATTTTAATTTAATAAAAAAATCATGCCAAAATAGGGAAATATTCTAAATGTTGTACTTTTTTAGAATGTTAATCACATATATATGTTATAATAAATATAAATTGATTCAATCATTCAATACTTTTTAACAAAAGTTTTGGTTTAAATATTATAAAATAAGAAAATTTATATTATAAAAAATTTACTTATTTAAATTTAAATTAGTAATAAGTTTTAGATATAAGAGGGTTTTGATGGAAAGAAATAATATATATATATATATATATACACTTGGGAATATAAGTTATTTTTTTTAAAATTAAATAATAAAACAAAAGTGGGTCCCTTGAATTAATTAAGAAATATTCACTTGCGGCCTTGTTTTATTGAGAGCTAACTCATTCACTATTATACCAACCAAAAAAAAAACAAAATTCAATCACTATCATAATTGTCCTAATGATGTCAAGAAATGTTACAAACAGTATACACTAATTGCAGATAACACATATTCGTCCCATTGACTATGTAATTGATTCAAGCACTTTGTCACCATTTTTGCCATTGCCTGACGATCTGATCCTCTGTAATTTCTTGTAGCATCTCCCGGACCGGTCCGATATGCACCGGTCCGACGATCACGAGTCCTACCACTAAATTTTCTGGCGAGACTGCGAGAGATCTCTGGTCTACGTAAACTCTTAACATTGTACATGAGGATTCTCTCTGCCAGCTGCCACACTAAGCTTCCTGAATATCGTCAAACCCCCTCTTGCCGGCTGCACTCTTAACACTTCTAGTGGAAAGTTCTCTAATCTGTGATGGGAAAGGGCGGCTTTGCTTGATGCATTCATCTTGCATAGAAAGTGTCCTCCACACTAATCATTAGCCATTATCGTAGAATTAGGACCCACAATAGATAATCATTTTTTAAAATTTTTAAAGTTTTTATTTTGAAATGATGTGAATTTTCTCCGACATCGACACCATGTGGATTTGATCTTCATGGTTAGAGGTCTCAGTCGGTCGTGTAAAACCCGAGTTGCCGTCGAGCTGTTCTTCTATATATCCATCGTCTTGCTACATGGGGACTAGTTTTTTTTTTTTTGGTTGGATATCCCCAATCGATTATAGGGTTTGGATAATCTTTGCACCCTTCAAAGCGAAGCGACCGTGTCATTCTTTGCCCGTCCCTTGTCGACATCTCCGCTAGACTGCACACACTTTTAGCCACAAAACAAACAATTCGACAGATGATGATATATAGACAAGAAATAGATAATGCGTGTGGGAGTGTGATTTGCTGATACGTCTAGTAATTATAAAGAATTTATGATCCAACTGCTCACCTGAACCGGTACTTGATTAGTAAAAATTCGTTCGATTTCCAAATATTATATTTTACGCTCAGAAAATAACAAAAATAGGGGAGGATAAAAATGGGAAGACAAGACTTTTCTCAATTTTATCTTCTTTGTCGTGTTTCAGATGACATTCATGTCGATTGCACAGAACAGAATCTCTTCCCGCTGTTTGGTGCTCCCTGTTTTTCGATTGCCCACTGGTTTTGTTGTCTCCCTTGCTCCTCCCTGTTCATTTATCCACGGTCATACCAAGCCGTACTTCAAACTACTACCCGAGATCGATTTCTGCTCAGACGTAGCTTATAATTCCAATCTGAGAAGTGCTTTCGGTGGATTTTAATCCTTATATTTCAGACGAAATTCACGTTTGCAATGACAACAGACCTCGTAGATTAATATAATATAATAGCAGGTTGTTCTTATTACTGCTTTCCTACGTCAGGTTTTGGATATGGTCGAATATTATCTAATTTGTCCATTTAAAAACCACAGGTTAGCGCTGCACTGTGGCTGCATTGGTACAACGACAACAACAATAATAATATATGTCTTATGGTTAATAAAAACAACAATTTGGATCATATCTTGTTCTTCGGAGTTGAGCTCCTTGGATCAAGCAGACAACCCATCGTGCATTAAGTATTTCATCAATCCCCACATTGGTCAGGCAATTAGACTGAGATAATCCTAAAAAATTACGAGTACATTAAAGTAATGATACTGTGATGTTATCTATATAATCCATACACATGTACCAGTACTTTGATTATTGGGTTTTGGAAAAGGGCACCCAGTTTGGGAAATTTCACGAAGGTTGATGTAGCGTTCTTTCACGAATACTGAGTATATCAAGGGCCCCCAGGTGCAGTGCATACACAAAATGGGGATAAGACGCGGAATGGGGTAAAAAAAATTATATGAATAGTTCCACTGATTTATAATAATCGTAATGGAGATATAAGATCGAGCTTAGTCTTGCTTCAAGAAAATCCCTTCTTGTGTGTGGATTATATTTCCTGTCCAACAGTCCTTGAGTCAAGGTCTCAACCACATCACGGCTTTGACATAGCTTCTTCCCCTACCCTACAAGCTGTCTGTGTATCGTTGTTGAACATCGACGTTCTGGGTAAATTCTTTTGGAGAAAGAACCGACGATCAGTGAAGCGAGGAGGTGGTGGATTCGGCTTTGATTAGTATGCAGAAGCCAATGTGCAATCACTCAAAAAGGATCTCCCCATTCTCATATCATAGTACTTCACCAGCTCATGTAATAAAAACTGAGAACAAAAGTAAGATGAAAGGGGGTCAAAACTTGATGGATGTGCTGCCTCATCCATCCCTCAAAGGGAAAGGGGGAAAGAGAAAACTCTTTAGCAGCAATTGATGCTCATGTCGGAGAACTGAGACGACAGAGTGGACCCACTCCTCCTCTTTCCCTTCACTCCCCCACCATTACCTGCAGCTGGAGGAGGAGGAGCCCACAGCACCTTGCTCCTTATGCAATATCCTTCATTATCATTATCATCATCATCATCATCATTCTTTTTCTTGTCGGTGTGATAATTGCCGCAGTGATTACTATCTGAAGATGAAGAAGAGGGAGGTAGCGATGATCCTCTGCCGATAAGGTGACACTTGGCAGCGGAGAGCCACTTGGACTGCATGTAAGTGGCGGTCCTCCAGGGAGGGATGTGGAGGCCCCTTTCCCTGAGGGACTCTTCTGCTGCAGAGCAGAGGATTGAGATTATGCGGTTGAGTTTGGACTCACTACCTACGAACACGGTCGGAAGGGTGTCAGTAAGCTCCTCGTATGTCGGCGTCGGCCTCGCAACCTCGAACTGGGACTTGAAGTCTATGTCTAAAATCAGCCTGTGCCCATTATCCTCCCGAATGAGGATATCGATGTACTCGTAATCACCTGCCGGAAGAATTCATCACTCAAAAATTGAAGCTAACTTATATTTACAACATATACAAAGACTAATGCCATGAAGAAGGATCATGGAGGGGAGTAGTACTAGAGCCCACCCCCAGGACAGGCCAGAGTTGTGACCCAAGAGTTTTGGCACAGCGAAGCAAGGTAGCCCTCCATCTGAAGGCCAAGAACGAGCCACTTCTTCAGCCCACTTGTCACACGATGATCCCTGCTGCTGCTGCTCGAGCTCGATCCTTTCCTCATCATCCTCCTCCTCCTCCTCCTCATGTGCTTCTTCACGCTCTCGAGAACCTCTGCCTCCGCTCCTGTCTCTCTCTCCTCTAGTATTTCCTATCCGTTGATCAACCGTAACACACGGTAAATAAACAATTCCCCGAGGGAAGAAAAGAAAAACAGAATCCCCAGATGACAATTCATACAGCCTTCAACGGGAACACACCCTTATGTGGGCCAAGTACTTGGAGCGGTGGTCATCACTCGACGGGGATGGAGAGAAGAAAGAACCATCAGCGGCGGCGCAAGACGATGATTCGATGAACTCCTCAACCATTTGAACCAGCCTTTCGTCGTCTTCCTGCAAGACACTTTCCATGTTTGTCCCTCCCGCTGTCTAGACGGAGATCTATGGCCCGTTTTATATGTGGGAGAGGTGAGAGCAAGAGGGAAGAAAGACGCGCTCCTCACCTTCGCTCACGGGTTGATGAAGATGAGGTGAGCATATCCTCGGTGTGTCCACATATTGAAGGCGGTGGGGGCGGAAATGACTCGGTTGCAGGTGTCTCTGGTGGAGTGCAATGGAGTGGGCCTGGTGACAGATAAGGTCATGATAAGACCATTTCTCAAACCGAGGAATAAAGCCTGGTAAAACAACTATATGTGTATCAGTGTGATTGAGTTAATTCCATGCAGGTTTCTGATCTAAGGGAATAATTTTAGTAGATTATTTGAATTTAAATTAATCAAGCTAATTATATTTTGTATCAAAATGAATTTTAGTTACAAGAATTCAAACCCATCTTGATTCCAAGTCTTTCCCCAATCTACCCAGTCGGACCCTTGCCACCGGATCGTTTGTCATAAGAATTCAGCTTGGGGTGATACATATTTTAACTAATCTAAATTTGATAATTTAAAATGTAATAAAATTTTATTTAACATAAAAAAAAATTATTTATAAAAATTGTAATGCGAATTTTTATTTTTTTAAGAAATTATTGTCAAGGAACAAGACAGTTGAACCCATCTCAATTATTTTAATCTTCTTCGTTTCATATGTTTTCCGCTTTACTGCTGATTGAGATGGGAACATTCTGTGGGCTACGATTGGGCCTAATTATTGTCGTCCAAGCATTCAGATGACATTTCATACACAATCAATTATTTGTTTAATTCCATATTTTGAAAAAAAAAGAAAAAAAAGTGTGTGATTATATATGCATGCATACGGTAAGCTATAAACTCTCGGTGTCCGTTATATTATATGGCCATTTCGATTACCAAAAAGAATAACTTTGTAAATCTAATATGCAACCAAAAAAAAAGAGAATAAAAAAAAATATTGAGAGCACGTCGACTTAGTTGCTCTTAGAGTATGTTTGAATGGAGGGATTTGGAGGGGAGGGGAGGGGAAGGGGAATTAGGAGTTATTGAGAGATTTATGGCCCTTGTTTGGATAGCACTGCAGAGGGGAGGGGATGAGAATGAAGAGTTAAAAGGTGTAAATATGCCATTTACTGTAACATAGGGATGAGAAGACGGGGAATAAAGGAGCATGAGAGTTCCATCATGAAAACTGATCATATAATCTCTTAATTGTTGGGGATGAGGATAGTATTATTGTACCAAACCATTTTTTTTCTCTTAGGAATTCCCTTTAATCATTGGATTTGATGATGAAATCCCCCCTTGTCCCTCCAAATTCTCCTATATATGAGCATAGTTTTTAAAACATGATCGGATCGGAAACTGATATAGTCATGAGTTCATGGGTCTATGGGTAGGACCGGAGTTTAATGGGTTGAACCGCATATTTAATAAATAATATTATTAATACATTTGCATAATATTATAATTTAAATATAATTTTTAACGAAAATCATTAATATAACAATTATATTAAATAAAAGTTTAACATAAAATATAAATTTAAATTTAGTAAAATAAAATATGTATATTATAATATTTTTTATTTTAAGTTGATCGATTTTCCCACTAGTTCTATTAGGTTCACGGGTTGGATCGAGAACCGGTTAGTTTAATTAGAATTGACCTCATTGAAAGTGTAATTAGGTCTTTTATAAAAATCGGACCGAGTGGGTGGCTGGTTTCCCATTGAACCGACCAACTTGGTCCAGTTTTAAAAACTATGCATAGGAGAGTCAGGGAAAGATAACTCGTATCTCAAAATCCCTCTATAAATCTCCTAAAGAAATACTTAAACAATGTATTCAATTATCCCTCCAAATCCTTCCCCTAACAATCCTAAATTAATAGCGGTATATTTTCTCTCTATTAAACCACTTAAAAGCTTTGACCGTGTTGAAACAAAGAAGAGGGAATACTCCTAATCTACACCTATCAAAAACTTGCTCGGCATAGTACAAAAGAATCGTGCCCGCTGGAGATTTTTGGACCGTATGAATATGACACAAAAATAAATTATGTAGACCCAAAAATAAAAAAATATTTATAATAAAATAAAATTATGAGAAATTTTTTTAGATAATTAATTATATACAAATAATTATATTTTAAGAGTTATTTTAATATTTTTTAAAATTAATATAATATCCATATTAATTAATTAATTATATCATATAAAATTATATTTTAAAATATTAAATTACTTATATTTATTTTTAAAAAATTATTTTCATTTAATTCATGTATAAATTTTTGTGCTCGTCGACATGGTGGGCTGTGGCTCATCGGGGCGGCACAAATTGACAAATGTATCCTAATCCTAGCTGGTCAATATAGCATATCGATGCTTGACTTTGAAGCATAGTTTTTAAAACCGGACCGGGCCAGGAACCGGTGTACGCATGGGTTTATGGGTTCATGGGTAGGGCCGGGGGTTCAATGGGTTGAACCGCATGTTTAATAAATAATATTACTAATAAATTTACATAATATCATAATTTGAATATAATTTATAACAAAAATCATTAATATAACCATTATATTAAATAAAAAGTTTAATATAAAATGTAAATATAAGTTTAGTAAAATAAAATAGGTACATTACAATAGGTTTTTGTTTTTGTTTTAATTTTAAATCGGCCGGTTTTCTAATTGGTTTAATTGGGTTCATCGGTCGGACCGGGAACCGGCCGGTTCAATCGAATTTTTTATCTTTTAATGTGCAATTGAATTTTTTGAAGGAACCGGACCGGGTGAGTGGCCGATCCTAGTTGAACCGGTCGAACTGGCCGGCCCGGTCCGGTTTTTAAAACTATGCTTTGAAGTTTTTTCGGATAAGACTCGTCTGTACTTTCACTGATCCGAGAGTTGCTAGTTTCTCGAGGGCTGGAGAGCCCTTGATCAATACCAAAAAGGATAAAACTTCTCACGGAAGGATGAAATTTGGTGTCCTGTAGAGGTTCAGAGGACTACATCAGCTCAAAAACAAAGTGAAGGGGCACGCACAAATTGAGGACCGCGAGTGCAATTTATCCAATAATATACGCCCGAGGTATGCCCCCGGTTCGTCGCAAGTGCAGGTTCCGTATTAAGGGCTTCGAGTTTTCCCCAGTCTCAATCCTCCTGGTCGGGTCACCATTCCATTCTATCTTACACCTTTGTCGGTGCAGCAGCCTGGCCCAAATAACTTCCCCACGTTGAGCACATGAAGGAAGCTTACTTTTCACTAAATTGGCTGGCACTGTATACGGCACAATCCCGGTGCTGTAAACGACCCAATGGTTCAGTAATAGGACCGTACAGGAACTTACGGTACACCTAATTTGTGAAATTATATAATAGCTTCACTACTCTTAACTGTACTGGTAAAGCGGTCAATTCAAACGCACCCCATCACTTTCTATCCTCATTCCAATTTTCCAATTCCAACCGTCCGCACTCGCCTGAGCGTTCTAAGCTGGGAGATGCCTCGACTATGCCTTTTGTGTGTGGACCAGCCCCAATTTGCCCCCATGGCTCGTTTAAGCCAGCACATGGCTTAGAAGTACCTTTATCAGTGTCGGAACGTCTAGCGGCTAAGTTCAAAGGCACGAGGGCCCAGAATTGCGAGTTGGGACTAAATTGGTTTCAAGAAATAAGAAGAGTTGTTAAACCGGCCGGTTTGGCTAGGAACCGGACCAAAACCAATGCATGAAAATTCATAACTAGCTCGGACGGCCCCAAATCGGATAATAACTGTCCATCAATCATATAAGAGCGATTATATGCCGAGCCCAATAAATAAACCCATTAAACCAGAATCGGCACATTATATTTTCTTTTTGAACTAGCTTCGAATGGTTGCAAAAATAGTATGAAAATTTTACAAATTAACAATCAAATTTTATCCGTTTAATTTAAAATTTAAAAAATAAAAAAAAAACAGTGAACTTTGCCAGCTTAGTAATGATCCCAGACTGATTTGTATTTTCATGAACATTGGCTCAATTGTACTTAACGGATTAAATCATAATCAGACAAAATAATTATAGACTTATTTCGAACTTATTCGGACCAGAAATAAGTGCAACGCAGCTCATGACAGAAGACCAGCATTGGGGTTGGAATAAGTACGGAACATGTTATAGGCAGTAGGCACGTCTCTGAATGAGATTTTCTGTGACGTCGTCACGCATTGGCTCAGAGGATATCTGTAAGGGACATCGAGAATGTTTTCTAGAATATAACATATATAATACACGACCTTGCATCTGTGCACATAGATAATAAATATATATATATATTATTCAAAATTTGGTGGTTCCCTCTTGCCCGAATTCCTTCCAAATATATTTCTATTAAACTTGTGAATTTGGGCTGATACAACATTTTGGACTATGTTAATACGACCCAATTCCATTTTCGGGCCATACTATTATGACCCACTATCTCCCCGCCCAAAAAATCCCAGCCGAAATAAAACAAAAATAAAAATTTTTAAAAATAAATTTAAATAATCTAAATATTATATTAATTTAAAATATATTAAAATATAATTAATTATTTTTAAAAATTTTCTTTTATTATAAACATTTGTTTCCGTACTTTTAGAACAGCGTAACTTTTTTCCTTGATTCCAAAGACCCTCGCCCATTCATAGTTTTTTCATGCCATGCCCGAGATGGTTGAGTCTTGGGCATGTCCAATTTCTACCTAACTCTTAATAGGGTTTAAGATTGCCAGTGTAATCTCTTGTTTTGCACGACTCGATTGTTTTCTTTCCCATACTAGAGATGTTAAACGAGTCAGGTTAGCACAGAATGGGATTGTCCAAACTCAGAACCGACCCGAACCGCCCCTAACCCGGCTCATAACCGCTCTTATTAGGTTAATTGGGTGGTTATGGGCCGGTTTAGAAATATAAGCCCGATAAACCGTAATCGACACGGACTGTTACATAGCAGAATTAGCAGGAAACCGTTTAAAAATCGGCTTGGACCAGCATTGACTGCCAAAATCCTGCAAATCAATGGTTAATTTTATCCGATCAATTTAAATTAAAAAAAAATAAAAAATATTCATTTAATATAACTTAAAAAAAAAAAGATTTACGGTTCGTAGGTCAAACCTGCCCCAATCGTGAACCGGTCTCTTATAAAATTGTTTCATGTTGGTTTATATATACCTAAACTGTAACTAATCGGCCTGCTAAGTAAACATGCCAAATTGTAATCAAGTCGAAAGACTCTAGGCCCGTTTTGGACTACCCATTTTAACAACACAATCCCGTACCAACAAGCATTGATCGCTAGCATTATTCTCGGTGACAGTCGGAAATTAGCCTAACGAGACTATTGCTATCATTGTCTCTCTCGAAAGGAATCTTGTTGTTCTCAATTAAGAGCCTCTCCGCAGGCAGCATAAGGGGTAGGTGAAAGATTTAAGTAAGCAACCCGTCACGTACCCCAAAAAGGGAGGCGACTGTGACCTAACGTCGTACCCCGTTGGATCATCGCACATCCCCCCCACAAAAATCCAACTGACAACTTGCAATCTGCGTACACGGGACACGTGACGTGAACCATCAACCCCACCCGGTCAATCCGATGCACTCGTACGTCGTCGAGGCACATGGAGAATGCTTACGTTTTGTGATCCGTTGACGTCTCCCGAACCTGTATTGGCATCCATCCAAATCATCGGTTTTCCGTTCACTTTCTTGTACGTGCAGCGCGAAAGGAAGCGGTGCTCAAGCGAGCCGACATTCTCGCCTCCACTCCATCCGCAGTTGCTCTCGCGATCGCTCCCCTCCAAAGCCGAACGTATGGTGGATGTGGATGATGTCTTTTATATATAGATATATATATATATATATTCTCTATCCGGAGACAAACGCAGATAACCATCGAATGTGATAACTTTTGACGCAATTAAGCTCGTGGAGATATGGGAGAGTGACCATCTTTGCCCTCTAATCACCCATTAATTAATTGCGTCTCTCCCCACAACTTTTAATCCCTTTATTTTTTCCCCCTTTAATTGAGAATGTGGCTCGGCTCAGCCACCTCCCATTACCGACCAATCTTTTTTGCTCATGGTCTGTGTATGTATATATATAAAAGATTTGCAACACTCACCCAGATATTTAAAAACATAATTGACTGTAACTATTTGACATCTAATATGTAAATTTCTATCATTTATAAATTTTCTTCATTTATAAGAATTAAATTTAGATTCCATTCTAATTGAGTGCCCCTTACCTTACTAATTTTAATTGGGAACTCACTCATAGACGAGTGATATATATATCCCAATATTCGATCTCAGGAGCCTGAGGTACGTGCCACATGGTGATGGAGCGGTCAAACTAAGCTTCGGTGTCTCCTTTAGGACATTTCCTTTTCCATTGGGATTCCAATTCCTTTTCGAGCCCTTCTCCCATTAAAAGAAAAACGCAAAATAGAGCTGTATTACACTAACAGGCCACCACTCAAATGCTTTTGTGCCCACGCTCAGATTTTTATGTATGCATGCTTTGCTTTTGAATCCCTTTATTCTTTCTTCTCCTATCCTCGGCCGAAATATACCCATCTAATTCAAATTGTAACATCTAGCACGATTCTCCCACTTGATCTAAGCTCGCATTGACCCACAGAGCAAGACAACGGATGCAAGTTGTGTGACCTGAATACATGAATCCAGTGTAGGCTTTTCGGATGCCACTTGTACAATAACAATAATGAGCGTGAAGGGAAAAAGAGTAAGGGGAAAGGAAGATGATGTAATAAAAAATGAATTCCTGATCGTTTCACGTATTGGCACTGGACAAAATTTCCTGCGAATCACAGTCTCTCCCTCCTTACAATCTCTCTTCATATGATAGCCGATCACCTCCAATGGATTCCCTGATTTAGATTTCTTGTTTTCAGGTTTCTTTCATTCCCCCTGTTGATGATAATCAGAAGGGCATGATGTGGGTGGTCTTAGTGTCGTAACCCGAGAGCCGCAACTTCGGATTCGAGCCCAACAGTTTCACCAGATCCCCCGCCATCTGCCTCGCCACGGGGGAGCAGTTGGTCTGCATCACCACGAGGACCCTCGCGAGGCCGTTCCCCCGGGAAACGGCCTCGCGCGCCCGCTCGTCCCCGAAGACGTAGCAGAGGCTCCACAGTATCGTGATCGCCCGCTCCGTGGCCTCGCTCGAGACCTTTAGTGCTCTCTGCAGCACCAGCTCCATGCACTGGTCGTCACCGCACAGGGCCGACCTCCCCTCCGTGCAGGACGAGACTGCCTCGAGCAGCTTCAGGGACTTCTCGACAATGGCCACCATCGAGTTTGGGGCTGAGAGGAGCCTCGACAGCCTCCCGATGGACTTCAGGCCCACGAGCGCGACCTTCACGCGCTTTGGTATCGATAGCAAGATTAGGCAAGACAGGGTTGCCTCGATCAGGGCTTGGGTTGTGTCTGGAGATAGTAGGTTCAGTAACTGTTGAAGGAGTCCTTCCATCCCGGCGATTGCGAGCTTCGACTCTGTGTTGATGGCGAAGAGCTCGATGATTTTGACAGACGCGATCTTGGATGCGACCGATCCGCATTGAACGAGCAGGAGGAGCGTCTTTAGGCTGGAGAGGTTCGATTTCAGTCCGGAGGAGACCAAATAGTGGCGATTCTCCACTCTGGCCATCACCATTTCAGTGACAGACACGACCATCTCGAGAAAATCCAAGCTCCTCCCCGCTCCTTCGCCTGCATTCTGGAGAATGCTGAGCAGATTGCTCGCGAAGCCATCGATTCCCGCGAGGAATCTGCAGTTCTCCTCCGACTCCCTCCCGAATCGGGAGATCTTTGAGAGAGAATCCTCCAAGCCCTCGGAGCTGGAAGTCGCAAGTGTTCTGGTGATAGACAGGGCCTGCTCCGGAGTGAGAGGCGACTCCGGCGGAGGAGGAGGAGGGCTGGGAGCTGGGGGCAGGGAGTCAGGCGAGTCGACCCGGAGGGAGCCGGACCAGATGTCTATGAGGCGCTGCAGGTTGAGGTTGGGAACGAGGTCGGTGGAGGAGAGGACCTGCATGGTGGCAGGGCAGGTGTTGTTGCCGCTGTCGAGCCAGCGCTGGATGCTGGAACGGTCGTAGGTGACGCCGGTGCAGAGGCTCACCGGCGACCTCATCACGTCCAGAGAAATCGGGCACCGGAAGAGCCTCGGCAAGGTGGTGTAGAGATCGTCTCTTACCATATCTACGAGCCCGCGTGCAGTCCCGCTGGGAGGAAGGCCGAAGAGTAGAGAGAGAGAGAGAGAGAAGCGTAGGAGGAGAAGAGAGAGGAAGGATTGGGTTTAAAGGGAAGAGAGCCGAGAGAGTCAAAGGCCTGATGACGTCATCATATGCTCTCCTTT
Source organism: Sonneratia alba (assembly GCA_900174645.1). Lineage (NCBI taxonomy): Eukaryota > Viridiplantae > Streptophyta > Magnoliopsida > Myrtales > Lythraceae > Sonneratia > Sonneratia alba. Next base: position 7,362,973 of record FWPY01000060.1, read on the forward strand.
TCTCGACTTTGTGTTTGGATCATAAATTTATAATATTCTGTATTCTCTCGGCCCGCCTTTTTATCTTTTCGTGGAAATCGGTCATGAAGTATCGGTGCGATTGCTCGATTTGAGAACGAGAGATCTTGCCTTCCACCGGCACATATGTTATCTTCTCTGCTGATATGACTAACAATCATGCGTCAGCGTCTCGATGCTCCATGCTACGATCACACGGCCTACATTTATTTGTTTGGGTCTGCAAATTTGCCACGTGTTTTTAGGGAGAAAAAATTTAATCCTTGAAGTGTTGCTATATACCATTTCTAGCAGTTCAATTACAAAAAGTGCAATGATTAAATTTTAACCTATTAATATTCACAATAGGATGAAAATTTTTCCGGCCACTACATTTTTGAAAAATTGTAGCCATTTAACGGCTCTGATTTGACATAGTGGTCAACGAAGTTGGAATAATTTTAAAATAATATACCCAAACGGCGGGTGGTGGTGGTGGATTGAGGGTGGGGTTCCACGTGGCGGGGCCCGCCGAAGGTTCGGTTGCCCGGTCAAGATTGCATCATGTAGCGGACCGGCTCTGCTGAGCGAGAGATATGGACCTTTGATTTTTGTGGCCATTTTTAAGACCCAACAAAAAGAAAGGACTTTACCTCGTACATAATCCATGATATTAATAAATCTAATAATGCTTAATTAATCCAATTTTAGGCTTAGTTAATCCTCTAAAGGAAGGATAGGGTAGGCTCTTCCAACATAAATTTATCGATTAACAAAATTCGAACCTAGAATTCGCTTAAAAGGAAGTGTTGTAAAGCCACCTTACTTATTTATTTATGAATTGTTTGATATCGAAAGATCAAAGAACCAACCAATTAATACATATTCAAGTTGGACTAACCCACTTAAGTGATAAAATTTTTCCAAGAAAAATCATTTTTATTCATAATATTCGAATAAATTATCTTACTTAAAGGAAAAGAGATATTGAACTATTCTGTATGAGTTATGTTTTAGCACCTCAATCTAAAAATTTATTCTTTTTTTATTTGCATCTCATAGTATTCCTGGACGAGTTGAAAAATACCTTAATACTAGTCTATAATTAGACCGGGATCCCTAAGAAAATTTCCGTCGATCCTCCCAACCTAATATTCAACCATCGGATCACATATTTAGAGATTTAGTGAGAGAACCATTAGTTTAAGTCCAAATTGATTTCCTGTTGACCTTCACAACCTAATATTCAACATTTGGATCACATATTTAGAGATTTAGTGAGATAACTACTAATTTAACTCCAAATTGATCTCCTGTCGACCTTCCCAACCTGATATTCAAACATTGTATCACATATTTAAAGATTTAATAAGAAAACTACTAATTTAACTCCAAATTAAACTAAAAAGTTGTTCACATGTTAGTAAATTGGGAAATTTAGTAAGCAATATTCGCAGAGCGCTTTTCCGGGCTGAAACATTAATATTTTAAAGTTTGATTCTTCCCCCACCTCCTCCGGTTCTCTATTTCTTCTCCTTCACCCCCTACAACTTTTCTCAATGGAAAACATATTTATTCTTCTTCCATTTCCGTCTCCATTTTCCTTCTTATAGAAAAGAAAAGGCATTAACTTACGTGAAAGCCATGACCGCACTACAATTAAGATTGACAAAAATGTTAGGGACGCACTTTTTTCTGGCTAATTAATTACAAAATAGGGTTTTCGGATTCATTACGATAATTATGGTTTAACAATTATACATGATTGTGCATTTATGTTAGTCAAATAATTGGTCCAATTAAGCGATCTAATTAATGGGGTTTTGACAGATAGTTTGTAAAGTGCTGGTACCAATGTGCATAAACTATAAGGTAATTTTTTATTTTTATAATAGACGAAAATTCGGAATTAATAAAACACATGCACTTATATATTGTTTAGGACTATAGCCCATGGGTTGCATATTATAAATCTAACTCTTTTTGTTATCTCATTGATTAGAGGAAGTAAGCATGTTCACATATTTGGAGAGGTTGCGTGTAGACGTAGAAGATCTACACCCAACCGCTTACGCAAGTTCCGATCATCGATTCATGTATGCTTTATTATGCATTTATACACTTACCTATTCGATTTAAGCATGCCTGATCGTGAGATTATTAAGTCTCAATTGGCTTGGATTCACTAATAAACTAAAATTAAAGAAGATTGAGGTTAGGTTTAGTGCCATTGATATATCATTTTTATACAAAAATTGAGATGATTTTATCCGATCTTTATCGGTAATCTCTTTTATCTCATTTTAATTTATGTATTTATTTTTATCACCTCTTCTATTATTTTTTAGGATCACAAATCTCCTATATAATTGAAAAAATATATATAATAAAAGGAATTCACAGTCGCGTGAAGCATGAACAGACTGGAATTGTTATCTCACATTGGCTTTTCGTTTTTACCTCTCTCTAATTATAAGCAATGATCTCAAGTGGCCCCATACCTTAAACCTTTTTATTATTATTATTAATTAGTTTTTCAATAGTGAAAACAAGAGAGGCAAAGTATCACACGAGCCGTTCTCCATGAATGATTTTAAGTTATTCTAAAAAAAAAACTTGTAACTTCCCACAACTCAAATACCAAGTCCATTTCTAACCTGGAGAATGGATCCGGTTGATCTGATATGTTTGACTAGGGCTCGGTGGACATATATGAATCATGACCGCAAGCTTTAAACCTGGAACGAATGAGTGAAGATGATGAACAATGATTAATGGTAGGCAGGGCGCACGAAAAGAAAAGTGAAACCAACTCAGGCGTGCAGACTCTCTCAATGAGCCTCACGGGCACCGTCTGAGTCTGCAATTATTCTGGAGGCACACAAGTGGCCATGATTTCATCAGCTTCCTGGGACAGGACAAGCTGCAAGGCAGGCACGCCCTTCGGGGGCAGCCAGTCCGAGTACTGCTAAATCACGAGGAATGTTACTATCAGAGGACATTTTCGATCACAGTTTAAAGTCTAATTGAATCGCCGGATGCTTGCGGGATTCAAATCTCACACTGCCTCCAGTCCGGTCTGCCAGAGAGGTCGACGAGAGAAGGGACAATGCACTGAACCTTACATGAATTGAGATCGAAGTAGCGTAAAGGGAAAGGTGGGAAAGTCTCTCACTTTTTTTTAATCTTTACTCCACCCATACTAATTTGTGGTCACAACCGTCCCAACCTAAGATATAATTATTGAATTACTTATTTAAAAATTTTAAAAAAAATTATTAATTTAACCTCAAATTGATATGAATTCGTGATTTTGGAGGAGGTGAGATGGCTCATTTTTTGTCGGACCCAAAGAATTAGTTGGAAAACGTAAATGACAAAATTAACCCTTATTTCCTCTCTTTTTTTCCTACTAAGATTATTCAATTCCCCTAGTCAAATATATTCAAATAAAGTTGAAATTTCACAGTGAATTCCCCTTTCTACCCTCCTCTCCCTTCCATTTGCACGCGGCACCTATCCAAATAAGAGGTCAGAAGAGACATTTGGATGCTGCTGCATTAACCAACGGTCCTAAGTCTGCTTACGTGCATTCATTATCCTCTTTACTGGAAATCTGGATACAGATGATAAATAAACGAGTTTGGAAATAAAAAAAAGAGTGATTGACAATGGAATTGAAATCGAATAATTCTATGATCATACGTGTCAAAATCATACATAAAACATATACCAAAGCCTACAGGAGTTCATAGCCGAAATTTGCATAGTCCGATGGCGTGTGGATCTTTCTAGGTCTACAAGCAATCGCTCAAGCATATGAAAATGCTCCGTCTTTTCTAACATATGGAATGTTAAAAAAAAAAAAAACAAAATAGATTATAACATGCCAAGGAACCACAATCATAAACTATATATAAGTGTATGAAGTTCATTAATTACCAATTTTACCCTTCGCATAAGTCGTAAATTACCTTTTAGTTATCTTATATTAGAAAATCCCATTATACTTGAATTTAATAATATCACTTGATTGGGTGAGCTGCTTGAATAGCACAAACACACGGTCAGTGACGTAATTGCTAGACGAGATAAATCCAACAGTTGAAGGGAGCACGTTGCATGTCTTCGGGGCAAAAATAAAAGAACTCATCCCTACAGATTAGAAGATCAGATTGAACCTTGACAATTGGAAATCACGCCTTAATCAAAGAGTCGTTACGGATTCAAAATTGTTCGAATTGTATAATCGTCAATTATTGACACCGGCAGACGACCCAAAGCACTTTTATGGTAATTTAATTCGTGACGGTCGTAGATCTATTAGGGACATTCTCTCTCTCTCTCTCTCTTCTGTCTTTCATTCTGGGAACAAATTGGCTGCCCCCACCTCCGAAGGCCGAGAATTGCTCCATCTTCATCATTCTCTCCACCCCCACACATCCCCATTCCAGAAGAAGATGGAAATTTTAGATGCCCTTTCCGCGCAATGACATGGTGAAGAGGTGCTCACATCATCACTAGTAATGAGCTAACTAGTGGGCGTTAATTGCTCGAGCAATTGCCATAAGTACTGTTAATTGGGGTGGGACTTTCTCACATCAATCATTTGGCGAGGTAGGATAACGTTTATACTTGGTTAGAGATTTTTAATTACGCGTAAATTGTTCCCGAGATCAAAGTGGAAGGTAGATTAGAGCACTCAAAACTTCAGATTAGTTGATTAACCATCATTTGATGAGGCTTAGTAATTGATCACTGCGTGTTCCGTGCGGGACAAATACCGATAAACAGATACATAATATTCGACTCCACGGTTAACCATCCGACTCTGGAACATAGTTTTTAAAATCAGACTAAACCGGAAACCGGTCAAAGCACGAGTTCATGAATTCATAGGTCATATTGGAGGTTCAATGAGTCGAATCATACGTTTAAAAAATAATATTCATTGTATAATATTACCTATAAATTGATACGATAATATAATTTGACAATAATTTATAATAAAGATATTTAATACAATCATCATATTAACTCAAAGTTTAACATAACATATAAATATAAGTATAGTAAATTAAGATAAATACATTATAATATGTTTTTTAAAAAAAATTTTAAGTCGGTCAATTTTTTCATCAATTTAATTAGATTTTCCGGTCTGACAAAAAACTGACCGATTCAACTAGAGCTAACCACATTTACAATGCAATTGAATTAATTTTGAAAACTGGATTGAATGAATGGTTTGGTCGACCCTATCCGATTTTAAAAATTATGCTCTAGAACGCTTCTACTAGATAGGTGTTGAGTAATTGCGCACACGCTATAACTTTGCCATAGAAGAGAGCCTTGGTTCACCAGCTGGCTCGGGCTCATTACATCGTACTGCCAGCTCTCCCATCATAATCTTCCTCAAGTGGTCGTTTCTCACACAGCTCATCCGGAGCATACTTTAATGCCCCCATCTTTCTTTCTTTCTTTCTTTTTTCTTTTTTCAAATTTATACAATATATTTAATTATTTATTTATGAAATAATACGAGTATTAATAACGTTAATTTTTTTCATTAACGGTTAGTATGTCGATGATGATTTGACATATTTTTCATATGCGACACCCCTTGTAAATTGTCACGTGTCAAAAATGCGTGACACATTGATGAATTACGTCAACGATTAATAGAAAAATTAACATTTCTAGTACTCGTCCTATTTTATGAATAAATAGTTGAATATCATAAATAAATAGGCAATATTAAAAGTCATAACTACTTTAAAAATTTTCAAAATGCATCACTACTCTTTAGATAATTTTTCAGACACTAGTAGAGGGTTGCCCCTTTGGTAAATACCGCCGTCCACTTTTTCCCATGGTTTAAAACATCAGACCGGGCCGGTCGATTCAACCGGGAATCGGCCACTTTCCTAATCCGGTTCTTATAAAAGATTTAATTGCACTTTTATAGAAGTCAACTTTGGTTGAACCAGTCAGTTCCCTATTCGACTGATAAACCTAATTAAATCGGTAAAAAAACTGATTGATTTAAAATTTAAAAAAATTAAAACTTATTATAATATATATATTTTATTTTATTTTTTTATATTTTATATTAAATTTTTATTTAATATAATAATTATATTAATAATTTTTATTATAAGTCATATTTAAATTATAATATTATGTAAAATTAGTAATATTATACTGTTAATATTATTTATTAAATATACTGTTCGATCCGTTAAACCACTAATCTGATTTATATATTTATACCTTAACCGGTTCTTTATCTGATCCAGTTTTAAAAATTATACTTTTCCTATACATTCTATGGTTCAAATAAGTACATCTATTTTTCCCCGTTCCACGTGTCTTAATCTCATTGGGTCTTCTAATAGCTACAAATCAGCAATTAAATGAAAGAAGGCCAAAAACTTATTTCAAATTTCTTGAACGACTCCAACCCTCTTGTACTTGCAGGTGCGGTCTTCCGATAAAGAAAGGGAGAATTCAGCTAATGCGTGTCGCATTCTGGGGGTTCCCTCGGTTTGGATCGTGAGTTGTCCCACGATATTTAGTGGGAAGAGCTGCGATTGAACCTAACTTCTTGTCTCTTATCCGAGCCATTCAATCACCGAAAAAGAAAAAAGGCAAGGGCAGGTCATCTCTGGGGGGAAGAGAGCGCTGGAACGCTGGTGACCCTCTCTGTCCTGGCCGGCCTCACCGCCCATCCCCAAACCAAAAGAAAGAGCCCAGACCGATCGTTAATGCTCGAGCTCATAACTGTATTGTGCTCCAAACCTCCCCTATATCCGTTCAGCCATGACAATCTTCAAGGGAGTATCTATTTGGGAGAAGTTCGGAAGATGAAGAGCACACAGCCACGCACATCATCAGGTAGTGACAGAGCAGAGGGAGGCAGCGAGCGAGCGGCCATGTGGTGGTGCGGCTGCAATAACAGTGAAAAGAAGAAAGAATGGTGACTGAGGGCGGAGGAAAAGATGAGGGACAGTGATTTGTGGGGTAGGGTGGTGATTTTTGGGGGAGGGGGAAGGTCGGTGATGATGGGCTGGAGCGTTTTGGTTTACTTTTTAGTTTTTTTTTTTAATTCTTAGGGACAGGACAAGAGAAAGATGCAAGAAAAGTTGACAGGACGCTTGGTCGTATGTTGTTCTTACAGCTTTCATCGCACGTGGGATAGGGTCCGTGTGAGAATGCATATAGCTTCAAAGAGGAAAACAGACAAGGCACCAGGAAGATTTATTTATATAAAGAAAACGACTACCCACACCAAGCCATGAGATTGCCTGTTTCAAAGGTAGTTTACGAAGCAAGGGAATTGCAGAGATTGCTTCTCAATCGTAGAATTTGGTACATGGGACTGGCTCGAGGCCTGTATTGTTCGGAGAAACGAGACCTGATTGATTGCTCGGGCAACAAGGACATTGATTGATTGCTCGGTCAATTGATTTTAAGTTTGGAATTGAGGGATTTGGAGAGGTGGGGTGGCAGAGTGTCTGATTTCAATCTGCTGCGCCCATCCCTTTTCATGATTGGTGTTTGCACTCTTCGATCGTAAAACCGTAGGCCTGGAGCGTCACGCAAGGCTGTCCTGGTTCCCCATTTTGTGGGGGCAACGGCATGTGACGGTGAAAGTGAGAAACAGTGGGAAGGAATGCATGGTTGAGAGATGAAGAGAAGAGCTGAGATGGACTTGTTAGTAAGTCAGTCAGTCAGTCGGTACGATACTGACCCCTGGACAATTGGTATACATCGCACTCAATTTATTCTGGAAAACTTATATATATATATATAGATACACGTGAAGGACTCATCGTGTATCTATCATATATCGAAAATCTAATTATACGTACTGACCTCCACAAAGGAGAAGAGGATCTGTACCAGAAGGCAGATAAACTTAGTTACCAGGTGCGCCCTCAACAATCCATGAGACAATCCCGAGCGCTTGCAATTCACGTTGTCACGCGAGCGCTAGTACTGACAAACAGGGCCAGTGGAGTGGATCTTGCCCATCTTGGAGGTTGAATATGCATGGATTTTTGTTGCACACGGTTGAATTTAGAAGTTTGAAGAATTGTAATTAGTCCAAATTTGAGTTTTCTCAGTTCACCAGGGTATATAGCTCTCTTGGTTTGACATTTCACCTATTCACAAGTTTCAAATTTAAGATTTCGATCAAAACCCCAATGAAAAAAATATCAATAATGGTTACTGTTTGAAATTTGGAATTTTTTTCAAGGTTCAAGTTTGAATATTTGATCTAGATGAGCCGTTTCTTAGCATAAGATCTGCCGTAATCATCCTTTCAGCTGATTATTATATGTGTACTGTGCAGATTCATTAATCCTAGTGCTCAGATAAATTTAACATTTTTGGGTTACTAGATATACTTCACTTAGACAGGTATAGTAATTTTTTTTTTCCATTGAATAGATAGATGTCCCGGGACCCTCTTCATGGAAGCTTCCACATCAATCAATTTGACTGACGATTACTCGGATTGTCTATCGAGGCACGTTGTCGTTCACGGAGCTCCAACGATGAGATACGATTGCAGTTCTCGACTACATGTACGGTGAAATGGGCATACGTTTGGTCCGGTTTCTGTTCTGGAAACCCTAATAAGAAAGCAAACCGAATGCATGCATCCCTCCATTCATGTGACTACTGTAAACACCAGAGTCGGAAAAAAAAAAAAAAAAAGAAGTGGGCATTTTGGGTCACTTGAATGGTGTGCGCGTCTCATGGCGGAAGAAGCATCAGATCAAGCCCTTAAAAGGGAGGAAGAGTGGGGTGATTGGGACAGGAGGGTCTGTGGGGTTTGGAGTGGTGAGGTGAGGCAAAGTAGACGTTATAGTGTAGGGGTCCCGTCTCGCCTAGTTGAAAGAAAGCCATTTCTTTAGCCGGCCATTAATTGAGAGGTTGGGGGGGCCTTTCACTCACCTAACAAGGAAAGAAAATGGAATGGAAAATGGTCAATACACTGCCTTGACGTACATACATCATCTCACACAGTCCCTCTCCTTTTGCTCCCCAACTTTTCGTTCGCCTTTCAACCTCCTCGTCCATTTTCCATGGCCGCAATCCCTCAGTTATTTCCCCCCTCCTCCCCCTTTTTCGCAAAAAAAGGAAATGGTTGAGATCGCTCGCATTTGTCGAAAGAGTAGGAAATCTGTCCTGTGCAATGTCACAATCCAAGTTCGCGAAGGTGACTCCTGTCTATTTAGTTAACGCATATAGTCCTCTCCCATCTCCTCACTGTGACTAACAGTACAAGTGAAGAAGGAAAGGTGATTGATTCCAAGAAAAGAGAGTTCCCACAAGATATATATATATATATATATTCTTTAAATCGATTATTCTCCAAAATGTTCAAAATCAACCGAAGCCCTCGTGCATTCTCGCTTACTTTGACCTTTCATGAATTATCTCCAACGGTTGAATTTGTGGGGTTCGACAGGAACTGCATATGATCGTCTGGTATATGCCTGTGGTTCCAAGAGGATTTTTGGGTATATGACATGCGAGTTTTATGGAACCTTCTGTTGACATTTCTTAGTTGTTGACAATTGACCAGATGGAGAGAAGATTACATATTGCCTCTAAGTATTTTTAATACAGTGTAAAATTGTGACATGCAATCATGAATGATTTAAGTAAAAAGACATAGGATTCACACATTATTGCAAATTTCCCACTTAAATAAATTCTAATTATATATTACTCATTTATAATGAATAATGAATACTTATCAAATCTATATTTTAATGACACTGCAAGAGAAGAAAAAGTTGTCTTCTTCCAATATGCAGAACGTAATAATTTCCACACACCCATTGATTAATTTAGATTCAAATCAAATTAACTTATAAATAATAAAACTCTTATTATCATAATTTTTTATTTTTGATCAAAATATAATAAAATCACCTCCTTGATGAGTTTTTTTTTTCCCGCTAATGTCACACTCAGCTTTTCATCACTCAGCTCCCTAATCGATTGCATCCATTCAAAACAAAAGCTCTCTTTAGCTTCCTCAGCTTTTACAACTTTCTGCTTCCCCCCAACACCATTTTCATACTACTACTTCTATATCTGTACTCCAATACACATCATAACATAAATCTCTCTCTCTCTCTCTCTCTCTCTCTCTCTCTCTCTCTAAATGTACCTAAAGCCAATTCGACAGAATACTACTCCATAAAAGAAGAAACTACAATCATGCAATTAAACCCTTCTTCCTCTTCCTGCTACCCATCTTCTCCCACTCTCAACACCTTCTCCTTTGATCCCCCACAACAAAGATCACTGAACGGTGATGGGCTCAACCTGCTTAAGTTGGAGGCTAATAGTTCTTCACAATTCCCTCCTCCTCCTCCGTCTTACTCTCATCCTCCTCCTCCTCCTCCTCCATCAGGGGCATCACTGTGAAGGATCAAGACCCACCCCAGGAGCAAGAGATGTCTTCAGAATCAGACCGATGTCCCGGGAGGGCAATGGCAGCATCGGGCACTTCCTTGGGTTCTTGCCCAGAGGTCTCCCCATCCCAGCCTCCGGCCCTTCGAGAAAGCACAATGTCATTGGCCTACAGGGCTTGACTTCTCCTTGAATCCCCCCTCACTCGCCCCATATCTCTTTATGTATCTGTACATCCATACATGATGCTTAACCTAAGGTGACTTCCCCTGATTTTTTTTTTCTTTCTTCCTTTCTTTTTGTCTTAGTTAGCTTTGTTTGGATCAATCGAGAGCTGATGGCAGCATATGTAAATCAATGTGGTGGACTGATTGAAAAATGGAAAAAACCAGTGAGCGAATCGATTTTTCAGAGTTCCATTAATGACAGAACTGCTTCCTGTTGTAGTCTCTCCTCCATCATCTTATATATGCGTGAGAGAAGTAAAGAGACTGCTTACTCGGTGGATCTTTGCCATCTTCTTTCTTGTCATTCGGTTATAACATTTAACACGGTACCAGTGATATATTCCCGACGAACATCTTATAAGCTCAGTGGTCTGGTACAATGCTTGACACTTACCACGTGTACTAATCTAATCAACTCTTGCTGAGAATATGCATAAATATTTGCTCTTCATATCTGCATAATTCCAAGCGCTGCCTCCGTGGATAATTCAAGTTCCTCGCTATTCCTGAACGCTTCTTGCATGCAAACAATTTTCCCTCTTCAAAAGGTACATGTAGCTAAATTCTTTCCCATAAATTAAACCACTGAAGAATGTCCGGTGTTGGGGCTTTGGACAGAAGGGAAAGGCAAAAGTTTGTCGACAGCTTTTCGGTTGGCTAATATTCTAGTTTTCATCCGTATGTATCCTTTCATATGCAAAAATTAATTGGACCTTGAGCAGCTCGTGCCCAATCAAGATCATCCGTCCATATGGGTAAAGTTCTTATAATTATGAATTTTCACTCAAATTCGAGACTTTTGACTCAACCAAAAAAGGCAAGGAACCACCTAGACTTGGCCACTGTGCTATTTTAATAAGGTAAAGAAACAGTCACCGCCCGCTGCTTTCACTGCATGAGCGCAGAAAGTATGGTATTGGCGACGTAAAGAATTTGTCGACAGGAAGCGGAAATGCAGCAGCAGCAGCTGCAAGCTGGGTGCCATAATAAACAAATCAGACTTCAACCTCTACGTATCCATTATTCAATTCAAAAATTGAAAGTGAATTATATGAAGACGACGACGACGGAGTACAATTCCTTCCATGAATTACGGATAAAGCGAAAAGAGAGGAAAAAAAAAAATGATGGGGAAGTGGGGAGTGTATATGTGAAGCTTACCCACGCGAGGCATTATTGCGGCAAATTTGAGCACTCAAAAGCCTCCATCAATGGCAGGCTCATTGAGCCCTTATGAGTGTATTGAAGGTATTCTTATGAGGTCCAGAGGTCTATCCCGATCAAGTTCGGTAAATCGTACCCAAAATATCAGACTTCGAGTAGATCATTATATATGTATATATATTTTTTGTAGTCGGGGCACGCTGATGTCAAGTTGAGTACGATGAAATAGAAACGGAGTGCGTAGAATGAGCATGCGGTATTGGATCGGTTTGAGGAAATCCTAAAATGGTAAACCGACATCATAAACCAAAAACCTGAAGCGGACTACCCGGGTCGTCCATCTCCACGTCCTTATTCGTGGCCCGATCTGGTTTCCGTACAGCCTGGGCGCTATTAGAAAGTGAGCTGATCTTCTGTACGTTGAGCTGAACCATGTCGAACCGGAGAAACCATCTGTGAGCAAACAGATGGACTGCACGGGGGCCCGAGATGAGCTCGTGGGGCTAGCAGATCGGTCGTCGATGTGATCCGGGGAATAGTTCACCAAGTAGCTGACTTCGAGTCACGGACTAGTACTGCTCCCTATTCCATGACCTTTGGGTGGATAAAAGAGAGCTATGACGTCTTATTCGGACAGGGATTATATGATTCTACGACTTATCGTTTCAGTCGTATATGTGAATGTTTATGTCTATTCTTGTCTGTACCACATATTTTATTTTGATGGTGTAAACTCATACACATACATTTGGCCAAAATGTAACTTACATATATATATATATAAATATAGAGAGTTTTGAAGTGTTCGAATAAGTTTTATATATTTTTTTATGTTATATACTGAAGTTCATTCCGTTACAATTTGCCTACGTGCCAAGTTAAGTGTACCATTCCGCCGAATGACAAGTGGACGGAGTTTAACACCGTCATGCCCGTATCGACGAATGGACAAAAACGTAAGCGAACGTATAAGATTTATTTGATCACTTTAAAATCCATCAGACTTGTTTGGTTTTCCCGACTTAAAGGACGGACGGTCCATTCATATCCGACCCATTTCCATTTGGATATTCAATATCAAATATGTGTTGCCTATGCCAGGGGAGTTTTGGTAAGATTAAACTTACCAATGAGACTGGGAAACAGTATTTCTAGATGTCATTCCAATCAGGCCTTCAGCGGTAGAGGTCACCCAGAAAAAAAAACATCCATACAATAATATTAGCATGTACATCCAACATCAGACTGTAGGACGTGGTCGGACAGTCTGTATATATATATATATATATACACATGTTCTTCGTACCCTACCATGGTCCACCCTGTACATATTAAATGGAGAATCGTCCTCCCATCCAAAACTTTTTCTCGGACCTCTGTTGACCGAAAAGAAACTAGCAGAAAGAACAGCCACCGAGCTTTTTGTTCCTGTTTTCATGGGGGGAATAAAATGAAGAAAATCAGATGATGAAACCCTAGATAGGTTAATTATGTTCTCCATCAGAAAGGAGGATAGGTGAGGGCTAGGACGAGAAGGGGGGCATGAACAAATGGGTGCAGGAGTTTCACTGGTTATAATCGAATTTGGACGTCCTTAACCCATATCGCCGGCAATAATGCCACATCAAATCCCCCATTATGTCGAGAAAGCTCATTTTACCTTATCTTAGTTCCCAATTTAATCATATGGCTTGTGGAATACACTTTGTGATTGCCATCATGATGATCTCCATTGGAGGACGTGGGGGGCTCCTATGCTGGGGATGTTGATGGAAGTGATTCACTGGGAGAGCAGACACAGGAAGGAACGAACCCTGGAAATCTTCGGCTAATCATCGTGTGTCTTCGAATCGAATCCTAAGAACTGCTCGCTTTCCGCACGTATTGTTGTGCAAAGTTGGTGAATAATGAATCTCTTCTTGCTCTTCCTCTCCGCATTTTATGGTAATGAACATTTCTCGTTGTCACCCGCTTCCCAGAGCTTTTCGGGCATGGTTGGTGTAGGCAGCTAATCAGTATGGCTATATGAGAACAGCTTAGGATCATCATCGCTCGGGGAAGATGAAGATGATCGGAACCGAGGCTTTGCAATGCCTCTCGTTGAATCCAGCAAGAACAGAATCAGGAATTGTTGAATGATTCAACGGAACTATGGCTGAGAAGGGGTTGATTTCATGGAAAGAGTCTTCAAAAACAAAATTTAAACTGTTAAGCACACACACACACACGGCCGTTTTCTTTCGGGTCTTTTTCCCAGTTTCAGGAAGGACTCCGATGCCTAGAACCTGTCGTCAATTGAGAACTCTGCAGCCAGTGAATGAAGTCATTGTTATCCCTTTTCATGAAACTTTTGAACAAAAGCAACATATTATTCATTCATCAATCCATCGGTTCTTCAGACATTTATATACCTTTCTGAGAAAACCAAACTGATAGATATTTCGAGTATTAGGAGTGGCCATGGCTCATAGTGAGAAGGTTGAGAGATTCCAGGGTTACCAAAACTAATCCCTCTTGCAGCAAGGCTTGACCCTGCAGCATCTGTTTACCCGAACTGAGAGATGGAACACTTGTCCATCTACATGCCTAAGTGCTGGATGAACGATCCTCGACTTGGCCCATGAAGCATAAAACAGTTCCATGTCAGAGGACGAGAACCAGTTATTGCTCAGGTCCAATAGTTCCAACTGCCTTGCTAAGCTGATTGCAGCAGAAAGCTCCTCGATAAGTTGGTGTTTCAGGAGACATACCCTCCCGGAAGAGCTAGCACAGCTCCGATCCATTCCAAAAGGATCGGGTTCTTGTCCTACCCTCTCATCTTCACTATCAGCAACTTCGAGTTGGCCATACTCATGGTTTATGGCACACAAATTGTTCCGCATTTGGAGAGGAGAAGGTTCTGTATTCCTGGCATTTGTTTCTGAGGATTCTGGTTTTCCTTCTAGTGTTGTCTCACAATGGAAGGCTTCTTTTCCAGATCCATTAATGTTATCAGCGAGATCAAGCTCTTTTATGGAGCTATAGCCTGATATGTCCACAATAACAGCAATGTGATGCAGAGAATTTGGTTTTTCAAGTATTAGCACATAAATTAAGATGAGCTATCAGGATCAAACCGCATAAGGCCTGAACTATCTGAAGAACTCCAGAAAGACCAAGTTTGCACTTATTCAACACCAATATGCTTATGCTGCACATACGGTTTCCAAGCATTGATGCCAATGCACTGGCTCCCTGCACCAAATATATCTAAAAGTTATCAGTAAGAACTCAAGCAGTGTACAATAGACACACCGTGACTAGAGCAAATAAGTAGATAGTTGACCTCTTGAGTGATACTGTTGCCTCCCAAATTCAGCTCCAAAATTCCACCAAGTAGACCATTGGTGCTAAATTGGGAAAAGTAGTTGGGTGACAGTCCACAACAAGATATGTCAAATTTCACGAGTTCATGGGTCTCACACAACAATGATTCTGTTAACTGTAGTGCCCCATCCTGCATCCAACATGAAGTTGACACTGAGCTAGCAAGCAAAGGCAGAAAGTATCAGCCTGTGGCCTTCAAGTTCAATTTACTTACAGTTCCAATACTCGTGCAGCCAAGCATTAGTCCAGACAGAGAAGAGGTTTTAACCAGTTGACAGAGACTGTCAACAACCATTTTTGTCAACTTCAAGCCACTGAGACTCAGTTCTGAAAATCTGCAGGAGAAAGGATGCAAATAATGTTATCTCATTTCAAGACATCGACATGGTTTTGCTTTAAGTTGCCAAAAGTATAAAGGAGAGTGAAGAAGACCTAGTAAGAGTGCCAAGTTTGGACAGTAACTTAACGATGGCATTTCCCGATATATTTTCATTATGTCCTATCAAGAAGAGAGTCAAAATATTATAATTTTCCTTTCACTGTAACCTGAAAGAAGCATATCCAACAAAGCCCTTTTTAGAACCGAGTACCTATCCATAGTTGTGAGAGCATGGATCCAGCATCAATTGCATCAACAATCTTCTCAATTGTTCTGGATGAAATAGAACAGCGTTCAATGTTCAAACTGTAGAGGGCTGCAGTATAGAAGCTGGTTAGAACAAATAACGAAAATCCCCTGAACCCAATTAGACAACTAAACAAGTTGATGATGATTCATTTTAGGTACATAAAGTCATAGTTTTTCCCTTTTTATCGTTTTGCAACTGCAGGAGCTGTTTACCTTTGCAATTTTTCAGAATTGTTGAAATATAAGATCCACAAGCATCAGTCAGGCGGTTCCCAGAAATATTGAGCATCACCAAACGCTCAAACAAAACTGGACATTCACATATCTGCAGTTTATATTTGGTTAAGCTAGTCAAACCTTGTTCTTATAAAACCAGTCTCAATCCACATTGACTAGGAAAAGAGATATCAGGAAAGAAGCAGAATCTAATCTAGCCATATTGTTTAGTGAATTTGACACCCTCTACAAGTAAAGCTCAGGCAAAACAAATGGTAAATTAGGATCAGAAGATTAAAGCACATAAGAAAATTTGCTTGACTTCTCAGTTGACCTGAAATAAAGATGTTGGACCAAACCGATTGCAATGCAAATCCAGACTCAATTCCCCATAGTTCTGTCCTGATGAATTAAATATTTGTTGAAGTTTCTCCATCGTTCCATTTCCTGGAAGAGTGCCCCATAAAGAGATTAAAATTGGCCAGGAAAAGGTAAAGTAAATCATCTCACATGAACTGCTAGAAAGACACTTGTTGAGGAAGCAGACATGCTTCATTCTAGGAAGGTCGAATTAATTGGAGACTTAAACTAGCAACCAGCAACTCACCTAACAAATTGTGAGCAAGATTTAGCATTGCAATTGTTCCATGGGCATTTAATGCATTCAAAAGTGGAGTTATGGACACATCTTGCAATTCACAATCAGTCACCATTACTTCATCTTCCGAGACCTATTACAGGAAGCCCTCTCAGCATTGAATGCAATATTCAGAGAGTTTGGGAAATACTTTAAATTGCTCAGAGCAAGAGCATATACTACAGTAACTGGAAGTAAAGATAGTTTCATTTAATACTGAAACCTCCAGATTGTAGAGCCTTGTCAGCAACTTCAAGTTTGGTGCCTCCGATAAGTCCTCACAGCAGTCAACATATTGCTTCATTAGAGGCTTATGGATCAAACCTGCAAGGTGCTATTACAATTTTATCTTGCTCCATATAAGTTCATTCCAAAATTGAAAAAGAAAAGCAGAGCATACCACCAATTAATGCTTCAACTGAACCATTCTCAAGAAGATCATCTAGGCCTTCAAAAGCTTCCAACGATTCAAATATTCTATCACATATTTTAAGTTGTTTGATGATTGGCAGGAGACCTATTTAGAGGAGGACAAAGATGAGAAACCATTAAACAATGGAAAAATAATAGGTCAAGCAAAAGGATAGCCATTAAACTCGGACTGTTTTTTTGTTATATTTTCCAACAACATTCCAAAACAAAACACTCTTCGGCTTGGAAAAATGAAGTTGCATATATATTTACCCTTCATTCTCTTCTCTGCAGGAAGCTGTAGATAGTACAGACATGCCAACTGAGCCTTCAGGGATTCAATGCTGAGATTGCCATTAGACAAGCAGGAACCAGCCTCAACACTTATCAGGTCATTGTCAATTTTGAATGTTATGTATCGCTGCAGTTAAATACAACATTGCATGTTAAAGTAGAGAATTTCACCAGAATTTATTGTCATATTTGCAGAGACATCAATTAGTAAAATGAGTAGCAAAATCACATGGCTTTGTTCATAGCAAGGTCAAATGATGTTTCTGGCCATGAATAGATCCCTAAATTTTGCTTATCAAACCTGAAGTGCATGTACTATATCCTCTCAAAAACATGCCATTCACACCAAATACCTTATTAATGATAATGATAGGATAGGAAACTGCAAAAATGCTTCAATAGAAAGGCAGAAATGCTCCAATGGGAAGCTGCAAACAAGGCAGTATATGCTACCTAATATTTCTTAAACTCTGTAGGGCAAGACAAGGCAAGACAAGCAACAATTACTCACTTCAAATTTACCAGCCAAAGCACAAGATCCTGAATTAGCAGCAATCTGCTTATGCAACAAGGTCTCTGCAGCATCCCAAATGCATTTTGAGCCTCCTGAGATGGCATTAAGATCATTACTGTATGATCTAAGCTCTTTTCCATTTTGTAAAGCCAATTTACCAGAACTCCCTTTTCTATAAGAACATGTGCTCTCTTCAAGATTGATTCGATTGTATGAATTTATAGCACATCCAGATGCATTGCTTACTGCAACTGGACTTCTTTTACACTGGACTGCAAGTACAAAAAGAGAGTGAAAGTCAGCATTTCTCAATGGAAGATGGGAATGCAAACATAAAGTTGGCCAGGCATACAACCATTTCCACCAGAAGTGCCAATCCCTTCAACTGGACATTTTTCAATGCTTCCCTTAGAACCCCCTAGATCAGTTTGTCCATCATCATCTTCATCATCAGAAAGCACTAGGCGTACACGTTTACGACCGACAACTGTACCAGATGATCTTGCTGGACTTG
Organism: Sonneratia alba; assembly: GCA_900174645.1. Taxonomy (NCBI): domain Eukaryota; kingdom Viridiplantae; phylum Streptophyta; class Magnoliopsida; order Myrtales; family Lythraceae; genus Sonneratia; species Sonneratia alba. The sequence continues at coordinate 7,381,381 of FWPY01000060.1, forward strand.
TTGGAGAAACCACCTTCGACTTCCCTGGGGCATTGGACATCACAGGAAGGATAGTTGATTCCAACTTCGATGACCGCTTGCATCCATCAAGAAATGAGATTAAGGGGATATCATCATTTATCTCTTCTACATAGTTAGATTCCATTTCACAAGCATTGGATATACTGTTCAGGGGAGAATTGCATGCTATAGAACAATCTTCACCCTCTGTGTCTGTCTCAGAGCAACAGTCTGCTCCTGTTTTCTGTGCTTCAGGCTTTCCATCATTAGACTGCTTCAACTTGTTAATTAGAAGTTGCAGCCGCCTGCATTAGTCAGCTTAACATATTATATCTGCCATCCCACTCTCTAATACTTATTCCAGGAAAAAAAAAGTATATTTTGTGGCTTAACCAAGAGTTCGACCTTGCTTCTTCAGTGTTGTCAAATCTGATCATGTGGCTGTAATGCATGTTTTCTAGGGCAGTAAGCTGAACGGATGGAAGATTAGCTTGTATAGCAATCCTGCAATAAGGCATACAGGTTGATCACTAGCATAAAAGGACCTGAGAAGGAATGATTCTGCATTTGGATCTGTGTCACTAGCTCTTTTGCAAACTGATTTTCTCTCACTGGAAGGTGAATCCACTAAGAGGAAACAAAGAACAATATCCTACATAAAGGATGTGATTACCTATAACCTTCTTCATAGGCATTCAGTGCACCTGTCCAATCTCCATTGCAGTCAAAAACAGCGCCAATATTTATCTTCACTAGTGCTTGCCCCTTAATATCATAGCACAGGTTATGTAAATGAACCACCAAAGGCACAAGCATGCATGTACAAAGACTTCTTACCAACATAAAGTATATCATTTATTGATCACCACATCCACAATCAGTTTTTTAAACATTCAGGGAATCTTCACATAAGATATAAGGAAAAAGATTCCTAGCACATTTACCATTTGTAACCCACCTCCATGTTACCAATAGCCTTGTACATCTCCCAACTCTTATTATACCATTTAAGAGCTTTAGAAAAGTTCCTGAGCTTCTGGTATGATTCCCCAATGACAAGGCAAGAATCGCTCAACTTTTCTTTGTCATGTAGCTCTGCAGCAACTCTTTTCTTCTGCTTGGTAAATTCAAGATGCTGCAAGAGGAGACCAGAATCACAGTAAGAGAGAACATTGAAAACACAGAAGTGCCACAAAACTCTGCCTATATGATCACTTCTTCAGACCTACCGCATTTTTCTATGTATAGGAACAATGAAGAAGCTCCACGGACAAGATTGAGCCAGTCAAAAAGGCAATTATAATCTTCTACATAATGCATGAGTACTCAATGAGCTCCTAAAGAGCAACTCTAGAGCGTATCTAGCATGTGATAAATAATGAATATTTTACCATTGCTATGACACTTCAAGGCACTTAAATGTTGATCATGTGATTAATTCCTTCATGAACTTACACTCTAAGTCAGATAAGATGACTATACAGCTAGAACCTTATCTCCTCAATCCATAGAAGTTCATCATTTTACATCACCACGAGCACGTGAGGAAAAGAAATGTTAAAGAATAAAATTTAAACATAATATACGACTTACCTTTGTCCATGCAAAAATTATGCTCGATTTCTCTATAAGTGAATCAAGAGATCTGTTCTGCTTCAATAGACACTTCCTTTCACCAGGAGAACCTCTTGCTGCTGCCAAGCTTCGTGCAAGCTTCTTCAAGTTTTGCTCCTCAATCCTCAATTCATCCATCACCTTAATCGCTTTTTCTACAATATTGAGATTTTGCTCAATTTGCTCGACCAAAGCATCCTCATCCTCCAAGGATTTTGCCAGATGAAGTCCCTTGTTATAGCAAACATGTGCCTCATCGTACTTTTGAACCCTGTAATGCAATTCTCCAAGGTTAATGTAACCCTTTGCCTCACCTTGGCAGTGTTTAATTTTCTTACAGATTATTATGTCCTTCTCAATGTGGTCCTTTGCCTTATCCCACTTCCTCAGCTCCATGTAGACATTTCCAAGATTGTGATGCAGCCTGCTTCGACCAGCATCATCTTCAGGAACCTCTTCTTCATCGCATATCTCTAGTCCTTTAATCAGTATGTCTCTGGCCTCTTCCAAGTTATCAATGTCAAATTCTAGCATACCAATGTTGTTGCAAGCATCAATATATTCATTCAGGAAAGAGGATTTGCCAATTGGCGGGTTATCCTTCAGTGTTTGGGCAAGCTTCATAGCAGACCTGAAGTATTTCTTTGCATTTCGAACTGAAATATGATCATCAGAAGATCTTAGAAACATTTCATGATATGTCCGACCAAGCTGTGTGCTAGCTCTCTGCTGTTCAACAAGGTCATCAGAGTCTTTTGCAAGCTCCAAGTGTTTTTTCTACCATTGATAGGTGAAATCAAAGTAACTGTTAGTAACTGCCTTCATCTTCAATTATACAAACAACATTTTTGAATTGAAATTGGCAGTCAATTCGGCTTCTGCACCAACTATAGCTTCAGCTAAATAATCAAACTCTTTCACAGAACACCAACTTGCTAGTCAGATCCCTGTCATATATCAGTCCACAAATAATGGTAAATGCCAACTAATACTGGAGAAATCCCACTTCGAATCTAATATTTTCTTGAAATTCCGGCACAAGGAAAATCATCGTCAGTGGAATTCTGAAGAGCAAATTCAAGAGAGTCCTCTCAACTAAGACAACTCCTCTGGTTCTCGACTTCCCTTTCCGGGAAAAATGGAGCTTAAATTTTTAATTTTTCATGTATTTCAATGGAACTTCGAAGCACAGGACAATAACAAACATGTTCTCTGCGAAGTCTGAGAAATGGAGTTCATTTCTAGCGAACCAACAGCTGATCAAAACGAAATTCATCTATATTCTCGTCTATACCTGATAAACGAGGGCGTCCTTGAAATGCTCTAGGCGGAGAAGGACCTCGCCGAGTGACTGACACGTGGGGAGCAGCTGCTTCACTGGCAGGTGCTTCAAGGTGACGTCATAGTCCAGGCGGAGCCACCGGAGGGCCTCCACGTACTCACCGTGGTTCTTCAGGATGTTGCCTACCGTGTTCGCCCAGCGCGCCTCCTCCTGCCTGTTCCCCTCCGCCTTGGCGCTGCGGTACGCCCGCTTGGCCGAGCTCAGCTCTGCATCTTCTCTACCCATCTCTAACGCACTCCCGGAGCTCCGTCGGCCTTTCCTGGGAATCGTGAGGTTTAGGGCTCCGCCAATTTCACGATCTGAAGGAGATATGCCGTGGATTTCTAACCTTTCTGGCGGGGCTTTTTCATCGTTTTGATTGAGAATGTCCCGCCAAACCGCGGACCCGGCGAGAACGGGACGCTGTGACCCGACCCGAACGGATAACCCGGGAAAAGCCCTCCGTTTTAGCTAATTTATAAACATTTATTGATGATATTCCTTCCTTTTTTGGAGTTCATTATTATTTTTAGTTTCATCTTATATATAAAATATAGAAAATTTCTGTTATGGAGAAAATGGACTCTTCTTTCAAATAATGCATTTTACACAACAACTATACCATATTAGAAGAGAATTATTTAATATTTACAATTTTCAGGATTTATTAATTTATTTTATTATTTATTTAACTTTTTAAAATTTTAATAATTTTTTTATTAAACTAACCATTGAATAACATACATTCTCCTTCTTTGGAAGGCAAAATGAGTTTTTTTTTCCATGGCTAATGCATAACAAAGATCCTAACCCTCAAAATCCTAGTTTTTTAAATCAAATAGAGCCAACCAATCAGCCTGGTTCGACTGGAAACTAAATTGTTATTTAATGTGACTTACTTAATTAATTCAAATATAATCTAAATCAAAGTAGGTTCATCTAAATTGGTTGATTCTCAGTCCGACCAATAAATATAAGTGAACTGGTCGATTTTTGATGAATTAAAATTATTTTTAAAAAGAAAAAAAAATCAATTCTAGCATCTGTTTAAAAAAATATTTATACCATATTTTATTTTTATTATATTTATCTTTTTCTAAAATTTTATATTATAATTGATATTTTATCCTAAACTTGTATTTAGTATGTGATATTTTAATTTATAATAATTAATTATATATAATCATTGTAATTTATTAAATAAGTGATTCAATCATAAGCCCATTAATATATATTTTAACTGAATGCGATCGGGTATAATTTTAAAAATTATGCTCGAAATGCAAAGTTGTCCGTCCCTATAATTTTAAAAATTATGCTCGAAATGCAAAGTTGTCCGCCCTCGATGACGAAGTGGAATGGAAGTTCCCATCTTCTCTGCCAATGTGTACACGGCGCAACCTACGGGAGACGTGGCTGTTCTTCCCCTTCCACGGCGTGGTATTTCAGTTAGCCGATCGAAGCTACGTAACACGCGCCATCTCTGGTATCAGCTGCACGGGACTCCGACAGGCAATGAGTCACCGTTCAGAGTCGTGTACGAACGACCGCGTCGACCGACCCGACAGTGTTATAGCACCATAGTAGTCTACGGAGCGACCCGCTTGAGGAGACCGGTATGGTCGGAACCTTCCTCCCTTCCTACCCTCGTCTTAACTTTCCAAAATAATCCTCGCCGCATAAAGTTTAATATTTAATAATCGCTATATTTTTTTAGAAAAACATTATGCTATAATGGCAAATTCAATAACCATATAACTACTTGCTCACGAGTGAACATCTAGTGTTATTTTAATTAATCACAATATTCAACAAAATTTTAAATCTAATATAGCTAAATTATAATTTTTTAACCAATGATTGTCAATACTATTCATAATTTTAATTTTTAATGTGAAATTAAATCACATCAAAAATTAATCAATATATGAATTTATGAGTCGAACCATGATTAGTTTTACTAATGCACACAATACTTTGTTACAGCAAAGCCTTTTCTATATATGTATATATGTGTGTGCGCGTGCAAGTTGGAAGCCCTAAACAAAATAAGAATCAAAGCTGCGTAGGAAGAGAGAATCCGTTTGAGTTTGAATCGGTCAGCCAACCTTCCCGAAGAACAGCCACCTTCAGCCATCCATTTGGAACGGGGACTGATCACTCAGGTCGCTTTCTCCCCTTAAATGAGACTTCTAACTGATGATTATATTTCTCTCCGCTACATTTTTTAACTCTTTCTTTTTAATATGAGACATGCATAATATTTAAAAAATTAATAAATTTTACAATATACTAATAGAGATGCGACTATATTATTTAACTGATAATAATTTTTTATTTACAAAACTAAAACTCAGATTTTAATTTTTAAAAAAAGTCGACCCACATTATTCCCTTTAACCATAATTGTGATTAATTTATTTTAATCAGACCGCGTATTTGTCCAAGGACATTTTAAAAAATAAAAAAGAAGCCGTCACATTGACTGGTCTCGTGGTGTCCGCAGAATCAACAATATATGTGTTAAGAAGGAAGAGGTGAAGGAATGCACATTTTCTGGCATCTCCTGTTATGGCAGCTCCCAGTCTCTTTCGTCTTCTTCTTCCACTTAACATTGCATTACTGTTCACACCAGTGGTTTCTCAGAAGAACTCGACCATACCCGTGGGCTCTTCTCTCTCCCCGGCCACCCCGAACAACTCCTACTGGCTGTCTCCGTCAGGAATCTACGCCTTCGGCTTCTTCCGGAGAGGCGGCGATGGCTACTCCGTCGGCATCTTCATGGCCGGCATCCCGCAGAAGACCGTCGTTTGGATGGCCGATCGGAACGGCCCTCCGGTACCAGGCAACTCCACCCTGATTTTCACTGCCAACCGTGGGCTCATCTTGCAGTCGACGCAGAGCAAGGTCATCGCCACCCCAAACGAGACCGCTGTCTCTGCCTCCATGTTGGACTCCGGCAACTTCGTCCTCTACAACTCCCAACAAAATGTAACGTGGCAGAGCTTCGACTGGCCGACCGATACCATCCTAGAAGGCCAGCACCTCTCAGCCAACCAGGAGCTGTTCTCGCCAGCCTCAGACACTGACCCGTCAACCGGGATCTTCCGAATCAAGATGCAAGAAGACGGGAATCTCGTCATGTACCCGACTGACACCCCTGGCATAGGTTCTTCTTACGCTTACTGGGCATCCGGCACCGTTGGAAGGGGGAACACCGTGACGCTCAATCTCGCGAGCAACGGCCTTCTCTACCTCATAAACGGTACCGGTGAATACTTGAAAAATATTACCAACGGAGGATACACAGGATCCGATATTGTTTACCGTGCCCGGATGGATCCGGATGGGATTTTTCGACTGTACTCTTATAACACGACGCAGAAAGGAAATTGGTCGACCGATTATTCATCGACAAACGACAAGTGCGATCCCAAGGGCTTCTGTGGCGTCAACAGTTTCTGCATCAACAACGATCAAGTTGCTGATTGTGAGTGCCTTCCGGGGTTTGACTTTGTGCACACCGGCAACAAAACATCCGGCTGCGAAAGGAGTTTTTTAGTGCCGAGCTGCAAGGCAGCGGATTTGAACTTTAGCATCTCATTGCTCGCCAACATTGAACTGGAAGATAATTACTACGCAGAGGTGGCTGTTCAAACCGAGAACGATTGTCGGGAAGAATGCCTGCAAGACTGCAACTGTGAAGCCGCAACTTATAGCCAAGATAGATCATGCAAAAAACAGAGGCTCCCTATACGCTATAGTCGGAGGAATCTTGGGACTTCAGATACACTCTTCGTCAAGGTTGGACAACCTGGGGGCGTGCCGACGAGGCCTCAAGGACGAAGAAGAGAAAGGATCCGTGTGGACGCTTTAGTAGTAAGCTTGTCATTCACAGTACTTGCAGTGATAACTATAGTAATCTGCGCGATCTTTATCTATAGGAATCGTCGTGTTTCGCTGTATAGAACCGTCCCTGCAGACCACAGCCGTGGGATTGCTGACGATGTTGCACCGAGGTCATTCACTTACAATGAGCTCGTCGAAGTGACACGAGATTTTCATGAAGAGATCGGGAAGGGAGCTTTTGGAGTTGTGTATAAAGGGACCTTGTCTAATGGACAAGATGTTGCTGTTAAGAGGCTGGAAGGAGTATCCACCGATGGCGAAAGAGAGTTCCAAACTGAGATGAAGATCATCGGGAGGACCCATCACCGAAACCTCGTCCGGCTGCTCGGTTTTAGCCTTGATGGATCGAGTAGGATGCTTGTTTATGAGTACATGAGGAACGGGTCGCTTGCTGATCTTCTCTTCGCGGCGGAGAAGCTGCTCTCCTGGGAAGTCAAGATGAGAATCGTGCGCAACATAGCCAGGGGTCTCCTTTACCTCCATGAGGAGTGTGAGACTCAGATCATCCACTGCGACATTAAGCCCCAAAACATTCTCATCGATGAGCACTATTGCGCGAAGATATCCGATTTCGGGTTGTCAAAGCTGCTGAAGCCAGACCAGAGCAACACCTTCACCAAGATCCGGGGGACGAGGGGCTACGTTGCCCCGGAGTGGCACAAGAACCTTCCCATCACGACGAAAGCCGACATTTACAGCTTCGGGGTGGTGCTGCTGGAGATCGTATGCAGCCGGAGGAACATGGACCAGAGCCTTCCTGAAGATGAGATCATCCTCGAGCACTGGGTCTACGACTGCTTCCAGGCAGGCGAGCTGCAGAGATTAGTCAGTGAAGGGGACAATGTCGAGAGGAGACAGCTCGAGAGGATGGTTAAGGTTGCTATCTGGTGCACACTGGAAGAGCCTTCGCTTCGCCCATCGATGAGGAAGGTTCTGCTGATGCTCGAAGGCACCGTAGACATCTCGGATCCTCCTTGTCCCACTTCGTTCATCACCTGCATCTGAAGCTGCTCTTTGGGGTTATCGGTGGAATTGTTGCAAATAGTAAGTGCAATGCCGTGATTTGTTCCAGTACAATTAATGAGTTTCGATTTCCACTGAACGTTAGTCAAAACTCCAACGAGAACCAACTTTGCCATGTTTGGCTATTATGCAAGATCTGTTTCCCTTCACCATATTATTCTCATGCACTGCTTCCCAAATCTTCGAATCGTGGAATGCAATTACATGGTCAAGAAATACATGCTCCTATATAATGAATACCCAAAAAGGCAATGGAATCTGTGATTTCATTACGGAGTCGTGCGCATGTTTCGCCCATCGCCAAAAAGCCATGTAGATGTTGAATTAGGACATCGGAGCAAGCGTGAGGCAACTTCAGAAGAAATTCTCTGTATGAATCAAATTCCTTTTCAGATATCTCAGTTTGTTGAAAAGAAGTAGAATAATAAAAATTACCCGATCCAGAATCTGTCGCAACTGTAATGCTATTGAAATCTGCATATTATTTCTACCAGAAATAGTAATACAATTGATCTCATGAACCGCTGTGTAGCTTCATCCAAAGAAAACATGAGGGGTCAAAGAGCCGTGGATGGCCGTCCTTCGTTTTATTCTCTCTAGTCAAAGTCTGTCGGGTTCAAAAGAAGGGGGACAAGCGATCCTTTTCTTCCGACTCGTACTCTATAGAAGGAGACAGGAGGAGATTAGCAATGGGCATTTCTGTTGACGACCATGACCAAACCGAGTACCTCTTTGTCTCGGCTCAAAGTCAATATTGCACAAAACTCAATTTCAATCGTGGAAATCAACGAGTGCCATTATTGATCGGCCCTTTGGATACGTTCTGGATTTTGTTGGGCACAGAACAGCGTGCTTGTAATGTCCACTGGGTGCTCATCGCATCCTCGAAATCCCGCCACTGAAATATGAACAGCAGTCATGATTCTCGACTCATTTCGTGTTCTTTTTAGCAGCTGTAATCTCCATGAGTTTCTTGATCATCGTGCACAAAAAAGGTCATCAGACCGAGCAATCTATGTGCGTCTCCAATCCGAAGGCAAAGATGACAGCTTAAATTTATCTAGAACTGGGTTTCTAATTTCCCAAGGACTGTTTCCTGGGTGAGATGTGGAATATTGGAATCTACGATACATACCAATGAGCAGGCAATGGGCTCTCGGTCACCAACTACATAAGATGATACATAATGAGGTCTTGCTGATGAAGCGGAATGAAAGTTCCCATCTTCTCTGCCAATGCGTACGCGGTGCAACTTACGGGAGTTACTAAGCTCAATCTCCTATCGAATTATGCATAATTTTAATCGATACATTTATGTCAATCCAAAAATTAATAATAAAATCAAATCGTGGTCGGTGATTTTTCAATTAAAATTGAGATATTTTAAATATTTATATTACATAACTCTTATATATTTAGACATTACAAATTGATTTTGGCTCTCCTCCCTCCGTGATGTGATATTTCAGTTAGCCCGTTGAGCTACGTAACATAAGTACCCATGCAAAGCCGTGTACGAACCATCTGAACTCAGTTTCTCCGAGACAACCTACCCCCATCTAGTCTGTTGAGTGACCCGCTGGACGGGACGGTCATCTATAATTAATTTCTACACCTGCATGCTATGAAGTTTGGAGTTAGAGGAGTGATAAGTAATTTATCATTTAAAAAAATCTCGAGTTCAAGATTTTGCATATATAGATATTCCCCCTAAGAGTTTCACCCGTTATACCAAACGTGTGATCCGGAGTAACAAACGGATTAATTAAGTATGATTAACTGAAAAATATCATCTCGCCGCTGATAGGACCTACTTAGATACCGTGTCCGACAACCTTAAAAAAACCTTCCTTCCTAACCTCAGCATAACTTTCCAAAATTAATGATATCATTAAGAGCCTGTTATAATATGTGAAATCGTAATCTTGGAGGGAATTTGAATTTTATTAAATCTAATGATAGTAAATTTTAAATAACTAAGTTACTGCTCTATGTGGTCTCTAAATCTCACTTGAGGTCAACCATGATTGGCTGTAATTAATGCACACAATACTTAATTACACGAAAGCCTCTTCTATGTATATGTATATATACACACCTATGTATGTATATCTGTGTGCGGGTGCAAGTTGGAGGACCAAAAACAAAATAAGAATCAGAGCTGCGTAGGAAGAGAGAATCCGTTGACTTTGAATCGGTCAATCAACCTCTGTTACGACCCGAAAATCCGACAGAGTTTCCCATGTATTTAGGACTAACCAAGAACGCAAAACCTGTTATAACTCAGCTCAACACGCCAAACCCAGCCACATCCATCCACAACCATTTCCAAAACAACAGTTTTCAACCACCAGATATTTAGGTCGTGATATGAAATCACACTATACAAGACTTCTATACATACCCTATCAAAATAAACTTATCCTAGTTGATCCCCGGGTCTATTTGGGCGGCTCCACACGGCTGAGTGTCCTCCCTATCTGTAGAAAAACAATTTGCAGAGAGTGTGAGCTGCAACTCAGTGAATACAAAATTCCAGAGTTGAATAACATGTGGCTCACCTATATCCTTACACGACCGTATCAACTCATATGATTTATCTACCATGGACATGGGGCCATTGGCAACTTGGCCAACTTCGCACGACCCACCTAATGCAATGCATGTAACAAGTATGTCAAACAATAACCATGGGGTCGCATTACCTCTGCGACAGAGTTATGGCGGTACCGTTACTCCAGCTCTCCCCAAAACAGTACCACGACCCCGCACCTCAATCATTTCCTAGCATTCTACTTCCCGTGCCCCTTCCCTTCGCACGCACGCGGGGGCCGCCTATTAATCTCTGGCGGTAAGAGTGGACCCGTCATCCTCAAGTCTTTCTCTTTTTCTTTCCTCTCCTCTCTGGTCTTTGTTTTTCATGACAGGGTCCGTGGGGAGTCAACTCACATTTTCCACTGGGGTCACAGAGCCAGTGTCACTCATGTCCCATGCTTATATCTCGCCGGGAACCCGCGGCAGATCAGTAAGGCCCATTTCTATTCCGCCGGCTTAGCGGTCACCATGGTTATACACAAGCACAAGCAATATGCAAGATGAATGAATGAATGCATGCCCACTACCGGTATCACGCAGATATCTATCAGCTACTCAATTCTCGATCATAACTGCTATAAACCAAAACACGAACAGATCATTCCACAATGGAAGAATGTACTCACTACCCTCTTAGTCGATCAAATTCACGAAGCAGGGTCCTCAAGGTGTTGATCCCGGTTCTCCTCAGCACCTATCATATCACTCACAAGGAGATCAATATATACAACCACGTCAGTAATCTATCTTCACCCACCATATTCAGGTCAAAAGGTATTCTAGCGAGTTAAGGAAAAGTTCTAAGGATTTGAGAGGGTTTAGGGCTGTTCCACCGACTGATCTAAAGAGATGAGTCCTTCCTCGGCATCCCTCACTGCTGTTATCCCTTTTTCTCTTCACCAGCAGTTACTCCCGGCCACACAGAGGAACAGAAAACCCTTCAGCAGAACCGAAACGACCACACTAGCAGCACTCACTACGCTTCTCAGCTGGCAACACTCGAACCTTAACAATTATAGAGACTCAAACTCCCAGCAGCAATGACACATAGATCTCAGTCATAGCGATTCCCGGACACCAAATCAGCAGTAACCTAAGGAGGGTTTTGGGTACCCGAGATTCTCACCTCAACGCCCGAAGTCGACAGCAGGACAATGGAGCCTAGAACCACGTTCTGATCTGCAGCAGGTCCTTTCTTCCGAGCTCGATTTGCTCCCACAGCGGCAGATGGAGTGGAGACGGATTGGGAAGGCCGGAACCCTAGTTTGCCCTAATTTCTTCTCTCTCTCGCGCTGGGGGAGGTCGGGGGGAAAAGGAAAACGCGACTAAGGGAGGAAGGAAGGAGGGAGGAGGAAAATAGGGCCGGGGGACAGACGGGCCAGCTAAATGGGCGGGCTCTCCTCGGGCCCAAGCCCGTGGGCTCATAATTCCTCCCCACTAATTCAGAATTTCGTCCCCGAAATTCAGTCACCTATGCCAGGGAAAAGGTCGGGATAGTTGCTCCTCATGGCTTCCTCCGGCTCCCAAGTTGCTGTCTCCTTTGACTGGTTCCTCCACCGGACCTTCACTACCGGTACTCGTCTGGTCCGTAGGACTCGTTCCTTCCAATCTAAGATCTCCACCGGTTCTTCCTCATACTTCAAATGCTCATTCAATTCCACTGGTTGATAAGTAAGGACATGAGAAGGATCGGGGACATACTTGCGCAACATGGAGATATGGAACACATTGTGTATGCGAGATAGGTCCGGAGGTAGTGCCAATCGGTATGCCACCTTGCCCACTCGCTCTAGGATCTCATATGGTCCAATGTACCGGGGGCTGAGCTTGCCTTTCTTGCCAAATCGCATGGTACCTTTCCAAGGAGATACCTTCAAGAAAACAAAATCACCTACTTGGAATTCTAAATCCTTTCTGCGCTTGTCGGCATAGTTCTTTTGTCGATCTTGGGCAGTCTTTAATCTTTCCCTTATAACCTTCACCTTGTCCGTGGTCACATCCACAATCTCTGGCCCAATCAATTTTCGTTCCCCAACCTCGTTCCAGCACACCGGAGTTCGACAGGCCCTTCCATACAGTGATTCATACGGTGCCATTCCAATACTGGAGTGATAACTATTGTTGTAGGCAAACTCTATGAGTGGTAAGTGTTCATCCCAGCTACCTGAAAAGTCTATAACGCAAGCCCTCAACATGTCCTCTAGTGTCTGTATGGTCCGTTCTGATTGTCCATCAGTCTCTGGGTGAAATGCAGTCGAAAAATTCAATCTCACACCCATTGTCCTCATGAAACTGTCCCAATATTTGGATGTGAAGTAAGAACCTCTATCTGATACAATGGATACCGGGACTCCGTGCAGCCTCACGATCTCGTCAATGAACAACTTTGCCAACCTTTCCGCTCCAAACGTGGACCTTGCAGGTAAGAAATGGGCAGACTTTGTCAACCTATCCACTATCACCCAAATAGCATCATACCCCTTCTGAGTTCGAGGAAGTCCAGACACGAAATCCATGGTAATCTTTTCCCATTTCCACTCAGGGATGGGCAACGGCTGTAGTAAACCTGAGGGACGTTGATGCTCGGCTTTCACCTGTTGGCAAGTTAGGCATTTGGCCACAAATTCAGCTACATCTTTCTTCATACCATTCCACCAGTAGTTTCCCTTCAAACCGTGATACATTTTCGTGCTGCCTGGGTGCATGGCATAGGGTGAGTTATGCGCCTCCGTGAGAATCTCCTTCTTGAGCTCATCACTGTCTTGAATGCAGGTTCGGTTCTTAAACATCACTATGCCATCCTTGTTCACCTTAAACTCAGCTCTCTTCCCTTCCATCACTTCCTGTCTCACCGTTGTCAAGAACGAATCCACTTGTTGGGCATCTCGAATCTGGTCCACAAGAATTGGTTTCACCTCATACATTGCCATTAATGATCCAGTAGTGGTTACCTGTAGGTTGGCTCTCATGGACCTCAACTCATTGAACAATGTACCTTGAATGTTATAAAGACTTGTTGGAGCTGAGGACTTTCGACTCAAAGCATCTGCCACTACATTCGCCTTCCCTGGATGATAATGGATCGTACAATCATAGTCCTTGATCAACTCTAACCATCGCCTTTGTCTCAGATTAAGCTCCTTCTGCGAAAATAGGTACTTCAAACTCTTGTGGTCTGTGTAGATTTCGCACTTCACTCCATACAAGTAGTGTCTCCATAACTTCAAAGCAAATACCACCGCAGCTAACTCTAAGTCATGGGTAGGATAGTTTTTCTCATGAGTGCGGAGTTGACGAGAAGCATACGCCACCACCTTGCCCTGTTGCATTAACACGCAGCCTAACCCCTGGTGAGATGCATCACTGTAAATCACGAACCCTTCATTTGGGGAGGGAATAACAAGGACTGGGGCCGTAGTCAATCTGTGTTTCAACTCCTGGAAGCTCTGTTCACAAGCATCTGTCTATTCAAACTTCTGGTTCTTCCGTGTCAGCTTGGTTAGAGATGCGGCAATGAGAGAAAACTCTGCGACAAACCTTCGATAATAACCTGCTAAGCCCAAGAAACTTCGTACTTCTGTTGCATTCTTCGGTTGTTCCCAGCTTAAAATAGCCTCAATCTTCGACTGGTCTACTGATACACCTTCACCTGTGATAACATGTCCAAGAAATTCCACTTGGTCTAACCAAAACCGACATTTGCTGAACTTTGCATAGAGTTACTTATCCCTCAATGTCTGCAATATTATCCTTAAATGCTGTTCATGCTCGCTCCTGTCCCTCGAATATACCAGGATATCATCAATAAAGACTACCACAAACTTGTCAAGATAAGGCTGAAATACCCGGTTCATTAAATCCATAAAGACTGCAGGGGCGTTTGTTAATCCAAAAGGCATGACGAGGAACTCATAGTGTCCATACCGAGTGCGGAAGGCAGTCTTCAACACATCCGACTCCCTTATCTTCAGCTGATGATACCCTGAACGAAGATCAATTTTTGAAAACACACTAGCGCCCTGGAGCTGATCAAACAAATAATCTATTCGAGGTAATGGATACTTGTTGCGCACTGTGGCCCGATTTAACTGTCGATAGTCCACACACAATCGTAGAGTACCATCCTTCTTCTTCACAAATAACACAGGGGCACCCCAAGGTGATACACTAGGCCTGATGAATCCTTTCTCCAGGAGTTCTTGTAACTGATCCTTCAATTCCCTGAGCTCTAGTGGAGCCATACGATAAGGTGCAATAGAGATCGGTGCGGTGCCAGGTTCCAACTCTATAGTAAACTCAATCTCCCTGTCTGGTGGCAACCCGGGCAGATCTCCTGGAAAAACATCTTGGAATTCGCAAACCACTGGAACTTCATTGACACTTGGGGACTCTACCCTGGTGGCTACCACATATGCTATATACCCTTCGCATCCCTTCCTCAACAGTTTGGAGGCCTTAAGGTATGATATAAAACTGAATGGAACACTCTTCTGGTCCCCGCACCATTTAAACTCAGGCTCGTCCGGTATTCTAAATATCACTTCCTTCCTATGGCAATCGACTGTGGCAAAATAAGAGGAAAGCCAGTCCATACCCAGTATCACATCAAAATCTTGAATACCCATGGGTATCAAGTCAGCTATCATCTCTCTATCTCCCAACTGTATAAGGCACCCTCTATATACGGTATAGACTGCGACACTCTCCCCCGTAGGTATGGCTATGGACATTGGGTGAGCTAAAAAATTCTTGGGGCACCGTAGCATGGCTAGCATATATTATTGATATGAATGAATGAGTAGATCCTGGATCTATAAGCACTTGTGCTAGTCTATCAAACAAGGTTAAAGTACCTGTTACTACCGCAGGAGTGGCATTGGCATCCCGTCTCGTTAATGTGAAGACTCTCCCTTGTGTCATAGGTCCGTCGGTCTGTCTCACGCGAGGGTTGGGCTGACCAGCTATGCTTGCACCCGATTCAGTTCCTCGACCCTGGAAACTTCTGGTCCCACTGGCCGGTCCTCGTCCTCTACCCACAAAGGGTCTCCCTCGAATCCTACTCCCTCTAGTGATGCTCCCGACCGACGAGTCTCCTTGCTTGCACTGCCGTTGCACATGCCCCTTCAATCCACAACGGTAGCAGGTCACTTCTCTCGCACTTAGCAAGGGACAATTTCTCTTCATGTGACCCACTTGGCCACAATGGAAGCACCCCATGGATCTCGCTCGGCATTCACCCATGTGTGGTTGACCACATTCCCGGCAAGGAACTGTCCTGGGACGGTCGGTTGATGTTGAACTTGACTGATAGACAGACTTGCCCTTAGCCGAACTGGAAGCAAGTCCACCCCTCTTGGATGTCCTGGAAGATCCTTCCGGACTAGAAGCATATCGGGTCTTCTTGTGCTGCCCCCTTTCCATAGCCTCATCCTGCAAGCCTTGTTCAGCTATGAGAGCCTTGTTGTACAGCTCAGAAAATCTTGAGAGTTCAAGGATGGAAAGTCGAGATCTCAAATCAGTGTTCAGTCCTTCCAGAAAACGGTTGCATCTTGAGACTTCATCGTTGACCAAGGTTGAAGCAAACCGTGACAAGGAAGTGAACCTCATCTCATACTCAGCAACGGACATGTCTCCCTGTTTCAGATTGAAAAATTCCCTCTCCTTTGCCCGTCGGTATGAGATTGGGAAATACTTGTCGAAGAACACTTGTGTGAACTGGGACCAAGTAACCTCAGTTGTTGGAGATGGGTCAAGTCGCCTGTGAGTGGCCTCCCACCAGTATCGAGCATCCCCTGTCAGCATGAAGGTGGCCAGGACAACTTGCTGTGTGTCGATGACATCCATCACCGAAAAGATCTTCTCCATGTCAGCGACCCAGTTCTCTGCCTCTATAGGGTCCACAATCCCTGAGAAGGATGGAGGTCCCAACTTCTTAAAGGCTTCATATGGCACACGGTGTTGCTGCTCTGTAGAGTGAGCTTGTGCCGTCATCTGTTGCTGCACCAGAATTGCCTGCTGCTCCATAAGCCGTGTCTGTTGTTCCATCATGCGTGCAACTGCATCTAGAGTATCTCGGACATAGGTGTCCCTCTCAGCATGCTCTCTAGGGATTTCCTGAGGGATTGTATGAGAATGTTGCCCTTCATCTGGGGCCTGAGGTGTCTCCTGACCAACTACATTTTCAGTCTGATACCTTCGTAGCACACGACGGGTGCGTCTGGGCCTCATATCTAATTTGTATCCTATCAACATGAGCAACTTAGGCATATAAATCACTAAATAGTTAGTAATAACTCAGCCGTGGGATTTCCTAACCTATCCTAAAAGTCATGTGGGGATCAACCAGCTATTTAGAGTCTACAGAATCTCATAACCTAGGCTCTGATACCAAAAATTGTCACGACCCGAAAATCCGGCAGAGTTTCCCCTGTATTTAGGACTAACCAAGAACGCAAAACCTGTTATAACTCAGCTCAACACGCCAAACCCAGCCACATCCATCCACAACCATTTCCAAAACAACAGTTTTCAACCACCAGATATTTAGGTCGTGATATGAAATCACACTATACAAGACTTCTATACATACCCTATCAAAATAAACTTATCCTAGTTGATCCCCGGGTCTATTTGGGCGGCTCCACACGGTTGAGTGTCCTCCCTATCTGTAGAAAAACAATTTGCAGAGAGTGTGAGCTGCAACTCAGTGAATACAAAATTCCATAGTGGAATAACATGTGGCTCACCTATATCCTTACACGACCGTATCAACTCATACGATTTATCTACTATGGACATGGGGTCGTTGGCAACTTGGCCAACTTCACACGACCCACCTAATGCAATGCATGTAACAAGTATGTCAAACAATAACCATGGGGTCGCATTACCTCTGCGACAGAGTTATGGCGGTACCGTTACTCCAGCTCTCCCCAAAACAGTACCACGACCCCGCACCTCAATCATTTCCTAGCATTCTACTTCCCGTGCCCCTTCCCTTCGCACGCACGCGAGGGCCGCCTATTAACCTCTGGCGGTAAGAGTGGACCCGTCATCCTCAAGTCTTTCTTTTTTTCTTTCCTCTCCTCTCTGGTCTTTGTTTTTCATGACAGGGTCCCGGGGGAGTCAACTCACATATTCCACTGGGGTCACAGAGCCAGTGTCACTCATGTCCCATACTTATATCCCGCCGGGAACCCGCGGCAGATCAGTAAGGCCCATTTCTATTCTGCCGGCTTAGCGGTCACCATGGTTATACACAAGCACAAGCAATATGCAAGATGAATGAATGAATGCATGCCCACTACCGGTATCACGCAGATATCTACCAGCTACTCAATTCTCGATCATAACTGCTATAAACCAAAACACGAACAGATCATTCCACAATGGAAGAATGTACTCACTACCCTCTTAGTCGATCAAATTCACGAAGCAGGGTCCTCAAGGTGTTGATCCCGGTTCTCCTCAGCACCTATCATATCACTCACAAGGAGATCAATATATACAACCACGTCAGTAATCTATCTTCACCCACCATATTCAGGTTAAAAGGTATTCTAGCGAGTTAAGGAAAACTTCTAAGGATTTGAGAGGGTTTAGGGTTGTTCCACCGACTGATCTAAAGAGATGAGTCCTTCCTCGGCATCCCTCACTGCTGTTATCCCTTTTTCTCTTCACCAGCAGTTACTCCCGGCCACACAGAGGAACAGAAAACCCTTCAGCAGAACCGAAACGACCACACTAGCAGCACTCACTACGCTTCTCAGTTGGCAACACTCGAACCTTAACAGTTATAGAGACTCAAACTCCCAGCAGCAATGACACATAGATCTCAGTCATAGCGATTCCCGGACACCAAATCAGCAATAACCTAAGGAGGGTTTTGGGTACCCAAGATTCTCACCTCAACGCCCGAAGTCGACAGCAGGACAATGGAGCCTAGAACCACGTTCTGATCTGCAGCAGGTCCTTTCTTCCGAGCTCGATTTGCTCCCACAGCGGCAGATGGAGTGGAGACGGATTGGGAAGGCCGGAACCCTAGTTTGCCCTAATTTCTTCTCTCTCTTGCGCTGGGGGAGGTCGGGGGGAAAAGGAAAACGCGACTGAGGGAGGAAGGAAGGAGGGAGGAGGAAAATAGGGCCGGGGGACAGACGGGCCAGCTAAATGGGCGGGCTCTCCTCGGGCCCAAGCCCGTGGGCTCACAACCTCCATAAAGAATAGCCACCTTCAGACATCAGTTTGGATGGGGACTGATCACTCAGGTCGCTTTCTCCTCCTAAACGATACTCTTAATTAATGATTGTATTTCTCCACTACATTTTATTTGAAACGTTTTTTGTTTTCAGGAGTCACATTTCATATCTAGAAATATAATAAATTTGTATAAAATATAATTTAACATTTCTATTCGACCCTATTTATCATAATTTTTTTTATTTATAGGATTTGAACTAAATTTTAATTTAAAAGAGAGTGGAATTATATTATTCCCTTGTACTAATATTTGTGATTAATCTATTTCAGTCATGCCGTGTATTTGTCCAATGACATTAAAAAAAGAAAAACAAGAAGAAGAAGTCGTCGCATTACTGGGCTCACGGTGTCCGCAGTATCAATAATATAAGTGTTAAAATGGAAGAGGTGAAGAAATGCACATTTTCTTCTGGTGTCTCCTGTTATGGCTGCTCCCAGTCTCTTTCGTCTTCTTCTTCCACTTAACATTGCATTACTGTTCACACCAGCGGTTTCTCAGAAGAACTCAACCATACGCGTCGGCTCTTCTCTCTCCCCGGCCACCCCGAACAACTCCTACTGGCTGTCTCCGTCAGGAATCTACGCCTTCGGCTTCTTCCCGAGAGGCGGAGACGGCTACTCCATCGGCATCTTCATGGCCGGCATCCCGCAGAAGACCGTCGTCTGGATGTTCGATCGGAACGGCCCCCCAGTCCCAGGCAACTCCACCCTGAGCTTCACTGCGAACCGTGGGCTCATCTTGCAGTCGACGCAGAGCAAGGTTATCGCCACCCCAAACGAGACCGCTGTCTCTGCCTCCATGCTGGACTCCGGCAACTTCGTCCTCTACAACTCCCAACAAAATGTAACGTGGCAGAGCTTCGACTGGCCAACCGATACCATCCTTGAAGGCCAGCACCTCTCGGCCACCAAGGAGCTGTTCTCGGCGGCCTCAGACACTGACCCGTCAACGGGGATCTTCCGGATCAAGATGCAAGAAGACGGGAATCTCGTCATGTACCCAACTAACACCCCTGACATAGGTACTTACGCTTACTGGGCATCCGGCACCAACGGAAGGGGGAACACCGTGACGCTCAATCTCGCGAGCAACGGCCTTCTCTACCTCATAAACGGTACCGGTGAATACTTGAAAAATATTACCAACGGAGGATACACAGGATCCGCTGTTGTTTACCGTGCCAGGATGAATCCGGATGGGATTTTTCGACTGTACTCTTATAACACGACGGAGAAAGGAAATTGGTTGACCGAGTATTCATCGACAAACGACAAGTGTGATCCCAAGGGCTTCTGTGGCGTGAACAGTTTCTGCGTCAACAACGATCAAGTTGCTGATTGTGAGTGCCTTCCGGGGTTTGACTTTGTGCACACCGGCAACAAAACATCCGGCTGCGAAAGGAGTTTTGTAGCGCCGAGCTGCAAGGTAACGGATTTGAACTTTAGCATCTCATTGCTCGCCAACATTGCACTGGAAGATAATTACTACGCAGAGGTGGCTGTTCAAGCAGAGAACGATTGTCGGGAAGAATGCCTGCAAGACTGCAACTGTGAAGCCGCAACTTATAGCCAAGATAGATCATGCAAAAAACAGAGGCTCCCTATACGCTATAGTCGGAGGAATCTTGGGACTTCAGATTCAATCTTCGTCAAGGTTGGACAGCCTGGGGGCGTGCCGATGAGGCCCCAAGGACGAAGAAGAGAAAGGATCCGTGTGGACGCTTTAGTAGTAAGCTTGTCATTCACAGTACTTGCAGTGATAACTATAGTAATCTGCGCGATCTTTATCTATAGGAATCGTCGTGTTTCGCTGTATAGAACCTTCCCTGCAGACCACAGCCGTGGGATTGTTGACGATGTTGCACCGAGGTCATTCACTTACAATGAGCTCGTCGAAGTGACACGAGATTTTCATGAAGAGATCGGGAAGGGAGCTTTCGGAGTTGTGTATAAAGGGACCTTGTCTAATGGACAAGATGTTGCTGTTAAGAGGCTCGAAGGAGTATCCACCGATGGGGAAAGAGAGTTCCAAACTGAGATGAAGATCATCGGGAGGACCCATCACCGAAACCTCGTCCGGCTGCTCGGTTTTAGCCTTGATGGATCGAGTAGGATGCTTGTTTATGAGTACATGAGGAACGGGTCGCTTGCCGATCTTCTCTTCGCGGCGGAGAGGCTGCTCTCCTGGGAAGACAAGATGAGAATCGTGCGCAACATAGCCAGGGGTCTCCTTTACCTCCATGAGGAGTGTGAGACTCAGATCATCCACTGCGACATCAAGCCCCAAAACATTCTCATTGATGAGCACTATTGCGCGAAGATATCCGATTTCGGGTTGTCAAAGCTGCTGAAGCCAGACCAGAGCAACACCTTCACCAAGATCCGGGGGACGAGGGGCTACGTTGCCCCGGAGTGGCACAAGAACCTTCCCATCACGACGAAAGCCGACATTTACAGCTTCGGGGTGGTGCTGCTGGAGATCGTATGCAGCCGGAGGAACATGGACCAGAGCCTTCCCGAAGAAGAGATCATCCTCGAGCATTGGGTCTACGACTGCTTCCAGGCAGGCGAGTTGCAGAGATTAGTCAACGAAGGCGACAGCGTCGAGAGGAGACAGCTCGAGAGGATGGTTAAGGTCGCTATCTGGTGCACGCTCGAAGAGCCTTCGCTACGCCCATCGATGAGGAAGGTTCTGCTGATGCTCGAAGGCACCGTAGACATCTCGGATCCTCCTTGTCCCACTTCGTTCATCACCTGCATCTAAAGCTGCTCTTTGTGGCTATCCGTGGAATTGTTCCAAATAATAAGTGCAATGCAGTGATTTGATACAGTACAATTAATGAGTTTTTATTTCCACTGAACGTTAGTCAAAACTCCAATAAGAACCAACTTTACTATGTTTGGCTATTATGCAAGATCTGTTTCCCTTCACCATATTATTCTCATGCATTGCGTCCCAAATCTTCGAATCACGGAATGGTATTACAAGGTCAAGACATGCACGCTTCAGTATCATGAATACCCAAAAAGGCAGTGGAATCTGCGATTTCATTATGGAGTCATATGCATGTTTCACCCATCGTCGAAAAGCCAAGTAGATGTTGAATTAGTACATTGGAGCAAGCTTGAGGCAACTTCAGAAGAAGTTCTCCGTATGGGAATCGAACTCCTTTTCAGATATATCAATTTGTAGAAGAGAAATAGAATAGTGAAAGCTACCCGATCCGGAATCTGCCACAACTATAATGCTATTGAAATCTGCATATTATTTCTACCAGAAATAGTAATACAACTGATCTCATTGACCGCTGTGAAGCTTCCCTACGTCTTTCCTTGCCATTTTCTTTTCTTATCCAGAGAAGACTCGAGGGGTGAAAGAGCCGTGGATGGCCATCCTTCTTTTTATTTTCTCTCTAGACAAAGTCTGTCGGGTTCAAAAGAACGGCGATGAGCGGTCCGTTTCTTCCGACTCATGCTCTAGAGGGAGACAGGAGGACATTAGCACAGGCATTTCCACTATCGGAGATGATCGAACCGAGTGCCTCTTAGTCTCAGGTCAAAGTCAATATTGCACAAACTCCGTTTCACGGATGGACCCTTTGGTGAAAATCAACATGTGCCATTATTGATCTGCCCTTCGGATACGTTCTGGATCTTGTTGGGCACAGAACAGCATGCTTGTAATGTCCACTGGGTACTCATCGCATGCATGAAATCCCGCCACTGAAATATGAACAGAAGCCATGATTCTCGCCTTATTACGTGTTCTTTTTAGCAGCTGTAATCCTCATGACTTCCCTGATCATCGTGCACAAAAAGGTGATTAGACCGAGCAATCCATGTGCGTTTCCAATCCGAAGGCAAAGATGACAGCTTAAATTTATCTAGAACTGGGTTTCTAATTTCCAAATGATTGTTTGATGGGTGAGATATGGAATATTGGAATCTACGATATATACCAATGAGCAGGCAATGGGCTCGGTCACAAAATACACCGCTCGTAAACAACCTTTTAAAGTGAATGAAAAGAAAAATGGTGCCAAACACTGAAAGAATTGACATGCAAACACAGAGTTCAATCTCTCAAGCATTCCAAGAATCAAAAGCGAGAAATTTCAACTATTGGAAGGCAGCAACCAACGGCTAGGATTGTTTGCAGTCGCCAAAACCCACTATAGCACTGCGCATTTTACTGCAGAAACCAAGAACCCAAAGCTAACCGCGCCTTCTGAAAATGCACAGGCACAGGCACGGGCCTGAGAAGAGAGGCTTGCAATCTTGAGAGAGAGAGAGAGAGGCGAAGGAAACAGAAAGTGGTTACACTGCCACTTCGATCAGTAGAGTTTCCATCGATGAAGGAGGAGACATCGATTATGACTAGGAAGGTGTAGGTGTTGAGATTAATGCTTTATACCCAATCATAATTGATGTAATTTTATTTATGAAATAAAATTAAAATATTATTATTCATCATATACTGCTATATTATATAATAAAACTCATAAATTATGATAATAATTTTAAGGTCATGATGAGATCATACAGTGAAACTTAAAATTTACAAGTTCTAGTTTAAAATGTTCATAGTTATAGAATCACTGAATAGGGGATTCGTGGTTTGGTAAGACTAGTACACTTATTACATACTCTAAGGTAGAGAGTAACTCATCTTACAATCACTTGTGAAAAGTTATTAATGTAAGAGTGTAGGCACTCATTATAAAATAAGTTTATTGAACTAATCCGCTTAACAGATTAACCTAATGGATCTTTAAATAAATGTCAATAGGTTATTCCTTATATGATAGTAGGTGTAAATGACCCTTAGACTTGATATTAGCATCGAATCTTGTAAGAGTTAAGTTGTGTTTTTTATTTATTCCTTTACATAGTTTTATGAACTATGTGTATGATATTCTGGACCCAACAAGACTCTTATGGAGATGATATGTAATCAATAATGGATCAGTTACTTCTCATGAGAGGAAAGAATGTTCTATGTATTCTATTTAGTATTGACTCAGAAAATCTCTAGTTAGAGTATGATGAAATATCATAAAGCGGTTTCTAGTATTTCATTGTTGAGTTAATTACTAGAAAATTGATACACATATGGATAAAAATTAGGGTTTGACATTTTATCCATACCTTAATTTATCTGGGATATTGTATATGTTACAACTCAGAATTTCGGTAGAGTTTCCTCTTATTTTCACAAAAACAAAAAATTTCAAACCTGTTATATAGCGTTATAATTAACATATCTAATAACAGTTTTCCACAATATATTAACTACTCACCATCACACAGCAACACACATCTCAACCCCTAGTTATGGCCCAACGTTCTGGGTCATAACATTATATATTGAACAATACACTATTTGAGACATACCCTATTAACTATTTGTCCTAGTTGATCCCCGAATCAAATTTGGTTGTTTCGCTTGACTAAGTGTCTTTCTTATTTGAAAAAAAAAAACATTTGTAGAGGAGTATGAATTGCAACTCAATGAATACATATTTCCATAGTGAAATAACATTAGTTTAAGTATAGGTTCTTACATAATTGTATCCATTATATTAGTTAGTCAAATAACTAGGATGGATGGATGGTTATTAGCAACCTAACTAGCTCCATACGACCTACATAATGCAATGCATGTAAACATTTATATCAAATAATAACCATGGAGTCGCATTATCTCTGCGATAGAGTTATGGTGGTACGAATATTCCTCTCTCCCCAAATGGTACTGTGACCCCGCACCTCAATCGAATCTCATAATGTTCTCATTTCCATGCTCTTCACCTTCGCACGCAATTGCGGTGACCGCCTATTATCCTCCGACGGTAAGAGTGGGCCCATCGCTCTCAAGTCTCTCTCTTTCTTACCTCTCATCTCTGGTTTTGTTTTTCCAATCAAGTCCGAAAAGGGAGTTGCCTCACATATTCCACTGGGGTCACAGAGCCAACGTCGTTTATGTCCCATGCTTATATCTCGTTGAGAACTTGCGGTAAATTAGTAAGGCCCATTTCTATTATGTTGAATTAGCGGTCATCATGGTTATGTATAAACACAAACAGTAATGCAGATCATATATGTATGTATGCATGTTTGAGTACTACTATTACTTATCATTTTTCTATTTTCTTTGTTACTTATTCGAAATATACATACTTGTTAGAAACGACAATTACTTAAATATAACAAATAATTATTTCATAATTTATATTCACTAATTACTAATAATAGATATCAGATTTCACAATAGAAAATATACTTACAACCCCTTAATTGACTAATCGGGATACATGATCTTCGGGGTGAGTATCACAGGTCTCTTCGATATCTATAATTTGATTTATAATAAAATTAATATATATCATATAATAATTTATACATTAACTAAATAAATAATCTTATCACTAATATAAAGGATTTACACCCTACATAAATCCAACTTTGTGACTATCTTCCATAAATATATATATGTATATAAGTTCGTAACCTAATTAGTTATATATATATATATATATACTATTTTTTTCTTCCCTTCTTCGTTCCTGTTCCTTCAATTCTTTTTCTTTTTTTTTCTTCTCTTCCCTTCTTCCTTCCCATTCCTTTCTTTCTTTTTCCTTCTATTTTCCACTGCCATAATCAATTTCCTCCTAAACCCTTTCCTTTCCCTTCCTCGTTCCGTTCCTTTCTTTCTTTCTTTTCCTTTCTATTTTCCACTGCCAAAAATCAATTTCAACCTAAACCCTTTCCTTTTCCTACTCTTTCCTTCGTTCCTGTTGCTTTTTTTTCTTTCTTTTCCCTTCCATTTTCCACTTAAAGAATCAAATTTCATCCTAAATCAACGTGCATATATATACATATATACATATATATGTTTGTCACGACCCAAAATTTCGATAGAGTTTCCCCTTGTATTTTAAGCTAACCAGAAGTTTAAAACCTGCTATAAGACAGTTCAACATGCAAAATTCAGTCACACCCATCCATAAACATCTCCCGACACCACAGTTATCACCCACAAAAATGTTTGGCCCATGACATTGGGTTACAACTATGCATAACTTCTGCACATACCCTACCTAAGAACTTGCCCTAGTTGATCCCCGAATCTATTTGGGTGGCTCCACACGGCTGAGTGTCTCCCCTATCTGAAATAAAACAATTTGCAGAAGAGAATGAGTTGCAACTCAGTTAGTACAAAATTCCAAAGTAGAATAATAGTTTAACATATTATATTATTTACCTAATATGCATTATTAATCTTATATAATAGCATACCTCACTTGATAAAATAATATAAACAGCTTTTTAATTTATATTATCTTACCTCAAATACTTACATATGCAACCATTTCATATCCCAAGTCTCACCTATCACTACCAATTTCATCTCTCTAACCTACTCGACCATGATAGGTTGGAACCTTACATACCTTCCGTTGTACCCATGTAATACTGTCAATATAATCATTATTATTTTTGTATATATATATATATGCATTATATATATTTCTATACCAACATACATAACATCCAACAAATGAGCTACCTATAATGCATGAAAACCATTAAGCACAAACAATAGCATGGGGTCGCATTACCTCTGCGACAGAGTTATGGCGGTACCAATACTCCTCTCTCCCCAAACGGTACCGTGACACCGCACGTCAATCAATCTCATAATATTCTCCTTCCCGTGCCCTGCACCTTCGCACGCAAATGCGGGGGCCGCCTATTTATCCTCTGGGGGTAAGAGTGAACCCGTCACTCTCAAGTCTCTCTCTTTTTCTTACCTCTCATCTCTGGTCTTTATTTTTCCGACCGGGTCCTGAAAATGGGGTCATCTCACATATCCCGCTGGGGTAACAGAGCCAGTGTCACTCATGTCCCATGTTTATATCCCGCCAGGAACCCGCGGTAAATCAATTAGGCCCATTTCTATCCCGCTGGCTTAGCGGTTACCATGGCTATAACCAAACACAAATAATAATGCAGGGATGCAGGATGAATGATGCAAGATTACAAATAATACCAATTCATGAACACGTGTGTGTCTATATATATATATATACGATACCGCTTTATAATTAAATATTTATAAACATGATAAAATATCACATTTTACATACGAAGCGAGAACCACATCCATACCCCATAATGATCGTGTGTATATATATATATATATATATGAATATATAATATCCTCCGATCGACGAGAAATTGGCATATCAACTAATCCAATAACTTATTCCTTAATACTTTGCCATATACAAATATATATATGAATATATAATATCCTCCGATCTACGAGAAATTAACATATCAGCTAATCCAATAACTTATTCCTTAATGATTTGCCTTAATCAATTTATTTTTCAAACAATAGAACATATTTATCTATTCACATTATTTTACAATGGAAAATAGTACTCACCACACCCCAAGAAATCATTTACCGAGCATAGCCTTCAAATGATTTTCCATAGCCTCCTCAGCTCCTGTCATATAATTAATTGAGTAAAATACATACGGCAATGTACACCAAAGCCTCATATTCCCTATTCTTCAACGCTATTAATGTACAAATATCCTTTTAATTCCTCAATTACACTATCCGTATTAATCCAACTTATCTTTCCAAGCTACTTCTTTAGTTCTGCAATATTCCAAAATTTAACACCTCCAAGATAAAGCTTCCAATCGTTCATATTCCTTAACTCAAAACAAGTAATCGACCTAACAGTTTCTAATTCATTGTAATTATCAACTAATCAGCACCATTAAGAGTCAATTCAATCAAGATGCATGATATATGTAATATACCTGATCAATTAACACAAGACATGCAAAAGAAATAACTCTAGTTGATGTGATCGATATACCTGTACCCAAATCCTCCTCCCAATATTTTCTCCATTTCCTTGCTTAGCACCTCCTGTTCACCTAGTTTCTTCCTCCTTTCGCTCTCCCTGTTTGACCGCAACTCTCCCCCTGTAAGCGACCGAACTCAACTCCTTCCCCCCCATCCATTCATGCCTTCCAAGAAATTTTCTTTTTTTTTTTCTTTTTGTCCTTTCTCCCAAGATCTCTCTCTCTCGATCGGTGGCCGTCCTTCTTTTCTCTCTGTTTTTTTTTCTTTCCTCATCTTGTCCCGTCTCTCGGCCTTCCCTTTTTCCTTCTCTACTTGCCATCTCTTCTCCAGGTTCCCTCTTCTATTTGCCACACAGCTCTCCTCTGTTATCTTCCTCCCTTTGTCCTCACCGTCACTCGATTTCTTCCTCTGAGAACACCTATCTTCCATTATCTTCCTCACTTGGAGCCCCACTGTCAGCCTCTTTCCTTCTCCTTTACGTCTCTCTCTCTCTCTCTTTCATTGCTCTCCGTCGGCAACACGGTAGAAAGTTTCTTTTTGACAAAAAATATATATATATATATATATGTAGGTGGATTTACTCGTGGGGTTTCCAGGCCTGGAAGAAAAAATCAAATCTTTAAATGAGCTAGGCTTTGAGGAGCTATAGTAGGTTAGGTTTATTGATGGAATTTAATGATCTTACAATTCTCCCCCACTATAAAAATTTCGTCCTCCAAATTTCTTTTAATACCTAAACTGGTAATTTGGGAAGATTTATTTGTATAATTTGTTGAATTTGCCTTTGTTTCCACCCTGCAGACTATATGTAGCTAACCTAAATTATATTTATATATGCTCAATACATATGGTATGCTTAATATTCCATCAACCTCTCCTGTTTCTTCTGTTTCTCCTTTCTTGTACTCTCTTCGTTTCTTCTATTACTATTATCATTTTCTTTTTACAGGTTTAGAAAGTCCAACTAATATAAATCGTGAATAAAATCCTCTCGTCCCAAAGAGCTCCTAACAAATTGATTAATACCTAATTGTTCAACAAAATATATTAGTCATAGTGAGGATCAGAATTTAGTAAAACTATCTTTAAATAAACCCAAGGAAATGTGGTCATATGGCACCACAACCGCCTAAGTAGTAGCATATTTAAGTGGCAAAAATCAAAACACAACACCTACTTCACCTCAAGCCAAAGATTGACGAGTCAGTGAAATGAAATCAACCGAGCAGAATCATCAAAACACTTCTTCCCTTCTTCTTTTTCCCTTTTTTTTTGTATAATACCTCTAATTCGACCACCAATATAAATTATTAGGGATAAATTAGATAGCTGTATGTAGATATATGTGAGCCCACGGGCTTGGGCCTGAGGAAAGCCCGCCCATTCAGCTGGCCCATCAGCCCGTCCACTTCTCTTTCCCCTCCCCTCCCCCTCTCGTCGTTTTCATTTTCAGCTTTCCCCCCCTGCTGCCGCGCGAGAGAGAGAAGAGAAATTAGGGCAAACTAGGGTTCCGGCCTTCCTAATCCGTCTCCACTCCATCTGCCGCTGTGGGAGCAAATCGAGCTCGGAAGAAAGGACCCGCTGCAGATCAGAACGCGGTTCTAGGCTCCATTGTCTTGCTGTCGACTTCGGGCGTTGAGGTGAGAATCTCGGATACCCAAAACCCTCCTTAGGTTATTGCTGATTTGGTGTTCGGGAATCGCTATGGCTGAGATCTATGTGTTATTGCTGCTAGGAGTTTGAGTCTCGATAACTGTTAGGGTTTGAGTTGAAGCTAGCTGAGAGTGTAGTGGGTGTGCTGCCAGTGTGATGGTTTCGTTTCGACTGAAGGGTTCGCAGTTTTCCTATGTTGCTGAGAGTAGATGCTGGTGAGGGGAGAAGGAACCACCACTGGGTGAGACGAAACGGAGTAACCCTTCTCTTTAGGTCAGTCGGTAGAACAACCCTATACCCTTTCAAAACCCTAGAAATGATCCTTAACTCATAAGAAGATATTTTCTGTGAATATGATAGGTGGGGGTAAGTTACTGATGCAATTGTGTATAAGTGCGTATATTGACCTTATTGCGGGTGATATAAAATAGGTGCTGAGGAGAACCGGGATCAACACCTTGAGGACCCTGCTTCGTGAATTTGATCGACTAAGAGGGTTGTGAGTACATTCTTCCATTGTGGAATGATCTGTTCGTGTTTTGGTTTATAGCAGTTATGGTCGAGAATTGAGTAGCTGATAGATATCTGCGTGATACCGGTAGTGGTTATGCATTCATTCATTCATTTTGCATATTGCTTGTGCTTGTGTATAACCATGGTGACCGCTAAGCCGGCAGAATAGAAATGGGCCTTACTGATCTGCCGCGGGTTCCCGGCAGGATATAAGCATGGGACGTGAGTGACACTGGCTCTGTGACCCCAGTGGAAAATGTGAGTTGACTCCCCACGGACCCTGTCGGGAAAAACAAAGACCAGAGAGGAGAGGTAAGAAAAAGAGAAAGACTTGAGTGCGACGGGTCCACTCTTACCGCTAGAGGTTAATAGGCGGCCCCCGCGTGCGTGCGAAGGGAAGGGGCACGGGAAGTAGAATGCTAGGAAATGATTGAGGTGCAGGGTCGCGGTACTATTTTGGGGAGAGCTGTAGTAACGGTACCGCCATAACTCTGTCGCAGAGGTAATGCCACCCCATGGTTATTGTTTGATATGCTTGTTACATGCATTGCATTAGGAGGGTCGTGTGAAGTTGGCCAAGTTGCCAACGACCCCATGTCCATGGTAGATAAATTGTATAATTTGATACAGTCGTGTAAGGATGTAGGTGAGCCATATGTTATTCCACTATGGAATTTTGTATTCACTGAGTTGCAGCTCACACTCTCTGCAAATTGTTTTTTTTTTACAGATAGGGAGGACACTCAGCCGTGTGGAGCCGCCCAAATAGACCCGGGGATCAATTAGGATAAGTTTATTTTGATAGGGTATGTATAGAAGTCCTGTATAGTGTGGTTTCATATCACGACCTGAATCTGGTGGTTGGAAAACTGTTGTTTTGGAATTGGTTGTGGATGGATGTGGCTGGGTTTGGCGGGTTGAGCTGAGTTATACAGGTTTTGCGTTTCTAGTTAGTCCCAAATACAGGGGAAACTCTGCCGGATTTTCGGGTCGTGACAATATACAACCCACTTAGCACAATAGATTAATATAGTAGAAAGATCAAAACTATCTCACTCGAAGTATATCATACCAATTGATCTCTCGGTCATATGAGCCCCAAAAGTAACTACCTAATGTAACCTAATCAACTCACACATACAAATGGACTTGGCTCTTATCCCTCCTTGACATGATACTTCAATTAGCCGGTCAAGCTACGTAACATAAGTCATCTCTGGTATCCATCGCATAGGACTTCAATAGGCAATAAGTCACCATTTAAACTCGTGTCGGATGACCGCATCGTAATTAATTCTCTTTTTCTTCAAAAATAAAAATGAAATATTACAGTAGTAATAATACCACTAAAATCTTTTATAGTTAAAAAATTTAGTATATTAGAGAGATTTAAATTCACAATCTTAAATTTAGTAAACTGAATAATAGTAGTATTTAAATTTCACTTAAGATCAACCCCAATTAACTATGATACACGTACTTCTTTATTACTTGAAATCCACTTCTTCATATATATATATATATATATATATACACACACACACACATCTTCCTGCGGGTGCAAGAAGATGGAGGTCCAAAACAAAATAAGAATCAAAGCTGCGTAGGAAGTGAGAATCCGTTGACTTTGAATCGGTCGGTCAACCTTCACGAAGAACAGCCACCTTCAGTCATCCGTTTGGACGGGGACTGATCACTCAATTCGCTTTTCTTTTCCTAATTAATGATTGTATTTCTCCGCAATATTTTTATTAACATTTTTTGCCTCATGGGTCACACGTAATACCCAGAATTTCAGTAAGATTGCACAAGATGTGATTCAACACGGGTCCGTACAACTCTGTCAATTGTAATTTCTTTTTCATTCACAAAACTCAAATTCCAAATTCCATTTAAAAGAGATACTGTACCATATTATCCCCTAATTATGATTAATTTATTTCAGTTAACAGTATTATTAATTTTAATCCGTCACTGACAGTGCCATCGAGATCTCTACTCCAATTCTGGAGT
Source organism: Sonneratia alba (assembly GCA_900174645.1). NCBI lineage: Eukaryota > Viridiplantae > Streptophyta > Magnoliopsida > Myrtales > Lythraceae > Sonneratia > Sonneratia alba. Next base: position 7,413,171 of record FWPY01000060.1, read on the forward strand.
CACACCGAGTATTTGTCCAATAACATTAAGGAGGAAGAAGAAGAAGAAGAAATCGTGTTGACTGGGCTGATGGTGTCTGCAATATTAATAATATATATGTTAAGAAGGAAGAGGTGATGGAATACACAGTTTATGCTATCTCCAGTATCATAAATTTACACAAAATATAATTCAATAGGTCCATTTGATTATAGAGATCATAATTTCTTTTTTATTTATGAAATTTGAACTTAAATTTAATTTTAAAAAGGCGTGAAGTCATATTATTCTTATGTACCAATATTTATGATTAATCTATTTCACTCATGCCGTGTATTTGTCCAATGACATCAAAAAAAGAACAAAGAAAAGCAATTTTTACTATCTCCACTATCATTAAATTTGACTATACGAATAATAATTTTTTTTATTTATAAGATGTGAACTATAATTTAATTTAAAAAAGACGTAAATCTGTATTATTCCTCTCTAACAATATTTATGATTAATTTATTTCAGTCCTGCGGTGTATTTGTCCAATGACATTAAAAAAAGAAAAACAAGAAGAAGAAGTCGTCACATTGACTGGGCTCGTGGTGTCCTCAATATCAATAATGTAAGTGTTAAGATGGAAGAGGTGAAGGAAGGCACATTTTCTGGTGTCTCCTGTTATGGCTGCTCCCAGTCTATTTCATCTTCTTCTTCCACTTAGCATTGCATTACTGTTCACACCAGCGGTTTCTCAGAAGAACTCGACCATAAGCGTCGGCTCTTTTCTCTCCCCAGCCACCCCGAGCAACTCCTACTGGCTGTCTCCGTCAGGAATCTACGCCTTCGGCTTCTTCCCGAGAGGCGGAGATGGCTACTCCGTCGGCATCTTCATGGCCGGCATCCCGCAGAAGACCGTCGTTTGGATGGCCGATCGGAACGGCCCTCCGCTACCAGGCAACTCCACCCTTATTTTCACCGCGAACGGTGGGCTCATCTTGCAGTCGACGCAGAGCAAGGTCATCGCCAACCCAAACGAGACCGCCGTCTCTGCCTCCATGCTGGACTCCGGCAACTTCGTCCTCTACAACTCCCAACAAAATGTAACGTGGCAGAGCTTCGACTCGCCGACCGATACCATCCTTGAAGGTCAGCACATCTCAGCCAAACAGGAGCTGTTCTCGGCGGCCTCAGACACTGACCTGTCAACCGGGATCTTCCGGATCAAGATGCAAGAAGACGGGAATCTCGTCATGTACCCGACTAACACCTCTGACATAGGTACATACGCTTACTGGGCATCCGGCACCGATGGAAGGGGGAACACCGTGGCGCTCAATCTCGCGAGCAACGGCCTTCTCTACCTCATAAACGGTACCGGTGAATACTTGAAAAATATTACCAACGGAGGATACACAGGATCCGATATTGTTTACCGTGCCAGGATGGATCCCGATGGCATTTTTCGACTGTACTCTTATAACATGACGCAGAAAGGAAATTGGGCGACCGAGTATTCATCGACAAACGACAAGTGCGATCCCAGGGGCTTCTGTGGCGTGAACAGTTTCTGCATCAACAACGATCAAGTTGCTGATTGTGAGTGCCTTCCGGGGTTTGACTTTGTGCACACCGGCAACAGAACATCCGGCTGCGAAAGGAGTTTTGTCGCGCCGAGCTGCAAGGTAACGGATTTGAACTTTAGCATCTCATTGCTCGCCAACATTGCACTGGAAGATAATTACTACGCAGAGGTGGCTGTTCAAGCAGAGAACGATTGTCAGGAAGAATGCCTGCAAGACTGCAACTGTGAAGCCGCAACTTATAGCCAAGATAGATCATGCAAAAAACAGAGGCTCCCTATACGCTATAGTCGGAGGAATCTTGGGACTTCAGATTCACTCTTCGTCAAGGTTGGACAACCTGGGGGCGTGCCGATGAGGCCCCAAGGACGAAGAAGAGAAAGGATCCGTGTGGACGCTTTAGTAGTAAGCTTGTCATTCACAGTACTTGCAGTGATAACTATCGTAATCTGCGCGATCTTTATCTATAGGAATCGTCGTGTTTGGCTGTATAGAACCATCCCTGCAGACCAGAGCCGTGGGATTGTTGACGATGTTGCACCGAGGTCATTCACTTACAATGAGCTCGTCGAAGTGACACGAGATTTTCATGAAGAGATCGGGAAGGGAGCTTTTGGAGTTGTGTATAAAGGGACCTTGTCTAATGGACAAGATGTTGCTGTTAAGAGGCTCGAAGGAGTATCCACCGATGGGGAAGGAGAGTTCCAAACTGAGATGAAGATCATCGGGAGGACCCATCACCGAAACCTTGTCCGGCTGCTCGGTTTTAGCTTCGATGGATCGAGTAGGATGCTTATTTTTGAGTACATGAGGAGCGGGTCGCTTGCTGATCTTCTTTTCATGGCGGAGAAGCTGCTCTCCTGGGAAGACAAGATGAGAATCGTGCGCAACGTAGCCAGGGGTCTCCTTTACCTCCATGAGGAGTGTGAGACTCAGATCATCCACTGCGACATTAAGCCCCAAAACATTCTCATCGATGAGCACTATTGCGCGAAGATATCAGATTTCGGTTTGTCGAAACTGCTGAAGCCAGACCAGAGCAACACCTTCACCAAGATCCGGGGGACGAGGGGCTACGTTGCCCCGGAGTGGCACAAGAACCTTCCCATCACGACGAAAGCCGACATTTACAGCTTCGGGGTGGTGCTGCTGGAGATCATATGCAGCCGGAGGAACATGGACCAGAGACTTCCTGAAGAAGAGATCATCCTCGAGCACTGGGTCTACGACTGCTTCCAGGCAGGCGAGCTGCAGAGATTAGTCAGTGAAGGGGACAACGTCGAGAGGAGACAGCTCGAGAGGATGGTTAAGGTTGCTATCTGGTGCACACTGGAAGAGCCTTCGCTTCGCCCATCGATGAGGAAGGTTCTGCTGATGCTCGAAGGCACCGTAGACATCTCGGATCCTCCTTGTCCCACTTCGTTCATCACGTGCATCTGAAGCTGCTCTTTGGGTTATCGGTGGAATCGTTCCAAATAATAAGTGCAATGCCGTGATTTGATACAGTACAATTAATGAGTTTCGATTTCCACTGAACGTTAGCCAAAACTCCAACACGAAGCAACTTTGCTATGTTTGGCTATGCATGATCTGTTTCCCTTCACCATATTATTCTCATGCATTGCTTCCCAAATCTTCGAATCACGGAATGCTATTACAAGGTCAAGACATGCACGCTTCAGTATTAAGAATACCCAAAAAGGCAGTGGAATCTGCGATTTCATTACGGAGTCATATGCATGTTTCACCAATCGTCGAAAAGCCAAGTAGATGTTGAATTAGTACGTTGGAGCAAGCTTGAGGCAACTTCAGAAGAAGTTCTCCGTATGAATCGAATTCCTTTTCAGATATATCAATTTGTAGAAAAGAAGTAGAATACTGAAAGCTACCCGATCCGCCGCAACTGTAATGCTATTGAAGTCTGCATATTATTTCTACGAGAAATAGTAATACAACTGATCTCATTGACCACTGTGAAGCTTCCCTACGTCTTTCCTTGCCAGTTTCTTTTCTTATCCAGAGGAGACTCAAGGGGTCAAAGAGCCGTGGATGGCCATCCTTCTTTTTATTTTCTCTCTAGTCAAAGTCTATCGGGTTCAAAAGAAGGGCGATGAGCGGTCCGTTTCTTCCGACCCGTACTCTAGAGGGAGACAGTAGGACATTAGCATAGGCATTTCCACTAGAGGAGATGATCGAACCGAGTGCCTCTTAGTCTCAGGTCAAAGTCAATTTGCACAAACTCCGATTCACGGATGGACCCTATGGTGAAAATCAACATGTGCCATTAATGATCTGCCCCTCGGATACGTTCTGGATCTTGTTGGGAACAGAACAGCATGCTTGTAATGTCCACTGGGTGCTCATCGCATCCGTGAAATCCCGCCACTGAAATATGTACAGAAGCCATGATTCTCGCCTTATTACGTGTTCTTTTTAGCAGCTGTAATCTTCATGACTTCCCTGATCATCGTGCACAAAAAGGTGATTAGACCGAGCAATCCATGTGCGTTTCCAATCCGAAGGCAAAGATGACAGCTTAAATTTATCTAGAACTGGGTTTCTAATTTCCAAAGGGTTGTTTGATGGGTGAGATATGGAATATTGGAATCTACGATATATACCAATGAGCAGGCAATGGGCTCGGTCACAAAATACACCGCTTGTAAACAACCTTTTAAAGTGAATGAAAAGAAAAATGGTGCCAAACACTGAAAGAATTGACATGCAAACACAGAGTTCAATCTCTCAAGCATTCCAAGAATCAAAAGCGAGAAATTTCAACTATTGGAAGGCAGCAACCAACGGCTAGGATTGTTTGCACTGCGCATTTTACTGCAGAAACTAAGAACGCAAAGCTGACCGCGCCTTCTGAAAATGCACAGGCACGGGCTTGAGAAGAGAGGCTTGCAATCTTGAGAGAGAGAGAATTCGTGATGGAGAGAGGCGAAGGAAACAGAAAGTGGTTACACTGCCACTTCGATCAGTAGAGTTTCCATCGATGAAGAAGGAGGAGACGACGATTATGACTAGGAAGGTGTAGGCGACAGGCAGTCCACAAGACTAGTCTAAAGTTGTGGGCCACCGACAGACATGCGTCCCTTGAGTAGTGCGCTGGCTCTCTGCTGCTCGACAAGGTCATCGGAGTCTCTTGCAAGGAAGCTCCGATTGTTTTTTTCTACCATTGATTGATGAAATCAAAGGAACTGTTAGTAACTAACTGCCTACATCCTCAGTTATACAGACATTACTTTTGAGTTGAAATCGGCAGCCAATTCCGCCTCTGCACCAACGCATAGCTTCAGCTAAATAATCAGAACCTTTCCCAGAACACCAATTGCTGCTCAGATCCCTACCGTATAGCAGTCCACAAACAATTGTAAATGCCGGCTGATACTGGAAAACTCCCCCTTCGAATCTGACATTTTCTCGAAATCAACGGCACAAGGGAAAACATTGTCAGTGGAAATCCGGAGAGCGGATACAAGAGAGTCCTATCAGCTAACACAGCTCCTCTGGTTCTCGACTTCCCTTCCCGGGTAAAATGGAGCCTCAATTTTTTAACTTTTAACGTATTTCGATGGAACTTCGAAGTAGAGGACACTAACAAACATGTTCCCTGTAAAAAGCCTGATATACCAAACCTGTCAGTATTCTCGTCCTCTATACCCGATATACGAGTGGGTCCTTGAAATGCTCCAGGCGGAGAAGGACCTCGCCGAGTGACTGACACTAGGGGAGCGGCTGCTTCACTGGCTGGTGCTCCAATGTGAGCCCACGGGCTCGGGCCCGAGGAGAGCCCGCCCAATTAGCTGGCCCATCAGCCCGTTCACTTCTCTTTCCCCTCCCCTCCCCCTTGCGTCGTCTTCATGTCGCGTTTTTTTTCCTTTCCCCCCCCCCAGCGCGACAGAGAGGAGAAATTAGGGTTTCGCTAGGGTTCCGATCCGTCCCCGTTTCCATTCCATCCGCCATTGCAGGAGGCAATCGAGCCTAGAGGAGAGGGCTTGTTGCAGACCAGAACGTGATTCTAGGCTCCATTGTCCTGCTGTCGACTTCGGGCATTGAGGTAAGGCTCTCGGATACCCGAACCCTCCTTGGGTTATTGCTGATTTGGTGTCCGGGAATCGCTATGGCTGAGATCTAGGTGTTATTGCTGCTGGGAGTTACGTTTTTATAACTGTTAGGGTTCGAGTTGAGGCCGACTGAGAAGTGCAGTGTGTGCTGCTAGTGTGGTCGTTCGGTTCTGCTGAAGGGTTTCCTGTTCCTCTGTGTGGCCGGGAGTAACTGCTGGTGAAGAGAAAAAGGGATAACAGTAGTGAGGGATGCCGAGGAGGGACTCATCTCCTTAGATCAGTCGGTGGAACAGCCCTAAACCCTCTCAAATCCTTAGAAGTTTTCCTTAACTTGCTAGAATACCTTTTGACCTGAATATGGTGGGTGAAGATAGATTACTGACGTGGTTATATATATTGATCTCCTTGCGAGTGATATGATAGGTGCTGAAGAGAACCGGGATCAACACCTAGAGGATTCTGCCTTGTGATTGATCGACTCAGGGGTTGTGAGTACATTCTTCCATTTTGGAATGATCTGTTCGTGTTTTGGTTTATAGCAGTTATGATCGAGAATTGAGTAGCTGGTAGATATCTGTGTGATACCGGTAGTGGGCATGCATTCATTCATTCATTGTGCATATTGCTTGTGATTGTGTATAACCATGGTGACCGCTAAGCCGGCGGAATAGAAATGGGCCTTACTGATCTGCCGCGGGTTCCCGGCGGGATATAAGCATGGGACATGAGTGACACTGGCTCTGTGACCCCAGTGGGAAATGTGAGTTGACTCCCCACGGACCCTGTCATGAAAAACAAAGACCAGAGAGGAGAGGAAAGAAAAAAGAGAAAGACTTGAGGATGACGGGTCCACTCTTACCGCCAGAGGTTAATAGGCGGCCCCCGCGTGCGTGCGAAGGGAAGGGGCACGGGAAGTAGAATGCTAGGAAATGATTGAGGTGCGGGGTCGCGGTACTGTTTTGGGGAGAGCTGGAGTAACGGTACCGCCATAACTCTGTCGCAGAGGTAATGCGACCCCATGGTTATTGTTTGACATGCTTGTTACATGCATTGCATTACGTGGGTCGTGTGAAGTTGGCCAAGTTGCCAACGACCCCATGTCCATAGTAGATAAACCGTATGAGTTGATACGGTCGTGTAAGGATATAGGTGAGCCACTTGTTATTCCACTATGGAATTTTGTATTCACTGAGTTGCAGCTCACACTCTCTGCAAATTGTTTTTCTACAGATAGGGAGGATACTCAGCCGTGTGGAGCCGCCCAAATAGACCCGGGGATCAACTAGGATAAGTTTATTTGATAGGGTATGTATAGAAGTTCTGCATAGTGTGATCTCATATCACGACCTGAATATCTGGTGGTTGAAAACTGTTGTTGGGAAATGGTCGTGGATAGCTGTGGCTGGATTTGGGGTGTTGAACTGATTTATAACAAGTTTTGCATTTTCTGGTTGGTCCTAAGTACAGGGGAAACTCTGCCGGATTTTCGGGTCGTGACAATTTTTGGTATCAGAGCTTAGGTTATGAGATTCTGTAGACTCTAAATAGCTGGTTGATCCCCACATGACTTTTAGGATAGGTTAGAAATCCCACGGCTGAGTTATTACTAACTACTTAGTGATTTATATGCCTAAGTTGCTCATGTTGATAGGATACAATTAGATATGAGGCCCAGACGCACCCGTCGCGTGCCACGAAGGTATCAAACTGAAAATGTAGTTGGTCAGGAGATACCTCAGGCCCCAGATGAAGGGCAACATTCTCATACAATTCCTCAGGAAATTCCTAGAGAGCATGCTGAGAGGGACACCTATGTCCGAGATACTCTAGATGCAGTGGCACGCATGATGGAACAACAGACTCGGCTTATGGAGCAACAGGCAATTCTGGTGCAGCAACAGATGACAACACAAGCTCACTCTACAGAGCAGCAACACCGTGTGCCATATGAAGCCTTTAAGAAGTTGGGACCCCCATCATTCTCAGGGACTGTGGACCCTATAGAGGCAGAGAACTGGGTCGCTGACATGGAGAAGATCTTTTCGGTGATGGATGTCACCGACACACAGCAAGTTGTCCTGGCCACCTTCATGCTGACGGGGGATGCTCGATACTGGTGGGAGGCCACTCACAGGCGACTTGACCCATCTCCAACAACTGAGGTTTCTTGGTCCCAGTTCACACAAGTGTTCTTCGACAAGTACTTCCCAATCTCATACCGACGGGCAAAGGAGAGGGAATTTTTGAGTCTGAAGCAAGAAGACCTGTCCGTTGCTGAGTACGAGATGAGGTTCACTTCCTTGTCGCGGTTTGCTTCAACCTTGGTCAACGATGAAGTCTCAAGATGCAACCGTTTCCTGGAAGGACTCAACACTGATTTGAGATCTCGACTCTCCATCCTTGAACTCTCAAGATTTTCTGAGCTGTACAATAAGGCTCTCATAGCTGAACAAGGCTTGCAGGATGAGGCTATGGAAAGGGGGCAGCACAAGAAGACCCGATATGCTCCTAGTCCGGAAGGATCTTCCAGGACATCCAAGAGGGGTGGACTTGCTTCCAGTTCGGCTAAGGGCAAGTCTGTCTATCAGTCAAGTTCAACATCAACCGACCGTTCCAGGACAGTGCCTTGCCGGGAATGTGGTCAACTACACATGGGTGAATGCCGAGCGGGATCCATGGGGTGCTTCCATTGTGGCCAAGTGGGTCACATGAAGAGAAATTGTCCCTTGCTAAGTGCGAGAGAAGTGACCTGCTACCGTTGTGGATTGAAGGGGCATGTGCAACGGCAGTGCAGGCAAGGAGATCTGTCGGTCGGGAGCATCACTAGAGGGAGTGGGATTCGAGGGAGACCCTTTGTGGGTAGAGGACGAGGACCGGCCAGTGGGACCAGAAGTTTCCAAGGTCGAGGAACTGAATCGGGTGCAAGCATAGCTGGTCAGCCCAACCCTCGCGTGAGACAGACCGACGGACCTATGACCCAAGGGAGAGTTTTCACCTTAACGAGACGGGATGCCAATGCCACTCCTGCGGTAGTAACAGACATGCTACTATGCCTCAAGGATCATTAGTTCACCCAATGTCCATAGCAATACCTACGGGGGAGAGTGTCGCAGTCTATACCGTATATAGAGGGTGCCTTATACAGTTGGGAGATAGAGAGATGATAGCTGACTTGATACCCATGGGTATTCAAGATTTTGATGTGATACTAGGTATGGATTGGCTTTCCTCTTATTATGCCACAGTCGATTGCCATAGGAAGGAAGTGATATTTAGAATACCGGACGAGCCTGAGTTTAAATGGTGCGGGGACCAGAAGAGTGTTCCATTCAGTCTTATATCATACCTTAAGGCCTCCAACCTGTTGAGGAAGGGATGCGAAGGGTATATAGCATATGTGGTAGCCACCAGGGTAGAGTCCCCAAGTGTCAATGAAGTTCCAGTGGTCTGCGAATTCCAAGATGTTTTTCCAGGAGATCTGCCCGGGTTGCCACCAGACAGGGAGATTGAGTTTACTATAGAGTTGGAACCTGGCACTGCGCCGATCTCTATTGCACCCTATCGTATGGCTCCACTAGAGCTCAGGGAATTGAGGGACCAGTTACAAGAACTCCTGGAGAAGGGATTCATCAGGCCTAGTGTATCACCTTGGGGTGCTCCAGTGCTATTTGTGAAGAAGAAAGATGGTACCTTACGATTGTGTGTGGACTATCGACAGCTGAATCGGGCCACAGTGCGCAACAAGTATCCATTACCTCGAATAGATGATTTGTTTGATCAGCTCCAGGGTGCTAGTGTGTTTTCAAAGATTGATCTTCGTTCAGGGTATCATCAGCTGAAGATAAGGGAGTCAGATGTGTTGAAGACTGCCTTCCGCACTCGGTATGGACACTATGAGTTCCTTGTCATGCCTTTTGGGTTAACAAATGCCCCTGCAGTCTTTATGGATTTAATGAACCGGGTATTTCAGCCTTATCTTGACAAGTTTGTGGTAGTCTTTATTGATGATATCCTGGTATATTCGAGGGACAGGAGCGAGCATGAACAGCATTTGAGGATAATATTGCAGACATTGAGGGATAAGCAACTCTATGCAAAGTTCAGCAAATGTCGGTTTTGGTTAGACCAAGTAGAATTCCTTGGACATGTGATCACAGGTGAGGGTGTGTCAGTAGACCAGTCGAAGATTGAAGCTGTTTTAAGCTGGGAACAACCGAAGAATGCAACAGAAGTACGAAGTTTCTTGGGCTTAGCAGGTTATTATCGAAGGTTCGTTGCAGAGTTTTCTCTCATTGCCGCACCTCTAACCAAGCTGACACGGAAGAACCAGAAGTTTGAATGGACAGACACTTGTGAACAGAGCTTCCAAGAGTTGAAACACCAATTGACTACTGCCCCAGTCCTTGTCATTCCCTCCCCAAATGAAGGGTTCGTGATTTACAGTGATGCATCTCACCAGGGGTTAGGCTGCGTGCTAATGCAACAGGGCAAGGTGGTAGCGTATGCTTCTCGTCAACTCCGCACTCATGAGAGAAACTATCCCACACATGACTTAGAGTTAGCTGCGGTGGTATTTGCCTTGAAGTTATGGAGACACTACTTGTATGGAGTGAAGTGCGAAATCTACACAGATCACAAGAGTTTAAAGTACCTATTCTCGCAGAAGGAGCTCAATCTGAGACAAAGGCGATGGTTAGAGTTGATCAAGGATTATGATTGTACGATCCATTATCATCCAGGGAAGGCGAACGTAGTAGCAGATGCTTTGAGTCGAAAGTCCTCCTCAGCCCCAGCAAGTCTTTACAGTATTCAAGATACATTGTTCAATGAGTTGAGGTCCATGAGAGCCAACCTACAGGTAACCACTACTGGATCGTTAATGTCAATGTATGAGGTGAAACCAATTCTTGTGGACCAGATTCGAGATGCCCAACAAGTGGATTCGTTCTTGACAACGGTGAGACAGGAAGTGATGGAAGGGAAGAGAGCTGAGTTTGAGGTGAACAAGGATGGCGTAGTGATGTTTAAGAACCGAACCTGCATTCCAGACAGTGATGAGCTCAAGAAGGAGATTCTCACAGAGGCGCATAACTCACCCTATGCCATGCATCCAGGCAGCACAAAAATGTATCACGGCTTGAAGGGAAACTACTGGTGGAATGGTATGAAGAAAGATGTAGCTGAATTTGTGGCCAAATGCCTAACTTGCCAACAGGTGAAAGCCGAGCATCAACGTCCCTCAGGTTTACTACAGCCGTTGCCCATTCCTGAGTGGAAATGGGAAAAGATTACCATGGATTTCGTGTCTGGACTTCCTCGAACTCAGAAGGGGTATGATTCTATTTGGGTGATAGTGGATAGGTTGACAAAGTCTGCCCATTTCTTACCAGCAAAGTCCACATTTGGAGCGGAAAGGTTGGCAAAGTTGTTCATTGACGAGATCGTGAGGTTGCACGGAGTCCCGGTATCCATTGTATCCGATAGAGGTTCCTACTTCACATCCAAATATTGGGACAGTTTCATGAGGACAATGAGTGTGAGATTAAATTTTTCGACTGCATTTCACCCAGAGACTGATGGACAATCAGAACGGACCATACAGACACTAGAGGACATGTTGAGGGCTTGTGTTATAGACTTTTCAGGTAGCTGGGATGAACACTTACCACTCATAGAGTTTGCCTACAACAATAGTTATCACTCCAGTATTGGAATGGCACCGTATGAATCACTGTATGGAAGGGCCTGTCGAACTCCGGTGTGCTGGAACGAGGTTGGGGAACGAAAATTGATTGGGCCAGAGATTGTGGATGTGACCACAGACAAGGTGAAGGTTATAAGGGAAAGATTAAAGACCGCCCAAGATCGACAGAAGAACTATGCTGACAAGCGCAGAAAGGATTTAGAATTCCAAGTAGGTGATTTTGTTTTCTTGAAGGTATCTCCTTGGAAAGGTATCATGCGATTTGGTAGGAAAGGCAAGCTCAGCCCCAGGTACATTGGACCATATGAGATCCTAGAGCGAGTGGGCAAGGTGGCATACCGATTGGCACTACCTCCGGACCTATCCCGCATACACAATGTGTTCCATGTCTCCATGCTGCGCAAGTATGTTCACGATCCTTCCCATGTCCTTACTTATCAACCAGTGGGATTGGATGAGCAATTGAAGTATGAGGAAGAACCGATGGAGATCTTAGATCGGAAGGAACAGGTTCTACGGACCAGACGAGTACCGGTAGTGAAGGTCCGGTGGAGGAACCAGTTAAGGGAGACAGCAACTTGGGAGCCGGAGGAAGCCATGAGGAGCAACTATCCCGACCTTTTCCCTGGCTCAGGTCACTGAATTTCGAGGACGAAATTCTGAATTAGTGGGGAGGAATTGTGAGCCCACGGGCTCGGGCCCGAGGAGAGCCCGCCCAATTAGCTGGCCCATCAGCCCGTTCACTTCTCTTTCCCCTCCCCTCCCCCTTGCGTCGTCTTCATGTCGCGTTTTTTTTCCTTTCCCCCCCCCCAGCGCGACAGAGAGGAGAAATTAGGGTTTCGCTAGGGTTCCGATCCGTCCCCGTTTCCATTCCATCCGCCATTGCAGGAGGCAATCGAGCCTAGAGGAGAGGGCTTGTTGCAGACCAGAACGTGATTCTAGGCTCCATTGTCCTGCTGTCGACTTCGGGCATTGAGGTAAGGCTCTCGGATACCCGAACCCTCCTTGGGTTATTGCTGATTTGGTGTCCGGGAATCGCTATGGCTGAGATCTAGGTGTTATTGCTGCTGGGAGTTACGTTTTTATAACTGTTAGGGTTCGAGTTGAGGCCGGCTGAGAAGTGCAGTGTGTGCTGCTAGTGTGGTCGTTCGGTTCTGCTGAAGGGTTTCCTGTTCCTCTGTGTGGCCGGGAGTAACTGCTGGTGAAGAGAAAAAGGGATAACAGTAGTGAGGGATGCCGAGGAGGGACTCATCTCCTTAGATCAGTCGGTGGAACAGCCCTAAACCCTCTCAAATCCTTAGAAGTTTTCCTTAACTTGCTAGAATACCTTTTGACCTGAATATGGTGGGTGAAGATAGATTACTGACGTGGTTATATATATATTGATCTCCTTGCGAGTGATATGATAGGTGCTGAAGAGAACCGGGATCAACACCTAGAGGATTCTGCCTTGTGATTGATCGACTCAGGGGTTGTGAGTACATTCTTCCATTTTGGAATGATCTGTTCGTGTTTTGGTTTATAGCAGTTATGATCGAGAATTGAGTAGCTGGTAGATATCTGTGTGATACCGGTAGTGGGCATGCATTCATTCATTCATTGTGCATATTGCTTGTGATTGTGTATAACCATGGTGACCGCTAAGCCGGCGGAATAGAAATGGGCCTTACTGATCTGCCGCGGGTTCCCGGCGGGATATAAGCATGGGACATGAGTGACACTGGCTCTGTGACCCCAGTGGGAAATGTGAGTTGACTCCCCACGGACCCTGTCATGAAAAACAAAGACCAGAGAAGAGAGGAAAGAAAAAAGAGAAAGACTTGAGGATGACGGGTCCACTCTTACCGCCAGAGGTTAATAGGCGGCCCCCGCGTGCGTGCGAAGGGAAGGGGCACGGGAAGTAGAATGCTAGGAAATGATTGAGGTGCGGGGTCGCGGTACTGTTTTGGGGAGAGCTGGAGTAACGGTACCGCCATAACTCTGTCGCAGAGGTAATGCGACCCCATGGTTATTGTTTGACATGCTTGTTACATGCATTGCATTACGTGGGTCGTGTGAAGTTGGCCAAGTTGCCAACGACCCCATGTCCATAGTAGATAAACCGTATGAGTTGATACGGTCGTGTAAGGATATAGGTGAGCCACTTGTTATTCCACTATGGAATTTTGTATTCACTGAGTTGCAGCTCACACTCTCTGCAAATTGTTTTTCTACAGATAGGGAGGATACTCAGCCGTGTGGAGCCGCCCAAATAGACCCGGGGATCAACTAGGATAAGTTTATTTGATAGGGTATGTATAGAAGTTCTGCATAGTGTGATCTCATATCACGACCTGAATATCTGGTGGTTGAAAACTGTTGTTGGGAAATGGTCGTGGATAGCTGTGGCTGGATTTGGGGTGTTGAACTGATTTATAACAGGTTTTGCATTTTCTGGTTAGTCCTAAGTACAGGGGAAACTCTGCCGGATTTTCGGGTCGTGACATCCAAGGTGACGTCATAGTCCAGGCGGAGACAGCGGAGGGCCTCTCCACTTACTCACCGCGGTTCTTCAGGATGTTGCCGACCGTGTTCACCTCCGCCTTGGCGCTGCGGCATGCCCGCTTGGCCGAGCTCAGCTCTCCATCTTCTCTACTGATCTCCGTCCGCCTTTACTGCGCGTTGACGTTTTCAATTAAAAGTTTAAACTAATAAGTAGTGATACTTAACATTTTTATAAGTTCATAATTTTAATTTTTTTTCATTTAATCGACATGGGAACATATATCTCAGTATCCGCTCTCACGTTGTAATGTGGTCAACTTTGCTACATGCTATTAAACATCTACTCTCAACAATTGTTTATGAGCCAGATAGTATTCTTCCGATCTCGGACGATGGGAACAATTGGCCACGAGTCGGGTAATTTTCTTCCTTACTCGGGCTTAATATGAACTAACCATAAATCGGGCTTCTGGACCCAAGTCGAGTAAGGTGCAAACCCACTGACTCTAATATCATGTTAAATTCATTGTAAGCCCATAATATATTAGGCCAATTTCCACTTAAAAGTTTAAGTTTGTAGGTGGTGATACCCAACATTTTTGTGAGCTCACAATATTTTTTTCATTTAATCGATGTGGGATCGTATATTTCAACACTCGCCCTCACATGGTAACGTAGTCCACTTTGTCACGTGCCATTAAACACTTGCCCCCAACAACTGTCTACGAGCCAGGTATTCTTTTTTCGATCTCGGACGAAGGGGACAATTGGCCACGAGTCGAGCAATTTTCTTCCGTACTCGAGTTTAATATCAAGTAACCATGAGCCGGGCTTTTGGACTTGGGTCGGGAAAGGTGCAAGTCTACTAGTTCTTATACCATATTAAATTCATTGTGAACCCCTAAGGGATTGTTTTCACTTAAAAGTTTAAGCTAATAGGTAGGAGTACTCAACTTTCTTATAAATTTATAACTTTTTCTTCATTTAATCGATATGAAATTATATATTTCAATACGGGGATGGTGAGGTTTGGGGCACCGCCAATTTCACAATATGATGGAGATATGCAGTTGATTTGTAACTTTTCTGGGATGACTTTTTCTTTGTTTTAATTGAGAATGTGCCACCAAACCACAGGCCCAACACGAACGGGGCGCAGTGATCCGACTCGAATGGATAACTCAAGCATGCCCTACATTATAGGTTTATCTCTAATTTATAACCATGATAATCTTTTTTTTATTATATATATAAACATAAAATTTTCTGTTATAGAGAAAATAGCTCTTTAAAAGAAACTTTTATATAATTATTATATGACATTAACATAATATCATTTTTCCTTTTTATTTAATGGTTACTTTTTTTTTAGTTTACTAATTTATTTCAAATTTTATTTAATATTTGTTTAATTTTTAATAATCATTATTAAACTATTATACCAGTATATCAATAAAATATATTCCCTATCTTTTCAAAGAAAAAATGAGTTTTTTTTGTAATGCATAATATTAATTAAATGTGGAATGAAAGTTCCCATCCTCTCTGCCAATGTGTACATGGTGCAACCTACGGGAGTCATTAGCTTAATCTCCTGTCAAATTATATGCACAATTTTAATTCATACATTTATGTCAATTAAAATAATAATAATAATATGAGACCACTGTGGATAATTTTTCAGTTAAAATTAAGATAATAAGCAACTCTAGTATATTTGTGTCACGACCCGAAAATCTGGCAGAGTTTTCCCTGTATTTAGGACTAACCAGAAACGCAAAACCTGTTATAACTCAGCTCAACCAGCCAAACCCAGCCACATCCATCCACAACCAATTCCAAAACAACAGTTTTTCCAACCACCAGAAATTTAGGTCGTGATATGAAACCACATTATACAGGATTTCTATACGTACCCTATCAAAATAAACTTATCATAGTTGATCCCCGGGTCTATTTGGGCGGCTCCACACGGCTGAGTGTCCTCCCTATCTGTAGAAAAACAATTTGCAGAGAGTGTGAGCTGCAACTCAGTGAATACAAAATTCCAGAGTGGAATAACATGTGGCTCACCTATATCCTTACACGACCGTATCAACTCATATGATTTATCTACCATGGACATGGGGCCGTTGGCAACTTGGCCAACTTCACACGACCCACCTAATGCAATGCATGTAACAAGTATGTCAAACAATAACCATGGGGTCGCATTACCTCTGTGACAGAGTTATGGCGGTACCGTTACTCCAGCTCTCCCCAAAACAGTACCGCGACCCCGCACCTCAATCATTTCCTAGCATTCTACTTCCCGTGCCCCTTCCCTTCGCACGCACGCGGGGGCCGCCTATTAACCTCTGGCGGTAAGAGTGGACCCGTCATCCTCAAGTCTTTCTCTTTTTCTTTCCTCTCCTCTCTGGTCTTTGTTTTTCATGACAGGGTCTCGGGGGAGTCAACTCACATATTCCACTGGGGTCACAGAGCCAGTGTCACTCATGTCCCATGCTTATATCCCGCCGGGAACCCGCGGCAGATCAGTAAGGCCCATTTCTATTCCGCCGGCTTAGCGGTCACCATGGTTATACACAAGCACAAGCAATATGCAAGATGAATGAATGAATGCATGCCCACTACCGGTATCACGCAGATATCTACCAGCTACTCAATTCTCGATCATAATTGCTATAAACCAAAACACGAACAGATCATTCCACAATGGAAGAATGTACTCACTACCCTCTTAGTCGATCAAATTCACGAAGCAGGGTCCTCAAGGTGTTGATCCCGGTTCTCCTCAGCACCTATTATATCACCCGCAATAAGGTCAATATACACACTTATACACAATTGCATCAGTAACTTACCCTCACCTATCATATTCACAGAAAATATCTTCTTGTGAGTTAGGGATCATTCCTAGGGTTTTGAGAGGGTATAGGGTTGTTCTACCGACTGACCTAAAGAGAAGGGTTACTCTGTTTCGTCTCACCCAGTGGTGGTTCATTCTCCCCTCACCAGCATCTACTCTCAGCAACACAGGAAAACTGTGAACCCTTCAGTCGAAACGAAACCATCACACTGGCAGCACACCCACTACACTCTCAACTAGCTTCAACTCGAACCCTAACAGTTATCGAGACTCAAACTCCCAGCAGCAATAACACATAGATCTCAGCCATAGCGATTCCCGGACACCAAATCAGCAATAACCTAAGGAGGGTTTTGGGTATCCGAGATTCTCACCTCAATGCATGAAGTCGACAGTAGGGCAGTGGAGTCTAGAAATCGAGGCTTGTCCGCAGAAGGCCCTCTCCTCTAGGCTCGATTGCCTCCTGCAATGGCGGATGGAATGGAAACGGGGACGGATCGGAACCCTAGCGGAACCCTAATTCCTCTTCTCTCTCGCGCGCGGCAGGGGGGAAAAGAAACTGAAAAATGAAGATGACGAAGGGGGAAAGGGAAAAATGGGCGGGCTGATGGGCCAAGCTAATTTGGGCGGGCTCTCCTCGGGCCCAAGCCCGTGGGCTCACAATTTGGACATTACAAATGGACTTGGCTCTTATCCCTCCCAGACGCGATACTTCAATTAGCCAGTCAAGCTACGTAACATAAGTCATCTCTGGTATCGATCGTACAAGACTTCAATAGGTAATAAGTCGCCATTCAAAGTCGTGCCGAATGACCGCATCATAATTAATTCTTTTTTTCTTTCAAAAATAAAAATAGAATATTGCAGTAATAATAATACCACCAAAATCTTTTATAGTTTAAAAAAATCAGTATATTAGATATATTTAAATTTGTAATTTTAAATTTAATAAATTAAATAATTATGATATTTAAATTTCACTTAAAATCAACCCAATTAACTGTCATGTACGTACTACTTTATTACTTTAAATCCACTTCTTTATATATATGTATATACATACACACATCTTTGTGCGTATGCAAGAAGATGGAGGTCCAAAACCAAAAAAGAATCAAAGCTGCGTAGGAAGGGAGAATCCGTTGACTTTGAATCAGTCGGTCAACCTTCATGAAGGACAGCCACCTTCAGTCATCCGTTTGGACGGGGACTGATCACTCAATTTACAAGAGGCGTAGAGCTATATTACTCCTATTTCAGTCATGCCGTCTATTTGTCCAATGACATTAGAAAAAAAGAAACGAAAAACAAGAAGAAGAAGTCGTCACATTCACTGGGCTCGTGGTGTCCGCAGCATCAATAATATAAGAGTTAAGATGGAAGAGGTGAAGGAATGCACATTTTCTGGCGTCTCCTGTTATGGCAGCTCCCAGTCTATTTCGTCTTCTTCTTCCACTTAACATTGCATTACTGTTCACACCAGCGGTTTCTCAGAAGAACTCGACCATACGCGTGGGCTCTTCTCTCTCCCCGGCCACCCCGAGCAACTCCTACTGGCTGTCTCCGTCAGGAATCTACGCCTTCGGCTTCTTCCCGAGAGGCGGAGATGGCTACTCCATCGGCATCTTCATGGCCGGCATCCCGCAGAAGACCGTCGTCTGGATGTTCGATCGGGACGGCCCCCCCAGTCCCAGGCAACTCCACCGTGAGCTTCACCGCGAACCGTGGGCTCATCTTGCAGTCGACGCAGAGCAAGGTCATCGCCAACCCAAACGAGACCGCCGTCTCTGCCTCCATGCTGGACTCCGGCAACTTCGTCCTCTACAACTCCCAACAAAATGTAACGTGGCAGAGCTTCGACTCGCCGACCGATACCATCCTTCAAGGCCAGCACCTCTCAGCCAACCAGGAGCTGTTCTCGCCTGCCTCGGACACTGACCCGTCAACCGGGATGTTCCGAATCGCGATGCAAGGAGACGGGAATCTCGTCATGTACCCGGCTACAATCGGTCCTTCTTACGCTTACTGGGCAACCGGCACCTATACATGGGGGAACACCGTGACGCTCAATCTCGCGAGCAACGGCCTTCTGTACCTCATAAACGGTACCGGTTATTACTTGAAAAATATTACCAACGGAGGATACACAGGATCCGATATTGTTTACCGTGCCAGGATGGATCCGGATGGAATTTTTCGACTGTACTCTTATAACACGACGCAGAAAGGAAATTGGTCAACCGAGTATTCATCGACAAACGACAAGTGCGATCCCAGGGGCTTCTGTGGCGTGAACAGTTTCTGCATCAACAACGATCAAGTTGCTGATTGTGAGTGCCTTCCGGGGTTTGACTTTGTGCACACCGGCAACAAAACATCTGGCTGCGAAAGGAGTTTTGTAGCGCCGAGCTGCAAGGTAACGGATTTGAACTTTAGCATCTCATTGCTCGCCAACATTGAACTGGAAGATAATTACTACGCAGAGGTGGCTGTTCAAGTCGAGAACGATTGTCGGGAAGAATGCCTGCAAGACTGCAACTGTGAAGCCGCAACTTATAGCCAAGATAGATCGTGCAAAAAACAGAGGCTCCCTATGCGCTATAGTCGGAGGAATCTTGAGAATTCAAATTCACTCCTCGTCAAGGTTGGACAACCTGGGGGCGTGCCGATGAGGCCTCAAGGACGAAGAAGAGAAAGGATCCGTGTGGACGCTTTAGTAGTGAGCTTGTCATTCACAGTTCTTGCAGTGATAACTATAGTAATCTGCGCGATCTTTATCTATACGAATCGTCGTGTTTCGCTGTATAGAACCATCTCTGCAGACCACAGCCGTGGGATTGTTGACGATGTTGCTCCGAGGTCATTCACTTACAATGAGCTTGTCGAAGTGACACGAGATTTTCATGAAGAGATCGGGAAGGGAGCTTTTGGAGTTGTGTATAAAGGGACCTTGTCTAATGGACAAGACGTTGCTGTTAAGAGGCTCGAAGGAGTATCCACCGATGGGGAAAGAGAGTTCCAAACTGAGATGAAGATCATCGGGAGGACCCATCACCGAAACCTCGTCCGGCTGCTCGGTTTTAGCCTCGATGGATCGAGTAGGATGCTTGTTTATGAGTACCTGAGGAACGGGTCGCTTGCTGATCTTCTTTTCATGGCAGAGAAGCTGCTCTCCTGGGAAGACAAGATGAGAATCGTGCGCAACATAGCCAGGGGTCTCCTTTACCTCCATGAGGAGTGTGAGACTCAGATCATCCACTGCGACATTAAGCCCCAAAACATTCTCATCGATGAGCACTATTGCGCGAAGATATCAGATTTCGGTTTGTTGAAACTGCTGAAGCCAGACAAGAGCAACACGTTCACCAAGATCCGGGGGACGAGGGGCTACGTTGCACCGGAGTGGCACAAGAACCTTCCCATCACGACGAAAGCCGACATTTACAGCTTCGGGGTGGTGCTGCTGGAGATCATATGCAGCCGGAGGAACATGGACCAGAGACTTCCTGAAGAAGAGATCATCCTCAAGCACTGGGTCTACGACTGCTTCCAGGCAGGCGAGCTGCAGAGATTAGTCAGTGAAGGGAACAATGTCGAGAGGAGAGAGCTCGAGAGGATGGTTAAGGTTGCTATCTGGTGCACACTGGAAGAGCCTTCGCTTCGCCCATCGATGAGGAAGGTTCTGCTAATGCTCGAAGGCACCGTAGATATCTCGGATCCTCCTTGTCCCACTTCGTTCATCACCTGCATCTGAAGCTGCTCTTTGGGGTTATCGGTGGAATCGTACCAAATAATAAGTGCAATGCCGTGATTAGTTCCAGTACAATTAATAAGTCTCGATTTCCACTGAAGGTTAGTCAAAACTCCGACAAGTACCAACTTTGCTATGTTTGGCTATTCCCATGCATTGCTTCCCAAGTCTTCGAATCATGTAATGCAATTACTAGAACAAGAATTCCATGTTTTAGTACAATGAATCCCGAAAAGGCTATGGAATGTGTGATTTCATTACGGAGTTGTATGCATGTTTCGCCCATTGCCCAAAAGCCGAGTAGGTGTTGAATTAGTACGTCGGAGCAAGCATGAGGCAACTTCAGAGGAAGTTCTCCGTATGAATTGAATTCCTTTTCGGATATATTCTCAATTTGCAGTAGAGAAGTAGAAAAATGAAAACCACCCGAACGGCAATCTTCCGCAACTGTACTGCTATTGAAATCTGCAAAATTGTTTCTACTAGAAATAGTAGTACAACTGAGCTCATAGAACGCTGTGAAGCTTCCCTCCGTCTTTCCTTGCCATTTCCTTTTCTCATCTAGAGAAGACTCGAGGGGTCAAAGAGGCTTGGATAGGCATCCTTTATTTTCCCCCTCTCGAGTCAAAGCCTTTTGTGTTCAAAAGAAGGGCGATGAGCGGTCTGTTTCTTCCGACTCGTACTCTTAGAGGGAGACAGGAGGACATTAGTTAGCATAGGCTTTTCTGTTGGTTAAAAGTATTTATTAGATTATAAATGAGAAATTATTCTTATACAATGATTTTTCGAATTCATTGAATCATTCTAAATACTTGAATTCTTTGAATCATTCTTAATATTCAATTCGTTGAATCATTCTTAATGATGAATATACCATTAATAGTCGATTAATGGTAACATACCCTTAATTTGACAATTAAGGGCTATTTATGAATGATTCTTCAAATTTGTTCTTAATGTTCGGATTAACGATGAATAAGCTTTTAATGGATGGATTAATGCTAACATACTATTAATCTGACAATTAAAGGCTATTTATGAATAATTCTTCGAATCTGTTCTTAATAATCTAACAATTAAAGGTTATTTTTGAATGATTCGTTGAATTAGTTCTTAATGTTCGAATTAACGATGAATCGGCTATTAAAGGATAGATTAATGGTAACGTACTCTTAATCTGATAATTAAAAGGCTATTTGTGCCTATTGGTATGCTAAGCCATTACCCATATCTTCTTCTTATAAATTGAGCAGATTGCTCAACAGAAAAGATATCTCCTCTCTAGTTTTCGAGCATAGTTTTCTATCTTAGTGTTCTATCATCTGTTGGTTCGTCTTTGAGCTCAAGGTCCGGTGTTGTCCTTGACTCATATCGTCATTGTATCCTGGGAGACAATTGACCAAACCACCTCAGCACACTCAGGAAGGGTTGAATTTGTCTTAAGGACA
Source organism: Sonneratia alba (assembly GCA_900174645.1). Taxonomy (NCBI): domain Eukaryota; kingdom Viridiplantae; phylum Streptophyta; class Magnoliopsida; order Myrtales; family Lythraceae; genus Sonneratia; species Sonneratia alba. The sequence goes on from FWPY01000060.1 coordinate 7,435,047, forward strand.
CTGTGATTGCCATAGGCTTTGACTTCAATTGTTTTTCCATTTCTACTAATTGTATTGTCATATGAGTTTACTTTGTCGTTGAAATATTATTGCTGCTAACAATCTTAAGACAAATTATTTTACTTCTTCTTTTCATGTTGTGATCTTAGACGGCTACTGACAGTTTGACTATTTCTAATATTGCTACTATTGTGGCTACTGCCCCTACTATGCATGTGGGAGTGTCCACTTCTGCACTTGCTCCTGCTATGCCTCTTGGAGGCTTGGGAATTATCCCAAATGTGGCTGTAGGAGGCACTACCTTAGTCACTACCGTTCCTTTGGGAGGAACCGGTACTATGCCAACTGCGATTCATGTAAACCACAGTGAAAAACCTGAGAAGTTCAATGGGTTGAACTTCAAGGGGTGACAATAGAAAATGTTGTTTTACCTTACCACACTAAATTTAGCGAGGTACCTGATTGAGGAGGCTCCAAGCCTCTCTAGAAAGGAATAAGATATCCAGGCTGTCAATACTGTAGACACGCCTAGAAGCACTCTAATTTTTTGTGCAGAAATTATGTTATGAATGGTCTGCACGATTCGTTTTACAGTGTGTATTGCACAATCAAGATAGCGAAACAACTATGGGAATTCCTGGAACACAAGTATAGGATAGAGGATGTCGGCACAAAGAAATTTGTTATTGGACGATTCCTTGACTATAAGATAATCTATTCTAAAACAGTTATCAGTTAGGTGTAAGAAATTCAGGTTATCTTGCATGAAATTCATGCGGAAGGCATGGTACTGAGTGAAACCTTCCAGGTGGCTGCAATTATTGAGAAGCTACCGCCCCCTGCATGGAAAGATTTCAAGAATTACCTTAAGCACAAGTGAAAGGAAATGACATTGGAGGACTTGATTGTCAGACTTCATATTGAAGAGGACAATAGAGGATCCGAGTGGATCTTTCTTGCATCAGCAATTGCTAGGACAAATGTGGTGGAGCATGGGCAGAACTGGAAGCCCAAGAAAGGCAAGGCCAAGCTAGGGCCAAAAGGAGGCATTTCTAAGATCAATTTCAAGGGAAATGCTTCAATTGTGGCAAGAAAGGACATCGATCAGCTGAGTGCCGTCTTCCTAAGAAGAAGAACCCCGAGGCTATTACAAAGGACGTATCTGACATCAACCTATCAACTGTGATTTCTGAAGTGAACTTGGTCGGGTCAAATCCTAAGGAGTGGTGGATCGACACTAGAGCTGCACGTCATGTTTGCTCCAACTGAGACCTCTTCACATCCTTTAGACTGGTCAATGGAGAGAAGATCTACATGGCAAACTCAGTTACCTCTGCCGTCGAAGGTCAAGGGAAAGTGGTGCTAAAAATAACCTCTGGGAAATTGTTGACTTTGAATAACATGCTGTATATTCCCGAAATCTGAAAAAACCTGGTGTCAGGCTCAGTGATAAACAAGCATGGATTCAAAATGGTGTTTGAGTTAGATAAAGTAATTTTGTCTAAGTCGCGGATGTATGTGGGCAAAGGATATGAATGTAATGGGCTTTTTAAACTCAATGTTATGACAATTGTCAATAAGAATAACGCTATTTCCATCTATTGATTTGCGACATGGTAGACTGGGACATGTTAATTATGATTCGATATGAAAATTGGTTAACATGGAACACATTCCAGCATGTCAAATCAACTATAAGCACAAATGCAAAGTTTGTATAGAGGCAAAATTAACGAGGATTTCATTTCAAACAATTGAAAGAAATATCAAACCACTTGAGCTAATTCATAGTGATGTTTGTGATTTAAAGTTTGTACAAACAAGAGGTGGTAATAAATATTTTATTACCTTTATCGATGATAGCACAAAATATTGTTATGTGTATTTGCTTAAGAGCAAAGATGAAGCCTTGTCAAAATTTATTCTCTATAAAACCGAGATTGAAAAGCAACTCAATAAAAGAATAAAAAGAATTGAAAAGTGATAGAGGTGGTGAATACGAAGCACCAATCAGTGAATTTTGTGAACAAAATAGAATAATCCATGAAATGACTGCATCATATTCTCCTCAATCAAATGGTGTTGCTGAACAAGAAAATTGCACATTAAAAGAAATGATGAATGCTATGTTAATAAGTTTGAATTTACCCCAGAACATGTGAGGGGAAGCTATTTTAGCAAGTAATTATCTTTTAAATAAAATACCTCAAAAGAAAGGGGAAAAAAACCTCATATGAGTTATGGCATGGTAGGAGACCGTCTCACAAACACTTATGAGTGTGAGGGATGTCTTGCGAAAGTAGCAATACCGACACTGAAAAAGGTCCGGATAGGTCCTAAAACGGTGGACTGTGTATTTATAGACTACGCACACAATAGCAATACTTATCGATTCCTTGTGTATGAATAAAAAATTGACGATATACACAAGAATACGATAATGGAATTGAGGAATGCATCATTCTTTGAAGATGTTTTTCCATATAAATCCAATGATGGATCAAGTTCATCAAAAAGAACATTTGAAACTATGAATAAGAAACAACATGGTGAAGACCATGAATTTGAATATGATATCGAACCAAGATGTAGCAAGAGGATGAGAGTGCAAAAATCCTTTGAAAATGACTTTCTAACTTATATGTTAGAAAAGGAGCCACAAACTTACAAGGAAGCGATAACATCTCTTGAGGGACCTCTTTGGAAAGAGGCGATAAACAGCCAGATTGATTCTATTATGCAAAATCACACATGGGAGTTAGTGAATCTACCTCTCAACTGTATACCTTTGGGATCCAAATGGATATTTAAAAGGAAAATGAAGCCGGATGGCTCTATAGATAAATATAAGGCCAAACTTGTTGTCAAAGGGTACAAGCAAAATGAATGTTTTAATTATTTTGATACTTATTCTCCGGTGACGAGAATAAATTCTATAAGGATGATACTTGCAATTGTAGTATTACGCAATTTAGAAGTATATTAAATGGACGTTAAAACAGCTTTCTTGAATGGAGATTTAGATGAAGAAATCTACATGGAACAACCCAAGGGTTTTATGGTCTGAGGCCAGGAAAGGAAAGTCTGTAAATTGGTAAAATTATTGTACGGCTTGAAACAAGCGCCAAAACAATAACATGAGAAATTTGATAATACAATGATTATCAATGGATTTAAAATCAATGACTGCGACAAATGTGTACACACAAATGAAACTGAAAATGGCTATGTCATTTTGTATTTATCTGTAGACGATATACTCATTATTGATAGTAATGAGAAAATCATCACATCTAAAAAAAATATGTTAAATTCGAGATTTGACAAGAAAGACATGGGTCTTGCTGACGTGATTTTAGGAATTAAGATCATAAGAACTTTAGAATGACTAATATTGAATCAGTCACATTACGTGGATAACATTTTTGAAAATTTTAATAAGGATGATTCCAACATAACTAGAACACCATTAGATACTAGTCTCCATCTAGCAAAGAATCAAGGAGAGAGCATTTGTCAGGTAGAATACTCGAGGATTATTGGTAGTCTAATGTATCTAATGAGTTGTACTAGATTAGATACTACTTATACAGTAAGTAAATTAAGTAGATTTACGAGCAATCTAAGTGTTGATCACTGGAAAGCAATAGTAAGAGTGTTGAGATATTTATGATACACTCAGGACTATGGTTTGCACTATACCAAATATCAAGCAGTACTTGAAGGTTATAGTGATGCAAATTTGATATCTGATATAAAATACTCGAAATCTACAAGTGGATATATTTCACAATAGCAGGAGCAGCTGTATCCTGGAAATCCTCTAAGCAAACTGTGATAGCTGGTTCTACAATGGTGTCTGAATTTTTTGCTCTGAATAAGTGTGGAGAAGAGGCTGAATGGCTACGCCATTTCTTAGAGGGCATCCCAAAATGGGAGATACCGATGCCTCCAATATGTATATACTGTGATAGTCAAGCTGCTAGTGGGAGGGCACAGAATCAAATGTATAATGGTAAGTCTAGACATATACGTCGCAGGCATAATACCATTAAACAATTACTCTCAACTAGAATTATCACTATTGAATTGAATTCCTTTTCGGATATCTCAATTTGCATAGAGAAGTAGAAAAATGAAAACCACCCGAACGGCAATCTGCTGCAATTGTACTGCTATTGAAATCTGCAAATTGTTTCCACCAGAAATAGTAATACAACTAAGCTCATAGACCGCTGTGAAGCTTCCCTACGTCTTTCCTTGCCATTTCCTTTTCTCATCCAGAGAAGACTCGAGGGGTCAAAGAGCCTTGGATAGGCATCCTTTGTTTTTTTCCCCTCTCGAGTCAAAGCCTTCTGTGTTCAAAAGAAGGGCAATGAGCGGTCCGTTTCTTCCGACTCGTACTCTAGAGGGAGATAGGAGGACATTAGTTAGCATAGGCATTTCCACTAATGAAGATGATCGAACCGAGTACCTCTTCGTCTCAGGTCAAAGTCAATATCGCAGAAAGCCCGTTTCACGGATGGACCCTATGGTGAAAATCAACATGTGCCATCATTGATCTGCCCTTCGGATACGTTCTCGATTTTGTTGGGCACAGCACAGCATGCTTGTAATGTCCTCTGGGTACTCATCGCATCCTCGAAATTCCACCACAGAATATGAACAGACGCCATGAGTCTCGACTCATTCCGTGCTCTTTTTTGCAGCTGTAATCTCCATGACTTCCTTGATGACCATCGTGCAGAAAGTGGTCGTCAGACCGAGCAATCCATGCGCGTTTCCAATCCGAAGGCAAATATGACAGCTTAAATTTATCTAGAACTGGGTTTCTAATTTCCCGTGGACTTTTTGGTGGGCGAGAGGTGGAATATTGGAATCTACGATATACACCAATGAGCAGGCAATGGGCCCGATCACACGGTACAACACTACTGGAAAACAGACTTCGAAAGTGAATGAAATGAAAACTGGTGCCAAACACTGGAAGAATTGACATGCAGGCAGAGGTAACAGAAAGAGGTCACGCTGCCACTTCGATCAGTAGAGTTTCCATCAATGAAGACGGAGGAGACGACGATGATGACAAGGAAGGAGGAGGCGACGTGAGGACCTCCATCTGTGGGATATGGAGGAGTTGGAGTTGAGCCTAAGACTGAGCTGATCCTGAGCAGCAGCCGCAGCCGCAGCCGCAGTGAGCGGGAATCGGTTCGAGCGTGTCAACATGCAAGATGCTAACATGCGTCAAACAATAAAAATATTTTTTAAAAAAACTGCCGTATTTTAAATTATTAAATATAAAATAATAATTAAAATTTAAAAGATCAATAAATCTTCAAAATATTTAATATCAAGCAAAAAAAAAGGTTTTTTGAATGGCTTGACATTATGTGAATAACGGTAAATTTCTATCGCTCATGCATATATTGTTTACAAGGCAATACTGCCTTGAAGATACTTTTTCCCTTGAAGTGTCATCGCGCAGAGGCCTTTGGAGCCCAGCCCATTATAATAGGCCAGACCCATATACCACTTTTTCTCATATATTTTTTTAGACAATATGATATCGAGAAATTTTATGAATCATGATTTATCTATCAATGGATCGGCATTTCAAGGTAGATGCCATGACCGATATTTGAACTTGTAATTTTCCTGCTGTTACTACTTAGCACCTCTAACGGAAATTATCGATAGATTTGCACTAGAGGGGGCAAATCGTGTTAGCCTGGTCTTATTGGGTCGTGTCGGTGTGACATGATAAAGGGGAGGGCATGATAAGGGCTGGCCCAAGCCTGGTCCTTTATGATACAAGGTCAGGTCGGACTTGTAAGATAAGACAAGGGCAGCCTTGACTTGGCCCAATAATAGGATAATTTCTCTTGATCATGACTTGTCTTTTGATCGTGACTTGTCTACTTCTATCATTTAATAGTGTTCGATAGTCTATTAGATTTTTTTTAATTTCCCTAATCGAGGTATCGTTCTAGCTTGGCACGGGGATTGTCAGGCCTAGCACGTCCAATATAAATTATCAGGCCTTGCCGACACGACACGACAAGGTTCGGCCCAATACAATGTTATCGTGCCCTGTCGGATTTTGCCAGGTCTAATTTGCACAATCTTTGCACAAAGGGGTTCTCATAAGGGGAAGTGTAGAAGGCTTATAATTATCACGACAGGCAGCCCACAACAACTAGTCCAAAGTTATGGGCCACCAACATATATGCGTCCTTGAGCTATTATATCCACAATTTTTAAAATCGGATTGAATTAGAAACCGGTTAAAATATGAGTTTACGGATCGAACTATGAATTTAGTGGGTAAATTACATTTTAAATAAATAATATATAATTAATTATTATAAGTTAAAAATATTATATATTAAATACCAATTTATAATTTTAAAGTTGAAAATTTTCATTATAATATGTAAATTCAATAAATAAATACAATTTGAAATTTGATAAAAATGAAATGTGACATAATATTCTTTTTTAGATAGATATCAAGAGTGATAAGATTTTTTTATTTTAAAATAATCTTTAATTTACCAAGTTCGACCATTGGTTCAGTTAGATCATGCGATGAATTTGAAAATTGGCATGTTTAAATGCATCTAACCGGTTTTAGAGTTTATTTAAATTAATTAAGTAAATCGGACTAGGTGACTACACAGTTCCCAATAGACCTGGTCCAGTTTTAGAAACCATGCTTCCGTCACCATTATCTCTCACATAATAAAATTCCAAATCTAAATGCCATGAATGGCAAAATTGGTCGTGTTGTACGTTAATCCAATTTGATTCAAATTTAAATTATTTAAATATTATCAAAATTTTTTAGATATTGAGTGATATTAAAAAAGAAAAAGAAAGAAGAAAGGTATTATTATTTAAAGAAAAAAAAGAAGGATTCAAAGCTCATTCATAATTTGATAAAAGGGCTCCATTTTTTAAATAGGCAACATGGCAGGCCTCAAGCATTGAGATACTACCAGATATGAATTGATCTTTTCGTGAGATTTAGTTTCTTTTTTTTTTTCCTTTTTTTGGATATTTAAAATAAGAGTACGACATATTCAATTCAATGTGAATAGGCAATCTGTAGCACATGAAGAAAGTACATTAATAGATGGAGCAGCACAATATCAAGTTTCTTCTACACGCAATATTACGAATCTCCATTCTAACATTCAATCGATTCTTACCGTCGTAATTGGTATTAATGTAATTTCTTATCAGATCGATGGGTATAATCCAAATATACACGATTTTGTCAACATTTCTTATATGAGCATTATTCGATGGACTTTGACTTGAACTTGCTTGGAAATGGTAAGAAATGATTTGGTCACAATGAATGTAACCGACCCATATCTACGGTGTGAGCCAGTGATAGAGGTGTACAAAAAGGACTGAAGAACTTAATTGAATCATGAATCGAACTGAAGATAAAAACTGGTTTGGAGTGCATTGGTTCCTATATAGCATGGTTTCTTTAATGCAAAACGGTGCAATTAATTACTAAATTCAAACGGTTCAAAATATTGAGCCACACAAAAAATATTATAAATATATTAAAATTAAAATATAAATATAAGTGTATTAGAAATATTTAAACAAATTAAAAATAGTTAAATATAGGCTATTCTACTATTGTATATAGTATTTTCTACTAATTTATATTAAATTTCGTCTTCAATAAATCAAATAATCTTAATGCAATATATTGCATGTTTAATTTATTTTTAATTAAAATTTATAGGATTTAATCTTTTTCTTTTTGTTATTTTTATGTTTTTTTATTATTCCCTTGTGTCTTAATGCAATTTTTGGTGGGTTTCGGTTCAGTTGACATTCAATATGTTAATTTTGCTATTATTTTAAAGAAAAATGGTTCAAATCGGTTAATCAAACCACAAAACCATCTCGACACAGCTCAGTTCAACATATGTGTCATGATTATGATTCGGAGTATAATGTCCGAATTAAACTAAACCATTTTAACGGTTTAATAAGATTCGGATCGATTCGGTTCATCGAACCGAACCATGAGCATTCCTAGCGAGAGAGTCAGTTGAGCGACCGCACGTAATCAGCCGGGGGAGCAAGAAGGGAGATGTGAAATGACAGTAATATCCAACGACCAACTTCAAAGCCCTTGAACGTTCCTGCACTTGGTCAAGCCCACCACTTAATCACGCCACTCAAACTAGTTTGATTTGGTATAGTCTGACGAATGAGGCGGGCCTAACTGGTAACATGTGTACTTATGTTTACATTTTCGTCACCCCAATGTATAGGGAAATATTGATTATTATATGTGCCAAGTGTTCTTCTTCTTCTGATCCCATTCAATAATACTATGATTTTTTTTCAATACTAAATTATAGATATTAAGAAATTTAATTAACATCTTGACTAATTTAAGATCAACTTTAATCAATTAGGGCTACCGTACCAAACCACGTCAATTATGCTGGTTAATTAATTAGCTACGCAGTACGAAGCCGAGCTCTGGGCTGGCCCGGCTTGAATTTCCTTTTCTTTGACTGAGGAAAAAGGGTCAAAGAAAGAGACCCGGCAGACATTCCCTATCGAACAGTGATCCGATCCAACTCGGACTGGATCTGCGCCCGGACCCGCCTCACGAAGATCCGACAGTTGATCCAACGGTTGTCATCAAATCTGACGGTCCAGAAAAGCGAATCTGCAGAATGGGGAAAACATCGTGTGGGGGAGGAACAAGGCAGGCCGTCGGACAGGTCACACTGGTCACCCCATCTCTGCCTTTTCTCGTGGTGGGAATGATTTTCATTTCCCTTCTCTCACCATTTTATTGCTAAATTAGTCCACTGGTAATCAGTAATTACCCTTTTCGGCCTTAAATTTATAGATGCACCTTAAAATGGGTTAAACTCCAAATGGGTCCCTCAAGTTCTCCATCACTCTTCAGTTTGCTCAAGTGACCACTCCGTGTAAAGCGATACGGAAATAAATGTGTTAGGTAAGTAATTTTCATGCTAGAGGCACATATGGCATCCGATCAATACTTATTAACTTCATTTAATTATATGATCATTTGACCTTTTTATAAGAATAATATTATATAATTTTTTATTTTTAGTAAAACAATTTATTTAAAATTTTGATATTTCTCTCACATGCTCATTAGCTGATAAAAGTTTGAGAGTTTTAAACTAAATCCACTTACCTTGAATTTGGCTTCCTCTCTTCTTTAAGGACATATAGTCTTTTAATCAATATATGATGTGGATGAACTAAGTGCATCAACCGTCAACTGATTTGAAACCCTCTACTTTCCAAATAAGTATACAAGAAAGTAATGTGAATTATATATATCTAATACTAAAAAAAATAAATTATTCTTAAAATAAAATTTGAATATGTTTATACTACCTTAATCTTCTTCGTATAAATTGGGAATTTCTGCATTTATTGATGGTCAGTCGACCGCCTCCTCTACCTACAATTTTACGATTTCGATGGAGATTGTTGCTGACTTAGTCGAGTCAACAAGAGATTTTCGAAGAAACTACGAGGGTTAAATTCAAATAAGAGTGAACCTTAAGGGCCATATCGAAATCATACCTTTCAAGGATCTCCACCATCCGCCATTGCTCAGCTGTCTCCTATGTAAACCCCCCAATTCTCGGCTTTCCCTTTACCAGAGACTAGAGAGATATAGATAGAGGGAGAGAGAGACACCGGCCGTCGTCGTCGGAGGTTGGTTCCGGTTCTGCTTCGAGCTCAATCATCCTTCGATTTCTCTGCATTTGAACAAAGTAAGCCTGGATCTGATCCTTTCTCCTTCCATCTCGCATCTCACTTCTCGATTCGTAACATACCTTCGCTGAACGTCTTGATTCTTCTCTGGCTTGATTCTTCCGGAAGTTTGTTTAGGTGCGATTCGAGCGCTGAACGTTCTGATACTTCTCTCGTTTGATTCTTCCTGGAAGTTTGTTTAGATGCGAATTGATCGGTCTCATACGCGGTCTGTTTTTGCAATTTCATCGGTCTGATGGACATTTATGTGATATAAATCTCTGTATCCACAGATTTGTAAGCACCAAACGGTCAATGGAATGTTTTTGCAGCATAGACTTTATATCTGCAAAACCAAGCTTTTCAATTGCATTTCTTGACTATTTAATCGTCAGATATGCATGTCACGTGAAATTAACGTTGAGATTTTCTGAATGTGTACTATCTGATTTGAAGTTTGATCTACGGTTTCGACAAAGCAACAACAAAGAAATTGACAAATTGATGACTGATGCATGTCTGATTCAGAAAAAGACTTAATCGATAGCAATCCTTATGTCTAAGATATGAAAACTGAGTGCTTTGCCATTTAGAGGATAATTCAATGAACGAAAAACCTCAAAGGTGAGCTTGAAGGAGTCGAAACATCTAACTATTATGTATTTCAAGTTGGCTTCTCATGTTTGTTCAATCTGGCATGCAGATCTTAAGAAATGGCAGATGCAGAGGATATTCAACCCCTTGTTTGTGACAATGGGACTGGAATGGTGAAGGTACGCTGATGTGCATAGCAGAATCTGCTAATTCTTCAATTTTCAAAAGCAGCTTGTCTTATTCAAAGCCTATAACTATATTCTTCACATGTAGGCCGGGTTTGCTGGTGATGATGCTCCTAGGGCAGTCTTTCCGAGTATTGTTGGACGTCCCAGGCATACCGGTGTCATGGTTGGAATGGGACAAAAGGATGCCTATGTTGGTGATGAGGCCCAATCAAAGAGAGGTATCCTCACTTTGAAATATCCCATTGAACATGGTATTGTTAGCAACTGGGATGACATGGAGAAGATCTGGCATCACACATTCTACAATGAGCTACGTGTTGCCCCCGAAGAGCACCCAGTGCTTTTGACTGAGGCACCTCTGAACCCCAAGGCCAATAGGGAAAAGATGACTCAGATCATGTTTGAGACCTTTAACGTGCCCGCCATGTATGTTGCCATTCAAGCTGTTCTCTCTCTGTACGCCAGTGGTCGTACTACTGGTGAGTGTAGCTAATGCCTAATTAGATTATTCTCTATAAGCTGTTTTCTCTTCTGACTAAAATTTGCTCGTTTAACTAGGTATCGTGCTGGATTCTGGCGATGGTGTGAGTCACACTGTGCCCATTTATGAGGGCTATGCACTTCCTCATGCTATCCTCCGTCTTGATCTCGCTGGCCGTGATCTCACTGATTATTTGATGAAGATCCTCACTGAGAGAGGATACATGTTTACCACCACTGCAGAACGGGAAATTGTCCGTGACATGAAGGAAAAGTTGGCTTATGTTGCCCTTGACTATGAGCAGGAGCTCGAGACTGCCAAGAGCAGCTCATCTGTTGAGAAGAACTATGAACTTCCTGATGGTCAGGTTATCACCATTGGGGCCGAGAGGTTCCGATGCCCGGAAGTCCTCTTCCAGCCTTCTCTGATTGGAATGGAAGCTGCAGGAATTCACGAGACTACCTACAACTCGATCATGAAGTGTGATGTTGATATAAGAAAGGATCTCTATGGTAACATCGTGCTCAGTGGAGGCACCACTATGTTCCCGGGTATTGCGGACAGGATGAGCAAGGAGATCACTGCTCTTGCCCCAAGCAGCATGAAGATCAAGGTGGTTGCACCCCCGGAGAGAAAATACAGTGTTTGGATTGGAGGGTCCATTCTTGCTTCTCTCAGCACCTTCCAACAGGTACGTCCCATCATTTTTATTTTGTTTGCTTTCCAATGTTGGCTAAGCAATTAGTGTTTTTGCTGAGACACTGATGGTCTCTTCTACCTTAAAACTCAGATGTGGATCTCCAAGGGTGAATATGATGAGTCTGGTCCATCAATTGTCCACAGGAAGTGCTTCTAAATCCATCCAGTTCGACTATTCGATGGTGGGTATTTTCCATTTTTCCCCTTAAGTTGGCTTTCTTTGTGTTTGTCATGTGAAATTGAGCTCGATCGCCATGGCATGGAATCAAGACGAGAATCGAAGAAAGATGGCGTTCTCAGCTCAACTTATCTAAAGCTTCTCATCCATTCAAGAATCGGTTTTTTTTTTTAACAGAGAAGCACGTGTAGTCCATGCCTCGCTGCTGTAGGTTCTTGTAGCTTTGTGTTTGCCGGTGTTTCTCTTTTCCTTCCCCACCCTCTCCTCTTCATTTGATTAAGATTGCATCTTTTTCGAGATTTTCCGCCCCTGAACATTGAAGTTAATATTGCATGAGAAATCTATGGTAGTGCAAGTTTGTGATTTATAAACATGCTATTCGAACTTTTGTTGTATAAAAGGATGCTCGGTCTGAAGTTTTGGATCCCTCCTACAGCTGCCTGCTCAATGTAGTTAAACTCGGTAGTTATCGTCTGTAGCGTTTTAAATGATCATGTGGGGAGCTGAATATTCCTTCCGTAAGCCAACTCGACTCGATCAGAAGAGGCGGCGGAAGGGCATGAGTGAGTCCTGAGGAAGTTTACAGTGCAATGAGAGGGATCTTTGAATGGAAGCAATATTCCAAGGCGGAATGAATCAATTGCTTGCATCATCCGATCCAATTGGAAGGAGAGGCGTAAAGCAACGTCGCCGTCTCTTTGATTGCAAGTTGGATGAATCGTGAAATGCTTCTAGATGGAGCGCTGGGCCCACCATGGATTCCCTTTTCTTTCCTCTGGTTCATGAATTAATTATTCCTCTCGTCAATTTGGGTTGGGGCTAGCTGATCACGACCAGCCTTCTCACTAGCTCAATCTGAGTTAGACGACATTATCTAGTCCAACCTTTTTGTGAAACAGTGAGTGAGTGCTTCGTGGATGGACAGACAACTATACGTGTATCCAATAGATTGTTTCCAAGCGAGAGAAGTAGAGGTGGCAAATTGTGCTGGTCCGGCACAAGGGGAGGGCACTATAAGGGTTGACCTAAGCACGGCCCTTTAGGATATCATGTCAGGCCAGCACGGTACATAAGATAAGGGCAGTATTGATCCAGCCCGATAGCATGATAATCTCATTTAATTGTAACTTATTTGTAAGTAGAAATGAGCTCACAAATGAAATTTGTTCTATTATTCAATAGTGTTCGATAGTTTATTAAATTTTTTATTAATTTCTTTAATCAAATTATCGTGCCGGCCCGGCTCGAGAATCATCAGGTCCAGTATGCCCAATAAACTACCAGGCCGTACCGGCATGGCACGATAAGCCCGGCCCAGTACAGTATTATTGTGCCGGGCCAAATTTTGCCAGGTCCAAAGAGAAGCACGAGTAAAAATGAGTACCCGTCACTTGCATCACTTCTTTTTACTCTCCCACTTCGGCATTGGCTTTGCAGATAATGTGAAGCTGACAGCTTTCGATGAATATGGCAAACGGGCTGGCTGGCGTACGCAATATGTTGTTGGATGCTTTTTGGGGACGTAAGAACATGTTACGAGGCGACATTTGATCCACAATTTGAGGACCCAGAAAAAAAAAAAAAAACAAATGACTTCGGTGCTTGGTTTTCGCAGGGGTTAGTGTAGTGTCATCAAGTTTCGCATCAGATTCAATGGACCTGACCACTATCGGGCTGGATCAAGACTGAAATGTAGACTGTGCATCAAAGGGCAATCTCCAGGGGACTGCGGGTGCAGGAGGCTTGAGATGTTAAAATAGGTGGTTCGGCCGGTTATGACTTGGCTCATTTGGTTCATGGACTAGTTCAGTTATAAGTCATGATTCATATATATATATATATAAACCGGCATAAAATTGTTTATAAGCAGAATAATTCACGGTTTGAGCCTATTTGATCAGTGAATTGTTTATTTTTTAAAAATTAAAATTATTTTTTATTTTTAAATTGATTCGATAAAATTTGATTATTAATTGGTAGAATTTTGGTGATCTATGCTAATTTTGCAATGGTTCTAGGATGGTTTTGGTTCCTAAACGGTTATGGGCCTATTTAATGAGAAAAAGTGCCAAAACGGTTCCAATTCAACAGTTATATTTTATAGATTTGACTTGTAACCATTTTTCAATCCAATAAAAGTGATTACATGCCAATTTTGGGCCAAGGAGGTGTGATTAACATCTCTACATGGGGCATCCTAAGAAATGAGGATGGATCTCCGGTTTATGGTTTTGCTCGTAGTGTTGGTTGGCGTACATAGCATATGCTTTTGCTATAGAGCTCTTATATACTTTTTGTAGGTTTAGAGCCTCATTATGGTAAAGAGTATTGCTAAATACAGATGTTAAATGGATGTGAAACCATTTAGCTATGTTATGGTTCTACCCATTGAGCATAGTTGACTGCTTCGGCTACATGCCACGGTTCAAGAATCATGAACCAGCCTTGAATTGTGCTTGAGCGAACCGATTTATAATTCGGATTGTTTAAACCGTAAACTATGACCCTATCCTCTTATATATATATATATAATGAATAAATTTTTAAAATTTTAAAATTTTTAATTGAATTGATAAAAGAATTGATTGTTGGTTGATGAGGTTTTAAAAAGTTTGGGCTAGTTCGGATTGGTTTCGTAAATTGTTCCACGTTGGTTCAATGAGAAAATGTACAGTACAGGTTTCGGTTTAATGTGCCTATTTTTTGGACTTATTTGTAACTATTCTTTAACCCAATAATAATAGTTATATAGAGATTTATGGATAATTTGGACTAATTCCAAATCAAATCAACCCATTTAACATCTCTATTATTGAAAACTATGAGGAATTTGACCAGGGGCTCGTTTAGGCCCGTGCAGTTGGATAACTCATTTTTTACTAAGTAAAACTATAATTGGAAATTACATTTCTCACTTTTCAGTGCCAACGTTTTCAGATGACCGTACTACCCTTTCACTGTCCGACCGGAGCTACCTTACTCCGACCTTGCATTATTTAATTCCGTCCATCTTTTCTTTTTTTAATTTTCGGGCTCTGCCCCGTTTTGTAATTTGGAAAAATACCAACCAAAGGTCCAAAACTGGACCGTCAATTAAGGCCTGCCAGATCCACCTTATCGGGCTGCCCAAGAAATCCCGCTACGGGCATAAATTTTTTGCGCTTGGAATGGTTTGGTTTAGTACGAACCATATACAAATAATTATTTTATGAAAATAAATTTAAATAATTTTTTATTTTAAAAATAATTTTTATGATATAATAAATTGATTAAATAAATTTATATTAATTTAAATAAAATATTAAAATGTAATTATTTATTTTTTAAAAATATTCTTATAATTTTTTATTTATAAAAATTATTTTGGTACTATAACATAATTTTTTTCTATCGTATCTGCACAGTATGATATTTAAGGAGGTCCAAAAACCCTGACTTGAGTATGATTTTTCTTATTGGTGCGAAATTTTGATAGCTTTATTCAAAACATAGGAAAGGAAAAAAAAAAAAGAAAAAAGAAAAACGTAAAATAAAATGAAGGAAGAAGGAGACTCCGTTTCCCCGCCTTTATATAACGCTTCCCCCCTCTTCTTTCATGGCGTTTTCAGAGATTTCTTTCTGCTCCATTAGCTTTATGGTTAATTAGGAAAAAAAAATTAAGGGTGAGAAATCATGGGAGGATGCGCTACGAAGCCAAAGGTGTCTATGACCGGCGATGCCGGCGAGCCCCCAGCTCCGGCGCCGGAGCAGGCTAAAGAGGAGGCTGCTGCTGTTGCGGCGTCAGAGGGGAAGGATGTGGAATCCGCCGTTGCGGTGACAGAGAAGGCGGAGAAGAAGGGAGGGGCTGCGTTGGCTGCGGAAGTTGTTGTAGTGACGGAAGGAGGAGGAGAGTACAGTAAGGGAACCGAGGAGATTGTAGTCGACGACGACAAGGTGGACGATCAAGCAAGCAAGCGCCGGTCGCTGAGTCTCCTGTTCAACAAGGAGGTAATTTCCTTCTTGAGTTTCCTGTTGGTTTTTCATCGACTTTGGCAAGGTTTTCGAGCTCAGATACTTGATTGAAGCGAGCCTAATTCTTCGCCCTTCAGTTGATTCCCCAGTAGAAACGACAACTTTCAGTTGTGTAGTACAAGAGTTCACATTAATCTGATTCGAGAACGTGGCGGAAGAGGTTTCTTGGTGGGCCATTCAGAGAGTTTTACGAAACACTTCTGCGAGAAATCATGCATTTTCAGTACAAATCAGCGGAAGACTCTTCTGTTGATGGAATTTGACGAACTACGGTAAAATGCTGGAACTGCGTTAGGGGACCTGAATTTCTGTTTACGTGGCCTGGTTACATGGGTAATTCTTGAGAATGTAATCCTATCTCGAAAAAAAAAAAACAGAAAATGGAGGTTATGGAAATATAAGAAGAATGAGCAAAGACAATTTATTAACTTAAATGTTTTGTCGGTTATAGCTTAATCTTTTGAAAATCAATGAAAAATTAACATGGGTAGTGCCTATTTGTTGAGGGAAGGTGTTTGTTCACATCTTAGCAGCCCGAGAGGGGAAAGAAACTATGCCTTGGTGGTCGGTATCCGTGGCCTGAGCATGGAGGAAAACTGCCCACCGTGTCTGGCAATCAATTAACTGCTCCAAACATGTGAGAATTGGTTGTCGATCTCTGGAATTGAAAATATTCCCTAATATTGTTCTGTACACCATGATTTGTTTATCGATTTCTTGTTCTTGTAGTTTTTCTAAAGGGCCTTGCTTTTCCCACTGCCGACACCTCTTGTCTATTAGCTGCTCACGTGCTGTGTCTCTGATTTTGTTTTTTTACGAACCATAATCGAAGCAATACTATTCCAGTTGGCTTCTGGTCCTTTTCTCTCCTTCAAAGGGGATGAATGTTCTTGCACTTGCCATGCTTCTGATGTTTGTTTTGAATCCTAGAATTCATGAGAACACCCACTTCTCTTCAGCAACTACTTTTTGTCTTTCTACAAACCGAATGTTTGTCCCATTACAATTAAAAGGGTGCTGATATAATTATAACATGTTATTTAAAACAATGCCAACTTAATTTATTCTGGGATGTTAGTTTATGCATCCATTGAGCTGTCAACATCCCCAAATAATTCTCAATTCACAGGTAACTCGATTTATGTGCCACTTTTACTGTTTGTGCCGCTTTATTGGGATTTGATGAGCAACAGAACTTTGGCTGAATACATTTCAAGCTCGGCCGTGACTGCAAGAATCTTGAGAAATTTATCAGATCTTGATTTGCTGACAGAAAAAGAAAAGAAAAGAAAAGAAAAGAAACTTTATTTTTGGACCCACCAGACCTTACGGTCCTCCTTCGCTTTTGGTCCACCATCGTACATGTCCATGGGTCATTACAAATCTTTCAGTCCTTTTGGTTGTTTGTTGGTTTGTTTGCTGGTGTTGCCGAATGTAGCACGGGATTTCTTCCTTGTGTCTTGTGCATATATACATACCATAAGAATGATTGCCTCCATGATGTATTAGTTGAAATAATTCAATTCTTTTTAAGTAGATCTCTGTTTTAAGATTTTTAGCCAGGGAAAAAAAATCTATTATTAGAGGACTTTTCCATTCTAATGGGCTAATTTGAATATAAATAAGCCGTGTCCAATTAATTTTTTCATACAGTTGGAATGCACAGAAGAGAAAAGGCAAGGATAACCATTTTATGGTGGGACCTCTTAATAGTTTCAATGGCATTGATTGACCGGTTTGTATAAAACTGTTCTACACCATGTCCTCTTGCAACTGACAATGAGATGCATGCACGGAGTTGGGTCCATTGAGGCTATAGAATTCATAGGATTTTTTTTCATAACATTGGACTACACCCGGTAGGTAGGAAACAGACCATTGTTGAATTGATCTGATGACTCTGCGCTTGCATTGTCTAGATACTAGAATGGTTATCCGCAATGCATGCATGTCTGAACCAAGAACGTGGCTGGTCAAATGTCCGGTCTTGACCTGCTGGTCTTTAGTTCTTTGTTCTCATTTCTGCTAGGTTTTAGCTCTTTCTTCTCGGACTGTATATATGTTTGTGTCCTTTTGTCCGTGATTCTTCGTACGATTTGAGGAGGAAGAAATGTATGGGCCTTCTTTCGGTGATAACATTCATTTTCTTCATTCCTGTAGATGTGCTTACCGCAGTAATTTTACTGGCCATAACTCGTAACACCTCGCAGCGTACATTGTAAATGAATTTTCGCCAGTTTCGTTGTGGTCTATCATGTTGGCCTCTGAAAGTGGAACCATCTTATGCAGAACGAAGAGAAGAATTCCACTGCAGATAGCGAGAAGCCAGGACCAGCAAAACTCGAAGCAAGGAAGGAACCCGGCACTGAGAGCAAGCCAGTTGAAACTGAAAAGGCCTTGCCGGGATCTGAACCCCAGCAAGAATCAGCTCCGGCTGCTCCGGCGGCAGCTGCAGAGGAGGCAGAACAGGAGGGAGCGGCCGAAGTTGCAGAAGTAGTCGCAGCTGAATCTACTGATACGCTCGAGAAGAAAGCAGAGGCCGGAGAGGCAACTCCTGATGAACCGCGGATCAAAGCATAGGCAATGCGAATTTGATCGAGACGGTGTGACCGGGTATTATTGTTTGGTTGGCTTCTCCGTCGATGAGCTTCTTCTATAAGTTTACTCTGTTGTTTTGCAGTGTGTATATATATTTGTTGTTTTCGGGTGGATTATGGCTAAGATCAAGTGTAATATCTCTACTTGTCATTAGTTGTTCGCACACTATTATCGTTAGGGTAAATAATTTCATCCAAGTTCAGATGAATTCCAAAATTATAGGGCAGGAAGGGAAGATTTGCTTTCAAGAGCCCGGCAAACATAACGGAAAACGAACTGACGGTTGATACAGTTCCCTTCGGCTTCTCCTCTTCTTGGTTCTTCCCCTTCCAAGATCTCTCCGAATCGGTTTGCAACTCTCTTCGGCTGGGCCTCTGCAACAATGGAGAAAGCGAAATGCAATTCCATTCCTGTTTGCCTTCTGACTCTCGTCGTCGTCGTCGTCCTCCTCCTCCTCCTCTCCTGCAATGCCACCAGCGGGGTCAGCGTGGCGGAGCTTGGTGCCGCCATGTCTGCCCTGCGGGCTGCTGACTACAATCTCTTCCCGAACGCCATAGACACCACGGACCTCCGCTACCGATTCGTCACGGCAGGCCCCAACTCCTCCTTCACCCTCTTCGCACCGCCGGACCGCTTCCTCTTCACGCTCGACTTCACCTCACCCTCCGCCGAGCACTACTTCCTCGGCCTCCTCCGCCACGTGTCCCCTCTCCGCCTCGCTTCCTCGGAGCTCCTCGGCCTTGCCCGGCAGGTAGGCTCCGACCGGCCCCTCCTGATCCCCACTCTCATGCCGAACCACAGCCTCCAGCTCCACCTGACGCCGGACTCGGTCATAACGGTCGGTGGGGTTCGAATCTCTTCTCCCGGCATTTACCTCGGACACGATCTCGCAGTTCACGGCCTCAACCGCAGCCTCATGGAGCACAGCTCGACGATCCCGAGGGAGTATTATGAGTATCCCGGGTGGGGTCGTGGACCTGGCTCCGATCCCGAGATGGTCCCGGATCTCGACCTGGCGGAGACGGCTTCACCTGGACAGCACAGAGGCGGCCAAAAGCACGGCCGTTCTCGCGGAGGTCACAGTCGTCGCAGAAACAGAAAGAAGCGCAACCACCATCGCAGTGACGACAATCATGTGCACAGCCACATCGCGAAGGAATGATTTGTTCAGGTTCAAGTAGTGGTCGAAGTCAAGAAATGCTCAGAGAGTTCAGAAATCTTCTGCGCGTTACTGCGTTGTGCATCTGGGCGATCGCGGCGGCAGCAGATCGATGAGCTCGGGATTTCTTGAGCGGGTGATTTTGCTTTCTTGCTGTTTTCGGTTTTGCTTCTTTTTCAGCACTTAGTCAGATGCGTACACGATTTACCGAACTTCAGCTCTCTTCTGGTACTGGCTGAGTGGGTCATCTTTGATTGGATGGTGAAATGAAGCGATTCCTCTCTTCCCTTGTTCTTGAATCCTCGTGAACTAATATACGATCTCCCCCGGTTGATCATAAGATACCATTGAAGCCACAACCCGAGAAAATTGCCCTTCAAGGCCAATCACACATATTCTACGGGCAGCATTATGTCTCTCAAACTCAGTGAACTGCGACGAGGAAGAAGAGGCCGGCGATGGTGCACTGCAGGAGCGAATCCACCTCCAAGTGAGGTCGGCACGGCGCCCCAGCAGCTTCCGGTGAAAAGAAAAAAAACAACCCAAACCGATCTGAAAAAAAAAAAGAGAAACCGAGTTGGGATTATCGGACCCCCGACTTGGGAAAACCGGCCAGTCCGAGACCGCCCGAATTTTATAATTCTATTTATTTATTCATTTTGTTTGAATCTTTTTACCCTAATGATGCCTTTAGTCATAGAGTGCATAAGCAAATAAGCGAGTATGAAAGATTTTAGTATAAAAATTAAATATATAATATCTTAATTATTATATTAATAATTATATTATAATGTCAGATTTTACTCTCAATTAAGTACTGAATAAATTAATTAGTTATTACAAATTAAATGCCAATTTCAATTGGAAAGTCAAACAAGTAGCCCCAGTCAGTCAATCACCCGCGAAAACTCCTCGGCGCCAAAATTGAAAATCGAAGCAAACGCTCCTCATCGCGCCCTAATAATAAATTTTCCTTAGCTGTACGCCACCTGAATGCCATAACGATGACAGGTTTTAATTAATCCATGCTCGAGATTAACAAGAAAGAACAAAACTCTATTCTAGTAGGTTTTTACATGACACGATAATATAATACGATACAGAATTATATGGATTCGGGTTGAATTATAATAAATTTGTATGAGTTGATAACATATAATTAATTACATTTAAATAAATATTAAACATATTAACATATTTTATTTGTTCAATTATGTGTAGTGTTAATTTAATATAATATAAAATGTGTTAAGATTTTTTTTATATTTTATTGTGGTAACTTTATTATTATAATTATATGATAAATATTTTGATTAAATTTTTATTATTAAAATATTAAATATGTTAATTGTATATATATATAAATGATACATTTAAGTATGTTTAGTTTATGTTGATTAAATGATAGATTATGAGTTAAGAGTTTTTTATATAGATAATTTAAATAGATACGGTATTTTTTATGGATAATTATCCAATCCTAAATTTTCGTATTAGAAACACCTAAACCGGCCAACGTTGGATTGACCCAACAATAATTAATTTTCTATTCCAAAATTCCCCGCACACTTTCTCGTCTGGTCTGCCAAATCCCTATGTGATGGGCCCCGCCCGCACCAGTGGCCTCCCTCCCCCCACCCCTAATTTTGCCGCCAAACTTTCAAATCCCACCGAGGGAAACCCTAGCAATCCCCACACTTCCACAGAAATTTTCAAACTTGAAATCTCCCAAGCTTACCAAGTACTCCATTGCCAAGCTCGGCAGGCACCCACTTATATAAGCACCCCATTTCTCCTTCTCGCCGGCTCTGTGCAGGACAAGATTCCCATTTTTCGTCCGTACTGTCTCTGCAGAGGACCTGCTCGACGAATTTCCCCAGTGGGTGTGAGGCATCTTTTGTCTGGTGAAAATGTACGTAATTAAGCGAGATGGGCGCCAGGAGGCGGTCCACTTCGATAAGATCACTGCGAGGCTGAAGAAGCTCAGTTACGGGCTCAGCATCGAGCATTGTGACCCTGTGTTGGTGTCTCAGAAGGTGTGTGCTGGGGTCTATAAGGGCGTCACCACGAGTCAGCTCGATGAGTTGGCGGCTGAGACTGCTGCAGCTATGACTGCTAATCACCCTGACTATGCTTGCGTGAGTAGTGCTCAATTCTGTCTCTACCTTGCAATTTTAGCCTCCATTAAAGGGGTACATTCGTTTGTATGGTGGATTAGATTAGGTATTCTAGTGGCATGTCGATCTTCTGTACAATTGTATTGCGTAATGTTGTGCTTGGATCGTGTGATCTGTTTGCAAATTACATCTTTGCTTGATGCGAACCTGCAAGGTCTGATAATTTATAACTTCAGTTATGCACGATGGAGGTTCATAATTATCTGTTATATTATTGGCGGTTCTTAGTTTTTCGAATATTTTTGTGATGTCATATTTATATTTCTTTTCTGCTCGCTTGATGTATTGTTTTCTGCTTCCTTGTGGATTTCCTCTGGCCATAATTAGCAATTGATTGGAGGCTCTGACTATCATTTACTATCAATTCAAAATGTTAACACAATTGGCTCTTGAACGATGGTGTTCAAATGTTTAGTTTTGATGGGTTACCTTAATCTCTCCCGCAGTTGGCTGCTCGGATTGCTGTATCAAATCTTCACAAAAACACCAAGAAGTCATTTTCTGAGACGTAAGATTAATCCAAAGTTATTTCTTCGTGAAATAATTTAGCTCCTTTGACTTAACCTTATCCTATTTAAGGAGATGACTGTAATTTCTTCAAATTATTGGTGCAGGATTAAGGATATGCATAACCATTTCAGTGAAAGATCTGGTCAAAAGGCCCCTCTGATTGCTGATGATGTGTATGAAATAATTATGAAGGTATGCTCTTGAGTGAGAATGATTATTATCTTGTCTGACTTGTCAGATGTGACTTTTAAGCAGTTGCTTCTGTCCTGGTAATTTGACATTTTGACACATGGTTATAGCCTATAGTTTTCTGATGTTGGTTTAACTTGTCTCAGAATGCTGCTCGTCTGGACAGTGAAATCATTTATGACCGTGACTTCGACTATGACTACTTTGGTTTTAAGACTGTGGAGAGGTCTTACCTTTTGAAGGTTCAAGGGAAAGCTGTGGAAAGACCGCAGCACATGTTGATGAGGGTTGCCGTTGGAATCCACAAGGATGATATTGACTCTGTTATTAGAACCTATCATATGATGTCTCAGCGGTGGTTCACTCATGCATCTCCTACGCTCTTCAATGCTGGAACACCGACGCCCCAAGTCTGTAGACTGAGAAACTGAAACCCTGAATTTTGTGCAAATGGTGCCTTTTACACTCATGTGGTTTCATTGATTCCTTTCTGCAGTTGAGCAGTTGTTTCCTTGTGTGCATGAAAGAGGACAGCATTGAAGGAATATATGATACATTGAAGGAGTGTGCTGTCATCAGCAAATCAGCTGGAGGGATTGGTGTATCTGTTCATAACATTCGTGCGACTGGCAGTTATATCAGAGGGACAAATGGCACATCAAATGGCATTGTTCCAATGCTACGTGTCTTTAATGATACTGCTCGTTATGTTGACCAAGGGGGAGGCAAGAGAAAAGGTAGATGTTAAATGCTATGCAATCTTTATTGTTTAAGGGTTAGTGCCTGTCACTTCTTCTTTTCTGATGTTTTGGTTCATGCTGAACCTAGGTGCTTTTGCTGTCTATTTGGAGCCATGGCATGCTGATATATTTGATTTCCTTGATCTAAGGAAAAACCATGGGAAGGTATGCCTTTTGACTCTAGAGACTGTCTTTTGATAATTGACCAATCTCCGTGATAATTTTAGCAACAGTCTTGTGGCTATAAGTTTACAGATTCTATTTATGTATTTAACTCCCTTTATACTTATTTGCCATCTATACTTTCATCATGTGAACGAGAACAGTCTACTACATGTAATGACTATGAGGTTTGCAAAATGTTTTGATTTCAATTGTTATATTGTATAGGAAGAGCATCGAGCTCGTGACTTATTCTATGCTCTTTGGGTTCCTGACCTCTTTATGGAGAGGGTCCAAAGTAATGGCATATGGTCATTATTTTGCCCAAATGAGGCTCCAGGATTGGCAGATTGCTGGGGTGAGGAATTTGAGAAGTTGTACACTAGATATGAAAGAGAGGTAAAAATAAATTTCTGAATTTGACCTCTGTTTTGTCAAAACTATCTTCTGAAGAATGATGAACATTTGTTGTCTGGTTGATCAGGGTAAGGCAAAGAAAGTTGTCCAGGCACAGAACCTGTGGTTTGAAATACTGAAGTCCCAGATAGAAACTGGGACGCCCTACATGCTTTTTAAGGTAAAATGACTTGGGTAGTTACTGTCATGCAGCTCATTTTGGCATGTGATCAGAATAATTTGTTCTTGGGCTGTGGTTGAATTCTCTTTTGTTGTTTTTTTTTTTTCATTTGGCTGTTGAAGGATACTTGCAATAGAAAAAGCAATCAGCAGAATCTGGGAACTATCAAATCTTCAAATCTGTGCACTGAGATTATTGAGTACACAAGTCCAACAGAAACTGCTGTCTGCAATCTTGCATCAATTGCCTTACCACGCTTTGTCAGGGAGAAGGTAGGTCATCTATTGATGGAGAAATTTTCTACCTCATGATTTTACTTTCGTTTTTATTGTGAGATTTCATCTTATAGGATATCCCCATGGAGTCCCATCCATCTAAACTTGTGGGGAGCAAAGGCTCAAAGAATCGATATTTTGATTTTGAGAAGCTGGGAGAGGTTTGTACTTGATCATTTTCTGTGCTCTTGCAGAGGTGGAATTGTTTTGTTCTTTTGTGATGGAACTTTGGTTGAATTTCTGCTCAAGCTTTTCTTTTCCTTCATTATCTGCTTGCAGATTACCTCAATAATTACTGCAAATTTGAACAAGATCATTGATGTCAATTACTATCCTGTTGAAACTGCAAGAAATTCAAATTTACGTCATAGGCCTATTGGAATTGGTGTTCAAGGTCTTGCTGACACATTCATCTTGCTGGGATTGGCATTTGATTCACCAGAGGTGAAATTATTGTTTGTTCTTGGCCTGCAATTAATTCTGAAAAAATTGTATCCTGGTGCTGACTTTTTGTCCTCTGTGAACTTCAGGCTCAGCAATTGAACAAAGACATATTTGAAACCGTATACTATCACGGCCTAAAAGCTTCTTGTGAGCTGGCTGCTAAGGAAGGGCCTTATGTGACATATTATGGAAGTCCTGTGAGCAAGGTGAGTATTTTTTCCTATCATTGGTGCTTTTATTTTTTAATTTTGCAAATTGCTTAATAAAAATGGCTGAAAATGGATTGGCTTGGGGTTGAGTTCTGCTCTTGAGACATGTTGAGCTAGTAATTGGACAGGAAACCAAATTCATAGGGATATTGCCACTTAATTAGAGTGCCAAAATGTAATGTATCCAGGCTAAGTTTGCCACCTGCACTATTTCAGGGCATTCTTCAGCCTGATATGTGGGGGGTTACTCCATCTGACCGCTGGGACTGGGTTGGTCTGAGGGCAATGATAGCCGATAATGGTGTGAGGAATTCGCTTCTCATAGCTCCAATGCCTACTGCTTCAACTAGTCAGATTCTTGGAAACAATGAGTGCTTTGAACCTTATACCTCCAACATCTATAGTCGCAGAGTTCTGAGGTTTTGCTTCAGCGTCCTTTGTCTACCTCTTTTCTGGCAGCTCTTAAGGTATAATGTTTGTCTGACTATCATGTTACCTAACTATAAACATTAATTCTTTATTTTTTTAGTGGTGAGTTTGTTGTGGTGAACAAGCATCTGCTTCATGACTTGACTGAGATGGGTCTCTGGTCTCCGGCTTTGAAGAACAAGATCATATATGAGGATGGTTCAGTCCAGAAGATTCCAGAAATTCCTGAAGAACTGAAACTCATATACAAGTAAGAAATTCAGAGTTTCCTCGAGTGACTTTTTATATCATTTAATGTCTGTTCTTTGTGTTAAAATGATTTGGTTTCTCCAGGACTGTGTGGGAGATCAAGCAGAGGACCTTAGTTGATATGGCTGTTGATCGTGGATGCTACATAGACCAGAGTCAAAGTCTGAATATTCATATGGACCAACCCAATTTTGGGAAGCTCACTTCTTTACATTTCTATGCTTGGTCCAAGGCAAGCATAATAACACCCTATTGTTCTTGTGACCAGTGCTTTGAAAGCGCTCTTTGAAAACTTGAAGGGCCTCAGTATGTTGTTATGGTTAGTTTTTGCAGTCAATAACTACTGGTTGATGAATCTGTCGTTCTTTGCTGTATGAAGGGTTTGAAGACAGGGATGTATTACTTGCGATCTCGGGCTGCAGCTGACGCCATCAAATTCACAGTTGACACTGCTGCTCTCAAAGTAATGATTGCCTTCCCGTTTTGAAATCAGAAGTCTCTTAGAGACACTCATGTGAAAATCACTTACCATCGGACGTTGCAGGAGTCCAAGGCTGTGGAAGATGATGATGGCACCAAGATGGTGCAGATGGTGTGCTCTCTGACGAATAGAGAGGAATGCATGTCCTGCGGAAGTTAGACGAGTTTTCACAAGATCGCTGATGTTCTATCGCATTTACTTGGATGGCTTAAAAGGGTCTGTATATAGGTTCCAGTAGATGGATCGGGTGTTGGGTCTTGTTTATATGTAGTGTTGGTTGGAACAGAAGCCGGTTGGAACTGCACTGAACTTCTGGTTCTTTTCATCATCAAAGCTTTGCAAGACCTTTCAACTTGCACGTTGAGATGTTTACCATGCCGAGTTGGCCTTGAATTGGATTGTCTAAATTCAGAATCAGCTTGGATTATTTCTAATTTGACATGTAACTGTTGTTATTTAGTTGATAGATGGTTACAAGTTGGGTAAAAAATATAAGATTGTTGAATCGTAATTGGTGCAATGTTTTTTTGTTAAACTTGATCGGAATTGTTTAGGAATTTGTGTAGAGTTATTGCAAAACTAGACCGTATGAGTTCGGACTGTCAAAGTTCTTGTTTCCTTCGTCAAGTGTCACTACAATTTTATACCTGCGATTGCAAATTAATTGTTGAAAATTGGCTATTGATTTAATTTTTTTAAAAAAAATTGACCATCGATTTAAAATTTTAATTATTTTTAAATAATTTGAATTAAAAAAAGAGAAAAATAGAGCTGTTCACTATTTCAATGATAGTTTTAAAAATCAGACCGAGGTAGTCGGTTTAATTAGGAATCAGTCACTCATCCGGTCTAGTTCTTATAAATAATTCAATTACACTTTAAATGAAATCAAATTTAGTTGAACTGGACGGTTTCTAATTGAACTAGTGAAAAAATTGATCAACTTGAAATAAAAAAAATAAAAAATACTTATTTTATATTATTAGATTTATATTTATATTTTATGTTAAATTTGAGATTAATATAATGACTATATTAATTATTTTTATTATAAATCATAGTTAAATTATAATATTATGTCGATTTATTGGTAATATTATTTATTAAGTATACGGTTCGATTCATTGAACCTCCGGTCTGACCCATGAACCCATGCCTTGATCGATCTCAGCTCGGTCTAATTTTAAAAACTATGGTTTGAACTGATCCGAGTTGTGAATTGGCTTGTTTAGGCACAGTTTAGAGTCAATTCATGTTTTCTTGAATTGTGAACCGTAACAGATATGATCCGTTAATTATAACATATTGATCCATAATCGTGGTAAACGGTCATGGATTTATTTTAAACCGGCCCGAACCGTCTATTTAAGAAAACTACTCGGAGGTGATCTATATTAATCTAAGAATCTCGGGGGGCATTCCTTCTCGTCCTACGGGTGAATGCTTCCGCAATTGATGCTCTCTCCCGAGTTGCAGTCCGCTCCGTGGTGCAGGATTGATGATGGCAAACCGGTGGGTGCAAGCCGCTGGGATTTGGAGGAATTAATTGGGTGGTGTTTGGCAAAAACCTAGAGTGACGAAGCTTGCACAGGTCATGTATGACGTCCGCCGTTGTTGACCGTGTGACCTGCACCGATTTCTTCGTGTCTCTGGCTGGCCCAGTTAGTAGTTGCATCCCGCGTGAGATGAGCCCCTACGGGTAATAGTGCTTGAAATGTAGTCAACGTTCACGGGGCGGGGGCTAGACCAAAGCTATACCCGTAATTTTTTTTAAATAGGACCAGTATTAGTTTATAAGCCAGACCGGATTTTAAAGGATTAAATGCATATTTAATAATATAATATTATCAATAAATTAATATAATAATATTATAATTTAATAATAATTTATAAAGTTAATCATAAGGAAAGTCCTCCGTCACCCTAATTCTGCTGTTTAGTCTAGGGAAAAACAGGCGGATTTAATTCTTGGGATCGGAGCATCGCAATTACAGTGTAATTCTCATCGTAAAATCTTCCTGTCATCGGCGATTCTTCTTCCTCTTTTCCCCATTCCTACCAGGTTATCCGACTCGTCTACATAATCCGCGAATAGCTCACGAGGTCATAGTCTGAGCGAGCGAAGAATCTCGCATTCGTAATAATGGCTCCACGGATAACACGACAACGTTCTCATTGATTAGGGGATCTAATTCTTCTGTTTACATTGGTGGTGTTGTGGGGGTTTAGTAAAACGATGGCGTACTTAGGACCACCCGTTTGACATAGTCAGTTAGTGTGAACCCGGCTGCAGTCCATCCCAGTGCATTTAATTTCCGGCCGGGGGCGTCAATTCAACCGGAAAAATCTGATCGCACTCGCGCGTGTGTGAATGCTTCGAGGAAAGGAGGACGCACATAAAAGTCGTACTAGGTGCCTGTCTGTTCCTCGTACGGATGCGGAGAAATTTGGTAAATTCATCTACCCTCTTCATGGTCAACAATCTCATGAAGGGGATATAAGATTAACACAGTGTAAGCGCGTTGAATGGGGATAAATAGATGGTATAAGAAAATTTATTATAAAAATTAAGTTAATATTTTGCATACTATAGTTAACTTTAAGTAAACATTTTGTATCATTAATTTTTTTATTAACTTCATTGAGTGAGCCATTAGGTAAATATGAATTAAAATCTAGACGGAGAAGTTACTGGGGATGATCAAACTTAACTGCCTAAAGCAGTTTTCTCAATATTTGGTAGTGTTCTTGAAATTACCGACTCGAATTTTGTTGTTATACATTCGAATCCTTCCTAATAGAGTAGTCTTTACTGATTCCGGGTATCACTACATCAAAAATCCCATTTTGACTTTAAGTTTTTTTGATAAATTTAGATTATTAAACATAAATTACAAAACAAGTTTAAATAATCCATCCGAATTAAAAAGAAAAAAAGTTCTAATTTTAAAAATAAGATTCGATACGGTATCATTACTCTCAAATTAAATAAGTAAGATTGAAATAATTTTTTTTATTTCATTGTCTCTTATTACCTTTTAGATTTAGGTAATATTTTATTATTAGTAAAAAAAGGGAGGGAATTATACATATTTTTTTTTATTACCGGTTATATATCCAAAGAGATCTCATCAGCGGTGAGATAATATCTTTCAGTCAACCATATTTGACTAATCCGTTGGTCGTCCCGAGTTACACGTTTGGCATGATAGGTAAGGCTTCCGAGAGAAATATCTGCGTATACGAGATTTCGAACTTGATACCTCCTTAAACGGCATCAAATTACTTACCGCTCGATCCAACTTGTTTGTTAGAAATTATACATTACCTACTATACAGGCATGAAAAAACGTGAGGATAAAGAGGAGACCAAGTCGACGAAAAGCTCGAAGCACGTGTAAGCACTGTTATGGAGAGTCAGCTCAGGCAATCATTCTTCTCCTTTTCACAGCCGAGAACCTCCTTATTCGATACGGCAATAATCAACTGTGCCTGCATATATGTGTGTATATATATATGTATGTTAACAAATATAAGCACGTTTTTAGTACAGTCAGTCGTTTGGGATCTCTAGATGCAAGTTTATTTCTTTTTTCCCTTTTTGGGGTTCAAACTCTAGATGCAGGTTTTGAACCATCGATCGTTGCCCCAGGAGACTGACTATTACGTATTCGTGCTAAAGGTGGCAAACCCAAGAGGCGCGGAGGATGGAGGAGCTAGCTAAGTGCCGTCTCGGCTCGTGGCTCCCTCAGGAGCCACTGCGGCACGGCCAGGATCTGAGGTCCCCGGGGCTCTTGACTAGAGAAAGAGAGACGTTCTTGATAGTATCGGCTCTGGCGAGGGTGATATCTGGGGAGGTGGCTGAGTGTTCGGACACCGGGACCGGGAGTTGCTCTTCTACCTCGGGAGGGCTCGCGGGGGCCGTGGGCTATTTCACACATGGTGCTACATCATCATATAGTATGGTTTCGGGTACTGATATTTCCTTCTAAATTTGTCTTTAGAACATTATAACAAGATATTTTATAAGTTTTCAATTGAGATATAAGAATTTTATATTGAAAATTTGAAAGAAATAATTTTCATTTATAAGAAATTAGTACACTTTTCTATCCGTTTAAAAATTTTTAAAAATACATAAGTTTTCGAGGTTGAAAGAAAAAAAAAAAGCCCGACTTATGTTAGTTGTTAGGACAGTATAAACAAAGGCATAGATATCCACAATACTTCCCATCACACTGTTGGGCCATCCGTCTAGGATATGGCTAACTGGGACTGCACTGTATCGTTTGATAATTGTCTGCAGTTTCGTTCGAGAACAGATCATTACTCATCGGAGCTAATGCAGTAGATCGAACTGCTGTCAAACCTATATGTAGCGTGTTCTTTTCCGAACATAAAATGCTGTTATCTATTGTTGAATTGCACAAAGCTTAATGTCCGCAAGGTGGCTCTATTTTAAGCAGAAACATGCTTTGCGCTGTCTGAGAGATAGAGCCTATCACAGTAAGTGGGATGTGCCATGTGTGTGGTATTCGTAGTCAATTTTGTGTGGATGTGTTAATGTATGGGACATTGAAGCTACCGTGTGTGCTAATATTATCTTAATCTGTTCTAAATCAGCTATGGAGAGCCCAGCTCCAAGCCACATCGCTGTCATCAACTCTGCAGATTTGCAATCAGAGTTCTATCGTCCCCTTGCATATGAGTACTATAACAACAACAAAAACAATGAAACCAGAAAACGGGAATCGTCGTCAGGGCTGAGGAGGCAATACCGAGGGGTGAGAAAAAGGCCATGGGGCAAGTGGGCTGCCGAGATAAGGGACCCGTTCAAGGCCACGAGGGTTTGGTTAGGCACATTTGACACGGCTGAGGCCGCTGCCCAGGCATACGAGAAGTCTGCTCTCAGGTTCCGAGGTAACAAAGCCAAGCTCAATTTCCCCGAGAACGTCCGGCTCACCAGTGCTAGCCCGATGCCATTGAATTGCTGTGACGTGGGTTCAAGTTTCTCAGCTGGGCATCATCTACCCGATATTCCTCGTAGTACTCCACCGAGTTCCCAAGATCACTCTGAGATATTTAGGAATTATGCGAGTTTTCCTCAGGAGCATCAGCAGCAGCCTATGAATTTGCGTGGGCAAATGTTTGATCTGCCCTGTCCACCACTCAACCGTTCTCCTGCTCCGCCAGATGAGAAAAGGCAGCCTGTAAGGCCAGTCGGTGACTGTCAGTTTCAGATCAAAGACGGGGAAAATGTTCCCGTTTCAGATCACTGGGGTCGATATGGTTATTAGTTCAAGTTCCAGTTGAGCTCTTCGATTCGGTAAAAGGCAGAAAAATGGAGGCTCTTTGCATTTTTTCTTTGTCTCTGTCTCTTTTTCTATATACACGAGGTAAAATCTGCATTTATCTGTGCTGCTTACTGATTTTTATTCGTAATTCATATTCGACATATTGATCGTATCATTAAGAAAGCCAGTGATACATACTACTGGGCCTCTACAGCTCCCAAGTTATACCATCTTCTCCATGAAGACACGAACGCAGATCCGGCTGAATCCTGAGCTATTTCATCTGGTTAAAGGAGAGATCTATTGTACTACACAAAATATGACTAGCCATAGACGCTGTATTGAATAAGAGTGACAT
The DNA here is from genome assembly GCA_900174645.1 of Sonneratia alba. NCBI lineage: Eukaryota > Viridiplantae > Streptophyta > Magnoliopsida > Myrtales > Lythraceae > Sonneratia > Sonneratia alba. Next base: position 7,466,838 of record FWPY01000060.1, read on the forward strand.
GAGAATAATCCTATGAAGTGATTCATATATGACCCGATGGGGGAAATGGCTCATTTCTGTAGCTGCTCATCATTAAGATCAAAAGAAAACCACTACATTGGTGGGATCAAAGAAGATCAATAACTGTGAGTAAAGGGCGAAAGGAAAGATGGGTCAATATAACTGACGAGCCTCTGACAGAATATCGCAACTAAACCGACAAGCACAACTGATGTTTACCCGAACCCGCCGTCCATGGGCCGGCCCAACAGCAGCCCTTCTTATGGGCCATCACATTAATCGGCGGCGAGAGAGAGAGAGAGAGAGAGAGAGGGAGAGGGAGAGGGAGCGCTTCTGCGGGCGTATCGCTGGTCCCACGGTTTCTTGAACTTCCAGTTCCCTCCCGCTGCTGCTGCTGCTGCTGCTTCTTCTTCATGTAGAATCTTTATTTGCAGAGACTCAAGTCTACAAAGACCCGCTATCTTTCATGCATGAATTGAAAGTGAAACGTTTCCTCGACTTATTTGGGAATACGAGGTAGAGAGGTAGAATATCTCTGCGTGCTGCTTGAAACCTTTGCATAACAGTGGAAGTATTCTTTATTCGTAGCTTATCGGTTGCATAACCTCTGCTGCTACATGCCCATTTCTTGAATTTTTCATCGTATCTTTCATTTGTTCGATTCGCGATTAGCTCTTTTTTTTTTCCCCTCTGAGCATGGGCGTGTTGCTGTATCTAATTCAAGAAATTTGCTTTCATTCTTTTCTCAGCTCCGTTTATGCTGGGTCAATTGGTTATGTACTGAATGATAAGATCGGTGCCGTGGTCGGGTAAGTGTTCGAAGCGTTACATGACGTGGTGGGGTTCAGCTTCTGCACTACATAAGGCAGTGGGTGGCCTAGTCGGCATCGCCGGTTTGATCTTAGCAATTAAGAGGGGTGTTATAATTGGGACTTTGAGTTGCTTGTCATGGTTTCCTGAGCGAAAGAACACTTCCGAGGAAGATTACTTCGTTCCTGGGCTTCGGAATCATGGCAACAACTGTTTCCTCAATGTGATACTGCAGGTGCGGCCTCTTTATGCAATCGATGTTTCTTTCTCTGCTCACCTTTTACCTTAGGTGGGAAAATTTTCTACTGAAGCGAGTGTTCCTCACTGGATCTGATGAAAGGAAATGTACGAATTGGATATGTTGTAAAGTTATATTTGAGTCTTTTCCAGGGAAAGTGGCATAGCTCTCTATGTTGTCTCTTTGATAATTTTTCTCTTTATGTTGACCAAGGAATGAACCACTATGAGAGTTGTGCCTTTAGTTGCGGCTGTCCATGATTGTGCCATGATGCAATGCATTCCTGTTGGATGAGTTGATGGATTTTTGCAGGGTTTGGCTTCTTGTTCCCGTTTCCAACCTTTTCTTGAAGAGGTTGTCGAAGAGTCCGAGAAATTGTCAAATCAAGCAATTTATGAAGATTTGTCGCTGACAGAAGCTTTATATACCATGCTACAGGGTAACTTGGAATTATTTTCCAATGACGTTAGTTCTTATTGATTACAATTCTTTTTTCCTGGGTGGTCATATTGGCGTTGTTGAATGTCAAATGTTCACCTTGGCAGGTCTGCAGATATTGAGTGAGAAAAAAGTTGTATTGAACCCAATTAAGGTGATGGATGAGATGTCTTATCATATTCCTAATTTCAGCCTGATGATCCAACAGGTCCATTCATGTCCTTTTCTTTTCCTTTTTACATTCTTAGGTGAAAAAAATTATCAGTTTCAGAATGTACTCGAGTATAACTTGGTTCTGGGCTTCGGTCAATTGCAGGATGCAAGTGAGGCACTGGATCTCCTCATAAACTCCCTAAGAAAAGAATCCTTTATCTGTTATGTACTGAGCAGAAGTCCCCTAGCAGTTCCCATTGATTTCAATGGTAGAATTCTTAGTCCAGATGTGGCAAGTGACCAAAGTGAGCATGAAAGATGGCAGAAGCACTTTCTTGGGCCTTTTGATGGGATCACCAGTAGCATTTTATCTTGTCAAAGTTGTTCATCTCAGGTTTATGTGGCTTCCATCTAAAATCTGTTTTGAAATGATTTAGTATTTATATTGCTATGTTTTGGAAAATCTTAGAGACCCTGTTTCTGCGCTACTGATACCTTAGAGAAGTGATTTCTGCCTGATTTTCCTTTAGCCTTTTTTCTTTGGATCTTCGACTCCGGATATTCACATATGATTTGTTATTTTACATTTTTATCTACCTGCACAAACTTGGACCTCTCTCATCATCATTTGTTGATTGCAACATTCTCACCTTTTTCCCCCTCTTTTGCAGCTCTCGTTGGATTTCGAGTTCTTTCACACTTTGATTCTTTCTCCTGTGATCACGCATGGTTCAACAATTGTATGTTTACTATCTGAACCTCACTCTATCAGCTACTGCTGCATGTTGAAGAATGTTGAGATTCAGCTGTCTTGTCTTTACCTCTTTGTGAAATGTCTAGTTGGCTTTTTGTAGATGAGAAACTGTACCCTGTTTGACTGCCTGAGGCAGTTTACTTTTGCTCACCGAGAGA